>OU753569.1:10000-1260000 GCA_916701695.1 Agrochola macilenta
AGCATTTACATCAAATCGTTATAACTTTGCATCCAGGTGACGCATTTTGAAGCTGTTTTCAGCCAATTTGATCTTAAATAGGTTCCGTCCTACTATTTGACTAATTTTAATTGACATTTACGCGAAAAATATTTTTCGTTTCAGGACTTAGAATTTTTCTTCAATATTTTCTTTACAAATTACTAAATTAATTTTTATCTCGAAATTTTCTCTCCAAACCACATTTGTTATTAGTTTAAATAGATACTTGCCTGCCTTACCTGTACTCTGGTGCGCGTTCCGCGAGCTCGAGTCCCGTTTGGTAGTCGTTATTCCCGGTTTTTACATACTTTTCGGTCGAAAATCCCGTTTTTTGACCAAAAGTCAAATTTTTTATTCAGCATTAATTCCAATAACCCCACAGAACGCTAGCCCGCGCGGAGACGCGTCTTTTGACACCTCGCACGTGCGCCTAGCCAACATAGAAATTTGAAATCTTTAAAATCAAGTAAATTCAATAATAGACGAAATCCACCTTAGCGATACAGCATTTACATCAAATCGTTATAACTTTGCATCCAGGTGACGCATTTTGAAGCTGTTTTCAGCCAATCTGATCTTAAATAGGTTCCGTCCTACTATTTGACTAATTTTAATTGACATTTACGCGAAAAATATTTTTCGTTTCAGGACTTAGAATTTTTCTTCAATATTTTCTTTACAAATTACTAAATTAATTTTTATCTCGAAATTTTCTCTCCAAACCACATTTGTTATTAGTTTAAATAGATACTTGCCTGCCTTACCTGTACTCTGGTGCGCGTTCCGCGAGCTCGAGTCCCGTTTGGTAGTCGTTATTCCCGGTTTTTACATACTTTTCGGTCGAAAATCCCGTTTTTTGACCAAAAGTCAAATTTTTTATTCAGCATTAATTCCAATAACCCCACAGAACGCTAGCCCGCGCGGAGACGCGTCTTTTGACACCTCGCACGTGCGCCTAGCCAACATAGAAATTTGAAATCTTTAAAATCAAGTAAATTCAATAATAGACGAAATCCACCTTAGCGATACAGCATTTACATCAAATCGTTATAACTTTGCATCCAGGTGACGCATTTTGAAGCTGTTTTCAGCCAATTTGATCTTAAATAGGTTCCGTCCTACTATTTGACTAATTTTAATTGACATTTACGCGAAAAATATTTTTCGTTTCAGGACTTTGAATTTTTCTTCAATATTTTCTTTACAAATTACTAAATTAATTTTTATCTCGAAATTTTCTCTCCAAACCACATTTGTTATTAGTTTAAATAGATACTTGCCTGCCTTACCTGTACTCTGGTGCGCGTTCCGCGAGCTCGAGTCCCGTTTGGTAGTCGTTATTCCCGGTTTTTACATACTTTTCGGTCGAAAATCCCGTTTTTTGACCAAAAGTCAAATTTTTTATTCAGCATTAATTCCAATAACCCCACAGAACGCTAGCCCGCGCGGAGACGCGTCTTTTGACACCTCGCACGTGCGCCTAGCCAACATAGAAATTTGAAATCTTTAAAATCAAGTAAATTCAATAATAGACGAAATCCACCTTAGCGATACAGCATTTACATCAAATCGTTATAACTTTGCATCCAGGTGACGCATTTTGAAGCTGTTTTCAGCCAATTTGATCTTAAATAGGTTCCGTCCTACTATTTGACTAATTTTAATTGACATTTACGCGAAAAATATTTTTCGTTTCAGGACTTAGAATTTTTCTTCAATATTTTCTTTACAAATTACTAAATTAATTTTTATCTCGAAATTTTCTCTCCAAACCACATTTGTTATTAGTTTAAATAGATACTTGCCTGCCTTACCTGTACTCTGGTGCGCGTTCCGCGAGCTCGAGTCCCGTTTGGTAGTCGTTATTCCCGGTTTTTACATACTTTTCGGTCGAAAATCCCGTTTTTTGACCAAAAGTCAAATTTTTTATTCAGCATTAATTCCAATAACCCCACAGAACGCTAGCCCGCGCGGAGACGCGTCTTTTGACACCTCGCACGTGCGCCTAGCCAACATAGAAATTTGAAATCTTTAAAATCAAGTAAATTCAATAATAGACGAAATCCACCTTAGCGATACAGCATTTTTTTCCGCAAGGGGCGCTCCACGGTGGATGCCATCATGCGCGTTCGAGCCCTCACGACGGGGGATGCTGTTGCCCGGGGTGGGGTAGTCTTGGCGGTGTCTCTTGACATCGCCAATGCGTTCAATACCCTGCCCTGGAGTTGCATTAGGGAGGCACTCCGGTATCACCGGATGCCGACCTACCTCTGTCGAGTGGTCGAGGCCTATCTGACGGACAGGGCCGTCATCTACCCCGGTCACCACGGAGAGTGGAACCGGCGAGAGATGTCGTGCGGTGTCCCACAGGGATCGGTTCTGGGGCCGTATCTGTGGGACATCGGCTACGACTGGGTGCTGCGCGCCGACCTCCCTGAAGGCGTCAGCGTAGTCTGCTACGCTGACGACACGCTGGTCCTGGTGCAGGGGAGGTCGCATGAGGCGGCGGCCGAACTGGCGACACGTTGGGTTGGGACAATCGTCGATAGGATCCGGCAACTGGGACTCGAGGTGGCCTTGCACAAGTCCGAGGCCATGTGTTTCTATGGTCCTCGGAACGCGCCACTGTCGGGTTCCCAGATAACGGCAGGAGGGGTTCACATCGGTGTCGAGTCGACGTTGAAGTACCTGGGACTCGTCCTCGACACCCGGTGGAACTTCGTGGAGCACTTCCGACGTTTGGCTCCCAAACTGGATAGGGCTGGGGCTGCTTTGAAGCGGCTTCTGCCCAACCTAGGGGGTCCAAACGCCTCCTGCCGGAGGCTCTACGCGGGGATCGTGCGGTCCATGGCCCTTTACGGGGCACCGGTGTGGGCGCGTTCACTGAGGCTGCGACCGGCCCAGCGGTTGAACGCGTCCCAAAGGGTCATGGCCATCAGGCTGGTCCGGGGATACCGCACGGTCTCCCGCGAGGCGGCGAGCCTCCTTGCCGGACTACCGCCATGGGATCTGGAGGCGAAGGTCCTCGCGCACATGTGGGAGTTGCGCGAGGAGGCGAAACGCCGGGGTATAACTCCGCTGCCGCAACAAATCGCGGCACAGCGGACAGAGCTCCGGCGGGATCTCATGGCGGCATGGAGTGTGCGATTGTCGCAACCCAACGCTGGGCACGCCACAATTGCGGCGGTAAGGCCCCTCTTTGAGGAGTGGCTGGAGAGGCGCCACGGCGTCCTCACCTTCCGCCTGACGCAGGTCCTCACCGGACACGGCTGCTTCGGGAGGTTCCTGTTCAGGATCAAGCGGGAGGAAACGCCCGGGTGTCACCATTGTGTGGATCGCCCGGAGGACACGGTGGAGCATACGGTGGAGGTCTGCCCGGCTTGGGCGGAGCACCGCCGTGTCCTCACGGAGGCGATCGGCGGCGGCGATCTCTCGCGTCCGGCCCTGGTTCAGGCCATGGTCCGGAGCGAGAGTGCATGGGAGGCCGTCACCTCCTTCTGCGAAGCAGTTATGCTCGCGAAGGAGGAGGCGGAGCGCGCGAGGGAGATTGAAGCTGCACGCCCTCGCGCCCCTAGTCGCCGCAGGAGACGCCCCGGGCGTCGGGAGTCACAAGCTGACTTCCGGCCACCGTAGGCGCGGGCCTGCGGACGGTGAGCGATGGGCAGCTCGCCGTCCGATAAGGACCAGGCCCGGGTCGACGGCGCGTCGTGTTCCACGCGCGCCTCAAAGGGATGTCAGCAACAACTGACGGGGTCCGGAAGGACCAATGCCTGCTGGGGTTGCGGGTTTGTCTGAGAGGGATATCGCGGCCCCAGCACATAGGCAACGGAAGGAACACGGGTGGGTTTTAGTCAGTAAAAGTCTGACACTCCCTCTCGCTCTGCCCAGAGCGGGAGGAGTCATTTGATGATTTCCCACCCAAAAAAAAAAAAAAAAAAAAAAAAAGCGATACAGCATTTACATCAAATCGTTATAACTTTGCATCCAGGTGACGCATTTTGAAGCTGTTTTCAGCCAATTTGATCTTAAATAGGTTCCGTCCTACTATTTGACTAATTTTAATTGACATTTACGCGAAAAATATTTTTCGTTTCAGGACTTAGAATTTTTCTTCAATATTTTCTTTACAAATTACTAAATTAATTTTTATCTCGAAATTTTCTCTCCAAACCACATTTGTTATTAGTTTAAATAGATACTTGCCTGCCTTACCTGTACTCTGGTGCGCGTTCCGCGAGCTCGAGTCCCGTTTGGTAGTCGTTATTCCCGGTTTTTACATACTTTTCGGTCGAAAATCCCGTTTTTTGACCAAAAGTCAAATTTTTTATTCAGCATTAATTCCAATAACCCCACAGAACGCTAGCCCGCGCGGAGACGCGTCTTTTGACACCTCGCACGTGCGCCTAGCCAACATAGAAATTTGAAATCTTTAAAATCAAGTAAATTCAATAATAGACGAAATCCACCTTAGCGATACAGCATTTACATCAAATCGTTATAACTTTGCATCCAGGTGACGCATTTTGAAGCTGTTTTCAGCCAATTTGATCTTAAATAGGTTCCGTCCTACTATTTGACTAATTTTAATTGACATTTACGCGAAAAATATTTTTCGTTTCAGGACTTTGAATTTTTCTTCAATATTTTCTTTACAAATTACTAAATTAATTTTTATCTCGAAATTTTCTCTCCAAACCACATTTGTTATTAGTTTAAATAGATACTTGCCTGCCTTACCTGTACTCTGGTGCGCGTTCCGCGAGCTCGAGTCCCGTTTGGTAGTCGTTATTCCCGGTTTTTACATACTTTTCGGTCGAAAATCCCGTTTTTTGACCAAAAGTCAAATTTTTTATTCAGCATTAATTCCAATAACCCCACAGAACGCTAGCCCGCGCGGAGACGCGTCTTTTGACACCTCGCACGTGCGCCTAGCCAACATAGAAATTTGAAATCTTTAAAATCAAGTAAATTCAATAATAGACGAAATCCACCTTAGCGATACAGCATTTACATCAAATCGTTATAACTTTGCATCCAGGTGACGCATTTTGAAGCTGTTTTCAGCCAATCTGATCTTAAATAGGTTCCGTCCTACTATTTGACTAATTTTAATTGACATTTACGCGAAAAATATTTTTCGTTTCAGGACTTAGAATTTTTCTTCAATATTTTCTTTACAAATTACTAAATTAATTTTTATCTCGAAATTTTCTCTCCAAACCACATTTGTTATTAGTTTAAATAGATACTTGCCTGCCTTACCTGTACTCTGGTGCGCGTTCCGCGAGCTCGAGTCCCGTTTGGTAGTCGTTATTCCCGGTTTTTACATACTTTTCGGTCGAAAATCCCGTTTTTTGACCAAAAGTCAAATTTTTTATTCAGCATTAATTCCAATAACCCCACAGAACGCTAGCCCGCGCGGAGACGCGTCTTTTGACACCTCGCACGTGCGCCTAGCCAACATAGAAATTTGAAATCTTTAAAATCAAGTAAATTCAATAATAGACGAAATCCACCTTAGCGATACAGCATTTACATCAAATCGTTATAACTTTGCATCCAGGTGACGCATTTTGAAGCTGTTTTCAGCCAATTTGATCTTAAATAGGTTCCGTCCTACTATTTGACTAATTTTAATTGACATTTACGCGAAAAATATTTTTCGTTTCAGGACTTTGAATTTTTCTTCAATATTTTCTTTACAAATTACTAAATTAATTTTTATCTCGAAATTTTCTCTCCAAACCACATTTGTTATTAGTTTAAATAGATACTTGCCTGCCTTACCTGTACTCTGGTGCGCGTTCCGCGAGCTCGAGTCCCGTTTGGTAGTCGTTATTCCCGGTTTTTACATACTTTTCGGTCGAAAATCCCGTTTTTTGACCAAAAGTCAAATTTTTTATTCAGCATTAATTCCAATAACCCCACAGAACGCTAGCCCGCGCGGAGACGCGTCTTTTGACACCTCGCACGTGCGCCTAGCCAACATAGAAATTTGAAATCTTTAAAATCAAGTAAATTCAATAATAGACGAAATCCACCTTAGCGATACAGCATTTACATCAAATCGTTATAACTTTGCATCCAGGTGACGCATTTTGAAGCTGTTTTCAGCCAATCTGATCTTAAATAGGTTCCGTCCTACTATTTGACTAATTTTAATTGACATTTACGCGAAAAATATTTTTCGTTTCAGGACTTAGAATTTTTCTTCAATATTTTCTTTACAAATTACTAAATTAATTTTTATCTCGAAATTTTCTCTCCAAACCACATTTGTTATTAGTTTAAATAGATACTTGCCTGCCTTACCTGTACTCTGGTGCGCGTTCCGCGAGCTCGAGTCCCGTTTGGTAGTCGTTATTCCCGGTTTTTACATACTTTTCGGTCGAAAATCCCGTTTTTTGACCAAAAGTCAAATTTTTTATTCAGCATTAATTCCAATAACCCCACAGAACGCTAGCCCGCGCGGAGACGCGTCTTTTGACACCTCGCACGTGCGCCTAGCCAACATAGAAATTTGAAATCTTTAAAATCAAGTAAATTCAATAATAGACGAAATCCACCTTAGCGATACAGCATTTACATCAAATCGTTATAACTTTGCATCCAGGTGACGCATTTTGAAGCTGTTTTCAGCCAATTTGATCTTAAATAGGTTCCGTCCTACTATTTGACTAATTTTAATTGACATTTACGCGAAAAATATTTTTCGTTTCAGGACTTAGAATTTTTCTTCAATATTTTCTTTACAAATTACTAAATTAATTTTTATCTCGAAATTTTCTCTCCAAACCACATTTGTTATTAGTTTAAATAGATACTTGCCTGCCTTACCTGTACTCTGGTGCGCGTTCCGCGAGCTCGAGTCCCGTTTGGTAGTCGTTATTCCCGGTTTTTACATACTTTTCGGTCGAAAATCCCGTTTTTTGACCAAAAGTCAAATTTTTTATTCAGCATTAATTCCAATAACCCCACAGAACGCTAGCCCGCGCGGAGACGCGTCTTTTGACACCTCGCACGTGCGCCTAGCCAACATAGAAATTTGAAATCTTTAAAATCAAGTAAATTCAATAATAGACGAAATCCACCTTAGCGATACAGCATTTACATCAAATCGTTATAACTTTGCATCCAGGTGACGCATTTTGAAGCTGTTTTCAGCCAATTTGATCTTAAATAGGTTCCGTCCTACTATTTGACTAATTTTAATTGACATTTACGCGAAAAATATTTTTCGTTTCAGGACTTTGAATTTTTCTTCAATATTTTCTTTACAAATTACTAAATTAATTTTTATCTCGAAATTTTCTCTCCAAACCACATTTGTTATTAGTTTAAATAGATACTTGCCTGCCTTACCTGTACTCTGGTGCGCGTTCCGCGAGCTCGAGTCCCGTTTGGTAGTCGTTATTCCCGGTTTTTACATACTTTTCGGTCGAAAATCCCGTTTTTTGACCAAAAGTCAAATTTTTTATTCAGCATTAATTCCAATAACCCCACAGAACGCTAGCCCGCGCGGAGACGCGTCTTTTGACACCTCGCACGTGCGCCTAGCCAACATAGAAATTTGAAATCTTTAAAATCAAGTAAATTCAATAATAGACGAAATCCACCTTAGCGATACAGCATTTACATCAAATCGTTATAACTTTGCATCCAGGTGACGCATTTTGAAGCTGTTTTCAGCCAATTTGATCTTAAATAGGTTCCGTCCTACTATTTGACTAATTTTAATTGACATTTACGCGAAAAATATTTTTCGTTTCAGGACTTTGAATTTTTCTTCAATATTTTCTTTACAAATTACTAAATTAATTTTTATCTCGAAATTTTCTCTCCAAACCACATTTGTTATTAGTTTAAATAGATACTTGCCTGCCTTACCTGTACTCTGGTGCGCGTTCCGCGAGCTCGAGTCCCGTTTGGTAGTCGTTATTCCCGGTTTTTACATACTTTTCGGTCGAAAATCCCGTTTTTTGACCAAAAGTCAAATTTTTTATTCAGCATTAATTCCAATAACCCCACAGAACGCTAGCCCGCGCGGAGACGCGTCTTTTGACACCTCGCACGTGCGCCTAGCCAACATAGAAATTTGAAATCTTTAAAATCAAGTAAATTCAATAATAGACGAAATCCACCTTAGCGATACAGCATTTACATCAAATCGTTATAACTTTGCATCCAGGTGACGCATTTTGAAGCTGTTTTCAGCCAATTTGATCTTAAATAGGTTCCGTCCTACTATTTGACTAATTTTAATTGACATTTACGCGAAAAATATTTTTCGTTTCAGGACTTTGAATTTTTCTTCAATATTTTCTTTACAAATTACTAAATTAATTTTTATCTCGAAATTTTCTCTCCAAACCACATTTGTTATTAGTTTAAATAGATACTTGCCTGCCTTACCTGTACTCTGGTGCGCGTTCCGCGAGCTCGAGTCCCGTTTGGTAGTCGTTATTCCCGGTTTTTACATACTTTTCGGTCGAAAATCCCGTTTTTTGACCAAAAGTCAAATTTTTTATTCAGCATTAATTCCAATAACCCCACAGAACGCTAGCCCGCGCGGAGACGCGTCTTTTGACACCTCGCACGTGCGCCTAGCCAACATAGAAATTTGAAATCTTTAAAATCAAGTAAATTCAATAATAGACGAAATCCACCTTAGCGATACAGCATTTACATCAAATCGTTATAACTTTGCATCCAGGTGACGCATTTTGAAGCTGTTTTCAGCCAATTTGATCTTAAATAGGTTCCGTCCTACTATTTGACTAATTTTAATTGACATTTACGCGAAAAATATTTTTCGTTTCAGGACTTAGAATTTTTCTTCAATATTTTCTTTACAAATTACTAAATTAATTTTTATCTCGAAATTTTCTCTCCAAACCACATTTGTTATTAGTTTAAATAGATACTTGCCTGCCTTACCTGTACTCTGGTGCGCGTTCCGCGAGCTCGAGTCCCGTTTGGTAGTCGTTATTCCCGGTTTTTACATACTTTTCGGTCGAAAATCCCGTTTTTTGACCAAAAGTCAAATTTTTTATTCAGCATTAATTCCAATAACCCCACAGAACGCTAGCCCGCGCGGAGACGCGTCTTTTGACACCTCGCACGTGCGCCTAGCCAACATAGAAATTTGAAATCTTTAAAATCAAGTAAATTCAATAATAGACGAAATCCACCTTAGCGATACAGCATTTACATCAAATCGTTATAACTTTGCATCCAGGTGACGCATTTTGAAGCTGTTTTCAGCCAATTTGATCTTAAATAGGTTCCGTCCTACTATTTGACTAATTTTAATTGACATTTACGCGAAAAATATTTTTCGTTTCAGGACTTAGAATTTTTCTTCAATATTTTCTTTACAAATTACTAAATTAATTTTTATCTCGAAATTTTCTCTCCAAACCACATTTGTTATTAGTTTAAATAGATACTTGCCTGCCTTACCTGTACTCTGGTGCGCGTTCCGCGAGCTCGAGTCCCGTTTGGTAGTCGTTATTCCCGGTTTTTACATACTTTTCGGTCGAAAATCCCGTTTTTTGACCAAAAGTCAAATTTTTTATTCAGCATTAATTCCAATAACCCCACAGAACGCTAGCCCGCGCGGAGACGCGTCTTTTGACACCTCGCACGTGCGCCTAGCCAACATAGAAATTTGAAATCTTTAAAATCAAGTAAATTCAATAATAGACGAAATCCACCTTAGCGATACAGCATTTACATCAAATCGTTATAACTTTGCATCCAGGTGACGCATTTTGAAGCTGTTTTCAGCCAATTTGATCTTAAATAGGTTCCGTCCTACTATTTGACTAATTTTAATTGACATTTACGCGAAAAATATTTTTCGTTTCAGGACTTTGAATTTTTCTTCAATATTTTCTTTACAAATTACTAAATTAATTTTTATCTCGAAATTTTCTCTCCAAACCACATTTGTTATTAGTTTAAATAGATACTTGCCTGCCTTACCTGTACTCTGGTGCGCGTTCCGCGAGCTCGAGTCCCGTTTGGTAGTCGTTATTCCCGGTTTTTACATACTTTTCGGTCGAAAATCCCGTTTTTTGACCAAAAGTCAAATTTTTTATTCAGCATTAATTCCAATAACCCCACAGAACGCTAGCCCGCGCGGAGACGCGTCTTTTGACACCTCGCACGTGCGCCTAGCCAACATAGAAATTTGAAATCTTTAAAATCAAGTAAATTCAATAATAGACGAAATCCACCTTAGCGATACAGCATTTACATCAAATCGTTATAACTTTGCATCCAGGTGACGCATTTTGAAGCTGTTTTCAGCCAATTTGATCTTAAATAGGTTCCGTCCTACTATTTGACTAATTTTAATTGACATTTACGCGAAAAATATTTTTCGTTTCAGGACTTAGAATTTTTCTTCAATATTTTCTTTACAAATTACTAAATTAATTTTTATCTCGAAATTTTCTCTCCAAACCACATTTGTTATTAGTTTAAATAGATACTTGCCTGCCTTACCTGTACTCTGGTGCGCGTTCCGCGAGCTCGAGTCCCGTTTGGTAGTCGTTATTCCCGGTTTTTACATACTTTTCGGTCGAAAATCCCGTTTTTTGACCAAAAGTCAAATTTTTTATTCAGCATTAATTCCAATAACCCCACAGAACGCTAGCCCGCGCGGAGACGCGTCTTTTGACACCTCGCACGTGCGCCTAGCCAACATAGAAATTTGAAATCTTTAAAATCAAGTAAATTCAATAATAGACGAAATCCACCTTAGCGATACAGCATTTACATCAAATCGTTATAACTTTGCATCCAGGTGACGCATTTTGAAGCTGTTTTCAGCCAATTTGATCTTAAATAGGTTCCGTCCTACTATTTGACTAATTTTAATTGACATTTACGCGAAAAATATTTTTCGTTTCAGGACTTAGAATTTTTCTTCAATATTTTCTTTACAAATTACTAAATTAATTTTTATCTCGAAATTTTCTCTCCAAACCACATTTGTTATTAGTTTAAATAGATACTTGCCTGCCTTACCTGTACTCTGGTGCGCGTTCCGCGAGCTCGAGTCCCGTTTGGTAGTCGTTATTCCCGGTTTTTACATACTTTTCGGTCGAAAATCCCGTTTTTTGACCAAAAGTCAAATTTTTTATTCAGCATTAATTCCAATAACCCCACAGAACGCTAGCCCGCGCGGAGACGCGTCTTTTGACACCTCGCACGTGCGCCTAGCCAACATAGAAATTTGAAATCTTTAAAATCAAGTAAATTCAATAATAGACGAAATCCACCTTAGCGATACAGCATTTACATCAAATCGTTATAACTTTGCATCCAGGTGACGCATTTTGAAGCTGTTTTCAGCCAATTTGATCTTAAATAGGTTCCGTCCTACTATTTGACTAATTTTAATTGACATTTACGCGAAAAATATTTTTCGTTTCAGGACTTAGAATTTTTCTTCAATATTTTCTTTACAAATTACTAAATTAATTTTTATCTCGAAATTTTCTCTCCAAACCACATTTGTTATTAGTTTAAATAGATACTTGCCTGCCTTACCTGTACTCTGGTGCGCGTTCCGCGAGCTCGAGTCCCGTTTGGTAGTCGTTATTCCCGGTTTTTACATACTTTTCGGTCGAAAATCCCGTTTTTTGACCAAAAGTCAAATTTTTTATTCAGCATTAATTCCAATAACCCCACAGAACGCTAGCCCGCGCGGAGACGCGTCTTTTGACACCTCGCACGTGCGCCTAGCCAACATAGAAATTTGAAATCTTTAAAATCAAGTAAATTCAATAATAGACGAAATCCACCTTAGCGATACAGCATTTGGGGTGCTAGGACAGGAAACCTCCCCGTGTGCCTGGGGGCTGGAGTTCCCTTACGGATGCGTCCGGGGGGAAGGCCAGTCTCTGGGACGGTGCACCCTGGGGTGCGGGCAATGTCTCCCCGTTAGGTACTGCGTGCCTAAGGGGTCTCGTTGCCCGTATGCCAATATCCTGTCAGAGGAGTGAACGCTCTAACGTGTACTCGTAGAGAGTACACGTTGAGCAGCGTTCCAGTGGGAGCGGGCTCGGCGTGCACTAACCCTGCCGTCGGGCAGGCGGGAGGAAGTCTTTTCTCCTGCCACCGTTGGTCTCGTAGCCCCGAAGAGTGTCAAGGTCATGTCTCTGGCATTTGACGGGGGTCGAGGGTCTTGGCTTAACCGCCCGGGCCGCGAGGTAGAAAACCTCTATAAAAAATCACCCCAAACCTCCAAGCGGCGGCGCACCGTGAGGGAGGTTGATAGCTTGACTAATGGGTAGCTTAATTAGTCACTAGTGCGAACCACTATTTTTTTTTTGGTTGGTTGGTTGGATATATTTTTTACTCGTGGGATTAATTATGGAAAACTTTATAAAAACAAACCCAAACACTGATGACGTGCCAATATTATTGGCGGAGGAACCGCTTGCCGGCGACGGCAACCAGGGTCGAGGAGACTCCTGTCCCTCCGGGGACCGGGCTGGGTCCGAGCAGGACATGGGCAGGTTTTGGGGGAAACGCTCGCGCGGCTATAAGTCGGACCGCACGGGATCGGCGGGATCCTCGAGCGAGGAAAGCCTGCCGATCGCTAAAGTGCCGGCTGTTAGGAGAGGCCGAGGTCGCGCGGCGGTGACCTCGAAGCTTGGGCGTGGCAATCGGGGTCGCATCAAGCGACCCGATACCCCCCCAGGAATCGGCGGGGAGAGTGACCCTGAGGTCTCGTCCGGGGCTTCAACCGAGGTGTCGGTAGGCGTCACCGTACAAAAAAAGGGCACGACGGCACAGGCTGGCGCCACCGCGAACCGTGCCAAGGGAGGAGTGGCGACCGACGAGGCCGCCAAAGTGGCCGCTGGGGGCTCCGATTCGGAGCGAGCGGCCAGGTTTGCAGAGGTCGTAGCAGCCGCCATCAGGAGTGTGGCCTTGAAGAAGTTACAGTCTTCAAAAGACAAGGCCATACCCGCGGCTACGGCCTCCATTATGGCGGCAGCGAGGGCTTTTCAGGTCGGGCCACCGTCGGACGTACTGTCCGAGATGCGGGCGGAGGTCGGCCGCTTGACGGCCGCTATGGAGCTTCTCCGAAAGGAGAACGTGGAGCTCCGAGCAGACCTGGCCAGGCTCAGTGGAGCCGGCCCCCGCGTTGTGTTGCAGCGCGGAGCGGTGCAAGGGCAGGGCCCGCCCTTGCCGGCGGAGGACCGGGTTTTGGCCCTGGTGCGGAAGGAGCTGGCTGCGTTCAACAGCCGGTTCTCCGTACTGGAGGCCGTGGTCTTGCGCCCTCCGTTGGCGGCGAGCCAGCTGGCCTCAGGCCAACGGAAGGCGGCATCGTATGCCGCCACCGCAGCTGCCGCGGCGGCCAAGCCAGGCCCGTCAGGGCAGACCAGGGGTGGGGCTGCTACACAGGCAGCGAGGGCCCCGGCCAAGGCGGTGGGGGCCCCGGCCTCGGCCCCGGCCCTGGCAGCGGGAGCTCCGCCCCCGGCGGCGAAACGGCCACCCCCGCTTCCTAAATCTCCCCAGGCTGACGCCGAGTGGCAAATAGCCGGGGAGAAGAAGAAGGCAGGCAAAGCCAAAAGGGCGGCCAAAAAGAAGGCCAGGCGGCAGCGGCGCAAAGAGCAAAGCGTCGCGGCTAGGCTCCGCGCCCCGAAGTCTGCAGCTGTAGTGATTACACTACAGCCGGAAGCGGAAAAGAAGGGCGTGTCCTACCGCGACGTGCTCTCCAAGGTTGGGGCGGCGGTGGACTTGCAAGAGATCGGCGCCACTCAGGGCATCCGGGTTAGGGTCACTGCGACTGGCGCCCGGATGCTGGAGCTCCCCGGAGTGGCCAGTGGCCCGGCCGCTGACGCCCTAGCTGAAAAGCTTAGGGCGTCCTTAAATGCGGACGAGGCCCGAGTGTCCAGGCCCACCAAGTGCGTGGACATGCGCATCTCGGGCCTGGACGACTCAGTGGCGGAGGAACAGGTGGTGGCCGCTGTCGTCAGGACTGGGGGGTGCTCTGCCGAGCAGGTTAGGGCGGGCACCATCCGTCCTGGCTTCACGGGGATGCGAGCCGTAACGGTGAGCTGCCCCGTGTCGGCGGCCAGAAAAATCGCCGGGGAGGGCCAAAGGTTATTGGTGGGCTGGGTATCCGCGCAGGTCAAACTGCTCGAACCCAGACCTCTGAGGTGCTTCCGCTGCCATGTGGGCAACCACGTGGGAGCTAAATGCACCTCGGAGGTGGACCGCAGCGATCACTGCTATCGCTGCGGTCAGCCCGGTCACAAGGCCGGCTCGTGCGAAGCCACGCCGCACTGCGCCGTATGTGCAGCGGCTGGCAAGCCGGCCGAGCACCGGATTGGGAGCAAGGCCTGCGCCCAACCCGCCAAAGCCAGGAGCAAGTCCTCCGCCACCGCCGTCACTGCCGCAGCCGCCGCTACTATTGCCGCCGCCGCTGCCGCCACCACCGTCGTCACCGCCGCGGCCGTTGCCGCCGTGGCGGGGCCCTCACGCGGGGCTCGGGGGGGGGCTAAAATGGACTGCCAATAGGTCCATTACGCCTCCTCCAGGCGAACATCAACCACTGCGCCGCAGCTCAGGATCTGTTGCTCCAGAGCATGGCGCAGTGGTCGATTAACATCGCCGTGGTCGCTGAGCCGTACTTTGTCCCGCCCAGGGATCACTGGGTGGAGGACCTGAGCGGCTCAGTGGCCATTATTTCGTCGGCCGCCGCCGGTACCCCCGTCCCTCGAGACCGTCAAGAAGGGACGGGGTTGCGTAGCAGCACGGTTCGGGGAGATTGTCGTGGTAGGAGCGTATTTTTCCCCGAACCGAACTCTCGCCGAGTTCCACAACTCCCTTGGGGAGTTGAGAGTCGTCGTCGTCGGGTACCATCCCCTCCCCGTGATCGTCCTCGGGGACTTCAATGCCAAGAACGTGGCTTGGGGTTCCCGGTTAACGGACACACGGGGCAGGATGGTGGAGGACTGGGCTCTGGAGTCGGGCCTGGTCGTCCTAAACCGGGGTTCTGTCCCCACGTGCGTGCGGATGCGGGGCGAGTCAGTGGTGGACATTTCGTTCGCCAGCCCCGCTCTGTCACCACGTGTCATCGGCTGGCGCGTCATGGAGGGGGTGGAGACCTATTCCGATCACCGGTACATCCGGTTTGACGTCTCCGCCCAGACCTCGGGCACGCCGGTCAGACAGACCCCGAGTGGTCCGCGGTGGGCGCTGAAGCAGCTGGACCGGGAGCTCCTCCTGGAGGCCTCGATCGTGCAGGCCTGGGTGTCATCACCGGACAGGCCTGCCGACATCAACGACGAGGCGGAGTGGTTCCGGGAGGCCATGTCCGAAATATGTGACGTGGCAATGCCCCGGGTCCAGCCCAGACGTGCTCAGCGCCAGGTGTACTGGTGGTCGCGTGAGCTGACCGCTTTACGCGCGGCGTGCGTTGCTGCGCGCCACTTGTACGCCAGGCACCGCAGGCTCCGTATCCGCCCGCCGGATACGGAAGCCATTGAGGCGGAGCTGTACGCCGGGTACAGAGCGGCGAAGACCGCCCTCCGAGCGGAGATCGAGCGGGCCAGAGGAGAGGGCCGTAAAGAGTCGCTGGAGACTCTGAACAGAGACCCGTGGGGGCGCCCATACAAATGGGTGAGAGATCAACTCCGCCCATGGGCTCCCCCGCTGACGCAGAGTCTCCGGCCCCAGCTCGTGGAGGACGTGGTGAGCGCTCTGTTCCCTTCGCGAGGGGAACATACTCCCCCGCCCATGGCTCCGCCTCCTGCGGTGCCCGATGCGGACCACACAGGTGACGACGACGACGACGAATCTCCGGAGGTGACCGGGGTAGATTTGAGAGTGGCGGTACGTAGGCTGAATGCCAAAAATACCGCCCCAGGACCCGACGGCTTACCTGGAAAAGCCTGGGTTCTGGCCTTAGAGGCTCTCGGGCCTCGACTTCGAGGGCTCTTTAGCGCATGCTTGGAGAGGGGCCAGTTCCCACTTCGTTGGAAGACGGGGAAACTGGTCCTCATCAAGAAGCCGGGGCGCCCGGCGGACTCTCCGTCCGCTTACCGGCCCATCGTGCTGCTCGACGAGGTGGGCAAGCTCTTTGAAAGAGTAATTGCAGACCGCCTTGTCGGGCAGCTGGTGCGAGTGGGGCCGGATTTGGCGGACAGCCAGTTTGGTTTCCGCAAGGGGCGCTCTACGGTGGATGCCATCATGCGCGTTCGAGCCCTCACGACGGGGGATGCTGTTGCCCGGGGTGGGGTGGTCTTGGCGGTGTCTCTTGACATCGCCAATGCGTTCAATACCCTGCCCTGGAGTTGCATTAGGGAGGCACTCCGGTATCACCGGATGCCGACCTACCTCTGTCGAGTGGTCGAGGCCTATTTGACGGACAGGGCCGTCATCTACCCCGGTCACCACGGAGAGTGGAACCGGCGAGAGATGTCGTGCGGTGTCCCGCAGGGATCGGTCCTGGGGCCGCATCTGTGGGACATCGGCTACGACTGGGTGCTGCGCGCCGACCTCCCTAGCGGCGTCAGCGTAGTCTGCTACGCTGACGACACGCTGGTCCTGGTGCAGGGGAGGTCGCATGAGGCGGCGGCCGAACTAGCGACACGTTGGGTTGCGACAATCGTCGATAGGATCCGGCAACTGGGACTCGAGGTGGCCTTGCACAAGTCCGAGGCCATGTGTTTCTATGGTCCTCGGAACGCGCCACTGTCGGGTTCCCAGATGACGGCGGGAGGGGTTCACATCGGTGTCGAGTCGACGATGAAGTACCTGGGACTCGTCCTCGACAGCCGGTGGAACTTCGTCGAGCACTTCCGACGTTTGGCTCCCAAACTGCAGAGGGCTGGGGCTGCTTTGAAGCGGCTTCTGCCCAATCTAGGGGGTCCAAACGCCTCCTGCCGGAGGCTCTACGCGGGGATCGTTCGGTCCATGGCCCTTTACGGGGCACCGGTGTGGGCGCGTTCATTAAGGCTGCGACCAGCCCAGCGATTGAACGCGTCCCAAAGGGTCATGGCCATTAGGCTGGTCAGAGGATACCGCACGGTCTCCCGTGAGGCGGCGAGCCTCCTTGCCGGACTTCCGCCATGGGATCTGGAGGCAAAAGTCCTCGCGCACATGTGGGAGTTGCGCGAGGAGGCGAAACGCCGGGGCGTAACTCCGCTGCCGCGAGAAATCACGGCACAGCGGACAGAGCTCCGGCGGGATCTCATGGCGGCATGGAGAGTGCGATTGTCGCAACCCAGCGCTGGGCACGCCACAATTGCGGCGGTAAGGCCCCTCTTTGAGGAGTGGCTAGAGAGGCGCCACGGCGTCCTCACCTTCCGCCTGACGCAGGTCCTCACCGGACACGGTTGTTTCGGGAGGTTCCTGTTCAGGATAAAGCGGGAGGAAACGCCCGGGTGTTACCATTGTGTGGATCGCCCGGAGGACACGGTGGAGCATACGGTGGAGGTCTGCCCGGCTTGGGCGGGGCACCGCCGTGTCCTCACGGAGGCGATCGGCAGCGGCGATCTCTCGCGTCCGGCCCTGGTTCAGGCCATGGTCCGGAGCGAGAGTGCATGGGAAGCCGTCACTTCCTTCTGCGAAGCAGTAATGCTCGCGAAGGAGGAGGCGGAGCGCGCGAGGGAAATGCAAGATGCGCGCCCTCGCGCCCCTAGTCGCCGCAGGAGACGCCCCGGGCGTCGGGAGTCGCGAGCCGACTTCCGGCCACCGTAGGCGCGGGCTTGCGGACGGTGGGCAACGGGTAGCTCGCCGTCCGATAAGGACCAGGCCCGGGTCGACGGCGCGTTGTGTTCCACGCGCGCCTCAAAGAGATGTCAGCACCAACTGACGGGGTCCGTAAGGGCCAATGCCTGCCAGGGTTGCGAGTTGGTCCGAAAGGGATATCGCGGCCCCGGCACACAGGCAACGGAAGGAACACGGGTGGGTTTTAGTCAGTAAAAGTCTGACACTCCCTCTCGCTCCGCCCAGAGCGGGAGGAGTCATTTGATGATTTCCCACCCAAAAAAAAAAAAAAAAAAAAAAAAAAGCGATACAGCATTTACATCAAATCGTTATAACTTTGCATCCAGGTGACGCATTTTGAAGCTGTTTTCAGCCAATTTGATCTTAAATAGGTTCCGTCCTACTATTTGACTAATTTTAATTGACATTTACGCGAAAAATATTTTTCGTTTCAGGACTTAGAATTTTTCTTCAATATTTTCTTTACAAATTACTAAATTAATTTTTATCTCGAAATTTTCTCTCCAAACCACATTTGTTATTAGTTTAAATAGATACTTGCCTGCCTTACCTGTACTCTGGTGCGCGTTCCGCGAGCTCGAGTCCCGTTTGGTAGTCGTTATTCCCGGTTTTTACATACTTTTCGGTCGAAAATCCCGTTTTTTGACCAAAAGTCAAATTTTTTATTCAGCATTAATTCCAATAACCCCACAGAACGCTAGCCCGCGCGGAGACGCGTCTTTTGACACCTCGCACGTGCGCCTAGCCAACATAGAAATTTGAAATCTTTAAAATCAAGTAAATTCAATAATAGACGAAATCCACCTTAGCGATACAGCATTTACATCAAATCGTTATAACTTTGCATCCAGGTGACGCATTTTGAAGCTGTTTTCAGCCAATTTGATCTTAAATAGGTTCCGTCCTACTATTTGACTAATTTTAATTGACATTTACGCGAAAAATATTTTTCGTTTCAGGACTTTGAATTTTTCTTCAATATTTTCTTTACAAATTACTAAATTAATTTTTATCTCGAAATTTTCTCTCCAAACCACATTTGTTATTAGTTTAAATAGATACTTGCCTGCCTTACCTGTACTCTGGTGCGCGTTCCGCGAGCTCGAGTCCCGTTTGGTAGTCGTTATTCCCGGTTTTTACATACTTTTCGGTCGAAAATCCCGTTTTTTGACCAAAAGTCAAATTTTTTATTCAGCATTAATTCCAATAACCCCACAGAACGCTAGCCCGCGCGGAGACGCGTCTTTTGACACCTCGCACGTGCGCCTAGCCAACATAGAAATTTGAAATCTTTAAAATCAAGTAAATTCAATAATAGACGAAATCCACCTTAGCGATACAGCATTTGGGGTGCAAGCAGAAAACCTCCCAGTGTGCCTGATGGCTGCTGGTCCCTTATGGATACGTCCGAGGGGAAGAGCAGTCGTTGGGCCGGTGCACTCTGGGCATGGACAATACTCTCTTCGAAAAAGGCAGCGGAGTTTTTCGGAGAGGGTATTGTTTATGGCGAATTTCTGCAAGGGGGAGAGCGTTATGCTCCTCCTGGGTGGATGGTGGCCTACTCCCCCCTCTGCTGCTTGCAGAGGGTCGGTCGAGTGGGCGCAGGTTAGGACCTGAAGGTCCGTGGGAGAGGAGGGGCCCTATATGGGCCAAGAAGGAGGATTCTCCATGTTGGAGAAGCAGGGGCGGGGCTCGTTGTGCACTCACCCTGCCAACGAGCTGGCAGCGGGAGAACTTGTTTTCCTGACTGCACCCGTCGAAATCGTAATCCGGAAAGAGATCACGGTCATGTTTTGTGACTCGGAACGGGACGAGGATCTTGGCTTAAACGCCCGGATCGCGAGGACGTAAACCTCTATAAAAAATTCCTCTAATACCAAGTTTTGGTGCGTGGCGAGGGTATGGATGGCTGAGGAGTAGTGCCATCGGTAACTTTTAGTTGCAGGTGGTGCATCAGTCGTTAGCGCACCCCCAGCCGGGGACCAGTGGAATCCTTTGGTTGGGTTAAAAATGTACACTTACCTAGGGACAGGGGGTAACCCTAGGAATGACCTTTTAAATCCCCCACACTCGTGGGAACAACAATGACAAAACTGAAAAACAAAACGAAAATTAAAAGTGTAGAGGTGGTGAGCGATACGGGGTCGGAGTCCGACGCCGTATCTGGCGAGAGTGGCTCTATTAAGAGCCTAGAGCGTGTGGAGATGAGGGCCGCAACCAAAAAGAAAATAGAATTCTTTAAGCGGTCCAAAGTAGGGGACGGCCAGGGGTCGTCCTCTGACGGCGGGACCAATACCCGCAAAAAACTAAAAAAGCGGGGCGGGGTTCGGGATCGGGGTGTGGCCAGAGGGCTCTCCACCCCGGAGGACGGCGAGCCGAACAGAGGCCTAGGAGAGTCCAGCCGCACCGCGGCCCTCTCTGAGTCCTCGGGCGGCGAGCCGGACGTCGCTGGCAGCTCCGAGTTGCAGGAAGCGGCCAGCAGCTTCGAGGAGGTCGTTGCAACAGCGGTCAAGGCTGTGGGCATGATGAGGATTCAGTCCTCAAGGGACAAGGCCATGCCCGCAGCCACGGCCTCCATAATGGCGGCAGCGAGGGCCTATCAGGTGAAGCCCCCGTCGGACGCACTGTCCGAGATGCGGGCGGAGGTCAGCCGCTTGACGGCCGCTATGGAGCTTCTCCGAAAGGAGAACGAGGAGCTCCGAGCGGACCTAGTCCGGCTTCAAGGAGCTGGCCTCCGGGAGGTGCCCCAGGGGGGAGTGGTGCATGGGCAGGGCCTGCCCTTGCAGGCGGAGGACCGGGTTCTGACCCTGGTGCAGCAGCAGATGGCAGCACTTAACAGCCGGTTTGCTGTATTGGAGGGCATTGTCCTGCGCCCTCCGCTAGCGGCGAGCAAGCCGGCAACTTTTGCTGCCACCGTGGCTGCTTCGGCCAAGCCCGCGGCCAAGCTTGCGGCCCAGACCGCGGCCAAGTCTGCAGCCAAGCCAGCGGCCAAGCCAACGCCTCCAGCGAAAGCGGCACCACCGGCGAAAACGGCACCTCCGGCGAAAGCGGCGCCGTCCAAAGCCAAGCCCAAAAAGGCAGCTGCGCAGAAGGCCATGGCGGCAGAACGGTCGCCCCCGCCCCCACCTCCTAATTCCTCTCCGGCCGATGCCGAATGGCAAGTAGCCGGGGAGAAAAGAGAGGCGGGTAAGGCCAAAAGGGCGGCCAACAAAAAGGAGAGGCGGCAACAGCGCAAGAAGCGTAGCGCCGCGGCTAGGCTCCGCGCCCCGAAGTCCGCAGCTGTAGTGATCACACTACAGCCGGAAGCGGAGAAGAAGGGCGTGACCTACCGTCAGGTGCTCGCCAAGGCGTGGGCGGCAGTAAACCTGCAGGAGATCGGCGTCACCGATGGCTTCCGAATGAAGGTCACTGCGACGGGGGCTCGGATGCTGGAGATCCCCGGTGCGGCCAGCGGCCCGACCGCCGACGCCCTGGCCGAAAGGCTCAGGGCGTCCTTCAACGCGGAGGAAGCCCGAGTCTCCAGGCCCACCAAGTGCGCTGACATGCGCATCCTGGGCCTGGACGACTGCGTGACGGCGGAAGACGTGGTGGCCGCCGTGGCTAGGACTGGAGGGTGCTCTGTCGAGCAAGTGAGGGTGGGCACCATCCGTCCTGACGCCACAGGCATGCAAACCGTCACGGTGAGCTGCCCCGTGTCGGCGGCCCAAAAAATAACCGGGGAGGGCCAAAGGCTCCGGGTGGGCTGGGTATCCGCGCAGGTGAAACTGCTGGAACCCAGACCACTGAGGTGCTTCCGCTGCCGGGTGGGGCACCACGTGGGAGCACAGTGCACCTCGGAGGTGGACCGCAGCGAGGAATGCTTCCGCTGTGGTCGGCCCGGTCACAAGGCCGGCTCGTGCAATGCCACGCCGCACTGTTACGCATGTGCGGCGGCTGGCAAGCCGGCCGATCACCGGGCTGGGAGCAAGGCCTGCGCTCCACCTGCCAAATCCAGGGGCAGGGGCAAGCCTTCCGCCACCGCCGTCACCGCCGCAGCCGCCACCATTGCCGCCGCCGTTGCCGCCTCTACCGGCGTAGTCGCCGCTAACACCGCGGCAGGGCCATCAAAGGGGGCCCAGGAGGAGGCTCAAATGGACTGTCATTGATGGCCCCATTACGCCTCCTCCAGGCGAACATCAACCACTGCGCCGCCGCTCAGGATCTGTTGCTCCAGAGCATGGCGCAGTGGTCGATTAACATCGCCGTGGTCGCTGAGCCGTACTTTGTCCCGCCCAGGGATCACTGGGTGGAGGACCTGAGCGGCTCAGTGACCATAATTTCGTCGGCCGCCGCCGGTACCCCCGTCCCTCGAGGCCGTCAAGAGGGGACCGGGTTGCGTGGCAGCACGGTTCGGGGAGATTGTCGTGGTAGGAGCGTACTTCTCCCCGAACCGAACTCTCGCCGAGTTCCACAACTCCCTTGGGGAGTTGAGAGTCGTCGTCGTCGGGTACCATCCCCTCCCCGTGATCGTCCTCGGGGACTTCAATGCCAAGAACGTGGCTTGGGGTTCCCGGTACACGGACACACGGGGCAGGATGGTGGAGGACTGGGCTCTGGAGTCGGGCCTGGTCGTCCTAAACCGGGGTTCTGTCCCCACGTGTGTGCGGATGCGGGGTGAATCAGTGGTGGACATCTCGTTCGCCAGCCCCGCTCTGTTGCCGCGTGTCATCGACTGGCGCGTCATGGAGGGGGTGGAGACCTTTTCCGATCACCGGTATATCCGGTTTGACGTCTCCGCCCAGACCTCGGGCACGCCGGTCAGACAGACCCCGAGTGGTCCGCGGTGGGCGCTGAAGCAGCTGGACCGGGAGCTTCTCCTGGAAGCCTCGATCGTGCAGGCCTGGGTGTCATCACCGAACAGGCCTGCCGACATCAATGACGAGGCGGAGTGGTTCCGGGAGGCCATGTCCGAAATTTGTGACGTGGCTATGCCCCGGGTCCAGCCCGGACGTGCTCGGCGCCAGGTGTACTGGTGGTCGCGTGAGCTTAGCGCTTTACGCGCGGCGTGCGTCGATGCGCGCCACCGGTACTCCAGGCACCGCAGGCTTCGTATCCGCCCTCCGGATACGGAAGCCATTGAGGCGGAGCTGTACGAAGGGTACAGAGCGGCGAAGACCGCCCTCCGAGCGGAGATCGAGCGGGCCAGAGGAGAGGGCCGTAAGGAGTCGCTGGAGACTCTGAACAGAGACCCGTGGGGGCGCCCATACAAATGGGTGAGAGATCAACTCCGCCCATGGGCTCCCCCGCTGACGCAGAGTCTCCGGCCCCAGCTCGTGGAGGAAGTGGTGAGCGCTCTGTTCCCTTCGCGAGGGGAACATACTCCCCCGCCCATGGCTCCGCCTCCTGCGGTGCCCGATGCGGACCACAACAGTGACGACGACGACGAATCTACGGAGGTGACCGAGGTAGATTTGAGAGTGGCGGTACGTAGGCTGAGTGCCAAAAATACCGCCCCAGGACCCGACGGCTTACCTGGAAAAGCCTGGGTCCTGGCCTTAGAGGCTCTCGGGCCTCGACTTAGGGGGCTCCTAAGCGCATGTTTGGAGAGGGGCCAGTTCCCACTTCGTTGGAAGACGGGGAAACTGGTCCTCATTAAGAAGCCGGGGCGCCCAGCGGACTCTCCGTCCGCTTACCGGCCCATCGTGCTGCTCGACGAGGTGGGCAAGCTCTTCGAAAGAGTTATTGCGGACCGCCTTGTCGGGCGGCTGGTGCGGGTGGGGCCGGATTTGGCGGACAGCCAGTTTGGTTTCCGCAAGGGGCGCTCCACGGTGGATGCCATCATGCGCGTTCGAGCCCTCACGACGGGGGATGCTGTTGCCCGGGGTGGGGTAGTCTTGGCGGTGTCTCTTGACATCGCCAATGCGTTCAATACCCTGCCCTGGAGTTGCATTAGGGAGGCACTCCGGTATCACCGGATGCCGACCTACCTCTGTCGAGTGATCGAGGCCTATCTGACGGACAGGGCCGTCATCTACCCCGGTCACCACGGAGAGTGGAACCGGCGAGAGATGTCGTGCGGTGTCCCACAGGGATCGGTTCTGGGGCCGTATCTGTGGGACATTGGCTACGACTGGGTGCTGCGCGCCGACCTCCCTGAAGGCGTCAGCGTAGTCTGCTACGCTGACGACACGCTGGTCCTGGTGCAGGGGAGGTCGCATGAGGCGGCGGCCGAACTGGCGACACGTTGGGTTGGGACAATCGTCGATAGGATCCGGCAACTGGGACTCGAGGTGGCCTTGCACAAGTCCGAGGCCATGTGTTTCTATGGTCCTCGGAACGCGCCACTGTCGGGTTCCCAGATAACGGCAGGAGGGGTTCACATCGGTGTCGAGTCGACGTTGAAGTACCTGGGACTCGTCCTCGACACCCGGTGGAACTTCGTGGAGCACTTCCGACGTTTGGCTCCCAAACTGGATAGGGCTGGGGCTGCTTTGAAGCGGCTTCTGCCCAACCTAGGGGGTCCAAACGCCTCCTGCCGGAGGCTCTACGCGGGGATCGTGCGGTCCATGGCCCTTTACGGGGCACCGGTGTGGGCGCGTTCACTGAGGCTGCGACCGGCCCAGCGGTTGAACGCGTCCCAAAGGGTCATGGCCATCAGGCTGGTCCGGGGATACCGCACGGTCTCCCGCGAGGCGGCGAGCCTCCTTGCCGGACTACCGCCATGGGATCTGGAGGCGAAGGTCCTCGCGCACATGTGGGAGTTGCGCGAGGAGGCGAAACGCCGGGGTATAACTCCGCTGCCGCAACAAATCGCGGCACAGCGGACAGAGCTCCGGCGGGATCTCATGGCGGCATGGAGTGTGCGATTGTCGCAACCCAACGCTGGGCACGCCACAATTGCGGCGGTAAGGCCCCTCTTTGAGGAGTGGCTGGAGAGGCGCCACGGCGTCCTCACCTTCCGCCTGACGCAGGTCCTCACCGGACACGGCTGCTTCGGGAGGTTCCTGTTCAGGATCAAGCGGGAGGAAACGCCCGGGTGTCACCATTGTGTGGATCGCCCGGAGGACACGGTGGAGCATACGGTGGAGGTCTGCCCGGCTTGGGCGGAGCACCGCCGTGTCCTCACGGAGGCGATCGGCGGCGGCGATCTCTCGCGTCCGGCCCTGGTTCAGGCCATGGTCCGGAGCGAGAGTGCATGGGAGGCCGTCACCTCCTTCTGCGAAGCAGTTATGCTCGCGAAGGAGGAGGCGGAGCGCGCGAGGGAGATTGAAGCTGCACGCCCTCGCGCCCCTAGTCGCCGCAGGAGACGCCCCGGGCGTCGGGAGTCACAAGCTGACTTCCGGCCACCGTAGGCGCGGGCCTGCGGACGGTGAGCGATGGGCAGCTCGCCGTCCGATAAGGACCAGGCCCGGGTCGACGGCGCGTCGTGTTCCACGCGCGCCTCAAAGGGATGTCAGCAACAACTGACGGGGTCCGGAAGGACCAATGCCTGCTGGGGTTGCGGGTTTGTCTGAGAGGGATATCGCGGCCCCAGCACATAGGCAACGGAAGGAACACGGGTGGGTTTTAGTCAGTAAAAGTCTGACACTCCCTCTCGCTCTGCCCAGAGCGGGAGGAGTCATTTGATGATTTCCCACCCAAAAAAAAAAAAAAAAAAAAAAAAAAAAAAAAGCGATACAGCATTTACATCAAATCGTTATAACTTTGCATCCAGGTGACGCATTTTGAAGCTGTTTTCAGCCAATTTGATCTTAAATAGGTTCCGTCCTACTATTTGACTAATTTTAATTGACATTTACGCGAAAAATATTTTTCGTTTCAGGACTTAGAATTTTTCTTCAATATTTTCTTTACAAATTACTAAATTAATTTTTATCTCGAAATTTTCTCTCCAAACCACATTTGTTATTAGTTTAAATAGATACTTGCCTGCCTTACCTGTACTCTGGTGCGCGTTCCGCGAGCTCGAGTCCCGTTTGGTAGTCGTTATTCCCGGTTTTTACATACTTTTCGGTCGAAAATCCCGTTTTTTGACCAAAAGTCAAATTTTTTATTCAGCATTAATTCCAATAACCCCACAGAACGCTAGCCCTCGCGGAGACGCGTCTTTTGACACCTCGCACGTGCGCCTAGCCAACATAGAAATTTGAAATCTTTAAAATCAAGTAAATTCAATAATAGACGAAATCCACCTTAGCGATACAGCATTTACATCAAATCGTTATAACTTTGCATCCAGGTGACGCATTTTGAAGCTGTTTTCAGCCAATTTGATCTTAAATAGGTTCCGTCCTACTATTTGACTAATTTTAATTGACATTTACGCGAAAAATATTTTTCGTTTCAGGACTTAGAATTTTTCTTCAATATTTTCTTTACAAATTACTAAATTAATTTTTATCTCGAAATTTTCTCTCCAAACCACATTTGTTATTAGTTTAAATAGATACTTGCCTGCCTTACCTGTACTCTGGTGCGCGTTCCGCGAGCTCGAGTCCCGTTTGGTAGTCGTTATTCCCGGTTTTTACATACTTTTCGGTCGAAAATCCCGTTTTTTGACCAAAAGTCAAATTTTTTATTCAGCATTAATTCCAATAACCCCACAGAACGCTAGCCCGCGCGGAGACGCGTCTTTTGACACCTCGCACGTGCGCCTAGCCAACATAGAAATTTGAAATCTTTAAAATCAAGTAAATTCAATAATAGACGAAATCCACCTTAGCGATACAGCATTTACATCAAATCGTTATAACTTTGCATCCAGGTGACGCATTTTGAAGCTGTTTTCAGCCAATTTGATCTTAAATAGGTTCCGTCCTACTATTTGACTAATTTTAATTGACATTTACGCGAAAAATATTTTTCGTTTCAGGACTTAGAATTTTTCTTCAATATTTTTTTTACAAATTACTAAATTAATTTTTATCTCGAAATTTTCTCTCCAAACCACATTTGTTATTAGTTTAAATAGATACTTGCCTGCCTTACCTGTACTCTGGTGCGCGTTCCGCGAGCTCGAGTCCCGTTTGGTAGTCGTTATTCCCGGTTTTTACATACTTTTCGGTCGAAAATCCCGTTTTTTGACCAAAAGTCAAATTTTTTATTCAGCATTAATTCCAATAACCCCACAGAACGCTAGCCCGCGCGGAGACGCGTCTTTTGACACCTCGCACGTGCGCCTAGCCAACATAGAAATTTGAAATCTTTAAAATCAAGTAAATTCAATAATAGACGAAATCCACCTTAGCGATACAGCATTTACATCAAATCGTTATAACTTTGCATCCAGGTGACGCATTTTGAAGCTGTTTTCAGCCAATTTGATCTTAAATAGGTTCCGTCCTACTATTTGACTAATTTTAATTGACATTTACGCGAAAAATATTTTTCGTTTCAGGACTTAGAATTTTTCTTCAATATTTTCTTTACAAATTACTAAATTAATTTTTATCTCGAAATTTTCTCTCCAAACCACATTTGTTATTAGTTTAAATAGATACTTGCCTGCCTTACCTGTACTCTGGTGCGCGTTCCGCGAGCTCGAGTCCCGTTTGGTAGTCGTTATTCCCGGTTTTTACATACTTTTCGGTCGAAAATCCCGTTTTTTGACCAAAAGTCAAATTTTTTATTCAGCATTAATTCCAATAACCCCACAGAACGCTAGCCCGCGCGGAGACGCGTCTTTTGACACCTCGCACGTGCGCCTAGCCAACATAGAAATTTGAAATCTTTAAAATCAAGTAAATTCAATAATAGACGAAATCCACCTTAGCGATACAGCATTTACATCAAATCGTTATAACTTTGCATCCAGGTGACGCATTTTGAAGCTGTTTTCAGCCAATTTGATCTTAAATAGGTTCCGTCCTACTATTTGACTAATTTTAATTGACATTTACGCGAAAAATATTTTTCGTTTCAGGACTTAGAATTTTTCTTCAATATTTTCTTTACAAATTACTAAATTAATTTTTATCTCGAAATTTTCTCTCCAAACCACATTTGTTATTAGTTTAAATAGATACTTGCCTGCCTTACCTGTACTCTGGTGCGCGTTCCGCGAGCTCGAGTCCCGTTTGGTAGTCGTTATTCCCGGTTTTTACATACTTTTCGGTCGAAAATCCCGTTTTTTGACCAAAAGTCAAATTTTTTATTCAGCATTAATTCCAATAACCCCACAGAACGCTAGCCCGCGCGGAGACGCGTCTTTTGACACCTCGCACGTGCGCCTAGCCAACATAGAAATTTGAAATCTTTAAAATCAAGTAAATTCAATAATAGACGAAATCCACCTTAGCGATACAGCATTTGGGGTGCTAGGACAGGAAACCTCCCCGTGTGCCTGGGGGCTGGAGTTCCCTTACGGATGCGTCCGGGGGGAAGGCCAGTCTCTGGGACGGTGCACCCTGGGGTGCGGGCAATGTCTCCCCGTTAGGTACTGCGTGCCTAAGGGGTCTCGTTGCCCGTATGCCAATATCCTGTCAGAGGAGTGAACGCTCTAACGTGTACTCGTAGAGAGTACACGTTGAGCAGCGTTCCAGTGGGAGCGGGCTCGGCGTGCACTAACCCTGCCGTCGGGCAGGCGGGAGGAAGTCTTTTCTCCTGCCACCGTTGGTCTCGTAGCCCCGAAGAGTGTCAAGGTCATGTCTCTGGCATTTGACGGGGGTCGAGGGTCTTGGCTTAACCGCCCGGGCCGCGAGGTAGAAAACCTCTATAAAAAATCACCCCAAACCTCCAAGCGGCGGCGCACCGTGAGGGAGGTTGATAGCTTGACTAATGGGTAGCTTAATTAGTCACTAGTGCGAACCACTATTTTTTTTTTGGTTGGTTGGTTGGATATATTTTTTACTCGTGGGATTAATTATGGAAAACTTTATAAAAACAAACCCAAACACTGATGACGTGCCAATATTATTGGCGGAGGAACCGCTTGCCGGCGACGGCAACCAGGGTCGAGGAGACTCCTGTCCCTCCGGGGACCGGGCTGGGTCCGAGCAGGACATGGGCAGGTTTTGGGGGAAACGCTCGCGCGGCTATAAGTCGGACCGCACGGGATCGGCGGGATCCTCGAGCGAGGAAAGCCTGCCGATCGCTAAAGTGCCGGCTGTTAGGAGAGGCCGAGGTCGCGCGGCGGTGACCTCGAAGCTTGGGCGTGGCAATCGGGGTCGCATCAAGCGACCCGATACCCCCCCAGGAATCGGCGGGGAGAGTGACCCTGAGGTCTCGTCCGGGGCTTCAACCGAGGTGTCGGTAGGCGTCACCGTACAAAAAAAGGGCACGACGGCACAGGCTGGCGCCACCGCGAACCGTGCCAAGGGAGGAGTGGCGACCGACGAGGCCGCCAAAGTGGCCGCTGGGGGCTCCGATTCGGAGCGAGCGGCCAGGTTTGCAGAGGTCGTAGCAGCCGCCATCAGGAGTGTGGCCTTGAAGAAGTTACAGTCTTCAAAAGACAAGGCCATACCCGCGGCTACGGCCTCCATTATGGCGGCAGCGAGGGCTTTTCAGGTCGGGCCACCGTCGGACGTACTGTCCGAGATGCGGGCGGAGGTCGGCCGCTTGACGGCCGCTATGGAGCTTCTCCGAAAGGAGAACGTGGAGCTCCGAGCAGACCTGGCCAGGCTCAGTGGAGCCGGCCCCCGCGTTGTGTTGCAGCGCGGAGCGGTGCAAGGGCAGGGCCCGCCCTTGCCGGCGGAGGACCGGGTTTTGGCCCTGGTGCGGAAGGAGCTGGCTGCGTTCAACAGCCGGTTCTCCGTACTGGAGGCCGTGGTCTTGCGCCCTCCGTTGGCGGCGAGCCAGCTGGCCTCAGGCCAACGGAAGGCGGCATCGTATGCCGCCACCGCAGCTGCCGCGGCGGCCAAGCCAGGCCCGTCAGGGCAGACCAGGGGTGGGGCTGCTACACAGGCAGCGAGGGCCCCGGCCAAGGCGGTGGGGGCCCCGGCCTCGGCCCCGGCCCTGGCAGCGGGAGCTCCGCCCCCGGCGGCGAAACGGCCACCCCCGCTTCCTAAATCTCCCCAGGCTGACGCCGAGTGGCAAATAGCCGGGGAGAAGAAGAAGGCAGGCAAAGCCAAAAGGGCGGCCAAAAAGAAGGCCAGGCGGCAGCGGCGCAAAGAGCAAAGCGTCGCGGCTAGGCTCCGCGCCCCGAAGTCTGCAGCTGTAGTGATTACACTACAGCCGGAAGCGGAAAAGAAGGGCGTGTCCTACCGCGACGTGCTCTCCAAGGTTGGGGCGGCGGTGGACTTGCAAGAGATCGGCGCCACTCAGGGCATCCGGGTTAGGGTCACTGCGACTGGCGCCCGGATGCTGGAGCTCCCCGGAGTGGCCAGTGGCCCGGCCGCTGACGCCCTAGCTGAAAAGCTTAGGGCGTCCTTAAATGCGGACGAGGCCCGAGTGTCCAGGCCCACCAAGTGCGTGGACATGCGCATCTCGGGCCTGGACGACTCAGTGGCGGAGGAACAGGTGGTGGCCGCTGTCGTCAGGACTGGGGGGTGCTCTGCCGAGCAGGTTAGGGCGGGCACCATCCGTCCTGGCTTCACGGGGATGCGAGCCGTAACGGTGAGCTGCCCCGTGTCGGCGGCCAGAAAAATCGCCGGGGAGGGCCAAAGGTTATTGGTGGGCTGGGTATCCGCGCAGGTCAAACTGCTCGAACCCAGACCTCTGAGGTGCTTCCGCTGCCATGTGGGCAACCACGTGGGAGCTAAATGCACCTCGGAGGTGGACCGCAGCGATCACTGCTATCGCTGCGGTCAGCCCGGTCACAAGGCCGGCTCGTGCGAAGCCACGCCGCACTGCGCCGTATGTGCAGCGGCTGGCAAGCCGGCCGAGCACCGGATTGGGAGCAAGGCCTGCGCCCAACCCGCCAAAGCCAGGAGCAAGTCCTCCGCCACCGCCGTCACTGCCGCAGCCGCCGCTACTATTGCCGCCGCCGCTGCCGCCACCACCGTCGTCACCGCCGCGGCCGTTGCCGCCGTGGCGGGGCCCTCACGCGGGGCTCGGGGGGGGGCTAAAATGGACTGCCAATAGGTCCATTACGCCTCCTCCAGGCGAACATCAACCACTGCGCCGCAGCTCAGGATCTGTTGCTCCAGAGCATGGCGCAGTGGTCGATTAACATCGCCGTGGTCGCTGAGCCGTACTTTGTCCCGCCCAGGGATCACTGGGTGGAGGACCTGAGCGGCTCAGTGGCCATTATTTCGTCGGCCGCCGCCGGTACCCCGTCCCTCGAGACCGTCAAGAAGGGACGGGGTTGCGTAGCAGCACGGTTCGGGGAGATTGTCGTGGTAGGAGCGTATTTTTCCCCGAACCGAACTCTCGCCGAGTTCCACAACTCCCTTGGGGAGTTGAGAGTCGTCGTCGTCGGGTACCATCCCCTCCCCGTGATCGTCCTCGGGGACTTCAATGCCAAGAACGTGGCTTGGGGTTCCCGGTTAACGGACACACGGGGCAGGATGGTGGAGGACTGGGCTCTGGAGTCGGGCCTGGTCGTCCTAAACCGGGGTTCTGTCCCCACGTGCGTGCGGATGCGGGGCGAGTCAGTGGTGGACATTTCGTTCGCCAGCCCCGCTCTGTCACCACGTGTCATCGGCTGGCGCGTCATGGAGGGGGTGGAGACCTATTCCGATCACCGGTACATCCGGTTTGACGTCTCCGCCCAGACCTCGGGCACGCCGGTCAGACAGACCCCGAGTGGTCCGCGGTGGGCGCTGAAGCAGCTGGACCGGGAGCTCCTCCTGGAGGCCTCGATCGTGCAGGCCTGGGTGTCATCACCGGACAGGCCTGCCGACATCAACGACGAGGCGGAGTGGTTCCGGGAGGCCATGTCCGAAATATGTGACGTGGCAATGCCCCGGGTCCAGCCCAGACGTGCTCAGCGCCAGGTGTACTGGTGGTCGCGTGAGCTGACCGCTTTACGCGCGGCGTGCGTTGCTGCGCGCCACTTGTACGCCAGGCACCGCAGGCTCCGTATCCGCCCGCCGGATACGGAAGCCATTGAGGCGGAGCTGTACGCCGGGTACAGAGCGGCGAAGACCGCCCTCCGAGCGGAGATCGAGCGGGCCAGAGGAGAGGGCCGTAAAGAGTCGCTGGAGACTCTGAACAGAGACCCGTGGGGGCGCCCATACAAATGGGTGAGAGATCAACTCCGCCCATGGGCTCCCCCGCTGACGCAGAGTCTCCGGCCCCAGCTCGTGGAGGACGTGGTGAGCGCTCTGTTCCCTTCGCGAGGGGAACATACTCCCCCGCCCATGGCTCCGCCTCCTGCGGTGCCCGATGCGGACCACACAGGTGACGACGACGACGACGAATCTCCGGAGGTGACCGGGGTAGATTTGAGAGTGGCGGTACGTAGGCTGAATGCCAAAAATACCGCCCCAGGACCCGACGGCTTACCTGGAAAAGCCTGGGTTCTGGCCTTAGAGGCTCTCGGGCCTCGACTTCGAGGGCTCTTTAGCGCATGCTTGGAGAGGGGCCAGTTCCCACTTCGTTGGAAGACGGGGAAACTGGTCCTCATCAAGAAGCCGGGGCGCCCGGCGGACTCTCCGTCCGCTTACCGGCCCATCGTGCTGCTCGACGAGGTGGGCAAGCTCTTTGAAAGAGTAATTGCAGACCGCCTTGTCGGGCAGCTGGTGCGAGTGGGGCCGGATTTGGCGGACAGCCAGTTTGGTTTCCGCAAGGGGCGCTCTACGGTGGATGCCATCATGCGCGTTCGAGCCCTCACGACGGGGGATGCTGTTGCCCGGGGTGGGGTGGTCTTGGCGGTGTCTCTTGACATCGCCAATGCGTTCAATACCCTGCCCTGGAGTTGCATTAGGGAGGCACTCCGGTATCACCGGATGCCGACCTACCTCTGTCGAGTGGTCGAGGCCTATTTGACGGACAGGGCCGTCATCTACCCCGGTCACCACGGAGAGTGGAACCGGCGAGAGATGTCGTGCGGTGTCCCGCAGGGATCGGTCCTGGGGCCGCATCTGTGGGACATCGGCTACGACTGGGTGCTGCGCGCCGACCTCCCTAGCGGCGTCAGCGTAGTCTGCTACGCTGACGACACGCTGGTCCTGGTGCAGGGGAGGTCGCATGAGGCGGCGGCCGAACTAGCGACACGTTGGGTTGCGACAATCGTCGATAGGATCCGGCAACTGGGACTCGAGGTGGCCTTGCACAAGTCCGAGGCCATGTGTTTCTATGGTCCTCGGAACGCGCCACTGTCGGGTTCCCAGATGACGGCGGGAGGGGTTCACATCGGTGTCGAGTCGACGATGAAGTACCTGGGACTCGTCCTCGACAGCCGGTGGAACTTCGTCGAGCACTTCCGACGTTTGGCTCCCAAACTGCAGAGGGCTGGGGCTGCTTTGAAGCGGCTTCTGCCCAATCTAGGGGGTCCAAACGCCTCCTGCCGGAGGCTCTACGCGGGGATCGTTCGGTCCATGGCCCTTTACGGGGCACCGGTGTGGGCGCGTTCATTAAGGCTGCGACCAGCCCAGCGATTGAACGCGTCCCAAAGGGTCATGGCCATTAGGCTGGTCAGAGGATACCGCACGGTCTCCCGTGAGGCGGCGAGCCTCCTTGCCGGACTTCCGCCATGGGATCTGGAGGCAAAAGTCCTCGCGCACATGTGGGAGTTGCGCGAGGAGGCGAAACGCCGGGGCGTAACTCCGCTGCCGCGAGAAATCACGGCACAGCGGACAGAGCTCCGGCGGGATCTCATGGCGGCATGGAGAGTGCGATTGTCGCAACCCAGCGCTGGGCACGCCACAATTGCGGCGGTAAGGCCCCTCTTTGAGGAGTGGCTAGAGAGGCGCCACGGCGTCCTCACCTTCCGCCTGACGCAGGTCCTCACCGGACACGGTTGTTTCGGGAGGTTCCTGTTCAGGATAAAGCGGGAGGAAACGCCCGGGTGTTACCATTGTGTGGATCGCCCGGAGGACACGGTGGAGCATACGGTGGAGGTCTGCCCGGCTTGGGCGGGGCACCGCCGTGTCCTCACGGAGGCGATCGGCAGCGGCGATCTCTCGCGTCCGGCCCTGGTTCAGGCCATGGTCCGGAGCGAGAGTGCATGGGAAGCCGTCACTTCCTTCTGCGAAGCAGTAATGCTCGCGAAGGAGGAGGCGGAGCGCGCGAGGGAAATGCAAGATGCGCGCCCTCGCGCCCCTAGTCGCCGCAGGAGACGCCCCGGGCGTCGGGAGTCGCGAGCCGACTTCCGGCCACCGTAGGCGCGGGCTTGCGGACGGTGGGCAACGGGTAGCTCGCCGTCCGATAAGGACCAGGCCCGGGTCGACGGCGCGTTGTGTTCCACGCGCGCCTCAAAGAGATGTCAGCACCAACTGACGGGGTCCGTAAGGGCCAATGCCTGCCAGGGTTGCGAGTTGGTCCGAAAGGGATATCGCGGCCCCGGCACACAGGCAACGGAAGGAACACGGGTGGGTTTTAGTCAGTAAAAGTCTGACACTCCCTCTCGCTCCGCCCAGAGCGGGAGGAGTCATTTGATGATTTCCCACCCAAAAAAAAAAAAAAAAAAAAAAAAAGCGATACAGCATTTACATCAAATCGTTATAACTTTGCATCCAGGTGACGCATTTTGAAGCTGTTTTCAGCCAATTTGATCTTAAATAGGTTCCGTCCTACTATTTGACTAATTTTAATTGACATTTACGCGAAAAATATTTTTCGTTTCAGGACTTAGAATTTTTCTTCAATATTTTCTTTACAAATTACTAAATTAATTTTTATCTCGAAATTTTCTCTCCAAACCACATTTGTTATTAGTTTAAATAGATACTTGCCTGCCTTACCTGTACTCTGGTGCGCGTTCCGCGAGCTCGAGTCCCGTTTGGTAGTCGTTATTCCCGGTTTTTACATACTTTTCGGTCGAAAATCCCGTTTTTTGACCAAAAGTCAAATTTTTTATTCAGCATTAATTCCAATAACCCCACAGAACGCTAGCCCGCGCGGAGACGCGTCTTTTGACACCTCGCACGTGCGCCTAGCCAACATAGAAATTTGAAATCTTTAAAATCAAGTAAATTCAATAATAGACGAAATCCACCTTAGCGATACAGCATTTACATCAAATCGTTATAACTTTGCATCCAGGTGACGCATTTTGAAGCTGTTTTCAGCCAATTTGATCTTAAATAGGTTCCGTCCTACTATTTGACTAATTTTAATTGACATTTACGCGAAAAATATTTTTCGTTTCAGGACTTTGAATTTTTCTTCAATATTTTCTTTACAAATTACTAAATTAATTTTTATCTCGAAATTTTCTCTCCAAACCACATTTGTTATTAGTTTAAATAGATACTTGCCTGCCTTACCTGTACTCTGGTGCGCGTTCCGCGAGCTCGAGTCCCGTTTGGTAGTCGTTATTCCCGGTTTTTACATACTTTTCGGTCGAAAATCCCGTTTTTTGACCAAAAGTCAAATTTTTTATTCAGCATTAATTCCAATAACCCCACAGAACGCTAGCCCGCGCGGAGACGCGTCTTTTGACACCTCGCACGTGCGCCTAGCCAACATAGAAATTTGAAATCTTTAAAATCAAGTAAATTCAATAATAGACGAAATCCACCTTAGCGATACAGCATTTACATCAAATCGTTATAACTTTGCATCCAGGTGACGCATTTTGAAGCTGTTTTCAGCCAATTTGATCTTAAATAGGTTCCGTCCTACTATTTGACTAATTTTAATTGACATTTACGCGAAAAATATTTTTCGTTTCAGGACTTAGAATTTTTCTTCAATATTTTCTTTACAAATTACTAAATTAATTTTTATCTCGAAATTTTCTCTCCAAACCACATTTGTTATTAGTTTAAATAGATACTTGCCTGCCTTACCTGTACTCTGGTGCGCGTTCCGCGAGCTCGAGTCCCGTTTGGTAGTCGTTATTCCCGGTTTTTACATACTTTTCGGTCGAAAATCCCGTTTTTTGACCAAAAGTCAAATTTTTTATTCAGCATTAATTCCAATAACCCCACAGAACGCTAGCCCGCGCGGAGACGCGTCTTTTGACACCTCGCACGTGCGCCTAGCCAACATAGAAATTTGAAATCTTTAAAATCAAGTAAATTCAATAATAGACGAAATCCACCTTAGCGATACAGCATTTGGGGTGCAAGCAGAAAACCTCCCAGTGTGCCTGATGGCTGCTGGTCCCTTATGGATATGTCCGAGGGGAAGAGCAGTCGTTGGGCCGGTGCACTCTGGGCATGGACAATACTCTCTTCGAAAAAGGCAGCGGAGTTTTTCGGAGAGGGTATTGTTTATGGCGAATTTCTGCAAGGGGGAGAGCGTTATGCTCCTCCTGGGTGGATGGTGGCCTACTCCCCCCTCTGCTGCTTGCAGAGGGTCGGTCGAGTGGGCGCAGGTTAGGACCTGAAGGTCCGTGGGAGAGGAGGGGCCCTACATGGGCCAAGAAGGAGGATTCTCCATGTTGGAGAAGCAGGGGCGGGGCTCGTTGTGCACTCACCCTGCCAACGAGCTGGCAGCGGGAGAACTTGTTTTCCTGACTGCACCCGTCGAAATCGTAATCCGGAAAGAGATCACGGTCATGTTTTGTGACTCGGAACGGGACGAGGATCTTGGCTTAAACGCCCGGATCGCGAGGACGTAAACCTCTATAAAAAATTCCTCTAATACCAAGTTTTGGTGCGTGGCGAGGGTATGGATGGCTGAGGAGTAGTGCCATCGGTAACTTTAGTTGCAGGTGGTGCATCAGTCGTTAGCGCACCCCCAGCCGGGGACCAGTGGAATCCTTGGGTTGGGTCAAAAATGTACACTTACCTAGGGACAGGGGGTAACCCTAGGAATGACGATTTAAATCCCCCACACTCGTGGGATCTATTATGACAAAGCTGAAAAATAAAACAAAAATAAAAAGTGTAGAGGTGGTGAGCGATACGGGGTCGGAGTCCGACGCCGCATCTGGCGCGAGTGGCTCTTTTAAGAGCCTGGAGCGCGTGGAAATGAGGGCCGCAAAAAAGAAGATCGAATTCTTCAAGCGGTCCAAACTAGGGGACGGCCAGGGGTCGTCCTCTGATGGCGGTAACAATGCCCGCAAAAAATTAAAGAAGCGGGGCGGGGTTCGGGATCGGGGTGTGGCCAGAGGGCTCTCCACCCCGGAGGACGGCGAGCCGAACAGAGGCCCAGGAGAGTCCAGCCGCACCGCGGCCCTCTCTGAGTCCTCGGGCGGCGAGCCGGACGTCGTTGGCAGCTCCGAGTTGCAGGAAGCGGCCAGCAGCTTCGAGGAGGTCGTGGCAACAGCGGTCAAGGCTGTGGGCATGATGAGGATTCAGTCCTCAAGGGACAAGGCCATGCCCGCTGCCACGGCCTCCATAATGGCGGCAGCGAGGGCCTATCAGGTGGAGCCTCCGTCGGACGCAATGTCCGAGATGCGGGCGGAGGTCAGCCGATTGACGGCCGCTATGGAGCTTCTCCGAAAGGAGAACGAGGAGCTCCGAGCGGACCTTGTCCGGCTTCAAGGAGCTGGCCCCCGGGAGGTGCCCCAGGGGGGAGCGGTGCATGGGCAGGGCCTGCCCTTGCAGGCGGAGGACCGGGTTCTGACCCTGGTGCAGCAGCAGCTGGCAGCATTTAATAGCCGGTTTGCTGTATTGGAGGGCATTGTCCTGCGCCCTCCGCTAGCGGCGAACAAGCCGGCAACTTTTGCCGCCACCGTGGCTGCTTCGGCCACGCCCGCGGCCAAGCTTGCGGCCAAGTCTGCGGCCAAGCCAGCGGCCAAGCCCGCGGCTAACCCAGCGTCCAAGTCCGCGGCCAAGCCAGCGACTCTGGCGAAAGTAGCGCCGTCCAAGCCCAAAAAGGGCGGGACGGCTGCGCAGGCAGCTGCGCAGAAGGCGACGGCCCCAGCTACGGCGGCAGGACAGTCGCCCCCGGCCCCGCCTCCTAATCCCTCTCTGGCCGACGCCGAATGGCAACTAGCCGGGGAGAAAAAGCAGGCGGGTAAGGCAAAAAGGGCGGCCAATAGGAAGGAGAGGCGGCAACAGCGCAAGAAGCGAAGCGCCGCGGCTAGGCTCCGCGCCCCGAAGTCCGCAGCTGTAGTGATCACGCTACAGCCGGAAGCAGAGAAGAAGGGCGTGACCTACCGTGAGGTGCTCGCCAAGGCGTGGGCGGCGGTGAACCTGCAGGAGATCGGCGTTACCGATGGCTTCCGCATGAAGGTCACCGCGACGGGGGCTCGGATGCTGGAGATCCCCGGTGTGGCCAGCGGCCCGACCGCTGACGCCCTGGCTGAAAGGCTCAGGGCGACCTTCAATGCGGAGGAAGCCCGAGTCTCCAGGCCCACCAAGTGCGCTGAAATGCGCATCCTGGGCCTGGACGACTGCGTGACGGCGGAAGACGTCGTGGCCGCCGTGGCTAAGACTGGAGGGTGCTCTGCCGAGCAGGTGAGGGCAGGCACCATCCGTCCGGACGCTACGGGCATGCAAACCGTCACGGTGAGCTGCCCCGTGTCGGTGGCCCAAAAGATAGCCGGGGAGGGCCAAAGGCTCCGGGTGGGCTGGGTATCCGCGCAGGTGAAACTGCTGGAACCCAGACCACTGAGGTGCTTCCGCTGCCGGGTGGGGCACCACGTGGGAGCACAGTGCACCTCGGAGGTGGACCGCAGCGAGGAATGCTTCCGCTGTGGTCGGCCCGGTCACAAGGCCGGCTCGTGCAATGCCACGCCGCACTGTTATGCATGTGCGGCGGCTGGCAAGCCGGCCGATCACCGGGCTGGGAGCAAGGCCTGCGCTCCACCTGCCAAATCCAGGGGCAGGGGCAAGCCTTCCGCCACCGCCGTCACCGCCGCAGCCGCCACCATTGCCGCCGCCGTTGCCGCCTCTACCGGCGTAGTCGCCGCTAACACCGCGGCAGGGCCATCAAAGGGGGCCCAGGAGGAGGCTCAAATGGACTGTCATTGATGGCCCCATTACGCCTCCTCCAGGCGAACATCAACCACTGCGCCGCCGCTCAGGATCTGTTGCTCCAGAGCATGGCGCAGTGGTCGATTAACATCGCCGTGGTCGCTGAGCCGTACTTTGTCCCGCCCAGGGATCACTGGGTGGAGGACCTGAGCGGCTCAGTGACCATAATTTCGTCGGCCGCCGCCGGTACCCCGTCCCTCGAGGCCGTCAAGAGGGGACCGGGTTGCGTGGCAGCACGGTTCGGGGAGATTGTCGTGGTAGGAGCGTACTTCTCCCCGAACCGAACTCTCGCCGAGTTCCACAACTCCCTTGGGGAGTTGAGAGTCGTCGTCGTCGGGTACCATCCCCTCCCCGTGATCGTCCTCGGGGACTTCAATGCCAAGAACGTGGCTTGGGGTTCCCGGTACACGGACACACGGGGCAGGATGGTGGAGGACTGGGCTCTGGAGTCGGGCCTGGTCGTCCTAAACCGGGGTTCTGTCCCCACGTGTGTGCGGATGCGGGGTGAATCAGTGGTGGACATCTCGTTCGCCAGCCCCGCTCTGTTGCCGCGTGTCATCGACTGGCGCGTCATGGAGGGGGTGGAGACCTTTTCCGATCACCGGTATATCCGGTTTGACGTCTCCGCCCAGACCTCGGGCACGCCGGTCAGACAGACCCCGAGTGGTCCGCGGTGGGCGCTGAAGCAGCTGGACCGGGAGCTTCTCCTGGAAGCCTCGATCGTGCAGGCCTGGGTGTCATCACCGAACAGGCCTGCCGACATCAATGACGAGGCGGAGTGGTTCCGGGAGGCCATGTCCGAAATTTGTGACGTGGCTATGCCCCGGGTCCAGCCCGGACGTGCTCGGCGCCAGGTGTACTGGTGGTCGCGTGAGCTTAGCGCTTTACGCGCGGCGTGCGTCGATGCGCGCCACCGGTACTCCAGGCACCGCAGGCTTCGTATCCGCCCTCCGGATACGGAAGCCATTGAGGCGGAGCTGTACGAAGGGTACAGAGCGGCGAAGACCGCCCTCCGAGCGGAGATCGAGCGGGCCAGAGGAGAGGGCCGTAAGGAGTCGCTGGAGACTCTGAACAGAGACCCGTGGGGGCGCCCATACAAATGGGTGAGAGATCAACTCCGCCCATGGGCTCCCCCGCTGACGCAGAGTCTCCGGCCCCAGCTCGTGGAGGAAGTGGTGAGCGCTCTGTTCCCTTCGCGAGGGGAACATACTCCCCCGCCCATGGCTCCGCCTCCTGCGGTGCCCGATGCGGACCACAACAGTGACGACGACGACGAATCTACGGAGGTGACCGAGGTAGATTTGAGAGTGGCGGTACGTAGGCTGAGTGCCAAAAATACCGCCCCAGGACCCGACGGCTTACCTGGAAAAGCCTGGGTCCTGGCCTTAGAGGCTCTCGGGCCTCGACTTAGGGGGCTCCTAAGCGCATGTTTGGAGAGGGGCCAGTTCCCACTTCGTTGGAAGACGGGGAAACTGGTCCTCATTAAGAAGCCGGGGCGCCCAGCGGACTCTCCGTCCGCTTACCGGCCCATCGTGCTGCTCGACGAGGTGGGCAAGCTCTTCGAAAGAGTTATTGCGGACCGCCTTGTCGGGCGGCTGGTGCGGGTGGGGCCGGATTTGGCGGACAGCCAGTTTGGTTTCCGCAAGGGGCGCTCCACGGTGGATGCCATCATGCGCGTTCGAGCCCTCACGACGGGGGATGCTGTTGCCCGGGGTGGGGTAGTCTTGGCGGTGTCTCTTGACATCGCCAATGCGTTCAATACCCTGCCCTGGAGTTGCATTAGGGAGGCACTCCGGTATCACCGGATGCCGACCTACCTCTGTCGAGTGGTCGAGGCCTATCTGACGGACAGGGCCGTCATCTACCCCGGTCACCACGGAGAGTGGAACCGGCGAGAGATGTCGTGCGGTGTCCCACAGGGATCGGTTCTGGGGCCGTATCTGTGGGACATCGGCTACGACTGGGTGCTGCGCGCCGACCTCCCTGAAGGCGTCAGCGTAGTCTGCTACGCTGACGACACGCTGGTCCTGGTGCAGGGGAGGTCGCATGAGGCGGCGGCCGAACTGGCGACACGTTGGGTTGGGACAATCGTCGATAGGATCCGGCAACTGGGACTCGAGGTGGCCTTGCACAAGTCCGAGGCCATGTGTTTCTATGGTCCTCAGAATGCGCCACTGTCGGGTTCCCAGATAACGGCAGGAGGGGTTCACATCGGTGTCGAGTCGACGTTGAAGTACCTGGGACTCGTCCTCGACACCCGGTGGAACTTCGTGGAGCACTTCCGACGTTTGGCTCCCAAACTGGATAGGGCTGGGGCTGCTTTGAAGCGGCTTCTGCCCAACCTAGGGGGTCCAAACGCCTCCTGCCGGAGGCTCTACGCGGGGATCGTGCGGTCCATGGCCCTTTACGGGGCACCGGTGTGGGCGCGTTCACTGAGGCTGCGACCGGCCCAGCGGTTGAACGCGTCCCAAAGGGTCATGGCCATCAGGCTGGTCCGGGGATACCGCACGGTCTCCCGCGAGGCGGCGAGCCTCCTTGCCGGACTACCGCCATGGGATCTGGAGGCGAAGGTCCTCGCGCACATGTGGGAGTTGCGCGAGGAGGCGAAACGCCGGGGTATAACTCCGCTGCCGCAACAAATCGCGGCACAGCGGACAGAGCTCCGGCGGGATCTCATGGCGGCATGGAGTGTGCGATTGTCGCAACCCAACGCTGGGCACGCCACAATTGCGGCGGTAAGGCCCCTCTTTGAGGAGTGGCTGGAGAGGCGCCACGGCGTCCTCACCTTCCGCCTGACGCAGGTCCTCACCGGACACGGCTGCTTCGGGAGGTTCCTGTTCAGGATCAAGCGGGAGGAAACGCCCGGGTGTCACCATTGTGTGGATCGCCCGGAGGACACGGTGGAGCATACGGTGGAGGTCTGCCCGGCTTGGGCGGAGCACCGCCGTGTCCTCACGGAGGCGATCGGCGGCGGCGATCTCTCGCGTCCGGCCCTGGTTCAGGCCATGGTCCGGAGCGAGAGTGCATGGGAGGCCGTCACCTCCTTCTGCGAAGCAGTTATGCTCGCGAAGGAGGAGGCGGAGCGCGCGAGGGAGATTGAAGCTGCACGCCCTCGCGCCCCTAGTCGCCGCAGGAGACGCCCCGGGCGTCGGGAGTCACAAGCTGACTTCCGGCCACCGTAGGCGCGGGCCTGCGGACGGTGAGCGATGGGCAGCTCGCCGTCCGATAAGGACCAGGCCCGGGTCGACGGCGCGTCGTGTTCCACGCGCGCCTCAAAGGGATGTCAGCAACAACTGACGGGGTCCGGAAGGACCAATGCCTGCTGGGGTTGCGGGTTTGTCTGAGAGGGATATCGCGGCCCCAGCACATAGGCAACGGAAGGAACACGGGTGGGTTTTAGTCAGTAAAAGTCTGACACTCCCTCTCGCTCTGCCCAGAGCGGGAGGAGTCATTTGATGATTTCCCACCCAAAAAAAAAAAAAAAAGCGATACAGCATTTACATCAAATCGTTATAACTTTGCATCCAGGTGACGCATTTTGAAGCTGTTTTCAGCCAATTTGATCTTAAATAGGTTCCGTCCTACTATTTGACTAATTTTAATTGACATTTACGCGAAAAATATTTTTCGTTTCAGGACTTAGAATTTTTCTTCAATATTTTCTTTACAAATTACTAAATTAATTTTTATCTCGAAATTTTCTCTCCAAACCACATTTGTTATTAGTTTAAATAGATACTTGCCTGCCTTACCTGTACTCTGGTGCGCGTTCCGCGAGCTCGAGTCCCGTTTGGTAGTCGTTATTCCCGGTTTTTACATACTTTTCGGTCGAAAATCCCGTTTTTTGACCAAAAGTCAAATTTTTTATTCAGCATTAATTCCAATAACCCCACAGAACGCTAGCCCGCGCGGAGACGCGTCTTTTGACACCTCGCACGTGCGCCTAGCCAACATAGAAATTTGAAATCTTTAAAATCAAGTAAATTCAATAATAGACGAAATCCACCTTAGCGATACAGCATTTACATCAAATCGTTATAACTTTGCATCCAGGTGACGCATTTTGAAGCTGTTTTCAGCCAATTTGATCTTAAATAGGTTCCGTCCTACTATTTGACTAATTTTAATTGACATTTACGCGAAAAATATTTTTCGTTTCAGGACTTAGAATTTTTCTTCAATATTTTCTTTACAAATTACTAAATTAATTTTTATCTCGAAATTTTCTCTCCAAACCACATTTGTTATTAGTTTAAATAGATACTTGCCTGCCTTACCTGTACTCTGGTGCGCGTTCCGCGAGCTCGAGTCCCGTTTGGTAGTCGTTATTCCCGGTTTTTACATACTTTTCGGTCGAAAATCCCGTTTTTTGACCAAAAGTCAAATTTTTTATTCAGCATTAATTCCAATAACCCCACAGAACGCTAGCCCGCGCGGAGACGCGTCTTTTGACACCTCGCACGTGCGCCTAGCCAACATAGAAATTTGAAATCTTTAAAATCAAGTAAATTCAATAATAGACGAAATCCACCTTAGCGATACAGCATTTACATCAAATCGTTATAACTTTGCATCCAGGTGACGCATTTTGAAGCTGTTTTCAGCCAATCTGATCTTAAATAGGTTCCGTCCTACTATTTGACTAATTTTAATTGACATTTACGCGAAAAATATTTTTCGTTTCAGGACTTAGAATTTTTCTTCAATATTTTCTTTACAAATTACTAAATTAATTTTTATCTCGAAATTTTCTCTCCAAACCACATTTGTTATTAGTTTAAATAGATACTTGCCTGCCTTACCTGTACTCTGGTGCGCGTTCCGCGAGCTCGAGTCCCGTTTGGTAGTCGTTATTCCCGGTTTTTACATACTTTTCGGTCGAAAATCCCGTTTTTTGACCAAAAGTCAAATTTTTTATTCTGCATTAATTCCAATAACCCCACAGAACGCTAGCCCGCGCGGAGACGCGTCTTTTGACACCTCGCACGTGCGCCTAGCCAACATAGAAATTTGAAATCTTTAAAATCAAGTAAATTCAATAATAGACGAAATCCACCTTAGCGATACAGCATTTACATCAAATCGTTATAACTTTGCATCCAGGTGACGCATTTTGAAGCTGTTTTCAGCCAATCTGATCTTAAATAGGTTCCGTCCTACTATTTGACTAATTTTAATTGACATTTACGCGAAAAATATTTTTCGTTTCAGGACTTAGAATTTTTCTTCAATATTTTCTTTACAAATTACTAAATTAATTTTTATCTCGAAATTTTCTCTCCAAACCACATTTGTTATTAGTTTAAATAGATACTTGCCTGCCTTACCTGTACTCTGGTGCGCGTTCCGCGAGCTCGAGTCCCGTTTGGTAGTCGTTATTCCCGGTTTTTACATACTTTTCGGTCGAAAATCCCGTTTTTTGACCAAAAGTCAAATTTTTTATTCAGCATTAATTCCAATAACCCCACAGAACGCTAGCCCGCGCGGAGACGCGTCTTTTGACACCTCGCACGTGCGCCTAGCCAACATAGAAATTTGAAATCTTTAAAATCAAGTAAATTCAATAATAGACGAAATCCACCTTAGCGATACAGCATTTACATCAAATCGTTATAACTTTGCATCCAGGTGACGCATTTTGAAGCTGTTTTCAGCCAATTTGATCTTAAATAGGTTCCGTCCTACTATTTGACTAATTTTAATTGACATTTACGCGAAAAATATTTTTCGTTTCAGGACTTAGAATTTTTCTTCAATATTTTCTTTACAAATTACTAAATTAATTTTTATCTCGAAATTTTCTCTCCAAACCACATTTGTTATTAGTTTAAATAGATACTTGCCTGCCTTACCTGTACTCTGGTGCGCGTTCCGCGAGCTCGAGTCCCGTTTGGTAGTCGTTATTCCCGGTTTTTACATACTTTTCGGTCGAAAATCCCGTTTTTTGACCAAAAGTCAAATTTTTTATTCTGCATTAATTCCAATAACCCCACAGAACGCTAGCCCGCGCGGAGACGCGTCTTTTGACACCTCGCACGTGCGCCTAGCCAACATAGAAATTTGAAATCTTTAAAATCAAGTAAATTCAATAATAGACGAAATCCACCTTAGCGATACAGCATTTACATCAAATCGTTATAACTTTGCATCCAGGTGACGCATTTTGAAGCTGTTTTCAGCCAATCTGATCTTAAATAGGTTCCGTCCTACTATTTGACTAATTTTAATTGACATTTACGCGAAAAATATTTTTCGTTTCAGGACTTAGAATTTTTCTTCAATATTTTCTTTACAAATTACTAAATTAATTTTTATCTCGAAATTTTCTCTCCAAACCACATTTGTTATTAGTTTAAATAGATACTTGCCTGCCTTACCTGTACTCTGGTGCGCGTTCCGCGAGCTCGAGTCCCGTTTGGTAGTCGTTATTCCCGGTTTTTACATACTTTTCGGTCGAAAATCCCGTTTTTTGACCAAAAGTCAAATTTTTTATTCTGCATTAATTCCAATAACCCCACAGAACGCTAGCCCGCGCGGAGACGCGTCTTTTGACACCTCGCACGTGCGCCTAGCCAACATAGAAATTTGAAATCTTTAAAATCAAGTAAATTCAATAATAGACGAAATCCACCTTAGCGATACAGCATTTACATCAAATCGTTATAACTTTGCATCCAGGTGACGCATTTTGAAGCTGTTTTCAGCCAATTTGATCTTAAATAGGTTCCGTCCTACTATTTGACTAATTTTAATTGACATTTACGCGAAAAATATTTTTCGTTTCAGGACTTAGAATTTTTCTTCAATATTTTCTTTACAAATTACTAAATTAATTTTTATCTCGAAATTTTCTCTCCAAACCACATTTGTTATTAGTTTAAATAGATACTTGCCTGCCTTACCTGTACTCTGGTGCGCGTTCCGCGAGCTCGAGTCCCGTTTGGTAGTCGTTATTCCCGGTTTTTACATACTTTTCGGTCGAAAATCCCGTTTTTTGACCAAAAGTCAAAATTTTTATTCAGCATTAATTCCAATAACCCCACAGAACGCTAGCCCGCGCGGAGACGCGTCTTTCGACACCTCGCACGTGCGCCTAGCTCACATACAAATTCGAAATTATTAAAATCAAGTAAATTCATTCATATATAGACCCCCAGACCTAATCCACCTAAGGAATACAGTATTTACAGCAAATCGTTATAACTTTGCATCCAGGTGACGCATTTTGAAGCTGTTTTCAGCCAAATTGATTTTAAATAGGTTCCGTCCTACTATCTGACTAATTTTAATTGACATTTACGCGAAAAATATTTTTCGTTTCAGGACTTTGAATTTTTCTTCAATATTTTCTTTACAAATTACTAAATTAATTTTTATCTCGAAATTTTCTCTCCAAACCACATTTGTTATTAGTTTAAATAGATACTTGCCTGCCTTACCTGTACTCTGGTGCGCGTTCCGCGAGCTCGAGTCCCGTTTGGTAGTCGTTATTCCCGGTTTTTACATACTTTTCGGTCGAAAATCCCGTTTTTTTGACCAAAAGTCAAATTTTTTATTCTGCATTAATTCCAATAACCCCACAGAACGCTAGCCCGCGCGGAGACGCGTCTTTTGACACCTCGCACGTGCGCCTAGCTCACATAGAAATTCGAAATCTTTAAAATCAAGTAAATTCAATAATAGACGAAATCCACCTTAGCGATACAGCATTTACATCAAATCGTTATAACTTTGCATCCAGGTGACGCATTTTGAAGCTGTTTTCAGCCAATCTGATCTTAAATAGGTTCCGTCCTACTATTTGACTAATTTTAATTGACATTTACGCGAAAAATATTTTTCGTTTCAGGACTTAGAATTTTTCTTCAATATTTTCTTTACAAATTACTAAATTAATTTTTATCTCGAAATTTTCTCTCCAAACCACATTTGTTATTAGTTTAAATAGATACTTGCCTGCCTTACCTGTACTCTGGTGCGCGTTCCGCGAGCTCGAGTCCCGTTTGGTAGTCGTTATTCCCGGTTTTTACATACTTTTCGGTCGAAAATCCCGTTTTTTGACCAAAAGTCAAAATTTTTATTCAGCATTAATTCCAATAACCCCACAGAACGCTAGCCCGCGCGGAGACGCGTCTTTCGACACCTCGCACGTGCGCCTAGCTCACATACAAATTCGAAATTATTAAAATCAAGTAAATTCATTCATATATAGACCCCCAGACCTAATCCACCTAAGGAATACAGTATTTACAGCAAATCGTTATAACTTTGCATCCAGGTGACGCATTTTGAAGCTGTTTTCAGCCAAATTGATTTTAAATAGGTTCCGTCCTACTATCTGACTAATTTTAATTGACATTTACGCGAAAAATATTTTTCGTTTCAGGACTTTGAATTTTTCTTCAATATTTTCTTTACAAATTACTAAATTAATTTTTATCTCGAAATTTTCTCTCCAAACCACATTTGTTATTAGTTTAAATAGATACTTGCCTGCCTTACCTGTACTCTGGTGCGCGTTCCGCGAGCTCGAGTCCCGTTTGGTAGTCGTTATTCCCGGTTTTTACATACTTTTCGGTCGAAAATCCCGTTTTTTTGACCAAAAGTCAAATTTTTTATTCTGCATTAATTCCAATAACCCCACAGAACGCTAGCCCGCGCGGAGACGCGTCTTTTGACACCTCGCACGTGCGCCTAGCTCACATAGAAATTCGAAATCTTTAAAATCAAGTAAATTCAATAATAGACGAAATCCACCTTAGCGATACAGCATTTACATCAAATCGTTATAACTTTGCATCCAGGTGACGCATTTTGAAGCTGTTTTCAGCCAATCTGATCTTAAATAGGTTCCGTCCTACTATTTGACTAATTTTAATTGACATTTACGCGAAAAATATTTTTCGTTTCAGGACTTAGAATTTTTCTTCAATATTTTCTTTACAAATTACTAAATTAATTTTTATCTCGAAATTTTCTCTCCAAACCACATTTGTTATTAGTTTAAATAGATACTTGCCTGCCTTACCTGTACTCTGGTGCGCGTTCCGCGAGCTCGAGTCCCGTTTGGTAGTCGTTATTCCCGGTTTTTACATACTTTTCGGTCGAAAATCCCGTTTTTTGACCAAAAGTCAAAATTTTTATTCAGCATTAATTCCAATAACCCCACAGAACGCTAGCCCGCGCGGAGACGCGTCTTTCGACACCTCGCACGTGCGCCTAGCTCACATACAAATTCGAAATTATTAAAATCAAGTAAATTCATTCATATATAGACCCCCAGACCTAATCCACCTAAGGAATACAGTATTTACAGCAAATCGTTATAACTTTGCATCCAGGTGACGCATTTTGAAGCTGTTTTCAGCCAAATTGATTTTAAATAGGTTCCGTCCTACTATCTGACTAATTTTAATTGACATTTACGCGAAAAATATTTTTCGTTTCAGGACTTTGAATTTTTCTTCAATATTTTCTTTACAAATTACTAAATTAATTTTTATCTCGAAATTTTCTCTCCAAACCACATTTGTTATTAGTTTAAATAGATACTTGCCTGCCTTACCTGTACTCTGGTGCGCGTTCCGCGAGCTCGAGTCCCGTTTGGTAGTCGTTATTCCCGGTTTTTACATACTTTTCGGTCGAAAATCCCGTTTTTTTGACCAAAAGTCAAATTTTTTATTCTGCATTAATTCCAATAACCCCACAGAACGCTAGCCCGCGCGGAGACGCGTCTTTTGACACCTCGCACGTGCGCCTAGCTCACATAGAAATTCGAAATCTTTAAAATCAAGTAAATTCAATAATAGACGAAATCCACCTTAGCGATACAGCATTTACATCAAATCGTTATAACTTTGCATCCAGGTGACGCATTTTGAAGCTGTTTTCAGCCAATCTGATCTTAAATAGGTTCCGTCCTACTATTTGACTAATTTTAATTGACATTTACGCGAAAAATATTTTTCGTTTCAGGACTTAGAATTTTTCTTCAATATTTTCTTTACAAATTACTAAATTAATTTTTATCTCGAAATTTTCTCTCCAAACCACATTTGTTATTAGTTTAAATAGATACTTGCCTGCCTTACCTGTACTCTGGTGCGCGTTCCGCGAGCTCGAGTCCCGTTTGGTAGTCGTTATTCCCGGTTTTTACATACTTTTCGGTCGAAAATCCCGTTTTTTGACCAAAAGTCTAAATTTTTATTCAGCCTAAATTTCAGTAATCCCATAGAACGCTAGCCCGCGCGGAGACGCGTCTTTTGACACCTCGCACGTGCGCCTAGCTCACATAGAAATTCGAAATTATTAAAATCAAGTAAATTCATTCATATATAGACCCCCAGACCTAATCCACCTAAGGAATACAGTATTTACAGCAAATCGTTATAACTTTGCATCCAGGTGACGCATTTTGAAGCTGTTTTCAGCCAAATTGATTTTAAATAGGTTCCGTCCTACTATCTGACTAATTTTAATTGACATTTACGCGAAAAATATTTTTCGTTTCAGGACTTTGAATTTTTCTTCAATATTTTCTTTACAAATTACTAAATTAATTTTTATCTCGAAATTTTCTCTCCAAACCACATTTGTTATTAGTTTAAATAGATACTTGCCTGCCTTACCTGTACTCTGGTGCGCGTTCCGCGAGCTCGAGTCCCGTTTGGTAGTCGTTATTCCCGGTTTTTACATACTTTTCGGTCGAAAATCCCGTTTTTTTGACCAAAAGTCAAATTTTTTATTCTGCATTAATTCCAATAACCCCACAGAACGCTAGCCCGCGCGGAGACGCGTCTTTTGACACCTCGCACGTGCGCCTAGCTCACATAGAAATTCGAAATCTTTAAAATCAAGTAAATTCAATAATAGACGAAATCCACCTTAGCGATACAGCATTTACATCAAATCGTTATAACTTTGCATCCAGGTGACGCATTTTGAAGCTGTTTTCAGCCAATCTGATCTTAAATAGGTTCCGTCCTACTATTTGACTAATTTTAATTGACATTTACGCGAAAAATATTTTTCGTTTCAGGACTTAGAATTTTTCTTCAATATTTTCTTTACAAATTACTAAATTAATTTTTATCTCGAAATTTTCTCTCCAAACCACATTTGTTATTAGTTTAAATAGATACTTGCCTGCCTTACCTGTACTCTGGTGCGCGTTCCGCGAGCTCGAGTCCCGTTTGGTAGTCGTTATTCCCGGTTTTTACATACTTTTCGGTCGAAAATCCCGTTTTTTGACCAAAAGTCAAAATTTTTATTCAGCATTAATTCCAATAACCCCACAGAACGCTAGCCCGCGCGGAGACGCGTCTTTCGACACCTCGCACGTGCGCCTAGCTCACATACAAATTCGAAATTATTAAAATCAAGTAAATTCATTCATATATAGACCCCCAGACCTAATCCACCTAAGGAATACAGTATTTACAGCAAATCGTTATAACTTTGCATCCAGGTGACGCATTTTGAAGCTGTTTTCAGCCAAATTGATTTTAAATAGGTTCCGTCCTACTATCTGACTAATTTTAATTGACATTTACGCGAAAAATATTTTTCGTTTCAGGACTTTGAATTTTTCTTCAATATTTTCTTTACAAATTACTAAATTAATTTTTATCTCGAAATTTTCTCTCCAAACCACATTTGTTATTAGTTTAAATAGATACTTGCCTGCCTTACCTGTACTCTGGTGCGCGTTCCGCGAGCTCGAGTCCCGTTTGGTAGTCGTTATTCCCGGTTTTTACATACTTTTCGGTCGAAAATCCCGTTTTTTTGACCAAAAGTCAAATTTTTTATTCAGCATTAATTCCAATAACCCCACAGAACGCTAGCCCGCGCGGAGACGCGTCTTTTGACACCTCGCACGTGCGCCTAGCTCACATAGAAATTCGAAATCTTTAAAATCAAGTAAATTCAATAATAGACGAAATCCACCTTAGCGATACAGCATTTACATCAAATCGTTATAACTTTGCATCCAGGTGACGCATTTTGAAGCTGTTTTCAGCCAATCTGATCTTAAATAGGTTCCGTCCTACTATTTGACTAATTTTAATTGACATTTACGCGAAAAATATTTTTCGTTTCAGGACTTAGAATTTTTCTTCAATATTTTCTTTACAAATTACTAAATTAATTTTTATCTCGAAATTTTCTCTCCAAACCACATTTGTTATTAGTTTAAATAGATACTTGCCTGCCTTACCTGTACTCTGGTGCGCGTTCCGCGAGCTCGAGTCCCGTTTGGTAGTCGTTATTCCCGGTTTTTACATACTTTTCGGTCGAAAATCCCGTTTTTTGACCAAAAGTCTAAATTTTTATTCAGCCTAAATTTCAGTAATCCCATAGAACGCTAGCCCGCGCGGAGACGCGTCTTTTGACACCTCGCACGTGCGCCTAGCTCACATACAAATTCGAAATTATTAAAATCAAGTAAATTCATTCATATATAGACCCCCAGACCTAATCCACCTAAGGAATACAGTATTTACAGCAAATCGTTATAACTTTGCATCCAGGTGACGCATTTTGAAGCTGTTTTCAGCCAAATTGATTTTAAATAGGTTCCGTCCTACTATCTGACTAATTTTAATTGACATTTACGCGAAAAATATTTTTCGTTTCAGGACTTTGAATTTTTCTTCAATATTTTCTTTACAAATTACTAAATTAATTTTTATCTCGAAATTTTCTCTCCAAACCACATTTGTTATTAGTTTAAATAGATACTTGCCTGCCTTACCTGTACTCTGGTTCGCGTTCCGCGAGCTCGAGTCCCGTTTGGTAGTCGTTATTCCCGGTTTTTACATACTTTTCGGTCGAAAATCCCGTTTTTTTGACCAAAAGTCAAATTTTTTATTCTGCATTAATTCCAATAACCCCACAGAACGCTAGCCCGCGCGGAGACGCGTCTTTTGACACCTCGCACGTGCGCCTAGCTCACATAGAAATTCGAAATCTTTAAAATCAAGTAAATTCAATAATAGACGAAATCCACCTTAGCGATACAGCATTTACATCAAATCGTTATAACTTTGCATCCAGGTGACGCATTTTGAAGCTGTTTTCAGCCAATCTGATCTTAAATAGGTTCCGTCCTACTATTTGACTAATTTTAATTGACATTTACGCGAAAAATATTTTTCGTTTCAGGACTTTGAATTTTTCTTCAATATTTTCTTTACAAATTACTAAATTAATTTTTATCTCGAAATTTTCTCTCCAAACCACATTTGTTATTAGTTTAAATAGATACTTGCCTGCCTTACCTGTACTCTGGTGCGCGTTCCGCGAGCTCGAGTCCCGTTTGGTAGTCGTTATTCCCGGTTTTTACATACTTTTCGGTCGAAAATCCCGTTTTTTGACCAAAAGTCAAAATTTTTATTCAGCATTAATTCCAATAACCCCACAGAACGCTAGCCCGCGCGGAGACGCGTCTTTCGACACCTCGCACGTGCGCCTAGCTCACATACAAATTCGAAATTATTAAAATCAAGTAAATTCATTCATATATAGACCCCCAGACCTAATCCACCTAAGGAATACAGTATTTACAGCAAATCGTTATAACTTTGCATCCAGGTGACGCATTTTGAAGCTGTTTTCAGCCAAATTGATTTTAAATAGGTTCCGTCCTACTATCTGACTAATTTTAATTGACATTTACGCGAAAAATATTTTTCGTTTCAGGACTTAGAATTTTTCTTCAATATTTTCTTTACAAATTACTAAATTAATTTTTATCTCGAAATTTTCTCTCCAAACCACATTTGTTATTAGTTTAAATAGATACTTGCCTGCCTTACCTGTACTCTGGTGCGCGTTCCGCGAGCTCGAGTCCCGTTTGGTAGTCGTTATTCCCGGTTTTTACATACTTTTCGGTCGAAAATCCCGTTTTTTTGACCAAAAGTCAAATTTTTTATTCTGCATTAATTCCAATAACCCCACAGAACGCTAGCCCGCGCGGAGACGCGTCTTTTGACACCTCGCACGTGCGCCTAGCTCACATAGAAATTCGAAATCTTTAAAATCAAGTAAATTCAATAATAGACGAAATCCACCTTAGCGATACAGCATTTACATCAAATCGTTATAACTTTGCATCCAGGTGACGCATTTTGAAGCTGTTTTCAGCCAATCTGATCTTAAATAGGTTCCGTCCTACTATTTGACTAATTTTAATTGACATTTACGCGAAAAATATTTTTCGTTTCAGGACTTAGAATTTTTCTTCAATATTTTCTTTACAAATTACTAAATTAATTTTTATCTCGAAATTTTCTCTCCAAACCACATTTGTTATTAGTTTAAATAGATACTTGCCTGCCTTACCTGTACTCTGGTGCGCGTTCCGCGAGCTCGAGTCCCGTTTGGTAGTCGTTATTCCCGGTTTTTACATACTTTTCGGTCGAAAATCCCGTTTTTTGACCAAAAGTCTAAATTTTTATTCAGCCTAAATTTCAGTAATCCCATAGAACGCTAGCCCGCGCGGAGACGCGTCTTTTGACACCTCGCACGTGCGCCTAGCTCACATAGAAATTCGAAATCTTTAAAATCAAGTAAATTCAATAATAGACGAAATCCACCTTAGCGATACAGCATTTACATCAAATCGTTATAACTTTGCATCCAGGTGACGCATTTTGAAGCTGTTTTCAGCCAATCTGATCTTAAATAGGTTCCGTCCTACTATTTGACTAATTTTAATTGACATTTACGCGAAAAATATTTTTCGTTTCAGGACTTAGAATTTTTCTTCAATATTTTCTTTACAAATTACTAAATTAATTTTTATCTCGAAATTTTCTCTCCAAACCACATTTGTTATTAGTTTAAATAGATACTTGCCTGCCTTACCTGTACTCTGGTGCGCGTTCCGCGAGCTCGAGTCCCGTTTGGTAGTCGTTATTCCCGGTTTTTACATACTTTTCGGTCGAAAATCCCGTTTTTTGACCAAAAGTCTAAATTTTTATTCAGCCTAAATTTCAGTAATCCCATAGAACGCTAGCCCGCGCGGAGACGCGTCTTTTGACACCTCGCACGTGCGCCTAGCTCACATACAAATTCGAAATTATTAAAATCAAGTAAATTCATTCATATATAGACCCCCAGACCTAATCCACCTAAGGAATACAGTATTTACAGCAAATCGTTATAACTTTGCATCCAGGTGACGCATTTTGAAGCTGTTTTCAGCCAAATTGATTTTAAATAGGTTCCGTCCTACTATCTGACTAATTTTAATTGACATTTACGCGAAAAATATTTTTCGTTTCAGGACTTTGAATTTTTCTTCAATATTTTCTTTACAAATTACTAAATTAATTTTTATCTCGAAATTTTCTCTCCAAACCACATTTGTTATTAGTTTAAATAGATACTTGCCTGCCTTACCTGTACTCTGGTGCGCGTTCCGCGAGCTCGAGTCCCGTTTGGTAGTCGTTATTCCCGGTTGTTACATACTTTTCGGTCGAAAATCCCGTTTTTTGACCAAAAGTCTAAATTTTTATTCAGCCTAAATTTCAGTAATCCCATAGAACGCTAGCCCGCGCGGAGACGCGTCTTTTGACACCTCGCACGTGCGCCTAGCTCACATACAAATTCGAAATTATTAAAATCAAGTAAATTCATTCATATATAGACCCCCAGACCTAATCCACCTAAGGAATACAGTATTTACAGCAAATCGTTATAACTTTGCATCCAGGTGACGCATTTTGAAGCTGTTTTCAGCCAAATTGATTTTAAATAGGTTCCGTCCTACTATCTGACTAATTTTAATTGACATTTACGCGAAAAATATTTTTCGTTTCAGGACTTTGAATTTTTCTTCAATATTTTCTTTACAAATTACTAAATTAATTTTTATCTCGAAATTTTCTCTCCAAACCACATTTGTTATTAGTTTAAATAGATACTTGCCTGCCTTACCTGTACTCTGGTGCGCGTTCCGCGAGCTCGAGTCCCGTTTGGTAGTCGTTATTCCCGGTTTTTACATACTTTTCGGTCGAAAATCCCGTTTTTTGACCAAAAGTCTAAATTTTTATTCAGCCTAAATTTCAGTAATCCCATAGAACGCTAGCCCGCGCGGAGACGCGTCTTTTGACACCTCGCACGTGCGCCTAGCTCACATAGAAATTCGAAAAAATTGCCCTCCCACCCACCCGTCAGTTACTAGCCAGGTGAACTTTTGGTTTTGCCAAATTATTTAAATTTTGTTTTTTGTTTTAATTTTGTTTTATAGACACATTTCAGTCCATTTTTATACGACCAGGCCTAAACCAACGTGTTCAAACGTTTGTAGGCATCATTTGACGGAGTTCTATAATTTTAGTACCATTGACCTTACGGTCGTGCGGCCGTAGGACAAATATTTTGTTAAGTTATCCTAGGATACTTTCTGTTTTCCCCTCTTTACAGGGACCCGGAAATATCGCTGGTGTCCTCTGACTGGTTTTGTTTATGAACCTTACCTTCACACAAACCACGAAGATGTTCCGCACACCGGCCAAAGATACGTGCTCATCGAATTCCAAAAGCCCGCCGCTTTCGACAGAGAAGGCTGGATCTTCGCTTCCCTGTGTGAGGCGTAGCATCGGGGAATGGGAGGCCGGGAAAGTTGAGCCCCAGGCGAAGTCCCCGGCCATCCCAAAGCGCGCCGCCACACCAACTACCTCTCAAAGTGCTACCAGCGCTCTGGAGACGCGTCGGGTGCCAGCTGTTACCGCAAGACTGCCAAAGAAGTCCGTTTACCCCAACATCACAGCGGAGGCGAGAGCTTGCTTAAATAAAGCAAAGCTTCATTTGAGCAGCTCTCGCAACCTAAAGACCGAAATAAAAACGGAGGTGGTAAACGCTATCAACAGGCTTTATGAGTTGGTGAAGGAGTCGGAGCGGAAAAGATCATCTGCCGCGCCTGCAGTCACACCGGTAGCTGTACCTGTTATTTCCCCGAATTCCGACGAATGCTCCCAGCCCATTCGCGAGAGTAGTACTAGTCAGATCGAGCTCATAAAAACGATTCAAGCACACAGCTCTCTGATTAAGGAAAACACCGAGCGTATGGGAAAACTTCAAGAGATCTTGGTGAAGCAGGAAAGCGTTGTCGAGAGTACCTACGCCAATGTTACGGCAGCGCGTAAGAGCCAGACTGGAGTACAAACCCTGGAGCGAGCGACGTTGCACTCCGTAGTAGTCTCCTCAAAACAGGAATTAGACACGGGTGAGGAGGTTCTGGAGCGCATAAGAAAGGCAGTGGATGCAAAGGAAGGCTGGGTGCAGGTGGAAAGGGTGAGGAAGGCGAAGGACAGGAAGGTGATCATGGGTTGCACAACAAAAGAGGAGAGAAGAAAAATAAAACAGAGACTTGAAGCAGCCGGAGAAAACCTCGTCGTCGAGGAAGTGACGAACAGAGACCCGCTTCTGATTCTGAGGGACGTCTTGCTGGTACACAGCGACGAGGAAGTCCTCAAAGCCCTCAAGAATCAGAACCGGGAGATCTTTCACGACCTCGGTAGCGAGGAAGACAGGACAACAATAAAATATAGGAGAAAGACCAGAAACCCTCACATGAACCACGTTGTGCTGAGCGTCTCTCCCACGATCTGGAGGAGGGCGATTGATGTAGGGAAGCTCAGAATCGACCTCCAGAGAGTGCGCGTTGAAGACCAAACGCCACTGGTGCAGTGTACCCGCTGCTTAGGGTACGGACACGGCAAACGCTTCTGCAAAGAGCCAGCCGACCTTTGCAGCCACTGCGGCGGCCCGCATTTCAGAGTGGACTGCCCAGACAGGCGGATTGGTGAGGCAGCGGCGTGCATCAACTGCACCAGAGCAAAGTCTGGAAACTGCGAACACAACGCGTTCAGTAGCGAGTGCCCGGTGCGGAGGAAGTGGGACGCATTGGCCCGAGCCTCAGTAGCATATTGCTAAAGTTGTCCCTACGACCACCACCAAGTACAAAATGATCCAGACCAACCTGCAAAGAAGTCAGCTAGCAACCAATGAGCTCTTGCTGGAAGCTGACAAGCGCAAGGTCGCCGTAGCACTGCTCCAGGAGCCTTACGTGGGTGGGGTGAGAAGGATGAAGGGTTACCGGGGCGTAAGGGTCATCCAGAGCTCTGAGGGAGGAGAAGGGACTGTAAAGGCGGCAATAGCCGTCTTCGACAAAGATTTAGATATCTTACAGTACCCGCAACTCACCACAAACAACATCGTTGTGGTGGGAGTCCGAACTCGAGCCTGGACGATCACGCTGGTGTCTTTCTACTTTGAACCGGACAAGCCCATGGAACCATACCTGGAGCATCTCAAACGGATACAGCAACAGATGGGCGCCAGCAGGTTGGTTATTGGAGGAGACGCAAATGCGAAAAGTACTTGGTGGGGTAGCAGCAACGAAGACCCGAGGGGGGAGCAGATGTGTGGAACACTGGGGGAATTGGGGCTGCAGATCCTCAACACCGGGGACATTCCGACGTTCGATACCGTGAGGGGTGGGGTGAGGTACAGCAGCCACGTGGACGTGACGGTCTGTTCAACGGACATGCTCGACCTAGTGGACGGCTGGCAGGTCCTGGAGGGTCTTACGAGTTCCGACCACAACGGCATAAGCTTCAATATTCACCTACAAAAATCTAAAGGTATAGCAGTAGAACGGACCACTAGGGTATACAACACACGGAAAGCTAACTGGAGGCAGTTTCATGAGAAACTGTCTCAAGTTATGCTGGAAAGAAAGCTAACCCTAGTGGATTTATCGAATATACACACCATAGATCAGATAGAATTAAAAATTAACACATACACACTAGCTATTACCGACACATGTAGAGACACAATACCACACAAAAAGAACACAGAAACACTCACCATGCCGTGGTGGTCCGAGGAACTCGCGGAGATGAAGACGCTGGTCGCCACCAAGAAAGTCAGAGTCAGGAGCGCAGCGCCGGTCCGAAGAGCGATGGTGGTCAGCTTGTACCTAAAAGCAAAAGAGGAGTATGAGATGGCGGTGATGAAGGCCCAAGCGGAGAGCTGGAAGGAGTTTTGCGGGAAGCAGGACAGAGAGGGGGTCTGGGAAGGGATATATAGGGTGATGGGGAAAATTGCGAAGAGAGAGGAAGATCTGCCGCTGCAGATGGAAGGGGTGACACTGGACGCTAAAGGCTCAGTGAGGCTGCTGGCCGAGACGTTCTATCCCGAGGACCGAGAGGGAGACGACAACATGGATCATCGCCAAACCCGACAACTGGCAGAGATGGTAAACGCATGGAGTCATGATGAACGACATGACCCACCGTTTACCCAAAGCGAGCTTAGCAGATCTGTGTTGTCGTTCAACCCAAAAAAGGCCCCGGGAGCCGACGGCTTCACAGCCGACATCTGTTCTCAAGCCATAAACTGTGACCCTGTCTTCTTCCTGGCACTGCTGAACAAATGCCTGGCGCACCACCACTTCCCGAAGCTCTGGAAGGAAGCTACGGTGGTTGTCCTCAGAAAGCCGGGCAAAGACTCGTACACCGTACCAAAGTCGTACAGGCCGATTGGGCTCTTGCCTGTCCTTGGGAAAGTGTACGAAAAGATGTTGGTTGCTCGTCTCAAATTCTATTTGTTACCTAGGATAAGTACTCGCCAATACGGCTTTATGCCCCAAAAAAGCACGGAAGACTCCCTCTATACCCTCGTGCAGTACATCCGCTCAAAACTGGCACAAAAAAAGATCATAACACTTGTGTCGCTGGATATAGAGGGAGCATTCGACAGTGCGTGGTGGCCCGCTATTAAGGTACGATTGGCTGAGGAAAGGTGTCCTGTAAATTTGAGACGAGTAGTCAGTAGCTACCTCAGTGACAGGGTGGTCACGGTGAGGTACGCCGGGGAGGAGAGCAGGAGACAGACCGGCAAAGGGTGCGTCCAGGGATCCATAGGGGGGCCCTTACTATGGAATCTGCTGCTCGACCCACTCCTGAAACAGCTAGAAAGTAGGGGTGACTACTGCCAGGCGTTTGCTGACGATGTGGTGTTAGTGTTTTCCGGCGATACAGCGCACGGAATCGAGGGACAAGCCAATGCCGCTCTCGAACATGTTCGTGCGTGGGGTGTCAGAAATCGGCTGAAATTCGCGCCGCACAAAACCTGTGCGATGGTGCTAACGCGGAGGCTGAAGTATGACACGCCGCGCCTGAGCATGGGGGGGATCGACATTGGAATGTCCCAAGATGTTAAAATACTAGGGCTAGTTATAGATGCCAAACTCACCTTTAATAAACACATAGCTGTCGTCTGTAAAAAGGCGATAGCTATGTACAAGCAGCTGGCCAGAGCAGCCCGGGTCAGCTGGGGTTTACACCCAGAGGTGATAAGGGCTATATACACCGCAGCAGTGGAGCCGACTGTGCTGTACGCCGCAAGTGCATGGGCACCTGCTGCCAACAAGTTGGGGGTCCAAAAGCAGCTGAACGTCGTGCAGAGAGGATTTGCCCAGAAGCTGTGCAGAGCCTACCGCACAGTCTCCCTGAACTCGGCACTTGTTCTGGCTGGGATACTCCCACTCGACCTCCGTATCCGGGAAGCGGCTGCGCTTTACGGAGCCAAGAGGGGAGTGCCCCAGCACATAATGGGAGACAGGGAGGTTGAGCGGATGGCCCCAGCGATAGAGGCCCCACACCCCGCGGAGCAAATCAGTCTGGAGTTTGGAAGTCTGGTAGACGAGGAACAATACAACAATCACTGCCACTTTGACGTGCGCATCTTCACCGACGGCAGCAAGATTGAGGGCAAAGTTGGAGCGGCGCTATCCTTGTGGAATGGCGCCACCGAAACAAAGGCCCTCAAGCTTGCCTTGCCGTCCTACTGCACCGTCTACCAGGCGGAACTCCTCGCTCTACAAAGAGCGACAACGGAAGTGCTCAGGCGCAGTGAAACTACGTTCGGCATCTTCAGCGACTCTATGGCGGCTCTTCAGTCGGTGATCAACGTCAGTTCCCCCCATCCCTTGGCCGTGGAAACCAGAGACACCATACGACGGTGTAAGCTCCAGAACAAGAGTGTCTCCTTGTTCTGGATCAAGGCCCACGCAGGTTTGGAGGGAAACGAGAGAGCCGACCAGCTCGCAAAGGAAGCCGCCCTGGGGTCGAGGAAGAGGCCAGACTACGACCTGTGTCCGGTATCATTCGTCAAGCGAAGAATCCGGTCGGAGACGCTTGACGAATGGAACGAGAGATATGGGTCGGGTGACACGGCTTCGGGCACCAAACACTTCTTCCCTGACGCGGTGGTGGCGTACGATGTTGTACGGAAGATGGCCCCCACGAGCTTAACCACGCAAATCCTGACAGGACACGGTGGATTCTCTTCATACCTGAAACGCTTCAAGTGTAAAGAGAGTCCATCGTGCGCCTGTGAGCCTGGTGAGGAAGAAACGGTTCTGCACATATTGCTCCAGTGCCCAATCACCGCAAAAATGCGGTACGAGACAGAACAGCAACTCGCTGTCCCATTGGTAGCCCAAAATTTACCAAGCATAATAAAAGGAAAGGATAGGAAGATGTTTTTAAATTACTGTTGCAAAATAGCAAGCATAGTTGTTAATAGAAATAAATAGCGTAAGAAAATATGATACTAAATATATAATTAGTATATAAGTTATGTATCATAATAATTAAAAATAGGTTAATAAGAAAATATAAAAATAAGGAAAAATAGCATAGTTCAGGGATTTGTTGGTATATGTTAGTTGTCATACTAGACAAAACATAGCTCTCCGCGTTTGTTAGTTTTTAAGAAGTAGCATAAACTAATTAAATATAGGCTTACAAATAAATATTACAATAAGTAGATTAAATAAACTTGATATAACATAATAATAATGAAGGTAGTGTAGTTTGGCATATTAAATAAATGGATTTATTTTATTGTTGTGATATGGATGTTTGCTGTCTAGAGGAAGTCTCTTCGTATATTGTTATAATTGAATGTGCACAATAAACATTTATAACGTTAATCAATAGCTCTGATCACGTCAGAGGAACACATGGCAAAGCAGGAGTGTGGTTTTAGCCGGTAAGAGTCCGGCACTGCCCAGACTGGCTCATAAGTGAGCCAGTCTGGGCGTCCATGAGGATTTCCCACTCCTGCTTAAAAAAAAAAAAAAAAAAAAAAAAAAAAACCTAACCTAACCTAACCTTAAAACTCAGCGGTGTTCCCGCATCGCCGTGATGGGAGGGTCATGGGAAACCGGCTCAGCCTTTACATCCACGACCCTCCCGGCGCATGCCCGCCTAGCTGGCGGGCCCCGCATGCCCCCCGGGTTGGGGGGCTACGGGAATGGCCGGGAACACCTGGCCATTCCCGTCCGACACTGGTGGAGGTCTGTGCGATACAGGCAAGGGTGCCCCCGCACCCGTTGCCTGCTGGCCTCCACCTGGGAGGAGTCGAAGGTGATTATCGTACTGACGTCTTCTTCGACCCCTCCTCCGCCTTCGGAGCGGCGCCTCGGCAGGATCGTCCTCCCGAGCGCGCTCCGCCGCCTCCTTCTGGGACATGACGTGTTCGCAGAAGGAGGCGACTGCCGCCCAGGACCCCTCGTCCCTCAGCATGGCGTTAACCAGGCCGGGGAGCGAGAGGTCCGGTCCGATCGCCGCGACGAGACTGCGGCGCGGCTCTGACCACGACGGGCACACCTCGAGGGTGTGCTGTGCCACGTCCTCCGCCGCGCCACAGTCGCGGCACGACGGCGTCTCCTCCCGTCCGATACGGTGCAGGTACGATCCGAAGCAACCGTGTCCGGACAGCACCTGCACGAGACGGAAGGAGAGGAACCCGTGCGGACGCTCGAGCCAGTCTCGCAGCACTGGCCCAATCGCGTCGAGGGTTCGGCGGCCGAAGGCTGCGGTGGCGAGGTCCCCCGTCCAATGGACGACGATGGCGTCCCTCGCCTCCCGCCGGACGGCCTCCCGCTCTTCCGGGGCTGAGCGAACGCCCCTCGCTTTCCGCTCCGCCGTCCACTCATACACTCTGGCGAGCACCCACGCCTCGAGTTCCCAAGGAGGGGTGCTGGCCAGAGCGCATGCTGCCGCATAGCCCACCGTGCGGTAGGCCCGCGCCGCACGCTGGGCTATGGCCCTTTGAGGTGCCCGCAAGGCCGCGGCGTTCTCTCGTCTGTGAAGAGACTCCTCCCAGATAGGAGCCCCGTAGAGGGCCATGCTCCTCAAGATGCCGGCGTAAAGTTGCCGGCATCGCGCGCTGGGCCCCCCCAAGTTGGGAAGCAGCCACGAGAGAGCGCCCGCGGCCTTCAGCAGGCGCGACGACAGCCCGCTGAAAACCTAACCTAACCTAACCTAACCTAACCTAACCTTTTTTTTTTTTTTTTTTTGTCGCTGAGAAATGCTTTATGCATGCCCGGCTCGTGGGGGACGAGTCGGGGTATGTGGGACTCCCTGTCCTAGTGACAGTATACCCACTAAAACTCAGCGGTGTTCCCGCATCGCCGTGATGGGAGGGTCATGGGAAACCGGCTCAGCCTTTACATCCACGACCCTCCCGGCGCATGCCCGCCTAGCTGGCGGGCCCCGCATGCCCCCCGGGTTGGGGGGCTACGGGAATGGCCGGGAACACCTGGCCATTCCCGTCCGACACTGGTGGAGGTCTGTGCGATGCAGGCAAGGGTGCCCCCGCACCCGTTGCCTGCTGGCCTCCACCTGGGAGGAGTCGAAGATGACTATCGTATTGACGTCTTCTTCGACCCCTCCTCCGCCTTCGGAGCGGCGCCTCGGCAGGATCGTCCTCCCGTGCGCGCTCCGCCGCCTCCTTCTGGGACATGACGTGTTCGCAGAAGGAGGCGACTGCCGCCCAGGACCCCTCGTCCCTCAGCATGGCGTTAACCAAGCCGGGGAGCGAGAGGTCCGGTCCGATCGCCGCGACGAGACTGCGGCGCGGCTCTGACCACGACGGGCACACCTCCAGAGTGTGCTGTGCCACGTCCTCCGCCGCGCCACAGTCGCGGCACGACGGCGTCTCCTCCCGTCCGATACGGTGCAGGTACGATCCGAAGCAACCGTGTCCGGACAGCACCTGCACGAGACGGAAGGAGAGGAACCCGTGCGGACGCTCGAGCCAGTCTCGCAGCACTGGCCCAATCGCGTCGAGGGTTCGGCGGCCGAAGGCTGCGGTGGCGAGGTCCCCCGTCCAATGGACGACGATGGCGTCCCTCGCCTCCCGCCGGACGGCCTCCCGCTCTTCTGGAGCCGAGCGAACGACCCTCGCTTTTCGCTCCGCCGTCCACTCATACACTCTGGCGAGCACCCACGCCTCGAGTTCCCAAGGAGGGGTGCCGGCCAGAGCGCATGCTGCCGCATAGCCCACCGTGCGGTAGGCCCGCGCCGCACGCTGGGCTATGGCCCTTTGAGGTGCCCGCAAGGCCGCGGCGTTCTCTCGTCTGTGGAGGGACTCCTCCCAGATAGGAGCCCCGTAGAGGGCCATGCTCCTCAAGATGCCGGCGTAAAGCTGCCGGCATCGCGCGCTGGGCCCCCCCAGGTTGGGAAGCAGCCACGAGAGAGCGCCCGCGGCCTTCAGCAGGCGCGACGACAGCCCGCTGAAATGCGGGCCGAAGCGCCACCTGCTGTCGAGTACAAGGCCCAGATATTTCATCTGGGCCTTCACCTCAATCCTGACGCCCTCCACGAAGATGTGGGCGTCAGGTGGTGGGTGGCGCTGCCGAGGGCCGTGGAAGAACACGGCCTCGGTCTTGTGCAGCGCCACCGTTAAACCGAGGCGGCGGATCCGCCCCGCGACCAAGGATCCGCCCGCCGAGGCCAGGTCGGCCGCCTCTCTGAAACTCTCCCCCCGGGCGGTGAGGAGAGTGTCATCCGCGTAGCAGACGACACTCGTGCCTCGGAGGAGAGTTCCCCGCAGGAGCCAATCATAGCCGACGCTCCAGAGGAGAGGTCCTAAGACAGACCCCTGTGGAACGCCGGCTTCAACGGCGTACCGCCGGACTCGGCCAGTCTTGTTTACCAGGAGGATCGCCCGATCCTCCAGGTAGCTGGCCAGCAGACTGCGCATGTACCGAGGCACTCCGTGGAATCGGAGCGCCTCGAGGATGGTGCAGTGGGGAACGGAGTTGAAGGCGTTGGCAATGTCGAATGACACAGCCAACAATCCGTCCCCCGCATCCATCGCCTCCTTCACCTGCCCCTTAAGGCAGGCCAGCGCGTCCACCGTGGACCGCTCAGCCCGAAACCCGAACTGAGCGTCCGACAAGTCCGGCCCGATACGCCGCAGATGGCCCTTCAGGCGGGCAGCGATTATCCCCTCGAACATTTTACCGACCTCATCGAGCAGAACGATGGGCCGGTATGCCGAGGGGGAGTCTGCTGGGCGGCCCTCCTTGCGGAGGAGGCACAGCTGCCCCTCCTTCCACGGTTTCGGGAACCTCCCAGACGCAAGGCATGCGCTGAAGAGGTCCCGAAACCTCTCCTCCATTTGAGTGGCGGCGATCGCCACCACTCTTGCCGGGACACCGTCGGGGCCCGGAGCTGTCTTCTTGGCGCGGATATGGAGAATCGCCGCGCCAAGTTCCGACTCCGTGACAGGAGGGGCCTCCTCTTCCTCCTCAGCTGGCGGAGCTGTCCCAAGCGGGGGGTCCATCACTGGTGGGGTGAAGTTGTCCCTGCACGGAAACAGGGACCGAACCACCCCATCCAGAAACGAGGGCTCGAGGGTCTCGGCAACGGGGGGACCAAAGGGGCGCAATTTGTTGCGCGCCGCCTTGTACGGTCTCCCGAAGGGGTCGTTGTCGAGACCCTCCAGCATCTCCGCTCTCCCCGAGTCTCTGGCGGCGGCGATGGCTCGGTCGAGGACCATTTTCGCCTCCAAGTACACCTCATAGAGGTGGTCCCCGACAGCCACATCCCGTCGACGCCGCCGCCGACTCCGCGTGTAGGCCCTCCTTGCCTCCACACACGCCGCTCGAAGCTCCGCCAGCTCCGCCGACCACCAGTACACGGCGCGTTTTGGTAGTGGTCGGCGAGACCGAGGCATGCTGGAGTTGCATACCTCGGTCAGAGACTCCCTGAGGTGCCCCGCCACGGTGTCCACGTCCAGACCGGCGGAAGACGGCGAAAGCCAGTCCTGGACGAACGCCGCCTCCCGCGCTGCCTCCCTGTCCAGGCGGGTGAGAGCCCACCGTGGGAACGGTGACGGCCCCGAGCGGGGCCGCGTCGCTCCGGGGCCACTGGTGGAGATGTCGAAACGCACGTAGCGGTGGTCTGACAAAGTCTCCACCAGGTCCACCCGCCAGTTCAGCACGCGCGCGGCTAACGCAGGGGTGGCGAAAGTGACGTCCACTATTGAGCCACCCTGCCGCCGCACGCATGTCTGGACGCTTCCTCTGTTCAAGAGGGAGAGTCCAGAGGAGGCCGCCCACATGTCCACCGCCCGCCCGCGGGCGTCGGTGGCCGGGTTGCCCCAGGTCACAGACTTGGCGTTCAGGTCTCCCAGCACGGAGACCTGACGCGGCGCCGCCCTGCCGACCACGGCGGCCAGGACTCCGAGAAAGTTCTCGAAGTCCTGAAGAGGGCGGTTTGGGGAGAAATACACGCCCACAAGGGCGAAGTCTCCCCACGCGGCGGCCACGTATCCCGGTCCCTTCTCTAATAGCGAGAGGGGAGGGGAGTCTGTGGAAGACCGCGCCGCTAGTGCCACCGAGCCGTCCTCGTCACCCAGCCAGCTGCCGGGGATCGAGTAGGGCTCGGCGACCACCGCTACGTTCACCAACCACTCGGCCATGACCTGCACTACCAGGTCCTGGGCCGCTCTGCAGTGGTTGGTGTTCGTCTGGAGGATGCGGTAGTCGGAAATTGTTATTCCGACATCGCACCCCCCACCTCATTTACCGCCGCCACTGGAGCTACAGCGGCGACGACTGCGACGGCGGTGGCAACAGGGCGAACCTGCGCCGGCACCACGCCCTTCCTCACGGGGGGCTTGCAGCTCCTGCCCGTCATCCTGTGGTCCGCGGGGCGGCCACCGGCGGCACACGCCGCGCAGTGCGGCTTGGCGGCGGTGCAAGCGGCCCACCCGTGTCCCTCCTGACCGCATTGGAAGCACGTGCCTCCCCAGTCGGACTTGGAGGGACACGTGGCTCGGGTGTGGCCGACCGCGAAGCACTTGAAGCAGCGGACGGGCTGGTCTTCAAGCGCCCGGACCACAGCCGAGCTGAAGCCCACCAGCAGCCGTCCCTTGGTCGCTGCAAGGACGGCCCCAGCCGCGGCGACTGGGCACTCGACGCGGATGATGCCCAGGCCGCGGCGGCCAGGCCTGATGGCTCCACCCTTCACCGCGCCAGCGTCGCAGCCTCCAGCCGCCGCGACGGCCGCCACCACATCCTCCTTGGTGACCGAATCATCCAGATCGGCCACCTCCAAGGCTGCGGTCTTTATAGGCCTGGCAACCTTGGCCACATCTGCGATGACCTCTTGCAACTTTGTTGCGAAGAGGTCCGCATTTGTGCCGCGCTTCTCCCCCGAGAACTCGAAAATTCGAGCCCCGGTTAGAGTTCGGCGGCACTTGATGTTGCTGATCCCCAGCTGGGAGGGATCAGCATTAGTACGAGCCCGTCTTAGGACGGACTCGTACGTTTCCCCACGCTCCGCGGCCTCCGGGGTGATGGTCACCACGACGGCCGCGGTTTTAGGAGGAACCAGCTTCCTCCCGCCGGCCTTTTTGGCTGGAGGACCAGTCGCCGCGCTGGCGGGCTTGGGAGCCGACTTTTTGCCCTTTTTCCCTTTCTTGACCACTTCCGTCCACGGCTGGTTGGACGGGGTGGTGGAGGGAAGAAGGGCGTCTTCCTCCTGTGGGTTCTGGGAGGCTGCTGGAGTGGCAGAGGACCCAGACGCTCCCTCCGCGCTTGTGGTGGGGGCATGAGGAGCCGCCTTGGTCCTCTTGCCCTTGCCTTTGCCCTTGGCGGGCTGGGCATCCGATGCTGGGCCTGCTACAGGCGCAGGTTCCGGCTCCTTCGGCGGTGGACGCTTGTCCGCCGCTAGCGGCGGGCGCAGCCGCTTTTCCGGCAGGAGCCGGTCCTCGATGCCTGCGAAGCAGGCCCGGATGAAGGCCCTCTCCTCCTGCGCCATGCGCTCCAGTTCCGCCAAGGAGTGGTCAGCGTACAGCACACTGGATGCGCCGTAGCCAGCCCTCGCCCTGGCAGCTTGCGCCTGCTGCTCCTTGGCGGCGACCCTCTCCTCCAGGTCTTGTTGGAGCTGCGCCCTCTTCGCCAGATTCAACTGGCGCTCGGCGTCCACCAAGCCCACACTGTGGGAAGAAGGCGCAGTAGAAGTCGAGGCCTTTCTAGACTTCGACTTCTTCTTCTCTGTAACGGACTCCGAGGAGCCCACGGACCTCTTCCGCTTAAAGCGGTCGCTCTCGGACGCCGACGTGTCCATGACGGAGTCGTCGGAGTCCGACAACTCGTCTGGCCTTCTGAATAATGAGCTGGCCGCAGATGGTGCGCGGTCAGCTTCCGACACGTGGCCCTGAGAAGGGCCGGTGGGTTGGCCCTGAGAAGGGCCGGTGGGTTGGCCCTGAGAAGGGCCGGTGGGTTGGCCCTGAGAAGGGCCGTTGGGTTGGCCCTGAGAAGGGCCGTTGGGTTGGCCCTGAGAAGGGCCGTTGGGTTGGCCCTGAGAAGGGCCGTTGGGTTGGCCCTGAGAAGGGCCGGTGGGTTGGCCCTGAGAAGGGCCGTTGGGTTGGCCCTGAGAAGGGCCGTTTGAATCGCCCTGGGAGGGGCGATTCCGGATAAAACGGCCAGACGCATTACGCGCTGGCTTACTCGACATAGGGTTAAAATTCGACATGTTTGGGTTAAAATTCGACATTTGCGTAGACTCGACTGCTTGATGTCTACGAGTCACAGCGCACTTTAGCCACCGGTCTGCCACTCCGTTACGGTGGTCAGACACGGCGTTGCCCAGGGGATACTACGTGGAAGTATGCGCTGTGGGGGATCCCCCAACCTAACCTTTTTTTTTTTTTTTTTTTTTTCCGGGGTGGAAAATCCTCATGGATGTCCTCCGCCCTGGGGCGGGCGGAGGGGTCTGTCAGACTCTTACTGACTAAAAACCACCCCGGTGTTCCAACTCACACCTACGCCGGGGGTCGCGGGAACTTGAAATCTTCCGCAACCCCCGGCTGGTGCCGGCCCGCCACTGCGGGCCTCCTCGCGGGTCAGGGGGGGGAGTGAGGTGTTTGACTCCCCCCGCGACGTCTCAGAGGGGCGCGCGTGGAACACTACGCGCCGCCACCTCGGGTCCTGATGTGTGGGGGGCGACGGACGTCCCCGAGTCCGTCACCCCTGGACCCATTTAGGGGGGCTGGAAGAGGGCGTTATCCGCCCTCCGCCGACGCCCGGTGCGCCTGCTGCGGGCCGGGTGAGTGGACGAGATCTCCCTCTCCCTTTCCGCAGCCTCCTTCTGCGAGACGACTGTCTCACAGTAGGAAACCACCGCGTCCCAGGACTCGCCGCCGCCGACCATCGCATTCACTACGGCCGGCAGCGACAAGTCACTGCCTACTTCTGAGATGAGGGCACGGCGCGGCTCCTCCCAAGCGGCACACTCTGCCAGCGTATGCCGCGCCGTGTCCTCCCGGCAGTCGACGCAGTGGTGACACCGGGCGTCCGGCTCCCTGTTTATGCGACACAGGTACTTCCCGAAGCAACCATGCCCCGAGAGCACCTGCGTCACCCGAAACGACAGGGAGCCGTGCCTCCTCCCGAGCCAGCGGTCGAGCACCGGCCGGACCGCCTCGACGATGTCGAGGCCGGCGGTAGGGCGTGAAAGCCTGTCCCGCCATTCCGCCACCAGGACCTCGCGAAGCTGAGACCGATGCAGCTCCATTTGTCGCTGCATCGGTCGCTCGCCCCGCGCCCTCGCTTCCTCGCGCCACCGATACGATGACGCGAGTACTTTCGCCTCTAGGTCCCAGGGCGGGGATCCGGCCAGTGCACAAGCCGCCTCGTAGGAGATCGTGCGATACCCTCTGATGACTCTGACGGCCATCGCCCTCTGCGGTTTACGCATTACGGCGATGCTACCGGCCGTCAGGTCAGCAGCCCAGATCGGGGCCCCGTAAAGGGCCATCGATCGCACGATCCCCACGTAGAGCCGCCTACAAGCGGCGCTCGGGCCCCCCAGATTGGGAAGCAGCGTTGACAGCGCCCCAGCGGCGCCCAGCAACTTGGGCGCCAGCCGTCGGAAGTGGGGCCCGAAGTCCCACCGGCTGTCGAGCACCAATCCTAGGTACTTCATGGTGGACTCGACAGCGATCCGAGCCCCCCCGACCACGATGTGTGAGCCGGGTGACGGCGCCCGCCGGGGGCCATGAAACACCATGGCCTCCGACTTGCTGAGGGCCACCTCCAGGCCTAGGCGACGTATGCGGCCCACCACATGTGAGACCGCAGCCGTCGCCAACAACGCTGCCTCCCTGTGCGAGCTCCCCCGGGCAGTGACCAGCGTGTCGTCCGCATAACACGTCAGGTCTACCCCGGCACCGAGCTCGCCCCTCAGCACCCAGTCGTACCCGATGTTCCACAGGAGCGGGCCTAAAACCGAGCCCTGTGGAACACCGCACGACATGCGGCGCTGGTTTCCGCCATCACGTCCCATGTAGGTGACACACCTCTCCGACAGATAAGCCCCAACGATGTGGCGGAGGTAGGGAGGCACCCCATGATACCGCAGTGCCTCCCGAATACAACTCCAGGGCAGGGTGCTGAAGGCGTTGGAAATGTCCAAGGACACCGCCAACATCACCCCGCCCCGGGACACCGCTTCCTCCGCCAGGACTCTTACCCGCGACACAGCGTGGATCGTGGAGCGCCCATGCCGAAACCCGAACTGACTGTCGTCCAGGTCCGGCCCCTCTCTGCACAAGTGGCCGACGAGGCGGGCTGCGATTATCCGCTCAAACAGCTTGCCCACCTCGTCAAGCAGCACTATGGGCCGGTACGCGGACGGCGAGTCCGCAGGGCGCCCCGCCTTCCTGAGCAGGACCAGACGACCAGATTTCCACAAAGTGGGAAACTGGCCCTGCTCAAGGCACGCTGTGTAGAGTCCTCTCAGTTGGGGCTCAAGCTCCTTCAGAGCGAGGGCTAGCACGCAGCCGTGGATCCCGTCGGGCCCCGGAGCCACGTTCTTGGCCCGGAGCCGCATCACGGCTGCCCTCATCTCTGCCTGTGTCACCTCTGGGACGCTGATGGCGTTCTCCTCTGTAGACTCTGCGGCTGTGGGCAAAGCCATCGGCGGCGGAGTATGCTCCGCTCTCGCCGGGAAGAGGGCTGCGACCACTTCCTCCAGCAGCTCGGGTTGGAGACTCTCCGTAAGTGGAGGCGCCGCGGCTCGAAGTTTCCCTCGGACCGCGCGATAAGGGCGCCCCCACGGATCCCCGTCTAGAGTCTCCAACATCTCCTCCCTGGCTCGCGTCCTCGACTCACCGATGGCCAGCCACAGAGTCTCCTTGGCCGCGCGGTACACCTCATACAGCGCGGCCTCTTCGTCAGGGACCCGACGACGTCTCCTCCGGTACCGGATGTACTGGCGTCTAACCGCCACGCACGCGACGCGCATCTGCGCGATCTCGGCGGTCCACCAGTACACCTGGCGCCTTGCGGACTGTGCGTGGACCCGGGGCATGGACGCGTCGCAAATTTGCGTCATCGCCCCGCGGAACCACAGCGCCTCCTGTTCGACGTCGACGGGTCCGGTCGTTGCCGACTCCCGGCTCCAGGCCTGGACAATAGCGGCCTCCTCGAGAAGCTCCCTGTCAATGCGCTTACGCGCCCAGCGCGGACCGTCCGGTCGCGGGGCCAGTGGACCGCGGCCGCCGGCGGTCTGGGTGGAGACGTCGAAACGGATGTATCGGTGATCCGATAACGTCTCCACCTCCACGGCGACACGCCAGTCGCGGACACGGCTCGCGACAGCGGGGCTAGCGAACGAGACGTCCACTATAGACCCGCCCCGCTGCCGCACGCACGTGTGTACCGAGCCCCGATTTAGGACGGTCAAGCCAGTCGTGACCGCCCACTCCTCCAACACCTCGCCCCTAGCATCGGTCACAGGGGATCCCCACGCCTCAGACTTGGCGTTGAGATCCCCCAGCAACAGCACCGGGCGAGGGTGGAGTCGGCCCACGACGGCACCCAACTCGACAAGGAACCTCTCGAAGTCGGCGAGACTCTTGTTGGGCGAAAAATACGCACCAACCGTGCCAATGCCGTCCGCGAGGACGGCTACCCAGCCGTGACCTCGGGACGGGTTGACAAGAGCCCCGCCAATGATGGCCACCAAACCGTCCAAGTCTCCCACCCAGTTATCCCTGGGGGGGACAAAATACGGTTCGGCGACCACAGCCACGTGAATCGACCACTCTGCCATGCTCTGGAGCAAGAGATCCTGAGCTCTAGCAGAGTGGTTGATATTGCCCTGGAGGAAATGGTACAGCGCCATTAAGCGCAATCCATCCCCTCCGCACCATTCCTAGGCCGGGAGTCGGCCGAAGGGCAGCCAGGCTGCGGGGGGGGTAAAGAGCCCCCGGCAGCCTTGGCAGCCCCTCTCTTCTTCTTCTTTGATGTGGCGGGTGCGCCACAGGCCTTTCCGCCCGCTCTGTGTCCGGCGGGCCTCCCCGCAGCTGTACAGAGGCTGCAGTTTGGCTCCGCGGAACACTGGGCCGCCTTGTGGCCGGCCTGACCGCAGCGATAGCACTGCTCGCTGCGGTCTATTTCGGCGGTGCACCGTGCCCTGACATGCCCAATGTCGAGGCAACGGTAGCACCGCAAGGCCTTGGGTTGCAGCTGCTTCACCCTCGCTGCCACCCACCCCACCAAAAGACGCCCAGCGTCGGCGACTTTGTTCGCCGCCGCCACCGGGCACCGCACCCAGATCGCGCCGAGCCCGGACGCATCGACGCGAACTTCCCCCGAACGGACGTCTTCGGGCGGACATCCACCGGAACGGGCGATGGCCGCCACGACCTCAGCCGGAGTTGTCGAGTCGTCCAGCCCGTCGACGCGCAGTTCCGCGGTCTTCATCGGCCTGGACACCCGAACGTCCTCCGGATTGAGGACCTCCCTCAGCTTGGCGGCCAGGACGTCCGCCCTTTCGCCGCTAGAGGCACCCGACACCTCAAGCAGTCGCGCCCCCGTAATCGCCTGCCTCACTCTGAGGCCAGACGGTATACCAAGGTCGGGGAACGCGACTTTGGCTTTTGCCTCTGTAAGGACCGCCTTATAAGAGACGCCCCTTTCGGCGGCTCCGGGCTGTAGCGTAATAACTACAGCCGCGGAGCGTGGGGCTCTGACTCTGGGCGGCCCTTGAGCCTTCTTGGGTGCCAGTGCCGGTGCTCCAGCGGGTACCGGTGGTGGCGGCGCCGTCTTCTTTTTACGGCGGCCCCTCTTGACGACCGTCGTCCAGGAGTCCTTGGTGGACTCGGGTGCGTTCGCCGAGGGAGCAGTCGCCGGTGGCGCGGCCGTCCGGGAAGTGGACGCGGACGTGCCCCCTTTGGTCTGCGCGGGACCCGGCTTAGCGGGCTCCTCCTTCCTCCTCCTATCCGCTGCGAGCGGTGGCCGGAGAGTCACTGCTGGGAGGAGCCTCGACTCCAGGCCCTGCAGACGGGCATTCATCATACCCCCACACTGCAGCATGCAGATGCGAACGATCTTCTCGATCTCTGCATCTGCAGGTGCGGGGGTACGGACCGATGACGGGGCCGACGACGGGGCCGGCGGTGTCAGGGCAACGACGGGAGCGGAACCAGTGGCCGCAGGACGCCTCTGCTGCCATTCCGCCCTCTGCGCGGCAAGCTCCCGTTTGAGGTCCTCCAGCTCAGATCTGAGACGGCTGTTCTCCTCCCACAGCTTCGCCGTCTCGTCTGAGCTTGTGCGACTAAGGAGGACCCCAACTGCCTCCTTGATGTCGCCAGCCGCCTCCTTCAGAGCGCGCGTGAACGTGCCCTTCAGGCTGCCAGACTTTGTGGCAACCTTCATAACGACGTCCACGCCGTCCAAAACTTGGCGACTCAGCGCCACCGCCGACATGCTCCCTCCGGTAGCCGCCTGAGCAGAGCGTCGCTCTCGGGCCAGTCGCGCCATTTCGCTGACCTCGTCAGCCGCCACCGCCTTCCGCTGCATCCGCTTTGCAGAGCTCGCCTCCGCCTTGTTGCTATGCAGTAACAGTGGGGACGCAGCGGAGTCTTCGCTCTTGTCCCCCGGGGTCCCCTCACTTTCTGCGCTCCCCAGCTGCATCGGTACCGGCGTAGCGGGCCGCAAGAAGCGACCCCGTAAATTACGGTCCGGTAACCGACCCCTCCCCCTCGTACCAAATTTTGGTGCCGACTGGTCCTCCTCCTCGGAAGAGAGCTCGCTGCGCGAGCGCTTCCCCCCCAGCTGTGTGTCCTGGTCGGACAGTCGGTCCCTCTCTGGACATGAGCCTCCTCGGCTTTTGTTGCCGTCAACGACGGCAAGCGGCTTTGTTGCGTCACACAGGCGCTCCAGGCTAACCCGGAGCTCCTTTTGTTGCGACGCAACGATTGGTTTACGAAGGTCGGCGGTGGTCTGCCGGCCTACGAGACTAGTGGTGCCCCCCCCAGATACGGTGGGGCTGCCTTCCGTAGAAGGGCGGGATTGTACCTCCTTGAGGAGGTTGCCCGCCTGGGGAATTTTTCCATTAGCCTGCATGTTCATATTTTTTCCTTTTTAAGGGTGAGGTCCCTTTTTGCGCTAACGACCGGATAACCCTCCGGCCATTCATCCCCTCGGCACGCTAGACCTTGGGATTGGGACTCCCTAGTGTACGCCAACTCACCTCCCTCTGTAAGCAGAGGGGGGAGTAGACCTACGACCTCCTGTAGCCCGGTTCCCTTCACCGACCATCATGGATGATCGGTGATTGGAACCATGACCCTTCCCCGTTTGTTGAGAATTCGCCGCCAGCCCCAAGTGTCCACCAAAACCTGGTGGGCACTTGGAGCCGACGTTGCCCAGGGTGCGCCACGGGGAGGCTTCTCAACATGCACCCCCCCCCAACCTAACCTAACCTAACCTAACCTTTTTTTTTTTTTTTTTTTTTTTTTTTGTCGCTGAGAAATGCTTTATGCATGCCCGGCTCGTGGGGGACGAGTCGGGGTATGTGGGACTCCCTGTCCTAGTGACAGTATACCCACTAAAACTCAGCGGTGTTCCCGCATCGCCGTGATGGGAGGGTCATGGGAAACCGGCTCAGCCTTTACATCCACGACCCTCCCGGCGCATGCCCGCCTAGCTGGCGGGCCCCGCATGCCCCCCGGGTTGGGGGGCTACGGGAATGGCCGGGAACACCTGGCCATTCCCGTCCGACACTGGTGGGGGTCTGTGCGATACAGGCAAGGGTGCCCCCGCACCCGTTGCCTGCTGGCCTCCACCTGGGAGGAGTCGAAGATGACTATCGTACTGACGTCTTCTTCGACCCCTCCTCCGCCTTCGGAGCGGCGCCTCGGCAGGATCGTCCTCCCGAGCGCGCTCCGCCGCCTCCTTCTGGGACATGACGTTTTCGCAGAAGGAGGCGACTGCCGCCCAGGACCCCTCACTCGTCAGCATGGCGTTAACCAGGCCGGGGAGCGAGAGGTCCGGTCCGATCGCCGCGACGAGACTGCGGCGCGGCTCTGACCACGACGGGCACACCTCGAGTGTGTGTTGTGCCACGTCCTCCGCCGCGCCACAGTCGCGGCACGACGGCGTCTCCTCCCGTCCGATTCGGTGCAGGTACGATCCGAAGCAACCGTGTCCGGACAGCACCTGCACGAGACGGAAGGAGAGGAACCCGTGCGGACGCTCGAGCCAGTCTCGCAGGACTGGCCCAATCGCGTCGAGGGTTCGGCGGCCGAAGGCTGCGGTGGCGAGGTCCCCCGTCCAATGGACGACGATGGCGTCCCTCGCCTCCCGCCGGACGGCCTCCCGCTCTTCCGGGGCTGAGCGAACGCCCCTCGCTTTCCGCTCCGCCGTCCACTCATACACTCTGGCGAGCACCCACGCCTCGAGTTCCCAAGGAGGGGTACTGGCCAGAGCGCATGCTGCCGCATAGCCCACCGTGCGGTAGGCCCGCGCCGCCCGCTGGGCTATGGCCCTTTGAGGTGCCCGCAAGGCCGCGGCGTTCTCTCGTCTGTGAAGAGACTCCTCCCAGATAGGAGCCCCGTAGAGGGCCATGCTCCTCAAGATGCCGGCGTAAAGTTGCCGGCATCGCGCGCTGGGCCCCCCCAAGTTGGGAAGCAGCCACGAGAGAGCGCCCGCGGCCTTCAGCAGGCGCGACGACAGCCCGCTGAAATGCGGGCCGAAGCGCCACCTGCTGTCGAGTACAAGGCCCAGATATTTCATCTGGGCCTTCACCTCAATCCTGACGCCCTCCACGAAGATGTGGGCGTCAGGTGGTGGGTGGCGCTGCCGAGGGCCGTGGAAGAACACGGCCTCGGTCTTGTGCAGCGCCACCGTTAAACCGAGGCGGCGGATCCGCCCCGCGACCAAGGATCCGCCCGCCGAGGCCAGGTTGGCCGCCTCTCTGAAACTCTCCCCCCGGGCGGTGAGGAGAGTGTCATCCGCGTAGCAGATGACACTCGTGCCTCGGAGGAGAGTTCCCCGCAGGAGCCAATCATAGCCGACGTTCCAGAGGAGAGGTCCTAAGACAGACCCCTGTGGAACGCCGGCCTCAGCGGCGTACCGCCGGACCCGGCCAGTCCTGTCTACCAGGAGGATCGCCCGATCCTCCAGGTAGCTGGCCAGCAGACTGCGCATATACCGAGGCACTCCGTGGAATCGGAGCGCCTCGAGGATGGTGCAGTGGGGAACGGAGTTGAAGGCGTTGGCAATGTCGAATGACACAGCCAACAATCCGTCCCCCGCATCCATCGCCTCCTTCACCTGCCCCTTAAGGCAGGCCAGCGCGTCCACCGTGGACCGCTCAGCCCGAAACCCGAACTGAGCGTCCGACAAGTCCGGCCCGATACGCCGCAGATGGCCCTTTAGGCGGGCAGCGATTATCCCCTCGAACATTTTACCGACCTCATCGAGCAGAACGATGGGCCGGTATGCCGAGGGGGAGTCTGCTGGGCGGCCCTCCTTGCGGAGGAGGCACAGCTGCCCCTCCTTCCACGGTTTCGGGAACCTCCCAGACGCAAGGCATGCGCTGAAGAGGTCCCGAAACCTCTCCTCCATTTGAGTGGCGGCGATCGCCACCACTCTTGCCGGGACACCGTCGGGGCCCGGAGCTGTCTTCTTGGCGCGGATATGGACAATCGCCGCGCCAAGTTCCGACTCCGTGACCGGAGGGGCCTCTTCTTCCTCCTCAGCTGGCGGAGCTGTCCCGAGCGGGGGGTCCATCACTGGTGGGGTGAAGTTGTCCCTGCACGGAAACAGGGACTGAACCACCCCATCCAGAAACGAGGGCTCGAGGGTCTCGGCCACGGGGGGACCAAAGGGGCGCAGTTTGTTGCGCGCCGCCTTGTACGGTCTCCCGAAGGGGTCGTTGTCGAGACCCTCCAGCATCTCCGCTCTCCCCGAGTCTCTGGCGGCGGCGATGGCTCGGTCGAGGACCATTTTCGCCTCCAAGTACACCTCATAGAGGTGGTCCCCGACAGCCACATCCCGTCGACGCCGCCGCCGACTCCGCGTGTAGGCCCTCCTTGCCTCCACACACGCCGCTCGAAGCTCCGCCAGCTCCGCCGACCACCAGTACACGGCGCGTTTTGGTAGTGGTCGGCGAGACCGAGGCATGCTGGAGTTGCATACCTCGGTCAGAGACTCCCTGAGGTGCCCCGCCACGGTGTCCACGTCCAGGCCGGCGGAAGACGGCGAAAGCCAGTCCTGGACGAACGCCGCCTCCCGCGCTGCCTCCCTGTCCAGGCGGGTGAGAGCCCACCGTGGGAACGGTGACGGCCCCGAGCGGGGCCGCGTCGCTCCGGGGCCACTGGTGGAGATGTCGAAACGCACGTAGCGGTGGTCTGACAAAGTCTCCACCAGGTCCACCCGCCAGTTCAGCACGCGCGCGGCTAACGCAGGGGTGGCGAAAGTGACGTCCACTATTGAGCCACCCTGCCGCCGCACGCATGTCTGGACGCTTCCTCTGTTCAAGAGGGAGAGTCCAGAGGAGGCCGCCCACATTTCCACCGCCCGCCCGCGGGCGTCGGTGGCCGGGTTGCCCCAGGTCACAGACTTGGCGTTCAGGTCTCCCAGCACGGAGACCTGACGCGGCGCCGCCCTGCCGACCACGGCGGCCAGGACTCCGAGAAAGTTCTCGAAGTCCTGAAGAGGGCGGTTTGGGGAGAAATACACGCCCACAAGGGCGAAGTCTCCCCACGCGGCGGCCACGTATCCCGGTCCCTTCTCTAATAGCGAGAGGGGAGGGGAGTCTGTGGAAGACCGCGCCGCTAGTGCCACCGAGCCGTCCTCGTCACCCAGCCAGCTGCCGGGGATCGAGTAGGGCTCGGCGACCACCGCTACGTTCACCAACCACTCGGCCATGACCTGCACTACCAGGTCCTGGGCCGCTCTGCAGTGGTTGGTGTTCGTCTGGAGGATGCGGTAGTCGGAAATTGTTATTCCGACATCGCACCCCCCACCTCATTTACCGCCGCCACTGGAGCTACAGCGGCGACGACTGCGACGGCGGTGGCAACAGGGCGAACCTGCGCCGGCACCACGCCCTTCCTCACGGGGGGCTTGCAGCTCCTGCCCGTCATCCTGTGGTCCGCGGGGCGGCCACCGGCGGCACACGCCGCGCAGTGCGGCTTGGCGGCGGTGCAAGCGGCCCACCCGTGTCCCTCCTGCCCGCATTGGAAGCACGTGCCTCCCCAGTCGGACTTGGAGGGACACGTGGCTCGGGTGTGGCCGACCGCGAAGCACTTGAAGCAGCGGACGGGCTGGTCTTCAAGCGCCCGGACCACAGCCGAGCTGAAGCCCACCAGCAGCCGTCCCTTGGTCGCTGCAAGGACGGCCCCAGCCGCGGCGACTGGGCACTCGACGCGGATGATGCCCAGGCCGCGGCGGCCAGGCCTGATGGCTCCACCCTTCACCGCGCCAGCGTCGCAGCCTCCAGCCGCCGCGACGGCCGCCACCACATCCTCCTTGGTGACCGAATCATCCAGATCGGCCACCTCCAAGGCTGCGGTCTTTATAGGCCTGGCAACCTTGGCCACATCTGCGATGACCTCTTGCAACTTTGTTGCGAAGAGGTCCGCATTTGTGCCGCGCTTCTCCCCCGAGAACTCGAAAATTCGAGCCCCGGTTAGAGTTCGGCGGCACTTGATGTTGCTGATCCCCAGCTGGGAAGGATCAGCATTAGTACGAGCCCGTCTTAGGACGGACTCGTACGTTTCCCCACGCTCCGCGGCCTCCGGGGTGATGGTCACCACGACGGCCGCGGTTTTAGGAGGAACCAGCTTCCTCCCGCCGGCCTTTTTGGCTGGAGGACCAGTCGCCGCGCTGGCGGGCTTGGGAGCCGACTTTTTGCCCTTTTTCCCTTTCTTGACCACTTCCGTCCACGGCTGGTTGGACGGGGTGGTGGAGGGAAGAAGGGCGTAACCTAACCTTTTTTTTTTTTTTTTTTTTTTTTTTGTCGCTGAGAAATGCTTTATGCATGCCCGGCTCGTGGGGGACGAGTCGGGGTATGTGGGACTCCCTGTCCTAGTGACAGTATACCCACTAAAACTCAGCGGTGTTCCCGCATCGCCGTGATGGGAGGGTCATGGGAAACCGGCTCAGCCTTTACATCCACGACCCTCCCGGCGCATGCCCGCCTAGCTGGCGGGCCCCGCATGCCCCCCGGGTTGGGGGGCTACGGGAATGGCCGGGAACACCTGGCCATTCCCGTCCGACACTGGTGGAGGTCTGTGCGATACAGGCAAGGGTGCCCCCGCACCCGTTGCCTGCTGGCCTCCACCTGGGAGGAGTCGAAGGTGACCATCGTACTGACGTCTTCTTCGACCCCTCCTCCGCCTTCGGAGCGGCGCCTCGGCAGGATCGTCCTCCCGAGCGCGCTCCGCCGCCTCCTTCTGGGACATGACGTGTTCGCAGAAGGAGGCGACTGCCGCCCAGGACCCCTCGTCCCTCAGCATGGCGTTAACCAAGCCGGGGAGCGAGAGGTCCGGTCCGATCGCCGCGACGAGACTGCGGCGCGGCTCTGACCACGACGGGCACACCTCGAGGGTGTGCTGTGCCACGTCCTCCGCCGCGCCACAGTCGCGGCACGACGGCGTCTCCTCCCGTCCGATTCGGTGCAGGTACGATCCGAAGCAACCGTGTCCGGACAGCACCTGCACGAGACGGAAGGAGAGAAACCCGTGCGGACGCTCGAGCCAGTCTCGCAGCACTGGCCCAATCGCGTCGAGGGTTCGGCGGCCGAAGGCTGCGGTGGCGAGGTCCCCCGTCCAATGGACGACGATGGCGTCCCTCGCCTCCCGCCTGACGGCCTCCCGCTCTTCCGGGGCCGAGCGAACGCCCCTCGCCCTCCGCTCCGCCGTCCATTCATACACTCTGGCGAGCACCCACGCCTCGAGTTCCCAAGGAGGGGTGCTGGCCAGAGCGCATGCTGCCGCATAGCCCACCGTGCGGTAGGCCCGCGCCGCACGCTGGGCTATGGCCCTTTGAGGTGCCCGCAAGGCCGCGGCGTTCTCTCGTCTGTGGAGGGACTCCTCCCAGATAGGAGCCCCGTAGAGGGCCATGCTCCTCAAGATGCCGGCGTAAAGCTGCCGGCATCGCGCGCTGGGCCCCCCCAGGTTGGGAAGCAGCCACGAGAGAGCGCCCGCGGCCTTCAGCAGGCGCGACGACAGCCCGCTGAAATGCGGGCCGAAGCACCACCTGCTGTCGAGTACAAGGCCCAGATATTTCATCTGGGCCTTCACCTCAATCCTGACGCCCTCCACGAAGATGTGGGCGTCAGGTGGTGGGTGGCGCTGCCGAGGGCCGTGGAAGAACACGGCCTCGGTCTTGTGCAGCGCCACCGTTAAACCGAGGCGGCGGATCCGCCCCGCGACCAAGGATCCGCCCGCCGAGGCCAGGTCGGCCGCCTCTCTGAAACTCTCCCCCCGGGCGGTGAGGAGAGTGTCATCCGCGTAGCAGACGACACTCGTGCCTCGGAGGAGAGTTCCCCGCAGGAGCCAATCATAGCCGACGTTCCAGAGGAGAGGTCCTAAGACAGACCCCTGTGGAACGCCGGCTTCAACGGCGTACCGCCGGACTCGGCCAGTCTTGTTTACCAGGAGGATCGCCCGATCCTCCAGGTAGCTGGCCAGCAGACTGCGCATGTACCGAGGCACTCCGTGGAATCGGAGCGCCTCGAGGATGGTGCAGTGGGGAACGGAGTTGAAGGCGTTGGCAATGTCGAATGACACAGCCAACAATCCGTCCCCCGCATCCATCGCCTCCTTCACCTGCCCCTTAAGGCAGGCCAGCGCGTCCACCGTGGACCGCTCAGCCCGAAACCCGAACTGAGCGTCCGACAAGTCCGGCCCGATACGCCGCAGATGGCCCTTCAGGCGGGCAGCGATTATCCCCTCGAACATTTTACCGACCTCATCGAGCAGAACGATGGGCCGGTATGCCGAGGGGGAGTCTGCTGGGCGGCCCTCCTTGCGGAGGAGGCACAGCTGCCCCTCCTTCCACGGTTTCGGGAACCTCCCAGACGCAAGGCATGCGCTGAAGAGGTCCCGAAACCTCTCCTCCATTTGAGTGGCGGCGATCGCCACCACTCTTGCCGGGACACCGTCGGGGCCCGGAGCTGTCTTCTTGGCGCGGATATGGAGAATCGCCGCGCCAAGTTCCGACTCCGTGACAGGAGGGGCCTCCTCTTCCTCCTCAGCTGGCGGAGCTGTCCCAAGCGGGGGGTCCATCACTGGTGGGGTGAAGTTGTCCCTGCACGGAAACAGGGACCGAACCACCCCATCCAGAAACGAGGGCTCGAGGGTCTCGGCAACGGGGGGACCAAAGGGGCGCAATTTGTTGCGCGCCGCCTTGTACGGTCTCCCGAAGGGGTCGTTGTCGAGACCCTCCAGCATCTCCGCTCTCCCCGAGTCTCTGGCGGCGGCGATGGCTCGGTCGAGGACCATTTTCGCCTCCAAGTACACCTCATAGAGGTGGTCCCCGACAGCCACATCCCGTCGACGCCGCCGCCGACTCCGCGTGTAGGCCCTCCTTGCCTCCACACACGCCGCTCGAAGCTCCGCCAGCTCCGCCGACCACCAGTACACGGCGCGTTTTGGTAGTGGTCGGCGAGACCGAGGCATGCTGGAGTTGCATACGTCGGTCAGAGACTCCCTGAGGTGCCCCGCCACGGTGTCCACGTCCAGACCGGCGGAAGACGGCGAAAGCCAGTCCTGGACGAACGCCGCCTCCCGCGCTGCCTCCCTGTCCAGGCGGGTGAGAGCCCACCGTGGGAACGGTGACGGCCCCGAGCGGGGCCGCGTCGCTCCGGGGCCACTGGTGGAGATGTCGAAACGCACGTAGCGGTGGTCTGACAAAGTCTCCACCAGGTCCACCCGCCAGTTCAGCACGCGCGCGGCTAACGCAGGGGTGGCGAAAGTGACGTCCACTATTGAGCCACCCTGCCGCCGCACGCATGTCTGGACGCTCCCTCTGTTCAAGAGGGAGAGTCCAGAGGAGGCCGCCCACATCTCCACTGCCCGCCCGCGGGCGTCGGTGGCCGGGGAGCCCCAGGTCACCGACTTGGCGTTCAGATCTCCCAGTACGGAGACCTGACGCGGCGCCGCCCTGCCGACCACGGCGGCCAGGACTCCGAGATAGTTCTCGAAGTCCTGAAGAGGGCGGTTTGGGGAGAAATAGACCCCCACAAGGGCTAAGTCTCCCCACGCGGCGGCCACGTATCCCGGTCCCTTCTCTAATAGCGAGAGACGAGAGACTCTCTCCAGCCGCCGCGACGGCCGCCACCACATCCTCCTTGGTGACCGAATCATCCAGATCGGCCACCTCCAAGGCTGCGGTCTTTATAGGCCTGGCAACCTTGGCCACATCTGCGATGACCTCTTGCAACTTTGTTGCGAAGAGGTCCGCATTTGTGCCGCGCTTCTCCCCCGAGAACTCGAAAATTCGAGCCCCGGTTAGAGTTCGGCGGCACTTGATGTTGCTGATCCCCAGCTGGGAGGGATCAGCATTAGTACGAGCCCGTCTTAGGACGGACTCGTACGTTTCCCCACGCTCCGCGGCCTCCGGGGTGATGGTCACCACGACGGCCGCGGTTTTAGGAGGAACCAGCTTCCTCCCGCCGGCCTTTTTGGCTGGAGGACCAGTCGCCGCGCTGGCGGGCTTGGGAGCCGACTTTTTGCCCTTTTTCCCTTTCTTGACCACTTCCGTCCACGGCTGGTTGGACGGGGTGGTGGAGGGAAGAAGGGCGTCTTCCTCCTGTGGGTTCTGGGAGGCTGCTGGAGCGGCAGAGGACCCAGACGCTCCCTCCGCGCTTGTGGTGGGGGCATGAGGAGCCGCCTTGGTCCTCTTGCCCTTGCCTTTGCCCTTGGCGGGCTGGGCATCCGATGCTGGGCCTGCTACAGGCGCAGGTTCCGGCTCCTTCGGCGGTGGACGCTTGTCCGCCGCTAGCGGCGGGCGCAGCCGCTTTTCCGGCAGGAGCCGGTCCTCGATGCCTGCGAAGCAGGCCCGGATGAAGGCCCTCTCCTCCATCACCACTCCGCGAATGGTGGCCTCAAGGCTAGCGGTTGAGGAGGTGGAGCCTCCTACCACCGGACCTGGGGCGGATTGGGCAGGCCTGGCCGTGGCCTCAGCCAGCTTCTGGTGCAGCTGGCTGACCTCCGCCTGCAGGCGATCCACCTTCGCCTGCAGCTGCCGCGTCTCGTCCGTGGCCGTGCGCTTGACCAGCTCTGTCACGATGCCGTGCATGCTGGTGGCACGGCATTTGAGGGCCTTCTGGAAGGTCCCCTTCAAATTGGAGGACTTTGAGGCGACCTCCAGGACCTCCTCCCTATCCTCCTGCGCCATGCGCTCCAGTTCCGCCAAGGAGTGGTCAGCATACAGCACACTGGATGCGCCGTAGCCAGCCCTCGCCCTGGCAGCTTGCGCCTGCTGCTCCTTGGCGGCGACCCTCTCCTCCAGGTCTTGTTGAAGCTGCGCCCTCTTCGCCAGATTCAACTGGCGCTCGGCGTCCACCAAGCCCACACTGTGGGAAGAAGGCGCAGTAGAAGTCGAGGCCTTTCTAGGCTTCGACTTCTTCTTTTCTCTCTTAGACTCCGAGGAGCCCTCCGACCTCTTCCGCTTGAAGCGGTCGCTCTCGGACGCCGACGTGTCCATGATGGAGTCGTCGGAGTCCGACACCTCATCCGGTCTTCGAAACAAGCCGGCCGCAGATGGTATGCGGTCAGCTTCTGACGCTAAAGCGCCGCCGGCGTGGCCCTGAGAAGGGCCGTTGGGGTGGCCCTGAGAAGGGCCGTTGGTGTGGCCCTGAGAAGGGCCGTTGGGTTGGCCCTGAGAAGGGCCGTTGGGTTGGCCCTGAGAAGGGCCGTTGGATTGGCCCTGAGAAGGGCCGTTGGTTTGGCCCTGAGAAGGGCCGTTGGGTTGGCCCTGAGAAGGGCCGTTTGAATCGCCCTGGGAGGAGCGATTCGGGTTAAAATAAGGGATAAAACGGCCAGACGCGTCACGCGCTGGCTTGCTCGACAGGTTTTTAAAATTCGACATGGTGTTAAAATTAAAATTCGACTCGTTCGTAGACGACTGCGTGATGCCTACGAGTCACAGCGCACTTTAGCCACCGGTCTGCCACTCCGTTACGGTGGTCAGACACGGCGTTGCCCAGGGGATACTACGAGGAAGTATGCGCTGTGGGGGATCCCCCAACCTAACCTAACCTAACCTAACCTAACCTAACCTTTTTTTTTTTTTTTTTTTTTTTTTTTTTTTTTTTTTTTTTTTTTTTTTCCGGGGTGGAAAATCCTCATGGATGTCCTCCGCCCTGGGGCGGGCGGAGGGGTCTGTCAGACTCTTACTGACTAAAAACCACCCCGGTGTTCCAACTCACACCTACGCCGGGGGTCGCGGGAACTTGAAATCTTCCGCAACCCCCGGCTGGTGCCGGCCCGCCACCGCGGGCCTCCTCGCGGGTCAGGGGGGGGAGTGAGGTGTTTGACTCCCCCCGCGACGTCTCAGAGGGGCGCGCGTGGAACACTACGCGCCGCCACCTCGGGTCCTGATTTGTGGGGGGCGACGGACGTCCCCGAGTCCGTCACCCCTGGACCCATTTAGGGGGGCTGGAAGAGGGCGTTATCCGCCCTCCGCCGACGCCCGGTGCGCCTGCTGCGGGCCGGGTGAGTGGACGAGATCTCCCTCTCCCTTTCCGCAGCCTCCTTCTGCGAGACGACTGTCTCACAGTAGGAAACCACCGCGTCCCAGGACTCGCCGCCGCCGACCATCGCATTCACTACGGCCGGCAGCGACAAGTCACTGCCTACTTCTGAGATGAGGGCACGGCGCGGCTCCTCCCAAGCGGCACACTCTGCCAGCGTATGCCGCGCCGTGTCCTCCCGGCAGTCGACGCAGTGGTGACACCGGGCGTCCGGCTCCCTGTTTATGCGACACAGGTACTTCCCGAAGCAACCATGCCCCGAGAGCACCTGCGTCACCCGAAACGACAGGGAGCCGTGCCTCCTCCCGAGCCAGCGGTCGAGCACCGGCCGGACCGCCTCGACGATGTCGAGGCCGGCGGTAGGGCGTGAAAGCCTGTCCCGCCATTCCGCCACCAGGACCTCGCGAAGCTGAGACCGATGCAGCTCCATTTGTCGCTGCATCGGTCGCTCGCCCCGCGCCCTCGCTTCCTCGCGCCACCGATACGATGACGCGAGTACTTTCGCCTCTAGGTCCCAGGGCGGGGATCCGGCCAGTGCACAAGCCGCCTCGTAGGAGATCGTGCGATACCCTCTGATGACTCTGACGGCCATCGCCCTCTGCGGTTTACGCATAACGGCGATGCTACCGGCCGTCAGGTCAGCAGCCCAGATCGGGGCCCCGTAAAGGGCCATCGATCGCACGATCCCCACGTAGAGCCGCCTACAAGCGGCGCTCGGGCCCCCCAGATTGGGAAGCAGCGTTGACAGCGCCCCAGCGGCGCCCAGCAACTTGGGCGCCAGCCGTCGGAAGTGGGGCCCGAAGTCCCACCGGCTGTCGAGCACCAATCCTAGGTACTTCATGGTGGACTCGACAGCGATCCGAGCCCCCCCGACCACGATGTGTGAGCCGGGTGACGGCGCCCGCCGGGGGCCATGAAACACCATGGCCTCCGACTTGCTGAGGGCCACCTCCAGGCCTAGGCGACGTATGCGGCCCACCACCTGTGAGACCGCAGCCGTCGCCAACAACGCTGCCTCCCTGTGCGAGCTCCCCCGGGCAGTGACCAGCGTGTCGTCCGCATAACACGTCAGGTCTACCCCGGCACCGAGCTCGCCCCTCAGCACCCAGTCGTACCCGATGTTCCACAGGAGCGGCCCTAAAACCGAGCCCTGTGGAACACCGCACGACATGCGGCGCTGGTTTCCGCCATCACGTCCCATGTAGGTGACACACCTCTCCGACAGATAAGCCCCAACGATGTGGCGGAGGTAGGGAGGCACCCCATGATACCGCAGTGCCTCCCGAATACAACTCCAGGGCAGGGTGTTGAAGGCGTTGGAAATGTCCAAGGACACCGCCAACATCACCCCGCCCCGGGACACCGCTTCCTCCGCCAGGACTCTTACCCGCGACACAGCGTGGATCGTGGAGCGCCCATGCCGAAACCCGAACTGGCTGTCGTCCAGGTCCGGCCCCTCTCTGCACAAGTGGCCGACGAGGCGGGCTGCGATTATCCGCTCAAACAGCTTGCCCACCTCGTCAAGCAGCACTATGGGCCGGTACGCGGACGGCGAGTCCGCAGGGCGCCCCGCCTTCCTGAGCAGGACCAGACGACCAGATTTCCACAAAGTGGGAAACTGGCCCTGCTCAAGGCACGCTGTGTAGAGTCCTCTCAGTTGGGGCTCAAGCTCCTTCAGAGCGAGGGCTAACACGCAGCCGTGGATCCCGTCGGGCCCCGGAGCCACGTTCTTGGCCCGGAGCCGCATCACGGCTGCCCTCATCTCTGCCTGTGTCACCTCTGGGACGCTGATGGCGTTCTCCTCTGTAGACTCTGCGGCTGTGGGCAAAGCCATCGGCGGCGGAGTATGCTCCGCTCTCGCCGGGAAGAGGGCTGCGACCACCTCCTCCAGCAGCTCGGGTTGGAGACTCTCCGTAAGTGGAGGCGCCACGGCTCGAAGTTTCCCTCGGACCGCGCGATAAGGGCGCCCCCACGGATCCCCGTCTAGAGTCTCCAACATCTCCTCCCTGGCTCGCGTCCTCGACTCACCGATGGCCAGCCACAGAGTCTCCTTGGCCGCGCGGTACAAACCCACCCAACCCAAACCTTTTTTTTTTTTTTTTTTTTTTTTTTTTTTGTCGCTGAGAAATGCTTTATGCATGCCCGGCTCGTGGGGGACGAGTCGGGGTATGTGGGACTCCCTGTCCTAGTGACAGTATACCCACTAAAACTCAGCGGTGTTCCCGCATCGCCGTGATGGGAGGGTCATGGGAAACCGGCTCAGCCTTTACATCCACGACCCTCCCGGCGCATGCCCGCCTAGCTGGCGGGCCCCGCATGCCCCCCGGGTTGGGGGGCTACGGGAATGGCCGGGAACACCTGGCCATTCCCGTCCGACACTGGTGGAGGTCTGTGCGATGCAGGCAAGGGTGCCCCCGCACCCGTTGCCTGCTGGCCTCCACCTGGGAGGAGTCGAAGATGACTATCGTATTGACGTCTTCTTCGACCCCTCCTCCGCCTTCGGAGCGGCGCCTCGGCAAGATCGTCCTCCCGTGCGCGCTCCGCCGCCTCCTTCTGGGACATGACGTGTTCGCAGAAGGAGGCGACTGCCGCCCAGGACCCCTCGTCCCTCAGCATGGCGTTAACCAAGCCGGGGAGCGAGAGGTCCGGTCCGATCGCCGCGACGAGACTGCGGCGCGGCTCTGACCACGACGGGCACACCTCCAGAGTGTGCTGTGCCACGTCCTCCGCCGCGCCACAGTCGCGGCACGACGGCGTCTCCTCCCGTCCGATACGGTGCAGGTACGATCCGAAGCAACCGTGTCCGGACAGCACCTGCACGAGACGGAAGGAGAGGAACCCGTGCGGACGCTCGAGCCAGTCTCGCAGCACTGGCCCAATCGCGTCGAGGGTTCGGCGGCCGAAGGCTGCGGTGGCGAGGTCCCCCGTCCAATGGACGACGATGGCGTCCCTCGCCTCCCGCCGGACGGCCTCCCGCTCTTCTGGAGCCGAGCGAACGCCCCTCGCTTTTCGCTCCGCCGTCCACTCATACACTCTGGCGAGCACCCACGCCTCGAGTTCCCAAGGAGGGGTGCTGGCCAGAGCGCATGCTGCCGCATAGCCCACCGTGCGGTAGGCCCGCGCCGCACGCTGGGCTATGGCCCTTTGAGGTGCCCGCAAGGCCGCGGCGTTCTCTCGTCTGTGGAGGGACTCCTCCCAGATAGGAGCCCCGTAGAGGGCCATGCTCCTCAAGATGCCGGCGTAAAGCTGCCGGCATCGCGCGCTGGGCCCCCCCAGGTTGGGAAGCAGCCACGAGAGAGCGCCCGCGGCCTTCAGCAGGCGCGACGACAGCCCGCTGAAATGCGGGCCGAAGCGCCACCTGCTGTCGAGTACAAGGCCCAGATATTTCATCTGGGCCTTCACCTCAATCCTGACGCCCTCCACGAAGATGTGGGCGTCAGGTGGTGGGTGGCGCTGCCGAGGGCCGTGGAAGAACACGGCCTCGGTCTTGTGCAGCGCCACCGTTAAACCGAGGCGGCGGATCCGCCCCGCGACCAAGGATCCGCCCGCCGAGGCCAGGTCGGCCGCCTCTCTGAAACTCTCCCCCCGGGCGGTGAGGAGAGTGTCATCCGCGTAGCAGACGACACTCGTGCCTCGGAGGAGAGTTCCCCGCAGGAGCCAATCATAGCCGACGTTCCAGAGGAGAGGTCCTAAGACAGACCCCTGTGGAACGCCGGCTTCAACGGCGTACCGCCGGACTCGGCCAGTCTTGTTTACCAGGAGGATCGCCCGATCCTCCAGGTAGCTGGCCAGCAGACTGAACCTAACCTAACCTAACCTTTTTTTTTTTTTTTTTTTTTCCGGGGTGGAAAATCCTCATGGATGTCCTCCGCCCTGGGGCGGGCGGAGGGGTCTGTCAGACTCTTACTGACTAAAAACCACCCCGGTGTTCCAACTCACACCTACGCCGGGGGTCGCGGGAACTTGAAATCTTCCGCAACCCCCGGCTGGTGCCGGCCCACCGCTGCGGGCCTCCTCGCGGGTCAGGGGGGGGAGTGAGGTGTTTGACTCCCCCCGCGACGTCTCAGAGGGGCGCGCGTGGAACACTACGCGCCGCCACCTCGGGTCCTGATGTGTGGGGGGCGACGGACGTCCCCGAGTCCGTCACCCCTGGACCCATTTAGGGGGGCTGGAAGAGGGCGTTATCCGCCCTCCGCCGACGCCCGGTGCGCCTGCTGCGGGCCGGGTGAGTGGACGAGATCTCCCTCTCCCTTTCCGCAGCCTCCTTCTGCGAGACGACTGTCTCGCAGTAGGAAACCACCGCGTCCCAGGACTCGCCGCCGCCGACCATCGCATTCACTACGGCCGGCAGCGACAAGTCACTGCCTACTTCTGAGATGAGGGCACGGCGCGGCTCCTCCCAAGCGGCACACTCTGCCAGCGTATGCCGCGCCGTGTCCTCCCGGCAGTCGACGCAGTGGTGACACCGGGCGTCCGGCTCCCTGTTTATGCGACACAGGTACTTCCCGAAGCAACCATGCCCCGAGAGCACCTGCGTCACCCGAAACGACAGGGAGCCGTGCCTCCTCCCGAGCCAGCGGTCGAGCACCGGCCGGACCGCCTCGACGATGTCGAGGCCGGCGGTAGGGCGTGAAAGCCTGTCCCGCCATTCCGCCACCAGGACCTCGCGAAGCTGAGACCGATGCAGCTCCATGTGTCGCTGCATCGGTCGCTCGCCCCGCGCCCTCGCTTCCTCGCGCCACCGATACGATGACGCGAGTACTTTCGCCTCTAGGTCCCAGGGCGGGGATCCGGCCAGTGCACAAGCCGCCTCGTAGGAGATCGTGCGATACCCTCTGATGACTCTGACGGCCATCGCCCTCTGCGGCTTGCGCATTACGGCGATGCTACCGGCCGTCAGGTCAGCAGCCCAGATCGGGGCCCCGTAAAGGGCCATCGATCGCACGATCCCCACGTAGAGCCGCCTACAAGCGGCGCTCGGGCCCCCCAGATTGGGAAGCAGCGTTGATAGCGCCCCAGCGGCGCCCAGCAACTTGGGCGCCAGCCGTCGGAAGTGGGGCCCGAAGTCCCACCGGCTGTCGAGCACCAATCCTAGGTACTTCATGGTGGACTCGACAGCGATCCGAGCCCCCCCGACCACGATGTGTGAGCCGGGTGACGGCGCCCGCCGGGGGCCATGAAACACCATGGCCTCCGACTTGCTGAGGGCCACCTCCAGGCCTAGGCGACGTATGCGGCCCACCACCTGTGAGACCGCAGCCGTCGCCAACAACGCTGCCTCCCTGTGCGAGCTCCCCCGGGCAGTGACCAGCGTGTCGTCCGCATAACACGTCAGGTCTACCCCGGCACCGAGCTCGCCCCTCAGCACCCAGTCGTACCCGATGTTCCACAGGAGCGGCCCTAAAACCGAGCCCTGTGGAACACCGCACGACATGCGGCGCTGGTTTCCGCCATCACGTCCCATGTAGGTGACACACCTCTCCGACAGATAAGCCCCAACGATGTGGCGGAGGTAGGGAGGCACCCCATGATACCGCAGTGCCTCCCGAATACAACTCCAGGGCAGGGTGTTGAAGGCGTTGGAAATGTCCAAGGACACCGCCAACATCACCCCGCCCCGGGACACCGCTTCCTCCGCCAGGACTCTTACCCGCGACACAGCGTGGATCGTGGAGCGCCCATGCCGAAACCCGAACTGACTGTCGTCCAGGTCCGGCCCCTCTCTGCACAAGTGGCCGACGAGGCGGGCTGCGATTATCCGCTCAAACAGCTTGCCCACCTCGTCAAGCAGCACTATGGGCCGGTACGCGGACGGCGAGTCCGCAGGGCGCCCCGCCTTCCTGAGCAGGACCAGACGACCAGATTTCCACAAAGTGGGAAACTGGCCCCGCTCAAGGCACGCTGTGTAGAGTCCTCTCAGTTGGGGCTCAAGCTCCTTCAGAGCGAGGGCTAGCACGCAGCCGTGGATCCCGTCGGGCCCCGGAGCCACGTTCTTGGCCCGGAGCCGCATCACGGCTGCCCTCATCTCTGCCTGTGTCACCTCTGGGACGCTGATGGCGTTCTCCTCTGTAGACTCTGCGGCTGTGGGCAAAGCCATCGGCGGCGGAGTATGCTCCGCTCTCGCCGGGAAGAGGGCTGCGACCACCTCCTCCAGCAGCTCGGGTTGGAGACTCTCCGTAAGTGGAGGCGCCGCGGCTCGAAGTTTCCCTCGGACCGCGCGATAAGGGCGCCCCCACGGATCCCCGTCTAGAGTCTCCAACATCTCCTCCCTGGCTCGCGTCCTCGACTCACCGATGGCCAGCCACAGAGTCTCCTTGGCCGCGCGGTACACCTCATACAGCGCGGCCTCTTCGTCAGGGACCCGACGACGTCTCCTCCGGTACCGGATGTACTGGCGTCTAACCGCCACGCACGCGACGCGCATCTGCGCGATCTCGGCGGTCCACCAGTACACCTGGCGCCTTGCGGACTGTGCGTGGACCCGGGGCATGGACGCGTCGCAAATTTGCGTCATCGCCCCGCGGAACCACAGCGCCTCCTGCTCGACGTCGACGGGTCCGGTCGTTGCCGACTCCCGGCTCCAGGCCTGGACAATAGCGGCCTCCTCGAGAAGCTCCCTGTCAATGCGCTTACGCGCCCAGCGCGGACCGTCCGGTCGCGGGGCCAGTGGACCGCGGCCGCCGGCGGTCTGGGTGGAGACGTCGAAACGGATGTATCGGTGATCCGATAACGTCTCCACCTCCACGGCGACACGCCAGTCGCGGACACGGCTCGCGACAGCGGGGCTAGCGAACGAGACGTCCACTATAGACCCGCCCCGCTGCCGCACGCACGTGTGTACCGAGCCCCGATTTAGGACGGTCAAGCCAGTCGTGACCGCCCACTCCTCCAGCACCTCGCCCCTAGCATCGGTCACAGGGGATCCCCACGCCTCAGACTTGGCGTTGAGATCCCCCAGCAACAGCACCGGGCGAGGGTGGAGTCGGCCCACGACGGCACCCAACTCGACAAGGAACCTCTCGAAGTCGGCGAGACTCTTGTTGGGCGAAAAATACGCACCAACCGTGCCAATGCCGTCCGCGAGGACGGCTACCCAGCCGTGACCTCGGGACGGGTTGACAAGAGCCCCGCCAATGATGGCCACCAAACCGTCCAAGTCTCCCACCCAGTTATCCCTGGGGGGGACAAAATACGGTTCGGCGACCACAGCCACGTGAATCGACCACTCTGCCATGCTCTGGAGCAAGAGATCCTGAGCTCTAGCAGAGTGGTTGATATTGCCCTGGAGGAAATGGTACAGCGCCATTAAGCGCAATCCATCCCCTCCGCACCATTCCTAGGCCGGGAGTCGGCCGAAGGGCAGCCAGGCTGCGGGGGGGGTAAAGAGCCCCCGGCAGCCTTGGCAGCCCCTCTCTTCTTCTTTGTGGCGGGTGCGCCACAGGCCTTTCCGCCCGCTCTGTGTCCGGCGGGCCTCCCCGCAGCTGTACAGAGGCTGCAGTTTGGCTCCGCGGAACACTGGGCCGCCTTGTGGCCGGCCTGACCGCAGCGATAGCACTGCTCGCTGCGGTCTATTTCGGCGGTGCACCGTGCCCTGACATGCCCAATGTCGAGGCAACGGTAGCACCGCAAGGCCTTGGGTTGCAGCTGCTTCACCCTCGCTGCCACCCACCCCACCAAAAGACGCCCAGCGTCGGCGACTTTGTTCGCCGCCGCCACCGGGCACCGCACCCAGATCGCGCCGAGCCCGGACGCATCGACGCGAACTTCCCCCGTACGGACGTCTTCGGGCGGACATCCACCGGAACGGGCGATGGCCGCCACGACCTCAGCCGGAGTTGTCGAGTCGTCCAGCCCGTCGACGCGCAGTTCCGCGGTCTTCATCGGCCTGGACACCCGAACGTCCTCCGGATTGAGGACCTCCCTCAGCTTGGCGGCCAGGACGTCCGCCCTTTCGCCGCTAGAGGCACCCGACACCTCAAGCAGTCGCGCCCCCGTAATCGCCTGCCTCACTCTTAGGCCAGACGGTATACCAAGGTCGGGGAACGCGACTTTGGCTTTTGCCTCTGTAAGGACCGCCTTATAAGAGACGCCCCTTTCGGCGGCTCCGGGCTGCAGCGTAATAACTACAGCCGCGGAGCGTGGGGCTCTTACTCTGGGCGGCCCTTGAGCCTTCTTGGGTGCCAGTGCCGGTGCTCTAGCGGGTACCGGTGGTGGCGGCGCCGTCTTCTTTTTACGGCGGCCCCTCTTGACGACCGTCGTCCAGGAGTCCTTGGTGGACTCGGGTGCGTTCGCCGAGGGAGCAGTCGCCGGTGGCGCGGCCGTCCGGGAAGTGGACGCGGACGTGCCCCCTTTGGTCTGCGCGGGACCCGGCTTAGCGGGCTCCTCCTTCCTCCTCCTATCCGCTGCGAGCGGTGGCCGGAGAGTCACTGCTGGGAGGAGCCTCGACTCCAGGCCCTGCAGACGGGCATTCATCATACCCCCACACTGCAGCATGCAGATGCGAACGATCTTCTCGATCTCTGCATCTGCAGGTGCGGGGGTACGGACCGATGACGGGGCCGACGACGGGGCCGGCGGTGTCAGGGCAACGACGGGAGCTGAACCAGTGGCCGCAGGACGCCTCTGCTGCCATTCCGCCCTCTGCGCGGCAAGCTCCCGCTTGAGGTCCTCCAGCTCAGATCTGAGACGGCTGTTCTCCTCCCACAGCTTCGCCGTCTCGTCTGAGCTTGTGCGACTAAGGAGGACCCCAACTGCCTCCTTGATGTCGCCAGCCGCCTCCTTCAGAGCGCGCGTGAACGTGCCCTTCAGGCTGCCAGACTTTGTGGCAACCTTCATGACGACGTCCACGCCGTCCAAAACTTGGCGACTCAGCGCCACCGCCGACAGGCTCTCCCCGGTAGCCGCCTGAGCAGAGCGTCGCTCTCGGGCCAGTCGAGCCATTTCGGTGACCTCGTCAGCCGCCACCGCCTTCCGCTGCATCCGCTTTGCAGAGCTCGCCTCCGCCTTGTTGCTTTGCAGCAACAGTGGGGACGCAGCGGAGTCTTCGCCCGGGGTCCCCTCACTCTCTGCGCTCCCCATCTGCATCGGTACCGGCGTAGCGGGCCGCAAGAAGCGACCCCTTAAGTTACGGTCCGGTAACCGACGCCTCCCCCTCTGCGCGGTACCAAATTTTGGTCCCGACAGGTCCTCCTCCTCGGAAGACAGCTCGCTGCGCGAGCGCTTCCCTCCCAGCTGCGTGTCCTGGTCGGACAGTCGGTCCTTTTCCGGACATGAGCCTCCTCGGCTTTTGTTGCCGTCAACGACGGCAAGCGGCTTTGTTGCGTCGCACAGGCGCTCCAGGCTAACCCGGAGCTCCTTTTCTTGCGACGCAAGTTTTGGTTGACGAAGGTCGGCGGTGGTCTGCCGGCCTACGGGACTAGTGGTGCCCCCCCCAGATACGGTGGGGCTGCCTTCCGAAGAAGGGCGGGATTGTACCTCCTTGTGGAGGTTGCCCGCCTGGGGAATATTACCATTAGCCTTCATTTCATTGTTTTTCCTTTTTAAGGGTGAGGTCCCTTTTCGCGCTAGCGACCGGATAACCCTCCGGCCATTCATCCCCTCGGCACGCTAGACCTTGGGATTGGGACTCCCTAATGTACGCCAACTCACCTCCCTCTGTAAGCAGAGGGGGGAGTAGACGTACGACCTACTGTAGCCCGGTTCCCTTCACCGACCATCATGGATGATCGGTGATTGGAACCATGACCCTTCCCCGTTTGTTGAGAATTCGCCGCCAGCCCCAAGTGTCCACCAAAACCTGGTGGGCACTTGGAGCTGACGTTGCCCAGGGTGCGCCACGGGGAGGCTTCTCAACATGCACCCCAACCTAACCTTTTTTTTTTTTTTTTTTTCCGGGGTGGAAAATCCTCATGGATGTCCTCCGCCCTGGGGCGGGCGGAGGGGTCTGTCAGACTCTTACTGACTAAAAACCACCCCGGTGTTCCAACTCACACCTACGCCGGGGGTCGCGGGAACTTGAAATCTTCCGCAACCCCCGGCTGGTGCCGGCCCGCCACTGCGGGCCTCCTCGCGGGTCAGGGGGGGGAGTGAGGTGTTTGACTCCCCCCGCGACGTCTCAGAGGGGCGCGCGTGGAACACTACGCGCCGCCACCTCGGGTCCTGATGTGTGGGGGGCGACGGACGTCCCCGAGTCCGTCACCCCTGGACCCATTTAGGGGGGCTGGAAGAGGGCGTTATCCGCCCTCCGCCGACGCCCGGTGCGCCTGCTGCGGGCCGGGTGAGTGGACGAGATCTCCCTCTCCCTTTCCGCAGCCTCCTTCTGCGAGACGACTGTCTCACAGTAGGAAACCACCGCGTCCCAGGACTCGCCGCCGCCGACCATCGCATTCACTACGGCCGGCAGCGACAAGTCACTGCCTACTTCTGAGATGAGGGCACGGCGCGGCTCCTCCCAAGCGGCACACTCTGCCAGCGTATGCCGCGCCGTGTCCTCCCGGCAGTCGACGCAGTGGTGACACCGGGCGTCCGGCTCCCTGTTTATGCGACACAGGTACTTCCCGAAGCAACCATGCCCCGAGAGCACCTGCGTCACCCGAAACGACAGGGAGCCGTGCCTCCTCCCGAGCCAGCGGTCGAGCACCGGCCGGACCGCCTCGACGATGTCGAGGCCGGCGGTAGGGCGTGAAAGCCTGTCCCGCCATTCCGCCACCAGGACCTCGCGAAGCTGAGACCGATGCAGCTCCATGTGTCGCTGCATCGGTCGCTCGCCCCGCGCCCTCGCTTCCTCGCGCCACCGATACGATGACGCGAGTACTTTCGCCTCTAGGTCCCAGGGCGGGGATCCGGCCAGTGCACAAGCCGCCTCGTAGGAGATCGTGCGATACCCTCTGATGACTCTGACGGCCATCGCCCTCTGCGGCTTGCGCATTACGGCGATGCTACCGGCCGTCAGGTCAGCAGCCCAGATCGGGGCCCCGTAAAGGGCCATCGATCGCACGATCCCCACGTAGAGCCGCCTACAAGCGGCGCTCGGGCCCCCCAAATTGGGAAGCAGCGTTGACAGCGCCCCAGCGGCGCCCAGCAACTTGGGCGCCAGCCGTCGGAAGTGGGGCCCGAAGTCCCACCGGCTGTCGAGCACCAATCCTAGGTACTTCATGGTGGACTCGACAGCGATCCGAGCCCCCCCGACCACGATGTGTGAGCCGGGTGACGGCGCCCGCCGGGGGCCATGAAACACCATGGCCTCCGACTTGCTGAGGGCCACCTCCAGGCCTAGGCGACGTATGCGGCCCACCACCTGTGAGACCGCAGCCGTCGCCAACAACGCTGCCTCCCTGTGCGAGCTCCCCCGGGCAGTGACCAGCGTGTCGTCCGCATAACACGTCAGGTCTACCCCGGCACCGAGCTCGCCTCTCAGCACCCAGTCGTACCCGATGTTCCACAGGAGCGGCCCTAAAACCGAGCCCTGTGGAACACCGCACGACATGCGGCGCTGGTTTCCGCCATCACGTCCCAGGTAGGTGACACACCTCTCCGACAGATAAGCCCCAACGATGTGGCGGAGGTAGGGAGGCACCCCATGATACCGCAGTGCCTCCCGAATACAACTCCAGGGCAGGGTGTTGAAGGCGTTGGAAATGTCCAAGGACACCGCCAACATCACCCCGCCCCGGGACACCGCTTCCTCCGCCAGGACTCTTACCCGCGACACAGCGTGGATCGTGGAGCGCCCATGCCGAAACCCGAACTGGCTGTCGTCCAGGTCCGGCCCCTCTCTGCACAAGTGGCCGACGAGGCGGGCTGCGATTATCCGCTCAAACAGCTTGCCCACCTCGTCAAGCAGCACTATGGGCCGGTACGCGGACGGCGAGTCCGCAGGGCGCCCCGCCTTCCTGAGCAGGACCAGACGACCAGATTTCCACAAAGTGGGAAACTGGCCCCGCTCAAGGCACGCTGTGTAGAGTCCTCTCAGTTGGGGCTCAAGCTCCTTCAGAGCGAGGGCTAGCACGCAGCCGTGGATCCCGTCGGGCCCCGGAGCCACGTTCTTGGCCCGGAGCCGCATCACGGCTGCCCTCATCTCTGCCTGTGTCACCTCTGGGACGCTGATGGCGTTCTCCTCTGTAGACTCTGCGGCTGTGGGCAAAGCCATCGGCGGCGGAGTATGCTCCGCTCTCGCCGGGAAGAGGGCTGCGACCACCTCCTCCAGCAGCTCGGGTTGGAGACTCTCCGTAAGTGGAGGCGCCGCGGCTCGAAGTTTCCCTCGGACCGCGCGATAAGGGCGCCCCCACGGATCCCCGTCTAGAGTCTCCAACATCTCCTCCCTGGCTCGCGTCCTCGACTCACCGATGGCCAGCCACAGAGTCTCCTTGGCCGCGCGGTACACCTCATACAGCGCGGCCTCTTCGTCAGGGACCCGACGACGTCTCCTCCGGTATCGGGTGTACTGGCGTCTAACCGCCACGCACGCGACGCGCATCTGCGCGATCTCGGCGGTCCACCAGTACACCTGGCGCCTTGCGGACTGTGTGTGGACCCGGGGCATGGACGCGTCGCAAATTTGCGTCATCGCCCCGCGGAACCACAGCGCCTCCTGCTCGACGTCGACGGGTCCGGTCGTTGCCGACTCCCGGCTCCAGGCCTGGACAATAGCGGCCTCCTCGAGAAGCTCCCTGTCGATGCGCTTACGCGCCCAGCGCGGACCGTCCGTTCGCGGGGCCAGTGGACTGCGGCCGCCGGCGGTCTGGGTGGAGACGTCGAAACGGATGTATCGGTGATCCGACAACGTCTCCACCTCCACGGCGACACGCCAGTCGCGGACACGGCTCGCGACAGCGGGGCTAGCGAACGAGACGTCCACTATAGACCCGCCCCGCTGCCGCACGCACGTGTGTACCGAGCCCCGATTTAGGACGGTCAAGCCAGTCGCGACCGCCCACTCCTCCAGCACCTCACCCCTAGCACCGGTAACAGGGGATCCCCACGCCGCAGACTTGGCGTTGAGATCCCCCAGCAACAGCACCGGGCGAGGGTGGAGTCGGCCCACGACGGCACCCAACTCGACAAGGAACCTCTCGAAGTCGGCGAGACTCTTGTTGGGCGAAAAATACGCTCCAACCGTGCCAATGCCGTCCGCGAGGACGGCTACCCAGCCGTGACCTCGGGACGGGTTGACAAGAGCCCCGCCAATGATGGCCACCAAACCGTCCAAGTCTCCCACCCAGTTATCCCTGGGGGGGACAAAATACGGTTCGGCGACCACAGCCACGTGAATCGACCACTCTGCCATGCTCTGGAGCAAGAGATCCTGAGCTCTGGCAGAGTGGTTGATATTGCCTTGGAGGAAATGATAGAGCGCCGTTATGCGCAATCCATTCCCTCCGCACCATTCCTAGGCCGGGAGTCGGCCAAAGGGCAGCCAGGCTGCGAGGGGGGTAAAGAGCCCCCGGCAGCCGTGGCAGCCCCTCCTCTCTTCTTCTTCTTCTTAGCGGGTGCGCCACAGGCCTTTCCGCCCGCTCTGTGCCCGGCGGGCCTCCCTGCAGCTGCACAGAGGCTGCAGTTTGGCGCTGCCGAACACTGGGCCGCCTTGTGGCCGGCCTGACCGCAGCGATAGCACTGCTCGCTGCGGTCTATTTCAGCGGTGCACCGTGCCCTGACATGCCCAATGTCCAGGCACCGGTAGCACCGCAAGGCCCTGGGCTGCAGCAGCTTGACCCTCGCCGCAACCCACCCCACCAACAAACGCCCACCGTCAGCGACCTTATTCGCCGCCGCCACCGGGCACCGCACCCAAATCGTGCCGAGCCCGGAAGCGTCGGCGCGAATCTCGCCCGTCCGGACGTCTTCGGGTGGACATCCACCGACTTTGGCAATGGCCGCCACGACCTCAGCTGGGGTCGTCGAGTCGTCCAGACCATCGACGCGCAACTCCACGGTCTTCATTGGCCTGGACACCCGGACGTCCTCCGGGTTGAGGACCGCCCTCAGCTTGGCGGCCAGGATGTCCGCTTTTTCAACGCTGGAGACACCTGACACCTCGAGTAGGCGCGCCCCCGTAATTGCCGGCCTCATTTTGAAGCCGGACGGTGTGCCGAGGTCGGGAAACGCGACCTTTTCTTTCGCCGTTGTTAGGACCGCCTTATATGTGACGCCCCGTTCTGCGGCTCCGGGCTGCAGTGTAATTACTACAGCCGCGGTGCGTGGGGCTTTGACCTTAGGCGGTCCCTTCTTTGGTGCCGGTGCCGGTGCTCCAGCGGGCGCCGGTGGCGCTGTCTTCCTCCCGTGACGGCGGCCTTTTTTGACGACCGTCGTCCAGGCTTCCGTAGTAGGCCCGGACGCGGCCACCGGTGGTGCTGCTGGTGGCGCAGCTGGCGGCGCAGCCGCCCGGGAGGCGGGCACGGAAGTACCTTTCGCGGGCTTTTTAGTCCCCCTCCCAGACCGGCTCGACTCAGCCGCCGCCTCCTCCTCCCTCCGCTTGTCTGCAGCTAGTGGTGGGCGGAGATTTTGAGCCGGGAGGAGCCGGTTCTCTATCGCCTCCAGGCGGGCACACACCATCTTCCCACACTGCATCATGCAGATGCGCGCGATCTTCTCGACCTCCGCATCCGCAAGTGCAGGCGTCGAAGACGGGACCGACGACGACAGCGCCACGATGGAAGAGGAGCCGGCTGCCGCGGGAGCTGCACTCTGGGCGTCAACCTGCCGCTTGAGGTCCTCCAACTCGGATCGGAGACGGCCATTCTCCTCCCATAGCTTCGCCGTCTCCTCCGTGCTAGTGCGATTAAGGAGGACCTCAACCGCCTCCCTAATCCCATCCGCCGCTTCTTTAAGAGCACGCGTGAATGTGCCCTTCAGATTGCCCGACTTGGTGGCAACCTTCAGGACGACATCCACGCCGTCCAAAACTTGGCGACTAAGCGCCACCGCCGTTACGCTCCCGCCGTCAGCCATGCGAGCAGTGCGCCGCTCTCGGGCCTGTTGGGCCAACTCGCTGACTTCGTCAGCCGCGACTGTCTTTTGCTGCGAACGCTTTGCAGCATTGGCCTCCGCTCTATTGGATCCCAGTAGGGAGACAGTGGGCCCGCCCCCAAGGCCCACCACCGTGGGCTCAAGGACCACTTCCTTGGACCCAGAGTCGCTTCCTCCGCTGGGTGCCGGCGTGTCGGGGCGTTTAAGGAAACGCCCCAGAGGATCGCGCGATGACGAAGGAGCTGACGCTCCAGTAATTGCGCGACCTCGCCCTCTCTTGCCTGTCGGCACTTTGGCAACCGGTAAGTTTTCTTCGCTTGAAGAGAACCCTGCGTGCTCCTCATCCTCCTTGCGCGCGTGCGTCCTCCAAAATTTGGAAGCACGCTCAATCCTCTCCCCTTTAGTCCGCGAGCGCTTTGAGCTTACGCTCGCCACGCTCGCCACACTAATCCTATCAGATGTGGTGTCAGAATCTGACACCACACCCACGCCCATCTGCTCGACCAATACGATCGGCAATTTCGTCAATGTTGTGTTTTTTTTATTTTTATTAATTGGTTCCATGTAAATCCCACGAGTAGATATAGGTACTACAAGTCCACCGGGCAGAGCCTAGATACCCGGTAAGCCTACATACTACAGAGTGCGGCAGGTGCTCTGTAGGGGAAGCGCTCGCGACTGGACTCCCTCCAGCCATTCATCCTCTCACCGCGCTTCAAAGCTTAGGATTGGGTGGTTTTTTATCTTAGAGGTAGCCTTCCTCTGGGCCAGACAATTAAGCCAAGCCCCCGGCGGCGGCATTAGACATGCCTCCGTTCGCTGTCCGGCTAACCCGACTCAGCGAACCCGCCGAAAGTTCTCTCGTTGAAGACTACTCCTCAACGAGAGAAACCCGTGCCACTTTGGTGCGCCTGCACCGCAGCGGCATGGTCGCATCATCTGTCGATCGACTATCATCGATCGATCAGGAGCGACCCCGTCCCGGTGTCTCTCTTAGTCTGGTCTCTCACTTGGGCCTTTCCGGCATGAGTAACTCTACCGGCAGAGCCCCAAGATCATTGAGACGCACAAGCCCCACCACGACGACAACGTGGAGACACATTCGGTGGGGAACCTAACCTAACCTAACCTAACCTTTTTTTTTTTTTTTTTTTTTTTTTTTTTTTTTGTCGCTGAGAAATGCTTTATGCATCCCCGGCTCGTGGGGGACGAGTCGGGGTATGTGGGACTCCCTGTCCTAGTGACAGTATACCCACTAAAACTCAGCGGTGTTCCCGCATCGCCGTGATGGGAGGGTCATGGGAAACCGGCTCAGCCTTTACATCCACGACCCTCCCGGCGCATGCCCGCCTAGCTGGCGGGCCCCGCATGCCCCCCGAGTTGGGGGGCTACGGGAATGGCCGGGAACACCTGGCCATTCCCGTCCGACACTGGTGGAGGTCTGTGCGATGCAGGCAAGGGTGCCCCCGCACCCGTTGCCTGCTGGCCTCCACCTGGGAGGAGTCGAAGATGACTATCGTATTGACGTCTTCTTCGACCCCTCCTCCGCCTTCGGAGCGGCGCCTCGGCAGGATCGTCCTCCCGTGCGCGCTCCGCCGCCTCCTTCTGGGACATGACGTGTTCGCAGAAGGAGGCGACTGCCGCCCAGGACCCCTCGTCCCTCAGCATGGCGTTAACCAAGCCGGGGAGCGAGAGGTCCGGTCCGATCGCCGCGACGAGACTGCGGCGCGGCTCTGACCACGACGGGCACACCTCCAGAGTGTGCTGTGCCACGTCCTCCGCCGCGCCACAGTCGCGGCACGACGGCGTCTCCTCCCGTCCGATACGGTGCAGGTACGATCCGAAGCAACCGTGTCCGGACAGCACCTGCACGAGACGGAAGGAGAGGAACCCGTGCGGACGCTCGAGCCAGTCTCGCAGCACTGGCCCAATCGCGTCGAGGGTTCGGCGGCCGAAGGCTGCGGTGGCGAGGTCCCCCGTCCAATGGACGACGATGGCGTCCCTCGCCTCCCGCCGGACGGCCTCCCGCTCTTCTGGAGCCGAGCGAACGCCCCTCGCTTTTCGCTCCGCCGTCCACTCATACACTCTGGCGAGCACCCACGCCTCGAGTTCCCAAGGAGGGGTGCTGGCCAGAGCGCATGCTGCCGCATAGCCCACCGTGCGGTAGGCCCGCGCCGCACGCTGGGCTATGGCCCTTTGAGGTGCCCGCAAGGCCGCGGCGTTCTCTCGTCTGTGGAGGGACTCCTCCCAGATAGGAGCCCCGTAGAGGGCCATGCTCCTCAAGATGCCGGCGTAAAGCTGCCGGCATCGCGCGCTGGGCCCCCCCAGGTTGGGAAGCAGCCACGAGAGAGCGCCCGCGGCCTTCAGCAGGCGCGACGACAGCCCGCTGAAATGCGGGCCGAAGCGCCACCTGCTGTCGAGTACAAGGCCCAGATATTTCATCTGGGCCTTCACCTCAATCCTGACGCCCTCCACGAAGATGTGGGCGTCAGGTGGTGGGTGGCGCTGCCGAGGGCCGTGGAAGAACACGGCCTCGGTCTTGTGCAGCGCCACCGTTAAACCGAGGCGGCGGATCCGCCCCGCGACCAAGGATCCGCCCGCCGAGGCCAGGTCGGCCGCCTCTCTGAAACTCTCCCCCCGGGCGGTGAGGAGAGTGTCATCCGCGTAGCAGACGACACTCGTGCCTCGGAGGAGAGTTCCCCGCAGGAGCCAATCATAGCCGACGTTCCAGAGGAGAGGTCCTAAGACAGACCCCTGTGGAACGCCGGCTTCAACGGCGTACCGCCGGACTCGGCCAGTCTTGTTTACCAGGAGGATCGCCCGATCCTCCAGGTAGCTGGCCAGCAGACTGCGCATGTACCGAGGCACTCCGTGGAATCGGAGCGCCTCGAGGATGGTGCAGTGGGGAACGGAGTTGAAGGCGTTGGCAATGTCGAATGACACAGCCAACAATCCGTCCCCCGCATCCATCGCCTCCTTCACCTGCCCCTTAAGGCAGGCCAGCGCGTCCACCGTGGACCGCTCAGCCCGAAACCCGAACTGAGCGTCCGACAAGTCCGGCCCGATACGCCGCAGATGGCCCTTCAGGCGGGCAGCGATTATCCCCTCGAACATTTTACCGACCTCATCGAGCAGAACGATGGGCCGGTATGCCGAGGGGGAGTCTGCTGGGCGGCCCTCCTTGCGGAGGAGGCACAGCTGCCCCTCCTTCCACGGTTTCGGGAACCTCCCAGACGCAAGGCATGCGCTGAAGAGGTCCCGAAACCTCTCCTCCATTTGAGTGGCGGCGATCGCCACCACTCTTGCCGGGACACCGTCGGGGCCCGGAGCTGTCTTCTTGGCGCGGATATGGAGAATCGCCGCGCCAAGTTCCGACTCCGTGACAGGAGGGGCCTCCTCTTCCTCCTCAGCTGGCGGAGCTGTCCCAAGCGGGGGGTCCATCACTGGTGGGGTGAAGTTGTCCCTGCACGGAAACAGGGACCGAACCACCCCATCCAGAAACGAGGGCTCGAGGGTCTCGGCAACGGGGGGACCAAAGGGGCGCAATTTGTTGCGCGCCGCCTTGTACGGTCTCCCGAAGGGGTCGTTGTCGAGACCCTCCAGCATCTCCGCTCTCCCCGAGTCTCTGGCGGCGGCGATGGCTCGGTCGAGGACCATTTTCGCCTCCAAGTACACCTCATAGAGGTGGTCCCCGACAGCCACATCCCGTCGACGCCGCCGCCGACTCCGCGTGTAGGCCCTCCTTGCCTCCACACACGCCGCTCGAAGCTCCGCCAGCTCCGCCGACCACCAGTACACGGCGCGTTTTGGTAGTGGTCGGCGAGACCGAGGCATGCTGGAGTTGCATACCTCGGTCAGAGACTCCCTGAGGTGCCCCGCCACGGTGTCCACGTCCAGACCGGCGGAAGACGGCGAAAGCCAGTCCTGGACGAACGCCGCCTCCCGCGCTGCCTCCCTGTCCAGGCGGGTGAGAGCCCACCGTGGGAACGGTGACGGCCCCGAGCGGGGCCGCGTCGCTCCGGGGCCACTGGTGGAGATGTCGAAACGCACGTAGCGGTGGTCTGACAAAGTCTCCACCAGGTCCACCCGCCAGTTCAGCACGCGCGCGGCTAACGCAGGGGTGGCGAAAGTGACGTCCACTATTGAGCCACCCTGCCGCCGCACGCATGTCCGGACGCTTCCTCTGTTCAAGAGGGAGAGTCCAGAGGAGGCCGCCCACATTTCCACCGCCCGCCCGCGGGCGTCGGTGGCCGGGTTGCCCCAGGTCACAGACTTGGCGTTCAGGTCTCCCAGCACGGAGACCTGACGCGGCGCCGCCCTGCCGACCACGGCGGCCAGGACTCCGAGAAAGTTCTCGAAGTCCTGAAGAGGGCGGTTTGGGGAGAAATACACGCCCACAAGGGCGAAGTCTCCCCACGCGGCGGCCACGTATCCCGGTCCCTTCTCTAATAGCGAGAGGGGAGGGGAGTCTGTGGAAGACCGCGCCGCTAGTGCCACCGAGCCGTCCTCGTCACCCAGCCAGCTGCCGGGGATCGAGTAGGGCTCGGCGACCACCGCTACGTTCACCAACCACTCGGCCATGACCTGCACTACCAGGTCCTGGGCCGCTCTGCAGTGGTTGGTGTTCGTCTGGAGGATGCGGTAGTCGGAAATTGTTATTCCGACATCGCACCCCCCACCTCATTTACCGCCGCCACTGGAGCTACAGCGGCGACGACTGCGACGGCGGTGGCAACAGGGCGAACCTGTGCCGGCACCACGCCCTTCCTCACGGGGGGCTTGCAGCTCCTGCCCGTCATCCTGTGGTCCGCGGGGCGGCCACCGGCGGCACACGCCGCGCAGTGCGGCTTGGCGGCGGTGCAAGCGGCCCACCCGTGTCCCTCCTGACCGCATTGGAAGCACGTGCCTCCCCAGTCGGACTTGGAGGGACACGTGGCTCGGGTGTGGCCGACCGCGAAGCACTTGAAGCAGCGGACGGGCTGGTCTTCAAGCGCCCGGACCACAGCCGAGCTGAAGCCCACCAGCAGCCGTCCCTTGGTCGCTGCAAGGACGGCCCCAGCCGCGGCGACTGGGCACTCGACGCGGATGATGCCCAGGCCGCGGCGGCCAGGCCTGATGGCTCCACCCTTCACCGCGCCAGCGTCGCAGCCTCCAGCCGCCGCGACGGCCGCCACCACATCCTCCTTGGTGACCGAATCATCCAGATCGGCCACCTCCAAGGCTGCGGTCTTTATAGGCCTGGCAACCTTGGCCACATCTGCGATGACCTCTTGCAACTTTGTTGCGAAGAGGTCCGCATTTGTGCCGCGCTTCTCCCCCGAGAACTCGAAAATTCGAGCCCCGGTTAGAGTTCGGCGGCACTTGATGTTGCTGATCCCCAGCTGGGAGGGATCAGCATTAGTACGAGCCCGTCTTAGGACGGACTCGTACGTTTCCCCACGCTCCGCGGCCTCCGGGGTGATGGTCACCACGACGGCCGCGGTTTTAGGAGGAACCAGCTTCCTCCCGCCGGCCTTTTTGGCTGGAGGACCAGTCGCCGCGCTGGCGGGCTTGGGAGCCGACTTTTTGCCCTTTTTCCCTTTCTTGACCACTTCCGTCCACGGCTGGTTGGACGGGGTGGTGGAGGGAAGAAGGGCGTCTTCCTCCTGTGGGTTCTGGGAGGCTGCTGGAGCGGCAGAGGACCCAGACGCTCCCTCCGCGCTTGTGGTGGGGGCATGAGGAGCCGCCTTGGTCCTCTTGCCCTTGCCTTTGCCCTTGGCGGGCTGGGCATCCGATGCTGGGCCTGCTACAGGCGCAGGTTCCGGCTCCTTCGGCGGTGGACGCTTGTCCGCCGCTAGCGGCGGACGCAGCCGCTTTTCCGGCAGGAGCCGGTCCTCGATGCCTGCGAAGCAGGCCCGGATGAAGGCCCTCTCCTCCATCACCACTCCGCGAATGGTGGCCTCAAGGCTAGCGGTTGAGGAGGTGGAGCCTCCTACCACCGGACCTGGGGCGGATTGGGCAGGCCTGGCCGTGGCCTCAGCCAGCTTCTGGTGCAGCTGGCTGACCTCCGCCTGCAGGCGATCCACCTTCGCCTGCAGCTGCCGCGTCTCGTCCGTGGCCGTGCGCTTGACCAGCTCTGTCACGATGCCGTGCATGCTGGCGGCACGGCATTTGAGGGCCTTCTGGAAGGTCCCCTTCAAATTGGAGGACTTTGAGGCGACCTCCAGGACCTCCTCCCTATCCTCCTGCGCCATGCGCTCCAGTTCCGCCAAGGAGTGGTCAGCATACAGCACACTGGATGCGCCGTAGCCAGCCCTCGCCCTGGCAGCTTGCGCCTGCTGCTCCTTGGCGGCGACCCTCTCCTCCAGGTCTTGTTGAAGCTGCGCCCTCTTCGCCAGATTCAACTGGCGCTCGGCGTCCACCAAGCCCACACTGTGGGAAGAAGGCGCAGTAGAAGTCGAGGCCTTTCTAGGCTTCGACTTCTTCTTTTCTCTCTTAGACTCCGAGGAGCCCTCCGACCTCTTCCGCTTGAAGCGGTCGCTCTCGGACGCCGACGTGTCCATGATGGAGTCGTCGGAGTCCGACACCTCATCCGGTCTTCGAAACAAGCCGGCCGCAGATGGTATGCGGTCAGCTTCTGACGCTAAAGCGCCGCCGGCGTGGCCCTGAGAAGGGCCGTTGGGGTGGCCCTGAGAAGGGCCGTTGGTGTGGCCCTGAGAAGGGCCGTTGGGTTGGCCCTGAGAAGGGCCGTTGGGTTGGCCCTGAGAAGGGCCGTTGGATTGGCCCTGAGAAGGGCCGTTGGTTTGGCCCTGAGAAGGGCCGTTGGGTTGGCCCTGAGAAGGGCCGTTTGAATCGCCCTGGGAGGAGCGATTCGGGTTAAAATAAGGGATAAAACGGCCAGACGCGTCACGCGCTGGCTTGCTCGACAGGTTTTTAAAATTCGACATGGTGTTAAAATTAAAATTCGACTCGTTCGTAGACGACTGCGTGATGCCTACGAGTCACAGCGCACTTTAGCCACCGGTCTGCCACTCCGTTACGGTGGTCAGACACGGCGTTGCCCAGGGGATACTACGAGGAAGTATGCGCTGTGGGGGATCCCCCCCCCCAACCTAACCTTTTTTTTTTTTTTTTTTTTTTTTTTTTTTTTTTTTTTTTTGTCGCTGAGAAATGCTTTATGCATGCCCGGCTCGTGGGGGACGAGTCGGGGTATGTGGGACTCCCTGTCCTAGTGACAGTATACCCACTAAAACTCAGCGGTGTTCCCGCATCGCCGTGATGGGAGGGTCATGGGAAACCGGCTCAGCCTTTACATCCACGACCCTCCCGGCGCATGCCCGCCTAGCTGGCGGGCCCCGCATGCCCCCCGGGTTGGGGGGCTACGGGAATGGCCGGGAACACCTGGCCATTCCCGTCCGACACTGGTGGAGGTCTGTGCGATACAGGCAAGGGTGCCCCCGCACCCGTTGCCTGCTGGCCTCCACCTGGGAGGAGTCGAAGGTGACCATCGTACTGACGTCTTCTTCGACCCCTCCTCCGCCTTCGGAGCGGCGCCTCGGCAGGATCGTCCTCCCGAGCGCGCTCCGCCGCCTCCTTCTGGGACATGACGTGTTCGCAGAAGGAGGCGACTGCCGCCCAGGACCCCTCGTCCCTCAGCATGGCGTTAACCAGGCCGGGGAGCGAGAGGTCCGGTCCGATCGCCGCGACGAGACTGCGGCGCGGCTCTGACCACGACGGGCACACCTCGAGGGTGTGCTGTGCCACGTCCTCCGCCGCGCCACAGTCGCGGCACGACGGCGTCTCCTCCCGTCCGATACGGTGCAGGTACGATCCGAAGCAACCGTGTCCGGACAGCACCTGCACGAGACGGAAGGAGAGGAACCCGTGCGGACGCTCGAGCCAGTCTCGCAGCACTGGCCCAATCGCGTCGAGGGTTCGGCGGCCGAAGGCTGCGGTGGCGAGGTCCCCCGTCCAATGGACGACGATGGCGTCCCTCGCCTCCCGCCGGACGGCCTCCCGCTCTTCCGGGGCTGAGCGAACGCCCCTCGCTTTCCGCTCCGCCGTCCACTCATACACTCTGGCGAGCACCCACGCCTCGAGTTCCCAAGGAGGGGTGCTGGCCAGAGCGCATGCTGCCGCATAGCCCACCGTGCGGTAGGCCCGCGCCGCACGCTGGGCTATGGCCCTTTGAGGTGCCCGCAAGGCCGCGGCGTTCTCTCGTCTGTGAAGAGACTCCTCCCAGATAGGAGCCCCGTAGAGGGCCATGCTCCTCAAGATGCCGGCGTAAAGCTGCCGGCATCGCGCGCTGGGCCCCCCCAGGTTGGGAAGCAGCCACGAGAGAGCGCCCGCGGCCTTCAGCAGGCGCGACGACAGCCCGCTGAAATGCGGGCCGAAGCGCCACCTGCTGTCGAGTACAAGGCCCAGATATTTCATCTGGGCCTTCACCTCAATCCTGACGCCCTCCACGAAGATGTGGGCGTCAGGTGGTGGGTGGCGCTGCCGAGGGCCGTGGAAGAACACGGCCTCGGTCTTGTGCAGCGCCACCGTTAAACCGAGGCGGCGGATCCGCCCCGCGACCAAGGATCCGCCCGCCGAGGCCAGGTCGGCCGCCTCTCTGAAACTCTCCCCCCGGGCGGTGAGGAGAGTGTCATCCGCGTAGCAGACGACACTCGTGCCTCGGAGGAGAGTTCCCCGCAGGAGCCAATCATAGCCGACGTTCCAGAGGAGAGGTCCTAAGACAGACCCCTGTGGAACGCCGGCTTCAACGGCGTACCGCCGGACTCGGCCAGTCTTGTTTACCAGGAGGATCGCCCGATCCTCCAGGTAGCTGGCCAGCAGACTGCGCATGTACCGAGGCACTCCGTGGAATCGGAGCGCCTCGAGGATGGTGCAGTGGGGAACGGAGTTGAAGGCGTTGGCAATGTCGAATGACACAGCCAACAATCCGTCCCCCGCATCCATCGCCTCCTTCACCTGCCCCTTAAGGCAGGCCAGCGCGTCCACCGTGGACCGCTCAGCCCGAAACCCGAACTGAGCGTCCGACAAGTCCGGCCCGATACGCCGCAGATGGCCCTTCAGGCGGGCAGCGATTATCCCCTCGAACATTTTACCGACCTCATCGAGCAGAACGATGGGCCGGTATGCCGAGGGGGAGTCTGCTGGGCGGCCCTCCTTGCGGAGGAGGCACAGCTGCCCCTCCTTCCACGGTTTCGGGAACCTCCCAGACGCAAGGCATGCGCTGACGAGGTCCCGAAACCTCTCCTCCATTTGAGTGGCGGCGATCGCCACCACTCTTGCCGGGACACCGTCGGGGCCCGGAGCTGTCTTCTTGGCGCGGATATGGAGAATCGCCGCGCCAAGTTCCGACTCCGTGACAGGAGGGGCCTCCTCTTCCTCCTCAGCTGGCGGAGCTGTCCCAAGCGGGGGGTCCATCACTGGTGGGGTGAAGTTGTCCCTGCACGGAAACAGGGACCGAACCACCCCATCCAGAAACGAGGGCTCGAGGGTCTCGGCAACGGGGGGACCAAAGGGGCGCAATTTGTTGCGCGCCGCCTTGTACGGTCTCCCGAAGGGGTCGTTGTCGAGACCCTCCAGCATCTCCGCTCTCCCCGAGTCTCTGGCGGCGGCGATGGCTCGGTCGAGGACCATTTTCGCCTCCAAGTACACCTCATAGAGGTGGTCCCCGACAGCCACATCCCGTCGACGCCGCCGCCGACTCCGCGTGTAGGCCCTCCTTGCCTCCACACACGCCGCTCGAAGCTCCGCCAGCTCCGCCGACCACCAGTACACGGCGCGTTTTGGTAGTGGTCGGCGAGACCGAGGCATGCTGGAGTTGCATACCTCGGTCAGAGACTCCCTGAGGTGCCCCGCCACGGTGTCCACGTCCAGGCCGGCGGAAGACGGTGAAAGCCAGTCCTGGACGAACGCCGCCTCCCGCGCTGCCTCCCTGTCCAGGCGGGTGAGAGCCCACCGTGAACCTAACCTAACCTTTTTTTTTTTTTTTTTTTTTTTTTGTCGCTGAGAAATGCTTTATGCATCCCCGGCTCGTGGGGGACGAGTCGGGGTATGTGGGACTCCCTGTCCTAGTGACAGTATACCCACTAAAACTCAGCGGTGTTCCCGCATCGCCGTGATGGGAGGGTCATGGGAAACCGGCTCAGCCTTTACATCCACGACCCTCCCGGCGCATGCCCGCCTAGCTGGCGGGCCCCGCATGCCCCCCGGGTTGGGGGGCTACGGGAATGGCCGGGAACACCTGGCCATTCCCGTCCGACACTGGTGGAGGTCTGTGCGATGCAGGCAAGGGTGCCCCCGCACCCGTTGCCTGCTGGCCTCCACCTGGGACGAGTCGAAGATGACTATCGTATTGACGTCTTCTTCGACCCCTCCTCCGCCTTCGGAGCGGCGCCTCGGCAGGATCGTCCTCCCGTGCGCGCTCCGCCGCCTCCTTCTGGGACATGACGTGTTCGCAGAAGGAGGCGACTGCCGCCCAGGACCCCTCGTCCCTCAGCATGGCGTTAACCAAGCCGGGGAGCGAGAGGTCCGGTCCGATCGCCGCGACGAGACTGCGGCGCGGCTCTGACCACGACGGGCACACCTCCAGAGTGTGCTGTGCCACGTCCTCCGCCGCGCCACAGTCGCGGCACGACGGCGTCTCCTCCCGTCCGATACGGTGCAGGTACGATCCGAAGCAACCGTGTCCGGACAGCACCTGCACGAGACGGAAGGAGAGGAACCCGTGCGGACGCTCGAGCCAGTCTCGCAGCACTGGCCCAATCGCGTCGAGGGTTCGGCGGCCGAAGGCTGCGGTGGCGAGGTCCCCCGTCCAATGGACGACGATGGCGTCCCTCGCCTCCCGCCGGACGGCCTCCCGCTCTTCTGGAGCCGAGCGAACGCCCCTCGCTTTTCGCTCCGCCGTCCACTCATACACTCTGGCGAGCACCCACGCCTCGAGTTCCCAAGGAGGGGTGCTGGCCAGAGCGCATGCTGCCGCATAGCCCACCGTGCGGTAGGCCCGCGCCGCACGCTGGGCTATGGCCCTTTGAGGTGCCCGCAAGGCCGCGGCGTTCTCTCGTCTGTGGAGGGACTCCTCCCAGATAGGAGCCCCGTAGAGGGCCATGCTCCTCAAGATGCCGGCGTAAAGCTGCCGGCATCGCGCGCTGGGCCCCCCCAGGTTGAACCTAACCTAACCTAACCTAACATCCCGATCCCTTAGAATAATTAGTCCCAATCCGTCGAAAAGCCGCGTGCAAAAGAGCCCGGAGTTGTGTCAGAGTGAAGAAACGTCTATTCACGCTTGTCAAATGTCCACTGTCATTTTTGACGTTTCTTGACACTCTCTAAACATCGAAGCGCCGTCATGTCTATCTCCTTGTGAGCACTATTTAATTCATATACAAGTTTTTGGATTTCATCTTTTAATGCTCGTACTTGATCGTAGTCTTCGTCTTCTGTTATGTCAGGCATGCTACTAGCAGTGCACTCGATTATCTGCGATGTTGAGTCATTGTCGTCTGGAGCAGGTTGACTTCGATCCTCCATTTCCTAAACCAGGCGCCGAGCTTGTCGATTGCGGTTTGGAGAATGAGGGCTATCGAATCGGGACCTGCGCCCTTGTGGTAAATGGCCGTATCGTCTGCAAACAGAGCCAACTGCACCTTTTTACTCTTTAGGGTCTTCAACGGGGGGGAGGACCGCGCCCGGCATGCGACTGCTATTTATGCTTTCGCGGCGAATAGTGTCGTTTCTGTTATGTTGGGAGACAGGGAGACGGTATTCAAACTCAGTGGTCGAGCAAAGACTAGTTTAATGTACTTCATTCACATATATCATTTACTGCCTACTTTCACATGCGTTATTATAATATCGAACAATCATTGATATTAATTTACATATACCTACAACCCCCATATTAATTAATTCGAATCAAGTTTTGCATTCCATTGTTTTGTATAATTATTTACATATTTTTATTTTAGGTTCTTTAACAATAAAGAGAGAAAATAAAAATAAACATTATTAATTCCATTTTGAATCACATCATGACATAGGTACACAACTACACACAAACATATAAGTCTATTCGAACAGTGACGATTGATGATGATTTAATAGAATAATTTATCAATATTATAATTTAACATTCACTGTATTAATTGATATTTATTTACATAATTATAAAATATATTACATGCTTATATTCCTCAAAAAATTTTTTTTTTTTTTAACATTTTTAATCATAACTTATTACTAGTTTATTGTGAAACATGCATTCTTTCATTACACTGCCGTAAAGTTAATGAATAAATACTGAAATTTTTTAAATTGGCGGCTTGACATTTGAGTGCTTCAGGTAGATTGTCCCCAGCGATCAGGAGGTTTCACTGTCCTGCCAGAACGAGTTTTATAATAATTAGTGGTACAGTTATGGTCTACGTGTGTCGGTGTTGGAGCACTGGAGCCGCTGTGTGACTCATCTACGGGCATAACGCAATCTTGCGGGCTATATATATTAATGTCGTCATATGTGTTTCTAAAGTCTTCATACGGTTGTTCGTTATTACGCATATCGGAATCAATGATTATATGTTTTCTATTTCGTCTTAATATCTGTCCTGTATTCATTCGAATCAAATAAGATCGGTTAGCTAACAAACGTTGAATAACTCCATTAGTCCAATGATTATGCATTTTAATTTTAACTTTTTGATTTATGATCAGTTGTTTTAAACTTTTTGATCCTTTATCAAAATATTTTTTCTGCTTTAATTGTCGATTCTCTAATTTGTTTGACACATTCCCCTGCAATTTCGGTCGAAGAAGACGTGGAGAACACGGAATTATACTTCGTAATTTTCTGTTGTATAATAGCTCGGCAGGTGAACATAACTCATTACTAATCGGTGTGTTCAAATATTCTAACAATCCCAAATTGTAGTCGGTATTTTGAAAGGTGGTCTTTTTCATCATATTTTTTATAGTCTGGACCGCTCTTTCGACCTGTCCATTTGATTGGGGGTACCTTGGAGAAGACGTTATGTGTTGAAAACACCAGTTCAACGAAAACTCTTTAAACATATTGGATGAAAATTCCGGGCCGTTATCTGACATAACTATTTGTGGTATTCCATGACGACTAAATAATTTTTTTATTTGCTTGATTACCTCTGAGGATGTGGTCGAAAACAACTCAACAACTTCTATGAACTTACTATAATAATCTACTACTATCAAATAAGATTTAGTTCCGTAGTGGAAGATATCCGTGCCTATCTTGTACCAAGCTCTGTCGGGAATTTCATGGATTAACGGTTCTTTTGTGTTATCTTTTCGATATGTTAAACAGGCCTGACAGTGTGATAAGTAATCCTGTAATTGTGAATTCATATTAGGCCAATACATGATTTCTCTAGCCCTAAGCTTACACTTTTCTATACCTAAGTGCCCTATATGTATTTTTTGTAACATTATTTTACGCTTACAGTTTGGTATAATGATTCTATTTCCTTTCCATATTAGTCCATAATTGACTGTTAACTCATCCCTGCTATCCCAATAAGGTTTTAATTCATTACTAATTTCACTTTTATGCATGGGCCATCCTTTCTTTATTATCTTTTTTAATCCCTGCATTTCATTATCTTCCCTAGTACATTTTTGTATTTCAAAAAAATGTGAGTCTGTTAGAGGATTCATCGTTGTTATGGCACACACTTGTGCTTGTGCTTCGAGGTGATCGCGCGTAGTGATACTATCTGTATGGGGCAACGCCGCTCGTGATAATGCGTCTGCTATGTATAGGTATTTACCTGGTTTATATATTAGCGTGAACGAATATGGTTGAAGTCGCATTAACATTCTCTGTAGGCGTGCTGGAGCATTCACCAAAGGCTTGTTGATAATACTCACTAATGGCTTGTGATCTGTTTCTATCGTCACATCGTTACGGCCATATATATAGGTATAGAATCGCTCGCATGCAAATACACAGGCATATAATTCCTTTTCAATCTGAGCATAATTCTGTTCAGTTTTAGTTAATGATTTTGAAGCGTAACATACGGGATAGTTGTCCTGCATTAAGCAGGCGCCTAAACCATTTTTACTCGCGTCTACTGAGATCACTATGGGTTTCTCGAGTGTGTAATATCTTAACACGGGTGGACTAGTTAACTGTTTTTTTAAGATTTCAAAACATTGTTCATGTGTGTGGTTCCAGTGCCAAGCTACGTCTTTTCTCAATAACTGCCGAAGAATAGATGTCTTTTCAGAAAAATTTGCAATGAAATTACTAACATAGGTTATCATACCTAAAAATCTTTCAACATCTTTAACATTTTGTGGCCTGGTCATATTTTTTATAGCCAATACCTGTGACTCATCGGGGCTGATGCCGTCTTTTGTTATTTTATGGCCTAAGTACGTTAACTCACTTAAACCTATTTTACATTTACTTTTATTTAATTTTATGTTTATTTCCTTACACCGTTTCAAGACTGCACGTAATCTCTGATCGTGTATTTCCTTTGTTTCTGCGTAAATAAGGAGATCATCAATAAACAATATAACACCCTCTATATCATCGAAATGTTCGTATAAACGTTTATGGAAAATTTCTGATGCCGATGATATACCGTATGGCATTCTCAAAAATTTAAACCTTCCAAAAATTGTGTTAAATGTGCAGAGATCTGTACTGGCAGGGTGTAAATTCACATGCCAAAATCCCTGTTTAGCATCTAATGTACTAAAATATTTGGCACCAGATAGGTTGGCGGTTATTTCTTCTAGAGTAGGCAGCTTAAAATGTTCCCGCTTTATTGCTTTGTTTAAGTCACGCGGATCTAAACAAATACGGAGATCAACGTTAGGCTTTTTTACAACCGTCATGCTATTTACCCAATCGGTGGGTCCCTCAACTTTTGAAATAATACCCTGATTTTTCATCTCCATTAGTTTTTCTTCTACTTGTTCTTTTAACGCAATAGGTAACTTTCGTGGAGCATGTACTACAGGTTTGTACCCATCTTTTAATTGTATTTCATAGGTACCTGGTAAACAACCCATTCCTGTGAATATGTCAGGAAACTCATCCAATATATTTGCACATATTTTATCTGTTTGTTTTATACTCATTACCCTTTTCAATAATTTTAATTCATCACATGAACTTCTACCCAAAATGGGAGGTGAATTAGTGTCAACAACTATAAACTGTAAAATGTATGTATTATTTTTATATTTTACTTTAAGATAACATTTACCAATGACTTTAATCTGACTACCTAAATATCCCTGTAACTTCATTGTTGTATGGACCAATTCATCTTTCGATAATTTAATTTTGGTTAGATATTTATTTGGCAAGATATTAACGTCGGCTCCAGTGTCCAGTTTAAAATTGACATGTTTATTCCCAATACATAATGCTACCGTCCACTCATTACTAGAATAACTATCAATAGCGTGAATTACCTGATCGCTGGAGTCTTCTCGTACCTCGTACACACGACACATTCTTGAATAATGGTTCATTTTCCTACACTGACTACATCGCTGACCATAAGCTGGGCATTTATATTTGTCATGGCTTTTCCCACATTTTCCACAAACTGCACGTGATCTTCGACGATCCTCTCCTGGTTGTTCGCGGGGGTGTCCACTTGATCTCTGCCCATCTCTTTCGTCACGATCCTGACGGGAGTTTCTAGCATCTCCACCACTGGAACCAGATGACCGCCATTTCTTATGGCGCGGCGCCGAACTTCTTGCATAGTGTAAATTTTTTTCTTCCTTCTCTCTGTTTCTAACAGCATGTATATTATGAGTTTGAGCCGCATTCTCGGTTTTTATATTTTTCGCTTGAGCTCGTGATACTTCCGCTAATCTACAGATATCTATAGCTTTAGGTAAGGACAAGTCTTGTTCTCTTAACAGTCTTTCTCTGAGTCCACTATCTTTAATTCCACAAATCATCTTATCACGAACCAACTCACTGCATAATTCTTTGAACTCGCACTTTGCTGCTATTTTATTCAGTTCAAATACGTATTGTTCAATTGACTCTAAATATCGTTGGTCGCGGGAAAAAAAATGTATGTCTTTCTGGCGTCGAAGTCCTTTAGCAAGTCTTCTATAGTTTTGTACTCGCTTGTAAATTGTTCATATACCTCACGACATTTTTCTCCAATGATATGTAACAAGATGTTGATTTGCACAATTTTTTCTTTACGATGTAGTTCACAAGCTTCATAATATATCTTGAACGCCTTTTTCCATTTTTCCCATTCCTTGCTTAAATTTCCGGATGTTACATTCGTTATATCGTTTTCAAAAACGAACGGTTGCGGCGGTTGCAAAATGGACTCCATTGTAGGTATGCTTCGTTTTTAATCACTTCTGCTGATTCGGAATCACTGATATTTATTAGTTACGTTTTCCATTTATTCCACTTCTATCTACTTTTGGTTTTTAAATCGGCTGACTAACTTATTTAGCTACCGGCTGCGCCATGTTATGTTGGGAGACAGGGAGACGGTATTCAAACTCAGTGGTCGAGCAAAGACTAGTTTAATGTACTTCATTCACATATATCATTTACTGCCTACCTTCACATGCGTTATTATAATATCGAACAATCATTGATATTAATTTACATATACCTACAGTGTCTAACTCAGCGCCCCGCGCCCCGCGCGCGACTTGCCCTGCGGCGCATAGCTATTGGTCGATTGACTTCTAATAATAATGTCCTAGCGCCTAGTTTAACTTGATAACCTTTTAATGACCTCCCTAAAATTATAAACGGTCCATGTGTTCTGTTTGCGGACGATATCTCTCTGCTCACCTCATGCCAGAACGATGACAACATAAACGCCAAATTAAACTCCCTTCTTTCTACAGCTGTAAACTGGATGGATAACCATAATCTAGAACTTTTTTTGCTATTTCATGTTTTGAATTCATGTCCACTATAGATTTTTTTAACTCCGTATTCTCCGTGATAGGTTGTTAATTTCCTGGTGAGCTGAGGACAACTCTAATTTGAGCTTCGCTATTTCATCTTTGAGATCCGTTATCTCTTTATCGTTTTCGTCATCGGATAGATTCGGTAAACTGATACAGGAGCCATCTACCGTCAAATTGTTGCAACTATTATAATTTATCATTGATTGACGATGATCGAATACGAGGCATGTTTTGAGATTTTGTCTTCCGATTTCTAAAATGATTTCTAATTCTCTAAGAAATCCATCATTATAAACTCATCGAAAACATTGAAAAAAGTACACTGTTTAGCTTGGGTTTGAACCCACGCCACGGTCGTGAAGTGTAATTGAATGCTCCAAAAAACCAAAGTTATTACTCACGGCGCCTAACGTTCAATAAATTATTGAGTGAAATAGGTTACTTATATTTACTAATAATTACTTACTCAAGTTTTAACAAGACGGTTATTTATCCTGGTTTCAAAAAATTGCACGTCATGGATTTTGTGCAGTTTTTGGACGAGATTTTGAAAAACTCTTGGTTGCACTTCACATATTTCCTTCATATTTTTCTAAAAATGTATTGTCACGGTTCGCCATTGATATTTCGAATTTTTTTGAGATAGTGGGTAACAGTGCAATAGGCCTATAATTACTAGGATTTTCTACATTTCCTCCTTTTTTCGCAATTTTAAGTTTTTCTGGGAATCGTCCCTCGTCGAAAGAAATATTTATTAGTTTAGTGAGAGGCGGTGCTAGCTCCTTTATGCATTTTTTAAGTAATAGCGGGGGAATATCGTCCACTCCAAAGCTACGTTTATTTTGCATACCGCATATAATCTTAAAAACCTCTCGCTCGGTTACCGGGTCGAGGTACATGGAGTTTATTTACCGATTTACCAGAAGAGCTTAGGACTTTAAAATGGCCGCCCTGAAAAATTGCAATTTTAGACATGTCAACATATTCACGCCAGGCACGGTGTTGTGTTAGCTCATGAGTGCCCCGCATCCACTATTTACCTCTTGTGGGTGCTGGCCCCCAAGTACCCACACGGACTCACCCCTTTGGAAGATATTAAGACTTGAAAAGGGGTGACTACCGAGATGACGACTTTAAAGAGAAGTATGGAAGAAAAAAACATGTTGCGCCGACACCAAATTAATTGGGATGAATTAGTATCTGCAGGAACAACATTTAGACGTTACGGGATAAACATCCTCCGAAATACGTTGTTATGCAGAACATCAGTATACGTTGGACCTTTAGCAAAGGTGGCCCCCTTTAAAAGAAAAAGACATGTTGCGCCAACACCAAATTAATTGGGATGAATTAGTATCTGCAGGAACAACATTTAGACGTTACGGGATAAACATCCTCCGAAATACGTTGTTATGCAGAACATCAGTATACGTTGGACTTTAGCAAAGGTGGGACCGCTTTAAAACTAGATGATCTTCTTTATTCGTATTTTAGAAGAAAAAAGATCAAAATTATTTGTCGTCGTCATATTAGCTACCTAGTGAAAATAACCGAAGTTACGGCCGAACTTCGGTCGGGCTTCTCATTCGGTTTAAACCACGTTCGGCCAATCCCTAATAAATATAAAGTGAAGTAATTTGCATTGATTGTAGGTACTTCAAATAAGTTAAATAGCAGAGTAGTATAGTTGTTGTTATTTGTAATGAGTATATCTAGAATCACAACTAAAATATATTTTTTGAAAAGGTGACCCTTATCCAACTTAGTAATAAATTGTTTTAACCGGTCAAAACACAACAAAAACATTTTTTTTGAAAGGGTGACCCCAGGTGACCTCTACCTACTTAGTAACAAATTGTTAAAATTGTTTTAACCGGTCAAAAGTAGTGTTGACTGATATTTGCAGTCAAAAGAAGCATTTTGAGCGAATCGCTGACCACAATCATCGATTCATCGCAGAGAGTCCGAGGCATAATCCTGTCCAAGGTGTCCAGCGCGTTCTTCACAAGTATCGACTTACGACGCCGGATGCCGGCACCTGCTATCGGCTACTCACTGGCACTGCACTTGCCGCCCGAGCCCTGAGCTAACCTTCTGCGCGATTTGTAGACTTTGCCCACTGACTACACTATTCAGGGACTTTTACATATTACGAAATTGTTAGTTTCAATATATTGTGATTAGATAATGTTATGTCGTACCGTGGATATAAAAGGTCTGAGTGTGATAAACAGTCAAAGTAGTCAAAAAACGAGCCCTAGCATGAAGTACATGTTGATGTTGTTTGTGGCGGCGCAAGCGGCGCAGGCGCAGGCCGAGGAGTCCATCATGCTGCATTACCACGAGACCGTTGGCATCCCGGAGGCGGCGCGCATCAAGCAGGCCGAGCTCGCCACGGACTTCGACGGCTCCCGGATCATTGGAGGCGCGGTTGCCGCAGTCGGCACCTATCCCTTCTTAGTATACCTTTCAACTATTAGTATATCGAATCCGATATTTGAAGTGTAAATAGTTCGGGCTGACCGAGCGGTTTGTGTGGTGCAGGTGGGGCTGGTGATCACGCTGAGCTCGGGCGGCACGTCAGTGTGCGGCTCGTCCATGCTGAGCAACACGCGCGCGCTCACGGCGGCGCACTGCTGGTGGGATGGCCGAAATCAGGCGCGCCAGTTCACGCTGGTGTTCGGCTCGGCGCGGCTCTTCTCCGGTGGCTCGCGCGTGCCCACCTCCAGCGTGCAGATGCACTCCGGGTACAACCCCAACAACCTCAACAACGACGTCGCCATGATCTCCTTCAGCTCGGTGCCTTATACGAGTAAGTAGCGCTGCACGACGCGCACGACACTCACGACGAGCACCGCCCCTAAGCTGACGATGCGGCTCTGTTACAGACGTGGTGCGCGCGGTGGCACTGCCGAGCGGTGCACTGCTCAGCAACAATTTCGCGGGCTCGTGGGCGCAAGCCGCCGGCTACGGCAAGACCAGCGATGGTAAGTAGCCGCGTGCTGCTGTGCTGCTTAAATAAACATAATTATACGCATTACAATAATCGTAATTAAATTAATGAAGGTACGTATTACTCTAGTTTAATAATTGTACCCTTTCTTTGAACATTGTGCAATGATCGTGTCTGCACTGCGACAGCCGCCGGCATCTCGCAGAGCCAGTTCCAGAGCCACGTGTCACTGCAGGTGATCACGAACGCGGCATGCGCGCAGTTCTTCGGCAACATCATCACGGTATCCACGCTGTGCACTAGTGGCGCCAGCGGCAACAGCGCGGTGGGCACGTGCAGTGGCGACTCCGGCGGTCCACTCGCTGTCTCCAGCGCCGGCCAAAGCGTGCTGGTGGGTCCTGACTCCTGCCACCAGTGCTACACTCTCGCTTACGTCATTTGTCTAAACGGTTGTCATTTGTCAACAGATTGGTGTGACGTCATTCGGCTCGTCGCGCGGGTGCCAAGTTGGGTTCCCATCTGGATTCGCTCGGGTCACCTCCTTCTTGACTTGGATACAAGCAAGACTCTGAACACGATTGACCACTCTACGACAAATTTTGTACTTTTATTGATAATAAAAATGAAACAATCACCAAATCACCAATTAATTTTATTAAGTGCGGTTTTGAGAACCTTTCTCATTTCAGCCTCGCGTAATGAACAATGGGCTCAGTTACGAGTATCTCAAACTCAGTGCTACTATGTACCTACGTCTTGTTTCTTTAACTAGCTATTTCACAACACCAGCCTACGAACTGCTCTTCACTTCATTGCACTTAAGAATAGATGAGATACCTAGACTCACGAATTCTCGACACATAAAAAACAGTCAAGTTCAAGCGACAGTGATTCGCAGCATCTTCTGAACTTGAGCACTTGATTTGGTTGATTATGCATGCAAAAAGACACAATAAAATAAGTAAATATGGGAATAGGGGCTGAGGTCGAGTAACAGAAATTGGAATATCACAAATGAAATGAAATTATTTATTCTGTAAATAAGATATTGGAATCACTTTTACAAGTTTCATTCAAAAGTGCCTTACAGGGCCTATTTGAAATAAATTATTTGATTTTGACAAGTTAAACAGGGTGGATTTTTGAGATGGGGACAGTAAGGGCAGCTAACCTTAACCGTGGTCGCTAGAAGAAAACAGTCTTAGGAGACTGTCCTTAACTTTTTGAGACATTTTGATCTGCATTCACAAATTTTGAAAAAAAATTACAGTCAGCAAGAAAATGGGCAGTTTTCACAAAAACTTTTTTTGATGCCAATCGATCCTGTTTCATATAAGGATTAAAAAACTCTACTGGACCAACTGAGGTTTGAGTACTAGAAAAGTCAGAAAACGCAAAAAAGCTATCGCGAGCGTAACCAATGCTATTTTTTTTTATTTTTTTTTTTTGAACGTAAGAACTGAAGAGTGAAGACTACACGCCACGAGTGACATTTTGTAGGTGGCTACTGCAACAACCCCATCGCCACATTCTCTGCTGCGTAGTGGTTCACTAATATTAATTAAAAATTGTATTAAATCAAAAACCCGTATTGACATAAGTAGTTGAACTATCGGTTGAACATAGCTTTGAACTGTCTTGTGTTGAGCTAGTTAAGCATGTTATAGTGTGCGTTTACAGACCCCCAAATTATCAAAACTACTCTATATTTGAGTCGGTAATGGAAGATGTTTTGGAAAAACTTGCAACTGGTAATAAATCAGTAATTATCTGTGGTGACTTTAATGTGAATATTTTAGAAAATAATTCAAATACCACTAGATTTTTAAATTTGTTCAAATCATTCAATTTGTCAAATGTGTTTGTAGAACCAACCCGAGTAATTACGACTACTGCTACATGTATTGATAATGTGTTTTGTTGTTGCGACTATTTAGATAAAGCCATAGTTAATTATCTCCCTTCAGATCACAGTGGTCAATCCGTAACTTTTGAGTCCAACATACCAATAACAAAAGTGCAGATACAATTCAGACCAATAACAGCAGTTAATTTAAATAAATTTAATAGCACTTTAGTTTGTAAGTTAAATAATCAAGACCATACAATGAACAATGCTAATATTTTGTATGAAGAATTCTTTTCGTTAGTCCAGACCGAGTTCAATAATTCTTTTAAGAAGAACACAAAAACTATCAGCCCTAAGTTTTTATTTAGTGACTGGGCAACTAAAGGACTCAGGAAAAGTAGGGATAGACTGTTCGAGCTGTATGGCCTTAAGCTTTATAATAACACGGAAACTTTTAATAAGTATGTTGCTACTTACTCTAGAACTTTTGAAAACACTTGTAAGACAGCTAAAGCCTTATACATTAGCAACAAGGTTAAGTCAGCAGACAATAAAATACAGACGGTTTGGAAAATTATCAATAATGAAACGAACAGGAACAAAACGAACAACAGAAAAAATCATAATTCTGACTACACACTGATGACGTCATGTGGTGGTCTCGTTTGCGATAGCAAAGAAGTTGCGCAAGAATTTGTAAATTTCTTTACCAGTATCCCACTTAAAACTACTGAAACTTTAAATTCCTCGCCCTCGCTCTCTTTTGATTTAGTAAGGGCGAATGTTTCAGCTTGCCCGATTGAATTTAACTTTAAGCATATTAACCCTTTAACAGTAGGTAATAAAAGCTTTTAAGCAAATTAAGATCAAATTAACCGAAGATCTTTGGGGAATGTCCATTAAAGTATGTACTTCTATAATTGAGACCATAGCGCCTTACTTAGCCTTAATGTTTAATTTGTGTGTGGACCAAGGAGTTTTCCCGGATTTAATTAAATACAGTAAGGTAATACCACTTTTCTAATCCAGGGATAGTAAAGACACCAATAATTATAGACCCGTGTCCGTGTTGCCGGTTTTCAGCAAGGTGTTTGAAAAGGTAATGCTTAATCAAATGCTCAATCATTTTAACACAAATATAATCCTTCATGATCAACAGTATGGTTTCACCAAAGGACGTTGTACAACCGACGCCGGGGTAACCTTATTAAGACACATTTTTACCGCGTGGGAAGAGGCCCAAGACGCCATAGGAATCTTTTGTGACCTCTCCAAGGCATTTGATTGCGTCGATCACGAAACCTTACTCTTGAAACTTGAGCATTACGGACTTGGAAAACTTGCGCTCAATTTAGTCAAATCTTATTTAAATGATAGACAACAGAAAGTCCAAATATACGGTATCAATTCACTAGGTTTAAAAGTAAAAATGGGTGTGCCACAAGGCTCGATATTGGGTCCATTCCTCTTTTTAGTTTATGTCAATGATCTACTCCATTTATAAAAAAATCAACCGCAAATGGTATTATTTGCTGACGATACTTCCTTAATTTTTAAGGTAGATAGACGTGCTACAAATTTTGACGACGTAAATAACGCCCTACTGCGAGTAGGTTCACTGCTAATTATTTAGTATTAAATGGAAAAAAAACGAAGTGCATAAAATTTTCTTTACCAAATGTAAAGTAGTGATTGTGAAATAGTATTGAATCAAGAGAAACTAGAATTCGACGACAAAACTGTTTTCCTAGGGATCACGCTCGACTCAAAGCTACAGTGGGGTCCTCATTTAACATCTCTTGCAGGACGGCTAAGTTCAGCAGCATATGCTGTCAGAAAAATCCGTCAATTTACTGATGTAGATACCGCGAGACTGGTCTATTTTAGTTACTTTCATAGTATCATGTCTTACGGTATTTTACTGTGGGGACGGGCTGCAGACATCGAGTCTATTTTTATTCTGCAGAAAAGAGTGATCAGAGCCATACGTATTATCTCCGCAGGCGTGACTCTCTAAGGGAACTGTTTAAGGATATTAACATCATGACAGTACCTTGTCAATATATCTATGAAAACATCATGCACGTAAGAAAAAAATTACATCTTTTTAGTAAAAGAGGTGATAGACATAATTATAGTACAAGAAATAGGGACCTATTAGTTCAACCAGGTTTCAGACTGGCTAAAGTGGACTCATCTTTTATAGGCTACTATTTAAAGTGTTACAATAAAATTCCTCCCCACATACTTCAACTAAATGAGACGAAATTCAAATCTTGTATAAAACGCACACTATGCAGGCAGGTATATTATAAGTTGGGGGACTACATCGCTGATAAAAATGCTTGGCTCAATGCTGGTCCTGCTCCACAACCACAACTATTTGATCAACATTTGAAAATACTGTTGGAGCTGCTGAAGATTTTAAGACCAACTTTGCATTGTATAAAATCAATTTCCTTTGTATTATATAATTTCAGAGCACAGGTGTGAGAACTATGTACTAAAGAGCTAACATTTACCGGGTAATACGTCTTTTATTGACTTGAATGTGCCCTGGCGGCTGTACTCGTATGTCATGCTCACTCAGATGTCTCGCTGATGGTGGCGCGTGTGTTGGATCATTTAGCTCCCTTCAAAATGGTTGAGCTGAATGGTGCTAATCCATGCGTCATGTTCGTGAACGGGCGCCGTCAGTTGGGACTGGTCAACTCTTAGCTGCCTTGGCTGATTTAAATTTTTGATTTTTTTTATTACGGACGCTTCTAACGTGCACGTCTTTCTACATTGTTCTCACATGTTTACTTTCAACATGGAAAGATGTCATCGATATTTTGTAACAATTTATTTAAAAGAGTGTCCGTGGAGTTTCTTGACCGTTCTTCTCCATAGGTACCTACTACGCTTTGGAATGGGCAACTAGCTTCATATTTCTGACTGACCGATTCCTTGACAATTCAAAAGTGCCTGTAAATGGTTTAATTGAAATAAATGCTTTGAGTTTGAGTTTAATAAAGTTTTAGGGCCTGTGTTTCTAAACCGTTTAAACAGTAATACGTACATAGACTTGTTACGTAACGATATTGAAACAATGTTAGAAGATGTACCCCTGGTCGTCTGGCGTAACGTCTACTTCCAGCATGATGGCGCGCCAGCACACTTCGCTAGGAATCTGAAGGGAGATAATTAACTATGGCTTTATCTAAATAGTCGCAACATCAAAACACATTATCAATACATGTACCAGTTACTCGGGTGGGTTCTACAAACACATTTGACAAATTGAATGAATTGAACAATATTAAAAATCTACTGATACTTAATTGAATTTATTTCTAAAATATTAATGTTAAAGTCACCACACAGATAATTACTGATTTATTAACAGTTGCAAGTTTTGCCAAAACATCTTCCATTACCGACTCATATATAGAGTAGTTTGATAATTTGGGGGTCTATAAACGCACACTATAACATGCTTATCTAGCTCAACACAAGAAAGTTCAAAGCTATGTTCAACCGATAGTTCAACTATGTCAATTCGGGTTTTTGATTTAATACAACTTTTAATTAATATTAGTGAACCACCACGCAGAATAGATTTTCGGTTAAAACAACTGGCCACACTATAATTCTCATAGTTAATTAACATTCATCCTTTAACCAATGCTCGGTTAAACAAATAATGTCAAACATTGTTTTTTCTAAAGACAATTCAATTTCCAATTGTTTGGAAGAAAAGCCTTGAATATTTTGATAAAATAATTTCAAGGATTTCTGCTTAGCCCCTTTTGTACAGTTAACTATGCTAGTGCTAGAAAGTACCTTTTTGTTATTAAGTGTAACAATACTGTTAGAGGTACCTTCTGTTGTCTTACAAACTAGTTTAAACTATTTGAGCTAACCACCTTAACATTAGTACTACGAGTATTACTAATTGTGGTGCTAATTGTAGATGACTTAGACATACTAATTATGTCTGGGTTAATATTAAAAGCTAATAGCCTAGCTATTTGACGTCTAAAACTAATGGGCAGATACACAGTTTCCCTAGTCGACCTTAACTTATCAACAAAAATGTTGGTGTCAAAAAATATAAACTTGTCATGTAATTATTTACCATGTGAATGTAGTTGTTTTGCCTATTTGACAAATGCTCAAAATATGGAAAGGCACCCAAAATTATTTTTTATACAATTTAACTTCAATAGTTCTGTGACAAAATCAGTAATATCATCTTTTTTAACATTATTTTATTCTCAACAAATTGCTCCAATTTTCCAATGTCATTGTAGAGATCTTCCGTTCCTTGTAAAGTTTCTCTGTCAATTTTATCAGCAACATAGTTAGGTAATCCCGCTGCTATAAGGTCTATAAGTCCCAGTATCAATGATTTTCTTACTTCCAGTAATAACTTCTCTTTTTTCAAAGCATACTCAAGCAAGGAACCTGTTTGATATTTAAAGGCAAGAGCATATCTAATGAGAGACCATCCTTTGTTAGTAAAGGTTCACATTCTTTATTGAAGTCCTTAATCCACTGGTAAGCATTTGAGTTTCTTCCAGTGAATTTTTCAAATCATGAATTCCTTTGCTATTTTCCCTAAATTTTGAGTTTCAGAGCGTTGGTGTTTTTCTTCAAGTAATTTTTCCAATAGTTTTTTAATGTTTGATTTGAGCCAGTAGGTACAGATTCAGCTGCAGCAGATTATTCCTAAATTTCTTCTAGGTAAAAATCATGAAACTGCAAGTTCTGTTCTTCATCCAAATATGTTTTACGGTTTGAATTCATTTATTTCTAAAGATTATGTTTTAGATATTATCATCCGCCAAAGTTATCCATACTTTTCTGGTTTGTATTATGTCTTTTATTTAATGATTTTTTTAACTTATTTATTTATAAATACTTTATTGTACACCAGATTATACATTACATAAAGAAAAAGTAATACACTACAAAATATACAATGGGCGGCCTTATCGCTTACTGCGATCTCTTCCAGGCAACCTTGGAATGGACAGTGATTTTCTGGACATAAAATGGGGTTGTCTTAGGTACCTTAGCATAGTATTATAATTGTTTTTATAATATATTTTAATTGTTAGGTGTAAATTCGGAGGTTGATATTCGGTAGGTATTCCGAAATCAAACCTCAACTTTTCCAGGTTTGTTGAAATACTTGTTTATTTATTTATTTATTTGCTAACATGTAAAACACTGGTAAGTAGGCCTGCATTCAAATTTCATGACACAGTATTAAGACATGCACCCTGTAAGGGCACAGCAAATGTTTCATGTCAAATTATTAAATTATATAATATAATATTGATTCTAATTATTACAATACATTACATTTTAATAAACATTAGTTATTTAATTATTACATATTATTTCAAATAAATCATTATTATTAATTCTTTCATGCATTTTAGTCAATAAAGGTAAGCATAATATATTAAAGTCATTTATTATTTCACATATAAGCGCGTCAAGCATATTGTTACAAGGTCAATCAATTCACAATTTGTCAGTTTTAAATTCCTCAACGGTATACCTAGTAGCCTTTCTTTATTAACAGAGATTTCAACTGTTTCGAGAAAATTTAGTCATTTGGTAGGGATTTTAAACTTTCCGGTAATTTATTAAATATATTAGCTAGTCTTGAATATGGGCTTTTCCCGATAAATTTTAATATTGTGATGAGCAGTATTAGTCTATTCTTGTTTCGTCGGTTATAGTTTTCGTTTAGCTCGATATTAGATTTGAAGAGGTGCCTATTTTTCCTAACGAATATACAACTTTGCAGTATATATATTGCTGGTACTTGCAAAAAATGTTGTTTTATAATGATAGGTATTTATTCCTTCCACTTCAATAATTGGGAAAAATTAAACAAAGACGTAATTACGTTTCTCTGTAAAAACAAAAGATTTATTTAAAAGATGTTCCCACAACATCTAATTACATCATCCTTTAATGATTTATTAACCTGTAAAAACAAAAGAAAAAACATATAAAGCCTTTATTTCAGGTCTTGATAATTCTTTAGGAAAAGCATATAATCGCTAACACTCTGTAGTCTTCCATTGAATGTGTCAAATGTCAGTGTCACAACAACTGTCAAGTGTCAGTCACCTCCACGACTGTTAGGCGTACATGGTATTTTTAACTTCCATCACAAAATTGTTTTTTTTTTTGTTTCCCTCCGCACGTTTTCTCCACACATTGACATTGGCAGAATTGTCGACATCGGCACCATTGCCATATGGAAAAATAGGCTGTTAGGCGTGGTAGCGTCAATTTTAAGGCGGAAGCGTCAAGGTAGTCCGCGAAATTAAAATTTTGTTAGGTTTTTTGCAATTTACATGTCAGCATCAGGTTGTAAGTTGATTTAAATAAGATTCGCGGCCGTATCAAATGTATTTTATAGAATTGTAATCATAAAAATGATCAATACAACTCTCGAGTTCATATAATTCCATTGAATGACTATTTCATGAAATCATGACATTTGACGTTTGTGCTTACTTAAGGAGTTGTATTCCTGATTGTAATGATTATAATTATGTAAAGCCATATTTGTTACGGTCGCGAATCATATTTTAATCAACTTAAAACCTGAGACTGACTTGCAAAATGCAAAAAACTAAAGAAAATTTGAATTTCGCGGGTTACCTTAGCGCATGCCCCTTAAGAAGAGCGACGACACAAGTAGGTACATCAGTGTCGTGATTTTCTTTACTTATAGGTTTCGTAGTTTTTACGTGATACCTTAACACGTTCCGGGACACTTGACTATTTGCAAATGTCATGATATGACACGACAAAATCCCATACATTTTATCATACCGTCTACAGCCGTACTACCGGCCGCACGTACCGGCGGCGCACACGCCGTGACACTAAATATCAACATCACTGTACTTGTATGGCTCAGTCTACGCCTGTCGGCGGTGTGAATGTGTCATAAGGCACTGCATATGTATGTGTTGAAAAATTACTTGAAAAGAGTTTGCCGTGACAACTACGAACGAATGAAGTCGCGTGATGTGACACTAGATCATGTGCTTCCTAGGAATGTTATGGGCAAGCAACGGCTATCGACGGTTTGCCAAATTACATGTAATAAAATTGACCGCCCTTAGCCGTACTGTCACGTAACGATATACCGAGATAACGTCGAGAGGCGGTTTGTCCCGGAATGTGTTAAGAAACTAATCTTACGTACTTTCTTTACGTACAAACAGGCAGAGTTTTTGTTTTTAAACACTACTAAGTGACAAATAACTTTAATTTCGGAAGTCGGTTTGGAATTTTCTTTTTTTGCCACCGCCTTCCGAAATTCTTTTTTTTTTTTCACTTTGTAGTGTTTTTGACGGTAGTCGTTGGGGAGTTTGTTTCGCCACTTCTTCTTCCCAGCTAACGCACTAGGAAGTGGTGAAGGGTGGGCGTTTTGGGGGACTGTCTTATGTAATTTTGAAGTTCGAAAAGTGCTGATTCTCAGCCTAGTTTGAATAAATGACTTGAATTTTGAATTTTTGGGTCTGTTTTTTTTTTTGTAAAACGTTTTTATTTTTCACTTTTTAGTTGTGGTCCTCTAAACAAATTCGTATACCACTACCTTCTATGTAAATAACAGTGACAGGAAGTTATCATCATATCATCCACATTATACTAAGTAGGAAAAATACGTATTATTGAAGCTTACTCAAAAATTATCCAAGCAAAGTTAATAAAATTTATATGGGACCAACTTGGAAGCATACCCTTTCATACAAAAAATAATTTTCAAAATCGGTCCACAATTGACAGAGAAATCGGTGGTCATAAATAAAAATAAAAAATCAAATTAAAAAAAAAAGCCGGTAAAAATGGTAGAAATGGCATCTGTTGGTTATCTTTTGGAACCCAACGATTTATTTTAAATATTTTCAATGTACAGAAACGCCTCTTCTAAAGATTTATTATACATATAATAGATTGGTGTAAGTATTACCTAAATATATATCTATTTGTGTATTTAATCAATCAATCCCTAATCAAGGTGATTTAGTTCATATCGTCTGCCGATAATCCACTAGTTCATCATTTACCGATGATGTCGACACCGCAGCTTATCAGCTCGCGCGTGTCGGAGTATGTAACATTATATGAAATAAATCTTCCATTTAATTCTTATTCTAAACTATCACAGTATTTCTAGATGAACAATCAATTCTGGACGAAATCTGTGATCTGTGAGTCGGGCTAAATAAATAGAAAAACTTTTTTACTTTTACCTAAAATATAATGATATCAGAATTATAAATTCTACATAAAATATTTCCTTAATTTTATATGCTATTTCGATGTATAACTTGTTCTTTATCAATGGTTTTTATTTTGACTTGAAAGACTACCTACTATTACGAACAACGATTCTAGATGAAAAGTAGCTTAACAAACTTATGTTATGATTTTGAATAACCAAAACAAATACTATTTAATTTAGCATTTCAATAAATGAATAAGTTATAATTAATATGGTACTTATAATGTTTATTACGATTTTATATTTTATTTAACAACTAGTTAAAACCATTTTCAGAACTCTAAGTTGATTTTAAGAACTTATCTCATAGTTTTCGATTACAAATAAATACATATTAAATTGCTAAATAATCTTAATAAGTTTTAAAATGGTTCCACTACTTAAGATTTGTTATTATTACATAAATTAGGAAAGACTAAACAATAATCTATGACCGTTAGATGTACAGTCACGGTCTGAAAATGCTTACCACCGTAAGGTTTATAATTGCATGCACACATCTACGAGTATGTTAAAGGATTTGATTAGTTACAGAGCATAGATAATAATTGGGAATCAAACGAGCTTACCTGTTAAGCGAAGTCTTGATTCTAATTTTATGAACGGCGATTTGAAATATAATTATTTACAAAGGTAGTAATTCCTAATACGTGTCGTCTAACATCGCGTTTTTTTAGAGATCAAAATGTTGCAAATATTTTTGTATACAATTATCTTCCTCTTTCGTTGGTAACACCGAACTGTCACTTATTTTTAGAGATCCTTAGGATGAGGAACGAGCTCTGTTTTCTGTACAGAGTAGTTCCGCATACTTACATTCACTAGGTTTTCCTGAAAAGGATAAGTGAATTAGATACACTAATTATTGCAGTTTTGGGGCTGTTAGCTAGTGGCGGGTGGGTAATTATATTTCAGATCGCCGTTCATAAAATTAGAATCTAAGCTCGTTTGATTCCCAATTTTACTTCACGGCGATCTGAAATATAATTATTTACAAAGGTAGATGTTTAGAGTTGTCTGCAATAATTCAGTTAGTTATTTGATTATAAATGTTCTGGTTTATTGAATAGGTACTTTATCTTCCTTCATTAGCATTGGTTATTAAGTTAATAAGCTATCGTTAATTAGCATAAAAGTATAATCAAGAACAAGTAACCCCACTTTCTGTCTGTCTCGATTGATGCCAGTTCTAAGTTGAGCTGCTGTATGTGTTGTCCTGTGAAAGGAAGAATTAAATCACTCTCACTTTTATTTTACTTCACGGCGATCTGAAATATAATTATTTACGGAGTAGTATCCTAATACGTGCCTCTAACATCGCGTTTTTTTAGAGATAAAAATATTGCAGAAATATTTTTTATATAGAATTATCTTCCTCTTTCGTTGGTAACACCGAACTGTCACTTTTCTTTTCGCGCGCATTCTGACATCGCAAGAAAAATTCTCTCTCGTCAAAATATTAATTTAAAATATGTTTACTATACTCCTTACTAAAATAACAAAATGTTAACTATACTATGTGATAGAAAGTGTATTAAGTGCATCGTTAGCGGAAACCTGAGACGTATTATGTGCATCATCAGTGGAAACCTGAGACGGCCGCGGCGCTCATCAATGATATCAATAAATACATCAGAAGCACTCTTAGTCCTGACCAACATTGGATGTACCTATATTCTGAGGCGTCCCACAAACTTAATGTGCGAGAGTGCCTGGCACTAACTGACCACCTTGTACGTGATACTGACCGTGCTTTATACATAACATAAGCACTATGGTGGACATTAACACTGTTTACTGCATGTGTGCTGCAAACTTGTTAAAACTTTATCTCTCCAGTCGACACGAGATGTCCTTAGCAACGTTATCTCCACGTTACTAGCTGGATGAGAAGCTGCCAGAGAGGCACGTGATGCCCTTAGCGATGTTACTGTACATAGCTAGCTGGTATGCGATTGTTGTCACCATTACCCCTCCAGTCGACACGAGATGTCCTCAGCAACGTTAATTCCACGTTACTAGCTGGATGGGAAATTACCAATGTGGCACGTGATGCACTTAGCGATGTTACTCTGCATAGCTAACGCTGGTATGTACTCGTTATAAGAGGTAAGTCCCATTTCTATGACCTTGGTGAAATTGTAAAAAGGTGGTTCTATATGCTTTTAATTTACGAGCATGAAGGCTGCGAGACAGCCTTACTTAACCCTGCACATTGCCTGTCTGATGTATATAAACTTATAAAAGCATTATACTCCCTATAGTGAGTGCGGAATTCTACCCCGCTAACCCGATTGTTTTCAACGAGTACGGGATACTCTTAACAACATTGATTGTATGTTACTAGCTGGTACATATTGGGCACAGTGTGCACATGCTTAGCACGAGATGCTCATAACATGTTAAACCAATTACACGTGTGATCTAGCTTGACATCAAAGGATAATAATATTAAGGAAGAACAATCTGCCTTGACTGATTACTCCTTATCAGCTAAGGCTACACATACCTGTTACTGATATCAACACCAGCCCATTAAAATGCTATTATATTTATATTCATGGCTATACCGCTGAGTTACTATTTTTAACAAACCAATATACCTTATTTAAAGAAATCACTGCGTACAAGATACTCAGTGTCTTACCTAAGCACTAGGTGGCTTAATTATCCTGTCATAAATTGATAAATGATATCTATTTTGTAAATTAAAACAATAAAGCAAAATTGTGTAATTTTACACTCATACATTCAAATACTAGTACAAGATACTATGTTAAAATGATTCTGTGATACAATGGGTGATGACAAATGATTCATGGACCAAACCCCTACAAAGCATTATTCCATGCTCATACTTATTCGTTAAGACATATGCCTAACTCCCAGATCCCCCTAAACTGAGGAACCAAGGGACTGAGATATTCCAGAACCAAATTGCACTGGTGGTTACCCCTGTCATAGGGAAAGCAACAACTGATCCTATGCTTATGAAGAACATAAGCATAGGAAGGGCAAGGGTCTAGCCTGTAAGGATATTTGTATGTATGGAGTGAATAAATAAATAAGACATACACAAACTGTTGACAGACTTGGCTGATGCAACAAAATACCTGACAATGTCAATGTCCACTTTCACCAAACTAAAACCAGAACAAAAGTAATATCATCTCTAATTCACATGAATTTCAATTTACTCTATTTGATAAACAAATAGATACACTTAACAAACTCAAGCATACAACTTCATTGCTACAAACAATAACAACTAATCAATAAATAATAAAACCACAACACACTCACTCAGGATAATAAAGAAAACTTACCGGCCCTATTGAGAAAATGTAAAATTAGTACAACAGGAGTCTATCTGTTACAACCAAATGCCGACAAAACATTTACATGCTACTGATCCTGTCATTAGTTGTGGGTACAAAGATACAATAAACTACATATTTGATACCTATCAAACTCAATATATTAACTCTTAACACCATTACAAGTCAGTAAATACTGAGATGAATTAAAATGCACTACAGACTTACAAATAATTTAATTATAAACTTCAGACTCAAACAAAATAGAAAATTCAACCCCATTCCGAACCTCAAACAGCTGCTATGTAACCCCTTCAGGGCAGTGAGACCTCCACCATATTTGATTGGCAGAAAATTACAAATCATATTCCCAGTACTAACTCGAGTATTTTATACAGACAACTTGTACATTACTCAATCATTATTGTTCAACATACCAAAAAAGATAGATGTAGGATTTCATCCTATCTTACCTCTATCACTGAGGGCTGCAAGATGTTTCTCAACATCAGATAACCAATAAAGGGTTCATTTATAAATACATTGCCTGATAACTTCCTTATTAAAACTTTCATACTTTACCTGTACTGACTAAACTACCAGTAGTGACTAACACTTACCAAAACAAGATTTTCTACCAACTTACCCTGATTATTTACGTGTCAAATATCAAGACTGCCATAAATCATAATATCTAAAGATATCACTATAAATGCACCGAAATGTTGGTGATGGAAACTAATCATGAAGTACTAACACCAGACTTATGTGAATTGCTAGGTTTGATTGTAATATCTTTTTTACACAAAACATGTGCCTGGAAATACCCATGTCAAAACAAAAGTTAAAGTATTAGTGATCTTAGTCACATTACATAACATCAGGCCTGTATTTCCCAAAGGGCCAGGCAGAGATGGTTAACCTTACTAAAGAGTTATAAAATTTCAAAATTTCTAACTAAACATTCAACCATTCTAACTAATACTCTATATACTTAATAGTAGATTTCAGTGATAATTACAACACTAAAATGAAATTGGCAAAGAAACAAAGAGGGGGGGGGGGGGGGCGCTTTGTGATGTGAGGATAAAGTATTGATGGATTGTGATTAGAACATGATCAAGGTCAGATACCATGTACTTAATCAATGTAGGTAACATGAATGAATTAACTACAAATGACTACACTAAAACCATCTGCTCACCAAGTGCACATTACAGCTAACTATACAACTCCCTAACTTAAACTATAATATATCTCACTGCATAATTTAATTTCGGATATATGGAGGTCAAAAAAAAAAAAAAAATATCATACCTTTATGCTTCTAAAATGAACCTACTTTTTTCGATTAGCTCTACTCTTGTCAATTATCTGAAACAGACACTTCCACTTTACGTAATTAAGAAAGGAAAATACTCTATTTCTCTATTTCTTTAAGATTTATTATTAGATTTTGTTTCCAGCAGACCTGCGACAGGAGAATTGGATGACAGACATAGTGTCGATTTACATCTATGAGACATAGACAGTGTGAAAAACAGTACCTAAACAGACTACAGCAACCTAAACACACATAATTTTATCAGCTTAAAATAAACGCACATACACTTCTTAAATAAATAAATAAATACATATATTAATTATAATAATTTTAATTTTTCTTGTTTGCAAGAGGGAAGCGCAATTTGTGTGTAGGTATATTTTTGTTACAAGCTTTGTATCTTGTACTGTGGTTTATCTCTAACAATCTAGATGATTTGGTATTACTGTGTGGGTCTATCTGGCAGGCCCCAACGAGATTTATCAACAGGTTTACATAAGGACATAATTTTTTACCTATAGAAAATAAATAAGATGTATTTTGTACTTCGACAGTTTTTGATTAAACGACGTTTCTATGAAGTGTCTTGCTAGCGGGCCCCCCTTGTGATTATTTTTATTGTTATTATACTTTCAGATCGCCCAGTAGTGCTCGGAGCTAGAAACTATTATGTACCTTACAAATCCAAAATTTCGACTTTCTGTGAGCTATACCTACTTTAGAAGATATTCGTTACTTAGATAAACGTCCAGCGAGCGGGCCCCTTTTTAAAATACTACTCTTTAATATCATACAATTAGCATAAAGAGCTTGATACTATTATGTACCTTACAAATCCAAATTTTGGACTTTCGCAAATTTAACTAGGTCCGTTGGTTGAATATTTATTTAGATATCGAATATCCTCTAAAGTATAGCTCACAGAAAGTCGAAAATCAAAAACTGTCGAGGTACAAAATACATCTTATTCATTTTATATAGGTAAAAAAGAATGTCCTTATGTAAACCTATCACCTGTTGATAAATCTCGTTGGGGCCAGCCAGATAGACCCACACGATATTACTACCTACTTGCCTAGCACAAATTTTATGAAGTTGCTCAATCTCACCTTTCAAGTAAAATCAAACTGTTGAAATAAAATGTAGGTCTAAAAGCATTGAAATAAATGGGTACTTTAGGGGTATGAGGAACAGGGTGTAAAGTTCACTCATCCCCCATAGAAAAGGGAGGATCCTCCGACCAGACGGGTGTCTTGTCTGGCGGGCAACTGCCCAGAGGTTTGAAGTTGGGAGATTCTATATATGTTTATCGCGCGGTAAACTCTAATTGCGCGATGCAGGATTTGTGACGTCAGGATGTTGTGTGACGTCAGGTCTTTGATGCGTAGTTCGCATGTAGCGATGTAGATGCCGCTACATCACTCCCCTCCGGAGACCGGAGGTCGATAGTGGGCTGAGTCTTGAATCTTGCGATGCTTCACAGTGCCAGCTGTGGTTCCAGTGAGTCGGAACCGGGTGCCGCATAGTTCGCAGTGGGTCGGAACTGTCTGCGGTGATTCCCCAGTGAGTCGGGGTGGCGCTGCGTCTTGATCCAGTGGGTCGGATGTGGTACAGCGATGGGTTGTGGCTGAGGATGATGACCAGGAATGCGCGTTCGCTGCATGCTGGTGGTCAGGATATCCGTTGAAGCCGTGGGTGCTGGCTGGCTGTGTGACTCGCTTCACGAAAGCTTGCGGGAGTGATGATGATGATGACGTCACGCTGAAGTATCTGCACGAAGGCTGCGTTGACGTTCATGCTCGGGGTCACCAATTTAGGGGTATGAGGAACAGGGAGTAAAGTTCACTCATCCCCCATAGAAAAGGGAGGATCCTCCGACCAGACGGGTGTCTTGTCTGGCGGGCAACTGCCCAGAGGTTTGAAGTTGGGAGATTCTATATATGTTTATCGCGCGGTAAACTCTAATTGCGCGATGCAGGATTTGTGACGTCAGGATGTTGTGTGACGTCAGGTCTTTGATGCGTAGTTCGCATGTAGCGATGTAGATGCCGCTACAGGTACTAATAAATTATTGTCTATGAATACTAATACGCATAAATAAGGACATGGGCCCCCAATGACGGGAAATAAAATAGAACCTTAGTGTGATATCTCAATTCAATTCAATTCAATTCAAATCTTTATTGCATAACACATGTGTTTACAAGGTCTTAATAATTATAATAAAGTTCACATGGACCCTGTCGGGCACAACAATTTCATAAAAATATGAGTAGTAACATTATCCTTCAAAAAATGTAATACAATTTTATTATCTCATTTAAATACGTGATATACGTCTTTGCAAATTCTCACTAGCTCTAGAAGTCATGAAAAAACAATAACCATCTATGCAGCGTCTGGTTGCCAGGCAACAGCACTTCACTTCGTGTGTTATATCTATGCAGCGCCTCGCGCGCATGCGCGACGTGAATAAGTTCACTTCATGGGATTCTGGTGGTTACCATGGATACAGCACTTCACTTCGGCGAGGTGCAATGCGCGCGCTGTGTCAGTTGAACTTAGTATTAATTTATGATGTTGATTAAGATTTGATGAATATTATTTTATTATTGGCAACGTTTAGTTATGGAGGTACAATAAAATATTAGGTGATTTGATAAATACACACATCGTATAGATAGGTAAGGCGCATCTCATCACGCTAGGAGTTTGATTGCATTCAAGTCATCAGCTGACAATAGGTTCTTAATAAAACAAACAATGTAAGTAACTATGCGCAAACTACGAAAAGACGCTTTGTAGCAGCTGTAGGTACTTATTGGTATTGCATTTTATTATTTAAGGGTCATGCGCTAAGGTAGCCCGCGAAATTCAAATTTTCTTTAGTTTTTTACATTTTGCAGGTAAGTGTGAGGTTTTATGTTGATTAAAATATGATTCGCGACCGTAACCAATAAGGCTTTACATAATTATAATCATTACAATCATCAATACAACTCCTTATGTAAGCACAATCTGCAAATGTCATGATTTCATGAAATAGTCATTCAATGCTATTAAATGAACTTAGAGTGTTGTATTGATCATTTTTATGATTATAATTCTATAAATAAACATTTGATACGGCCGCGAATCATATTTAGACCAACATACAACATGATACTGACCTGCAAATTGCAAAAAACGTAAGAAAATTTTAATTTCGCGGGCTACCTTGACGCTTTCGCCTTAAATGTTCTGACTGCGCATGCGTGACGCGTTACATACCTGCAGGTTAAATAAGTGGTAAGTAGGTACCTAGTTCATTTAAAAATCAGTTTAATTTTTGAAAACCAAATGTAGGCAATAAACTGACTTTTTAATGTACAGACGCCAGCACATCAAGCTACTACAATCTGTCAAATTTATTTAATAGATTTTCAACTTTAGCACTACAGTATAAGGTTCAAGGTTGATTGCGAAAATTTGACAGTTTCGGGTAGCTTGACCTGCTGGCCTCTGTACAAAACGGTATGATTTAGACATTGAAATATATAAAAACATTGAAATAAATAAGTACCAATTATCATCTCTGAATACGAATAGGCCTATGGACATGGCCGTCAATTAGGGGAAAATTAAAAAAAACTTATCGCCGCGTGCTGTTGCTATGGTAACCACGTGCTGGACGTGCTAGGAGACCACTTGGCAACGGCTCTTCGGCGAGGCGAAGTGAGCGCAGTGTTTCCACTTTTAGGGATTTCTCCCTTTTTTAGGGAAAAATAAAATTACCGATGTTATGCATGGTTTAGGGATATTCTATGTAGACAGGGATTTAGGGAATTGCGGGGAAAAATTCTTAATGAATGTTATCCGTCTATTGTACTATTATCGTGGCTAAAGACGACATCGGAACTAAGTCGCATTATAGTTTGTTTCGTCTCACTCGATTAATAATTAATGTTTTGTAATCTCGTCATTTAATGAAAGTTTTGTAGGTATTTAATGCTATTCAATATGTGGAATGATTTGTTATTATTTATTTTCATCATGGTCAAAAAAGAAACGGTGTCTTAGGGATAAATAACTGGGGCAAAACCAAAAACGTAAGTGGACACACTGAGGAGCGCCTGTGCGCGCGCTACAAGTGTCAGTTTTTCATAGTATCAGTATGATGATGATTAAGATTTGATGAATATTATTTTATTATTGGCCACGGTTAGTTAAGGAGGTACTTACCTATCTATCTATCTATCTACAATAAAGTATTGTAGGTACTTATTGGACTTTTGTATTTAGTGCGCATTGGTAGGGACGTGACGCGTTACAAGTTAAATAAGTAGGTAGGTACCTAGTAAGTCAAATTAACCTCAATGTGATAGTTACTGCCTAACGTGCAAGCGCGATTCTTACCGCTTCAGCGTGTTGAAGTGCGCCGGTACGCGCGCTGCAAGTGTCTGCTGTTGAACTGACAATATTCAACAGTTCAACAGCCGACGCAATAATATTATTTGATTATTGGCAACGCGTAGGCCAACAATCCGCACGTCTTTTTAACAGTCAGCTTGAAATGAGCAAATCGTTTAAATAGGTAAAGCGCATCTAATCACGCTAGGAGTTTGATTGCATCCAAGTCATCAGATGACAATAGGTTCTATAATAAAACAAACAATGTAAGTACCTAACTATGCGCAAACTACGAAAAAGCGCTTTGTAGCAGCTGTACTTATTGGTACCTATTGCATTTTATTTGATTTATGTTCTGACTGCACATGCGTGACGCGTTACACACCTACAGGTTATATGTAGTAAGTACGTAACTAGTTCATTAAAAAAAAAAAAACAGTTTAATTATTGAAAACAAAATGTATCTAGGCAATAAACTGACTTTTTAATGTACAAAACGGTATGATTTAGACATTGAATTATCTAAAAGTATTGAAATAAATAGGTAGGTACTAATTATTGTCTCCGAATACGTATAAGCTTATGGACATGGCCGTCAAAGAGGGAAAAAAAAAACAAAGTGCGTAACAACGCGGCTGCGCGGCGTGATCACTTCATCCGATTCTTTATTATAGAATCGGATGAAGTGATCACGCGCGTGGTCTCCATAGTTACCACCATGATATTATCATAGTGGTTACCTTAAGGTGACCACGCGTGTTATTTCCTTGGCGACAACACTTCGGTGATGTGATGCGCGCGCTCTACAAGTGTCAGTTTTACTTGGCTTATTTAAGATCGTGATGAATAAAACATTGTAGGTACTTATTGGACGTTGGTATTTACAATTACAATTACAATTTAAATAAGTGTAGGTACGTAGTAAGTAAAACAAATTCAATGTGATAGTGTAGCGCCTAGCGCGCAAGCGCGATTCTTACCACTTCAACGTGGTGAAGTGATTCGGTGTGGGCGCGCTGCAAGTGTCAGCTGTTGAACTTATGAATTTTGTAATGATTTGATGAATATGATTTTATTCAACGCTTATGTAGGTTATCTCCAATAAATTATTCGGTAGGTAGGTACATACAATATACACATCTTTTTATTTAAATGACTACATCGTTTAGGTAGGTTCCCACATAGTTTGTGTGGAGTTAAATTACACACTATTAACACTCGATTGCGTTTACATAACAATGGGTTCATAATAAAAAACTATGTCAATGCGCATTTTCTTTATTATGCAGCAGCAACGTGTAGATATGTATGTTTTATTTTATTTATTGTAGGTAGGTACCTACCTGCGTAACGCGTCGCGCCTCAGGCTATTTATATCAAGGGACTAGTCTAGGAACAAAATTGAATAAAACAAAATTGAGTGTCTGATTGGATATCTGTTTTGCAATTTTATTTTACTTGCGCGCTAATCCCCATAAATAGTAATGTTTAGACATAAGCGGTTAAATATCTACTAGCTTTAGAATACTTAATATAAAATGATCAATAGAATTAGCATAAAAAATTTAATTAAAATCTCGATTACGATTGTAAATGTAATGCTTGGTCATCCCTAGCATCGGGTTGGGTGACACTGACAGCTCACTCCACGATCACTTCCCCTAAGTTTTCACGGTGAGATGGTTACAGAATAGCAAGACTGGTAGGGGTTTTTGCGGCTTTAGCTTATGAGTTTGGTTATTGGGGTTCTTTTTGGTAAATAGGGTGTCAAGCGCAGAATGAGCTTTAAGCTTGATCAATTTTAAGTTTTGCAAGCACCATTTAATAGGTTAGTTTGGCTAATTTCCCTCTGTGGCCTCGCATAGGCCTTACTCTTTTTACTGTTTGCGTTTTTACCATTTTACCTGTGCATATCATTGCTGAAATCTTTAAGAGTCACTTTTCTATTCAGTCACCTTTGGGTCTGGCGTGTGAGGTTTACAATGGTGTCAAAGTCAAAGTCAAAGTCAAACAATTTATTTCAATTAGGCACATAAAAGGCACTTATGAACGTCAAATTTACAAAAAAATAGAATTGATTCTAGTCGCCCCTTCCAAAAGGTAGTTTTCGTATGGAGAAGAATGGGCAAGAAACTCCACCGTTACTCTTTTAAAATGTTTTTACAATATTTTGTATACATTAATTATATAATTATATGTGAAGACGATGCATCTAGAATAAGATTACTATACCACGATAGGTAAAAAAATATAAAAAAAAATAAAGCAATTGCAGATAAATTAATTATGATAGATAGATACATGGTGCTCACATATTTACAAACATTGCAAAATTATACGATATTCCTAACATTTTAACAAGTAATACTAATAAGTCAGTGTGTGAGTTCAAGAAATCAGAGTTATAAAAAATAACAAACTATATAATTAAATAAGCAACCAGTTTGATTTTGTCTAGACTCTAAATTGTCCTATGGAGCAGGACCAGCATGTTTCCAAGCATTCTTTTCTTGGATATAATCCTCTAATTTGTAATATGCTTGTTTACAGAGTGTACTTTTAATATGAGTTTTAAATTTTCTTTCATTTAATTGTAATATATCACAAGGTATTTTATTGTAACATTTAACACAGTACCCCATAAAAGATGTATGTACTTTAGATAATCTGAAAAATGGTTGATCTATTTTATCTTTATTTCTAGTATTAAAATTATGTCTATCACTTATTTTATTAAAAATATGAAGATTTTTTCTTACATACATAATATTTTCATATATGAATTGGCAAGGTACCGTCATAATATTAATCCTTTTAAATAGTTCCCTGAGAGATTCGCGACGATGTAGATTATAAATGGCTCTGACAGCTCTCTTTTGTAAAATAAATATGGATTCAATGTCAGCAGCCCGACCCCACAGTAAAATGCCATACGACATAATACTGTGGAAGTAACTAAAATAAACCAAACGCGCGGTTTCTACATCTGTTAACTGTCTTATCTTTCTAAGAGCATAAGCGGCCGAGCTTAGGCGCCCCGCAAGAGATGTTATATGAGGTCCCCATTGTAATTTCTCGTCTAGCGTGATTCCTAGGAAAACCGTTTGATTAATAAATTCTAGTTTTTCTCCATTCAATATGATGTCACATTCGCTACTTCTAACATTAGGTAATTTAAATCTAATGCATTTGTTTTTTATTTTATTTAGTACCATTTTATTTACCGTAAACCAATCTTGGACTTGAAAAATAGAGCTGTTAACGTCATCAAGATTTTGTGACGTCGGTTTATTTTAAAGATCAACGATGTGTCATCTGCAAATAACACCATCTTCGGTTGATTTTGAAGTAATTGGGGTAAATCATTAATATAAACTAAAAAAAGGAATGGACCCAATATCGAACCCTGTGGAACGCCCATTGCCATTTCAGACCCCAATGAGTTTACATGAAGTGAGTTACATGAAGGGATAGTAGGGGTGAGGTTTAGTGCCAAGGATGTGGCTGTAACCCTTAACAGTATGGCAAAAGGCCAGGCCATGATTCTCTATCCATTGAACATCTGGTTCACGCTGGCCCACACATAAACAGAGTATTAGCAATGTTCTACTCGCTGTGCGTGAGCCACTCTTATCTTCCACCGGACCTTATGAAAACAGTGGTTGTGCCTATAGTTAAAGATAAAACCGGTGACTTAGCTAATAAAAGTAACTACTCGTATAGGCCCATATCTCTAGTTACAGTTACAGCGAAGGTGTTTGACGGTTTGCTTAATACACAGTTAAGTAAATATATATCTTTGCACGATAATCAGTTTGGATTTAGACCCCGATTATCAACGGAAAGTGCCATACTGTGTCTTAAGCATACCGTCAGATACTATAACGACGGTAAAACTTCGGTATACGCGTGTTTTCTCGACTTGTCCAGGGCCTTCGATTTGGTGGCGTATGATCTCTTGTGGGAAAAACTTGAGGGTATCAATCATAGATATAAGAAAGAAGGAGATATGCCCGGTAGTTGAAAATGTATCGAAACCCAATGTCTTCTATCTATCCCTACTCTCTAGCCTGCGATCACACATGCGATCAGTAAACCCAATAAATACGAGGCCCCGCTCACACTTGCAATTTACAAATCAGAACGTACTACATAATCAATTATAAACCTTATCCCATCAAACACAGCGTGCATTTACCATGCACCGTACAACTCACCCACACGAAAACATCATTCTCTATCGTTGTGCTGTGCAAAAGCCATTTATTTTACATATACGCTAGTGATTGACTAAATCGGAAACTTATCGATTCTCCCATTTATTATTGTATTAAAATTTTTGGAAGTTGCTGAAAAAATTATAAATATAAAACGATATACATATAATAAGATGATATAAATAAACAATAAGTAAGTAAAAAAAAGAAATATTAAGTAAACCAAAAAAATAACAACATTATGAGAAAATCTAAATGAGTATAAAACAAGATTTCACATCGGTCTTCCATTCAGGCTATAACTGTTGACAAATTGAAGAATAAACTTTAATAGTAATATAAATTCATACCACAATCGACATTATTGTCGATAGCCTACGTTAGTGGATCTGCACAACCACATCACTAATCCGTCACAAGACGCTGCGGCCGTACTAACGATGCAACCGCTTAAAGTAAATATCGTTTTGTAACTTTTACATTGCTTGTCCAGTTACTTAGCGACATACTTTGGTAGTGGTAAAGAAGCAATGTATTTACTACAATAAAAGTACAGTCGCTGTGATATATGAAAACAAAAATAACGTAGTAAAGGCAAGAAATATTTTACGATTTGTTGTTTTTCATGATTTTCAACACAAATATAGCAAAATACTTGTGCTGATTTATGAAAAGTGGTTCTACGATTTATAAAGTTTATAGTTTAGCTTCGATTTTTACAAGAAACCACTGAACAACACGGTATTCTTAAATGTTATCACGATCGCGCTCGAAAGCGCACTAGTTAGCGGAGACGGCCATTTGCCTGAGGCATGAGCATTGTGATCAAGACGCGCGGACACAGACACGCCCCCATACCACTTCTCCTGTTATTTATATTTCTATGGTATCAATCTACCACCACAACTTGTTACCATCTTCAAGTATTGGTACGAGTATACGCACCAAGTCAACAGCGTCAGATGGTCTAGGGCAATGTCGGAGCCATATCGATTACAATGCGGTGTAAGGCAGGGTGGACTGACCTCACCCTCGTTATTCAACCTTTACATGAATGCGCTGATCGTCGCGCTGAGCAGTCAGCATGTCGGCTGTCATGTAGACGAGGTACTCGTATGTGTCAACAATTTCAGCTATGCAGACGATATGGTTCTGCTGAGCGCGTCAATTTGTGGCCTGAGGAGGTTGATAGCGACGTGTGAGGTTTACGCTATTAAACATGGACTTCTTTATAATATTAAGAAAAGTCAGTACATGGTCTTTGAGGCCGGCGGTGCTATATGCCCCGACTATGTACCACCTATACGTCTAAATAGTGTACCCTTAGGCTGGGTGAATTAGTTTAAGTACCTGGGACATATAGTCACGGCTGACCTCAGGGATCATGCTGACTTGGAACGGGAGCGGAGGGCGTTATTTAAAAGAGCTAATATGCTGGCCCGCAGGTTCGCACGTTGCTCGGATGGCGTGAAAATAACTCTTTTAAGAGCATATTGCACGTCCATGTACACCTGCAGCCTGTGGGCTAATTACACGCAGAAATACTACTGCACCCTCCGCATTCAGTTTAACAACGCTTTCAGAGTGACATTGGGGCTGCCTCGCTACTGCAGCGCTTCGGGTATGTTCCCATGGGCGCGCACGGACTGTTTTCATCCGACCATGCGGAAGCGCTGTGCGTCTCTTGTGCGCAGAGTACGGGCCAGCTCCAATGTCGTTCTGAATATGATAGCAAATAGGTTGGACTGTCCTTATGTGCGACACTGCTGTGACAGACAAGTTACATATAGTGTCGCACGTAAGAGGCTATTATAATGAATTGATTATGAATTTGAATTAATTCATTTAGGTTGAGGTAGTTTATTTGTGTGTTATTTCTACTATGGGTTATATATGGGTTTCAGATAATTGACAAGAGTAGAGCTAATCGAAAAAAGTAGGTAAAAAAATACTAACAGTGTTGGTTTTGATGGTGGATGCCTAGACAGGCCTCGCCATACATTTTTCAGGGGTTGTAATCTCCGTAAATAAACGGTTTCTGCAGAATAAAAGCAAGTATAATGAGACTTTATAATGTATTATTTTCGCCTAACGCCAAATTTTATTAAAAAAACAGTATTTCTAGGAGAATTAGACCCAATAAAAAACGAAAAATCTTTACATGTGTGAGTGACCTGAATCGCGCCATCTAACAGAAATTTAAAAAACCACCGAGAAAGAGTTATTTGCTGTTGTGTTACGAGTTTATGTTCGGTAAACATTTATAATAGATGGCGCTGTTCGAACAAGCGCCAAGGTTACACGTCGAGTGACGCGGCGATGCGACGTTGCCATTCAAGACGCACCCCGCGTTGTTGCCAAATTGCTCCAGATTGCGAATCGTTTCCAAAATTGTGTTGTTTTTATTATTGTGTGCCGGCGCGCGGGTTTGCCCGCGGGTTTTACATTTTATGATTGATAAAATGTTTTTTTATTAGGGAATGAGAAAAATGCTAGAAAGTGAAAAAAAATATCTGCGATCTGCATTTGGTTCACACAGATACAATACTAATGTAATTATTGTAATATCTACTTTAAATATAAAGTACCTAAAGATTTAAAAATCTTTCTACTGTATGTAAGTAGGTACTGATAATACATTTTCTGACACGGTTAGGTACTAATTCATTGGTTTGGGTTGAATAAAATCAGAGAATAGAAGTTCATGTAAACTTAGGGTATACCTAAATCAGGCGATCAGTGTAGGCAAATTTACCTATTTTTTTTCTAATTACCTACGTACGCAATGGTGACACGTATGTACTACTTACATCTATTGATTGAATCATATTTAATTTATGTGAAACCATCAAGATAAGTGAATACACAGACAAACCACATTGATTTTTCATAACAATTGCACATTTTAGTATTATTAGCACACGTCAAAGTGCGTCGAGATAAATTGGTCTTGCCATCTAAGAAATTTACCAAGAAAAAGGGGAAATAAAACATAGGGCAGTATTTAAGTAGTAAGTTGTAGGATGTTCTGATATTTAAAATGATGAATGATATAGGTACAGCAGTGGTGGCTCTGACTTACAAGTCAGAGCCACCACTGCTGTACATCATTCATTTATGGTTTCGGGGTTTTTAACTGTCAGCGAAATGACGTTCTCAAAATGGTAGCTGTAGTTCCAATTTCGCTCGTCTGAACAGCTAAGTAAGTAGTAAGCACTAGTAGTTTAGAATTGGTGACTGGGGCTACTACTGAGAACCATTCATACGAGTGCCTTCCGTGAAAGAGTTTTTATTTAAAAGTGAAGTGTTTTTGTGTTTTATTGACGGTAAGTGTTATTTTTATGTATAAAGGATGCTTTTCTGCTTGAAGGTGATACAGAGTTATATTATAATAGTAATTACCCTTAAAACTTAAAAAAGTGTAAGATTTAGAAGACGAAATACAAAATCAAACGTTAGCAACACTCGTTGATTGTCATCACATCACATACCTACCTACTCTAAATTTCAAATATTTCCCCCTAATAAGGACGTCAATTCTCTCTAAAAAATGGCTGTATGGTCTCAGCTCACTTTGCCTGTCCCAGAGGGACGAAAGGAACCAAAAAAAAACTCTCTGAAAAAGATCCGTTACTGAATTGATTCGAAAGGAAATATGAAAAATCGATTCACAAATAAAGAAATAATTTTCCAAAAATCAATCATTTGTTTTCGATGAAATTCGCAATGTAGGGGTTTACGGGGTGTACGTTACCCTAGCAAGAAAGTGTCTCCTATAGTTATATGAGTGGAACGTATAGTTGGTGCCTAATCTGCTGTAATCTACATAAAAAATTGGGGCCCCTTGTCGTTTTGAAAAAAAAACCGAAAAAACGATTCCTGCTAGAATAACGTTTTTCCAGCAGGAAAATTCTAAACCAATGATCTGAGAGAGAAACATTGTGCAAGGCCAGAGAGCTTATAGTATTAGTGCCAAAGTGTGCACCTAAAAGAAAATGTGTGGCCCTTCAGGTTTTCGAGATATCGCGTTTCCTGCTGGAGTTCCGATGTTATATTGACTTTTTAGGACAATATTTTAATTTTGTTTAAGGTTAAAGGGGCACCAATTTTTTATGTAGGGGCACATTTAGAGCAGATTGGGCACCAACTATACGTTCTACTCATATAACTCTAGGAGACACTTTCTTGCTAGGGTAACGTACACGTTTACGAGGGCGAAAAAACGATCGATGAGCGAAAAGAATTTAACTAGTCTCATATCTGGAAAAAATCCGTATTTTTACGCAAAAGGATTTGCACTGGATATGCTTCGTAATTTTCCCGCCACCACAATTCTTAACAATTCAAACAAACAAAAAACTGATGTTCTAGGGTGAAATATCGATTCCCTGTATCGATTCAGTACTAGATATCGATTTGAAAAAACGTTTTATTTGTTCCAAAAAATCGATTCTTTGTTCAATCGATCTCAGATTGACATCTCTATTTGGTCTGTTCTCATGTTCTGTCAGTTGTTTTGCAAATTTTCACACACAGCTTGACAGCTTGATTGATGGTGACAAATGGTGGTGTTATTTCTGACTAATACAAATTTCTTGAAGCATTTCATAATTACTTTTTGATTACAGATTGAATTGCAACTCTGCCTAAGATGAATCCGACTAATAAACTTGCCTATATACGACATATGTATTCAGGGCCGCGAAAATCACGGAAAAAAGTGCAAGCAACATTGAAAAGACATCATGGAAATTCTTCTAATGATTTTTAGTGAGTAAATCAGATTCCCATAAGATTTCGAATCAGATTTACGTGAATGTACCTATGAGTGTATTTGATACTCGTTGGCCCGTGATGTAATGTCTTCGTTTGCCGTTGGTTTGCCGCCATTTCTTCTGTAGACCCTTGTCTGTTACGATACCTCCAGGAGATTTATGACAATTGTTTATCTATTGTGTCTAGTCGATAACAGTAGGAAAAAAAGAAACGGCTAGCTCGATAAGGTTAGTTTCAAGTAGTGTATTGAGCAAGTTTTATCAAATTGCAGCCGGCTGGAAGCATGGCGTAACAAGAAAAAAAAAGTTGTGGAAGAAACCGCGGACTGCCCTGTTGTGTTTAGGTAGGTACAGACATATCAATATTTTTCTGTCTCTCAACATTGTTTTTAATAACTGTACCTATTTCATTTATTTATTTTTTATTTCAGTCCAAATACAACTCAAGATCATGATCAGCTATCCAACCCTTCCACAGCTCAAGATACGCCCAAAACGTATTCACGTGGTATACCACAAATTCGTTACGAAGCCATAGCCTGCAGCTCTAGCTCTAATAGAGTTGAATCTGTTACAGAGCAAGTAGAGACTATTGATTTTGATTGGCCGCAACACGATCCACAGACTGAAGCTTGTCAACTAACTGTGGAAAGAACATCAAGTGACAACTTATCAGGTTTGGTAGGGTACCGTATTGTTGACTTGAAACATGTGATCCAATGGGCATTTCAAATGGAAAAACATCGTCAGTCTTGTGAGTCATCTCAAATTGAGTATATTAGTGAACACCGGAAAGGATTTCACAGTTTGTTAACATTTAAATGTAGCATGTGTAATAAAATATGGCAGTAAAGCACAGAGAAGAAGCAGAAAATTAACACTGCATTTGCAAGCAGCACACATCACTAGTCTAATGGATATACCAACAATGACCGGACAAACGTTCCGTTCAATTGAAAAACAATTGGGCAATGTATGGCATGAACATTTGACCGAAGAAATAAAGAAAGCTGGTGAGCAAGAAAGGTCTATTGCTATTGATAAAGGAAATGTTTCTACAGATGGTATTCCATACATTACTGTATATGTAGATGGCGGATGGTTGAAAAGGTCATATGGTCACAACTTTGATTCTTCATCTGGAATGGTAAGTCCCAACTTGATACCATATTTTTGTGTTCATTTCATTAGTACTCTTTTGCTTGTCAACATATTTTACACAATGTTCAATGTTTTGATTTATGATTTCTTACAATATTTGAACTAAGAACTTTTATTTTAGGCCTTCATTATTGGAAAGGAAACCAAGAAATGTCTTTTTCTTGGTGTCAGGAACAAAATATATTGTTATACATGCCAGTATTATGAGCGAACAGGTTCAGACACTAAAAGTCATGGTTGCTGCAAAAACTTTACAGGGCCATCTACTGCGATGGAATCTGATATAATTGTTGAAGGATTTCAACAGAGTGAGAATATGCATAATCTTCGGTACCTAAGTTTTGTAGGAGATGGGGATTCTTCAGTGTTTGAATGCAAGAATCATGTTATAAAAAACTACACGAGTGCACTTTACAAGGTATTATAAGTAACCACTTCTTAGTGTTATAATAATTATTTTACACTAGCTTTTACTTGCGGCTCTGCCCGCGTTAAAATGTTTACCTGGATAAAAAGTATAGTAAGTCCTATGTCGCGGTTATAAAATATCTGTGTGCCTAATTTCATCCATCTCCGTTCAGTAATTTTTCAGTGCTTGGTATACATTTAATATAAAAAAAACAAAAATTTCACATAAAGTAGGATTTATCTACTATAAAATAAATGTTCCTCTCTTTTTCAACCGACTTCCAAAAAGTAGGAGGTTATCAATTCGACTGTTTGTCCACCGATTTCTCAGCCAATTGTCGACCGATTTTCAAAATTCTTTGTCAAAGTTTTTTGTCACAAATGAGGACCTGATAATGGGATCCCAGGGAAATTGAGGGTAAACCTCAAATTTTATTGGCATTTTCAATGTTTTTTGTTGTTTTTAGAAGTCGGTTGTATTTAAAAAAAAAAATAAATTGTCTTCCTATTGTTTAATATTTATATTTTATTTAAGATTTTAGGTAATACGAAACTCCCTCTGTATGGACGAAATATTTTGAGGCCTAAATTGATGAAATAGACACTAGTAGCGCGAAAGATTATTGTTCACAATAGCAGTCAGCCAGGTTCAATGGCTGATGATTTAAGGAATAGTCCACTTCATGTATTTGTACAGCATGAAAAATGTAAGCAATATTACTGTTCAGTGAAGCAATTACCACCTGACGAGAATAAACAGCAAGACAACCAAGTAGAAATCCTAAGAAATACAGCACCAGAGGTCTGGGCTCTTATTTATGCTGCAAATGAAAGAATTGCTTTGAAAGCTGGACGGTTGTCTAACGAGACAACAAACGTTGCAGAGAATTTTATGAGTGTCATTAATAAATTTAACTGTGGAAAACGACTCAGTCTTGGAAAAGGAGGCTCTTATCAGCGGCGTGTTCATGTAGCAGGTAAATAAGTTTTTTTATAGATATTTTAAAACAATATATGACATCTCTAGCAACCCCCATGATCTACGACTTCTTCTCTTCATAATATAGAAGGTTTTTCTCAACTTATAGAACTTTCAATGGTCATCAATGAAAGCTTAGGTTGCAAACAGACATGTATGTGACTATGATTTGGTTTTTCAGGATTGTCTCATTCTGTAGGACATAAATGGCATCAAACTGCATGGAAAAAGAAGACAACACAGAGCCCTGGAAAATATTTAAAAAATATGTCCATCAAAAAGAGAGAAGTAGATTGCGCCAACAGAAAAGGACTCGAAAACGGCTTTTTACTGAAAAGACTAAAACTCAACCTGATAAGGACTATGGCCCAGAAGCAAGTGACCCTGTCGACATTAATGAGGTAGAATTAAAACGGCTCTGTGAATTGAGATTGCTTAAATTCCAAGAAGATACACAAAAAATAGTACTAATTGAAAACCAGACTGTGGGTCAACATGATAATGAAAAGTATCTCTCATACAGATCTGACCGTCTCACAGCAAGTCAGTTTGGAATGGTAAGATATCAGCCATCCTCTTATTGTTTCTTACTTTCTAAGAAGCCATAGCTCAAGCCAGTACAAGAATTATGATTTTCACTTTATTCATTTTAGGTTTGCAAACGTCGTAATGCCACACCATGTCACAATCATGTGAAATGCATTCTCTACAAAAATAATATTTGTAGTAAAGATATGATGTATGGACAACAAAATGAACATGTTGCAAAGAGCATGTTTATGCAACAATATGGCAAAATTGTCAGGCCATCAGGTCTATTTATTGATGAAGACTTTGGATTCTTAGCAGCTAGCCCTGATGGTAAGATTATTCAATAATAAAAATATACAAATAACTAGCTTTTGCCTGTGGTTCCGCCCCCATGGATCTTGTGTGTCGCGTGGATTTTTTAATGTTTTCCCTCCTTGAAAAGGAAATCTCAAAATATTAGAGAAGCATCAGAAAATATAAATTTTCCTATTCATTTGGAAAATGATGTTTTAGTTATGAACAAAAAGGATAATTATTATTATCAAGTAAGTAACAAAAATCATTATTTCTTGGTTCATGTATGTATAATGTTGGCAACACCGAGTGAAGCTACTTGGAGCGTTGGCGGTGAAGAATAGAATTCTCCCGCCATTATTGGTCTCAAGCCGCGAAACGCGTTATTTATGTAATTTGTTTTCGATTTAATATAAGTTTCTATAAATTGCTACGTGTTTTAAACCTCCCTTTAGAAACAGTTAATATCGGAAGTGTGCATAATTGACTCGCGCCCCAAAAGTAAAGTAATACTAAATAATGGGAAAAACACGCTTAAATAGGCGTAAACACAGGGCGAAGCGCGCTCGTAAATCGTCTAGGAGGAGCAATATGAGTTCTAGCAGTAGCAGATGTAGCAGTACGAGTTCTAGCAGTAGCGGCTCAAGAACACCCCCACTGGCGTCTCGCAAAAGCATAAAGGTATCTAAGGCAAAAGATAGTGGAACTGTGAGTACAATTTTGCATAATATGATACCGGATTTTGACCCCTTGAACGATAATATTACTTCTTGGTTAAACGTGATAGAATCATATGCATCAACATATTCATGGACGGATAGTATGATACGCTATCAAGCACTAAATAAGCTCAAAGGCTCTGCTAAAATCTGGTACGAGTCTTTATTGCGTAATGATCACATGTGGACAACTTGGCTGTGGAAGGATTGGAAGGAAAATCTGTCTAATACATTTAGAGATGTTTGACCTACTTAAGGAAATCGTCGACCGGAAACCTGTCGAAAATCAACCGCTATATGACTTCGTTTTTGAACAAAAATCGAAAATTTATAGTCTTTGTTTAAATTTTACTGAAAATGACGTAATCTCGATAATATTAGGGAATATCGGTGATATTAACATAACAGCATCTGTTGAGGCTAGCAACTTTAAATCATGCGATAGTTTAGCTGGATTTTTGCACAGCCGCGTTTACAAAACAAAAACCATTAAACAAACGCTTAATCATAGCAGCACTCGTGAAAATGTTAAGGTTCCAAGTTCTGTGTCCCAAACATCAACGGCAACTACCACAACCGTGACTAATCAAACACCAAGTCAACGCAAACCCATAGAGTGTTATAATTGCGGCGGGAATCACAAACGGTTTCAATGTAGGTACGGTAAAATGTGAATTTTGCGGTAAGAAAGGCCACTCGGAAACTTCATGTTTTAACAAAAATAATTCAAAAAGTTACAAACCTGAACAAACAAATAATCAGGAAACAAAATATGTACAACTTTCTAATGCGAAAGACAAGTTCTGTAAGAAAATAGGCATTAACGGTTTTGTTCATGAAGCATTTATAGACACCGGGAGTAGCTGTTCTATAATGACATCTAATCTGGCAGAACAATGTAATCTCCAAAGAATTTTGTTGAATACCCCTATAACACTGCAGGGATTTTCTAAAGACAATTTAAAAATCGTAACGGAGGTGGTGAAAGTAGGCATACAATTAGATTCCGTGAATATAGACGAGATTGAGATGTACATACTTAATGAACTATCGGGATGTGACGTACTGATAGGACGCAACGTGACAGAACGGTCTGATTTAATGTATTCGCGAATTGGTGAAACTTTAAAGTTTCAAAACGTAAAACATTTTGAAGACTTCTGCAACGTTGTTGGTGAAAAATCCTTAGAGTTTGATACAGATTCTCATCGCGATGAGTTGGTTAATCTATTCGGTAAATATCAGCAATGCATAGCTACGAATATAAACCAACTAGGAAAAGTAGAAGGTCACGAAATGGTCATAAATTTACACGATAAAAAACCTGTGCAATGTAGACCATACAGGACATCACATTCGGATAGGCAAATTGTAAGAAGTATGGTAAACGAACTCTTAGAGAATGGTATAGTCCGTGAAAGTAAATCCGAGTATGCGAGTCCAGCTCTGCTTGTGAACAAAAAGAACGGTGAGAAACGATTGTGCATTGATTACCGCGCATTGAATAAAGCTACAACGAAAGATAAATATCCGATGCCACGCATCGATGACTTGATAGATAGACTACAGGGCTGTAAATTTTTTACAAGTTTGGATCTTAAAAGTGGCTACTATCAAATTAAAATGGCAGAGGAGTCTGTTTACAAGACAGCGTTTATAACTGAGGACGGACATTATGAATTTTTACGACTCCCATTCGGTCTAGCCAATGCACCATCATGTTTTCAACAAATGATGGACAAGGTCATGGGGAACTTGAGGTTTGGTCAGATTGTTCTGTATTTAGATGACGTTTTGGTAATTAGTGAGACGGTTGAAGAAAATCTTCATCTTCTAGAGAAGGTACTGGTAATCTTTAAAGAAAATGGCCTTACGCTTAACCTAAAGAAGTGCCATTTCTTAAAGTCAGAAATAGAGTTCCTGGGCTATAGAGTAAACTCTGAGGGTTTGAAGCCATGCGAGAGCAAAGTTAGGGCAGTTAAGGAATTCCCGGTCCCAAAAACAATTCACCAGCTCCGACAGTTTCTGGGCCTGATTAGTTATTTTCGTAAGTTTATCAAAAACTGTGCCATGCTCTCTAGCCCGCTTTCCAAATTACTGAAAAAAGACAGCCCTTGGGTTTGGAATTCTGAGCAAGATCGCGCCTTCATGGTATTAAAAGAAACGTTAAGTTCACACGATATTTTGACATTATTTGACCCTGCCAAGCAAAGCATACTTTATACTGACGCAAGCAGAGACGGAATTGCAAGCATTTTGATGCAGATTACGGATTATGGTGAAAAACCTATTCATTATTATAGCCGCCAAACTACCGAAGATAAAAAAAAATACCATTCTTTTGAGCTTGAACTGCTAGCTATCGTACAGTCTTTGGAAAAGTTTAGGCGCTATCTGTTAGGGGCGAATTTCCGTATAGTGACAGACTGCAGTGCGGTACGTTATGCGTTAACAAAAAAAGATATCATTCCCCGAATTTCGCGGTGGGTCCTTTCTACGCAAGAGTTCTCTTTCGATATCGCTCATAGAGAGGGCACACGTATGCAGCATGTGGATGCTTTAAGTAGGAACCCGTTAACATCTGGAGAAAAATCTGAAGCGGAAATTGTCATGTCTATAACAGAAGCGGATTGGTTGCTCTCAGTTCAACTGCAGGATCCTCAGATAGTAGTTATTAGGCAGACTTTAGAGTCGGGCGAAGCAGACAAAGATAGGGATGTATTCAACAAATACGAACTTCTTGGCAATAAAGTATATCGACGTACAAGTCACGGTCGTCGCTGGGTTGTCCCAAAGAAATGCATATGGCAAATTATAAAATGTAACCATGACGACCTCGGTCATTTCTCGGTCGATAAAACAGTCGAACGAATTTCTAGCCGATATTGGTTTTCTCGGATGCGACACATAATTAAAAAGTATATAAAAAACTGTTTAAACTGCGTTTACTATAAAAACAAAGGCGGTCCAAACGAAGGTGAGCTTTATCCACTACCAAAATATGCACAACCATTCCATACCATTCATGTGGATCATCTGGGGCCCTTTGTTGAAACACAAAATAAGAACAAGTATTTGTTAGTCGCAGTAGATGCATTTACAAAATTTGTATTTATCTCGGCGGTACCTAATACCGATAGTAGTAATGTAATAAGTGAACTTGAAGGTATAGCAAAGATATTCGGCAACCCTCGTAGACTTGTTACGGATGCGGGTTCCGCGTTTACGTCAAGAAAGTTTAAAGAATTTTGCATCGGTAAAAATATTCGCCTGCATACAATAGCCACAGGCATGCCGCGCTCAAACGGCCAAGCTGAAAGATTTAATAAAACAATTCTGGAGGCCATGAAAACTATGGGTGCAGATTTAGATGAAGATTGTTGGGATAACTGTATTACGCAATTACAACAGGCGATTAATAGTACGTATCACAAAACGATCAAAGCCGTCAAATTCAAATTCAAATTCAAATTCTTTATTGCTAACTATGTGTACATAAATAAAGTTCTTAACAGAGGATATCAGTTCTTAGAACATAGTGGCCCTGTTAGGGCATTGCAATTTCATCATGCATACCTATATGCTTATAATTGTAACAGTAACAGTTGAACATGCATTATTTACATTCTTAATTAAAAAGAAAAAAGTTATAAATATAAAATTTTATATAGGACATCGTTTTAATTACATTATATAATTTTATCATTTACATCATATTAATTATAAATTATTAAAGTCATACCTAAATAAAAATACACATGTCATGAGTTACCTGATTTAAAAATTATAATTATTCATTAATTCAATTATGTCACAGTATTGTAATCATTTAATATTAATTATCATAATCCTTTTAAAAATATTTTACTGAATTATATTCACTTTAGTGATAGGTACTTTATTGAACAAAATTATTTTTCCTCAAGAAATTCTGCTATTGAGTAATAGGCCTTTTTAATTAAGAAAATTTTCAGCATTCTTTTAAAAATAATAATTGAATTTATAATCTTAATGTCCATAGGTAGCTTGTTATAAATCTTTGTGCTCATACAGAAAACACTATTACTGTACGCTCTAGTGTGGGACGTTTTATCTCTTAAGGTATGTTTAAGTCTTCTGCTTTTTAACGTATCATAGCTTGTAATGTTTGATTTAACTAAAATTGAGGCCAGGTAGATAAATAGAGCAGGGAGTGTTAAAATCTTGAGATTTACGAAATGTGGTTTACATGAATCCGTTTGGCGTAACCCACATGTAGACCTAATACACTTTTTTTGGGCTTTGAACCGTCCCATGTGAGGTCATGTTCGGGTATAGACTACGTACCGATAGTGACAGCTACGGGCCTGAACTTGAGCATGATGACGAGCATAATACAGATGTGACGAAATTACGTAAAAGAGCGGACGAAAATATTAAGAATAGTGCGAAGTATCAGAAGAAAAGATTCGACCGCTGCCGCACTAAAGCTAAACTTTATGATGCAGGAGACTTAGTCCTTATTAAAATACAGAGCCAAACAAATGACGGACGAAGCAAAAAATTACTGCCTACCTTTAAAGGTCCATTCCAAATAACGAAATGCCTGGATAAAGATAGATATGAAGTCAAAGACATGCGGGGCAGGGAAAGAAGTAATAGATCGTATACTGGGGTGGCCGCTGCTGAGAACATTAAACCTTGGATTAAAATTGATAACTGGTGTGTTGAGTGATGCATCATTAGTAGGTGTAAATATAAATAAAAGGCGTGTTGGCAAGGTAAAAGAAACATTTTACTTTAGGTATCTTCAGTTTGAGAATAAAACTTGCTTTGTAAAATTTTCAGTTTCTGCCCAAGTTTGAAACATTCAATTGAAAACGGACAAAAAAAAAAAAAAAAAAGAAGTGTCATAGTCACTCGCTAGAATCGAGGTGGTGAGCTGAAACAGTTACTGCCTAAGCCTAAAGGAGTGAACTGGACCAGGCACCACCTTGGATTAAGGGAGTGAGCTGAAATGACAGGATCAAAGAGATTGTCTAAGCCTAAAGACAACTTTGTTTTGGGGTCCAGTACAATTTGAATTGGGAATAACTTACTGCAGAATAATTCACAAAGCCTCCTAAGAATAAAGGGACTTTGTTTTGAGTTCTGTAATATGATTTTGAGTAGATGAGTTATGGTAGATTCATGAATGGGATTACCAGTTGCAGAGTAGTGAGAGTTCCTAAGCCTAAAGGAACAGACACGATGTAAACCCTACAACTGGAGTTCTATTAGTACTATGAATCATGATTGGCCGAAGCATTTTTGTTTTATAATTAATAAGTTATAACACATTAACATAAAGTGTGTGCTTTCAGATGATTCGTTTAGCTAAGTAAGTCTGAGGGTGAAAGGCGTACCTTAGGACATGCACGGCGCAGGAGGGCCGTGTTGGCAACACCGAGTGAAGCTACTTGGAGCGTTGGCGGTGAAGAATAGAATTTTCCCGCCATTATTGGTCTCAAGCCGCGAAACGCGTTATTTTTGTAATTTGTTTTCGATTTAATATAAGTTTCTATAAATTGCTACGTGTTTTAAACCTCCCTTTAGAAACAGTTAATAATAAATATAATGTATTTCTTGGATTGTTTCTCAGCTATTATTATTTTGATTCTAGGTCCAGGGTCAATTGCGAATTACCAAAATGAGTAAATATTACTTCATTTGCTTTATGTCACCCAACCATTGACTGTCATAGAAGTTAACCGGGATGAGGAATTTATCAACGCTATGATGCCGAAGTAGGTAACATTTTTCAAAACATGTGTACTGCCGGAAATTATTTTGAGACGAGTTGAGAAAAATGCTAAATGTCTAGACATCAAGGAATTAAAAGGTATGAAAAATATAAGTCTTACTCATTTCCTAACTTATTCCTCAGGTTTCTGAGGTGTGGGTTCAGTAAGAATAGTCTAACAAAACTGTGTAAATTCATTTGTTGCAGCGAAAACTGTGTCTCCCAGCAATTGATTCAGATCGCACGGAAATGATATAAATGGAAGTAAAAAGTGACAAGCAGAAGATTGATACTGCGTGGCGACGGCGGCGCAGCAAAAAGTAGCGTGTAGAAGAGAAGATATTTTATTATAGTATTTTTTATGTATCTTTGTATGGTGGTACGAGTCGATGGTTCGAATCCAAGCCGACACTTTGCTATGTGTAAATTATTTCATCACCACTGTTCAGAGGAGGCCTGAGTCTCAGCAGTGGGAACATTATAGACTAATTATTATGCTATTTTTGTACGTAGCGATGTTTATGTTATTTGTTAGTTTATAAGATTTTTCTGTGTACATATGTTTTTTTAGGTAAATGCAGTGAGAGTAAATAAAACGATATTTGTATGAAAATATTAACCATAGATAAATATTATTAATTTATAGTAAGATACAATAAAACGCTTTACAATTGAATACATAATCTTTTATTTATTTAGTACAGGTCACAATTTATTTACACGTTAGGTACTATTTAGGTTCAGTCACATTACAACAACCTATATAGGTACAATATACCTTTATTACCCAAAATAATTTATCTGAATAATTTGTTATGGTGAAAAGGTATCTGATAAAGAGCCTAGAAACAAAAGTATGCATATCCCAATAATTATATTATTAAGAAATAGATTGGAACATAACAATCCTCTAGTAATTTTAAGTATGCTTAATTAGTAAATTAATATTTGTTTTCAGTTTTTGCTTTATTGTAAGGATATTCATTTTATAAATAATTTGGTCCTCTTTCTTTAAATTAACGCCATCTGGACATTTTAATTTCCAACCATGTTTGAATAAAACGATATCTAGTGGAGTCGGAAGTTACTACTATTTACTTTGCATGTGTGTGTAAAGAGTAAATTCATGCGGCTAAATCATTATTATGTTCTAATATTTGTATGATACCAGTTAACAAGCACAGTGATGATCTAAAAAAATCAAGTTAATGCCCTAGGTTCCGCTAAGAATAAAGTTGTTTATTAAAAATTTCTATGTTAGGTGTAAAAATTGAAAATGTTCGAAATTGTGGATGTGTCGCCATCTAGCGACAAAATGGCAGTGAGATCATCTAGGCTTTCGCCTTAAGTCTGTCTCAACCACGATATGCGAACATTTAAGCCACATACTGAACCTTATTATTTGTACGGGTAAAGATGCTTTAAAAACATCTGTAATAAAACCCTTATTTAAGAAAGAAAATAAGGAGTTGATGGAATATTATAGACCAATTTCGCTCATACCGGTTATTACATACATTTGCAGGGAATTATATAATTATATGGAAAAATATAATATACTTTGCGAAGAACAAAAAGGATTCAGACAGCACAGAACCATCAATATGGCAATTTATGACTTTTTGAATCCTATTATGAGTAGCATAGATAAACGATCCCCCATATGCGCTATATTCTGCGATATGACTCAGGCGTTCGATTATGTCCATTATAATATATTACTTAATAAATTAGAAGTCTATGGCATTAGAGGTAACGTGCTCGAACTTATAAAATCTTATCTGGAAAACAGAACACAAATAACCGAAGTTAGCAACATTAACATAGTTACCAAACACGAAGACATTATAAGGTCTCGAGAACGTAAAATCTTATACGGAGTACCACAAGGAACCGTGATAGGCCCGTTTTTATTTATAACTTATGTTAATGATATGCCCCAGTCCCTTGAATATTCTATAACTATGTTTGCAGACGATAGCACTGTAACAATCCCATTTAAAAGTATAAATACATATGAAAATGACATAAATAATTCTCTTGACGCACTAATTAAATGGCTAGACGAAAATAATTTAAATATTAATTTGGGTAAGACAAAGATAATGCACTTTAGACTACGTACTCCCGGCGGAACTAATCTCAACATCCATTACAAAAATGACAAAATTGAGGAAGCAGAGGATACCAAATTTTTAGGGTTGCAAATAGATTGCAACTTAAATTGGAAAGCCCATATAGACAGTTTGTGTAAAAAATTGAGTTCATCCGTATACGTGTTATATAGATTATCCTCCGTAGTAGATGCCAAAACGCTTCTTACGGCTTACTATGGAATAGTTGAATCGCACTTGCGCTACGGTATAATTTTCTGGGGGAACTCAACTGATCGAGATATAGCTTTTAAAGGCCCAGAAAAGATGTCTCCGATCATTGTTAAAACTTAAATTGACAGAAAATTGCACGCCTTATTTTAAGTTACATAAAATCTTGACACTACCCTGTATCTATATTTTCGAAGTAGCTATGTTTGTCAAGCAAAATCCATCTAGTTTTGAGCGCCTGGCTGTTGTATTCCCAAGGAATAGGCGTGACAACAGCAAATTATGTCAAGTATCATGTCGAACCACTTTAATGCGTAAGAGCGTTTCTTGCATGGCCCCAATTATTTACAATAAATTACCGAGTAGTTGGAAAGCTTTAAATACAGCACAATTTAAGAGTAGATTACGGAACTTTTTGGTAGATAAAACATACTACAGTGTAACTGAGTTCCTATCGGAGAAAAATATTTGTTAATTAGTGACATCTTGATTTTTGAAGTTTTGATGTACTCGTAAGTATGACATTTTAGATTTTTGACATTTTGATATTTGACATTTTGATTTCTGACATTTTTAAATGATGTAATGATATTGGGTATGATATTTGTAATAGTAATGACATGTTATATAATCTAATGATACTAATTTATATTTTCCGTTTAATACAAACATATAATTTTAATTAAGTTGATGATTTAAAATGTTATAATAGTAATTTATAAATTGATCTAAATAAGTGTAATTATAGTGATATAAATAATTTCAAATGTTTGCATGCCGATTGGTAAAATGTGGCTGAGCTAAATGTAATCTTAAGAACAAATGTAATACCCATATTTGCAAAATAAATTCTATTCTATTCTATTCTATCACTAATACTTTAACTTTTGTTTTACATGCGTATTTCAAGGCACATGTTTTGTGTAAAAAAGATGTTACAATCGAACCTAGCAATTCACATACTCGTAAGTCTGGTGTTAGTACTCCATGATTAATTTCCATCACCAACATTTAGATACATATAAAGTGATATCTTTAGATATTATGATTTATGGCAGTCTTGTTATTTGACAAGTAAATAATCAGGGTAGGTTGGTAGAAAATCTTGTTTTGGTAAGTGTTACTCACTACTGGTAGTTTAGTCAGTACAGGTAAGGTAGGGGTTTGGTCCATGAATCATTTGTCATCACCCATTGTATCACAGAATCATTTTAACATAGTATCTTGTACTAGTATTTGAATGTATGAGTGTAAAATTACACAATTTTGCTTTATTGTTTTAATTTACATAATAAATATCATTTATCAATTTATGACAGGATAATTAAGCCACCTAGTGGTTAGGTAAGACACTGAGTATCTTGTACATGGTGATTTCTTTTAATCAGGTATATTTGTTTGTTAAAAATAGTAACTCAGCGTTATAGCCATGAATATTAAAAGATACAACCAAGTCGAGATCAGAAAGCAAACTGTTTATTTCCTTTTTACCCTCATTACAAAAATGTTACACTTGACAACTAATGAAAAACCAATCAACAAGGTTCAAACATAACATACCTTTCTCTCAGAATGATTGGTAAATACAATAATCAATTCAACAGTAGATAACAAAATCATTTTAACAAAAATGTCTACTTCTAACAAAGCAATCGCCTATGTCATTCATTAGGAATTCCTATAATATCTGGCCATAATTCAGGCGGTGGAATCACAATCGGTGGATCCTGTGATAATTCAGAGTCCGTATCATTGGCTGGCTGACTGTCAATGACAGGTGACCCATTAGCAGATGTGTCCGGCGGTCTGGCCAGTATTTGGTCGGCGTGTCGCCGATGCAGCTCATCATCTTCCGTTTTCACCACATAAGTGGCCGGCCCCTCCACCGTCTCCACGGTGGCCCGACACCACCTGTTCCCGGGCCCGTACATGCGTATGAGCACGGGCTGCAACAGCGTAAAAGTCCGCGCGGGCGGGCGCTGTGCCGCCGCCTCCAGCTGCTGCTCGGCGCGACTCGGCGCCGAGTCGGGGTGTAAGCTCGACACTGCAGTCCTGTATCTTCGTCCATTCAGTAACTCAGCAGGTGTCTTGTTAGTAGAGCTATTGGGCACAGTCCGTAAATAATATAAAACTTTGCAAAGTTTCTCCTGCCATTGCATGTCCAGGTTATCTAGTTTCTTTATTTTATTCTTAAATTTTTGAATGGTGCGTTCAATCTGCCCGTTAGTCTCTGGGTGGTAGGGCGGTGAATACAAATGTTTAATTCCATTCTTTTTAAGAAAATTATTAAATTCATCCGAGGTGAACGCACGTCCATTGTCGGACACCAACACGTCTGGCAGCCCTTGTGAAGTGAAATTTTTTCTCATAACAGCTATCACCGTACCACTATTAATCGCTGGTATGATTTCAGCCTCAAACCATTTGCTGTAGCTGTCTACTAGGACTAAAAATGTTTTTCCCTGAAAGGGCCCCGCAAAATCCACATGCTCACGGCTCCACGGCTTCTCTGGAACAATCCAAGTCTGCGGGTCCTTTAGTGGGTTATTTCTGACTAGCTGACATTGCTGACACGCGGCCACAACACTCTCAATCTGCCGATCCATGTTGACCCACCACACGTAGCCTTTTGCATACGCTTTTGTCTGGACAATGCCCGCATGAGGGGCATGTAACAACTTTAACACTTTGTCCTGTAAGGACGAAGGTATTATGACTCTGTTGCTCCACAATAAACAACCTTTATTATGTGAAAGAGCCTCTCTCCGTGTCCAATAAGCTTGTAGGTTCGAGTCTATGTTCCTTCGTGGCCATCCGTGCAAAACGTGAAACCTTACTTTTTGCAATACCACATCTTTGTTGGTGTCCACAGCTATCCTAGCAGCGTCCAGGTCCCAGCCGCTCGGCTGCTCCTCCAGCAGCAACACGTCACACAGCACATCCTCCTGCACACTCGACGTGTCCGGAGCGGTCCACCTGCTCAACGCGTCCGCGTTGCCGATTAATTTACCAGGCCTGTACTGTATACTGTAATCATAACTGGAAAGTTTCAATGACCAGCGCAACATCCTCGGTGATATCTGGTCTGGAATTGGCTTTGCGGGATTGAATAAACCGACCAACGGCTTACTCGTATGATCTGTCACAATACAAAATTTACGACCCGCCAAGAATTCGTGAAACTTTGTCAATCCAAATATAATAGCCAGGACCTCCTTATCAATCTGCCCATATCGTCTCTCGTGTGCCTGTAGAGTCCGTGAAGCCATCATCACCGGCCGCTCTGACCCATCCTCCATGATGTGTGCAATAATTGCTCCGAGACCGTATTCCGATGAGTCACAAATGAGAAGTAGTTCTTTTTGCAAGTCATAGCCCACCAACGTTCGATCTGATAACAGTAATCGCTTCGCCTCCACAAATGCTTCCTGTTCCTTCTCACACCAGCTCCAAGGTCTTTTTGATTCTAACAGTCGATACAGTGGTTCCAACACAGTGCTCTTGTCAGGTAAGAATTTTTCATAAAAGTTATATAAGCCCAGGAAGGCATGCAAGGTCTCTCTGTTGGTTGGGGCCGACTTTTCCTGAATCTCTTTGACTTTCGCAGGTGCTGGGTGACGTCCTTCTGCATTAATCATGTGCCCTAGGAATGTGATGCTGTTCGCAGCGAACACGCATTTCTTTACGTTGAGGCGGAGTCCCATCTGTTGCAGTTTGCTCAGTACTTCTCTAAGTCTCCGATTGTGTTCTTCACTCGTGGCTCCAGTGACAGCGATATCGTCTAATAGACACGCCACTCCATCCATACCCGCTAACGCCGTCGACATCAGACGCTGAAAAATCGCTGGCGCCGCGCTGACACCGAATGGCAGACGATTTACTTTCATTACACCGATAGGAGTGTTCAGCGTGAGCAGCATAGCTGTAGCATCATCTACCTTCAGTTGTGTGTACGCGTTTTTTAAGTCCAGCTTACAAAATATTCTGCCGCCACTATGTCTCACAAACGCTTCCACAGACGTCGGCAGCGGATAGATGTCTGTATCTATAGCAGTGTTCACCGTGACGTCACGAGCTTTAGATTGGTAGCTCGTAGGGGTGGGGGCGTCAACCACAGCATCTTGTATGTCTTTTCCGACAACAGTACGCGATGCACCTGAGTCCACTTCCATAGATAAATGAACGCCGTCTATCATAACGTCTGTGGTAATAGGTGGTGAGTAATTATCCACGCAGACGTATACGCCCATCATCTTCTCAGGTGAAGTGTTCACACTCGTGTTGGTGTCCCTCGTGTCGTCGACCTGTTGTACACGACCTGGCTTCTTGGCGCAGGCCGCCGCAATGTGCCCAAACTTTTTGCAGTAGAAGCACTTCGCCTTAACAAACGGGCAGCGCTCGCCCGGCCTGTGTGCGCGTGCACACCGTCGACACTCGTTCGAGTTAACATTACCAATGTCCATAAGTTCAGTCTCCGTGACACTGGACGGAGTTTGCTTAGACTCACTAGCCACACACGCAGGGTACAAATCAGGGAACGTCACTTGATAGTCGAGACACATCTGTAACACGACCTCGTACGTCAAGTCTTTCTTTTTCAATAAGTCGCGTCGCAAGCGATCGTCCCGGACCCCCAGCACTAGTCGGTCTCTCAACTGGCGTTTCAAGTCCATGAAATTGCATTTTGCACCAAGCAGACTTATAGCCGCCACAAAGTCTTGCACGCTTTCACCTTGCACTTGTTGACGTTTGTAAAATTTTCCCGCTTGCAAAATTTCGTTAACCTCAGGTTCATAAAACTTATCCAAAACACAAAAAATTTCCACTAAAGGTGCTTCCGTAGGACGTTTTGGAACTAAAAGTGATGCAATTAACGCGAAAGTGTCTCTGCCGCACTGAGAAAGAAACAGCGATCGTCCCTTGTCGAGATTAGTTTTGTCATAACCCGCCGCATCAAGCGCACAAAGTAATTGTTCTTTATAATCACACCACTTATCAGTCTTTGGGTTAAATTGTCCGGGAAACACTATATTTGTTGCATTTGCCGTCATTTTCACCGAAATCCAAATTATTTTCCGCAGTCGGCGACTGATGATTAATTTCCATCACCAACATTTATATACATATAAAGTGATATCTTTAGATATTATGATTTATGGCAGTCTTGTTATTTGACAAGTAAATAATCAGGGTAGGTTGGTAGAAAATCTTGTTTTGGTAAGTGTTACTCACTACTGGTAGTTTAGTCAGTACAGGTAAGGTAGGGGTTTGGTCCATGAATCATTTGTCATCACCCATTGTATCACAGAATCATTTTAACATAGTATCTTGTACTAGTATTTGAATGTATGAGTGTAAAATTACACAATTTTGCTTTATTGTTTTAATTTACATAATAAATATCATTTATCAATTTATGACAGGATAATTAAGCCACCTAGTGGTTAGGTAAGACCATAGAAATATAAATAACAGGAGAAGTGGTATGGGGGCGTGTCTGTGTCCGCGCGTCTTGATCACAATGCTCATGCCTCAGGCAAATGGCCGTCTCCGCTAACTAGTGCGCTTTCGAGCGCGATCGTGATAACATTTAAGAATACCGTGTTGTTCAGTGGTTTCTTGTAAAAATCGAAGCTAAACTATAAACTTTATAAATCGTAGAACCACTTTTCATAAATCAGCACAAGTATTTTGCTATATTTGTGTTGAAAATCATGAAAAACAACAAATCGTAAAATATTTCTTGCCTTTACTACGTTATTTTTGTTTTCATATATCACAGCGACTGTACTTTTATTGTAGTAAATACATTGCTTCTTTACCACTACCAAAGTATGTCGCTAAGTAACTGGACAAGCAATGTAAAAGTTACAAAACGATATTTACTTTAAGCGGTTGCATCGTTAGTACGGCCGCAGCGTCTTGAGACGGATTAGTGATGTGGTTGTGCAGATCCACTAACGTAGGCTATCGACAATAATGTCGATTGTGGTATGAATTTATATTACTATTAAAGTTTATTCTTCAATTTGTCAACAGTTATAGCCTGAATGGAAGACCGATGTGAAATCTTGTTTTATACTCATTTAGATTTTCTCATAATGTTGTTATTTTTTTGGTTTACTTAATATTTCTTTTTTTTACTTACTTATTGTTTATTTATATCATCTTATTATATGTATATCGTTTTATATTTATAATTTTTTCAGCAACTTCCAAAAATTTTAATACAATAATAAATGGGAGAATCGATAAGTTTCCGATTTAGTCAATCACTAGCGTATATGTAAAATAAATGGCTTTTGCACAGCACAACGATAGAGAATGATGTTTTCGTGTGGGTGAGTTGTACGGTGCATGGTAAATGCACGCTGTGTTTGATGGGATAAGGTTTATAATTGATTATGTAGTACGTTCTGATTTGTAAATTGCAAGTGTGAGCGGGGCCTCGTATTTATTGGGTTTACTGATCGCATGTGTGATCGCAGGCTAGAGAGTAGGGATAGATAGAAGACATTGGGTTTCGATACATTTTCAACTACCGGGCATATCTCCTTCTTTCTTATATCTATGGGTAAGACACTGAGTATCTTGTACATGGTGATTTCTTTTAATCAGGTATATTTTTTTGTTAAAAATAGTAACTCAGCGTTATAGCCATGAATATTAAAAGATACAACCAAGTCGAGATCAGAAAGCAAACTGTTTATTTCCTTTTTACCCTCACTACAAAAATGTTACACTTGACAACTAATGAAAAACCAATCAACAAGGTTCAAACATAACAAATATAAAATTATAATAGCATTTTAATGGGCTGGTGTTTATATCAGTAACAGGTACGTGTAACCTTAGCTGATAAGGAGTAATCATTCAAGGCGGCCTGTTCTTCCATAATATTATTATCCTTTGATGTCAGGCTAGATCCCACGTGTTATTGGTTTAACATGTTATGAGCATCTCGTGCTAAGCATGTGCACAATGTGCCAAATATGTACCAGCTAGCAACATACAATCAATTTTGTTAAGAGTATCCCGTACTCGCTGATAACAATCCAGTTAGTGGGGTAGAATTCCGCACTCACTATAGGGAGAATAATGTTTCTGCAAGTTTATATACATCAAACAGACAATGTGCAGGGTTAAGTAAGGCTGTCTCGCAGCCTTCATGCTCGTAAATTAAAAGCATATAGAACCACCTTTTTACAATTTCACCAAGGTCACAGAAATGGGACTTACCTCATAGGACGAGTACATACCAGCGTTAGCTATGCAGAGTAACATCGCTAAGTGCATCGCATGCCACATTGGTAATTTCACATCCAGCTAGTAACGTGGAGTTAACGTTGCTGAGGACATCTTGTGTCGACTGGAGAGATAAAGTTTTAACAAGTTTGCAGCACACATGCAGTAAACAGTGTTAATGTCCACCATAGTGCTTATGTTATTTATAAAGCACGGTCAGTATCACGTACAAGGTGGTCAGTTAGAGCCAGGCACTCTCGCACATTAAGTTTGTGGGACGCCTCAGAATATAGGTACATCCGATGTTGATCAGGACTAAGAGTGCTTCTGGTGTATTTATTACAGTGTTGCAAAAGTGAAAAGTTTTAAATCGGGAAATTTGCCATCTAAAAATCGGGAGAAATTGGGACATTTTTTTTCGAAATAAAACAAGAGTAATAATATGAATAAAATCATATAATTACTAATAGCAATAATAAATCAACAATTTTTATTAATTATTTTCATCTTTGTACCATTCCTTACTCGCTATTTTAGAGAACATTTTGTCATCAATATGGAAATTAAAACAATTTTGATTGTTTTATAAATGATAAATAATAATAAATGATTTTATTTCTGTAAGTGGGTTTGGACAAAACACTTTTACATGTCAATCATATTTTTTAAACTAGATGAGGTCAGCGTTTCCTATCTGACTACTCCGAGAAGAAAGGCCGAAACAAACTCAGAGGTCACAGTCTCTTTTAAAGTCCAGACATAATCTTGGTCAGATCATGTAAAGATCATGTAGATTGGTGTCTGAGATGGTCTTTTGAGGAAAGAACCACACAGATTGAGAGGACCTGTCCAGTCAGTGCACGCATTTGTCAGTGACCGTGCAGCTCAACTCAGGGTTTAAGGAGCTCAACGATTCGACGAACAATACCAAAGAAAGGACGTTTGGGTAGGCCGCATAAATTACTCAAGCTGCCAGACCGTGATAAAAACTAAATAATAAAATAAAAAGGAATGACCCACATAGTCTTCACATTCACAATGATTAAAACAATATAATACTTTAAAAAGTAAATATTCATGTCATTGTATATATAAAATTCATTCATGTCAATGTGTATATAAAACCCAGAAATAGTCTTGGTCAGATCATTTAAGGACCATGTAGATTTGTGTCTCGAATGGTCTTCTGAGGAAATAATTATACAGATTTGAGTGGACCTGTCCAGTCAGTGCACGCATTTTTCAGTAATCGTGTAGCTCAACTCAGAACTTAAGGAGTTCAACGACTCGACGAACAATACCAAAGAAAGGACATTTGGGTAGGCCACATAAAGTACTCAAACTGCCAGATTATCATTAACATTATCTGAGAAAAAAAAAACAACATTATATGATCCACATAGCTAGTCCTCACGTTCACAATAATATAAAAAAATATGTATATATTATACTTCACAAAGTAAATATTCATATAGTGGTACAAACGATTGAAAAAAAAATTAAAATTAAAAACCAAATTTCTGAAAAATTGGGCAGCTTAATCCCAGGCCTTTTTGTCCTCAACGTAATCTTTAATGGTATAAAACGCTTTCTGGCACAACTTACGTTTAATGAATGATTTGAATTTATTAAGGCTTAGATCTTGTACGTGGCTTGGAAGTTTATTGTAAAAGCGTATACATTGACATCTGAACGAGCTACCTATTTTCTTGAGCCTTGTTGTAGGTACTACAAATTTGTGTTTGTGTGTTTATCTTATGGATATCACTGTATTTTTTATACAATTTTATTTTTATGGGTTTATAAAAGATTTTCAAAAATATACTGAGAAGGCACAGTCATAACAATCAAATTGATGAATATTCCAATTTTTGTAATTCTAAATTAAAATTAATAGATTTTCCAGATGTTTTTCGGTATTGTGCGCATAAAATGTGTTCTGATGCTAATCATGTGGAAGTGTTAGATACAATGTATCGTAGTTTGGTTAGCATTTTAAAGGAAGGTGCCGAGCGTACTTATTTATGTAAACAAATGCGTCATAATAGCAAAAGGTACATTCCTGGTTGGAACAGGTACGTTCGTGATGCTCACAGAGAGGCTCGACTGTGTTACCAAACATGGTTGTCTTATGGTAAACCTGACCGTGGTTATGTTTACAGTAAAATGTGTGAATCTAGAAAAACCTTTAAGACCAATTTGAGATATTGTCAAGATAACCAACAGCAGATAAAAATGGATATTTTAGCTAAACATCACACTGAAAAGAAATTCGGATCATTTTGGAAATCCACAAACAGTTTAAATCCGAAGTTGAGTCCCCCTGTGAGCGTGGCGGGCGTACATGAGCCAGCAGATATAGCCAATGCATTCCGGCGCCATTTTCAAGTTGAGTCACCTCTTATTAGACCTGTGCAGGTGGTCGATTCTGGGGCCAGGTCCGGCGACATTTCTATTGTTTTTACGGCACAAGAAATTGCAGCCATTATAAAGAGAATGGAGAGGGGTAAATCCCCTGGTCATGATGCCCTCAGCATCGAGCACCTGAGGTATGCGGGGGGACACTTGCCACGTGTGCTTTCTTTGTTTTTTAACATGTGCGTTAGTCACAATTACTTACCGGACGACCTAATGTATACAGTGGTAGTGCCTATTCAGAAAAATAGAACAGGGGATGCCTCTGACATTTCCAATTACAGGCCCATCTCTCTGGCCACTGTCATAGCAAAAGTTTTGGATAGTCTGCTTGATAAACAACTGGCCAAACACCTCAAACTACATCATGCCCAGTTCGGTTTTAGGCCTGGGCTGTCTACTGAGAATGCAATCTTGTGCCTCAAGCAGACTGTTCAATACTATACAGACAGGAAGACTCCTATTTTTGCCTGTTTTCTGGATCTGTCAAGGGCATTCGATCTCGTATCTTACGATATTTTGTGGCGTAAACTGGAACTTGAAACTACTGTACCACCTGAGATAGTGTCAATATTTAGATACTGGTACAGTCGGCAAAGCAATGGCGTGAAGTGGGTTGGTTCGCACTCGGACGTGTATCGGTTGGAGTGCGGGGTGAGACAGGGGGGGCTCAGTTCACCTCGGCTCTTCAACCTATACATGAACCAGCTGATCCTTGGGCTCAGCAGCACCAATGTCGGATGTCATATTGACGGAGTGTGCATTAATAATATAAGTTATGCTGACGATATGGTGTTGCTGAGCCCATCGATCGGAGCTCTGAGGGTGCTGATCGATGTGTGCGAGTGTTATGCGGAGAATCATGGGCTCAAATATAATGTCACAAAGAGCGAGCTAATGGTTTTCAAAGCAGGCAACCTGACATATTCGTGTATTCCTCATGTTGCACTGTGTGGAGAATCCCTGCGAAGAGTGGACAAGTTTAAGTATCTAGGCCACTGGGTCACGGAAGACCTTAAAGATAACTGTGACATTGAAAGGGAACGTAGGTCGCTGGCTGTCCGTTGTAACATGCTGGCCCGCAGGTTTGCACGATGTACGAGGGCAGTTAAAGTAACGCTTTTTAAAGCTTACTGTCAATCCTTCTACACGTGCAGTCTGTGGGTTAACTTCACTCAGCGCGCATACAGCGACCTACGTGTTCAGTATAATAATGCACTGAGAGTACTTCTGCGGCTGCCGTGGCGTTGTAGTGCGTCAGGGATGTTTACGGATAATAATGTTGATGGTTTTGCCGCGATTATTAGAAAAAGATGTGCATCCCTGATGTCACGTGTACGTGGCAGCACCAACAGTATTCTTAGTGTGTTTGCAGATCGGTGGGATTCCTCGATAATGCGGAGGTGGATGCAGCTCCACGCTGAATTTTAATTTTTATGTTTATCCGTGTCTGTACCTATTAATACTAAATAATAAGTAAAATTGTAACTAACCCTATGGACTCTGTCCGAAATAAAATGATTCTATTCTATTCTATAACATTAATTTCCTTAAATTTCTCTCTGAGAGAGTGTCTCGGGCTTAATTTATAAATTGATCGAACGGCTCTTTTCTGCAAAACAAAGATAGTTTGAATGTCGGCGGCATTTCCCCACAACAAAATACCGTACGACATTACACTATGAAAATAGCTAAAGTACACTAAACGGGCTGTCTCTATGTCAGTTAAATTACGAATTTTTCTAACAGCATAAGCTGCGGAGCTTAGCTTTTTTGACAATTTATCTATATGTGGGCCCCACTGAAGCTTAGCATCCAAAGTTAAGCCTAAGAATACTGTGCTATCTTCAGGATTCAATTCTTCGCCCTTTATCAACACCTTAGTTTTCACCTACCTAACGCGTGGTAGGGTAAACTTAATACATTTGTTTTTTTTCATCATTAAGAAGTAAATTGTTAACATTGAACCAGTGAACTACTTTTGAGATCGCGCTATTAACGTCGTCAGTAACCAACTGCTGACGTTTAAGTTTAAACAAAAGTGAAGTATAATCCGCAAACAACACTATATCATGGTTATCCTTTATGAGGTAAGGCAAGTCATTAATATAAATAAGAAACAAAAAAGGACCAAGAATCGAGCCCTGTGGGACTCCCATTATTACTATAGATCCAGGAGATCTTTTTCCATTTACGTCAACGCTCTGAATCCTATTACTCAAGTATGAAGAAAGAAGATCCAGAGCGGTGTTCCGGATCCCGTAGTGGCGGAGTTTCCTGATTAACGTTTCATGAAGAACGCAATCAAATGCCTTGGACAAATCACAAAAGATGCCCAAGGCATCGCATTTATCTTTCCATGCATTATAAATATGTCCTAAAAGTTCAACATCAGTAGTAGAACGACCCCTTGTAAAACCGAACTGTTTGCTATGTAATAATTTATGTTTATTAAAAAATCTTTGCAATTGCTCTAAAATTAATTTCTCAAATATTTTACTAAAGGTAGGTAGTACTGAAATGGGTCTATAATTTGTGGGGTCTGATGTACTACCTGATTTAAACAAAGGTATTATTTTACTATTTTTCATAAGGTCAGGAAACTCCCCACAGTCGATACAATTATTAAAGATAAGAGCTAAACTAGGTGCTACAATGTCAATAATAGACTTCGCAACTTCTACAGAAATACCCCACAGATCTGCAGTCTTTTTTACATTTAAAGTGTGAAAGGTTTTAATTATGTCTCTACAGGTAATATGTTCAAAAAGAAATTCCGAATCGGAAACATTAAATTTTCCTTTAGCAAAGGCTCAGCAACAGAAGGTGATGAGTTTAGAGATTTTGTAGTTAAAATGGGAATATCCGAAAATAAATTTTCAAAGGCCACTGCGACTTGTGAATCTGATTTTATGATGTTATCATTAATAGATAGGCTGTTATCAATATTTCGGTTACTAGACCTTCCCGTTTCATTATTTATAATATTCCAAGTCGTTTTAATTACATTACTACTGTTTTTAATCTTCGAACTCAAATAACGCGACTTGGCTATACAACAAACTTTTTAAAATAATTTTGAATAATTTCTAACATATAAATTAAATTCAGCCGTGTTTACATAAGTCCTTTCATTGTACAGCTCATAAAGCCGTGTTCTACTTTTATGAATACCAATGGTAGCCCAATCACTGAAAGATGCATTACTATTAACCGAGATAATCTTGGGAATAAAGGTGGAATTAAATTGTTTACAGTAAATATTTAAAAAATCATCATATAGATGATTAGGATCAGCATGAATTGACAAAAGTGGTAATTTATTAACTAGTTTATCTTTAAAAGCTTCCAAGCGGCTTGCAGTTTTGGGGTTAACAGTGATATCCTTTTTAGCCACTTTGTTGTTTTGTTTTGGTTTGGGATAGTAATCTTCTGCCCGCAATGATCAGAATCTAGTAAATTTATAATTTCTTTGTGGCTTGGTCAACACATCACAACACAAACATATGTATAAATATTATCTAGGCATGTGGCATTAGTAGGGATTATTCTTGTAGGCTCCAAAAATAGGTTTACAAGATTGTAGGACTGAAACAGACTTATTATTTTAGTACAAGAACCTGAGTTTTCCAATAAATTAACATTAAAATCACCACAAGTGATAATGGACTTGTAAGAGTTACAAATGTTGTGTAACACCTCATCCATTACCTTTTCAAAGCAGTCATACAATCCTGAAGGTGGTCTGTATATACTTAATACAATAAACTGCTCCAATTCTATACAGGCTATTTCAACTGTCCGCTCAACAGATAGGCTCACTATATCCTTACGGTCTTTAAGTTTAAGCTGTTTACTAACTAAAATTAATGAGCCACCATGTATAGCATTAACTCTGCTGAACGAACTACCAACCTGGTGATTATTAAAATTGAACAATAACTGGTGGTTTTTAAGCCAATACTCAGTTATACAAAGAATATCAATACTGTTTAAATTCATTTATAATTCTACTTCTAAATCTTTGTTCATAAATCCTTGAATATTTTGATGCACCAGGTTAATACTATTTACTGATTTTAAACTTTTATTTGATTTTATTTTGCAATTCTCATTCTGTACACTATTGCAAGAGGTGGCCTCTATTGTCTTAATTTCTAATTTAAATTATTATCAATGTCAATTTTTGATACCAAATTATTGTCTGAATTATTTAACATGATGTCACAGCATTGCTCAATAGAAGCAATTTGTTTAGCCAAATTCTTAGCTGTAATAGAAAAGTAATATGATAGCAAAACAGCTATCTGTCTTTTAAAATACTTTGAAAGGTAGTACTTATCCACAAAAAATCTATCTTTTGTCAAATAAAAGTGATTACCAACATAATTGTTAGTGTCAATTAAATTAAATAAATTATTATTGTATGTCAAATTATGTAATGTCTTATTCATTTCTGATCTAAAATTGTTTTCTTCCTGTGGCAAACTTTGGCTGTATGGGAATGTGAACATTACAATTTTTCTTAAACTAAGGTTGCACAATGATCTATAATATTGGAGTAATTCCCCTTTGTTCACATTACCCCTATTACCAACAAATATTAATAACTAGCTTTTTCCCGCGACTTCGTCCGCGTTGAAGTCGAAAATGGTTCTAATAGGATTTTTTATTGGTTTTTTACGTTACGGTATTAACTTTGTTATAACATATAAATTATTATGTTAAAATGTTTGAATAATTATATAATATAACAATCTTTATTATAGTGTAGGGATATAAAGGATAAATAAACCTGAAAAAATAAAAAAATCTGGCGAAAGCTACACGGGTGTATTATCTTTTTATAACGAAATCGAAATACTACACCTACCGCAGTATTTCTTTGTAAAAAATATTTTTTGTTTTTCTTTCGGGTGCTAGAATCACCAGGCTACTCTGTGCGCTTACTCTGGAGCATGCCACATACAACTGGCCATGGGAGAAGCAGCTTTCCCTCAAGTCTACTCCCGCTACCTTAAGAGTTTGACCTTGAGCTTTGTTTATAGTCATTGCGAAGCATACTATGGGAAACTGCACTCTCTTGAATTCGAAGGGGTAATTTGATGGTGTTAGGGGAATCCTAGGAATAAATACAGACCTCTGTAAAGCTTAGAAACCTTAAAATGCGGTACTAATATGTATAGTACGGTGACTTTCGAGACATTCCAATTTTAAAGAGTATTTGCATTGCAAGCACCAAGCCTTTATGTACGTCCAACCTTTTTTGAATAAAATCGGATTGACTTTTCAAACATGTGTCAAAATAAAATGTAATTTAAATCAAAAGCACTAAGGAGTATTGATATCAACTTCGAAGCAAATCACTCCCAAAATAACTTTCTACCCCTATTTAACCCCGTTAGGGGATGAATTTCAATAAAATACGAAACAGGTCTTCCCTTAATTCTGTAAAAAAATGTATATGCAAAATTTGAAGTAGATTGGACCAAGGAATCACGTTGTCCCATATAAAATTTGCCCCCCTTTTTCACCCCCATAAGTGTAGAATTTCGAAAAATCCTTTCTTATCGGATGCCTACGTCATACAAAGAACACAACCTCCAAGTTTCAGGTCTCTACGATCAGCGTTTTAGGCTGTGCGTTGATCCGTCAGTCAGTCATTCAGGACAAAGCATTTTATATGTATAGATATAGTACCTATCCTGGTTAAAACTACATTTTATAACTTGTTTCATTATGTCAAATAAAGAACAACCAGGCATACAGTATTTCATTATTGAGTGTCCTATATATATTTATATCTTTATTACAGCTTTGGCAATATGCATAAGTTTTTCCTTTTATGCTTTCATTCAACCAACCAGAGCATTCAGATTGCAATTCCCACTCCTTTTATAATTTTGTAGGTATTTCTTCCGTTTAATTCCGGCACTAGTACTTGGGATGTTAACAGAGTCACTGTCGGAGTCAGACATCGTAAAACACAACAATATGAGATGTTAATTCTACAGCAGTTGGTAATTAAATGAAGGAACGGAATAAACTAAATAATGTAAATAGGTATTTGATTTAAGTTTAACGACATCCCCTCGTATACTCGGCAGACAATAATCAACTTTATTTTAAGGTATTGCAGTGCCATAAGGAGGTCAGGTTAAAATATCGAATAAGAATTTTTGGGGAAACCCCGACAATAGTTTCGTGTTACAAGGTTTAATTTAGTGTTGCCGTTTTTTAAAAACGATCTCCCATTTGTTAAAATTGTTAAACATAAATCGGGAGATTGGGTCGCTAAATCGGTATATCGGGAGACGATATCCAAAATCAGTAGATCTCCCGATAAATCGGGAACTTTTGCAACACTGATTTATTGATATCATTGATGAGCGCCGCAGCCGTCTCAGGTTTCCACTGACGATGCACATAATTTATTTATTTATTTATTTAATACTTCAAGCACAGAAATGTACAGAGGCGGACTTAATGCCATAGGCATTTTCTACCAGTCAACCTTTAGGTGATGCAGAGACAAACAGTGGTAGGTGCAAGGTAGGTGCAATTAAGAAAAATTGAGGAATAACAAAAAAATTATTTAAGTAAAATATAAAGATACACATATATACCTATTGCAAACTATAAATATAAGATATATGTCTAATTATATATAAATATAAGCACAAATACATAATACGTCTCAGGTTTCCGTTAACGATGCACTTAATACACTTTCTATCACATAGCTTAATTAACATTTTGTTATTTTAGTAAGGAGTATCGTAAACTTATTTTAAATTAATATTTTGACGAGAGAATTTTTCTTGCGATGTCAGAATGCGAAAAGAAAAGTGACAGTTCGGTGTTACCAACGAAAGAGGAAGATAATTCTATACAAAAAATATTTGCAACATTTTGATCTCTAAAAAAACGCGATGTTAGACGACACGTATTAGTAATTACTACCTTTGTAAATGATTATATTTCAGATCGCTGTGAAGTAAAATTTGTATTTACACGTCGTCTATGTAGGATAGATAATTATAATAGAAAACATTTTTAGTAAAAAAAAAACAAGAAATATTAATTAGAGCTCCGGACAGAGAGAGGTGGAAAGAGAGTAGGAAGGCCTTTGCCAAAACAATAAATATTACCTGGCATATAGACATAAAATAAACCAAGCGAAGTCGAACTTTTTAAGAGTCGTTCAATCTCAATATTCAATACTCAAGACTAAACTTAATACTCGTACCTTTATTACTTTACCATAATGTATACTTAGGTGGTGTTGAGTATCAAGTTCCAGGTGTGCTGCTGGTGGTCTTGAATAAAACTACTTGATTTCGATATGACAAGTACTGTATTTCTTTTGCTGATTACAATAGATAAGACGACCGATATGTGTGCGCACGCTCAAGGTGTCGACGAGCGAGTGCAAAGGTGGGGGGAAGCCCGCGATCACGTTGTGGTGTGTGGTCCGATGTGACGTCAGGAACATATTCCCCGCGTTGGAGAGAAGTCTTCAAGATGATGTCGAAGAGACTGGAAGAGCGCATATGATGTTGTAGTATGCACGTGTTCTGATGCCCTTCTTCGTCAGCATGTCGGTGACTCGACAATGTCCGTCAGAGCCAGTCTTCATTGCAACTACTCTGCCCAGCAACCACAGAAGAGAAGGGAGATTAGTGTTTCTCACTAAGACCATGGTGCCTAATTTCAGCTCTTGACCAGCTGTCTGCCATTTGGTTTTCTGCTGCAGGAGAGACACATACTCATTAGAGAAGCACTGGCAAAAATGTTGTCGTAGTTTTTCGATGCGATCGAAGCGCTGTAGCCGCTGGATATTGACATCGGTGATCTGAGGACGAGGGACTGACGTGAGTGATCGTCCGATGAGGAAGTGTGAAGGAGAAAGATAAGAAAGATCTGATGGATCAGTGGATAGAGGTGTTAAAGGTCTGGAATTTAAAATAGCCTCTATCTGAATAAGACAAGTTGAGAGCTCTTCATATGTTAAATGAGTGAGGCTCATTACTCTACGCAATAAATATTTGCTGCACTTTCCCAAATTCCACCGAAATGTGGACTCTAGGCAGGTATAAATTTAAATTCAATGTCTTTGGTTGCAAGATCTGACTCTATATTGTTAGATGAAACCTTTAAGAAGCGTGAAAGCTCATTGTGAGCTCCCACAAATGTAGTGCCGTTGTCAGAGTACACGCGTTGAGGCTTGCCCCGTCGATTAATAAATCGGCTGAAGGCCGCAAGAAGAGCCTCCTTGGTGAGGTTCGGAAACCAGCTCCAGATAAACAGCTCTGACTGCAAAGCACACAAAAACACAAATGTATGACTTAAGTAGCTTACATCCTCTACCCCTACGGTCGGCTATCAGCACTGGCCCGGCATAATCAAGCCCTGTATTCAAAAAAGGGTACTCTAGATGAGTCCTATCCTGTTATTTATATTTCTATGGTCCTATCGCTTGGTAGGTTGCCCTGATGACCTTGTGACAGTACCTGAAATACCCTAGGCTGATAAAATTTTCGTTTTTCCTAATTGTGTTAATATTAGTGTTTGGATCGGTTCCCCGTAGGGGGAAGAACTGTGCCCCTCCTTTTCGCACAGTTCTGTAGGGCTCGTCCCAGACTGGTCACCCTCCCACCGATATAAGAAAGAGAAGCATTCCCATAAACTAAACTACCTTGTTCCGTCTCGGAAGATTAGGAAACAAGGATTGGACAATGAAGTTAATATTGGGAATTCACAGTTAGTAAACACAAGTATTATAATATGACGCTAAGAAGACAAGAGGGTATGCAAAAGTATATAATATAATATTATGTTTTAGTATTATAAATGTTGGAACGCCAACGTCTCCTCCTCTCGCAGGTGAGCACCAATATCTGCAATACAGACTTGGTAAGGTAGAAGGGGTAAAGGGATCGTTACGCTTGTACTTTAAATACGATTACGTACTACTACGTTAATTTGTCTGTTTACAATATACCCACTTCACTGAGACTGGGAACCGTATAACAACGTTTGCCTCATTGTACGTGTCCTGCTAGACCTAACGCATGGAACCTCTGAGGAACTAATACGATTCTAACGGAACACGCTCCCTAAGCACTAAATAAATGTTTCACTCAATCCTAAGACAGAGTACTGCGAAGTCCAACTGTCATTGAGGAAAACAAGTTTTATATTGAATAGTTCTAATCGCGTACTAATATGAAAGACCCTTACGACATAGGCTGTCGTAAGGGTCTTTCATATTAGTACGCCCATTTTTACAAAGTTAACACAAAACTAGCACAAGCGCACCGTAGACTCAGTCTCTAGCAGAATACACTACGATCGTACCTGGTGAACACCGAAGTGGCAGCTCGTCACTTCATATTTCCTTAATCTGCCCCATTAAGAGGATGCGGTGCGGCTGTTAGCGGCATTGCGTCCCAATAAACAAATCTCGATAAACAGTGTCGATTTAGTAATAGTCCTACAGAACGGACGGGGTATTTTTATCGAGATACGTTCCCTAGCGTTCATCGAACGTCTACCAATTCAGTTTAGGGTACTTAGTGAAGCCTACCCCCAAATCCCTGGAAAAATGTGTCAACACGCCTCACGCAAGATATTCTGTGGCAAAACCTTTTCGGAAACAGAAATCGTCACTAACGTTTGGTTGTTTTGTAATGCAATTACGGATTGGCTTTATAGCCTAGATCAATTCCAAATGACCTGAGAGTATTTATGGCTCTGCCTTCCAAATGTGGTGCGTCATCTCAAAGTCAACAGTCGGAGCATTACTGCCCAGTCAAGTATGGTGGAAGGCCTTCGCCATTTCCCTATAGCCAACTGCTAGTGACAATAATCTGCCAAGGTACGGATTAGGATATGGACACGTAATACACGAGAATGTAGCATTAGTTATAAAACACGATACTAAATAAGTGTTGAGTTACAAGAACTTATGATACGTGAATTATATTACCAGCCTAGGATAATTATTATAATGAAATACTCACTCAGTCACACCAACAAGCACACACTCACCCAATCGCACGAACACGCACACACATATACTCGTACTTCGTTAAATACTACATTAGTCTAATCTGGGCTTCAACCCAACTATATTTAACTTAATAAATAATACTCGCTATCTTGCGACAGCCCACTTGGACAATCATGGCCTCTGGTATTCAACAAGTCTGCTAATATAACTAGCCTAATATTACGTCCACACCCTACCGTGGTCTAAAACCAACTTTTTTCAACTTAACTACCCTGGCTACGGACTCTGATGTCTGACATGTCTGTACCCTTTCGCGACTCAAAACCAACTTCCCAACTTCCCCCGCTTGGACTCTCGCGTCCGTAGTCTTTCGTGATCTCGCACCAACCCCCGGACTTCATTCCTCAGTCCCCTAAATTCCTAAAAAATACCACGTTGACTGTTTGGTCGTTTCGCAGAATAGGTTTATGACTCTTTTTGTGCACAACTTCTTAATTGTTTTAAAAGGGTCGGTATGAATTGCCTTACTAGATCTTTAACAGATGTTCGCTGCATTCTCAGGGATGGTGAATCTTTTGAGACCGTCGACGAGTTATTATTTATATACATTTTATTATAAACCATACAAATATTTTAGCACAGAACATATTAAGTTTCGGTCGGCCCGGGCACGTTAACAGTACGAGAGCGGTTAAAGCATTCTAGCTAGGTGCTAGCTAGAATAATAAAATAATTAATCCAATAATATAACTGCAGTTATTGGATAATTGATAGTTACTTCGATGGAAGCATCGGCTTTGCATGACTTTTGAAAGTTTGGTTAGATCCATCTTCATAACTTGTTGTTTAAAGTTGAAAAAGCATGAAAATCGAGAGCTGTAAGTTTACATAGAAAGAACCGCATGTTGACACCCCTGCTCTCAGAATATTTGTACAAAGTGGGCACGGATTGCTACCCAAAAAATATAAATGGAATGGGTTTGTAAGAGGTTCAATATTGTTTTAACATTCTAAAGAAATAGGATATTTTGTTATTAATTAGGGTAACGTGTCGAGCTGTCAACCCATAAAATTGAGACTTAATGTGTTCTTAAGAACCTCGAATCGGCCCTTAAGTGACGGTTTTAAAATAAATATAATAATATATTGTTATTAAATTAGAGTAAATGGCACACAGTCACAACCTGAATAGGCTGAGCTTTGAAGTGAGTGCAGCGAACGCAGTTACGCACTACATGCTTAGCTAGGTTTCTGCCAGCTAAAGTCCAGTAGGTGAGTCTGATGTGTGCTGAAAGTAACTGTGGCCTGGCGTGAAAGAGTGTTTTGTGCTCTCTTTCGAAGATAATTTTCATCAAGTGATGTTTGCTACATAAAAGGATAGGATGCATAACATTGTAACTATAGTTGGAGTTGTTAAGACGTCCACCTACGCGTATTAAGTTGTCTGAATCAATGAAGGGACGAAAGACTTATAAAGACTTATTAAGCGATTCTTTTTGCGTTATTATTTTGGTTATGTGTGTCAGCAGTTGTATGTAAAGATGTTTCTGGTAAAGATTGAATTTGTGTATTAGGTGATGTAGGAAATTTGATTTCTCTATGATTAAGAAAATCAGGACCCGACCACCAAAGAGTGGACGAGCTGATGCAATCAGCCTTCACCCCCCGAGATGTGAGATCAGCGGGGTTGCTCTTAGAAGGCACATAGCTCCACGTCTGTCCAGTCGTAGCTTCTCGTATTTCACTCTATTGCGGACGAATTGATCAAACCGACTTGGAAATGTAGACAACCATCCAAGCACGATCATCGAGTCACACCAAAAGAAACAGTGATTAAACTCTAGAGTGAGTGATTTACGTACCTTCAGAAAAAGTCTTGTGCCCAGTAAAGCACCACACAACTCCAGCCTTGGTATGGCTGTTTGTTGGCTTTATAGGGGCTACCCTGTTTTTGGAAGCTAAAAGGCGAACGCAAACTGTTCCATCGACTGCTACCGTTCTCACGTAAATACATGCACCATAGGCGCGTTCAGAAGCGTCTGTGAAAGTGTGTAGCTCTACTAAAGAAGCGTTGCTACAAGATACCCAACGAGGAATGTGAACAGAGTTAAGAGCTGGAAGTGACTGTACAAGCTCAAGGAATTGAGATTTTATTTCTGTTGGTACTTCATCATCCCAGTTACATTTAAGTATCCACAGCTGCTGTACCATAAGTTTAGCCTGAACTATGCATGGCCCGACGAGGCCAATAGGATCAAACACCTGACTTATCTATATCTATATATCTATACATCTATACATATATATTACGTATTGTTGTTGTTGGTTTTTGTGTAATGTGTAATGTGTAAGTAGTATAAAACAAAGTCGCTTCGCGCTGTCTGTCCCTATGTATGCTTAGATCTTTAAAACTACGTAACGGATTTTGATGCGGTTTTTTTAAATAGATAGAGTGATTCATGCGGAAAGATTTTTTGTATAATACATTAAGGTTTTGTGTAAATTGGCTGAAATATGACGATTATTCTCGAAGATGTCGGAAAAAATCAAGCCAACTGGGAGCTTTACTGGCGTGCGCCGCGTAAGCCGTAAGAGATACCTACATCAAATTTATGTTTTACAGAATTGTATATCTTAAAATGTTCAAAAATAAAGTCCGCGATAGCATATGTCTATCTTCTAAGGATGATCTACAGCAACCATTTTTATCTTTAACAATTTGATAAAAAATTCTTTGTTATTTCCAAAGCAATTTTGACCGGTCTTTTATTTATCCTTATCCAATAAAATATGTTATTTAAATTGGGCATTTAATTTAGATTAAAATATGCCTTGACATCATATCATTAAAATTAATACTTTAAAAGATATCACAGATTCAAAATTACGCGTGACAAAATAATTATGGTTGCCGACAACGCGGGAGCAACGGTAGGAATCAATGACTTTTTCTCGGATATTAGGTATCTAACTAATCCCGGTAGTACGTTCCCGTGTGATATTTTCTCGGATATTAGGTATCTAACTAATCCCGATAGTACGTTCCCGTGTGATATTTTCTCGGATATTAGGTATCTAACTAATCCCGATAGTACGTTCCCGTGTGATATTTTCTCGGATATTAGGTATCTAACTAATCCCGATAGTACGTTCCCGTGTGATATTTTCTCGGATATTAGGTATCTAACTAATCCCGATAGTACGTTCCCGTGTGATATTTTCCGACATCCACGCGGGCGAAGCCGCGGGCAAAAGCTAGTTAAAGATAAAATATTACGCTTTGTAATTTTTGAAGTTTGTTTTAAATCTATAGAAAAGAATAATCGGTCAAGTTTCCAGTATCTCAGATAGCTGCAGTCTTCATTTGCGGTCTTGTTATGGTGGCTATCAGGCGAAAGTAAGCTGTTTTGTTTTACCAAAGATTACACAATCGCTGCCTGGCTCATATGTAGACAAAACGTAGGTACATTACTATCCCGCCAGGTATTCAATTAGCGGATCCTTCATTTCAAACTCAAAGCATTTATTTCAAATAAACCAATTAAAGGCACTTTTGAATTGTCAAGGGGTCGGTCAGTCAGAAAGATGAAGCTAGTTGCCCATTCCAATGCGTAGTAGGTTCCTATGGAGAAGAACGGGCAAGAAACTGACGGAACGGACACTCTTTTAAATCATAATAATATGGTTACAAAATATTGGTTACATCATTCATGTTGAAGTTATACATGTGAGAACGATGCAAAACGTTAAAAGCAACCGTAAGAAAAATAAAAATTCAAAAATTAAATTAAATTAAAATAAGCCGTGATAGCTAAGAGTCGTTTAATGTACCTACCGCTATTGATATTCCAGTAGGTGCTGAGGTATTCTGGGACGTCTTAGGTTCCGATACCGTTAATTTAGGCAATAATCAGCCTAGATTACAGTCATCCAAACTAGGTTGGTTTATTTGCAACTAAATCTCTTGGTCTTACTGTGGATAACAAATTAAAATGTAAATCCCAGATTGAAACACTACGCAAAAGACTGGATAAATCTGTATATGCGCTTCATGAATTAAAACAGATTTCAAATATCAATACCTTGTAAACGGCATATCATGGTTTAGTTGCTCCTGTCCTGAGGTACTTATGGTGTAATTTTCTGGGGAAATTCGACTGACATTGATTTAATTTTTAAAGCACAAAAAGCAGTGCATAAGGGCTATGTTTGGGCTTCAAATAATAGAAACCTGTAAACCGTTTTTCCAGGAGTACAAAATTGTAACTCTCCCAAGCCTATATATTTATGAGGTCTCAATGTTTGTTAGGGTCAATCTTAACTTATTTGCATTGGCCTCAGAAGGCAACAACGTGACGCATTTCGCCTCTATGTGCGCCGAACCTGAACCACTTTAATGCACAAAAGTGTGTTTCACATGACTCCTGTCATTTACAATAAATTACCTAAAGAAATAAGGGCAATGAATACTACCCTGTTTAAGAAAATACCCTTTTAGTTAATAAATGTTACTATAACTTGAATTACCTACTGCTTAAACGGCAATTTTTCCAAACTCAAGACCCCACAGTGACATCAAGTAATAGAACAATAAATAAGCATGTATCTAAATAATTGATCTGTTATACAATACATTAACAGATCAATTATTTAGATACATGCTTATTTATTGTTCTATTACTTGATGTCACTGTGGGGTCTTGAGTTTGGAAAAATTGCCGTTTAAGCAGTAGGTAGGATAATTATAGGAATTGTTATATCTTTGGGGATATAATGGTGCAAAAAAGGTGAATTGATTGTATAATATTATTTATTTTACGACGAGGATGTTACATCAAGGCTTTTCTTTTTGAATATTGGCGCCAAGTGGCGGGAAAAAGTCCACAGATAAAATATAAAAGTCACAACGTCACTGTGACTCTGACACTGATGGCGATGTTGCCATTGTAATAATATATTAAAATGTTGCCACTTTTTGAAGGCTTTTTGTAAAGCCTGAACATATTCCGGGGCGTTGAAAGATCACTTTCAACAGCTATTAAGTTCCTCTGCTGTAGGTAGTTTGCAGAGCCGCACTAGAGAGCGTCGCACGCAGCCTTTGTTGGTGAAAATGTCGGCCACTCGGGATATCCCATCAGGTCCAGTTATGAGGCGAACAACACGGCCGAGTTTCCAAGCCAGAGGGGGGGCACCATCATCTGCTAAGAGCACCATGTCTCCAACTACCAGTTTTGAAGTATTCGTTCGCCATTTGGTTCGATGTTGCAACTCTGCCAGATATTCCTTCTGCCACCTTTTCCAAAATTGTCTTCGGATTGCTTCTAGACGTTCATAACGCCGCAACTGACTTTCTTTGATGTCTGTCAGATCTGGTGTCGGCAGAGCGGTCAACGGCCTCCCAATGATGAAATGCCCAGGGGAAAGGGAAAGGAGGTCGTCAGGACTGGAGGAAAGGGGGGATAAGGGACGACTATTGAGAATAGCTTCCACTTGTGCAAATAATGTACAAATTTCTTCAAAAGTTAAATGGCTGTCACCGATGACACGCCTTAAGAAATATTTTGCCGATTTAACCCCGGCTTCCCAAATGCCACCGAAATGAGGAGTGTAAGCCGGAATGAACGTGAATTTAATAGATTGTTGACTTGCAAAATCAGACAAAGGCTCGTGATTATCTTTTAGGAAGGATCCGATGTCCTTAGCGGCGGCAACAAAGTTGCTTCCATTGTCGCTAAATATTTCCGTCGGTTTGCCGCGACGAGCGATGAAACGCCTGAGTGTCAGTATAAATGCATCTTTCGATAAGTCACTGACTGCTTCGAGATGAATGCACTTATACCGCAAGCAGACGAAAAGGCATAAATAACATTTGACTACACGACTGCCACGACCTTTACGATTTACAATATAAAATGGACCAGCAAAGTCCAAACCAACGGATATAAAAGGATAGTCAGGCGTAATACGTTGAGATGGTAAATTACCCATCTTGGGTTGCAGAGTCAAACCTCGTATTCGCCTACATCGTACGCAATTATTGACTGTACGTCTTGCAAGATGCCTACCATTTATTGGCCACACTGTTTCTCTAACAGACGCTAACAACAATTGTGGACCAGCATGCATATTGTTTATGTGTTCCCTTTCAAAATATAATTTAGTTAGCCTATGCGAAGCATGAAGTAGAATTGGATGTTTCTTTGAATATGAATGTGCTGATGCATCAATTCGTCCACCGACACGAATTAGTTTTTGTTCGTCTAAAAATGGTGACAACGATAATAATTTACAATTACTCTTCAAAGATTTACCTTTCTTTAGAATATCATACTCCATAGGGAACGCTTGATCCTGAGCGATAACACATAGAGAATGGAATGACTCTCGCAGTTCATTAACTGACAATATACCTACACGTTTATTATTTTTATTTTTAATATTAAATATGAATCTGTGAACATAAGCAAACGATCTTTGCAATTTAGTTAAAGATGAATACTTATCAAAGACAATGATAGGTTGATTAATTATCGCCGAATGTACTTTTAATTCCGATAACTCTTTGGAATCATTCATACCTAACATAGGCCATTCAAACTCATTTTTTAATAAATAACTAGGCCCAGTCCACCACAGCGGCATTGCTACTAAGCGTTTAGCATCTACTCCCCGTGATATTAAGTCAGCAGGGTTAGAATCCGTGGGAACATATCGCCACGCTGAATAAGAAGTTAATTCTTTAATTTCACTAATACGATTAGCTACAAATACTTTTAATTTACTGACGTCACTACGAATCCAACCTAATACTACTGTGGAGTCACACCAGTGCACTAGCTTATCCGGCTTGTAACGGAGCGAGTCTGTTACAGAATTGGTCAGTTTAGCGGCGAGCAAGGCTGCACAGAGTTCCAGGCGGGGAATGGTAGTAGGCTTCAAAGGAGCCACCTTCGATTTGGCACATAGCAATCTGACCGTGATGTCCCCATTATGACTAATCGTTCTTATATAAACACACGCACCATACGCGTAATTTGAGGAATCGCTAAATGAATGTAGTTCAATAAATTGAGGCGATTCACCTATAACTAATCTAGGTATTTGTAAATTAAATAAATACTTTATATTTTCAGAAAACTTAGTCCAATCATCCCTTATTTCCTGAGGGGCTGGCTGATCCCAGTCTAACTTATGTTGCCAAAGTCTTTGTATCATTATCTTTGGTATGACTACAACTGGACTTAAGATACCCAATGGGTCGAATATTTTGAAAGCGTTTGACATAATAAATCGTTTTGTTATGGTTAGACTATTATCATGTGAGAATCCCTTTATAGGAAAATGAAATGTATCACTAGATGGAGTCCAGCCCAACCCTAGCGTACTAGACGACTCACTAAAAATTAAACTATCTTGTTCATTCATATCTACATTGTCAAAAATAGAAGAATGATTTGTTTTAAATTTTCTTAAATTAAAACAACCTGCCCTTAACGCTTCAGATACAGCCTTATGTATATAAATTAATTGCTGTGAATCATTTGAACCTGTTATGAGATCATCAACATAAAAGTCTTTCTGGATGATGCACTTTATGAGCTCATCATCCTGTTCCTGCCCTACCTGCCATAGACAGCGCGTACTCAGGTAACTTGCACTTGCTGTTCCATAGGTTAAAGTATTGAGCTTAAGTGTCTGAATAGGATCAGATTCCTCTTTTCTCCACAAGATAAGTTGCAAGTACCTATCATCTTCGTGTACTAAGACTTGGCGATACATCTTTTCGATGTCGCCAGTAAGCAAATACTTGTATTGCCTAGAGCGTATCAAAATAGAGAAAAGAGTATCCTGTACGGTGGGACCTACCATTAATATGTCATTCAGAGAACAACCGGAAGTGGAAGAAGCAGAACCATCGAATACTACACGAAGCTTGGTAGATTCACTTTCCTGTTTAAGAACCGGATGATGACACAAGTAATAACATGGACCTATCCTATCTCTAAATTTATCATTTAACACAGATAAATGTCCTAGCTCAGCATACTCATTAATAAACTTAGTGTACTCTAATTTTAACATAGCGTTTCGTTTTAACCGTTTTTCTATGTTAATTAAGCGTCGCTTAGCTAACTTGTAAGTATCGCCTAAACAATCAGCAGTATCTTTTAGTGGCAATTTTACACAAAACCTACCTGTATTGGTTCTAGTTGTCTAAGTGAGAAAGTGTTTTTCACATTCATTTTCATTTTCACTTGTAATTAATTTTCCAGGAATTTCTTCCAAGTCCCAAAATTTACTTAGCATATTATCAATGCTAGCATCACTACTATCACATTTGGAAACTATACTGTGATTACAGTGAACATTTTTATGCGGCTTCACCGATTCTATGGGACCAGATACAATCCAACCTAATTGTGAACTTATTAACTTAGGATTTTTGACACCTAATGAAAATTGTTCAGTACCTAGAATGTCCCAGAATAAGTCTGCACCTATCAAGACATCTATGTCGGCTGGTTTGTGAAACATGGGATCAGCCAGCTGAATATTTTCAGGTAACTTCAAAGAACCAATATGGATGGGAACCTTCGGCAGTCTACCTGTCAATTCCTTCAACACAAGACATGAACAACTTATGTTAAACTTACTATTTATTGATTGTAATTTAATATTACAACTTTCAATAACATTATTTGTTAATGTGTTTCCTATGCCAATGACCTTTAGAGTGTCAATGGGACGGGACATTAATGATAACCTGATCTTTAAGGATTCGGTTATAAAAGATGATTGGCTGCCACAGTCCAATAGTGCACGAACTTTGACCTTTTGCTGGCCAAATGGATTCGATACCTCTACCATGGCTGTTGACAATATTATTTGACTTGTATTTTTATTAGAATAGTTTGCTACTATCTCACCTGGCTCATCAACCGAAGCGAGACATGCCGACGTTGGCGGACGGTGTAGCAAGCTATTATGCCTCTCAGTGCAGCCAGACTCTTGGCATGACCTGAATCGACAATCCTTAACGGAGTGACCCTGTCTCAAACAGTTAATGCAAAGTTTATACCTTGTCACATCCGTCATTCTATCATCAATACCCTTAGCCTTAAATGTTGGACAGTCATAAATTCTATGACGCTCGTCGCAAACAATACATGAATAACCCTTCAGTCCTTTATTCTTATTATTATCACTAGTACTTGCAAAAGATTTAACATTGTTATTCTGACTCTTCCTTTGACTTTGTTTATTTGGTGTTAAACGGTGAGGAGGAGTAGGCTTCTTTGAATCTATGTTGCCAGAATTATTAGAACTTCGATTTGCAGATTCAAGTACACTAGCACGATCCGTAATAAAATTAAAAAACTGCTCTAACAGGTAGCTGACTTCCTAAACTACTGCGATATTCCTCCCATTTCAACAAGGTTTGACTATTGAACTTAGCTGACAACATGAATATAATAATTATATCCCAATTATCCGTTGGTTGTCCCAAGCTGACCAAGGCACGTAAGTTTTTAGTAATATGATCAACTAAATATCTTAAAGATTTTTCTTCTGACTCACCTGGAAGCTGTTTTATATTCAGTAATGAATCAAGATGATGATCAATTAATATTCTATTGTTATCATACCGTTGACAAAGCAGCTTCCAAGCCTCAGTATAATTTTTAGCAGAAACTTCTAGATTGGAGTTTAGGGGTATGAGGAACAGGGTGTAAAGTTCACTCATCCCCCATAGAAAAGGGAGGATCCTCCGACCAGACGGGTGTGATGTCTGGCGGGCAACTGCCCAGAGGTTTGAAGTTGGGAGATTCTATATATGTTTATCGCGCGGTAAACTCTAATTGCGCGATGCAGGATTTGTGTGACGTCAGGATGTTATGTGACGTCAGGTCTTTGATGCGTAGTTCGCATGTAGCGATGTAGATGCCGCTACAGAAACAATTCTGGCTGCATCACCTTGTAAGTATGAATTTAAATAATAAAACTTATTAATTTCAGAAATACGGTCATTTTTATGTATTAAACTTTCAAAGGTATCTCTAAACTCTAACCAACGGAAATATTCACCATTAAACTTAGCTATTTGTATTTGTGGGAGCTTTAATCCTAAAGTCTTATGATCTTCCAGACAACATGAAGCATAGTGATCAGAACTATGTTTCTGTTCGCATGCATTTTTCTGAGAAAACATGTCTAATAAGTTCTTAGCAGTGGCTATGTTAATTACTATGTCTTGCTCAATGTTGTCTCGTTCATCAATTTCAGCATCAATGTTGTCAGAACTCAGAACCTCTATTTCACTTTGCAAGTCATCAACTTTAACAGATAATGCCTCAAACTTTGCGAGCTTTAAATTTAACTCGGTCAATTGAATGTTATTCAATTCCTCTTGTTTAGAAATGTTACATAAATAGTTTTTAAACTTAGTAATTTGCCCTTTAGCGGATGCTCTTTTTGTTAACAATTCTTTATAACGTTGCTTAGCTTCAGGCATTGTGAATAAAGATTGTTATGAAAGTTGAGGAATTATCACAAAGACAATAAAAAGAATGGGCTCACGTTCCTCGTCTCGGTGTCACCTGCCGATTAGGAAGCCGGGTGCGCACGATCAGTGGAGCGCCAGCCAGACAGTTATGCACTCTCGATCTGGCAGAGAAGCGAGCACGGCGATTATGACCTGAAATAGTCGGCAGACTACTAAATATCGAGACACTAATACTCGTATTTTGTAAATTGGGGGCAAGTACTATTGAAACGTTGAGCTGAGACCGGATTTACAATTCTTGTAATCACCTTATTTACACAAATGGTTGCTATATATGGATATTTTGGTATTAGGAAAGGTATTTAGGGGTTTTAAATGACGGAAAGGCACTCAACTTCGGGGCGACGCGTTGACGCTCTCGATTCTCGACTTGGCGGGCTTCGGGGGCTTCGGAGTCGATTCCCTCGTATGTAGGTAGGTAGCAATTCCGACGAAGATTTTTTCTTTGTGGTCGCGGATTTCTTGTTTTAGTTCCCCTCATGGGCCACCATGTTATATCTTTGGGGATATAATGGTGCAAAAAAGGTGAATTGATTGTATAATATTATTTATTTTACGACGAGGATGTTACATCAAGGCTTTTCTTTTTGAATATTGGCGCCAAGTGGCGGGAAAAAGTCCACAGATAAAATATAAAAGTCACAACGTCACTGTGACTCTGACACTGATGGCGATGTTGCCATTGTAATAATATATTAAAATGTTGCCACTTTTTGAAGGCTTTTTGTAAAGCCTGAACAGGAATGACATTGAAATAATTTATTAATAAATAAATTATTAATCTGTATTAATATATCTTTCCATTAATTTAATATCTAAAATATTTTATGTAATTTTAAATTCATGTTTCAATGTCAATCTTGACTTTGATAGACCATGATTGTATACATTTTGCATGCCTTACGGTAGAATCACTTGAAACATGTACATCTAATAACATCATTATAACAGTGTTTTCTGCAAAAATAAATAATTTGATTTGATTTCCTAACCATATTTCAAATCTATAACCTTCTGTTTGTCACTTTCTTTCATATGAGGAGTCAGATCAGCTGACTCGCTTCTGGGAACTTGATACGGATATATCGTCTGCAAACTGTTTCTCTTCAGAAGAACAGGCTTGTGAAAAACTCTTTCAAGAGACCGCACGTTGCGATACGCATGGTGGATTCGTTGTCACCTTACCACTGAAGGACTCGCTCGAATGCTTAGGTGACTCTTACGCGATGGCGAAGCGTCGTTTCCTCTCCCTAGAGCGTAGATTTGAGCGGGACTCCACATTTAAACACAGATATTTGCAATTCATGCAAGAATATATTAACCTTCATCACATGACAGAACATTCAAAAACAAATCATTCAGAAATTACTTATTTTATGCCTCATCATGGTGCTGTGCGCGAGTCAAGTTCCACCACAAAACTCCGCGTAGTCTACGATGGTTCGGCCTCCAGCACCTCGGGCAAGTCCTTCAATGACATTCAGATGGTAGGTCCAACCGTACAGGAGGATCTGCTATCCATACTCTTGAGATACAGGCAACACAAGGGAGCCTGCCGTTTTACCGAAAAGATTTTGCCCAAATTTCACTACCCAAACAAATTTTCGCAACCTTTTTTCATACCAATGCATGGAATGGTTTGGAATGATTTTAGTACGCACATTTTCATTTGGTCTAATTTTTACTTGGCAGAATATTATCAAGGATAATGTCATTTAGCCATTTGGTCTTTAATCAAATGATTTATTACAGCAAACAATCTTTGGACAATAAACGTTTGGTCAGTTAGTTAGGGAACTAGTTAGAGTAGGTTAATTATTTAAAAAAAATGGTTAGGTTAGGTTAGGTTAAAACTGTGACCTCCTACGCACGAGCCGTGCGAGCGTAGCGAGCGGTGCCGCGGCAGCGGCCGGCGAATGCCAGAAACGACAGGATTATATAGAAAAAAAATATGGAAAAAAACAGGCTACCCGAAACTGAACTAGTTAGACGAGATTAATTATTTAAAAAATGCTACTAACTAAATAACCGGCGGTCAGGGCTCCAGAGAGAGGAACCTCCTGACAATGCGAGCCGTGTCCAGAAGTACCGCTTTCTGAATCAAGCCCTTGATCCAGCTGCCCAACGAGAGCCTCCTTAGGTGTAGGTCGAGGCTCTTGGCAACTAAGCCATTGGCTGATAAGACTATCGGCACAATGATCGCTGAGTCCACATCCCACATGTCGACAACCTCGCGTGCCAAGTCAAGATACTTGATTTGTTTGTCTTTCTCAGCTTTCACGAGGTTCCCGTCATGCGGGACCGTTATGTCAATATTAATATTATTATTACCTGTTTAGAATTTGTACCAAGTGGAAAAAACACCCTTGTAATAAAACGTCTTTATTTTGCGTAAAATGAGTTATCCAACTGAAATATTTTACTAAATAAAAATTGGTAAAAGTACTATTTGGTAAACAAGATAGTGTTTAAACATTCACTTGAAAAACATTAGGTTTGCGTTACAATTATTTGGGAAGAGATTTTTTGCTAAGTAATAATTTGGCAAATGAAATTATGCGGAAAATTGTTTGGGAAGTGATAATTTGGCAATTTCTTTTGTATGAAACAAGGGAGACCCTTATTACTTATTGTAGGTATGTAAGTTAAGCGGGTCTCCCTTGTTTAATCGAAAATAAATTGCAAAATGTACTTAAATATTTTAAATTATTTTTTATAATGGAATTATATCAATGAGTCAACTTTTAAATTAGGAAATAGTTTCATCATCAAAAATTCATTAATATTCTCTTTGTGAGAATACATGCTTCACAACTATTAAAAAGTAACAAGTACTACTTCTACTAGATCTAGCATTTTAGACTTTGCTGCACACAGTGTGATAAAGAACTTAATTTGAAAACTGATAAACATTTTTAAACCGCGACTGTACTTGAGTAATATTAGGAGACCTTTAACAATACGTGTACCCGCCAATTCAAAACAACATGATACAAACACAGGATACAACTGTGGTGAATGATGGACTACCGTAATGTTCCCGTAAGTTATTTGATCATATTTCTTGATTATTAGGTACGTTTCATTCTTCAGATAAATAATAGACACATGTAGTACTTCCATTGTACTGGCAACTTCGCATTTATTAGAAAATTAGGGTAGATTGAAAAACTTTCCTGCTTGCGCTCCGTCCAACGCGCCGCAACGGCGCGCGGCGGCGACGCTCCTCATTCTTCCTTTGTGCGCGGCAACAAGCACTCACTCTTCAATACTTTTATATACGAGGGCGACACTGAACATTTTGAAGTGAAACTTCTTTATATACGGGGGTATTAGGATTTTTTCTGTCACAAAAAAGCGTTACGGCCGCGTGGAGGGGGTAGACGATATATCGCGTGGTGAGAGGTGGCAGCGGTCGAGAGAATAGATTGGAATCTCAAGTTTTTATATTGAACCGATTTGAAAAATTATTTCACTGGTGGGAAGCTACACTATCCCCGGGTGCCATATAGGCTATATTATATTTTCAAAAAAATTAAGGATCCTTACTAAAACTAAAACTCCAATAATGTAACTCAAGATGTAAAATAATTACTTAAAATATTCTTTACATCGCGTGCGCTGCGAGAACCATTGATGATAAGTAGAATAAAATAATGTACGACGACTTTGCGAACACATAATTATTTACAAAAAGTGTCGCGACAGCATATGTCTAACTATTATAGTAATGCCACAATAAGTGTTCTTTTATTTTTTTAATTTAATTTGAATGCCGCCGCTAGAAAAGGCTCGTTATTTGTATCTTGGTATTAATCCTTATAAAAATAAATTACTTCATATTCAAGACTGCTTCAATACCTTTATATAACTTTTAGAATTATTTAATTCGGACATTCCATTCGAAAGATATCACAAGTTTAAAAATGTATGTATAAGAAAAAAGTTGCGTGGTAGCCGCTCACCCTGCTCGGCTAGCTAGGCAGCACACTATGCAATGTAGGCACCACTGGGGTACTCGTGCCGTACGGGAGGGCTGTCAATGTCAAGAAATGAAGTGCCGTAGGTAGGGTAGGTAGGGTTGGGCACGCCACAAATGTGGCGATAAGTCCCCTCTTTGAGGAGTGGCTAGAGAGCCGCCACGGCGTCCTCACCTTCCGTCTGACGCAGGTCCTCACCGGACAAGGTTGTTTTGGGAGGTTCCTGTTCCGCATAAGGAGGGAGGAAACGCCCGGGTGTCACCACTGTGTGGATCGCCCGGAGGACATATTAAAATAAGTTCTCCAAATATCCACGTCAGTCACGTCAAGTCACGGTATCGCTCGGAAGGGCCGAAGGGGAATTCGGTAACCGTCCATTCTCATTAATATGAAATTATATATTTTTGTTTAAGGAACAAAGTAAAAAAAATAGTATCAGGTCATATGAATGTTGTAATAGTAGTGTTGCAAAAACAGCGTGGTGATCACGTGCCTCAGATCCTGGCGTTGATCCAGGCCGCGAAGGAGGTGACCCTGGCGAAGGCGGCAGGCAAGCCGACCTGGCAGCCGCGGGCCGAGCCGTACGACGTCACTCCGATCTGAAGTATAAGTTACACATAATGTATATATCCTAACTATACGAGTATATAGGTAATATTATAAATGCGAAAGTGTGTTTGTTTGTAACGCTTTCGCGCTAAAACGGCTGTACGGATTTGGATTAAATTTGGCACACAGATAGACCATGACCTGGAATAGGACATAGGATACTTTTTATCTCGATATTCTCACGGGATCGAGACTTATGTATGACTTATGAAAAACAAGGTGAAGCCGCGGGGCGCAGCTAGTAATAATACGAGTATTATAAATGCGAAAGTAAATTTGATTGTTTGTTTGTTACGCTTTGTTGATTGTTGGCTGAACACATTTGGATGCAATGTGGCACATAAGTAGACCGTGACCCGGATGAGGAGATATAATACTTTTTATCACGATATTCCCACGGGATCGAGACTTATGTGGGTAAAACCGCGGAGCGCAGCTAGTATACTTTAATATACGAGTAATTATATAATAGAATACATTCCAAACACATCACATTACTTACAAATATGATTGGAACGTTTACCTTCATTTATTACCAATATTTAGTACCAATAGCAATAATAAAGCAAGAGCTACGATTTCTGACTAATAATCGTTTCATATCAGCCAAAACATCCATGCTGAACAAGGTAACACCATATTAGAAGTGGATAACTCTATTATACATTTAGGTATCTACAGTGATTATGCATGTGCACGTGATGTGCAACAAGTGGACAAAGTGGACGGTGGACTGTGGAGAGTGGCACTCACGAGCACGCGCTGGCCGCCGCTGGTGATGATGAGCGGGCCGCCAGAGTCGCCGCCGCATGTGCCGACGCCGCCGGCACCGCTGGTGCACAGCGTGGACGCGATCACGGACGAGGTACCGTACGAGTTCGCGCACACGGCGTTGGTGATCACTTGCAGCCACACGTGGTGCTTGGCCTGCGACGTGGAAATGCCGGAGCCTGCGAACATACATGTGATTACTCCCTGTACTTGCTTTCTGGTGCCGCCATACTGGTGAGCCATCATCAGTATATCAATTAAATACATGGAAAACTAATATCAGATGTTCAGTAGTCATCCTAAGTTAATAATAATGATGTTCAACGATCCAAAAGCGAAATTATCTTACTGTCACTGTTTCTGCCGTAGCCGGCTGCGTGCGCCCAGGTGCCCACGAAGTTGTTGTTGAGCAGAGTGCCGCTCGGGATGATCGCCCGCTGGATCGTATCTGAAATTTTTTGCAATGAGAGACTGTTCCACACTCCTCATGCGGCACGAGGTACAGCTCACGACGCGGCGTGGTACTCACTAGTGTAGCCCACCCAGTTGAAGGTGATGATGGCGACGTCATTGTTGAGATTGTTGGTGTTCCAGTTAGCGTGCATCTGCACGTTGTTGGTGTTGACGCGCGTGCCGCCGGAGAACAGGAAGCCAGAGCCAAACACCAGCTGGAATTGGCGCGCCTGATTGCGGCCGTCCCACCAGCAGTGAGCGGCGGTCACCGAGCGGGTGTTGGTCAGCATGGTAGAGCCGCACACCGAGGAGGCGCCCGTCGTCAGGGTGATAACCAGACCAATCTGAAACACGTACAAGCATCACCAACATGTCCGACAATTGACTTGCGATGCATGCTTCTACATCAGGTTCTTGAGAAAATAATTAATAGGTACAGGAATAGTATCAGTAACGTCGGAGTGACTGACCAGGTGAGGGTGCGTGCCGGCGCTGGTGGAGGAGCCGCCGACGATGCGGGAGCCATCGAAGTCGGTGGCAAGCTCGGCCTGCTTGATGCGCGCCGCCTCCGGGATGCCCATGTTCTCGTGGTAGTGTAGCATGATGGGCTCCTCAGCCAGCGCGAGCGCCGCCAGCGCACACATAATCAACAAGTACTTCATGATGGGTCTACAGGTATGTTTAGGTGCTGCGAGGGCTGTGCTCTGCATTTTATATGATGCGATTAGAGCCTCACGCACCTTTATCTTATCGACGTTCGCAACGGATTAAAATAAGTAATTCTGTTTTAGCGTTCCGCGCCAAAATTAGCAAGATTACAAAAACCCCGCCGGTAACTTACTGTTAGAATTGAGTCTGTTTATCATTTGAGAGACTAGGATAGATTGCGATGGCCTAGCTAATAAGTTTGCTAAAGGGGAACGGGCGTTTCTGAAGCCCAATAGCGTTAAGGTATATACCAATGGAAAGATCTCATCGAGGAGAATATTTCTTATTAAATAGACTTCTTCTCTTGATTGTTAGTAAGTAAGAAGCTACAGACCTCTAAATGTGAGTAATAAAATATTATTGACATTCTGGTATTTCGGCAATTAATTAACTTTTATTAATTCAGTGCCTTTCAAACACCATCTATCAAGCCTATAAACGAAAAGTTTTTAAACATTAGCCTCTTAGATCGGTTTTAGGAACAATGTTTTATGAGTCAGTCGGCCGGACAGAACGTTAAGCTTGCCGCATCCCCCAATAGCGTTAAGATGTATGCCAATGGAAAGATCTCTTCAAGGGGAATATTTCGTGATAAGTCGAGTTCTCTCGATTGTTAGTCAGTAAGGAGCTACAGAGATCTAAATGTGAGTAATTAAACATTATTGAATTAGGTATAGCAGTGATCCTAGTGGTGTGACCGTCGGACTGCCAAGTCATAGGTCTCGAGTTCGAACCCAAGCCCCACCCACCTCTGACTTTTCGGATTCATGTACGTATTATATAATTATTATCACTTGCTTCAATCACGGTGAAGGAAAACATCGTGCGGATACGAAAATGCCTGAGAAATATTTTTCGATGGCATGTGAAGCCAAGTCGGCTTTAAAACTCTGACACCAGGTTTAGTCACTAACCACACGAAAAGAAGAAGATTGAAATTCAAGACCTATAATTTAGGTCAATAACTCCGAACTGAAAAATAATAGGCAAAAGTCGTGTTAATTGCAAAAGTTCTCCTTAAAAAGTTCCTTTCATTGGTGTTTATATTATGGCAATTGGACGCCAAGAATACCTTAACTTCGGTGCCCAAGTAGTAACACTTGTTTAGGTCATTAACTACAAACGGACTCACAATTGCCAAAAGTCTTGTTAGTAGGAAACGTTTTTTTTTCGAAAAGCTCTTTTTATTGGTGTAGGTATATGTTATGGCTATTGGGCGCAAAGCATTCCTTAACTCTGATGCCCCGTTGTTACCTGTTTAGGTCATTAACTGCAAACTGACTAACAATTGGCAAAAGTCATGTTAGTGGCAAAGATTCTCCTCAAAAAGCTCTTTTCATTGGTGTATCTTATAGCTATTGGGCGCCAAGCATTCCTTAACTCTGGTACCCAAGTTGCTACCTATTTAGGTCATTAACTACGAATTGACTAACAATTGGCAAAAGTCGTGTTAGTAGCAAAGGTTTTCCTTGGAAAGATATATCTTATCGCTATTGGGCCAAGAAAATTTCTTAACTTCGGTCCCGAATTAGTCACCTATTTAGGTCATTAACTCCAAACTGACTAAGAATTTAGGCGCCAGTCATGTCTGTTGCAAAGGCTCTCCTTGAAAAGGTAAAGCCATTGATGTACATCTTATAGCTATATTGCGCCAAGAAAATTCATTAACTTCGATGCCCAAGTACCTATTTAGGTCATTAACTCCGAACTGACTAACAATTATTGGCAAAAGTCGTGTTTGTAGGAAAGGTTCCCTTTGAAAAGTTATTTCTATTGGTACGTGGGGCATACTAAAAGTTCTTAGAAAATCAGATACTGAATGAAGCATTAAGTTGCTAATAATACCTTTATTGTTTTTCGAAATATTCTCCATTCCTTTCAAAGCAACGTCATTCGATGGAACTAATGAAGCAGTGAGCCCACTCTTCTTGTGGGGAGATCCCACAAGAAGAGTGGGCTCACCGCTTCATCATTCCACGGCCATTTCGAATGCGGATACTGCATCTTCAGGGTTCGTAAAACGAATACGTCTAAGTTTATCTTGGATTTTTGGAAATATTTAAAAGTTGCAAGGTTATCGGGAATGTATCAAATCAAATCAAATCAATTGTTTATTTGCTAGAAATACATTGTTTTGGTACACGTTAGATCTTATAACCTAAGTGTAATTTTATTCTGCCTGCAAGCAAGCGTACAAATTTTTTATTAAGTTATCATACATTCTTATTTTATTACTATACCTTTATTTCATTTTATACATATAAATTATATTTTTAAATATTGGAATTAAAGAATATAAAAACATTTAAAAATATAAAAAATAGTAGCCCACCGGTATCGGGAACAGGGTCCAAGCTACCGGCGGTCGGGGCTCCAGAGAGAGGAACCTCCTAACAATGCGAGCCGTGTCCAGAAGTACCGCTTTCTGAATCAAGCCCTTGATCCACTGCCCAACGAGAGCCTCTTTAGGTGTTGGTCGAGGCTCTTGGCTATTAGGCCATTGGCTGTCACGACTATCGGCACAATGATCGCTGAGTCCACATCCTACATGTCGACAACCTCGCGAGTCAAGTCAATACTTGATTTGTTTTATCTTTCTCGGCTTTCACGAGGTTTCCGTCATGCGGGACTGTTATATCAATAATCATTGTGCGCCGCTCTGTTCGATCCACCACCACTATATCAGGCTTATGGCAACAATAGTCCTGTCAGTGATGATGGATCGATCCCAGTACAATGTGATATTTCCATTTTCGAGAACTGGGTCGGGCACATACCTGTAGTACGGCACTTCCGATTCCAGAAGGTTGTACTCGTATTTTAGAGCAAGTTGTTGATGGATAATCCTGGCTACAAGGTTGTGTCTATGCAAGTACTCTTCGTTAGCTAGATGAGAACACCCGGAGATAATGTGTGAGATAAGGTGGCATGCCCGACAGATGTCAACCGTGCCGTTCTTCACAATAAATCTCCGGTAATTGTTTGTCATGATAACTTTGTCCATAATTGCACAGACAAAACCTTCGGTTTCCCCAAAGAGGTCACCAAAACGCAGCCAGGCTACGGACGCTAGCAAATCTACATCGGACCCGTGTAGGGCCCGGAAATAGCGTCCGTGAAGCTCCTTACTCTGCCATACCTCCCTGCGATCATTAGTGTCAAGCACTACAGGTTTGCGCCAGTTCTCTTTAGCCATGGCGAGCGGGGTGAGGCCCTTGTCCACCGCGACCACATCTCGATGCATCCCCACGTCGGCTCCTAGGAAATATTCCCTGAGACTGCATATCTCGCGATTGTGGAGGGTCTTAGCATTTAAAAAGCCTCGACCTCCACATTATCGCGGGATATACAGTCTCATCACCGATGACCGTGGGTGATGCATTCGATATGCAGTCAGTAGCGAACGGACCCCACCTATCCAGGGCGTCAAATCAAATCAAATCAAATCAAAAAGCCGAAAGAGTACATCAAAACCGGCATGACCCAACTGTTGAAGGCACGCACCTTGTTTCCGCCTGAAAGAAGACTAATTAATACCTTCTTCAGGGGAAGCGCTCCTTCAACGATTGCTTCATGTCAGTTACATTGATGTCCAACGCTTTCGACATACCCAAATACTTATAGGTTTCGGATGCGGAGAGGGCTCTAAGGTTTATGGAATCCGAGAATTCGGTTCCCACGGATTCGATAATCGCCCCTCGCTTTACATGCATGACCGCACATTTGTCCACACCAAATTCCGTCCTGATGGCGCTACTGAAAGTTTCAGTTACTTTCAGTAGCTCCATCAGTTGCAAATTGTTGGGGCCAAAGAGTTTAAGGTCATCCATGTAGAGGAGGTGAGATATAACCTGACCACCTCTCCTCAGCCCATAGCCTAGACCTGAATTCTCCAGCAGTGTGCTTAGAGGATTCAGGGCTAAACAGAACCAGAAACTATCGCCCTGAAATATGCCTCGCTCGATCCTTATCGGTTCGCTATTCCTCTGGATATTTCGACATCCTGGATAGCGAAGGACCGTCCTCCATTGCCCCATACATGACATCAGGAAGGTGCGCAGAGTTGCATCTACTTTATATATATCTAGCACCCTCATGAGCCATGTATGTGGCACCGAGTCATAGGCCTTCTTATAATCTATCCAGCATATCGACAGATCCTTTCAGGAACGGTGAACCTGCTGGCTAATGGCCATATCAATAAGGAGTAGCTCCTTAGTACCGTGGGACCCGTTCCTACATCCATTTTGAGAGGCAGATATGATGACGTTGGTGTCTATATGTTTGTTAATTTTAGCTCTCAAAATGGATGTAAGAACTTTATAGACCGTCGGTAAACACGTGATCGGCCAATAATTTTTGAGTTCCGTGGTGCTACCAGATTTATGGAGTAGGTGAGTAGCTCCTGTCGTTAGAAACTGGGGTAGCGGACCAGACTCCAAAGCAGTCTGGTACTGAGCCGCCAAGCGAGCGTGCGACCTTGTAAACTATTTAATCCAGAAGTTGTGCAGCCCGTCCGGCCCTGGGGATTTCCAATTCGGCAACAGACGGAATGCACGAGCTACATCTTGGGGGCAGATGGTAATAGCCCCCATTTCTGGTATTGGATCGCAGGCTCGCTCGACTACCCACTACTCTACTCACTCTAGGGCGAGTATTGCTATCCCTGAAGCAGATTAGTTTGCCGATGAGCGCTCTGGCCCCACCAATACGGCGCTCAATCCTGCACTGCCAAGCTGGTACAACTGGTTTCGGTCGTGTAGCTCTAGAGTCATTAGCAAATTTGACGTGAGCTCCACAACATGCCGCTACAGCCGCGCAGTACTGAATTGAATGAGTATCAGTGAGGTCTTTGCAGTCATCAAAATAGTTTGACAACTGCGAATCCAAACTCGCCACCAGCGCCCTATTTTTGCAAACGAGGTAAGCGTGGTCTAAGTTCGGGCGACATGAACCGATATTCCTGAATCGCACCCTCCAAAGCACTCCTCAATTCCTCATTGCACTGGATACTTTTATTACTATTACTATTAAATACTATTACCATGCATTTATTTATATTGTCAATATTCTTATAATTATATGTACTCATTTTCAATTTTATGTTCCATAAATTCCTTAAACCTATAAAAACAACACTCTAAAAGCCATTCTGTTAATTTTGTCTTGAACACGTTACCCTGCAATAATTTTAAATCATTTGGTAAGTTATTATTATTAAAACACTCTTAATAAACACATTTTTCTTATAGATATCCTTATGGCTGATACAGTAGGTTGTGAAATTTAGCCCTTTTTTGTCTAGTTAGGACCTCAGTACGTTGTTTAAAGTAGTGCATGTGTTTTTTTGTGAAGATACAGATATCTTTTATATACGAGTACATACAAGGTATTGGAAGAATTTTACATTTTTGAAATAATGGTTTACAACTATACACGCTGAAATTTTAATGGTTGTTTTCCCGTGGCAAAACGATTTGCCCTAAGTAGTACTATTGAATCATAGAGTTAAACTTAAAAAAATTTAATGTTAAAGCTTTCAATTAATTAAAAAAAATGCATAAACTCGAAAGCGTGAGCAACATTAGTAGTCATACAGAAATAACATAGGTAACTACGTTATCCAACGAACCGCCATGCGCGGCTGTGCGGTGCCGACAAAGCGAACAGCAATTCGTAAATGTGCAGACCAAAATAATCTGTCGGGCGTAGTAATACGGCATAATCTAGTCTGCTAGTCCACACGCACACAGCGGCGCGGCGGCAAGCATCTTCAAAGGCATCCCCGTCCCGCACCGCCGCCGCGCCGCCGGCGCCGCTTCTCTCAGTTGACCCGCGATCGCCGCATGCGTAATGCATTATCGTGATTTGTAAAAGGGATCGAAATTACAGTTCTTGCAATTTGGAGTACGTCGGTATGCTAACCGGTATGTGGTAGTATGTGGTATGTTGCCGGTAACCTGAGGGCTAGTGATGACTTTACGCGGAGCCGGACCGCCCGCGCCGACGCGTTCGAATGGGATCCTCATCGAAGTACGCGTATGGCTGCGGCTAAGTTTGACGAAAGCCGTACATACTATATACGTCTGAAAAGTACTCAACTGTGAAGTGTGTATTGTGCATCCCTATTCGGGATATCATTTTCGTAGACTTCAAGCACCGCGCCGCAACCGCCGCCGCCGCCGCGCGCCGGCCAGAATTGCTTTTTGTCAGTGGTTAATAGAAAATTGTTACCGGGAACTAGGTATAAGTACCTACCTATTCGTACATTTGTAAATAGGAAACAGTTAAAAGTAGATTAGTTATTAAAATCATTGTAGGTAAATAAGTCGATTACAATTTTTGAAATACGCCCTAAACACTTCATTACTTATTTAATTTAGAAAATAATTATAGGTAGGATAATAAACTTGTTTTTCAGTTTCGTGTTTAGTAAGTTGTAGGTAAAAAAGTATTTATGAAGGTCCTATGCCTGTAAAAGTATGAAGGGAAAATTGTAATAACTCCTAGGTAGTATTGTGTTTCGTAAACTCAGGAGTAGGTAAACACATCAGCTGTAGCGTATCAACGACTGGTCGTCGCTCGCGCCAGCCGCGTGCAGTCGCGGTCGGTCGTTCGCGCGGCTTTAGTAGCCGCTATTGGTTTTAAGTCGCTTTCAAGTTTTGTTTTTCAACAATTCTAAATCTACCGTTTATGAATCCTTTATTTTGATTTTTTTGTAAAACTATTGTAGGTACTCTCCGGACAAAATCATTTCGCTGCGGAAAAACAACCATTAAAATTTCAGGTTGTTTAAGAAACAAGCCTTGTTGATAACCCGGATGCATCGTTTTTTAATTTTAAAAACTCTGTCGGTATCGGTCGAGTTGCCCCACATTATTAATAAATACTATTTATTAAATAGCTCAGTACAGATGACACATAACCATGGTAAGCTGGCAGCTTCTACAGAAACATTTTGTCTTAATTTTTTTAACGCAAACACAATCCTATCAAGTTTCTGACAAATTGACTCAATATGACTTTTCCAATTTAGATGTTTATCTACATTAATTCCTAGAAATTTTAAGTCGTCTACTTGTTCTACTTTTTTATCTTTAAAAATAATATCTAAAGCTAATTGTTTTGTATTGTAGGAGTTAAATTCGATTAATCTTGTTTTGCTAATGTTTATGTTCAAATTGTTATTTTCCATCCACCTTTTCCAAAAACCCACCCGTGTTCCTTCCGTTGCCTGAGTGCCGGGGCCGCGATATCCCTTTCGGACAAACTCGCAACCCTGGCAGGCATTGGCCCTTACTGACCCCGTCAGTTGGTGCAGACATCTCTTAGAGGCGCGCGTGGAACACAACGCACCGTCGACCCTGCCGGACCTGGTCCTTATCGGATGGTGAGCTACCCATTGCTCACCGTCCGCAAGCCCGCGCCTACGGTGGCCAGAAGTCGACTGACGACTCCCGACGCCCGGTGCGTCTCCTGCGGCGACTAGGGGCGCGAGGGCGCGAAACTTGCGTCTCCATCGCGCGCTCCGCCTCCTCCTTCGCAAGCATTACTGCTCCGCAGAAGGAAGTGACGGCCTCCCATGCACTCTCGCTCCGGACCATGGCCTGAATCAGGGCCGGACGCGAGAGACCGCCGCCGCCGATCGCCTCCGTGAGGACACGGCGGTGCTCCGCCCAAGCAGGGCAGACCTTCACCGTATGCTCTACCGTGTCCTCCGGGCGATCCATACAGTGGTGACACCCGGGCGTTTCCTCCCGCCTTATACGGAACAGGAACCTCCCGAAACAGCCGTGTCCGGTGAGGACCTGCGTCAGGCGGAAGGTGAGGACGCCGTGGCGCCTCTCTAGCCACTCCTCAAAGAGGGGACTTATCGCCACAATTGTGGCGTGCCCACGACAATGCTACCCTGAGGCACACCATTTTTATTTATTATGCCATTGATTTTTCTTTCAAATATATTCTGCTGCCTTTTTTACAACTTTGGATATCTCTGTACACTGTTTCCTGATAAGTAGATAGCTAGATATTCATTCATATGCTTTTCCTATTATGCCATAAAAGTCTAACTTGTGTAAAAGTTTTGAGTGATTTACAAAGTCAAAAGCCTTACTCATATCTAGAAATAGGGATACCACTGGATTGCCATTATTTATACTTTCTGTTAAATTTTTTATTAAATTGCAATTTTTATTAATTTTTATTAATTATTATTTATTAAGATTGCAAGCGTAGTTGAACTTCCCTTGCGGAAGCCAAATTGCTCTTTGCATATTATCTCATGTGTAGAGAGAAAGTTGCTTAACCTAAGAAGTATTGCGTTTTCAAAAACTTTCGATAAAATTGGAACAATAGTGATAGGCCGATAGTTGTTAGGGTCTGATTTATTTCCCTTTTTGAAAAGTGGTTTCACTGTAGACATTTTTAGCTGTTCGGGGAATACACTTTCTACGAATGATAAATTTATAACATGCGCCAGTGGATGATATATCCAAATAGCACAGCTTTCTAAATTTGTGTGGTGATTTCATCTTGACCACTAGTTTTACTATTATTTAGAGACATTATGATTTTATACACTTCTAATGCATCAACAGGATTTAGGAAAATTGTATTTCGATTTTTGTTTTTTTGATTAAGTTTAATATTATTGGAATTTATGGGCTGATTAGATGTCAAATTAAAAAAGAATTCATTAAATATATTACATACGAATATGTCTAAGGGATCATTATATGACACATTATTAAGACTTATTTCGTCAATGTCATTTTTATAGAGACTATTATTAGATATAGTTGAGGAGATTGCATTCCAAGTAGCTTTACATTTATTCTTATCCTTTTGTATATGCCTTGTATTAATAAGTTTATGTGCTTTCTGTGCACATCGATTAAATATATGGGTATAGATTCTGTAGCTTATTTCATTTTGTTTTCTATAATTTGAGATGTAAATGACGTTTAGTTTTGCTAGACTTCTTGATACCTTTTGTTATCCAGTTTTGCATCGCTGGTTTATTATTTACTTTAACCTTTATCACGGGAAAACACAGATCGTTGTATAGTTTAAATGTCTCTTAAAAAATATTGAAGGCTTGTATAAGAGAATCTAAATCAAATGTTTCGGAAAATGAAAGAGAAGACATACAATCACAAAATTTCTCGAGGTTGTCTGAACAGTAGTCGCGTTTCAGTTCAGTCCAACAAGATAAAGTTTTTTGTTTATTAGCCTTTATAGTTACCGTTTGTGCTGTTTCATGATCTGACAGGCCGAGGTGATAAATTTCTGACTGAACGTTTTTTATGTCAACATTATGAAGTATACTTAATAGTTCTTTTGTTGCTGAGTTTTGTTTCAATATACCTATCTACTTATATTCCAATCAGCACAATAATTATTATAATTTTCTTTCTCTTGATTTCGTCCGTCAAGTAATTTAAGGTTTCGGTCGGCCCGGGTACGTTAACAGTACAAGAGCGGTTAAAAGATTGTCCAGCTTATGAAGAAAGATACCTATTTGCGCTTTTCTCTGATCGGGTATTCTATAAATGTTAACAACTATCACGCTCAGACCAATAACTCCATGCCACAGTACTCAAAATAAAATTTTGTTGCCAGATTAGATGGAATATTATTTTTTTTGGTGTTAAAAACTTTATTAGTTAATATACACGTACCTCCTCTACATTTATCTCGACTAAATACTGCAGCCAATTTATAATGATTCAGCATCAAAACTGTACAATAGCTTAGACTACACAATGTGCTACACAGATTAGTTAACAACATGTAGGGATTTTTATCATATTTTCCAACTGAAAGTATTACGACGTCGTTGTTAGATAGGGTGCGTAATAGCTTATCTGGATTACGTAAGATTTCGCACGATGAAGCATATGGTTGAACTCTTCCCTCGATGTTGTAGTTGTCATTCCATTTATCAGCCTTAGCGTCTATTAATCGTGCGACTAAACCTCTTACTTTTTCGTCGCCGATTATGTAAATATTTCTTTCTCTTTTGAGTTTTGATTGGTCGTTGGTCGTTGTTTAATAGGTGAGTCCATCGATTTCACGGTCTTGTCATGATTACATTTTTCCTTGCTGATGTAGACTCTGCCTGCCATTCTGCGTTTGTGAGCATTGAACGTTTGGACTGATTAGTTGCTCTGACAAATCCAATTTAGTTTCAATGGTTTCCTATCCTTCTGATATGTTCTTTGAGGCGTCGATTTACAGATATCTTTCAGTTGATTAATTTGAGTGTAATATACCAGTCTGCAGTAACTGTCCTTTTGTCTTCCAGCACAACTGTCGCAAAATGACCCGTCCGTCCAAAGAATGAAGCAATCATCTCTTTTCCTTCACTTCTTCCTTTCTTTACTTTTGCTGGCAAATCCTCAAAAGGGAAGACCCACTGTGCAGATTACCTTTTAGTTTCAGGTTCGTAACAATATATCCAACTTTCATCACCTGTGACGATGTCAAATACAGCATTCGAGGCACCTCAGTTTTTTGTCTTTTCTAGCTTTATTTATCCTTATCCAATAAAATATGTTATTTTAATTGGGCATTTAATGGACATTAAAACATGCTTTGACATCATATCATTAAAATGAATACTTTAAAAGATATCACAGATTCAAAATTACGCGTGACAAAATAATATGGTTGCCGAAAACGCGGGCGCAGCGGTAGGAATCAATGACTTTTCCTCGGATATTAGGTATCTAACTAATCCCGAATTCCCGAGTACGTACCCGCGGTATATTTTCCGACATCCACGTGGGTGAAGCCGCGGGCAAAAGCTAGTAAAATATAATAACTTATACAACTTAAATTAGCAACCCGTTTGATTTTGTCTAGATTCTAGATTATCCTATGGAGCAGGACCAGCATGTTTCCAAGCATTCTTATCTTGAATATAATCCTCTAATTTGTAATATGCTTGTTTACAGAGTGTACTTTTAATATGAGTTTTAAATTTTCTTTCATTTAATTGTAATATATCACAGGGTATTTTGTTGTAACATTTAACACAGTACCCCATAAAAGATGTATGTAGGGAACCTGTCGTACCTAGGCCAGTTTTTTACATTTTCATTTTTAATAAATAAATGGTAAGATTAAGTATTGTCAAATATGCATATATGGAAATATCAGTTATTCAACTACATAAGAAATTAATAAAATCTGTGGGTTTACTTTATAGCTGAGAACAAAAACCGTTAAAAAAAAAAAGGGAAAACTGTCCAAGGCACAACAGACCTGATGTACCTTAGACCGTACCAGTTGTACGAGGGGTATTCAATAAATAGTGAGAATGCGATACATTCTCCTTGGAAAGAAAAAAAAAATACTGGCAGGCATAGCCCAGACATTAGTTAAGATGATAATAAAAAAAGCAATTAATTCTCTTTTGTTTTTTAAAAGTAGAAGTCTATTGTTTGCGTCGTTTCGGAAAGTGTTCTTAAAAATGGATAAAATTGAAGTTCGCGCGTTCGGTAATAAAATATCTCTGCTTGAAAAATTTTACTACGGAGCAGGTAAATCAAGACTTGAGAGCAACATTAGGGGTTCATGCTCCTCCATATTCTACGGTTGCGCGTTGGTGTGCTGAGTTCAAGCGAGGAAGAACTTCCACTAACGACGACCCACGAACGGGACGCCCCATATCGGCAGTGACTGAACAAATGATTAAAAAAGTTGAAAATATTGTCTTGGCGGATCGTCGTGTTACTGTTTGTTTTATAGCTGAAGAAGTAAAGATTTCGATAGGAAGTGTCCATAATATTATAAACGACCATTTGGGTATGAAAAAAGTGTCAGCGCGCTGGGTGCCCAGAATGCTTTCTGACGCGCAGAAACAAACTCGACTGAGAATTTCACAAAGCTGTTTGGATTTGTTACAACAAGATCCTGACCGATTTTTGGCTCGATTCATAACTATGGACGAAACATGGCTTCACCATTATGACCCGGAAACGAAACAACAGTCCATGACTTGGAAGCGACCGTCATCTCCAACTCCAAAGAAATTTAAGGCGATTCCATCCGCCGGAAAGATCATGGGCTCTCTTTTCTGGGACAGCCAAGGGGTGGTAATGATCGAATATCTTAATCATGGAGCCACTATTACGGGGATTCTGTACGCAGGACAAGTAACAAAGTTGCGTGAGGAAATACGCAAGAAACGGCATGGCAAACTCGTTAAAGTTTTGTGTTTCACCAAGATAACGCCCCTGCGCACAAGTCCAGAGTTGCGATGGCTGCCATTCAAGAAGCTGGCTTCGAATTGATGGAACATCCTCCATATTCACCGGACCTTGCTCCTAGTGATTTCTGCCTATTTCCGCGCTTAAAGGAACATCTCAGGGGCCAGAAATTCGAAGATGATGACGGAGTAGTCGCCGCCGTAAATGATTTTTTAAGGGATCAGGAAGAAGATTTTTTTAGAAAGGGAATTTTAGTATTAGAGAAAAGATATACAAAGTGTATAAACCTGAAAGGTGACTACGTCGAAAAATAAAATAACATATAATAAAAGATACTAATTTAGTCTTACTCATTCTCACTATTTATTGAACACCCCTCGTACTTTGGACATACTAGAATAAAACGGAGATAAAGACTTGCAGTTGTTTTATATAGTCAGTTTATTTTAATTTTTACAAATAACTATCATAAATGGCTGTTCATATAAACGTAAATGTATTTTTAACCGACTTCTTATGTATATTATCACATCAGGTCACATCTTAAATCTAATAAGTTTTTACTTATTTAAACAAGGTTTAATATTAAATAAAAATAACTTAAAAAATTATCAATAGACTTAATATTTTTCCTCAGACTTCTTAATTATTACTTTGACATCACGTGTAGGAATTTTAAATTAACAAATTAAAAAATAATTAATAAACAATATTTTTTTCCCTCATACTTAATTATTATTTTGAGATCACGTGTAGGAAATTTAGATTAACAAAAATCCCAATACTTTGCCATTTCTGGCACATAATAAACTTCTCTTTTGGAATTAACTCTCTTTGGTATGGTTTGGAATCTTTTGTTTCACATCTCGGTATGAGTATAAATTAAAATCATCCTTATCAGGCCATTTCCAATTTTTTTAAGATTTTTGCATCGACTTTATGAAAACACCCTCTTCGTTTAGAGACTTTCTCTGTCCTACGAAGTATTCTTCTTCATAAATAAATATGACGCAGTCTCCAATCTCAAAATTTTCTTTTTCTTTCTCACAGTCACTTATTTTATCTTCACAAGAATCATCAGTGTCATGAATGGAATAGGTGGATTCTTCAGAATCAGACTCAACCAATACTTTTCTTTTCGCTTTTTCTACTTTTCTCATCTCTTTCTTAGGTTTTTTTAAGTTAGGGTAATTTTTAGGGGCAACTTTTTTAGCTGACTTTAAAAGCTCAATCTCATTCTTCTCTGGTGTGTCAGTCAGTATTCTAGATTTACCTTTTTGTCTACCTTTTTGTGTTGCCTTTCGTGGTTCAGCTTTTGGGTGTGGACGAATCATTTCAAGGGCAATCATTCCAGCAGCAGCCTGCCATGAGGATACTGAAGGCTGATGATCAATTTGGGCAATAGCTTCTTGAAGCTGCGGGCAGTCATCCTGCACTGATAGGTCTTCAGCCTGATTTTGGGTCAAAGAATCATCAGCCTGTGCAGAACTTTCTTGAGACAGGAGATGATCAACCTGGGCCGGCAGGGTTTCTTGGGATTGTTCAGCCTGTGCAGAAGATCCACTGGGTGAAAGGTGAACAGAGTGCGGGGAGGCACCTGGAGGTATTGGACGGTCTGAAAAATTTGCTGCCATAAAATCAGCTTCTGAGAATATATCCTCATTTAGCGGATGGAATCCTGTAGCCTGAAACCCATTCGAAATATTCATTGGTGTAAATGCGCGCGGAAATGCCTTTCCAACTAAACCAGCGATGTCGTAAATCGTCAAAGGCTTCCCTATGTTTCCTGGTGTCATCATTTTTTCAATCCCATTTAGTAGGGTATTTAATTCGATTGGCTTTTGCGAACCGATAGGCCAGTTTTTTTACTTCTTTTAAAGTTAAACCAAACTGAAGCTGAGTCTTTGATATAGTTCACAAGCATTCTTTCTTGGTCGTCATCGAATACTTTTTTGACTGCAAGATTTTTACGTATGTCCTTTGCCGAGATCCCTTCATTCATGACATAGTTGTAGTAGCGTCTCAAGCTAGTTCTGGGTATTTGAAAATGTTTGGAAGCACCATGAAGTGAAAACTTATTTTCCTTCAATAATTTTATTGCTGTCTCAATTTTATCCCTGTCGAATGAAGCTCTTTTTATATTTTGCTTGCTTCGCAGCATTTTTCCTGCAACATTGATATATAACTAGATAGTTAAATAACTTACAAAATAAAAGCTAAGGAAAGCGTAAATAATTTAGTGTCCAAGGTACAACCAATATGATGTACCTTGGCCAGTGTCCAAGGTACATAGTTAGTTGGGGGACCAAGGTACAACATCGCAACAATTTCTTCTAACAAGCTTCATTCATAAACACACTTAAAATTGAGGTTAGTTTCGAAAACCTATACCATCTATTACCTACATATACTGAGATTTAAGTGTAAATAAAAAGATTTTTATTAATGTACATCGTGCTAAATAAATAGGCAATAAGTAAAGTCCGAAAAACGTACTTTTTGAGCAAGAAATAATAAATTACCTTTTTTATCTGCATTGATGCGGAGCCGGCGAATCACAACTAACTTCATGTTAGAGTTGACAAAGAATGCTTCGATTGCCATAGACAATATTATTTTAAAACGCGGGAATTTAAAAAAAATAACGATTGTTCTAGGTACAACACTGTCCAACGTACAACAGGTTCCCCTACTTTAGATAATCTGAAAAATGGTTGATCTATTTTATCTTTATTTCAAGTATTCAAATTATGTCTATCACTTATTTTATTAAAAATATGTAGATTTTTTCTTACATACACGATATTTTCATAAATGAATTGGCAAGGTACCGTCATAATAATAATCTTTCCTTAAAGTTCCCTGAGAGATTCGCGACGATGTAGATTATAAATGGCTCTGACAGCTCTCTTTTATAAAAGTTTCATCTCGCTTGCCTGCAATCTGTGGGAGTGATTTCGTGAAAAGTGACGAAAGTGTGTAACAGGAAGCTGGGGTAGCGCGCGCTAGGGTTGGCCATCAGATGGTACCAACCCATTTTCCGAGAGGGTGGTACTATCAGCCAAGAATCCAAGATGTCAGATGTTACACATCATTTATGCGACTAGATTAAGGCTCGCTCGTTTTTTTTTAACATTTATTAGTCGGTCCCGTAGCTAAAGTTGTTCACTGCCTCAAAGTGTCCCTACTTTTACATGCCATTCTGTATATTATGTATATTAGGAGGCTGGTATATTGCCTAAATAAAAATGCGCATGTGGGTCTCGGTCCTGTTGCCATCCAATGGGCAACAGTCAACACCTAAAGCTACAATTGAAAATATACAGAAAATTTAATTTGGTTGGTAGCTTAGCGGTAGGTACTTAAATTCTGGGTATTTACTGTTTCAGTTTTGTCAACAAGGCGTGTGCTGATAATCGTCTTATAACCCTACTCGCCACTCACACATGTAAACACTGTACTGATGTATGCAGATTGTGTCGCAGGTACGTGATAATCCGGCAGACATCGATCGATTATTTTTAATCATAGCTTATAGAGAAGGGAATCCGGATTACAAGATATTGATGTACTTATCATTTTATAAATGAAATCAAATTCAATTCCAAACGTTACAAAATCGGCCAAGTGTGAGTGGTATACTTGCACAAGTGGTATCCCATACCCGTACCGTGTGCGAGTTTCAAGTAATTTTAAACAAAGTAGTTTTATCCAGAGCTCTATAATACTGTAGGCAATGTATTATAGAGGTATGAGAAACAGGGTGGAAAGTTCTTCGTCTTCCATAGAAAAGGGAGGATTCTTCGACCAGACGGGTGTTGTGTCTGTTGGGCTCCTGCCGCTACTGCCCCATTAATAATTAAATTTATTCATTACGCAACGAATTTGATGCCTTACAGACACAGATCGAAGTGCTTTCCGATGACGACGAGTCTACGTTTTGCTGAATGTGAGGACTTTGACCGCCAGTTTTTCAACCACGTGGCACTCACGCGCAGTTTGCTCGGTGTCTCGGCCAACGGTGCTGCGTCGGAGGCGGGCTTCAGAGATACTGACTCAGGTGCACATGTTTCATATAGGAATTCTTTTGTTCGTTTGCCTAAAATGGATTTGCCACATTTCGATGGGAACTACCAATGCTGGCTTGAGTTTAAGGATACCTTTGGGTCATTGATTCACGACAATTCTAGCATAAGTGACATTAACAAGTTCCACTACCTGCAAGCTTCACTCGAGGGAAATGCGGTTTGAATTTTTTTAAACATTGACTGTTAAAGCCGATCATTATATTCTTTCGTGGGACCCATAGGTGGGACCTGTTGTGCGAACGTTATAATAACAACCGTTTTCTAGTGAATAATCATTTTCAAGCTTTATTTGAATTCGAACCCATTAGTAAAGGGTCAAGTACCCCCTTCCCCCCGGACCTCGAACATGAGCAGACGTGCCATAGATCTACGCAGTTTTATTTTAATTATCATTTAAATTCGTAATTCAAAATTAAATATCCATCAAGAAAATAGGAGTGCATATCTCCAAGGAGTCAGCGGATCCAAGTACAACGAGCAAGTACCTACTCGTACTTTGCGCGGCCGCGTGTGCACAGAAGCCACACCCATCTGCAGCGCAACCTAGAGCCTGTTGCCCTAGTACTATACAAGAGGAAGCATGCCGCTAAATCGCACTCCACCACCAGTATCACCCGTCCCGTTAACGCCTACGGAAAGCACTCGTAGTGCACTAATGTTTGCGTCGACAAAGGAAAATAGTGCGTCATCCCTACTACACTGCGAGTCAGAACCCGATCTTCATACCCTAGCGGCAAACATAACGGAAAGAAAAAAGCGGAAATATGACGGAGAACAATCTGATCTTTTAGAAATAATTAAAAAAATGTTCTCTTCGTTCTCCAATGAACAAGAAAAACGTTTTCAAGACTTGCAAGCAAGTATAGACCTAATGTCAAATAAATATGATGAGTTTCTATCGAAAAGAGCTTATCTTGAGAAAGAAAGACAATCAGACAAATTAATAATTAAAGAACTGGAGGATAAACTGGAAACATTAGAACGGAAAGCTCGTGGGGTTGGGATAGAAATTCGAAACATACCTAAACAAAATGGAGAAACTAAGGATACTCTGGTTAATGAGATTTCAAAATTGGGAGAAATATTAAATGTGGATATTAACACCAGTAATATAAAAGATATATACAGGTTAAAATCAAAAGATTCTTCAGATCCCATCGTAGTCGATTTCACCACCGTGCTCTTGAAAGAAAAGGTCCTCAAATCTGTAAAAAACTTCAACAAAATTAAACAAAAAGGCAACAAATTAAACACGACCCACTTAAACCCAAGTTATATTAAAAAACCGATCTACATATCAGAGACCCTCACTCATAAAACCCAGAGACTGTATTACTTAGCTCGCCAATTCCGGAAAAGTCATGGGTACAGCTTCTGCTGGACAGCAAATGGTATTGTTTACCTAAAAAATAACGAAGACTGCTCACATATCCGGATAAACAGCGATGCTGATTTAGATAAATTACGCAATAATGTTAAACCGCTGTGACTAATTGTTGCTCTTGTATACAAATTTTGTCTCACGTGTACACTAACTTTAAGATTGCATGCTAATTTTAAGTTTATTTTTAAATCGATGGATTTTTTCTTCACCTACAAATTAGTACTTAACGTCCACACTTACCTCTCACATGTATTCAGGGAAACCCAATATCAATTACAACACTCCTTAAGCATAACCATAGCCCAACTGAACACTATTTCAGAAATACACATAACCTATTTTTCAAACATACTTCGATTACACAATTCACTTACTCATCAAATGACAATCTCGTACACTCTACACCTAAAACATACTCACAAACACTTTTTAATAATTTACATACAAACTCTTTCCATAATCGGTGTACCTACCTCGACCACAAATCCTGCCTATACCTACTCTCATGTTAATCATTCGATCACGTAACTGATTTATCTGAAAATATTGACCAGTTATCCGTATCTCACTCACAGTCCGCGGACCTAGAGGATTGTCATAGTATTGTTACTTCTTCTACGGACAACCTTATTATATTGACACAAAATATACGAAGCATAAACCGAAATCTGCCCGGCTTAGAGGTTTTACTACACAGACTAAAACTTAAATGCGATATACTCATTTTAACAGAGTGTTGGCTAAAAGGTGCAATGGTAATCCCTCACCTATCTGGTTACTCTCATGTAGCAACTAATACAAATCCCATACAAAATGACGGAGTAGTTATCTACTACAAAGAAAACATTAACCTAACTATAATTGAACCTGAATTCCAAGAAAGCAATTGCCTACTAGCCACCGTTGGAAAACAAGTTGCGATAATGGCCCTATACAGATCACCTTCCTACACTAAATTGGAGCCGTTCCTCTTGTCGTTGGATAATATGTTACAATCAGTGTCTTCTTTCGAGCACATCGTTGTTATAGGCGACATGAATCTAGCAATAAACTCGAATAAAATTAAATCTGAAGGGGAACGCTATCTAACCTTAGCTGCCTCGCACGGCCTACTGCCAGCGCACACTTTAGTTACACGCAGCGCCCGCCAAACATGCATAGACCATGTCCTTATAAAAACTCAGGCCTCCTCCAACACCATAGTCTGTAATGCAACATTAACAGATCACCATCCCGTTTTATTTTGTTTAAATTTAAAAAAACCACGGCAACTTGCAACTTCAACAAAGGCCATCATTAACAATAAGACATTAGAACAAGACATTGCACATATTAATTTTGATCCCATTTATCAAACAGTCAACCCTAACATTAGTCTAAATTACCTAACACAATGCTTACAAAAAGTAATAGAAAAGAATACCAAAATCGTAACACTTTCTAGACGCCAAAAAATCATAAAGCCCTGGATAACTCCAGGACTAATACGTTGCATGCGAAACAGAGACCAACTACACAAAAAAGCAAGCATTGATCCGGATAACGAAGTCTTGAAAATTACCTACAAACGATACAGAAATTTCTGTAATTCTCTATTACGCAGGTTAAAAAGAGCACATGAAAAAAACCAAATCCTAGAAGCACAGAACGACAATAAAAAATTATGGAAAGTCATCAAAAACATCACACACACAACAAAAACAAAACAACACCATAAAGATCTCCTAACTCTTTCATCTTCTCCAGACCAGTCACTTCACGAAGCAAACAACTTTTTTATAAATGTGGGTATCTCACTGGCGGATAAAATCAGACAACAAAATATTAATTTCCGGAATTTACCATCACTAAGTAATACCCACGACAAAGTATTAAATGTCCCCAATTCTTTCGTCTTAATTGAGACAGACAAACATGAGATTGGACATCTTATCATGGGTTTAAAAACAGATAGCGCACCAGGATGTGATAATATCAGCAGTAGATTCTTAAAACAACATAAAAATATTCTCGTACATCCCCTGGAAAAAATTTTCAACGATTGTTTAAAAGCTGGAGTGTTTCCCTATTCCCTAAAACGATCAGAAGTGTGCCCAATCTATAAGAACGGAGACAGAAGTCGTATAAACAACTATAGACCGATATCTATACTACCCGCAATTTCCAAAATCCTGGAAAAAATTATAAACATCCGTCTCGTAAAACATCTCGAAAAAAATAATCTGCTTTCAGTAAATCAATACGGGTTTAGGCACGGAAAATCTACAGAACAGGCAGTGAATAAACTTATTGAATTTATTAGTTCTAACTTGGACAAAGGGATAATAGAAGGGAAAAAATGTCTTTCTATTTTTCTTGACCTGGCAAAGGCATTTGATACGATTTCTGTCTCTCTCTTACTCAACAAATTAGAGACACTGGGTATCAGGGGCACCCAGCTTGAACTTTTCAAAAGCTACCTCTCTGGGCGAACCCAGTGTGTCCGAGTGGATAAACATAAAAGTACACACCTTCCAGTTACACACGGTGTGCCTCAGGGAAGTATACTGGGGCCCACCCTTTTCCTCGTGTACATAAATGAGCTTACTCGTCTTAAACTTACCAAAGGTGAAATTGTCTCTTTCGCGGATGACACCGCGTTGGTGTTTGCGGGTGATAGTTGGGAGGAGGTTTTCGCTACCGCACAAAATGGCTTTGATATGACTAGGGGATGGCTGCAGAAAAACATACTTACACTAAACGTAGACAAAACTAAATATATTTGTTTCAGCATTAGACAGTCGGTGGGTATTCGCGGTGACCTGAGTGTTGTTTCACATGAATGCAACTCTGAGGATAGTTGCGCATGTTCACCTCTGGAACGCGTTAATACTCTAAAGTACCTTGGTGTTACTTTGGACAATAACCTCAACTTTAAAGAACATGTCAAAATTCTTTGTAATAGAATACGCAAATTGATTTATGTTTTTAAAAACCTACGTCATGTCGCGGACCTTGCACTGCTGAAGCGAATATATCAGGCCTTGTGTCAGTCGCTGCTTACCTACTGCCTTACATCCTGGGGAGGTATCTGCAAAACGACGCTAAAGGCAGTTGAGGTCGCCCAGAGAGCTATTCTGAAGGTTAGCACGTTTAAACCGATGCGCTTTCCTACTACAACACTGTTCCAGTTGTGCGAGGTTTTGACAGTAAGACAGCTATTTATACTTAAAACTATTCTACAAGAACATAAAAAACAACCCTACAACCCAATGTTACTACAGAGACGTCGTAAACATCATGTATGTGACTATTTAACTACATTTAAAACAACTTTTGGTAAAAGATTTGTAAGTTTTCTAGGCCCTTACCTTTATAATAGGCTTAACAAATCAATAAACATATACACTTTGACTAGAAAACAATGCAAACTAAAAGTATGCAAATATTTGCAGAAATTAACCTACGAGGAGACGGAACAACTAATTTACTTACCACACTAAGATTACGGCTAAGAGCACAGAAAAAATAAAAGTTACATTCACTACATTGCTCACCTTCAAACTCAGACACTCATGCATACTCACACCCACCCCTTCACCGCTTAATTACTGTCACACACACACCTACATATATATACACCGCACACACACCCCCACACTTTCTCATATACATTCACCACACACGCATATGCACGCACGCACACGTACCACTAACTCACACACGCACGAACACACATACACTCAATCCATTTAATAAATTAGATTAAAAATATGTACTTACTTAATTATTTACCTAGATTACTTTTCAACTATTATTCTGTATTTCTGTAGTACTGATTTAATTATATATGTCTCTATTTGCTTGGCACCTATTCTTGTATTAAAATACTCGAGGGGAATGGTGCTGATAGCCGAAATACAGGCTATGCCTAGTTCGGCTACAGACGCTAATTTCTTTACCCTAACTGAAATTGTTGCCACATTGCCATTGTAAAGTAGTACTAAGTTTTTGGAAAATAAACTATTATTATTATTTTATTATTATTAAGTGTATCCATCAGAAACCTTGTTGATATTATTACTAAAAATGTTAGGACATGAATCTCATTAACAAAGCCCACTCAATATTCGGACGACATTATTATTTATTTTATGGTTAGAAAATTTGATTTAACAACAAGTCGTGACTGGGAAGAGCTTAGAAACAATACTTTTAAAGATGAACCTACTTTAACACAATTTTGTTATTTTATAAGCAGGAAAGCGGACTGGTTAGAATCGGTGGAATCGAATCTTAGTTCTTCTGGAACGAATGCTATAGTTGCCTTAAATAATAGTCATTCAAATAAAACTGATACTAAGCATTGTGAATCATATCATAGTGAATCTTTTAGAAACTTTTCAGTAGAAAATCGTATACAAAAAGCAATTGAATTTAATGTTTGTATTAATTGCTTACGCTTTGGACATATTTCTAAGTAATGCAGGTTTTCACATTACAAATATTGCAAAACAAAGCACAATACGCTTTTGCATTTGGAAAGTAACGAACCCAAACTCGTTTCCAATCCATTGCCTTCTGCCATGCCTTCTGCACTGCCTTATGCTTTGCCTTCTTCAAATGTTGTGCTTTCAGCCAATTCCATGCAGCTTGCTACTTCGTTATGTTAGCGCATGTCTTACGGTCCACCGCTCCATTGAATGGGCTCAATCGTGGAGTTTATGATATTGTTCGACTAGACTGAATGATATATGCGTTACCGTGTCATCAAGAATTTCACTATAATTTCTCTTTTATTCATTGTAAAAGTATAATTAAACGATAATCATCAACCATCATCGGAGTACGTTATTTATATATAAAATTGGGCCTTCAAAACTCATTAACCAAACCGTGCTGACGACGACATCATCGAATTGAGACTTACAAAAGGAATCAGCATGAAAATCGTAAGAGGCTAGCACGTGCGTGGATAAGGGATAAGTTCAAAGTGTATTAATAAAACACCGTGTCTTTGTATTTTTTAGTGTCCGTATCGAGCTACCGGTGCACAATCGCCGTGAGCTACTTCATACTCGGTGAGATTTGTAAGTACTCTTTTCCGTCTCCTACACAACCATCACAATGAGTGTAGGAACTAAATCACATCGTACTATTTCAAATAGCGACGATCTCGATATTCGTGATTTAAATAAAAAACGGGGTACTTTACGCGGTAGAATCACATTCTTTGGTAAATACATTAATTCTTTAGAAAACATTTCATTATGTGATCAACAAATTGTCGAGATACAATAAATCTAAATCAAATCTAATAATTTATTTGCTAGAATGCAGGTATACAAATAAGGTCGTGGAGAATTCAAGTTGAGCCATACATTCTGCCCAATATTCGACATGCAAAATTTAAATGAATGAGTACGATGCTATGATAAAAATAAAAATAATATAAAAACATTTCAACAATTATCAGATAAAAATTTACGGTTCAATATAACTAAAATCAATTCAGTCAAAATGCAATTAATAAATACATAATACTCGTAGTCAAAATAAGATCAAATGTCAAAATACATTTCTGAAGTCAAAATACAATTCCAATGTCAAAATACTATTAAAATTTCAAAAAATACTATTAAATAAATTTGCCTCTATTGATTGGCACCTATTCTTGTATTATAATACTCGAGGGGAATGGTGCTGATAGCCGAAATACAGGCTATGCCTAGTTCGGCTACAGACGCTAATTTCTTTACCCGAACTGCACACTGCCATTGGTGCCGATTCTCTTGTCACAAATGCCTCTAAACTCAAATTCAAATTCAAATTCAAAATCATTTATTTGCTAATATGGGTAATTACATAAAGTTGTTAAAAAAAAGGGCATAGTTCAACCATATTACGCCTTGAGGCATGCAAATCTCTAAGGAGTCGCTGGAGACTCTACAAATGGGTGAGAGATCAACTCCGCCCATGGGCTCCCCCGCTGACGCAGAGTCTCCGGCCCCAGCTCGTGGAGGACGTGGTGAGCGCTCTGTTCCCTTCGCGAGGGGAACATACTCCCCCGCCCATGGCTCCGCCTCCTGCGGTGCCCGATGCGGACCACACAGGTGACGACGACGACGACGAATCTCCGGAGGTGACCGGGGTAGATTTGAGAGTGGCGGTACGTAGGCTGAATGCCAAAAATACCGCCCCAGGACCCGACGGCTTACCTGGAAAAGCCTGGGTTCTGGCCTTAGAGGCTCTCGGGCCTCGACTTCGAGGGCTCTTTAGCGCATGCTTGGAGAGGGGCCAGTTCCCACTTCGTTGGAAGACGGGGAAACTGGTCCTCATCAAGAAGCCGGGGCGCCCGGCGGACTCTCCGTCCGCTTACCGGCCCATCGTGCTGCTCGACGAGGTGGGCAAGCTCTTTGAAAGAGTAATTGCAGACCGCCTTGTCGGGCAGCTGGTGCGAGTGGGGCCGGATTTGGCGGACAGCCAGTTTGGTTTCCGCAAGGGGCGCTCTACGGTGGATGCCATCATGCGCGTTCGAGCCCTCACGACGGGGGATGCTGTTGCCCGGGGTGGGGTGGTCTTGGCGGTGTCTCTTGACATCGCCAATGCGTTCAATACCCTGCCCTGGAGTTGCATTAGGGAGGCACTCCGGTATCACCGGATGCCGACCTACCTCTGTCGAGTGGTCGAGGCCTATTTGACGGACAGGGCCGTCATCTACCCCGGTCACCACGGAGAGTGGAACCGGCGAGAGATGTCGTGCGGTGTCCCGCAGGGATCGGTCCTGGGGCCGCATCTGTGGGACATCGGCTACGACTGGGTGCTGCGCGCCGACCTCCCTAGCGGCGTCAGCGTAGTCTGCTACGCTGACGACACGCTGGTCCTGGTACAGGGGAGGTCGCATGAGGCGGCGGCCGAACTAGCGACACGTTGGGTTGCGACAATCGTCGATAGGATCCGGCAACTGGGACTCGAGGTGGCCTTGCACAAGTCCGAGGCCATGTGTTTCTATGGTCCTCGGAACGCGCCACTGTCGGGTTCCCAGATAACGGCGGGAGGGGTTCACATCGGTGTCGAGTCGACGATGAAGTACCTGGGACTCGTCCTCGACAGCCGGTGGAACTTCGTGGAGCACTTCCGACGTTTGGCTCCCAAACTGCAGAGGGCTGGGGCTGCTTTGAAGCGGCTTCTGCCCAATCTAGGGGGTCCAAACGCCTCCTGCCGGAGGCTCTACGCGGGGATCGTGCGGTCCATGGCCCTTTATAGGGCACCGGTGTGGGCGCGTTCATTAAGGCTGCGACCAGCCCAGCGATTGAACGCGTCCCAAAGGGTCATGGCCATTAGGCTGGTCAGAGGATACCGCACGGTCTCCCGTGAGGCGGCGAGCCTCCTTGCCGGACTACCGCCATGGGATCTGGAGGCAAAAGTCCTCGCGCACATGTGGGAGTTGCGCGAGGAGGCGAAGCGCCGGGGTGTAACTCCGCTGCCGCGAGAAATCACGGCACAGCGGACAGAGCTCCGGCGGGATCTCGTGGCGGCATGGAGAGTGCGATTGTCGCAACCCAGCGCTGGGCACGCCACAATTGCGGCGGTAAGGCCCCTCTTTGAGGAGTGGCTAGAGAGGCGCCACGGCGTCCTCACCTTCCGCCTGACGCAGGTCCTCACCGGACATGGTTGTTTCGGGAGGTTCCTGTTCAGGATAAAGCGGGAGGAAACGCCCGGGTGTTACCATTGTGTGGATCGCCCGGAGGACACGGTGGAGCATACGGTGGAGGTCTGCCCGGCTTGGGCGGGGCACCGTCGTGTCCTCACGGAGGCGATCGGCAGCGGTGATCTCTCGCGTCCGGCCCTGGTTCAGGCCATGGTCCGGAGCGAGAGTGCATGGGAAGCCGTCACCTCCTTCTGCGAAGCAGTAATGCTCGCGAAGGAGGAGGCGGAGCGCGCGAGGGAAATGCAAGATGCGCGCCCTCGCGCCCCTAGTCGCCGCAGGAGACGCCCCGGGCGTCGGGAGTCGCGAGCCGACTTCCGGCCACCGTAGGCGCGGGCTTGCGGACGGTGGGCAATGGGTACCTCGCCGTCCGATTAGGACCAGGCCCGGGTCGACGGCGCGTTGTGTTCCACGCGCGCCTCAAAGAGATGTCAGCACCAACTGACGGGGTCCGTAAGGGCCAATGCCTGCCAGGGTTGCGAGTTTGTCCGAAAGGGATATCGCGGCCCCGGCACACAGGCAACGGAAGGAACACGGGTGGGTTTTAGTCAGTAAAAGTCTGACACTCCCTCTCGCTCCGCCCAGAGCGGGAGGAGTCATTTGATGATTTCCCACCCAAAAAAAAAAAAAAAAAAGGCATGCAAATCTCAAGCGTTGACTGTATTACAACAATATTATACAGTTACTTGCAACAATGATTTATAATTAATAACACAATTATGGGTAATTTCACATGGCAAATAATAATGAAACATAAGTGAATAGTAATGTCAATAGAAATTAAAATTTAAATGTCATGAATTAAATGAGAATGTCAAGATATATTTGTAAATAAATGTTAAAGTAATAATAATAGATAATTAATTAGTGCTTAATCTCTCGAACTATAGGCCCATATCCCTTGCTACTATCATTGCCAAGGTGCTGGACAGTTTGCTTGATAGGCATATGGCAACCCGCATTGAACTGCAGTTGCGCAGTTTGGGTTCAGACCTGGTCTCTCCACTGAAAGTGCCATACTGTCTCTCAAGCATACTGTTCAGTATTATACGTCAAGGAAAACGCCTGTTAATGCGTGTTTCCTAGACCTTTCCAAAGCGTTTGATCTGGTGTCGTACGAGTTACTGTGGCAGAAACTATTGACTGATACTTCAGTGGATAGAGAAGTTATATCAATTCTACGGTTTTGGTATAACAATCAGACTAATTGTGTAAGGTGGGCAGGCTCATTATCGGATGTGTATGGGCTGGAGTGCGGGGTGAGGCAGGGCGGACTGACCTCCCCTCGCCTCTTCAGTCTGTACATAAACCGGTTGATCGTCGAGCTCAGCAACACCTATCAGGGTTGTTATGTAGACGGAGTATGCGTCAACAACATTAGTTATGCTGATGATATGGTGTTGCTGAGCCCTTCGATTAATGCAATGATGAGCCTGCTTACAATATGTGAGAGGTACGCGGAGACTCATGGGCTCAGATACAATGTTAAGAAGAGTGAGGTACTAGTTTTCAAGGCGGGCACTAAAACTTACCCTTTTGAACCTCACTTGAAACTTTGCGGAAATTCCACTGGCCACTGGGTTTCCGAAGACCTAAAAGACAGTCTGGATATTGAGCGTGAGCGCAGGGCGTTGGCTGTCCGCTGCAATATGTTGGCACGCAGATTTGCGGATTGCACGACTGAAGTAAAGGCTACACTATTTACAGCATACTGTCAGTCGTTCTATACATGCAGTCTGTGGGTCAACTACACGCAGAGGGCATACAGCGCCCTGCGCGTTCAATACAATAATGCGTTCAGGGTGTTGATGGGGTTGCCGCGCTGCTGCAGTGCTTCCGGCATGTTTGCAGAGGCGAGAATTGATGGCTTTCACGCCATCATGCGCAAGCGTTGCGCTTCCATTATGCGCAGGGTACGCGCCAGCCCCAACAGCATCCTGAAAACTATATCCGATAGGTGGGACAGCCCCATACTGGGACATTGGATACGCCTACATGCCACTGTGGCGTATTAATTAAGTTTGTGTTGTTTTGCTGGTAGATGTAAGTACTAACACTAGTTTTTAAGTCGAGTGTATACTAACCAAATGGACTAGTTATGGGTCCGAAATAAAAGATTATATATAAGTCACAGTGTATCCATCCCATTGTGACTTATGCCAATAAATGAATATACTTAATCACATGTCATATCAACAACAATATTTCTGAGTACAATATGTCCTTAAATCCTCTATCAAATAATCCTGAATACTATAATAACATTTAAATAGCAAGAATCTTTTTAATTTATTTTTAAATTCATCGATGGATGGCGTTTCTAGTATGGACTTTGGTAAGTGATTGTACATACGCGGCGCCATACTGAAAATGCTTTTGGTATATAAGGCTGTCTTGCTAGATTTGCAACAAATTTTATCACTATGCCGCTTACTTCTGTACTTATCAAAAATATGTTTGTTCGTTCTTGCAAAGCTAGCAATGTCAATAAATTATATTTGATAAAATGTGGCCTACAGCTATCAGTCTGGTTGATATTAAACATACCCCTAATACACCGCTTTTGCGCCTTGAATGCAATGTCCTTATTTGTGGAATTACCCCAGAATATAATACCATACTTTATCAAGGATCCCACGTAGCCATGGTATGCTGCAAGTACAGCAGAAGTGTCTACCGTTTTTGCGAGCATATGTAGGGCATATGATTGCTTATTTAATTTTTGATTTAAAGTATCAACATATGTCTTCCAATTCAGATTATAATCAATTGTCATGCCTAAGAATTTTGTAGTTGCTATCTCATTTATTTTGTTTCCTTTAAAATCTATATTAATGTCAGTAAATCGGGCTTTACGATTGCGAAATATCATAATTTTAGTTTTGTCAAAGTTAATTTTTAAATTGTTATTAGTTAGCCATTTCATAATTACACTTAGAGTGCTGTTTATATCTTGTTCTAGGGATAACTTGTCCTTACTTGTAAAAACAACAGTACTATCATCAGCAAAGAGTATAGTGGGATGATTAGTTACTTTGGGAAGGTCATTTATATAAATGATAAATAGCAGAGGGCCCAAAACACTTCCTTGTGGGACGCCTTGTTTGTTTTCTCTGTATTCTGAAGTGTAGTTAATTTCTGTTCTTGTTTTGGTGCATACTCGAGTAACTAAAGTGGACTGTTTTCTGTTTGTAAGATAAGAAGTTATCAGCTCTAATGAAGTGCCCCGAATTCCATACCTGTATAATTTATTTATAGAATTTGGTGATCCACGTAATCAAAGGCTTTACTTAGATCCATATACAATGCGCACGCCGGAATTTTATTGTCTATGCTAGTCATAACAGTGGTCAGGAAATCATAGACGGCCATATTAATGTTTTTATTTTTCCTAAAACCTATCTGCTCTTTAGCAAATAAATTGAAATTTTCAAAGTAGTTATTTATCCTGTCATAAATTACTCTTTCAAAGACCTTAGAGAGCACTGGTACTAGTGCTATGGGCCTATAAGAATTCATATTGTAGGGATCATCTTTCTTGAAAAGAGGTTTAATGATTGTTAATTTAAGTTTATCAGGAAAGTATTCATTTAGGATCGACAGGTTAACGACATGACTTAAAATGTATGATATTTTAATTGGCACTTGTTTTAATATTTTAGTCGATATACTGTCATATCCAGTACTGTTGGTATTTTTTAAGTTAAAAATTATTAAACTAGACTAAAAATCACTAAAATTAAGTTTAATCCTGTCAAACGACGATTTCCCATTCTGAAATAGACTAAAGTGACACAATTTAACTATATTTTAGTTTGACAGCACTAAGATAGTACTGAGTTTTTAGTTTAGTGAAAATGGCAATTTTGCTATTCTGAATTTGACATTTTTCACCTAAAATTTTGATTGTAAAATACCAAACCAGACTAATTCTGACAATTTTTTATCGCGATTAAAAAGGTGTGGGCTAAAATAAGTTGTCATGAACTAAAATTCACACCAACATCTCGACTTCACGTGCAAAAACAGTACTGTATTTATTTTTTCTTTAGCTTATATCTCATATGTAAAAATAATGAAAATAAAAAAATAAAAAAAAGTCATAAACCCCTAAGCCTGAACATGTAGGTAATATTTTTTCATGTTATCCATACAAAAAGTGAAAAATTCCATGTAAAACACGACGAGGCGCCACCCCCTGCGCGCCTCCGGCTCTAAAACAATCACGGGTGAGGGCAAACCACGTGTACCACGTGGATTCGCGATTGTCAAATTCTATTTTAGTTATATATTTTTTTAGTTTAGAGAATTTTATTTGCAGAATCGCTCTAAGATTCTCATAGCCTCAAGTAAGGAATTTTAGTGATAGTTTAGTTAGTTTAGTTCGGTGTACAAGAGAATCGGCACCATTGTACGAGAAAGTTTTGTAAAATAAACTATTATTATTATATTTCCTTTATTAACATTTTAACATATAAAATACATTTTTAAATATTTCTTAAAAACTATATAAAAAACATTTAAAAATATAAAAAATAGTGTTCCGCCGGTGTCTGGAGGAGGGTCCAAGCTACCGGTGGTTAGGGCTGCAGAGACAGGAACCTCCTTACAATGCGAGCCGTATCGAGGAGTACTGCCTTCTGGATTAGGCCATTGGACCAACCGCCTAACGAGAGCCTCGAGAGATGCTGATCGAGGCTTTCGGCTATCAGGCCATTGGCCGTTACGACAATCGGCACAATGATAGCCGAGCTCACATTCCACATGTCGAGAACCTCGTGTGCTAAGTCGAGATATTTTATTTGTTTCTCTTTCTCAGCTTTCAAGCAAGTTGCTGGTGAATAATCCTGGCCACTTGGTTATGCCTGTGCAAGTACTCGCCGTTAGCCAGACGAGAACAGCCAAAGATAATATGTCTGATGGACTCACCCGGACGGTGGCACACACGTCAACCGTCCTGTCCTTCATAATATGTCTCCGGTAGTTATATTCGTCTAGATAACTTCGTTCATAATTGCACAAACGAAACCACCGAAACGTAGCCAGGATACGGATGCTAGGAGATCTACACCGGGCTCATGAAGAGCCCGATAGAAGCGCCCGTAAAGCAAAGCGAAAAGCGTAAAGCTTCTTGCTTTGCCATACCTCTTTGCGGTCATCTGTAGTAAGTACAACAGGCTTGTGCCAGTTCTCTTTAGCCACGGAGAGTGGGGTGAGTGACTTGTCCACTGCTACCAAATCACGGTGCATACCCACTTCGGCTTTAAGAAAATATTATTAAGTTAAGTTATATTAAGTCTTCGCATTTAAGAAGCCTCGACCTCCGCACTTCCGCGGGATGTACAATCTCATCACCGATGATCGTGGGTGATGCATCCGGTTTGCGGTCAGCAGTGTACGGACCCTCCTATCCAGGGCGTCGAGTTCGGTCCAAGTCCATTTGAGTATGCCGAAAGTACATCAAAACCGGCATGACCCAACCGTTGAAGGCGCGCACCTTGTTTCCGCCTGAAAGAAGACTAATTAATACCTTCTTCAGGCGACCAAAGAAGCGCTCCTTCAACGATTGCTTCATGTCAATAACGTTGATACCTAACGCTTCCGACATACCCAAATACTTGTAGCTTTCGGATAGGACAGGGATGTAAGGTGTACGGATTCCGAGAGTTGAATTCCTTCGGATTCCATAATCTCCCCTCCCTTTACATGCATGACTGCACATTTGTCTACACCAAATTCCATCCTGATGGCGCTACTGAATGTTTCAGTTACCATTACACAGTTAGTAGCTCCATCAGTCGCAATTTGTTGGCGGCAAAGAGTTTCAAATCATCCATGTAGAGGTGAGATATGACCTGACCACCTTTCCTCAACCGATAGTCTAGATCTGAGTCCTCCAGCAGTGTACTTAGAGGATTCAGGGCTAAGCAGAACCAAAGTGGACTCAAACTGTCGCCCTGAAATATTCCCCGTTTAATCCATACAGGCTCATCATTCCCCTGAATCCGTATAGCGAAGGACCGTCCTCCATTGCCTCATACACGACATCAGGAAGGTGCGCAGAGTTGCATCTATCTTGTACAACTCCAGCACCCTCATGAGCCATGTACATACATGGCTCATGAGGCACCGAGTCGTAGGCCTTCTTATAGTCTATCCAGCATGTCGACAGATCCTTGTGGGATCGACGAACTTGTTGGCTTATGGCCATGTCAATGAGGAGTAGCTCCTTAGTACCGCGAGACCCATTCCTACATTCATTTTGAGAGGCAGACATAATCGAGTTATGGTCAATGTGTGTGTTAATTTTCGCTGTTAAAATGGATGTAAGAAATTTATAAACCGTCGACAAACATGTGATCGGTCTATAATTCTTGGGTTCTGCGGGACTACCTGACTTATGCGGCAGGTGGGTGACGCCTGTTGCTAGACTATTCTATCAACTATGTTGCATGCTATTCTATCAACGACTACTTAAATGATAAGAATAGTTGGTCGCTGTGATTAATTCAAGAAAATGTTTATGTTCTTTCTCCAGCTTACGTACTGACAAGTTATATGAGTTTATATAATTGTTTATTTTATTTGACTTTTTTAAGTCAAGTTATTTTAATTTAACTTTAATTTATTGTTGACAAAATCTACACAATACAATGATTTTTTTATGAGTTGTATTGCAATATGTGGTTAGCTAGTGACCTCGACAATTGATCATATTATTTATTGTTATTAGTAATTAACTCTTTGTTTATTTATTTTACATCGATGGTCCTAGTTTATCATTTATAACTTCCAGTTACAACTATATGTAAACGGGCACGCCCTTTATGCCTGGAGGCTTTTTATTTAGATTGTAGCGGCATCTACATCGCTACATGCGAACTACGCATCAAAGACCTGACGTCACATAACATCCTGACGTCACAAATCCTGCATCGCGCAATTAGAGTTTACCGCGCGATAAACATATATAGAATCTCCCAACTTCAAACCTCTGGGCAGTTGCCCGCTAGACACGACACCGTCTGGTTGGAGGATCCTCCCTTTTCTATGGGGGATGAGTGAACTTTACACCCTGTTCCTCATACCCCTAAAAGATATTAAGTTCTGTTTAAGTTTAGTTTTTTTTTTCGGCCTGAGTATAGTTCTCGATGATTTTGTTTGGTATATTGGCGTGTGCTAGCTAACATACGGCTAATAATTTAAATTATGTTTTGTGTTGCGTAATGTAAATTATTTTGAATACTATTATATAGAATCTTTTTTTTTGTTCTTCTAACTGAACAGACAGCTGTGCTGCTGGGGAGTTTGTTGCGCCACTTCTTCTTCCCAGCTAATGCACTAGGAAGTGGTGAAGGGTGGGCGTTTTGGGGGACTGTCTTATGTAATTTTGACGTTCGAAAAGTGCTGATTCTCAGCCTAATTTGAATGAAATGACTTTGGAATTTTGAATTTAGAAACTGTGGTAGCGACCCAGACTCTAAGAATGACTGCAAATGAGATGCCAGGCAAGTGTGTGAACTAATTAGCCATTTTAGCCAAAAGTTGTGCAGTCCGACCGGTCCCGGTGATTTCCAATTTGGTAACGGACGGACTGCACTGGCTATATCCAATGGTATGATTTTTTATTTTTCCATTTCTGGTATTGTTTCACACACTCGCTCGACATCCTGCATCCAGTCAGCCTCAGTGTGACAGACGGGCACCGACCATATCCTGCGCCAGAATGCACTCGTGGCGGCATCATCCGGGCGACCTGAACAAAATGTGACAGATGTGTGTACATCTGTCACATTTTGTTCAGGTCACTCCTACGCTCTATATACCCACCTCTCATCACTCTGGAACATGCGATTCTGCGTGTATCGTTCAACCCGCCGCTTACCGCCGAATACGGCTCGCCCATGCACAAACTTTCTGCTACAGAAAGTCGATGCGCTCTGTGACACGGGGCATGTATTCTCGAGGGCTGATTCCAGTCCCCGAGAGTGCCCGCCTTACAAAGCGCATCACTCGTGGTCGTGTATTGCCCTCCCTGAAGCAGTATAGTTGCCGATGAGTGCCCAGGCCCCATCGATACGTCGCTCGATCCTGCACTGCCAGGCTGGTATGGCTGGTTTTTGTCGAGTAGCTCCGGCACAGTTTGGGAACTTGACGTTAGCTAAACGACGTGCCGCAACAGCCGCGAAATACAGGATCGAGTGTGTATCAATGAGGTTCTCGCTGCTCTCGAAATAATTCCTAAGCTGCGAGTCCAAGGCACACACGAGCGCCCTATTTTTTTTGTGCATGGGTAGGCGTGATAATCGGGGTCTAAGTTCGGTCGGGGTGGTCTAGAGGATGCGTTTCGGGAGTATAGGTATATACTCCCGAAACGCATCCTCTAGTGCGCTCCTCAATCGAACGTTGGACTGGCTACTTATTGTGGAAGCCCTATCATCCTCCTCTTCAACACCATGATTGGACCGCGGTGGGATTGCATCAATATTTGACGCTTGTGCCGCGGTTTGTGCCGGAGTTGAAACGATATGGTTGCTGTAACCTTTGAGCGCAGCCTATCGTATCAAGTGCGGCATCGTCCAACCTATGATTGCGTTGGATGACATGCACCTGATCCGACAGGCGTTGGGCCGAGACGTTGACGGTTGGCTCTAGTTTCTGAAACAGAGACAGTATCCTAACACGGTACGCAGTGAGGTTAGTTCCTCCCTCTGTAGACCCGTAATATGCGCGCATGACGTTCTCGTTCATAGACTGAGTCCATCTCATGCGCTGCACACAACCACATGGTCGGTTGGCCCCTAAGTCCCAAGCTCCTCGGTGGCCGGCCTCTCCCCTTCCGACGTACTGGTGTTGGCGACGTCAGCGGGGAGAAATACTCGTCGCTCGAGCTCGACGCAACCCTCGCGATCGCGTCTTTTTGGAAGTCAAAATAAGCCACATCGACTTGCTTTTTGTAATTGATGTTTCCGGCTAGTAATGTTGTTATATTAATCAAATTAGAATTAGAGTTGAGCGATTTGACAGGAATCCGTGCTGTTCATCTACGAACCACCGTTGCAGTTGCTTGTATATTTTTTTATAAAGCACTTATTCTCACTTAGTCACAGATTCAAACACTTTACCGAATATAGATAAAACTGCTATTGGCCTGTAATTCAAAATTCATATAAAATGGGTCCTCGCGAGTCCCTTAGAAACAAATTCAAAGAAATTGATATAGTCAGTATATAAATTTCTTTATATCTTAGAAAGTATTATAATAATAATAATAATAAGAACACTGATCTGATACGTCAACAACGTAATTTTTTCTCTTATATCTTAATTCGCATAATCAGTTATTTCCCTAGATCATATAAATACAAAAAGCTCATTATAACTCCATAGAATATACAACAAATATATTTATAAACAATAAAAACAACTACAATGAAAAACCAAAAAATATATAGAAAAATCAAAAATGACGTTGTCATATTCGGACTTCCGTTAAATCCTATGCAATAAATTATGAGAGATTTCAAACCACCAATATGTTGACGAGATCAGCAGCTCGCCGTGCACGCCTACCACCTACGGACTCGCTGCTCAGCTCCGCCTCGCCGCCGCCGGTACCCAGCCCCATCGTGAGCGCTGCGTCAACACCGGCCGCGGTAGTTGCGTCGAGCTCGAGCGACGAGTATTTCTCCCCGCCCTCGACGCCACCACCTGCTCGCCGACGGGGAGGACGCCGGCCGCCGGACGGCTTAGGACCTCGAGGCCCACCGGCCTCTGATAGGGTCCCAGCCCCCGGCGGAAGTGTGCAGCGCATGAGATGGACACGATCCATTAACGAGAACGTCATGCGCTCATACTATGGGGCTACAGAGGGGGGAAACAACCTGACCGCGTACCGTGTCCGGATGCTCTCTCTTTTTCAGGTGCTTGAGCCAGCTGTCAACGTTTCGGCACAACGACTATCGGATCAGGTGCGGGTCATCCAGCGTAATCATATGTTGGATGACGCTGTACTTGATCGCCTGCGAAATGAAATGCAGAGTAGCCATGTCATCGCTCCCCCGCTGCAGAGTGTTATTGTAGTGCCACCACAGGACACTACAATTCAAGCTGACGAGATGATTGATGACAGGGCTACGAACGTAAGTACCCAGTGCAATGAAGAACTGAGGAGTGCTTTGGAGGGTGCGATTCGGGACCCTTTACTTCTGATTTCGCCCGAACTTAGACCACGTTTACCTCGTTTGCCCATGCAGAACAAAAATAGGGCGCTGGTGGCGGTTCTGGATTCGCAGTTGTCAAAGTATTTTGATGATTGCTAAGACCTCACTGATACTCATTCAGTTCTGTACTGCGCAGCTGTAGCAGCATGTCGTGTAGCTCACGTAAAATTTGCAAATGACTCTAGAGCTACACGACCGAAACCAGCCGTACCAGCTTGGCAGTACAGAATTGAGCGCCGTATTGGTGGGGCCAGAGCGCTCATCGGCAAACTTATCTGCTTCAGGGAGGGCAATACTCGCCCTAGAGTGATGCGCTTTGTGAGGCGGGCGTTCTCAGGGACTGATATTAGCCCTGAGGACTATGTGTCCCATGTCACAGAGCGCATCGACTTCCTGAAGCAGAAAGTGTATGCATGGGCGAACCGTATTCGTAGGTATAAGCGGCGAGTGGAGCGATATACTCAGAATCGCACCTTCCAGAGTGATGAAAGGTGGGTTTATAGGGCTTGGGAGCGACCGGACCAAGGTGTGGCTGACGCGCGCCTACCGAATGATGATGCCATGTGTTCTTTCTGGCGGAGTATCTGGTCGGCGCCTGTCAGCCACACCGAAGGTGATTGGACTAGAGAAGTCGAGCGAGCCTGCGATCCAATACCAGAAATGGGGGCTATTACCATCTGCCCCCAAGATGTAGCTCGTGCAGTTCGTCCGTTGCCCAACTGGAAGTCTCCAGGGCCGGACGGGCTGCACAATTTCTGGATCAAATGGTTCAAAAGGTCGCACGCTCGCTTGGCGGCTCAGTACCAGACTGCTTTGGAGTCTGGTTCGCTACCCCAGTTCCTAACGACAGGAGTTACCCACCTGCTCCATAAATCTGGTAGCACCGTGGAACCCAAAAATTATAGGCCGATTACGTGTTTACCGACGGTCTATAAAGTTCTTACTTCCATTTTGAAAGCTAAAATTAACACACATATAGACACCAACTCCATCATGTCTGCCTCTCAAAATGGATGTAGGAACGGGTCCCGCGGTACTAAGGAGCTACTCCTCATTGATATGGCCATTAGCCAACAGGTTCGCCGTTCCCGAAAAGATCTATCGACATGCTGGATAGATTATAAGAAGGCCTATGACTCGGTGCCACATACATGGCTCAGGAGGGTGCTGGAGTTGTATAAAGTAGATGCAACTCTGCGCACCTTCTTGATGTCGTGTATGGGGCAATGGAGGACGGTCCTTCGCTATCCAGGATGTCGAAATATCCAGAGGAATAGCGAGCCGATAAGGATTGAGCGAGGCATATTTCAGGGCGATAGTTTGAGTCCGCTCTGGTTCTGCTTAGCCCTGAATCCTCTAAGCACATTGCTGGAGGATTCAGGTTTAGGCTATCGGCTGAGGAGAGGTGGTCAGGTTATATCTCACCTTCTCTACATGGATGACCTAAAACTTTTTGCCCCCAACAATTTGCAACTGATGGAGCTACTAAAAGTAACTGAAACTTTCAGTAGCGCCATCAGGATGGAATTTGGTGTCGACAAATGTGCGGTCATGCATGTAAAGCGAGGGGAGATTGTGGAATCCGTGGGAACACAGCTCGCGGATTCCATAAACCTTAGAGCCCTCTCCACATCCGAAACCTATAAGTATTTGGGTATGTCGGAAGCGTTGGGTATCAATGTTACTGACATGAAGCAATCATTGAAGGAGCGCTTCTTTGGCCGCCTGAAGAAAGTATTCAATAGTCTTTTATCAGGCGGAAATAAGGTGCGCGCCTTCAATGGTTGGGTCATGCCGGTTTTGATGTACTCTTTCGGCATACTCAAATGGACTCAGACTGAACTCGACGCCCTGGATAGCAGGGTGCGTACGCTGCTGACTGCATATCGAATGCACCACCCACGGTCATCGGTAATGAGACTGTATATCCCGCGAAAGTGTGGAGGTCGAGGCTTTTTAAACGCTAAGACCCTCCACAATCGCGAGATATGCAGTCTCAGGGAATATTTCCTAGAAGCCGACGTGGGGATGCATCGAGATGTGGTCGCGGTGGACAAGGGCCTCACCCCGCTCGCCATGGCTAAAGAGAACTGGCGCAAACCTGTAGTGCTTGACACTAATGATCGCAGGGAGGTATGGCAGAGTAAGGAGCTTCACGGACGCTTTTTCCGGGCCCTACATGGACCCGATGTAGATTTGCTAGCGTCCGTAGCCTGGCTGCGTTTTGGTGACCTCTTTGGGGAAACCGAAGGTTTTGTCTGTGCAATTATGGACGAAGTTATCATGACGAACAATTACCGTAGATTTATTGTGAAAGACGGCACGGTTGACATCTGTCGGGCATGCCACCGTCCGGGAGAATCAATCCGACATATTATCTCCGGCTGTTCTCGTCTAGCTAACGAAGAGTACTTGCATAGACACAACCTTGTAGCCAGGATTATCCATCAGCAACTTGCTCTAAAATACAATCTTGTGGAAACGGAAGTGCCGTATTACAGGTATGTGCCCGACCCAGTTCTCGAAAATGGAAATATCACATTGTACTGGGATCGATCCATCATCACTGACAGGACTATTGTTGCGAATAAACCTGATATAGTGGTGGTGGATCGAGTAGAGAGGCGCACAATGATTATTGATATAACGGTCCCACATGACGGGAACCTCGTGAAAGCTGAGAAAGATAAACAAATCAAGTATCTTGACTTGGCTCACGAGGTTGTCGACATGTGGGATGTGGACTCAGCGATCATTGTGCCGATAGTCGTATCAGCCAATGGCTTAGTTGCCAAGAGCCTCGACCAACACCTAAGGAGGCTCTCGTTTGGCAGCTGGATCAAGGGCTTGATTCAGAAAGCGGTACTCCTGGACACGGCTCGCATTGTCAGGAGGTTCCTCTCTCTGGAGCCCTGACCGCCGGTAGCTTGGACCCTGTTCCCGATACCGGTGGACTACTATTTTTTATATTTTTAAATGTTTGTATTTTTATATTCTAATATTTAAAAATGTAATTTATAAGTTGTTAAAATGAAATAAAGGACATAATAATAATATTCATTTAATTCGGATTTTTAAATACATCCATATAGTTGTTAGTAACAAAGAAATGCTTATAAGAAACTAATGTTAGTAATGACAAGACATTACACTTAAAAACTAAATACAAGGCATAACACAACCGGAAACTCCGATACCCGTGCGCGTGTTTACTTGACTGCGTGCAGTCGTATCCAGCGCTCAAGCATCGGACAATCCCACCGGTCCGACAAAACACTCAGGATGCTGTTGGTACTAGCACGCATGCGCGTTAGGACAGAAGTGCAACGCTTGCGCATGACTGTAGCGAAGCTGTCTACGTTGGCCTCGGCAAACATGCCAGAGGCACTGCAATATCGCGGCATCCCCATCAGAATCCTGAATGCATTGTTGTACTGCACTCTAAGGTCACTGTATGCCCTCTTCAAATAGTCAACCCACAGGCTGCACGTGTAAAAGGACTGACAGTATGCTTTAAACAACGTCACTTTTACTTTCTGTGTACACCGTGCAAACCTGCGAGCTAACATATTACTGCGTACAGACAATGACCTTCGCTCTCTCTCAACGTCAGTACTGTCCTTTAGGTCATCGGTGACCCAGTGACCCAAATACTTAAATTTAGTAACCCTTTTTAAAGAGGTACCACCCAAGTAAACTTCAGGTACGTTTTCATAACACTTAGTTCCTGCTCTAAAGACCATTAGTTCAGATTTCACTGAGTTGTATTTAAGGCCATGGGCCTCCGCATATGATTAACATGTATTTAAAAGCTTTCTCAATGTACAGACCGAAGGGCTCAGCAGCACCATGTCATCTGCGTAGCTTATATTATTAATACACACACCATCGACATGACAACCGATCCTAGTGCTACGGAGCTCCTCGGCGCTCATTGATATAGAAATTAAAGAGATGAGGGGAGGAAAGCCCCCCTTGCCTCACCCCGCAATCCAGCTTGTACTCATCCGAGAGTGTGCCTGCCCATCTTACATGATTCCTCTGCTTATCATACCAATGCATCAGTACAGACACAATTTCTCTGGGTACACTGGTATCCTGAAGCTTTACCCATAACTTATTGTAAGACACTAGGTCAAAGGCCTTAGATAAGTCTAAAAAACAGGCATAAACTGGAGTTTTCCTAGCTGTATGTACACGTATAGGACCGTTTGAGCGACAGAATAGCACTTTCTGTTGAGAGGCCAGGTCTAAATCCGAACTGTGCATCGCTCAGTTTCAAGTGTGCCCCTAAGTGTTGGTCAATAAGACTGTCCAGTACCTTGGCTAACATTGTAGCGAGAGAGATGGGCCTATAGTTAGAAACCTCTGAAGGATCACCAGTTTTATTTTTAATAACAGGGACTACTATGGTTTGCATCAATTTCTCAGGTAAATAAAAAAGCAACGATAGCACTCTAGGAAGGTGGAATCCACCGTACCTCAGATGCTCGATGCTGAGACTATCATGCCCTGGAGACTTCCCACTCACCATTTTCCTTATTACGGAAGCTACTTCTGCTGCAGTAAATCTTACGCTTAACTCCGAGTCATGGGCCCCAGCATTGGGCATCGTTGGTGAAGCCGGCCCCAGAGGAGATTCTACATTAAAATAGCGACGAAAGACATTAGCTATATCACCACAATCATGGGCCCCAGCAACGCTCACGGGAAGGCTAGGTCTAAGATTCATCTGGTTAGTCGACTTCCAAAACTTGTTAAAGTCATTATTTTATTATTTTGGTGTTCAGCAATAATATTAATTTTTATTTGTTGTTGATTATTTTGGCACCATTTCAACTTGCCTTTAAAAGATCGTCTAGAATCATACATGTCATTATAGATATCACCGGAGGTCGGTTTATTGTAAGATAACCATATGTGGTAACAAAGCCGCGCCCTCTCGTGAGCACTGCGCACATATCTATTCCAGCCACATATACACAGTAACATATTTTCCTCGCCGTTTTATTCTAATATTGTAGCTACATTCTGCGGCCTCAGAAAGTACCAACACAATATTGTCATACATATTATTTATTATTGATCTATGTGTAGGATCACTACACATTCGGTCGGCACAGTAGGTGAATTCACTAAGAAAGTCCATGTCCTTTAACTTAGAATTACATTTATCATGATACATACCAATCTGTTCCCAGTCACGCTCGCCCCATTTTATCTTATTTTCGCGAAGCGTGCTAGACATACTAACACTACTAACCTTAGATTTCAAAAGATTAAAATTACATTTGATTAAAATGGTCAAATGATCGGACCAGTATGTATCATACAAAACTGAGCTACTTAATACTGAGTCACACGCAGCTTCAGTGACCACACAGTGATCTAACCATCGCTGGCTACCGTGCGCATCGCTTACAAATGTAAATGTTTCTATAGGTAGCAACTGCATATCAATACACGACCAAGACTGATCGGCACAAAAACTTAATAATTCAGATGCAAACAACTCACAGGGTGGGCGTTGAAATCACCTAGCAAGTACACTGATTCTACATTGTGACTTTCAATTATGGCATTAATCTCACCTAAACATTCTGTAAACTCAATTAAATTGTCTCTTGAATCAGTAGGCATATAAACAGAAAATATGATTGCCGAACAATTATTACATAAATCGATTTTTATCGCGGCCAAACGCACACTGTCACACTTCACAACAGTAACAACTGGGAGCACAGACTTCCTCCACAACAAGGCGACGCCACCGTACGGTCTGCCTCGAAGTATACCCACAGAGGTGTCGATCGCTGACGTACCCGTACATCCAAAACCGGCGTCAATACTGCCGAGGTACGTGAGGTCATGCGGCAATAGCCAAGTCTCCTGTAATGCTATGATGTCGGCAGTACCACATAGCCTTCTTACGCAATCTACAGATCTCACAATATTTTTACAGTTAAAACTAATTAAGTTAACTGAATCAATTTCTAGGTCGTTATCAATGTTTACACAGCTATATATATCGTTTGACTGATACATTCTTCTCTTATTATGTAAGTCCGCAAAAACTTAGGACTTTTCAAAATAAGAAGCGATTGCCATAATATAAATACACGTAGTAGACATGAAATTGTGATACCCAAACTTAGATTAACTAAAACAAGCAAGTCATTTCTTAGAAACAGTATCCGCTTTTATAACAAGTTACCAAAGTCGGTTACAGAACTTAGCGATGGGAAGTTCAAAACCCACATTAAACGTGTCCTTATCAAGAAAGCATATTATAAAAGTAAAGACAAGGAAGTTTGGCAATCATTCCTTCTGCACATGTGGCTTCCCTGGTACATCATTAACGGCATGTTATGTAAGAGTCTATTAACTGTTCCCAAATGTGTTGAAAAAACATTTTAAAAGTGTAACGGTGGAGTTTCTTGCCCATTCTTCTCCATATGAAAACTACCTTTTGGAAGGGGCGACTAGAATCAATTCTATTTTTTGTAAAATTGACGTTCAGTGCCTTTTATGTGCCTAATTGAAATAAATTGTTTGACTTTGACTTTGACATGATAATTATTCAGATTTGTTACAGTTGTAATAGCAATCATGTAATTTCGTTTAGGTTTTTATTTTTATTCATTTATTCATATTTTATATACTTAGATGTTTTTTTTATATTTTGTGAAAGTGAGAACGCTGTAGGCTTAGTGGACTGTAGATTTATTGACAATCTTCTATTTTTTTAAGTACCTGGAACTTGTTGAAAGACCTACACTGTCCTCACATACCTATTAATACTGTTATTTGAAAATATTGTAAAAAACAATTATTTTTAAAAGAGTAACCGTGGAGTTTCTTGCCGGCTCTTCTCCAGAGGAAACGACCAATTGGAACCGTGCACCTAGCTTCTGACGTTTCATAAGTGCCCATGTAGGTTTTTGTTAAATAAAATATGTAGATAGCGCGGATTGCCCTCTTTTGTAAAATTAAAATTGAATCAACGTCTGCGGCCGATCCTCACAGCAGACCGCCATAAGACATAATACTGTGGAAATGAGCAAAGTATACTAACCTAGCTGTGGCTATATCAGTCAACTGCCTTATTTTTCTTACTGCATATGCAGCTGAGCATAATCTACCTGAAAGAGTTCTAATGTGGGCGGGCGCCTCATTGCAATTTCGAATCTAAAGTAATTCCAAAAAATATAGTTTCCGTTATTGCATCTAGTTTTTTACCATCAAGTTTTAGATTTAGACCCACTTGAGGTACATTTGGTAATAAGAACCTAATACATTTAGTTTTGTTCGCATTAAGTAAAAGATTCAAAATCAATCTGCCTAGCCTTTTCCCAACTATGTTGGGGTCGGCTTCCAGTCTAACCGGATGCAGCTGAATACCAGTATTTTACATGGAGCGACTGCCTATCTGACCTCCACAACCCAGTTACTGACAATACGATACCCTTTGGTAAGACTGGTGTCAGACTTTCGGGCTTCTGACGACTCGTAACGACTGTCAAAGATCCACGAATGACAGCCGGGGCCAACGGCTTAACGTGCTTTCCGAGGCACGGAGGATTCTCGGTATGTAAAGATGGTCACCCATCCATTGACCAACCCCGGCAAGCGTAGCTTAACCTGATGGATCGACCAGTGCGGTTGTTGTTATTTAGCCACGAGCTCCTCGATTAAGTAAAAGATTATTAGCTGCGAACCATTTCGAAAGAACAGCCAGACTGTCGTTGACATGAAAGACTTTTCTATCTATTTAAAAAATAAGGGAAGTGTCATCAGCAAATAGAACTATATCCGATAAGTTAGCCATCATGTAATGGATATCATTTATATAAACAAGAAATAAGAAAGGGCCAATAATTTAACCTTGAGGCAGGCCCATTTTAACTAGAGATCCCGAGGACATTGCCCCATTAACGTTTACTTTTTGCTGCCTGTTTGATAGATAGGAAAGAACAAGATCAACAGCTTGTTCACGAATTCCGTAGTGGTGTAATTTACGAGTACAGATCAGTGTATTGTGGTCAACGCAGTCAAACGCTTTTGAGAGGTCACAGAAAATGCCAATTGCATCCTGGGACTTCTACCAGGATTCCAAAATGTGACTAATGAGTTTTACTCCTGCGTCAGTCGTCAACCTACCTTTCATGAAACCAAACTGGTGACTATGTTAAATCCCATTTGAATTAAAATGTGACAACATCTGGTCTAGCATGATTTTTTCATATATTTTACTCAATGCTGGTAGCACAGATCAGTCAGACAGTCTATAATTAGAGGGGTCACTCTTTCTACCCGATTTGAAAATTAGTACTACTTTACTATTTACTACTACTATATCATTATACTATTTCATTAAATCAGGAAACGTACCGCTATCTAAACATTGATTAAATATGCCTGTAGAACAGGGGCAATTTTGTCAATTATTTCTCTAAGAACCTTAACGGAAATCCCCCATAAGTCTTCAGTGTTTTTTATGTTAAGACTTTTGAATGCTTTTTTAATTGCGACAATACAAATGGGCTTGAATTCAAAACTTGGAATGTCCTTATCGAAGTTTTATTTTAGAAGAGATTCAGCTAGTATAGATGATGAGGGGAGAGATTTCGTAACCTCTCTTGGTATGTTGGTAAATAAATTTTCTAGTGTCTCAGCAACATTTAACTTATCTGAAATGGTTTCATTATCTATTCAATATCTATTAAAGAGTATTCTCTCTTAAAAACTGTATTAATTATCTAGTTTTACTTTCCCAGAACCTTTACCTGAACCTGGAACTTTTTAAATTTTCCCATTCTTTACTTGTAACTGGATCAAGCCTGGTAACTATTAAATAAATGACTAAAGTGTCCCAATGTTCTGTGGGCTCATCCATAATTTTTAATGATCTTAAGATTTTTAACACAGAGTCAGTCAATTTTCTTATTTGAGTGGGTGATTCCTTTGTAATGGCTTGTAAAGAAAACAAAGATTTAACTTGATTGCTTATTAGGCTGCCTGTCCATTGAAGCGGAGCGAGGCAGCGGAGAGGAGAATGGCAGTGGAGTGGAGCGGAGTTGCGGACAGTGTCTGTCCATTGATGCGGAGCGAGTCTGCGGAGCGGAGTTACGGACTGTGCGGAGCGAGGTAGCGGAGCGGAGTTACGGACTGTGTGGAGTGAGGTAGCGGAGCGGATCTGCGGACTGTGCACAGTGACAGTGACAAAAAGGATGACATGACATAATGCAAAAATAAATAATTGAAGGGGAGATCGGGTACAAAAGTAACGACGGGTCGCAAACAACAAACGCTCTGCAGGTTTATCAAATCGTCGAAACGCTGCGCCGCCCCGCTACCGTTAGGAGATAGCCGGTGGCGCTTCCCCCACTTGCATTTAGTTGCCGCGAACGCTCTGCGCCGTAAGGTTGTGCTTACAGGATGCCACATGATTTTACAAACCAAAACTACGTTTATTGACATGTATTCAATGTGGTTAGGTAGTATAAAAAAAAAATGATATCAATATGTCTATTTGCATAGTCATTCTTGATTAGATTGTTTACACAGTGTTTTTATTCATTTTTGAATAGCAAGTTCCATTATTAGGTAGGCATTCATGAATTAACAAAAACGTGGTTGAGTACAATAGTAACATAGCACTACGAGTACAAAAGTAACATGTTACTTTATTCCATGATGTGGTGGAGACCATGTATGAGGATATTTCCAGAGCACTGCATGGCTCTAAAACTCCCTGATGGTGCAACTAAAAATGAAATTGACTTCATTATGTTGACAAAGAAGCAAAATGATGATACTGTGATCAACGCGTTGAAAACCAGAGTGATCACCGTATGGTAAGAGTCTTAGGCTGCCTGTCTACTGGAGTGGAGAGGAGAGGAGCGGAGTAGCGGTGTGCCAATATTAACCAATGGAATAGCATAAAACCTCCGCTCCGCTTCAGTGGACAGGGATTTGCGAACTAGTTTAAAAATTCATACAAAACCGGGAAGCGGAGCGGGGAAACGGAGAAGAGAAGCGGAGCGGGGAAACAAAACGGAGAAGCAGAGAGGGGAAATGGAGCGGGGAAACGGAGTAGAGAAGTGGAGCGGGGAACCGGAGCGGTGAAGCGGACAGGCGATGCGGAAAAATACGTAAACTCGGTCTAGCTCCGCACAGTCCGCTACACAATTACGGACTGTGCGGAGCGAGATAGCGGAGCGGCCGCTACCTCGCTCCGCACAGTCCGTACTTCCACTCCGCTACCTCGCTCCGCACAGTCCGTACTTCCACTCCGCTACCTCGCTCCGCATCAATTGACAGACACTGTCCGCAACTCCGCTCCACTCCGCTGCCATTCTCCTCTCCGCTGCCTCGCTCCGCTTCAATGGACAGGCAGCCTTAAGGACTGATGATGTCTACGCTCCGTCCAGCACCGATCCAAATCCAAAACCCCGAAAGCTCGTTTCGAGTATCTAGGGAGCTCCGTAGACGATTATATGAAAACTGGCCATACAATCGGGTCTAAGATCTTTAAGACCCGTCGTACGAAACCAAACCAGAAGCTATCCTATGCTACTTTACAGTTCATGGAGGAGAGGCGCGAGATGATCTTGCAGTTTTTAGACGATGCGCTCAAATACCGGCGGCTCAATAGACGGATCTCTAAGTCCTTGAAAAGAGACCTTCGCTACTGTAATACAGACCGTATAAAGGACGCGAAACAAGGGCTCCAAGGCCTTTGCAAGAGATCTGTCTATTGGTATTGCATTTCATATTTATTACATACACCTTTATCGTATTACTTTCGACCCACACCGTGTTACTTTCGCCCTGGGGCGGCAATCTTGACATAGATAGCGATCGCTTTAGGACCGAATTCGGTCGCAAAGTCCTAATGGCTTTCCTAAACGCGCGTGATTTACTTGACAAGCACGTAATATTTTCGTGCTTGTGAAGCAATTTTGACCGTGGAGGGGTGCCATTAGGACTTTGCGACGGAATTTGGTCGAATTTAGCGATCGCTATGAATCTATGCCGAGACTGCCGCCCCTGGTCTCGGGGTCGAAAGTAACAATCTTCTTTTTTTTTAATCTTTGTAATTCACAATAAACAGCAAATAATTAGATAAATTTAGATACAAAGTAGAGCATAATCGAAGTTTAAATGTGGCTATATTCATATTATCAAAAATATGATAGGTAACTAACTAGAAACCAGTGTCAAAGTACAAAGTTTTACTTTTTTACCCGGCCTCCCCTAAGCCGAAACAAAGAGGCCACATAATATACTTGCCCAGCCGATGCACGCGCTGTCCGGTGTCACACTACTGCCCCTCCCCCGGGCCCCACAGCTGCAATACTCCGCGGCTGGTTTTTTTCTGCATCCTCTTTCCGCTTCTCCGCTCCGCTTCCCCGCTCCGCTTCTCCGGTCCGCTTCCCCGTTCCGTTTCCTCGCTCCGCTTCCCGGTTTTGTATGAATTTTTAAACTAGTTCGCAAATCCCTGTCCACTGAAGCGGAGCGGAGGTTTTATGCAATTCCAATGGTTAATATTGGCACACCGCTTCTCCGCTCCTCTCCTCTCCGCTTCAGTGGACAGGCAGCCTTAGTAACCTATTGTTATCAAATCTATTTGTCAACAGATCCCATGCAACTTGATAGTTGTCAGAAGTAAATTCTAATGATTTTATAACCTGTAATGTTGAACCTTTTAATGTTGAACGGAGATAATGGAATTTCTGAATTGGATAAAATTCTTGTGCATTATGGATTAACGATAATGTATCACGATACTCTAGCCAGTTTTCATATGATCCATCAAAGGATGGTAACAATATGTTTGGTAATTTAATTGTATTATTATTTGTACCACTACTAAAAGAACATAATTTGCTGGTCACAATTCTCTCCTGGTGTTTGTTTCAAATACACTTAGCTAAATAAATTATTTTTAAATATTGTGTTTCAACCAATTCTCTGATCTCCAATTGTGGATCCAGTTCGTCTTCATCGATAGCGTTCTCGATTTCGGTTTGAACATTTTCGAATTCATGGAAAATTTGTTGAGTGTTAGATACGAGTATTCGTATCTGTAAAATTCTTTCCTTTCCGTCATTATTTATTATGGAAATGGCAATATTTGTTAAAACAATTGCGAACTTGTTCACTAAGGTCTCGGACACTAGAAAAGGCCCCGTGAAATGCCAATATAAAAACCTTATAAATGTCGGTATCTATAAAACTGCACTATTAAGAAAAAGTGTAATTTGTAGGGGACCAATCATATATACTAAATAACCAAATGACACATTTCAAACACAAACTTAAAGCTTTTCTAGTGGAAAAATGTTATTACTCCATTAATGATTTTCAAGATGACCGATTATTATAGACCTTGTTTTGTTAATTAAATGAATTAAATTTTGAACATTTTAATTTTATCGACTAAAATGACTTTTTTATTGTATTTGGTTTGACATTTTAAATCAGTACTACAGAAATACAGAATAATAGTTGATAAGTAATCTAGTTATATAAGTAAGTAAGTACATAATTTTAAACTAATTTATTAAATGGATTGAGTGTATGTGTGTTCGTGCGTGCGTGAGTTCGTGGTGCGTGTGCGTGCGTGCGTGTGCGTGCGTGCGTGCGTGTGCGTGCGTGCCTGTGCGTGCGTGCGTGTGTGGTGTATGTATATGAGAATGTTCGGGCGTGTATGCGGTGTATATATATTATTATGTAGGTGTGTGTGTGAGAATAATTAAGCGGTGAAGGGGTGGGTGTGAGTATGTATGAGTGTCTGAGTGTGTAGGTGAGCTATGTAGTGAATCAAATCAAATCAAATCTTTTTATTGTGGGCATAGGTTATACAGACAGATGTTAGATAAATTACAGTTCCATTATGTCCTGCCTAATAGGCATACAATAATTATGTCAACATGCAGTACAAAACAATTCTTAGGTATCACATATAAAACATTTCTTACAGAATAACAATTACGAGTATAGTGACAGATTGTAGTAGGTACTAATTATTAAGAAAATCTTGGATCGTGTAGTAAGCTTTGTCAATTAAAAAGTTACGCTATTTATATTTGAATAGCGGGAGATCCTTGATGTTTAAAATGTCCACAGGTAACCTATTGTAAATTTTAGATGCCATTCCAAAAAAACTTTTACCCAGAAGAGCAGTTTTATTTGGTATACTAGATATTTTGAGTATATATCTTTTTGATTTTAGTTCACCAAATAGATTTTTATTTATTTTAACAAATACTGTAACTTCATAGATATAGACTGATGGAAAGGTCAACATTTTAAACTTTTTAAAATATGGTTCGCATGATTCAGGAACAAAGATACCAATGACAACAAACAATAATGAATGTACATACTTTTAGTTTGCATTGTTTTCTAGTCAAGGTGTATTTGTTTATTGATTTGTTAAGCTTATTATAAAGGTAAGGGCCTAGAAAACTTACAAATCTTTTACCAAAAACTGTTTTAAATGTGGTTAAATAGTCACACACGTATGATGTTTACGACGTTTCTGTAGTAACATTGGGTTGTAGGGTTGTTTTTTATGTTCTTGTAGATTAGTTTTAAGTATAAATAGCTGTCTTACCGTCAAAACCTCGCACAACTGGAACAGTGTAGTAGTAGGAAAGTGCATCGGTTTAAACGTGCTAACCTTCAGTATAGCTCTCTGGGCGACCTCAACTGCGTTTAGCGTGGTTTTGCAGATACCTCCCCAGAATGCAAGGCAATAGGTAAGAAGCGACTGACACAGAGCCTGATATATTCGCTTCAGCAGTGCAGGGTCCGCAACATGACGTAGGTTTTTAGAAACATAAATAAATTTTCGTATTTTAAACAAAGAATTTTGACATGTACTTTAAAGTTGAGGTTATCGCCAAAGTAATACCAAGGTACTTTATAGTATTAACGCGTTCCAGAGGTGAACATGCGCAACTATCCTCAGAGTTGCATTCGTGTGAAACAACTATTAGGTCACCGCGAATACCCACCGCCTGTCTAATGCTGAAACAAATATATTTAGTTTTATCTACGTTTAGAGTAAGTATGTTTTTTTTTAAAGAAATTTAAACCACAAAAAGTAAAAGAAGAGCCGAAACAAAGAAGTAAGCGTGCAGATGACATACATTACGTATTCAGAATAGATGACGATAGCTAATTAGAATGTGACATAGGAGGGGTAAAAGTCAACATGTTAGTGGATTCTGGATGCAAATGTAATTTAATCACAGGCAAAACATGGGAAGACTTGAAAAATAATGGAATACAAATAAGTAACCAAACAAAAAACCCTAAGAAAACATTTTATGGATATGGAAGTAAGGAACCTTTAAAACTAAGTGGAGCTTTCAAAGCTGATGTCAAAATAGGTGACAAGTCTGAGGGTGCAACTTTCTACATTATAAAAGACGGAACCAGGAATCTTTTAGGGAAATAGACAGCTATAAGTATGGGAATTCTCAAATTGGACTCCAGATTAACCAAATGGAAACCGAAAAATCATTTCCAAAGTTTAAAAATATTCAAATTGAAATAGCTGTTGATGATAGTGTACTACCAGTTTCACAGCCACCTCGTAGAATCCCTATACCTCTGAAAGAAAAAGTTAATAGTAAAATCAAAGAACTAATAGACAGAGATGTAATTGAAGAGATCCCACTAGCCGATAGCACTATCCCGATAGCACACTTCGAAGTGGGTATCTCCGATAGTGCCTGTCCTAAAAGTTAATGGAGAGGTCCGCCTATGCGTAGACATGAGATGAGCTAACAAAGCAATTTTGCGGGAAAACCATCCATTGCCAACTATGGATAAGCTGTTACCTAAAATGAAAAGTGCTAAATTCTTCAGCAAATTAGACATTAAAGATGCATTTCACCATCTTAATTGCATCCAGATTCTCGTTTAATAACCACTTTTATATCTAGTGAACGCCTTTATCGATATAAACGACTAATCTTCGGTATCACATGTGCTCCTGAAATCTTCCAAAAGATGTTAGAGCGTATTCTTTTAGGATGTGAGGGAACGATCAATTTTATTGATGACATCTTAGTGTATGGAAAAGATAGAGAAGAACACGACTAGAGATGAAAGAAAGTATTAGAAACTTTAGAAGAGAACAATGTGGTGCTAAGAAATGACAAATGTTTATTTGGAATGACTGAGATACAATTTCTTGGACATGAATTTTCGGACAAAGGAGTCAAGCCTTTACAGAGTATCCAGGGATTTCGACCACCTAGTAACATAGGTGAGCTTCCGAGCTTCCTGGGTCTTATAAACTACACACATCAACACGGTCTAGGGATATTTTTAAAAAAGCGAATTACTATCAATGTGTTAATTATTTATATGACATGTATATATTTAAAAGATACGTTATTTAATATTCTACCATTTTTTAATAATGGTTAAGGTACTTCGATTAAAATTTCAGGATTTTATGGAAAAAAAATGAAGCATAGACGGAAACCGTATAAGAATTAACTTTTAATTTATGAGTAAAAACTGAAAAAAATAGAAAAATCATTTAATTTGTGTTTATAAACTTGAAGTTAGTAGTCTGAGAAAGCGCCCATGATGTTCATAACACATCGGCAACGATTCGGCATGCTCAGAACAAGGTTGTCAATGTCTTGCTGCGGAATATTGTCCCATGTCCTTCTGAGGTGCGCAAAAAGTTGATCTTCTGTAGCCAGATTTTCAGGAACTTCCTTCAGAGCTCTTCTTTGCAGCATATCCCACGCATGCTCAATGGGATTTAGATCTGGCGATTGAGCAGGCCAGTCTAAGGCCCTAACATTGTGTGTATGTAACCAAGCTGCTACCGTTCTCGCCGTGTGTGCCCGGGCATTATCGTGCATGAGCAGGAAATCTTGCCCCATTTGTGTTCTGTGGGGCAAGATTACGGGCCCCAGCACCTGTTGGACGTATCGTTCTGCCGTCATATTGCCCCGCACCCAAACGAGATCCGTCCGTCCTCCAAGACGAATTCCTGCCCAAACCATAATTGTTCCTCCTTGGTATGGGTGAACTTCCTGAGGGTTCTGAAGACGGCTCCATCGTCCAGGAACTCGCCAAACACGCGTCCTTCGTGAATCTGGATGGAAGCCGAACCTGGATTCATCCTTGAACAGCACATTGGACGATTGCTTACGGCCCCAGTCCACGTGGTTCCGAACCCATTCTAATCGTCGTCCACGATTGCCTCTCCGTAAAGGTGGGACCCGGAGTGGTCTACGAGAGCGTAGATTGCTTTCATGCAGTCGCCTTCTTACAGTTTGGTCACTCACAAGCACTTGGTGTTCCACTCGCAGCCTTTGGACCAATTGAGTCGCCGTTGCATTTGGTTGAGCTCGCGCAGTAATTTGCAAAAATCGGTCTTGTCTGGGGGTAGTGATGCGACTTGGCCCCCGGTGCCTCTCCGCTGCTTCACCTGTGGCACGATAGTGTGTCCACAATCTTGAAATTACATTTTGGTGGGTCCCTATGGCCTCAGCAACATTACGCTGAACAGACCCAGCTTCCAGCATTCCCACAGCTCGTAACATCTCCGCCCTCGTCAAATGTTGGCGTTGCATGGCTACAATACCTCAATTTTAACTTTATCTTTCGTTTAAAAATGAAAAAAAACTGTAACTAAACGTAATTCGTATTGTTTTCTAAATTTCGCACAAATGAAAATTCCCTCTCCTACACATCAAGACATTTTTATGCCACCGAAACAAAAGAATTTTCAAAAATTTGAATTTTATAATTTGAATTTTAAATATTTTTATAATTTATGAAATATCCCTAGACCGTGTTGATGTTGTGTATGTCGGGAAAAGGGATTCCCAATTTAGCTACCAAAACTGAACCTCTCAAAGAGTTACTTCGGAACAAGAAAGAAAAAGGATCAGAAATGAGTAAATTCTGGGGTTTCAAACAGGATGCCGCGTTTAAGGAGCTAAAGTCAGATCTATCCTGTATTCCTACCTTAGGTTACTATGACGTGAAAGATCGGACAGTAGTCATAGCCGATGCTAGTCCAGTAGCATTGGGTGGTATCTTGATACAGATAGACCTCAAAGAGCCAAGGATTATCGCATATGGGCATAAGACATTGACAGACTGCAAACGGCGATACTGCCAAACAGAGAAGGAACTCAAACTCAAACTCAAAGCATTTATTTCAATTAAACCATTTACAGGCACTTTTGAATTGTCAAATAGTCGCGTCAGTTAGTTAGATAGTTGAAGCTAGTTGCCCATTCCAAAACGTAGATCTTTATGGAGAAGAACGGGCAAGAAACTCCAAGGACACTCTTTTAAATATAGAAAATTACAAAATCCTGGGTACATTATTCTTGTTGCTTCTATATGTGAGAACAATGTACAAAAAATAATCAAAACAATTCAAAATATAAGATTAAAAATAAGCCATGGCAGATAAGAGATGACCAGTCACAACTGACGGCGCCCGTTCACGAACATGACGCATGGATCAGCACCATCCAGCTCAACCATTTTGTAGGGAACCGAATGATCTAACACACTCGCCACCATCAGCGAGACATTTAAGTGAGCATGACATACTCTCAACTGCCATGCTCTTTCAAGTCAACATACATCTTAATAAAATTAAAACGGCTCCATGGTACTCACATTTACAAAAATTGAAAAAATGCTTCTAAATTATACAAAACAAATTTGCAATGTATTTGAGAGATTAATAGAATGTTACTACCAAAAAGAAAGAAAATCATTATCCATTGGAGTATTCAACAATTAAAACTTGTTTTAAATAAAAAATAAACATTAAGTTTGTAATGTCAGAGAAATAAAAAGGGGAAGCAACTCTTCCAAACATATTTTTTTTTTTTTTAACTAGTGAGCCCAAGTGGCTGTGGAGCAGGACCAGCATTAAGCCAAGCATTTTTATCTATGATATAATCATCCAACTTATAATATGCTTGTCTACATAGTGTGCGTTTAATGCATGTTTTAAATTTCTTCTCATTCAGTTGAAGAATATCGAGTGGTATTTTATTATAACATTTTACGCAGTACCCCATAAAAGTAGTGTGCACTTTAGACAATCTGAAACGTGGTTGATCTAATTTGTTCCTATTTCTAGTGTTAAAATTATGCCTGTCACTTATCTTACTAAAAAGATGTAGATTTTTCCGAACATACATAATGTTTTCATATATATACTGACAAGGTACCGTCATGATGTTAATTTTCTTAAACAGTTCCCTTAGAGATTCGCGTCTGCGGAGGTTATATATGGCTCTGACAGCCCTCTTTTGCAGAATAAAGATAGAATTAATATCTGCAGCCCGTCCCCACAGCAAAATACCGTAAGACATGATGCTATGAAAGTAACTAAAATAGACCAGTCTCGCGGTATCCACGTCTGTTAGTTGGCGGATTTTCCAAACAGCGTAAGCGGCTGAACTTAGCCGCCCTGCAAGTGATGTTAAGTGAGGACCCCACTGTAGTTTTGAGTCAAGCGTGATCCCCAGGAAAACCGTTTTATCGACGAAATCTAGTGCATGTCTATTTATCTTAAAAATCAGTGATGTGTCATCAGCAAATAACACCATTTGTGGTCGGTTTTTCAGTAAATGAGGTAAATCATTTATATATACTAAAAAGAGGAAGGGACCCAAAATCGAGCCCTGTGGTACACCCATTTTGACTTTTAAACCCAATGAATTTACACCGTTTATTTGAACTTGCTGCAATCTATCATTCAAATATGATTTTACTAAGCTAAGCGCAAGTTTATCCAGTCCGTAATGCTCCAGTTTCAAGAGCAGTGTTTCGTGATTCACGCAATCAAATGCCTTGGATAGGTCGCAGAAGATGCCTATTGCATCTTGTGCCTCTTCCCATGCGTTAAAGATGTGTTTTAATAAGGTGACACCGGCGTCGGTTGTGCAACGTCCTTTGGTGAAACCATACTGTTGATCGTGTAGGATATTATTACGATTAAAATGCTGGAGCATTTGATTTAACATTACTTTTTCAAACACCTTGCTGAAAACCGGCAAAACCGATACGGGTCTATAATTATTAGTATCTTTGGTGTCCCCGGATTTGAATAGTGGAATAACTTTACTGTACTTCATTAGATCCGGGAATACCCCTTGATCCACACACAAATTAAATATTAAAGCTAAATAGGGTGCAATTGTCTCAATAATTGATTGACAAACTTTAGTAGACATACCCCACAGATCTTCGGTAATTTTGATCTTGAGTTGCTTATAAGCCTTTACAACGACCACAGGGTTTACATGTTTAAATTTAAATTCCACGGGAAAGGCTGAAACATTCGCTCTTAATAAATCAATAGCAAGTAAGGGGGACGAATTTAAAGTTTCTGTAGTTTTAATTGGAATATCGGTACAGAAATTTGCAAATTCCTGAGCAACATCGATGTTGTCGCTAATGAGACCGCGGGAAGTGTCAAGTGTGTAATCAGTATTATGTCTTTTGTTCTTGTTCGTTTCATTGTTAATAATTTTCCAAACTGTCTTTATTTTATTGTCTGCTGATTTAACCTTGTTACTAATGAAAGAAGCTTTAGCTGCTTTGCAGATATTTTTAAAAGTTTTAGAGTAAGTAGCAACATACTTATTAAAAGTTTCCGTGTTAATATACGGCTTAAGGCCATACAGTTCAAATAATCTTTCCCTACTTTTCCTGATCCCTTTAGTTGCCCAGTCACTGAATAAAAACTTAGGGCAAATAGTTTTAGTTTTTTTCTTAAATGAATTATTGAACTCTGTTTGCACTAATGAAAATAATTGTTCATACAGAATATTGCCATTGGACAAATTTAGGCCCTGAGCACTTAACTTGCTAATTAAAGTGTTGTTAAACTTATTTAAATTACCCGATGTTATTGGTCTAATTTGAATCTGCACTTTTTGAATTGGTGTGCTGGACTCAAAACTAACGGTTTGACCGCTGTGATCACAAGGGAGATAATTTACAATGGCTTTATCTAAATAGTCGCAGCAACAAAAGACATTATCGATACATGTAGCAGTAGTCGAAGTTATTCGCGTTGGTTCTAAAAACACATTTGACAGATTGAATGATTTGAAGAGGCTTAATAATCTACTGCTATTTGAATTATTTTCTAAAATATTAATATTAAAGTCACCACAAATAATTACTGATTTATTACCAGTTGCAAGTTTAGCTAAAACATCTTCCATTACTGACTCAAATATAGAGTAGTTTTGATAATTTGGAGGTCTGTAAACGCACACTATAAAATGCTTATCTAGCTCAACACAGGACAGTTCAATGCTATGTTCCACCGATAATTCAACTATGTCATTACGAGTCTTAGATTTTATACAATTTTTAATTAAGATTAGTGAACCTCCACGTAGCATGGATTTTCGGTTAAAACAACTGCCCACACTATAATTCTCAAAATTAATTAGCATTTCATAATCTTTCAACCAGTGTTCAGTTATACAAATAATATCAAACATTGTTTTTTCTAAAAACAATTCAAGTTCTAATTGTTTGGAAGAAAAACCTTGAATATTTTGATGAAACAATTTCAAGGAATTCTGCTTAGCCCCGTTTTTACAATTAACTAATTGAGTGCCAGAAGATAGCTTGTTGATGGTGAGACAAACAACATTGTTACTAGTACCTTCTGTTGTCTTACTGACTAGTTTAAATTACTATTGCTAACCACCTTAATATTAGTATTATTATTTTATTTTATTTTATTTTATTTTATTCAAACGGAACAACAAACAGCTACAATATAAAACATAGAAACAAGACTACTACTAACCTTTGTGGTGCTAAATACATAAGACTTCGACATACTACTTATGTCTGAGTTTATATTAAAAGCTAATAGCCATGCTATTTGACGTCTAAAACTAATAGGCAGATACGCAGTATCCCTAGTCGATTTTAATTTCTCAACAAAAGTGTTGGTGTCAAAAAATATAAGTTTGTCACTATAGTGATTAACTAACAAATGCTGGTTATTTAGCATATGTATAATATGATTTTGCCTACTTGACAAGTGCTGAAAGTATGGAAAAGCACACAATATTATTTTCTGACAATTAATCTTCAAGATTTCAGTGACACTGACAGTGATGTCATCATTTTTTAAATTGGAACTATTGCCTACAAATACAGAAATAATGGCTTTCGGATCATATTTATTCCCTGTTATAGATGACATTATCTCTTTGTAGGATTTCCCTGGCATACAATAATTAACAGCGGATTGACTCAGGTTGTTACTCAATAATTTACCTAACCCTCTCCCTAAACTATCTGAAAACATAATAGAACAATAACAATCTTTACTAGAACAAGGGAGAGAACAAGTATCTGTCTGTGCTACTTGAGATGAACCTTGTACAACATGTGGTGCATCTTGAACAGGGATACAGTCCCGAGCCTCTCCAGACTGGGACGGGTCCTCCGTTGCCTCAAGTTGAAGAGCCTCAAGGTTGGATTCCCTTTGACAAGAACATTGAGTGGTGGTAAGAGTCATCGGGACCACTCTGACAGTCTCAGGTCTCAGGAAGCTCTGGCATTAGTATGGGCTGTAGAACACTTCCACGTTTTTCTTTAAGGTAAGGAATTTGAATTGATAACTGACCATAAGCCAATAGAATCGACTACCAAACTGAATTTTGACAAGATTTTGTTTCGACATTATGGAACTCCGACACGTCTCCATTTCGACAATACTTTAGTTCGAAATACCTTAAGTCCGACACTACTATACTTCGACAAAACGTTTCTTTGACATGACTTAACTAGGAAATGAGGCGACTTCGACGATACACTTCTTCGAAAATATTGCAAGTCCGACATGAGTTATTTCAACGTACTCTACTCCACTATATCCACACTCCACTATTACTATACTTTGACAATATCTTAAATCGACGTGATGCATCTGAGACACGATGCTACTACAAAATTATTCTGCGACAATGGGAAACAAACACAAATTCAGTTCTAGCCAGAAATGGGATGACTACGAAGATGACGACTAATAGAGAAGTTTGGAAGAAAAACACATGTTCCGCGGATCCCAAATAAGTTGGTATAAGGGGAGCAGAATGATGATATAAGTTATAAACAAAAACTTGTGTTTTAAAAGTACATTTTTATTTATTAGAATATAGCTGAGTGAGTATCCTAAGCTAGTTTAAACTTCCTGAATACTTAATTTAAATGTAACAAAAAAAAAGTAAAACAAAAGGGGGACAAAATCTCTGTCAACTAAACAACTCCACAATAATTGTAAAAATACACCAATTTTTTTTTATGTACATAATGTAGGCAATTCCTTCTAAAAAGTCAATCGTTGGCATTGCTTCCTTCATTGTCAAATGGTTTTTTAATCTTTCGTCGTGTTTCTTCTGTCGACTGTAACTCGGTTTTTACAAGCTTTATATTAGCTTGACCTGTATCTATCTACGAGTATCTATCTATCTATCTATGTAACGGAATCTTTCAAGACGTAACGTAATTTTCACCAACTTCAAGACGTTCGATTAACTTGAAAATTTGCACACGTATCAAAAACCGATGACAATACAATAATTTAGTATCTTGGAACTGATCTGATGATGGAGCCAGGAGGTGGATAGTGGAACTCTTCAGCGACTTCTAGTAAACCCCTCGAGTTTGAACTCATATGTTTCGGTTCAATGAGTCCAATATATTGCACTTGGTGTCGAGGGTCTGATGATGGGGCCACGAGGTGAATCCTGGAACTCTTCAGTGGCTACTAGTAAACCCCTCGAGTTTGGGCTCATATGATTCAGTTTGACGAGTCCAATATATTGCACTTGGTGTCGAGAGTCTGATGATGGAGCCAGGAGGTGGATAGTGGAACTGTTCAGTGGCTACTAGTAAACCCTTCGAGTTTGGGCTCATATGACTCGGTTTGACAAGTTCAATATGATGGATTTGTTGTCGAGGGTCTGATGATGGAGCTAGGAGGTGGATAGTGGAACTCTTCAGCGACTTCTAGTAAACCCCTCGAGTTTGAACTCATATGTTTCGGTTCAACGAGTCCAATATATTGCACTTGGTGTCGAGGGTCTGATGATGGGGCCACGAGGTGAATCCTGGAACTCTACAGTGGCTACTAGTAAACCCCTCGAGTTTGGGCTCATATGATTCAGTTTGACGAGTCCAATATATTGCACTTGGTGTCAAGGGTCTGATGATGGAGCCAGGAGGTGGATAGTGGAACTGTTCAGTGGCTACTAGTAAACCCTTCGAGTTTGGGCTCATATGACTCGGTTTGACGAGTTCAATATGATGGATTTGTTGTCGAGGGTCTGCTGATGGAGCTAGGAGGTGGATAGTGGAACTCTTCGGTGGCTACTAGTAAACCGCTCGAGTTTGGGCTCATATGTTTCGGTTTGACGAATCCAATATATTGCACTTGGTGTCAAGGGTCTGATGATGGAGCCAGGAGGTGGATATTGGAACTGTTTAGTGGCTACTAATAAACCCTTCGTGTTTGGACTCATATGACTCGGTTTGACGATTTGAATATGTCGCATTTGGTGGCGAGGATCTGATGCTGGAGCCAGGAGGTGTATAGTGGAACTCTTCAGTGGCTTTTAGTAAACCCCTCGAGTTTAAGGCTCATATGATTCAGTTTGACGACTCTAATAGATTGCACTTGGTGTTGAGGGTCTGATGATGGAGCTAAGCGGTGGATAGTGGATTTCTTTAGTGGCTACTTAACTAGTAAACAGGTCAAGTCATAAGTGACAAGCTGGATTGGTACTTATATCGTAACTAGTACAAGTCAATTTAATTATTTTGTCATTTTAAGTTCCCGTAAAAATCGTGTCTTTTTGTTTTTTTTAACTAATTTTTTTTTGTAGTTGATCTCTTATCCGCGATGTTTCATTTTCTGTGTTCCTTTGTTCTATACTCGTAATTAACTCTACAATAGTTTTAGAAATATTCATTCTCTTTCTATTTAAGAGCGTGTTCCATCTGGAATGCCAGCTTTCGCAAGCATTTTGAGTTGTTGGAAGTTGGAACATTACATGCAATTGAGTCAGATATGGACCACATTTCAGGTGGAAATCTGGGTGGAAGCTTTTGAATACAAAGTTTTGAACTGCTTACATTTGAGAAGCATTGGCGTGTTCCAGTTACAAAATCTTTTTCAAATTCAGTCACTCAGTTTGTGAGCAAACCGGCTGTCCTGGCTGTATTTCTCTGATAAACCTGCTCTTTCAATACGCCGCCAAACAATTTGGACAAAATGACAAAAACAACACTTGTGTTGGCTCCTGCTGGATAGCTACGATTACAAGCGTTAATAGCGGGTTTTTTGAAATCAGTAATTATTTTAAGTAGGCCCGGCAAAATACAGTTATTTTCTACAACGGGATTTCTTTGAACAAAAATCAAATTTAGCTAATCTCAACAGATGGCGTTAAGGGTATCGATTTGTTATTTACCGATCATGTAAACAAATGATAAGAGGTCATTAGGCACCTAACTAAAATATATTTTTTTATTATTATTATTTAACTGGTCAAGTGCGTGTCGGATCACGCACAATGAAGGGTTCCGTAGTTAGGGCGTGTTTGCAAATCGGAAAAAATTATGCTGTTTTTCAGTACATTTTGTGATAAAACTAAACCGAATCAAATATAACTAATAACTACCACATATAGGTTGGTTCTTCATCTTCAAATAATTGCAACTTTTTTGTTCAAAATAAAAACGATCTTCCGTTGCCATTTTCCACAAAACTAAAGATAGCGGGTTGAGTTTAGGTACATTTTTGGTTCTATTATCAATATGTATATTTAAACATTTCTAAAAAAAACTATTAGTAGGCAGACATATTCAATAGGGAATATGCATGTTTTTTTTTTTTTGAACCGACTTCCAAAAAGGAGGAGGTTGTATGTTCGACGCGAATGTATGTTTTTTTTTTTTTATGTATGTTCGTCGATTTCTCCGTCAATTGTGGACCGATTTTGAAAATTCTTTTTTTGTTTGAAAGGGTATGCTTCCGAATTGGTCCCATATAAATTTGATTAACTTTGCTGGTATAGTTTGGTTTAGTTTTTGAGTAAGCTTCAATAATACGTATTTTTCCCACTTAGTATATGTGGATGATATGATGATAACTTCCTGTGACAGTTATTTACATAGCAGGTACTGGTATTCGAATTCGTGTGGGGTAGGTACCACAACTAAAAAGTTAAAAATAAAAACTTTTTATAAAATAATACAACCGACTTCCGAAAAAAAACACTACAAAGTGAAAAATAACTTTAATTTCGGAAGTCGGTGGCAAACAAACGAAAATTCAAAACCAAAGACACCGACTTCCGAAACTAAAGTTATTTTTCACTTTGTAGTGTTTTTTTTCGGAAATCGGTTGTATTTTTTTGTAAAAAGTTTTTTATTCGATACTTTACATCGTCAAATAATAGTAAAAAAAAAATTCAACGCCAAAAAAACAATTCAAAGTACTTTAAAAAAAAGTTAAAAATAACCATCCGACCCGGGCTATTTAAACGCCATTTTGGCGCGCTTGGTGTGGTGACGTCACAGTCTATGACAACAAACAAACAAATGTCAAATGTTGAGGTTATGTTGAAGAAGTATTGTGCTCTGCTGCAAATATACGGTGTTTTCTATTTTCGACTAATACATCATCATGGAACCAACTTCTCCCTCTATAGAACAATGCAAAAAACCGACATACAAATACTGCATTGTGCCTAAGTGCAGAAACGTGAAATCGGTATTTGATGTAAAAATGTGGTCATCATGAACACATCAGCTTTCGGCAAACTATCCGATTGGGCTTTCACAAAACCGCTTTCAGTCATTTTCGAAAGAGTCTTTCGTGTATTAACAAATTTATTACTTCTAAATGTGTACTAAAATCACAGTAAAACTGACTGAATCGCAAAAACTCCTACAAAACACATTGACATTAAATTTTTGTCATAGATTGTTACGTCACATTCGCTCTGACTAATAGCGTCGCTTTTCAAGTATTTGAATTTCCCACAGATTTTTTGCACTTTTTAAAAATTAATTTCTTGCTCATTATTAAATTATAATAAAAAATATTGATGGAGGCATAATTCTGAAGTAACATAGTTTATAAAAAAAATATTTGACCCTTATTTGAATCTCATGCATATTCCCTATTGTAAAACTTTGGAAAAAAAAAAGGTTTTAAAATGTCACAAATAGCCGCAAAACAAAATAAAAACCGAAACTAACATTTTCAAATATTTTGCTATTACGGATGAAATCGATACGTACTTAATCGATTGCATTAAGGGTTATTTTATTTTTGGTCTGTTTTGATTCATTTCACAAATATTTCGAAAGAAACCTCAGTCCGCTCTTAGCCGCTGTCACGAGTGGACCCTGTGTTTTGAGTGTTTGCAGCGGCTCGTGTGGAAAAAAATCGCTGTACAAATACTAAATATTTGATAAACCAAATTTGATACTTGCTATGGTAAGATAATTTTGTGTTCACTAAACGAGCCCAAACTCGGCACACCTAGTTCTACTCGTCGAGGCGTTCCAGTAGCAGTCACCGACGTACACCTTCAGGTCACTCCATCAAGTCCGGAGGTAAGGTTTCATCATAATTAACTAAACGAGCCCAAACTCGGCACACCTAGTTCTACTCGTCGAGGCGTTCCAGTAGCAGTCACCCAAATAAACTTTCAGGTCACTCCATCAAATCCGGAGGTAAGGTCTCATCATAACTAACAAAACGAGCCCAAACTCGGCACACCTAGTTCTACTCGTCGAGAAGTTCCAGTGGCAGTCACTGAAGTATACCTTCAGGTCACTTAGGGCTGGTAAAAATTAAAAGAACAGTACGAAAATTTTTTTGGAGGTACCAATGTATGATAAATATATAAGAAAAAAAAAAAAAAACAAAGTATCAAAATTAGTTCACTTGACCACTATTCCCGCAGCTGGCCCGTGTCAATGTAACGTAGTAGGTAGTTCGATTCAATACCTATAAATTTTGCAAACGCGTCCTTACTCCCAAGAACAAACTTAACATTAAAACAATAATATTGAGAGATTTACTATGTTATTTTAAGACCATAGACTCCATATATATTTGAGATCCTCGCAACAAGTCCGTTCATTTGATATGTCACACGGTTCAGTTTGCGAAATATTTTATTTTTATTTTTTAATTCGGCCCCAAAAAGTAACCCGAATATTCAAAATTCATTTATTTACGTTACACTTCCGTGTTCGGGTCACATAAATACATATGTGTACCAAATTTCAACTAAATCGGTCCATTAGAATCGGAGCAAATTGGCTGTGACAGACGGACAGACAGACAGACAGACACACGAGTGATCCTGTAAGGGTTCCGTTTTTTCCTATTGAGGTACGGAACTATTGACCAAATTTGTCAGAAAATACATAATTATGTTGTGTTAATCAAATTATTCCTACTATTATTAACATTATTAATACAGCTACCTACATTCTGAACCACTGAGGGTGTGGGCGTAACAACTTCAGGCTGAGTTTCCTGAGAGGAGGCGCAGCTAAAAGAAAGGTTATTTGTCAGAGACTCATAAATCTCTGCATTGTACTTGACCAGGTCTGCCAACTCATTGGCCTCCTGCATACGCTTACTTAGGTCTTGTTGACAAGTCTCATATTTACTAAAGATATCCTTTAGAGCATATTCCCTTACAAACAATTCATCCTGTAGGTGCTGAGTGTCAGTATCATACATAGTATTACATAATTGTAATTCACTATTACACTTCTTTAATTCTTGAATTAAATTTAGATTTTTTTGCCTAAGTTTTGTATTTAATTTATTAACTTTTTGGCGTTTTAGTGATTTTTGAATTTTGCTATTAATCTTTTAATTTTAATATATTTTTTCAACTTATTATGGCTAGTAAAAAAATCGATCGCGTACTCGCGCGACGGTCGGACGGAGGGCAGTTTTACCGGCCAATTGAGCGACACATGAACGCGCCGATCGCTTTGGGGGGACAGTGAAAGAAATAAAACGCATTTTTACATTAACTGATTTATTTATTCGTTGACTCCTCGGCAAACTTAATTGGTCCACCTTTATTGCTTCTAACTAGATGCGCGCAGATCGCCGCGGTGCGCGGTGCGCTTTGCTCGTCGCGCGACGTGCACTCGCGGGCGCGGCCGGGGGCGGAGGCGCGGGCGCGGGCGCGGTGCGCGCGGGTCGGTGGACCAGCGAAGTGGCCGCGGCGGTGCGCGCCGCTCCTACTCTCACACTTAACCTAGCTATGTACAAAATTAGTACCCGTTTGAATGAATGTATATCGAGTCTATTTACACGTGGGGAGGGTGCGGATGACGTCACTGCGCGGGCTGCACGAGCCCGTAGGGCGCGGGGGGCGCGAGTGGCACGGCCGGCGCAGGGGGCGCATGGAGCGCAGGGGGCGCATGGAGCGCAGGGGTCGCGGAGAGCGCATTGGGCGTAGCGGGCTCATCCAGTGCGTCAGGCGCGACCAGCGCGACCAGCGCGGGCGACGCTGGGGTCCCGGCGGGCCCGGGTGTCGCCGGGGCCGCGGGGGTGGCGGGGGTCACGCTCGGTGGCTCGGCGCTCGACAGGCGCGCTAGCGTCTTGTAGAGCGGCGAATTGACGAAACGCGGGTACGAGTCTCGGTGCATGAGCGTGTAGATCTGCAGCTGAGCTTCGTCGAAGGTGTGCGGCGTTGGCTCCACCATGTTGCGGTTCACCACCTCACGCACGCGCGAGTCCAGCGACACCTGCAACCGGTGGCGGTCAGTAATGCAGCAGGAGAGGAGAAGAGGAGGAGGGACCGGGGGCGGGGGCGAGCGCGACCTTACCTCCTTGGGCGACAGGATGGAGATGTAGTCCTCGTAGATGAAGCGCGCCTTCTCCTCGACGGCGTCGGGGTCGGTCTCTCGCTTCAGCTCCTCGCACGCGAGCCAGAACATTATATTCTCCTCAGAGTATTCGCCGCGCAAAAAGTCGCGGAATACTTTCCGTCCGGCTGAAACACGTAAGATAAGTACGTAAACGATTTATACTTGTGTCTATTAGAATAACCACCCAATGATAATAAAAATAATAATGAAACTGGGTTCCTAATAGACATTGCCGTGCTAAATACACATAAGTTACAGACTACAATGGTCGAAAAATTATCCAAATACACCGAAATAAAAGATGAAATAACCAGACTTTGGCATCTTCAAAAAGTCACAATAGTCCCCATAGTGCTATCAGCAACAGGAGTTATTACTCCTGTACAGGGACTGATGAAGCTGTTTGGGTATTCCCAAACAGCTTCATCAGTCCCTTAGTTCCCTTAACCCGCCACCTAACACCTACCACATGCAGAAGGCAGTGATTCTTAACACATGCAGGCTAGTTAGAAAATTTGTTCAGTGTGAGTCGGACAACTTGCACCAATTCTCCCACTCAAATATAGTCTCATCTACCATACAGTCTACTTCGGAAAACCAAGCAGCATCTAATATTACTTCCACACTTCACCCCACTGATGGACACTTGGCTTAGGCCCGTGCCACCAGTTCTATCCGGCTAGGCCGTGGAAAACAAACGCAGAAACAAAAATAATAATGATAATAGGCCGCCAATTGTATGTTTTGTATTTTCTGGTGTAAATAAGGGTAGGAGGATTATGATAATGTTACGTAGTATGCAGGTGAATATGTAGGACATTGCAGCGCGACGACCGTCGCGTTCTACTACATCAATAATACAGTGCCCGCAAGTGGTGCGGCGCGCGGGGCGACGGGGGCGGGGGGGTTACGTACCAGCGCTGCGCATGAGGCGGTCGAACGACTGCCCCCAGCTCTGGATCTCGTCCAGCGTGGGCCTGCAACACAAAACTCCGTCTTATCGTACGACTCTGCATGATGATACAAAGGGATATTATTACAAAGGGTGTTATTATTATACCTAACTTTTTTTTTGTAAATGTTGGAAAAACTCTTGCAAAATATTGTGACCTTACCAAAAACCAAACAAAACAGAGATAAAAAGAGAAGGAAAATTCGCAATATATGTATTTTTCATTAGAATGTGTATTAATCGTGTGGTGGTCGTGCTTCAGTGTGGTGGTAAAGCTCGAGTGCGGTGGCAGTGCTCGAGTGCGGTGGCAGTGCTCTAGTGTGGTGGTAGTGCTCTAGTGTGGTGGTAGTGCTCTAGTGTGGTGGTAGTGCTCTAGTGTGGTGGTAGTGCTCTAGTGAGGTGGTAGTGCTCTAGTGTGGTGGTAGTGCTCTAGTGTGGTGGTAGTGCTCTAGTGTGGTGGTAATGCTCTAGTGAGGTGGTAGTGCTCTAGTGTGGTGGTAGTGCTCTAGTGAGGTGGTAGTGCTCTAGTGTGGTGGTAGTGTTCTAGTGTGGTGGTAGTGCTCTAGTGTGGTGGTAGTGCTCTAGTGTGGTGGTAGTGCTCTAGTGTGGTGGTAATGCTCTAGTGAGGTGGTAGTGCTCTAGTGTGGTGGTAGTGCTATAGTGAGGTGGTAGTGCTCTAGTGTGGTGGTAGTGCTCTAGTGTGGTGGTAGTGCTCTAGTGTGGTGGTAGTGCTCTAGTGGGTACTCACGGCGCGTCTCCGTCGCTGAGCAGCGGCTCCTGCGGGCCGAACTCGCCCGGCTTCTTGCCCGGGCCGCCCTCCGAGCCGCGCACCGCCAGGCTGCACAGTACACTACATTGTACACTATGCCGCGACACACATTTACTAATGCTCTTACTCCGTTCTACTAATAAGTTCTACCGCATCTACGTTCGTCGGTCACCCGCCCGCGCCACCGGCCGTTTTCAATTGTTTCGTTGAAGAGTGGAGATGGACTGGGGTTTACGCTGACGCAGACGAACATCAAAACATCCTACCTATCACCAAAAAGTCTACCAAGCGTGTTAAGAAAAGATATCATATTCACAGCCTTATTATCTGAAGAAGTGAAGAGAAGAATGTCGTAAACGGACTATTTGCGCCATTGTCACCATTTTTAGGCAGCTAATTTTATCAACCAATCAAATAGTCTTAAGTAATGCTGGAGTATTGAGTAAGGTTCTGTAATAAGGGCGTAATTCTGCTTTCTACCAAAGGATAAACGACGAGATGTCGACGACCGGCCGTCCGCCTCCCCATTCGCAAGGCGTCTGTTGTGACTTCTACAGCTAGGAAAATAGTTGGCAGCGTGGCCAATGCTAAACAGTGCTTTGAAGTGATGATGTCGTCTTTTTATTCACCATCGGTATCCACTACTGAATACTGGCGTCCTCTATTTTGCATTATACTTTCCTGTCTTGTGCCCATGACAAGTATTTTTTAGACGCGGCTGGCTGGCCCTCCGCTCTCGACTAGGGTTATCTCGGGCCTCCTTTATGCTCTATGTCCTCTCACCGAAATAACAAAGGGCTACACGGCGCTGATAGCGTGCTGGCTGGCGCCGCGCCCTACTGACCGTACCGCGCCTCGCGCTACCGACCGGGCCGGGGCGGGGTGACCTACGTCTACATGAGAAGGGAAGGTGGGAGGAGGTCGCACGACTTCTCTGCACTCACCATTTAGCCCTGGAATAGAACAAACATACAAGTCATAAACAATCATTATTTGATCTAGGTAACTATTGTCGAGGCGTGATGAATGATAGTAACCATAACAAGACAAGAGTAGGTAAGTACCTATAATTATATTTTTATTAAAAAGTACATTAAATATATCTCTTTTCGAGATCTTTTTAAATGCGCAGTAGGTATTGCAGTGCATTAACGACGGAATCTATTCAGTCGTGAAACAGCCCAAGCTGTTTCTTATAAAGATCACCGTAGTAACTGATCGGTACTATATCTTCACAGTTCGCCGCCGCCGGTCCAAAGCCGACATAAGCTGTCATGTACGAGTCTAGTGCGTCGAGATGTAAGCCGGTAGTCTAGCGGCGCTTACGTCGATAACTGCTTAAACAGGGCAGATTGTATTTGAGGAAATATGCAGGTTGAGCCGACGAGTAGCACAACATGATGCGTGTGAGTTTGAGCAGTGCGGCTACTGACCAGGAGCACGAACAACAGCAGCACCAGCACAGGCAGCAGGGCTTGGCGGCGGCGGCGGCGGGCCGGCAGCCGCGCGCCAACGCTGCCAGACTGCACATCTGCAACACATCAAAACTATTGTACAAATGTACACTACCATAGGAATCAATCGTGGAATGCAAGGCATGTAGTCTAACGCCAAGCGCACATTACAGCCGCAACGGGTTGCAGCGCAGTACATTTTCATATAAAAATGAGCGGTGCGTTGGTTCATAGAAAATGTACGGAAGTCATGAAGGAGGGTTTTGCGATGCGTTGCGGTGCGGCCCGCCCTAATTTGCGCTAGCCTTAAGTCTGACAGATGAACGTAATTATTGTTGTGCTCGGCCTGGAAACTGCACCAAAGATCTCTCAGAATCGTTATCATTAGTTCGGCAGGTGCGGCTCACACTAGTAGCATATCAGTGTCTTCGCAGAGCAGTTGCAATGTCCTGCATCGCGTTAACTTCAATAGTTTAGATGAGAGTGGACGAGAGAGGTGGTGAAGTATGGAAGAATTTTAAGGTGGATCCACACCTGCGCACGCGCACGAACAGTGCGGTTCACGTGCATCTTAGGAACATACTCGTAGTATGGACACCTTCTCTTCACGGTTCGTGCACGTGCACTTCAATTGCGCAGGTGCAGATCCTTGCACTCGAACCGTTCGCAACACACCCTACAATGTGACGCGTCCATAGTCATTCGAGGCGTCTAGCGTGCACGGTTCATACGCGTACGCTGTTGTGGGGGCGCCTTTACCGCGCAGTCCGATAAACTTGCAAGTCGGTATTAATAATCTTATCAAAAACCGGCCAAGAGCGTGTCGGACCACGCACAGTGTGACAGTGAAGTGCGTCGTAGTCAGGATAAAATACATAAGCATGCACAATATTGATCATCGCAGAAAAAAAATGTACCTATGTAGGGTAAAACTCGCTTAATACGATCACGCTGAATACGATTTCCCGCATAATACGCCATTTTACGTCAGTCTTGAGGCATGTTTTCATACGCGGCCACTCGGCCAGCGGACTGACTAAGCGAAAAGCCCTAAGTGATGATGCCCTAAGGGAAGAGGGGGGTCTCTTCCTAAGATAAGTGATGATGATGATGAAGGGGAGTCAAATCCGATTGGAGTCAAGTCAAACGCCCAGGCATTCTTAGCTGTCAAAGATTTAAAGCGTTATGTACGAGTATGTTCTTTGGTTGAAAGTGAAGACGCACTGCAATTTAAGTTATATTCATGGTCTAATAAATCAGGGTCTGGCATTCCGGGACGAACACATGCTTACGTCACTACCAAGTTGCCACTTTATTGCAACAAAACACGAATAAGGAAAGATTTTCAGAAACCAAAGCTTTTAAATTGTCGTTTCGTGTGTCTAATCAAACGAAACAATTCAATTTAAACATAAACCAACGTAATTGTTAATTAAAACCTTAATGTTTTAACGGATTCGCGAACAGGTAATAAAGGTGGTTAGGGAGTTATTATTACAAACTTCTGGTAACACAGATGCGATGACGTAGCCTTGTGTGGCCCACGTGACCACTGTGTTTCGGAATGCCATACCTGTATTATTATACCATGGTTATATTGAAAGTCTTCTAACTACTACTTAATGCATCAAAATGTCTACGAATATGTCAAATCAACATATTTAAGTGATTACTTTAAGTAATGTCATTATAAATAATAATACACTATGATGTTAACTACATACATAACATTATAATAACTCCAACTAACGAAATTGCGAGTGTACATAATACGTTTTATGTTCCCTATCCCGCCTAATACGCTTTCTCGCTTATGACGCATTGGGTCTCTTTGAAATCGTCTTAAACGGGTTTTACTGTATTTCATAGTTAATTTTCGTTGAAATTGTATTTTAATTTCTCCTGACTTAATTTTTTCCAGGATATTCCACCTTTCAATTGAAAAGTTTAGGGGGGACATCTTTGCGACTTTAGAAGCGCATAGGTATCTATATTGACATCCTAACTAATATTAAGGCGGCCTTCCTCTCCTCGGTCCAGAGTACCGACAAATTAACCAGGAACATTCTGGTCGATTTTGAGGTACCGTGTTTGACCGGTGCGTTGAACGCTTGGAAAATGGCTTGTCCCAATACGGATTTGCCTGACAACCCATCCTCCCAGAGACGGTGGGACGTGCTCTGGAGTATTATTCGGAATGCCCTGGTAAACACGTCACCTAATACTGCTGAGCGCGCCCGTCTGCTGGCCGTGGAAGAATGGGAGTCAGGCTTGTGGCTTCAGGCGCTCCCGTCATCCACCATAGGTACTTAGATAGATGACTCATCGTTTCGGCTCTCTACGTGTCTCCGCTTGGGTGCACCTTGTGTTGCCCCACATTGGTGTCGCTGTGGTGAAGCTGTCGACAAGTCTCGTGCACCTGGCCTGTCCTGCTGCAGCTCAGGCCGCATAGCCAGGTACGCCATCAACGACATTATTCGTCGAGCCCTTGTCATCGCCGGCAGCGTACCAGCGATATTAAAAAAAAACGGCTTGGTACGTAACGATGGGAAGAGACCAGATGGGATGACGTTGCTGCCTTGGAAGGTGGGTAGGCCTCTGGTGTGGGACGCAACCTGTGTCGACACCCCTGCGCCATCTCATGTTCCTAGCACGGCGTGCTGTGCTGGCGCCGCTGCTGCGGCTGCTGAATCCCTCAAACGGCGCAAATACTGTAACTTTATGGATAACTATAGTTTTGAGCCGTTTGGGGTGGAAACGTCCGCCAGCCTTTTGGGTTAGGACATAGGATACTTTTTATCCAAATGTTCTCACGGGATCGACGCTTATGCGGGTGACACCGCGGGGCGCAACTAGTATACAATAAAAAGCCACTCATTAAAAGAACTTCCTATCAACATGTTTAAGAACCAGTTAGCAAAACTGCTATTGGACTCAGACCAAATAAAAAACCAAGACAACGCTGTCAACAGTGACGTGAGGCGGTTCGTAAACATTGTGTGTAAGTGAGGTGTAGCTATTGGATCAACTATATTTTTACAGGTAATGGCTTCGAAAAAACTATATTTAATATTAAAAAAAGTATGCAAAACTTCACGATCGATGCTAAAACTGCAAATGAATTGCACAAACGCAAAAACTATTTTGATGTGGTGTAAAAAGGTAACAGACAAACAGACAAGAGTTAGGTTAACATTATATTAGAAGAAGCGGCGTGTTTAGGGTGATGGAATACCTGAAATCTCTTAATAAGTTCACAGTTCGTATTAAACCGTTAGAAAGTATTTTGTGGCACCGGTCACAAACTGCTCGCCCCTAAGATGAGATCTTCCCAGCGCCAAGTCGAGCCGAGGCGAGGGAAGTGTAGGTATTTAATATAAGGCAGGCGACGAAATATCAATGAGGTAACAGTTACCTATTCAACATTATGTGGACAGTACTAAAACCGGTATTATCAGTAGCCCATTCAGATTGAGAACAGTTGCCGATATGGTATTGTTGTTAAATCTAAGCTAATGGTTGAACCGACAGACCTGAGCCGATGAGCAAAATCGAGTTGCATATTCCATCAACACATATCATCAGGTGCAGGTAGGTAGGATAGCAACAGCAACACTAGAACCACAACTCGATGTATGAGAGTATTGACAACTTACATTTATTTTCCATCAGTGACCCTAAACTGAAACGTTGATAACTACTCCTTCGAGATCTTTCCGAGTGCTTTCACTTTTCCTTTCCCTAGCCCGTCGTCTGCCTCTTGTTCTACAAAATTTTAATTGGCCTTCTTTCACAAATGTTTTTACTACCTGTATGGTCTTCCTACTTGGTGGCCTTCATACTTATTATCTACTATGATCCTAGCTGTAAGAATTCTGAAGAAATAACATAAAATAATATTCTCGCTCGCGCTGCTGTGAGCGTGGCGAGCTGCGAAGCACTTGTTGAGCGCGGAGGAGCCACGCGCGGGGCATCCGTCTAGTTATGCCGTGTGCGGTCACGAAACACTGAAACTGAACGTTTTAAATATCGGTTAACCCAGTTAGACGCTCGTAACCTTCCTACTGTTCCTAATCCAAGTTGATACCTACTCAAGGATTTCTTGTCATTCGAAATGTGGAATGTACGGTGTCAGTATTATTCAGTACAATTCAGTAAGTAGATCTTTGCTTTGCACAGCGCAGGGACGCCACTCTGGCGCCACACTCACGCCACGCGGGGCAGGCGACGACGGCGACGCCCTGCTCTACGGGTGTTGTCGGTTATGTTTGTGTGTCACACGCTTTAGTTTTGTCATATACTCGTACGCGATACCCCCTCATAAGTCTCTATCGATGGTTATAGGGAGGTAAATGCTTTATGCCTGCTGAATATCGACTATTACAAATTGACATGGAATGGAAAATTAAACTAGGAATCGACATGGAAGTCAAACATACAGCATAATTCCACAGTGGAGGTGGTCTGAATACTAGTCCGTGTCTAGTGGATACCGTGGGACGTCTGTTGTCAATGAGTAGTGGGGCAGTGGGCAGTGGGCAGTGGGCAGTGGGCAGTGGGCAGTGGCGGGCAGTGGGTAGTGGGCATGCGGCCGCTGAGTGCGGAAGTTGCGGGCATCAGCAACTACGCGAAAATAAACAGAGTTTGGAGGGTAGTAGGTGAGGGTCGGCCGGCGGGCGCGCGGGGAATGTATTTATAGCGCGTCCTCATTGAGGCGCGCGCGGCGTGTTTACTGCGCCACGCTATATCGGTGCGCCGCCGCCCGCGCCGCGTGCGATTGTAAACAACCGCCGCCCGCGCGCGCCGCCTGCCGCCTGCCCGCTGAGCCTGCTGCCGCCACCACACCGAGCTTACTGGGACTTGTGCGGTGCACCGGCGTCCTACACATTTAGATCACTGAACACTCTCTATCGACTATTAACATACTGTAAAGCATTCTAGTCAGAACTTTTGGACACTTGCTACGCCCTGCGATGACACATGCACGTCAGGGCACCGAGGGCCCGCGCGGCGCCGAGCTCTACGGCCGCCGCGAAGTAGCACCGGCCGTGCGGCAGTCCGGCAGGTGGGGACTCACTATATTGATACACTACACACTGGCACTACTTGCTGCCGGCGACCGAGGAGTCTCCGCGCCGCGCGAGGCCACAGCCGGTCAATATTGGCTGCATAATTCGGAGATACGGGCGTCAGGCGCCGAGCGGGCGCAGGGCGCGCGCAGCACGTGAGCGCCACACATGCGCAGAGCGGCGATCGATGGCGGCCGCTGGGCGTGCGGCGCGGCGTGCTGCGTGCGGCGTGCGGGGTTGCGGGCTCACCTGCCCGGGCGCCGGGCGGAGCGGCGGCGGGCGGCTCGCCGGCCACGCCGGCGCTAGCGAGCGCGCGGGCGCGGGCGCGGCATGCGGCGAGCGCGCGGCCGGCTGGAGGCGAGGCGGCGGCGAGGGCTGCACGGGGACGGGCCGCGGTCGGGGCGCGACTGACGCGGCGCGCCCGGCCGCCCGCCGCGCGCCGCCCGCGCCTGCGCGCTGTTGACACTCGCGAATTCGGTCACCCAGCGCGCCTGCGGGCCGCCCGCGCCCACCGGTCGCCCCTCGCCTGCTCGCTACGCTCGCTTCGTTCGCTCATGTCGCTTCGGCTGCTCGGGCTGTGCCGCAGGACTATACCGGCGCTGTTCCTCTTCTGGCGTATGAATGAATGACAATAGCGGAAGCATGAATTGAATAGATTACACAAAAATACAATGAGCTCAATGAATGAGATTAGGCTAACAAACATGAACATTAGAATGTTCGAGCTAGCTGAGGCGCTGAGAGGCTGAGGGGCTGAGGGCTACACTAGCCAACTAATATAACGTTGACTGTTTGTTGACTGAAAATGCCTCAGACTTAAGTCCGCCGTTGTGCGGTATGTTTTCCTTGTGCATGATGTTAATAAATATGTCTTGTACGATGACAATGCTAACATTTATATCGGAGGCACCAGCACCAGGTCATAAAGTTCAGTTTCACTCTTGGCAGTCTTTATCTACTTATATTTTTTATAATTAAACACTAGCGATGACCGTGCGAAGCTGGGGAGCTTCGCACGGTTTTTACGACTTGACAAAATATCGAGAGATCTTATCAGAAAATAAATAAGTTTTAAATATATAAGTTTAATATGAATGTTATTTAGGTACCTAAACCTTCCGGACTAAATTCTCTAAATGATGAGCAGTCGTGAACACTGCAGCATACAAACAAACCCGTTAGACGGTTAGAAGAACAACGCGGTCGCGCAGACAGACTCGAAAAGCTACTTAATTTTTTAATAATTATGTATACTTAATAAAGATTCATAATACGCTTTTGTCCTGTATTCAGGAAGCTGAATATGTAGGTACAAAAAAAATATTATTGTTATAAGGCAATTGGGGTTGTTTTCAATTGGCAATTTATATTGTGGGTTCAATTAGTAATTTATAAGTATTTAAGTACAGTACGTTGAAGAACGTATAGGACTTGACGAAGTTGAGGACCGCGCGCTAGAGCACTCCAGCGGGGAGCGCGTAATTCATTACCGAAGATTAACTTAGTAAGAATATCAGAAACGGAATGACGAGCCAGGATACAGTGCTCATAAGTAGGTACAAATAAGTGCTTCGAAACGCACATCTATTTCCATTCAACTGTTGTACTCTTGGGCTTATTGTAAATAACGAATCTTACAATTAATTGTCGTTGGTTAAGAATGATATTTTAATGTTTGCTAAAAAGAAATAAAAAAACTTGAGAGGTGTCAAGGGACACCCGGATGGAACGAAGTTCCATGAGAGAGAGAGAGAGAGAGAGACAGACAGAGAAACACGCGCATGCCGCACGGCTTACAACTATAGCAAAAAGTGTCGTTACAACTTTTGGTCTTAATTTTTTCCGTCTAGCCCCCTTTCGCAACGCGCGATAAGGAACTTCGTTCCAAAAACTAATTGTGATTCTGATTCTACGAGCTGAAAGCAATGAATTCTGAGATGACAGTTAGTAGAGACTAAGTATGGGGGTAACATAAGTTCTGCACTGAACACTAGTGTGGGATTAGGGCTGGAGGGCTAGAGGGTAATGACGATGGATATTATGAATTACTGACATATAGTTTATTCTGAACACAACTCTGACTTTCCTTATTGACTTTCAAGCTGCTGGCTGCAAACGGCTATAGTTAATATGTCGCGTTAAATGTCACAATATACGAGTAATTATGTAAAAGCTACGACTACACCCATAGCCAGTGCCGCTACGCCGCCGCGCCGGCGCGCCCGCTACACGCTGCTACGCCGCCGGCGCCGCCGCCGCCCGCCGCGCCCCACGTCTACGCAGGGGTGCCTACGAGGCACAGCTACGAGGCTACGACATTGTGTCGCCACCGCGATGGAACGGAACGCTACGACAATCATGAATAAATTAGGTAAGTACCTACACGAGTCTCTACGACAGTATTTACTCTGAACCATAGATGAATACAGATGGGTCACTCCGCATTTTAGGTATGAAGTCGACAAGAAGACGACAAGTCGAGCCCGCCGCGTACTTACTTCTAGGTAAGTACGCGGCGGGCTCGACTTGTCGAATTCAGTGAGCGTAACGTAGTCAGAAGATATAAGAGTTACGCGATAGAAAGAGAGGCAACTCCTAGGTAATTTGTGAATGGGAAACTGTAGAATTAGAGCTGTGCGACTTGAATTGCACTTTATTGAGTAGTAGCAAGAGTCGCTTTTTATTCCAATGCGTTTTATTTTAAATATTTTAAACCCTGCTGGTTTGTTTTTTATCCCATTTTACATTCCTTCTTTTACTCTTCTTGAAAATTTTATGTAGAATAGCTTTAGACTTACTGGCACGTCGATCCAATAGACATTCGACGGATAGGACTATCGTTGCAATGACTTTTCGGCGAAACGGAGGCTCGATCTAATGGCTATTCGAAATTGTGGTACATCGATGCTATGGAATTTCGGCAATTCGGACGTTCGATCTGATGACTTTGGGGAATTAGCCATCGGGCATATGACATTCGAAATCAAGCAGTAATCCCATCGAATCATTGGGTAGCCTATGATTACTGCGCGCTCTTACCAACTAAGTTAATTAGGTAGTTAATAACTCTTTGAATTATCAATCTTGTTGGCGTTATAGTTCTGTCTCTGTCTTATCGATATATAATGAACTCATAATGCTTAGTTTGTTAGTTGAGGGTAGTTATGCATACATTTTACTAATCTATAATGAAGTTACCGTCTGATGAGTCTAGTTTTGTAACACCTTTCGCAAACGTGTTTGTGTTAAAAACGTTTTTAAATTATAGATAATTTCTTGAGAACAAAGATTGTGGTTCTTTACGAACAAAATGCAAGCATTAAAGGGATTGCCAGACAGCTGGGCATAGCGGTAAATCAAAATATTATCTATTATTAAAATGAATTGAATAGTTCGTAAACTTTGTCACTCGATTGATAAACTTAAAATGTATTTTTTACACAGAGAAAAACGGTGCGCTTGTGGGTGCGACGTTATTTGGAAACTGGTGATGTGAAGTCAAAACCTTTTGGGCGGAGAAGTTCAGGCATCTATACAAACAAGTGTGAACGCCACCATGATATAGTAAATGTTCACTTGAATTCGCCGTTCGCAACCACTCGCTCAAGTGCTCAACGACACGGCATCTCAATCGCCACAGTGCGGAGGCACTTGCACGCCGCAGACATTCACAATTATCGGCCAGCGAAGAAGCAGCAGAAGGTCAAATATATTTCGTCCATGATAACTGTGCTGTGCATAGATCCAGAATGGTGAAGGAGTGGCTTAGTTTACAGGCTGATATAACTGTTATTGCCTGGTCAGCTAAAAGTCCGAATCTTAATCCAATTGAAAATATGTGGGGTCAAATGATTTTAAATTGGGACTCAAGTGAATTGAAGTCCAAGCATAATCTACAACAAGAAGTCATAAGGACTTGGGAATTGAGGCGTGTTAGGAATAAAGGCTGGAATATGGTTACTCAAATGAGAAGCCGACTACAGCAAATAATACTAAGTGAGGGTCATCCCCTCCGTTATTAAAATAAACATTAATATATTATTTTTAATTTTATTTATTGAGGGATAATAAACAACTACAACAAGTTAATTTGTTAATTTTATGTATAATATATATATATATTATACATAAAATTAACAATACTTAAAGTGGTAATGTTGCGGTCCACTGCAATATCCGCAGATAGGACATATTAGAGATCAGTGGTTGCCACTAGATGAGCATTACCAAAACTAACAAATAATTTAAAATAAATAAGTAAGTTACTACGAGTATAAAGCTAGCTGTGCCTGTAGCTACAAAACCAAATCAGGTAAGAGAAATTATTCAATTAATTAGTAATAAGATTACAATTAAGATATTTTTTTATAACATTAGTTTTAAATTCATATTTTGAGCATGCAAATATATCAATATCAATGAAATTTGAATTATAGGATTCTAACATTCTATGAATAGGGCAGCGTGAACCAGAGTTGGTACGACAAGAATTTAGTGCGAACAGAGTACGGCCACAAACTTGACATGCATGAACTGTTCGGGGGACAGAATAACACAGCTTACTTGTTAGATCAATGGCATCAAAATGATTGTGGACAATATCATGAAGCACGTAGGCCTCCAGGTATTTGCGCCGGTTCTCCAAGCTGATAAGCTTGTACTTATCAAGAAGTTGGGAGTATGATAGATAAGCCTTAGTCCCATTACATCTGTAGTACATAGCACGGAGGTACTTGCGCTGGACCCTTTCTATTCCAACTACGTACTTTTGGTAGAAGGGGTTCCAAATAGGGACCGCATATTCTAACTGACAGCGAATGAGCGTCTTATGCAGACAGAGATAGGTTGAGATTCGCTTAAATTCTGTTCTGATCTCATCACAAATCCATACATTTTAAAAGCACTATTGACTATGGCTTCGATATGCTGGTTCAAGGACAGTTTGCCATCAAAGAGAATACCTAGATCCTTCACTATAGAAATATTATTTAAGGGGATACAGTTAAGATTATAATTTAAATTGATGATGAAGTTATTTTTAGTAAAGTGTATATAGTTACACTTGGGGATACTAAGATGCAGCCTATTGTCAATACAGTAGGCAGTTAGTCTGTCCAGGTCCTCCTGAAATGACTGGCAGTCGTCTATAGTACGTATCGCTTGAAACGCCTTCAAATCATCAGCGTACATCAAGAATTTTGACTTTTTAAAGCATTTCTTAATTTCATTAATATAAATAATGAATAAAAGCGGTCCCAGAATGGAGCCCTGTGGAACTCCGGAAGTAATATTAACAGAGACAAACTGATGACCATTAACCACAACCCTTTGTGACCGGTTTTCGAGGTACGACACAAACCAACGCAATAGATCCCCGCGTATTCCATTGTAAGCAATTTTACTCAGGAGAATTTCATGATCGACCTTGTCAAAAGCTTTTTTGAAATCAGTGTAGACCGCATCTATTTGCAACCGCCCATCCACACTTTCAAAAAGGTAATTTGCAAATATTAACAGGTTAGATGTCGTAGATCGGCGCTTAACAAACCCATGTTGTTCAGGAATGATAGTATTATGCAGAAGAGGGTAAATCTCGTTGTGAACAAGCTTTGACAAGGTCGATAGAATCGAGATAGGTCTATATTGTTCGACGTCATGCTTTGAGCCACCCTTATGCACGGGGGTAATGTTAGCTCGCTTCCACACCACCGGGAACACACCTTCATGCAGACATCTATTAAAAAGGATATAGATCGGCTCACAAATATTATCAGCCGTAGCCTTAAAAAAGGCTATCGTCGATAGGATCCGGCAACTGGGACTCGAGGTGGCCTTGCACAAGTCCGAGGCCATGTGTTTCTATGGTCCTCGGAACGCGCCACTGTCGGGTTCCCAGATAACGGCAGGAGGGGTTCACATCGGTGTCGAGTCGACGATGAAGTACCTGGGACTCGTCCTCAACACCCGGTGGAACTTTGTGGAGCACTTCCGACGTTTTGCTCCCAAACTGGATAGGGCTGGGGCTGCTTTGAAGCGGCTTCTGTCCAACCTAGGGGGTCCAAACGCCTCCTGCCGGAGGCTCTACGCGGGGATCGTGCGGTCCATGGCCCTTTACGGGGCACCGGTGTGGGCGCGTTCACTGAGGCTGCGACTGGCCCAGCGGTTGAACGCGTCCCAAAGGGTCATGGCCATCAGGCTGGTCCGGGGATACCGCACGGTCTCCCGCGAGGCGGCGAGCCTCCTTGCCGGACTACCGCCATGGGATCTGGAGGCGAAGGTCCTCGCGCACATGTGGGAGTTGCGCGAGGAGGCGAAACGCCGGGGTATAACTCCGCTGCCGCAACAAATCGCGGCACAGCGGACAGAGCTCCGACGGGATCTCATGGCGGCATGGAGTGTGCGATTGTCGCAACCCAGCGCTGGGCACGCCACAATTACGGCGGTAAGTCCCCTCTTTGAGGAGTGGCTGGAGAGGCGCCACGGCGTCCTCACCTTCCGCCTGACGCAGGTCATCACCGGACACGGTTGCTTCGGGAGGTTCCTGTTCAGGATCAAGCGGGAGGAAACGCCCGGGTGTCACCATTGTGTGGATCGCCCGGAGGACACGGTGGAGCATACGGTGGAGGTCTGCCCGGTTTGGGCGGAGCACCGCCGTGTCCTCACGGAGGCGATCGGCGGTGGCGATCTCTTGCGTCCGGCCCTGGTTCAGGCCATGGTCCGGAGCGAGAGTGCATGGGAGACCGTCACCTCCTTCTGCGAAGTAACTGCTTCGCATGCGCTCGCGAAGGAGGAGGCGGAGCGCGCGAGGGAGATTGAAGCTGCACGCCCTCGCGCCCCTAGTCGCCGCAGGAGACGCCCCGGGCGTCGGGAGTCACAAGCTGACTTCCGGCCACCGTAGGCGCGGGCCTGCGGATGGTGAGCGATGGGCAGCTCGCCGTCCGATAAGGACCAGGCCCGGGTCGACGGCCCGTTGTGTTCCACGCGCACCTCAAAGGGATGTCAGCACCAACTGACGGGGTCCGGAAGGACCAATGCCTGCTGGGGTTGCGGGTCTGTCCGAAAGGGATATCGCGGCCCCAGCACATCGGCAACGGAAGGAACACGGGTGGGTTTTAGTCAGTAAAAGTCTGACACTCCCTCTCGCTCTGCCCAGAGCGGGAGGAGTCATTTGATGACTTCCGAGCCAAAAAAAAAAAAAAAAAAGCCTTATAAAAGGCCGCCGGAAGACCGTCCGGTCCAGCCCCCTTACACGGGTCCAACCGTTTCAACTCGCTGAGTATTTTTAATTTGTCGATATGCAAATTAGTAACTAAGCCACCATTCTCTGCGTACTGCTGCGGTGGACCCCACGTAGAGAGCGTTGGTGATACGGGCTCAAATACAGACAAGAAAAAAACCGAAAACATATTGCAGACAACGTCAGAATCACTTGATTTGACATTCTGTTAATGCATCATGGACGGAATGCCTGACTTACTTTTACGGTTAGAAATATAGGACCAAAAATGCTTTATGTTACTAGAGATCTTCAACTGAGTTAATATAATTGGAATACCCGTAACAGGTTTTACACATGTGTTTGAAGATAGACCTACATTCGGAGAAGTTATTATAGTCTTTGATGTTGCTGTATTTTTTCCACCTTATCCAAAGACGTTGCTTCTTTTTAAATATTTTAACTAATTGTGGTGTAAACCAGATTGGGAAGTCAAGTGATCTAGGCCTTGCAGGGGGGACTAGTGGGCTAATTATATCACTCAACATACTATAGAAAGCCTCCACGGCCTCTTCCGATGATAGATTGTCGAACAGCGCAGACCAATTGACGTCGTCCATGTGTTTGTTGATGAGATCGTAATTAGCTTTACGGAAATTATATTTATTCATCGGTTTTCTCTTCATCATTTGTGTAGAAAGGCTAACAGGTGCGGCTATGAGAAAAGGGGGGTGATGGGGGTCGCCTGGTAACAACGGATCTTTAAGGTGGCCACTAGTACAGCAAGTGTTCGAGATAAACAAATCCAAGGTCTTTCCTCCACTATTAGGCGTGGTGTTATATTGGAGAGCATCTAGCGAAGACATGAGATGTGTCAGTTCCAAGCAAATAGAGTGTGAACAAACACATGCCACACAGGCCTCATGCCCCGCCGCTATCGTGCTCCACGAGACATTAGGAAGATTATAATCACCGACGATGTAAAAATTCATGACGTTAGGTGCATTTAAGGTGTTCTGTAGAAAATCAAAACGAGATGTATAGACATCAGAGCTAGTCCCCGGCGGGATGTACACTGCGCTGATGACATGTATCTTATGCTTATCGTTTTTGCAAGGCAGGGGCAACTATGAGCTGCTCAATATATGCAGAGGGCTTATAATGAGGGCTATTGAGAATATCAAGTGAGGCCGATTGAAGTTCACGCAGTATTGCAATGAGCACTCCACCCCCATCTCGCTTCCCCGCAGCGTCACGATCCCGATCACAGCGGAACACAACGTAACGAGGGTCAATAAACTCGCTATTTCTGGTATCAGCCAAGTCTCTGTCAATATTATGACGTCATAAGAAGATGCCAAGATATTCACATGTAACGAGTGTAGCTTAGTTCTAGTTTAGTTTCGGTGCTATCCATTATCAGAGTACATTGCAACAAATTTATATAGATCTCGCGTTCTTTTGTAAAACCTGATACATTGTGGAATCCAATGAATTCTAACAGTACATTTATAGCTAGTGATATAAATTAAAAAGATAATATTAAAACTTGTATATAATGTTGAGTTAAATAGTATTATATAAGGTCGATTAAAATTTAAAATTGTATATAATTTTGATTTACATTTCATAATAAGTGGATTTGATTTTATAAAAATTGTACATAAAATTGATTTTTGTGTTTTAGTAAAAATATTTAGATTGATTAAAATAGTATTAAGTTTCATGGCATGCACAATTTTGTAAAAATAGGTAACGAAACAGAATAAAACATAAAAAATACAACAGTAAAAACTGTACAGAATATTGATACCTATGTGAGTTAGACATTTACTCGACAGATTTGGATCGAATTTTATTGAGGTCTCTCTCTCCGCGTATAGCAAACGAGGGTTCACTTTCACGCTCTCGGATAAGTATTGTGGCATTTCTAATCCACACATATTTGTAGTGGTGGCTTTTGGCAACATCCCGGCTTTACGAAATAACTGTTTCTTCTTCAGGGTTAAATGCTCATTAAGGTAAATAAAAGATGTCGTTCCAGTTATGCCAATTTAATAAAAAACTAAATGACGTATAGTCAATAGGTAGGGTCCTAATTGCGATCATCCTATGTATTTTTGATACCGTAATCCCGTTTGGTTTTTATTAGAATGTTAACTAATGATAACATGTTTTTTCACTCTTTAATTATGAATATTATTCTACTAGTTTGAAAGGTAAATTTTCAACCATTATACTATCAGATTGCCGGTATCGAACCTGAATCATGGGTTTCGCTTGTCACGTTCTTGACCTCCAGACCAACTAAACTGTTACTATCGACTTTCGAATATTCTTGTGCATTGTTGTTTATCTATAAACTGTTTTAAAAATATTATAATAAAATACAAAACTTGCTATGCGGCCATCGCGGATTCGTGAGTGCTTTCAACCCATATCGTGAAGCCGACTGTAACTTTAGGGAAAATCGTATAGTTTTTTGTAATTTCGGTTTGTCCCATAGTAAAAGTTGTTAATATTTGATTCAAATTCAGTCATTCAACTCCCCGGCAGGACAGCTGTCTGTTCAGTTAGAAGAACAAAAAAAGATTATATATACGAGTAATAGTATTAAAAATAATTAACATTACGCAACAAAAACATAATTCAAATTATTAGCCATATGTTAGCTAGCACACGCCAATATACCAAACAAAATAATTAACATTACGCAACACAAAACATAATTCAAATTATTAGCCGTATGTTTGCTAGCACACGCCAATATACCAAACAAAATAATTAACATTACGCAACACAAAACATAATTCAAATTATTAGCCGTATGTTTGCTAGCACACGCCAATATACCAAACAAAATAATTAACATTACGCAACACAAAACATAATTCAAATTATTAGCCGTATGTTTGCTAGCACACGCCAATATACCAAACAAAATAATTAACATTACGCAACACAAAACATAATTCAAATTATTAGCCGTATGTTAGCTAGCACACGCCAATATACCAAACAAAATAATTAACATTACGCAACACAAAACATAATTCAAATTATTAGCCGTATGTTAGCTAGCACACGCCAATATACCAAACAAAATAATTAACATTACGCAACACAAAACATAATTCAAATTATTAGCCGTATGTTAGCTAGCACACGCCAATATACCAAACAAAATAATTAACATTACGCAACACAAAACATAATTCAAATTATTAGCCGTATGTTAGCTAGCACACGCCAATATACCAAACAAAATAATTAACATTACGCAACACAAAACATAATTCAAATTATTAGCCATATGTTAGCTAGCACACGCCAATATACCAAACAAAATCATCGAGAACTATACTCAGGCAGAAATAAAAACTAAACGTAAACAGAGCTTAATATCTTAATAAAAGCCTCCAGGCATAAAGGGCGTGCCCGCTTACTTACAGTTGTAACTGGAAGTTAAAAGTGATAAACTAGGACCATCGAGATAAAATAAATAACAACAGAAAAAATACAAAACAAAATAAACAAATAAATAATAACAGTTAATTACTAATAACAATAAATAATATGATCAATTCAATTTCAATTTAACTTTATTGCAATCCATAATGTACACATACAGGTGGTAGGAATAAATAAAATGAAATAATTATGGACCCTGTCGGGCACAGCAAAATTTTAATTAAGTAAGTAGGAGAGAGGAAGCTTATTACTAAATATTAAAATTATATCTTAACCGTCTATTTATTTTTAACTGTTTGCAACAGTATTAGTTATTATATTTATTTATTTTATAACTCATTTATTTATTATTTGATTAAGTATAATATGTTTAGGTCAATCCATTTATTTATTTTTGTCAATCAATCAATCTGCCTAGCCTTTTCCCAACTATGTTGGGGTCGGCTTCCAGTCTAATCAGATGCAGTTGAGTACCAGTATTTTACATGGAACAACTGCCTATCTGACCTCCACAACCCAGTAACTGGGTAATACGATACCCCTTGGTAAGACTGGTGTCAGACTTTCGCGCTTCTGACGACTCGTAACGACTGTCAAAGAACCACGAATGACAGCCGGGACCAACGGCTTAACGTACTTTCCGAGGCACAGAGGATTCTCGGTATTATTTATTTACACACACAACCCTAAAATCTATATTTACAGGTTGCCCTAATGCGATAGATAAGTACAAAAAAAAATACAATTATACAATAAATGTCCAATAAAACAAACATACCACATACAATTTACTATTATATATTAATAATTATTAATTTATTATTATTTATTTGTATGTAAAGATGGTCACCCATTATCATGATGCATTTATTTATTTTTGTATTAAATTATATATTTGTGCTGATAATTTAATTATTAGCTTGAATATTTGTTATTTTTGTTAGTGCGCTTAGTACCTATAGTTATATATTTAAATTAATACTTATAATCCTGTTATATTTTAACACACTTATTGTTTTGCTTTTCTGGTAATCAGTTATATTTTTAAAAGCTTTTATTTAACTTGCAATGTACGTATGTTTGTATGTTTGTTCGCGTGAAATCTTGCTACTCAATTTTGAAGCAGATATCTTCAACCGATTGAGCTGAAATTTTGTATACACGTTTAGTTTGGATGACAATACACGATAAGCTGTGTGACGTCATTCTAAATCCAATATGGCGGACCATATGATCAATATAAATAATAATACATATGATCATGATCATAAAAGCTTGTCGCGAGGTTTGCGAAAAATAAATAAACGCGCGACAAGCTTTTATGATCATTTAAATTGTGTATAATGAGGTTATAAGTTGATAGTTAAAATTTTAAAAGAAAATTTTATTTTCTTCTTTTTAGAGCATTTAAATAAAAGCTTTTTAAAAAAAAGGTTTTTTTGCTTTTAATTTTTTAGTCCTTGAATTTATCCTTTAGATATTCGTCTATTGTGTAATAACTTTTATTAATTAGGAATTGTTTTAATTTATTTAAAAATATATTGGTTTTGTTTTCTTGTTTTATGTTTTCCGGTAATTTATTGTATACTTTAATTGACATCGCATATGGACTGGAGGAGTGTAGTTTAAGACGGGAGGTTTTTATGACGCAACGAAAATTTTGTTTGTAGTTCTTCCCGTGTGTGTGTGTTGTAAGATTCTGGGTGTTTGCGTACTAATTTGCATAATTCGATAATATAAATACCAATTAAGGTGAGAATTTTGCGTTTCTAGAAGTACGGCTTGCAACTGTCTGTTTGTTCTAAGTGTAGAATTATTCGTATCAGTTTTTTTTGTAAGGTGAATAGTGAGGGAGCGTCTGTGCTATTTCCCCATAGGATGATGCCATAGCTGAACCAAGCATGGGCATACGCGTAGTATGTGACTTGCGCGGTTTGTAGGTTAGTAGTTTTTTAAATTTCGCGTAATGCGTATGAAAATTTAGATTTTTTTTAAATAACCTTCTGTATGTGTGCCTTCCAGTTTATATGTGTGTCTATCGTCAAACCTATGAGCGTGAAATCGTCAACTGTTTCTAAGTTATGTTGATTAAATGTGAAGTCTATATTTATTCGGCTTTTCTGTCGAGGATGAAAAGTTATTAGTTTAGTTTTGGTGAAGTTTATTTCGAGATTATGCTCACTCATCCAGTTTATTGTTTTGTTAAGAATGGTGGTAAGTTTTTCATTTAAATTAGCATTTGCTTGACATGAGGTGAGGAGTGAAATATCATCAATTGTTGAGGTCACTAGCTAACCACATATTGCTATAAAACTCATTAAAAAAACATTTTAATGCGTAGATTACGTGAACAATAAATTAAAATTAAATTAAAATAGTTTGACTTATTTATTTATGCATTTATATAATAGCAAAGAAGAGGGTAGCTTGTTATAAAAGGTTATACAAAGCGCAACAAATGAGTTATGCACCTTATGAAGCCGGTGAAAGGGAGCTCGTAGTTTGTCCTTATTTCTAGTGTTAACATTGTGAAAATCACTGTTCTTAGTGTATAAGTGTATATTTTGCCTAATATATAAGATATTGGCGAAGATGATTTGAGATGCCACCGTGAGGATACCAATATCTTTAAAAAAATCTCTTAGAGAAACTCTGGCACCTAGCTGGTAAATAGCTCGAACAGCTCGTTTTTGAAGGACAAATATATTTTGAATATCAGCAGCTTTGCCCCACAGCAAAAGACCGTAGGACATAACGCTATGAAAATAACTAAAATAGACTAAACGAGCTGTATCGACGTCAGTGTATTGTCTTACTTTCCTGACGGCGTAGGCTGCCGAACTGAGCATTCCCGCTAGGCTCAAAATATGTGGGCCCAACTGAAGTTTGGCATCTATTGTTATGCCCAGAAAAACTGCCGAGTTTACAGATTCAAGCACCTCTTTATCTAAGACCATGTTGGGTCCTAGATTTCTAACATTTGGTAGGGCGAACTTTACACATTTCGTTTTCTTGGCATTGAGAACTAGGTTATTTGTCGTAAACCAATCCGTAACCATTGAGAGTGCACTGTTTACATCGTTAAAATCTTGTCTATTCATGTCTACTTTAAAAATAAGAGAGGTATCATTTGCAAACAGTACAACTTCACAGATACCCTTTAATTTGAATGGTAAGTCATTGATATACACTAAGAACAAGAATGGACCCAGTATTGAGCCTTGCGGTACACCTAACTGAAATGGTAGCCCGGAAGATTTCACACCATTAACATCTACACCTTGGGACCTATTATTTAAGTAAAGTAAGTATTAAGTAAAGTGAGAAAATTTTCGAACTATGATTTTTTATGACTTTCGATGTCAGTTAACTCAACAAGAAAGTTATGATAGACTTCGATTGGCCTTTCACGATGAAGCCCCATTTCGTGCCACTGTTTACAACTTTTATGAGTTTAAACGTGGTCGCACTAATCTCACCAATGATCTGCGTGAGGGACGGCCTTCTACGGAGACGACTGAAGATAGCATCAGTGTTTTGCGGCGTATATAGACACTGACAAAAGAGTGACTTATCAGCAGATTCGGACAAGCTTAGGCATCGGTATGAATCAAGTGCACCAAATCATCCATGAACATTTAGCGGTCAGGAAGGTTTGTGCCCGGTGGATACCTCATAATTTGACAGTGGCCCAAAAACGCCGTCGTGTTGATTGGTGTCGTGAAATGGTTCAAAGATTTAACGGAGGTGACTCAAATGCTGTGTTCGACATACTTACGGGTGACGAAAGCTGGATTTATTGGGTACTCCCTTTCTTCTCCGAAAATTGTTTGTCGGAAAATCATTATCCATAACACGTTTGCTATAAACTTCAGTAATCATAATGTTCATAAATACGAAATTTTGTTTTACATAATTATCTTTACTTCTAAAACTATTCTGTCATAATATCGAGTACTATAATAATTGAATCTCCTAATTTTGCATGAAATAAAGTCATATGTCCTAAGTATTGAATTATATAATGTGTATTATTCCGATTGTGTGTGAAAATTGTTCGTCCTAAAACATTTGCTTTGTGACAGAAACGCATTGCTGTAAATCCGACTCCACGCAGTCTTGTCTGCCCTACCCCTAGAGTGTAATTTAAAATCGCGTAGGCGCGGAGGGGCTAGGCGGCCCGCGAGTTGAGGAGCAGGTGGTTTTTCGCCGCAGCTGAGGCTGGCCGGCAGAGCCGGCCAGCAAGACGAAGCTGGAGTGGTGAGCGTTAAACCATCTGCGACGATAAGCTCGCATGGGACCGCCGGAGCCCCGCAGCGCCGGAGCCGTGACACAAACCATGCCTGCTGCATGTTGCATGCTTGCTTGCATGCTCGCTTGCATGCTCGCTTGCATGCTGCATGTTTGCTTGCTTGCTCGTTGCATGCTGCATGCTTGCTGCATGCATGGTGTATGCTTGTTTGCATGCTTACAGGGTAATAAGAAATATTAATGTTAATATTGTTTAATGTACTACAAATTTGTTTTAAAAATATTATTACGATATTTAAACATTAAAATAATTTGAATTTAGAACTTTAAACTTTTATTGTAAACGGTTTTATGTCTTTTGTATATTATTGATTGTAATATTTATGACAAACAAATTTAGGGCATATTGTATTTAGGGATTTCAATTTTATGGCATGTGATATTATGTGACATTAAGTTCGGGCAAGTTACCATTCGGGTAAATGATGATTAGGAGAAAAAAAATTATGGCACTTTAGATTATGGATAAAAAAGTTAGGGAACGCAATAGAGAACCATTTATTGTTATGATCCCGAAACTAAGAGACAGTCTGCTGTCTGGGTGTTTCATTCCGAGGAGTTGCCAACTAAAGTGAAGAGAGTTCGAAGCGTGGGAAAAAAGATGGTGGCCTCGTTCTTCGGAAGGACAGGTCATTACGCAAAAATTGTTTTAGAGGATCGAAAAACAGTTACCACTTATCTTGGAAAAAGTTCGGGAGAAACGACCTCGCAGTAGGATCCTCCTTCACCACGACAACGCCTCGTCACACACCGCCAAGCAAACAATCGACTACTTGGCGACGTCAGACGTGGAATTACTGTGTCGCCCTATAGCCCTGACCTCGCACTTTGCGATTTTTATTTATTTCCGAAAATAAAATCAAAACTTCGAGGAAAACGTTTTATGAACGCCGAGGAAGTCATGGCTGCGTTTCAAAATACCGTCGAAGAGACCCCTAAGGACGAGTGAGCAAAGTGCTTTTCACAGTGGTTCCATCGGATGCAGCGATGTATTGATGTAAATGGACACTATTTTGAAAAGATATAATAAAACTCATAATTTGCCAGTTTGTTCAGTTTTGGTTTTCTAAGAACTTCCAGTGTCACCCTCGTATGCCAATTGCATCCTGGGAACGTTTCAGCTTGCCCGATTGAATTTAACTTTAAGCATATTAATCCTATAACAGTAATAAAATCTTTTAAGCTAATTAAGATCAAATTAACCGAAGATCTTTGGGGAATGTCCATTAAAGTCTGTACATCCATAATTGAGACCATAGGGGCCTTACTTAGCCTTAATATTTCATTTGTGTGTGGACCAAGGAGTCTTCCCGGGTATAATGAACTACAGTAAGGCAATACTACTTTTCAAATCCGGGGATAGTAAAGACACCAATAATTATAGACCCGTATCCGTGTTGCCGGTTTTCAGCAGGGTGTTTGAAAAGCTAATGCTTAATCAAATGCTCAATCATTTTAACACAAATTTAATCCTTCATGATCAAAAGTATGGTTTCACCAAAGGACGTTGTACGATCGACGCCGGTGTAACCTTATTAAGACACATTTTTAACGCATGGGAAGAGGCCCAAGACGCCATACGAATCTTTTGTGACCTATCCAAGGCATTTGATTGCGTCAATCATGAAACCTTACTCTTGAAACTTGAGCATTACAAACTTGGAAAACTTGCGGTCAATTTAGTAAAATCTTATTTAAATGATAGACAACAGCATGTCCAAATAAACGGTATAAATTCACTAGGTTTAAAAGTAAAAATGGGTGTGCCACAAGGCTCGATATTGGGTGCATTCCTTTTTTTAGTGTATATCAATGATCTACTCCATTTATTAAAAAACCGGCCAAGTGCGTGTCAGACCACGCATAATTAAGGGTTCCGTAGTTGGGATGAATTTATCGCAAGAACAAACTTAACTTTGATGTTGATAAACATGTTCTCCCATACATTCCGTATGGGAGAACATATGTCTTTGCAACCGCAAATTTAAGTTGGTCGATTATTACTCGTTTACTTGTAAATTCTACTTAGCTGTGATAGTTTTCCTTTTAATTTCGTTATATAGACTCCTGTTGTGAATTCTTTCACATATCCAAAACCAACCACTTAGCTGGCAGCCCCCCCCCCCCCACACTTGACTCTAATAAAAATTAGCACTTTACAGCTTAATATTTCGCGAACGGATCCCTTAATCCAAAAATGGTTTCAATAAGCTCAGAATATTTTTGAATGACCTTTCTAACAATACCCCACACTATGGGATAGACGAGAAAACAAAAAGCATTCCCACTTTATGTGCAGGGGAGGTACCCTAAAAAAAATTTTAGGTGGGTAGGTAGGTTTTGTAGGAGCTATTATCACCTACTGCGATAGCGCGGTGTCTTAATTATACTATGTTTATATGTAAACTTAAAACTATTTGCACGGCACGCTAGCATTAATGACATCATCCGTCGGGCTCTTTTCACCGCCGGGGTGCTGTTTTATAACCCAATGGCTTGGCACGTGACGATGGGAAGAGGCCAGACGGAATGACCATAATGCCTTGGAAGTTGGGTAGGCCTTTGGTGTGGCATCAAACCTGTGTCGACACCCTTGCACCATCCCATCTTCCTAGCACGGCGTGCTGTGCTGGGGCGGCTGCAGCAGGAGCAGAAAACCTCAAACGGCGCAAATATAACAACCTAATTGGAAGCTATAATTTTGAGCCGTTTGGGTTTGAAACACTGGGGCCGTGGGGTCCGAGTGCTCATCGAGTATTTCGGGACATCGCCAAGCTGTCACTTTTTCCACTGACAGCGATGCGGACGAATTTTTTGATGCCCAATGAGCTCTTCCTTTATTCTGTTTTTTTTTCCTCTGTATACTTGTACATAATTTATATATTTTAGTGTTAGATGTATATTATATATAATGTGTATTTACTATTTAAAACTATTAGGAACTTTAAGTTCTATAACATAAAGGTATAAGAACAATAACATATCTGTTACGACGATGCTTATTGTTTCATTACATCTATCCCACAATACGTTTATCATATACTACACAAATCTTACACAGGTTGACAAAAACATGACACAGGTGATTTTAAATTAAATTGACTTTTCTGTAAACAAAGTATAAACGTAATATAATTTGACAGTAATTAGAAAATGGTTTTTTTATTTTTATTTTAAGTATACTTAATAGTGTCGTGATGGCCTAGTGGTTAAGGCCTCGCCTCTCATGCACGAGGTTGTGGGTTCAAATCCGGGCAAGTACCAATGTGAATTTTTCAATTCATATGTACTTTCTGAGTTTATCTTGGACATTATTGACATCGGTGAAGGAAAACATCGTGAGGAAACCTGGACTTGTAATTAATATACGTCTGAAATCGCCAACCCGTCTTGAGCAAGTGTGGTGATCAATGCTCGTGCCTTCTCTGTATGAGAAGAGGCCTTTGCCCTGCAGTGGGACAGTAACAGGCTGGTATTATTATTTATTATTATACATATTATAAGTAAAGAAAATCACTATACTTGTGTCGTCGCTCTTATTAAGACGACGATAACCGACTTTTAATGATTTTATACTGAAGATCATGTCTAATCGAGTAGTATTAATGATTTAGAAAAAAAAAAAGTTAAATTAGAGCATTTTCATAATAACTTAATATACTTGGCCAAAGAATTAGCATTGCTATTCAACGTGGCAATGCTGCCACTCTTCTGGGCACGTTTCCGGATGACAGCGATGCGGACGAATACTTCGACGCCTAAGTGTCCTTTTGTTTTTTTGATCTATTTGTGTATTTAGTACCTAGTGTAAATAGTTAGTAAGTTATAGTAAATTAGAAATGAATGTATATATTTTGTAATTTAATATTAAAGGAACTTAATATAGGAATATTTTAGATTATGATGTATAAATTATAATAGTGAAATTAATTTGTTAACGCGTTATGTCTAACGCGGATACAAAACTGTAGTTTTGGAGATAATTGGGGACAATTTTCTTAAATATCTTTAAGTTAATATTTAAAAAAAAAATTGATATCATCTTTCAGTACAGTTTGCAATGCTTTTTTTCATTTTTCATTTTCCCCCGAAACGCGACCGTATTCAAATTTCATTTATTTACGCTACACGTCCGCGGTCACAGAAATTCATAATGTGTACCAAATGTCAACAGTAGATTTGGAGCAAATTGGCTGTGACAGACGGACAGCCAGCCAGCCAGACAGACACACGAGTGATCCATTATGGCTTCTCTTTTTTTTCCTTTTACCTTAAAAATGTACCTACGGAACCCTAAAAATGTTTATTACTTTTTGGGTTATTTTACCGTATATGTCCCCTTTCGGATCGGACAGGCTATCTATTACACTCTACTATCTAAGAGCATACTTTCAGTGCGGTCTCATATTAATTAATTTTGTGAGGATCTGATGAAGAACTTTAGTGATAGAGTACAGAAATCCTCATTATATACAAACACACTTCCACATTGTCTCCATACTTTCATCCCCTATTTAACCCCCTTAGGGATAGAATTTCCGAAAAAAGATAAACTATCTAACTAGTAACCTAAATGTTAAATCTCATGCCTGTAACTTTGAAAATGACGAATTCCCTTACAAACTTTGGGTGGAATATTGATGGCCATTTTGTTTTATTTATTTATTTATCTGTTATATAGATTCTTTTCTATTTTGTGAATATGAGAACGTTGTAGGCTTAGTGGACTGCAGATTTGTTGACCATTTTATATTTTGTTAAGTACCTGGTACCTACAGCTTGGCAAAAAATAGTAACTTGGAAATGAGGGCCTCTATCGCACTTAGGTCACATGGAAAGGATTTAAAAAAAATACGCAACAAAAAACGCTGCATGTGGGTCATGGGTGACTCAAAACTACTAGTACTTGTCGGCAAAGTAATGCCATCATCATTTATATTTAGTTCCAAATGTCACCACGTCAGACTCCTGTATGTCGACCTGCACTTGTTGAAAGGCCTACACTCTCCTGCCACACCTATTAACATTGTTATTTGAAAATATTGTAAAAGCTAATTATTTTTAAAAGAGTAACCGTGGAGTTTCTTCTCCATAGGAAACGACCAATTGGAACCATGCATCTAGCTTCTGACGTAGGTTTATGGGAAATAAAATATTTTGATTAGATTTGAGGTAAAAGATAAAGATAAAAGATAATTTATTTGTCAAACATTGTGTTTACATACAACTCGAGCATGCAAGATCTTAAATATAGGTAAAAAGTCCGTACATGTTTTGCGTAATTTTTTTTATTAATACAACATACAAATAATGAATTCAATAAACCAAAGACTAAACTGGTTCACTAACATAAATTATTAAATTTTATGAGAATAATAATCCTACAGATGAAATATTAAAAAATTCAAATAAATTAAAAGGTATCTGTCAAAAAAAACATTTATACTTTAATAGCACTTGTCTGTTATTATATTTCGAATCTTGTTTTTAAATTGATTTGCTGTCATAGCTCTAAATAACCTACTGGTATTTTGTTGTATATTTTCGGGGCCATACGAGTACAAAAAAAAGCTTTTCCCCATGAGGGCAGTTTTTGCCGAGTGCAAGCAAAGTTGGCTGTTGTCACATCTGTTGTGCTGAAAAGTGTCAGATTGTCGTGGAAAGAGTTGGGGTTAGACTTTACAAACGATGCAACTTCATAAATATATAGAGAGGACCATGTAGTGTCTGAAATGGTCTTTTGAGGAAAGAACCACACAGATTTGAGTGAACCTGTCCAGTCAGTGCAAGTATTTGTCAGTGATCGTGGAGCTCAACTCAGAACTTAACACGTTCAGTACCTCCTAGAGGGTTCACTCTAGGCGCATTTGGGATGCCGGGAGGGGGCTCATTCTAAATTTAGGTTTTTCTTAGCGAATATATACAGCATTATAAACTGTTAAAATAAAATCTGTTGTATATTTTAAAAAGATTTATAAGTAGGTACCTATAAGCGTTGGTTTGAAAATCAAATCATTTAATTTTCAACAGCCTGTATGACCGCGTTATGCATTTCAACTACCTACATAAAGAATTTTGTTGTGGTTGTCACCATCATTTAGAAATTTTGTTCCGGAAAGATAAATGTGTAAGTATAACACGTTAATATTGAATTTGCATTGTATAACAAAGAAATCTCTATGTTTTGTCAAAACCGTGCGCAACAAGGGCGAGTTGCTACTTTTATAATAATATGTACCTCCAGCGGTCCAGATATACAGACAGGTGAACTTTATCGTCAGGAATGGTTTCCTTTGGGGTTGTCAAGTAATTGAATACGTTTCGGGGCGGCCGCGCGGCCTCTGTCCACTGACACGGTACGAACAGGTAATAATAACAAAACCTCATAGCGACGGTATAAGTACATCCGTGGTACTACCCCCCCCCCCCCCCCCCCGGCCAACCTACTCGCTTCGCCCGCGCCCCACAGCCTCCCCGCTGTAACACGATTAATGGAAATGCAACCTCTTTATTTCCGGAACATATTAATTAATCGATCAAAATAATCGTATTTCCTCGTCCAGAGCAAGTTCAATCTCGATCGGTGTGGAGCTTTTGCTAGGTTGCAGAAAGACAAGTAGGTAACTTAGGTAAAAGGAGTCGCCAATCATAAAACAGTACAGCTACGAAGGTTGGTACTTCTGGGAATAGAAATTACAAGAGAAATTTCTGAGCGTACCCCTAACCTTCACACTTTTACTGAAATGGTTGCGATGAGCCTTGTGTTCGATTTCAAAGGGCTAAATAAAACTGATTACATTCGGTTTTATTTAACAGAGGGCCGCAGTACCAAAGGATTTGTTTTAAATTATTCAATGTCACCTAATAAATGGGCCACTAACATAATTTCTTCATAATCTTTTCGAATCGAGCTGACACGTGTTCGTGCTGATAAGTCAAGAAACAATAGTGTGCGAGCCGTCCGTGGACGTCGCAACTCGCAAGATCGATCAGTGCGCGTCGGGTGACTGGCGAGAGACGGGCGACGGGGCGAGTGGCGGGCGAGCGCGAAACTGTTCACGACACACCTTAAGCTAACTAGTCTAGCATGCTTGTGCTGCTGAACAGTGCGAAGTGAGTCTTATAGGATCACTGTACCTACACGCAGCTTGAACCGCTGTGCACTGTGACGTGTGGCCAGGGATTCACGAAGCTCTGTGGTGTGATCTGAAACCGGTGGGTTGCCGTCCGCGTAGGTGTAGTGAGACAAAGCGGAACAATATCGACGGAGGGTGCGTAGACAGCGCGCGCCGGGTCAATACCAGCAGTGAATGAAGAGGCGGGCGGGGGCGGACGCGGGTGGCGCAGGGGGAGGGCGATCGATGGGCGGCGGGTGGCGTCAGTCGCGGCCGGCGCGCCGCGCCGTGCTGAGGTGTCGCCCCCGCGCCGACCGCCGCCGGCCAGCCCGCAGGTGAGCCCCCCCACACGCGATCGATACCTCCCACGCACCGCCGCGCCGCGCCGCGTCCTGCCGCGTCTCCTATCACGAACATCGACAACTAGGACACGCGGTCGATAAATCCAAAGACGCTTGCAGTTGCTCTATCAGCCAGAACGTACCGGTTCAAATGATTCGAAACTCAATACAAATCAGCTGTTTGATTTCTTTTAAGATGGTCAAGATAAGATATATAAACGAGTATATCAGATCTTGCTAGCGAATACTCATTAAAAGGATCCATAATCCATAGAGATCAGCGTCATAGAGCAACGGTAGGCACATACGCGTCCCGATGGCCCGATGGCCCGGAGCCACATCTGCTTGTGGCGGACACCGGGCACCGGCCACAGGGCACAGAGCCCGGGCGCCCCCCCCCACTGCAACTCCCCGGCACCCGCGCCCCCCGCTCTCCACGACATACTGCTTGTATGCACATTGAGTACTTATTAGAATTTCAGTTAGATTCTGTAGCTCAGTAGTTTCACTCCTCAACTATTTAGAGCAGACTAATAAACGTGAAGTTCGAAGGCGAGTCTAGTCAAGTAATGAGAGGGCGGTTAGTGTGGTGTGTGTTGGTGTGTGAGGTCGAGTACGTGGGCGGCGGGCGCCGGGCGGTGGCGGCGGGGCGCAGGGCGGGGGCGCGACGCACTGGTGCAGCTGCAGGGAGGGGGCTCCTCGCGGAACATCATAGGATTCCATTAACTGTGCGATAGATATCACCCTATAGACTATTCCGTGCCTATAGTCCCGTTATCTTCGCAAATAGCTTCACTATTCGAATACCTTTGTGCGCCCTTGCGTTGTTCACGAGCTATTGTAGAACCAAAACTATAACTTCATAAACATGTATAAGTTCATGTAATAAAAGAAAACGTCGCTATTGATGAGGATCACCTCACGCGGCTCCTGCTTGCGTGTTTGATGAGGATCACCTCACGCGGCTCCTGCTTGCGTGTTTGATGAGGATCACCTCACGCGGCTCCTGCTTGCGTGTTTATAGTGTTAGCGCTTGGTCACCCAACGCTTTTCCATTAAGTAATTTAATGTTACCTAGCAAGAATGAATCTTTATCCATTTCATTTTTAACTTTACCATCCTCTGGATCCGTATGTTTGTTCAATCCCTATTTTTAGGTACTTACCTATACAGACATCCAAAAGTTTTCAGAGTCCGTTCATTATAAAAGTTGAGATACTCGTACCTTCTTGAGAATAAAAAAGCCTACAAACAAACGTACTTGCATAGCCTACCTCCCTGTAGGGTGTCCCAGACATGACCGGGAAACTGTCTAGTGGTCGCAAGCGCTATTGCTGAGCATGACGACTTGGGTTCGATTCCCGGGTCGGGCAAAGTGTTTTTGGGTTTTTCCATCAGGAATTTCTCAGTAACAGCCCGGAGTCTGGATTTGCGCCCGGTTGACGAATAAACACCTCTGCCTAACACTTCGTGGGTTACAGGCGTGACAGTTATGGTGGCTCCAATGAAAATGGTAAAAGATCTTCTACAGTCCAAACACCTCCAAACACTTAAGTACCACACTGCTCAAAATCATTGAGTCATGTAATAATCCTTCCTACGTGTTTCAGGTGTATCACGTGCTGGGTGAACCACCGCGTACTTTGAAGCAAAAGGTCAGTGGACAACGAAACGCATTAGTACCAGCAAAATATAATGAGAGTTAGGGATATATAGATGCTTAATAGAATATATCAAAAATAGTACACAAAACGCTAACTAAAAAGGTATAAACAAGACATCACAGACAGACAAATTAAAAATCCGGTGTCACACGTCGTTATAAATCGAACAGATTACGTGTGAATCCGTATCACTCGAACAGATTACGTGTGAATCCGTATCACTCGAACAGATTACGTGTGACTCCGTATCACTCGAAAAGATTACGTGTGACTCCGTATCACTCGAAAAGATTACGTGTGACTCCGTATCACTCGAAAAGATTACGTGTGACTCCGTATCACTCGAACAGATTACGTGTGACTCCGTATCACTCGAACGTAATGTTCGCCTTTTCAATTAAAAAATTATGTCTTAAGAATATATCATAAACTGACGTCTTAAAAAAAATTGACTCATGAGGAGCCAATTTTTTTTTGTCACTATTTGAACCTACTGTATACATAAATTATTATCCGACTACGGCCGACGGTTATGATTTTGACCGCTACGTATGTGGGTATGTGTGTTCATCTGTTCCCTCATAACCTCTAAACTCCTCTTTATAATTTGACAAATGAGGTATCGTTGGAAGAGTGTTGATTGTCCGCTCAATATAGGCTATTTGAGGTCACATTAAATTGAATATTGTACCCACTAGAGGACATAAAATCATGAACTAAAAAAAATTATGTCATGTATATTTTTGTTAATGATGTCATGTTGGGTATCAAATGAAAGGGCTTAATTAAGACACAAAAAAAATATACAGGGTGTTAGGCAAAGAGTTGAACATACGAAAATGGTAGATCCGTGGGGACGTCTGCTACGTGTTTAGGCCCAATTAAAAACCCCTACACGGACTTTTATAAATGATTTTTTTTTAAAGAGATTGACCATTTCTGGTTTTACTTTTACCTCTAAATTGTTTTTTTCACCCACGTAAATGTCACATGTTATTGGCTTCAAAGAGTATGTAAACAATAAAACCTTCTTGACTTACGCAAAATAATTAATTTACTCATCCAATTATTAAAATTATGGTTGAATAATTAGTAACAACAGATATTAATAACAACTAATTATTATTATTACATTGTCATAATAATCTGTTAAGATGTTAAAAGTACATAAGCAAACCTTTTGGTTATGCGAAAGGCAGAAGGTTTTAGAGACCTTTGCCTGTTTCATTCATCAAAAGAAACACTTTGAAAACAGAACAAACATGTCATGTGCTAAGATTCTATGCGCGCGCATCCTGAGCAGAATATGCTGGCGACAGAACGGCGGGCTTTCTCTTTCTAGCTTATATGCACGTCCCATTCGTTAAAATTGTTTATTATTATTGTATAATTAATTGAATTATTTCATTTATATGTTTTGTTTCGATCTCTACTACTAGGCCATTATTATTTTGCAATTTGGATTTAATTTAATTAGCTATGTTTATAAGTTTATGTCACATAGATTACCTACTGAAAAAAGTTCAGCACTTTGATCTTAAGGTTTTAACCATGGTGTGACGTATAGGTCCCATTAACGTGAACGTTTTCTGATTATATAAACATTGTCGGAAATGAATGTCGGAATTGACGAGCATTGAAAATTCTTAAACGTTATTTTGACTAATTCGTATTTTGAATTTAACAGCATACATTGTGACAAAAAATCGAGAGATTCGATTCTATACCTAGATTTTGAGACCTAATTACCGTGTAATGCCGAGAATTATGGTAAAATACATCTGAAAGCCCTAAAATTATCCTTTTAATTAAACCATAAATCTTTGAGTAACTGCATGTTTCATACCGATACTAGGTTCCTTAGTCACTTGGTCATTGTCCTTTATTCGTAATTCGTCGTTGCTAAAATTTCAAAGGTCAATAATTTAATTTCAAAATATAACAAAACTGGAATTTTTTTTTTGTTTCTTCTAGATTATCTGTAGAATTTAAAACAAAAATACTACCTACATGATAAAAAAAAAAAAACTTGTAAGTAATTAATTTCACTTTTCGCAAATGTAGAGTTCCGTGAAAAAAGGCCCAGGCATACAGGCGACCGAAGGAACACGGGTGGGTTTTAGTCAGTAAAAGTCTGACCCACCCTTCCGCTCCGCCTAGGGCAGGAGCAGTTATTTAATAATTACAAACTCAAAAAAAAAAACGCAGTTATAATTTATGAATTATTCTAGTTGTTATAAAACAAATTATGCATACCGTGAACCAAAGATGAGCATGAACCAAAGATGCTTTCCTAGAATTAGAACTGCTTTATTACTCTTAGTGTTTTTTTAAACTCAGTTCAATTTTAGGATTTCGGTATTAATTTTTATTATTTATTTAACAGTTTATGTACACACATATAAATAGACAAGAAGAAAGCAACAGAAATATACGTACAAAGGTGATGCTTATTTCTAAAGAAATCTCTTCCAGCATACCTGCGATAGGAAAGTAGTTAAAGAGATGTAGACAACGTGTGTCAGATTAGAAGAGAAAATAGTATACTTACATAAAATAAAAACACTTAATTATTCACTAATTTAAACGGAACCTTTCCTGATGCTCTAAAATTCTCCGTGGTAAAACCACTACATAAAAAGAGTTCGAAAACAGAAGCGGGGAATTATAGACCAATTACTTTGGTACCGATTCTCTCTAAGATATTTGAGAAAGTAATGTGTGCAAGGCTTACCAAATTTTTTGAAAAAAATGATGTAATATGTAAACAGCAAAATGGTTTTATTAAAAATAAATCCACAACATTGGCATGTTTTAAATTAATAACAGAAATTCTCAATTCAGTAGAAAAAAAACAAATTCCTATAGCTGTATTTCTAGATATGACCAAAGCATTCGATATGGTATGCCATGATAAATTATTAAACAAATTAGCGGTCCTGCCTACAATTGGTTTGAAAGTTATTTAAGGGGTCGAAAACAAGGCACAGAGATTGTAAAAATGCATCCAGAGACTAACACTCAGGTAACCTATAGGTCCCCATACTTAACGAACCACTATGGCGTACCACAAGGGACTGTGCTAGCCCCGATATTGTTTTTAGCATATAATCGAATTGCCGCAATCAACGGATCAGTACGTTATATTATTCGCAGATGATACCACTGTTTTAACTAAAGAAGCTACTATTGATCAGGCGATAAACGTCACCAATGAAGCTCTTAATGGTATACATGACTGGTTAATTGTAAATAATCTAGAAATAAATACCGATAAGACTAAATTCATGAGATACCTGACATATAATAATAAAAGAAATAAAAAAGATACATAGACTTGCCAATCAAATATAATAATAACATCATTGAAGAAGTAAATGAAATAAAATTTCTAGGAATAAATATTGATAATTACTGTAACTGGAAATCTCATGTAGATCTTGTTTGTAAAAAAAAACACAAATTCGTTTACGCACTTCGTAAAATAGAGAAAGTAACTAATAAAGAAACAGCATTAATGGTATACCACAGTCATGTATGCTCAGTATTGAGGTATGGGATAATCATATGGGGAAGAGTTTCCCCATATGACAGACGCTCAAAGAGCTTTTATAGCCCAGAAAAAATGTATAAGGTCAATTTATAGTCTCAAGTGGACTGATTCATGCCGACCAGTGTTCGCTGATAAACGTTTACTTAGACTTCCATCCCTATACGTTTTGAAATGTGTAAATTCGTTAGAAACCACCTCTCACTATTTGAACAGGATGATAAGTCTCAATTTAAAAGTAAAATAGTACAAAAACCTCTGGTAGTACCTCGAAGCAGATTAAAGTTATGTAACAATAAAAAATGCTACACCATGGCGGTGAAAATTTATAATAAATTACCGGAAAAAATAAGGAAAAATAATAACTTAGAATTTAATAGAACTTTAAACAATTGGCTTTGTCACAGATGTTTTTATTCAATAGATGATTATTTAAATTTTAAACAGACATGATGTATACCTAACTAATATATTGACGAATAATTATTTAAATTATAATTATTGACATTATTTATAAATCTAACAATAAATTGATGAACTGTCTTAATATATAATCTAATAAACGAATTTAATATATTTTATAATGTTAATGTGCCTAATTAATGATATTATAGACTGTTTTTATTTTGAATGATGTGTGACTAATGACCTCGTAATTTCATGATAATTATTAAAGCATGTACCATCAAAGAAGTTCATATCTGTACACCGTAAGGACTATTTCTGCTTGCAGTGCTCGGCCGCCACAGAATCGGGGCGGTAACAGATGTGGTCATCACGTTCACGGGATTTTGTTTTCAAACTGCTTAGATATGAATTTCTTCGATAGTACCTACTAGTAAATATTAGCACGGCTGATAAGTCGAATATAGTGAGACTAACATTATTTTACCATGTTATTATGTAAGTACCTATATTCTGGCAAATAAATAAATTTCATTTCATTTCATTTCATATGAACATACAATTAGAGAATAAACTTACATACATACTTCTAAAATAAATATCACAAAAATATATATACTTAATTAAACTGTAGTGTAAAATAATAAAAATATAATAATAAACTATGACGAAGTAGACAGATATGTTCTTTCACTCTTCTTTTAAAAACTGCAACAGTTTGGCAGTCCCTAATGTCAGGCGGAAGCTAAGGGCGGAAGTGAATTCCACAACCAAACCGCGTGCACGCTGAAGGAGTAGGAGTAGAAGTCGGTTGAGTGGGGAGGGGATTTAAGGAGATTTCTAAGATGCGACCTGCAAGGTGCATCAGAAGGACAGGCGTAGGAAAAGCGTTCCCGCAGATAGGATGGCGTTTTAGGGTTTTGAAGGATATTAAATAGCAGACACAATATCCGAGAGTTCCTGCCAAGTGGAACAGGGAGCCACTTGAGTATCTGCGAAAGTTACAAACGTGCTCATACTTTTTAATTTGTTTGTAGTTTTAGGGCTCGTGTTATAAACTAAGTGCATACAATTTTATTTACCAAATGTCAAAAGTAGTGATTGTGAGATGGTATTGAGTCAAGAGAAACTAGAATTCGTCGATAGAACTGTTTTCCTAGGGATCACGCTAGACTCCAGGCTCAATGGGGTCCTCATTTAATATGTCTTGCAGGACGGCTAAGTTCAGCAGCATATGCTGTCACAAAAACCCGACAAATTACTGATGTAGATACCGCGAGGCTGGTCTATTTTAGTTTCAGGAGTAGTCTATTTTAGGAGTTTCTTGCCCGTTCTTCTCCATAAAGATCTACGTTTTTGAATTGGCAACTAGCTGTTACTAGCTTCAACTTTCTGACTAACTGACCGACTATTTGACAATGCAACAGTGCCTGTAAACGGTTTAATTGAAATAAATGCTTTGAGTTTGAGTTACTTTCTTATCATCATAGTCTTACGGTATTTTACTGTGGGGACGGGCTGCACACATCGAGTCTATTTTACTGTGGGGACGGGCTGCACACATCGAGTCTATTTTACTGTGGGGACGGGCTGCACACATCGAGTCTATTTTTATTCTGCAGAAAAGAGCGATCAGAGCCATATATTATCTCCGCAGGCGTGACTCTCTAAGGGTCTAAGGGAACTGTTTAGGGATATTAACATCATGACGGTACCTTGTCAATACATCAATGAAAACATCATGTACATTAAAAAATATTTACAACTTTTTAGTAAAAGAGGTGATAGACAATTATATTACTAGAAATAGGGACCTATTAGTTCAACCAGGTTTCAGACTGGCTAAAGTAGGTTGTGGAGTAGGACCAGCATTGAGCCAAGCATTTTTATCAACGATGGAATCCCCCAACTTATACATATTATAAGTTAGGGGATTGCCTGCCTACATAGTGTGCGTCTGTAAATACAAGATTTGAATTTTGTCTCATTCTGTAGAAGTATGTGGGGAGGAATTTTATTGTAACATTTTAAACAGTACCCCATGAAAGATGAGTCTACTTTAGCCGGTTGATTTGAAATTTCGGTGATAAATGCCTTGGTATCCATTACCGCCACAAAATCGTCTGAAATTATTTGTTTTTAGCTACGCCGCTGAGTACGTCACTCCTACACCGCTGTCCACGCCGCTCTATTTCGTGACGTCGCACTCATTCGCTTGTACTTTTGTTCCTGCCGCTTCCCGCACCGCGCGTCGCTGTTGCGATTCGCTCGGATAAAACCGCGCGCGTTTTCGCTATAAGCGGCGTTTCGTGGCGTGCTTTAAACATTTTTATACTTTTGATTTTACCGCTCGCCGCGCTCCGCCCCGCGCTTAGCTGCCGCTCACAGCGGCCAAGTCGTGAACGGGCCGTTACTGCCCCATCTCAAAACTCCACCCTGTATAGGCGATTGTCTTAGTTATAATTCAATATCCTACTATAATATTTGTACGTATATATATATCCTACTTAATAATAGAAACGCGAACGTTTGTGAGTATGGATGGATGTATGGATGTTTGTTACTCTTTCACACAAAAACTACTGAACGGATTTGGATGAAATTTGGCACACAGATAGTTTATAACCTGGGTTAACAAATAAGATACTTTTTATCCCGAAATTCTCACGGGATCGAGATTTATGTGGGTAAAACCGCGGGGCGCTGCTAGTATATATATACGTATATACGAGTATACTAGCTTTTGCCCGCGACTTCGTCCGCGTAGAAGTCGAAAATGGTTCTAATAGGATTTTTTATTGGTTTTTTACGTTATTAATTTTGTTATAACATATAAATTATTATGTTGAAATGTTAGAATAATTATAAAATATAACAATATTTATTACAGTGTAGGGATATAAAGGTCAAATAAACTTGAAAAAAAAATATGAACACGAAGCTCGGCCTTTGATCTGGCGAAAGTTACACGGGTGTATTATCTTTTTACAACGAAATCGAAATACTACACCTACCGTAGTATTTCTTTGTAAACAATATTTTTTGTTTTTCTTTCGGGTGCTAGAATCACCAAGCTACTCTGTGCGCTTACTCTGGAGCATGCCACATACAACTGGCCGTGGGAGAAGCAGCTTTCCCTCAAGTCTACTCCCGCTACCTTATGAGTTTGACCTTGAGCTTTGTTTGTAGTCATTGCGAAGCATACTTTGATGGGAAACTGCACTCTCTTGAATTCGAAGGGGTAATTTGATGGTGTTAGGGGAATCCTAGGAAAGACCTCTGTAAAGCTTAGAAACCTTCAAATGCGGTACTAATATGTATAGTACGGTGATTTTCGAGACATTCCAATTTTAAAGAGTCTCTGCATCTGCATCTGCATTGCAAGCACCAAGCCTTTATGTGAGTTCAACTTTTTTTGAATAAAATCGAATTGGGTTTCCAAACATGTGTCAAAATCTAACTGAAATAATTTAAATCAAAAGCACTGTGATTTGCTTCGAAGTTGATATCAATACTCCTTGTATTGATATCAACTTAATCAATCAATCCCAAAATAACTTTCTACCCCTATTTAACTCCGTTAGGGGATGAATTTCAATAAAATACGAATCAGGTCTTCCATTAATTCTGTTAAAAAATGTTTATGCAAAGGAGACGGATACGCTTTCATACAATCTTGGGCCTGGATGTAAAGAGATGAAATTGGTGTCAATTAATAGCTACTATATTATCAAACCATCACTGAAAATTTTGCGGATTTTAGCAATCTGAGAGCCGAGTTAAAAGAGATTTTGTTAAAGTGAGGTTACGTAACAAAACAGCTGATTTTTGAAGTGCGATGTATAACCTCATTGTGCGATAGGTAGTTGTTTTTTTTAAAGATAGGATGCTGTTACAATTATAGGTGTATACAGTGCCGCTAGCGGCACTGTATACACGGTTAGTTCGCTGTAAAACACAAAATTCCGAAAACATTACATTTTCTTGTGCCTAAACGGACCCTGGCACTTAATCCGATAGGGATAGAGTGCCACTAGCGGCACTTTGACTTGCCTTAATTTGTAGAGTGGATGGAAATTAGGAAACACAAATACCTATTAAAAATCATGGGTAAGGAGATGATAATTAAAAATAAAAATCGTTTTTAATTAGTATATTTTATTCATCTTCAATTATAATTAGAATGTCATCTAGAAATTGTGCAGGTGGTACAATATTATCTTGGTACCTAGCCCAACTAAGGTACCATATTATTGACATTACATGGGCGCAGCAGCCTACAGTCCGTTTGCCTACGATGCAGTTACAATAATATTTTATTATTGCTTCCCTACCTCTGCGAGAGCTGTCGACTAAAATGTAAACAAAATACGTTTTTCGACTTATATGTCTCGAATGAATGCGGCCCCTAAGTAGCCATGAGGTATTTGTAGCTGACAGCTCTCGAAGTAGGCTGCTGCTGACCTCCCTGCACACTTCTATCACATAGCCATCATTGCCCCTTACATGTTCACCAAAATAGGAACGTGCCTGCTTTATTTGATATGTGCCTAGTGATATTAGTATTAGCTCAGTATCGGTAAGCTGGGGAAAATCATATAGGTTATCATTTTGTACAGTTATTGTTTGAAAATCAGCCCTACGCCTATTATAATGGTTTCTTACAATAAATTCTGCTAATTCATTTTCTGTATTCATAATTATTTGTACTAATATTTCCCCAGCATCTACACGATCAATAATAGGAGGATGAAAATTGTTTAAAAGAGCAGCAGCCACCTCAAAATCTTTCATGAAACTTTTACTAGCTACGTTAAAATAATTTTGCCGTAATAATTTAAAATCTCTTTTGAATCTGCTGTTTACTACCTCCACTACCCAACGACATATGGTGACTGCTCTCGATTTATTTGCTTCACTAGTGGAAAGCTGTGTCTCACCCTCTTCTAATGATGCAGGCACATAATTATGTCCTATATCCACATTGGTGCAACAAGGGAAATGAATCACGAAAGCCCCTATCCAGTATAAAAGCATCACCTTGAAGGAAGTATTCCCATAATGGTCTTTCATTTGAAAATTCCTTTTTCATTATATCAGCGTCTGAAGTGGTGGCTGGATAGGGGCCCAGAACATCAATTATATGCCCATCGGTACATACCATTAAAAACGGTTTCATAAGATTGCGATATTTGTGCATGCTATATGTTCTTTTTTGATATAAATAATTCGAACTCTTTTCAATGTAACAATATGTTCCATCAAATATTACAATGGGCCTATCTACTCCCTCAAAGTTACCAAACAATGTGTTAGGTATTAACAGATTTCTTTGCACTATGTTTTGCCTATTTATATGATTTAAACCTAGGTGTCTAGGTACAAAATACTCATACAGCAGATCTCTCACTTGCTGTAACCACTTTTCTAGAGTTCGCCTAGACACTTTTAATAAAGTTGACAACCTCTCATCAGAATCCCCAGTTCTAAGCTTAATTAAATATGCTGCTAAAGCTAGGGACCCCCTAGGAATTTCTAATAACTGAGGAACCTCATTAAACATTTGATGGAACTGCGCTTTGTTTAACCCTATCCACGTATACACAACATGGTCTTCCATATCATCTATACTCTCAAAATGAAGTAATCCTGATTCTACAACTTCTTTTAAGGACATCATGTCCTGGATATGTTTTGCTGTAAAAGTCTGTACATAATTATTTCTCAAACTGGTAAGAAAATCCCATGCTTCTATAACTAAATGTCGACGATTATTCTCAGGTACATAATATTTATACCGACTGAGCAACATCTTTCTAGTAGAAAGTGGAACTCTGTACCTCTCTGTTCTCAGGCATCCTTCAATAAAGCACCTACTTTCTGTTTCAACAGCCCTCATGTAATCTGGTAATACAATAGTAGGTTCAGGCTGAATACTTCTAACTTCTTCAACTGGAGGTTCAGCAGAAAGAACTTGTACCTGTGGCTGTATTTCTTCAATTGGGCTTGCTTGGGAAGAAGTTGATGGGCCAGACACCTTATGCACAGCAGCTCTGTCTGCAGCAACCCAACAAGTATGGCATATGCGACTAGGTACTTCTATCTGCAACAAACAATACATAATCATTGAAGTATTAAAAAACTCAATTTGACTTACAACAAAAGCACATAAAACAAATGTAAACTGATTCAACTTACAGCTCTAGGTATAATCCACTCTTGAATAACATTATAAATTCTCAATTCGCGAGGTGAGGTGGTGTGAAGTAAATGGCTGACTCTAGATGCAAGTGAACGTCCACATCGGAGACAAACACTACGGTGGCCAAGATGTCTAGGTTCACCATGAGGTGGTCTTTGAGCCAAGTCCCAGCAAGCTTGGCAAACATGGTCACTGCTGTTTACCTGAAAAATGGAAAAAGTTTTTAATATCAGTTAACATGATTACTTTTTTTTAAACCAACCGACTCTGTCCGATAGTTATTTAATTCAAATTCAAATAATTTATTTGGTTGAATATGGGTACATGAGGTGATACATAGAACAGAAGATCTTTAAACCATATCCTACCTGAATAGGTGTGCAAATATCTATTACAATAAAAAAATATATATCTTAGTTCAATGTAATGTAAATCTTCATATGATTTTTAAATGTTTACCTATTCATACTTTATTATTTTGTAAATGTAATCGTGAAGGAAAACATCGTGAAGATTGCAAGCCAGCGTGGTAGACCCTGGTGAGCTAATAAACAGGAGGTGAGTAAGTACTTACAGATTGTGGTGCACGCCATTGACGAATCACTTCTAATATCATTTCGTCATCTAAAGCTCGATGACCCAGTGTATTACAGCGACTAGTCGCTATGCCACAATTTACACAACGATCCATTGTGATAATATCCAATCGGTAGGCTGGTCGTAGAATCCAAAAAAACAAGTCCAAGTCCAACGTAAAAGCGAGGCTCTCCGTGTCCGGTATGGCAGCAAGGGTCGTACAAGAAGCAAGATCAGAAGTCCGTAGAAAGAAAGCAGGGGTCAAAGAAAATATCAATAAAACTATGGGAGGAAACACACTCAAAACGCACACGCACTAACACTAAACGATACGAAACAAGTGACTGACTGACATGTCACCATAGACTAAAAATACAATAATCGATTAGCAAACGTGAATCGATTTTAACATTTATCTTTATAGATATTTAATTTGTTTAAACTGTTTAATACGTTAATTCTAATAATTAATGTATTTGAATTAATCATCTGGTAAAAGCATCTTTTAAATAGTATGAACTCTGTCACGATAGTCGATTATTATTTAATCGATATTCCATTTTGTTCGTAGCCATAACTTAATTTTTGGATTTCTCAATTTCCAGATTGTAAAATGGGCTGATATTTCACATTTTGTAATAGAAAAATATAACCTTTTTTTTTTAACCATACGTCAACTTATTACAATCAGGCCCAGAAATCCCCGTCTCCTTTGAAGTAAATTGGACCAAGGAATCACATTGTCCGATACAAACTTTGCCCACCTTTTTCAACCCCTTAGGGGTAGAATTTCGAAAAATCCTTTCTTATCGGATGCCTACGTCATACAAAGAACACACCCTCCAAGTTTCAGATCTCTACGATCAGCGGTTTAGGCTGTGCGTTGATCCGTCAGTCAGTCATTCAGGACAAAGCATTTTATATGTATAGATGACACGACGGGTAGATACCCCGTCGTGTCATGTTTGGTATATTATCAGATAGTTATCCCATCAATCACAGCGTGCATTTACCATGCACCGTTCAACTCACTCACACGAAAACATCGATCGCTATCGTTGTGCTCTGCAAAAGCCATTTATTTTTCATATACGCTAGTGATTGACTAAATCGGAAAGTTATCGATTCTCCCTTTTATTATTTTATTAAAATCTTTGGGAGTTCCTGAAAAAATAATAAATAAAAAACGATATACATATACTAAGATGATATAAATAAACAATAAGTAAGTAAAAAAAAAAAATATTAACTAAATCAAAAATAAACAACAATAAGAGAAAATCTAAATGAGTATAAAACAACATTTCACATCGGTCTTCCAATCAGGCTATAACTGTTGACAAATTGAAGAATAAACTTTAATAGTAATATAAATTCATACGACAATCGACATTATTGTCGATAGCCTACGTTAGTGGATCTGCACAGCCACATCACTAACCCGTCGCAAGACGCTGCGGCCGTACTGCGCCATGCATCCGCAGGTAACTGTATCGTTATGTTATTTTTACATTGCTTGTCCACTCCCTTAGCAATATATTTAGTTAGTGGTGACTGTACTATTTTTGCATGAAATACATTGCTAACGAGCAATGTATTTATGTCGCTGTGATATTTGAAAATAAAAATAACGTAGTAAAAGCCAGAAATATTTTATTTGTTGTTTTTCATGAGTTTAAAGACAATTATATTAAAATACATGTGGTATGTGATTCCATGATTCACAAAGTTTTTGTTTTGGCTTCGGTTTTTACAAGAAACCACTGAACAACACGGCATTCTTATAATTTTTGCCGATCACGGCCGAAAGCACACTAGTTCACGGAGACGGCCATTTGCTTATGCAATGACCACTATGATCAAGATGCGCGGACACAGACACGCCCCCATGCCACTTCTTCTGTTATTTACGAGTATATTTCTATGGTCTAATTTCATTTGACATAACTTTCATATGATATAATTTTCATATGCTATAAAAACATTTAACCTAATTCATATGATCTAATGTTATATTTGAAATAATTTTAATTTTCTCTAATTTCATTTAGTATTACGTTCATTTCACATAATTTTCAAATTGTATAATGCTCTTTTTATATAATGTTCATTTGACCTAACTTTCATATTAACAAATTTTCTAAGGTAACACATCGTTCTTGACCTTTCAAAACCCCGTTCTCGTTCAAAACCCCTTCGCCCTTACGTAACAAAGGATAGGCACCCATAGTGCCTATGCTTTGTTACAGCGGGCGGGGGTTGCTCTCCCTCCGCGCCTCCGGTTTTTATATACACTCTAGGGTAGGAGCCAAAAGACTACGTAAAGTCGGGGTGCCCCGATTCGGTTTTGGAACAGATTCAACCTATTAACTACAAGCCGGTGTATAATTATGTTATGTATGATAGAAACAAAAATAAAAAATATCCGTCCACCCTCATAAAAGCAAACTAATAACAACGATGACAAAGCCAGCCATTTACGTGCTAGCAAAAATAAGCACCACTTGTTTTTGCTAGCACGAAAGTGGTAGACGTTTAAAATCTAATCAGTTTTTACAAAAATAAAAGTAAACTTTTCCAAATTATATTAAACATCACTTATAGATTTTGAATATTATAGCAACTGAATATTATATTAATTGAATATTATTTCAAATTTGCAATAAATAAACTCAATTAATCAATCAATATATATCATTTATTCTCTCTTCACAATAAGTGGTCTTAAAAATAGTGCAAACTTAATACTGTAAAACTTTTCCCACCTTTGTAAGAGACTGGTGCTTGAAGTAGGTTTTAGAAATAAAATCTGTCTCCGACTCGGCGGAGTGGTTTCGGGAGGCCATGTCCGAAATATGTGACGTGGCAATGCCCCGGGTCCAGCCCGGACGTGCTCAGCGCCAGGTGTACTGGTGGTCGCGTGAGCTGACCGCTTTACGCGCGGCGTTGCTGCGCGCCACTTGTACGCCAGGCACCGCAGGCTTCGTATCCGCCCGCCGGATACGGAAGCCATTGAGGCGGAGCTGTACGCCGGGCACAGAGCGGCGAAGACTGCCCTCCGAGCGGAGATCGAGCGGGCCAGAGGACAGAGCTCCGGCGAGGAGTCGCTGGAGACTCTGAACAGAGACCCGTGGGGACGCCCATATAAATGGGTGCGAGACAAGCTCCACCCATGGACTCCCCCGCTGACGCAGAGTCTCCGGCCCCAGCTCGTGGAGGACGTGGTGAGCGCTCTGTTCCCTTCGCGAGGGGAACATACTCCCCCGCCCATAGCTCCGCCTCCTGCGGTGCCCGATGCGGACCACACAGGTGACGACGACGACGACGAATCTCCGGAGGTGACCGGGGTAGATTTGAGAGTGGCGGTACGTAGGCTGAATGCCAAAAATACAACCCCAGGACCCGACGGCTTACCTGGAAAAGCCTGGGTTCTGGCCTTATAGGCTCTCGGGCCTCGACTTCGAGGGCTCTTTAGCGCATGCTTGGAGAGGGGCCAGTTCCCACTTCGTTGGAAGACGGGGAAACTTGTCCTCATCAAGAAGCCGGGGCGCCCGGCGGACTCTCCGTCCGCTTACCGGCCCATCGTGCTGCTCGACGAGGTGGGCAAGCTCTTTGAAAGAGTAATTGCAGACCGCCTTGTCGGGCAGCTGGTGCGAGTGGGGCCGGATTTGGCGGACAGCCAGTTTGGTTTCCGCAAGGGGCGCTCTACGGTGGATGCCATCATGCGCATTCGAGCCCTCACGACGGGGGATGCTGTTGCCCGGGGTGGGGTGGTCTTGGCGGTGTCTCTTGACATCGCCAATGCGTTCAATACCCTGCCCTAGAGTTGCATTAGGGAGGCACTCCGGTATCACCGGATGCCGACCTACCTCTGTCGAGTGGTCGAGGCCTATTTGACGGACAGGGCCGTCATCTACCCCGGTCACCACGGAGAGTGGAACCGGCGAGAGATGTCGTGCGGTGTCCCGCAGGGATCGGTCCTGGGGCCGCATCTGTGGGACATCGGCTACGACTGGGTGCTGCGCGCCGACCTCCCTAGCGGCGTCAGCGTAGTCTGCTACGCTGACGACACGCTGGTCCTGGTGCAGGGGAGGTCGCATGAGGCGGCGGCCGAACTAGCAACACGTTGGGTTGCGACAATCGTCGATAGGACCCGGCAACTGGGACTCGAGGTGGCCTTGCACAAGTCCGAGGCCATGTGTTTCTATGGTCCTCGGAACGCGCCACTGTCGGGTTCCCAGATTACGGCGGGAGGGGTTCACATCGGTGTCGAGTCGACGATGAAGTACCTGGGACTCGTCCTCGACAGCCGGTGGAACTTCGTGGAGCACTTCCGACGTTTGGCTCCCAAACTGCAGAGGGCTGGGGCTGCTTTGAAGCGGCTTCTGCCCAATCTAGGGGGTCCAAACGCCTCCTGCCGGAGGCTCTACGCGGGGATCGTGCGGTCCATGGCCCTTTACGGGGCACCGGTGTGGGCGCGTTCATTAAGGCTGCGACCAGCCCAGCGATTGAACGCGTCCCAAAGGGTGATGGCCATTAGGCTGGTCAGAGGATACCGCACGGTCTCCCGTGAGGCGGCGAGCCTCCTTGCCGGACTACCGCAATGGGATCTGGAGGCAAAAGTCCTCGCGCACATGTGGGAGTTGCGCGAGGAGGCGAAACGCCGGGGTGTAACTCCGCTGCCGCGAGAAATCACGGCACAGCGGACAGAGCTCCGGCGGGATCTCATGGCGGCATGGAGAGTGCGATTGTCGCAACCCAGCGCTGGGCACGCCACAATTGCGGCGGTAAGGCCCCTCTTTGAGGAGTGGCTAGAGAGGCGCCACGGCGTCCTCACCTTCCGCCTGACGCAGGTCCTCACCGGACACGGTTGTTTCGGGAGGTTCCTGTTCAGGATAAAGCGGGAGGAAACGCCCGGGTGTTACCATTGTGTGGATCGCCCGGAGGACACGGTAGAGCATACGGTGGAGGTCTGCCCGGCTTGGGTGGGGCACCGCCGTGTCCCCACGGAGGCGATCGGCAGCGGCGATCTCTCGCGTCCGGCCCTGGTTCAGGCCATGGTCCGGAGCGAGAGTGCATGGGAAGCCATCACTTCCTTCTGCGAAGCAGTAATGCTCGCGAAGGAGGAGGCGGAGCGCGCGAGGGAATTGCAAGATGCGCGCCCTCGCGCCCCTAGTCGCCGCAGGAGACGCCCCGGGCGTCGGGAGTCGCGAGCCGACTTCCGGCCACCGTAGGCGCGGACTTGCGGACGGTGGGCAATGGGTAGCTCGCCGTCCGATTAGGACCAGGCCCGGGTCGACGGCGCGTTGTGTTCCACGCGCGCCTCAAAGAGATGTCAGCACCAACTGACGGGGTCCGTAAGGGCCAATGCCTGCCAGGGTTGCGAGTTTGTCCGAAAGGGATATCGCGGCCCCGGCACACAGGCACCGGAAGGAACACGGGTGGGTTTTAGTCAGTAAAAGTCTGACACTCCCTCTCGCTCCGCCCAGAGCGGGAGGGGTCATTTAAAAGGTCACCAGGAACCTTTTTTTTTTTTTTTGGGTGGGAAATCATCAAATGACTCCTCCCGCTCACCAGGACCCTTACTTCGGTAAGATATTTGTAGAAATGACCAGGAGATAACAATAACAGATAAAACGAAAAAGTACAAAGAACAAAGACATCTACTAAATTAAAAATAGTACAATGAGCAGAGATAAACAGAAATATCCAAGTGTATTGATTAATGAAATGAATGAAATGAAATGAAATGAAATGAAATGAAAATTATTCGCAAGAATTGTAGTACATTACAGTTGGTGGGGTTGTTTAACAGTTTCTAAAACAATTCGCTAAAACTAGCATGCAAATTACATGAATTAAATAAATGTAATTATGTTAATAAAATTGGAACATACATTAAAGTTATTATATTTAAGATTATTAATGTCAATCATTTGTCAAATTATCATAGTAGAATGTCAGTGTGAGTCCTTAAAATTTAGGTACTCATTCACAGAATAGAATGATTTTTCTATAAACCATTTGAATAATATTGTTTTCAAACGATTGATAGGCAGTTCCCTATATAATTTTGGTAATTTATTATATATCCTTATAACCATTGGAAAGCAACTTCTGTGATATAAGTGGCTTTTCATTGGAGGAATAATCAGTCTATCAGGATATCTTGTGTTAAACGTAACAGTGTCTCCAAGACGTTGAAATAATTCGGAGTGCATTTTTACAAATTTACAGCATTCAAATATGTACATACCGGGAACAGTTATTATTTTTAAATCTTTAAAAAGAGGTTTACATGAAGTCAATGGTGGCACATCACAAAGAGCACGGATACATTGTTTTTGGGCTATAAATACCCTATTTATAAGAACAGAGATCCCCCATAGCACAATGCCGTATCTTATATTAGAAGCTACATAACCATGATACGCTAAGAGGGCTGTTTTTTGGTTAGCTATTTTACAAAGTCTCCACAAGGCAAAAGCGAAAGATTAATCTTTTTTGTAACATTTAAGCAGTGAGGTTTCCATGCGCAGCCACTGTCCACTGTTATACCAAGAAAAACAGCTTCTTGTGCTTCGTTAATTCTCTGATCGGAATAAGTAATTGTAAGGTCAGATTTAAATTTTCTATTGTAGAACTGAACGAAGGAGGTTTTATCGATGTTCACTTTTGAATTATTACTTTAAGCCATGTTATGATAGTATTAACCGCTTCATTAATTTCTGTATTATAATTAAGCATTTTATTCTCTGTGATAACCACCGCAATATCATCAGCAAAAAATGGGTCGAAATGCTTCGTCACATTTGGTAGATCGTTAATATATAACAGAAAGAATAACGACCCTGTAACACTACCTTGGGGCACTCCTGTATTGTTGCTCCTAATGTTAGACTTGCATAATATCTCTTCCTTATTTGAATTTATTTCGGAAATCGCTGTATATTGAGTCCTATTTGAAAGATAGCTTTCCAGCCAGGATTTGTGTGACGTCAGGATGTTATGTGACGTCAGGTCTTTGATGCGTAGTTCGCATGTAGCGATGTAGATGCCGCTACATGCCTTTGAACAAAGGTTGGATTTTACTTTCGTTTTAAACGCATTAAAAGGCAAATCTAGCAAAGAAGAGGGTAGCTTGTTATAAAAGGTTGTACCAAGCCCAACAAATGAGTTATGAACCTTATGCAGCCGGTGAAAGGGAGCTCGTAGTTTGTCCTTATTTCTAGTGTTAACATTGTGAAAATCACTGTTTTTAGTGTATAAGTGTATATTTTGCCTAATATATAAGATATTGGCGAAGATGAATTGAGATGCCACCGTGAGGATACCAATATCTTTGAAAAAATCTCTCAGAGAAACTCTGGCACCATGCTGGTAAATAGCTCGAACAGCTCGTTTTTGAAGAACAAATATATTTTGAATATCAGCAGCTTTGCCCCACAGCAGAAGACCGTAGGACATAACGCTATGAAAATAACTAAAATAGACTAACCGAGCTGTATCGACGTCAGTGTATTGTCTTACTTTCCTGACGGCGTAGGCGGCCGAACTGAGCCTTCTCGCTAGGCTCGATATATGTGGGCCCCACTGAAGTTTGGCATCTACTGTTATGCCCAGAAAAACCGCCGAGTTTATAGATTCAAGCACCTCTTTATCTAAGACGATGTTGGGACCTATATTTCTAACATTTGGTAGGGCAAACTTTACACATTTCGTTTTCTTAGCATTTAGAACTAGGTTATTTGTCGTAAACCAATCCGTAACCATTGAGAGTGCACTGTTTACATCGTCAAAATCTTGTCTATTCCTGTCTACTTTAAAAATAAGAGAGGTATCATCTGCAAACAGTACAACTTCACAGATACCCTTTAATTTGAATGGTAAGTCATTGATATACACTAAGAACAAGAATGGACCCAGTATTGAGCCTTGAGGTACACCTAACTGAACTGGTAGCCCAGGAGATTTCACACCATTTACATCTACACATTGGGACCTATTATATAAATAAGAATTTAAAACGTTGAGAGCTTTGTTTTGCACACCGTAAAGACGCAGTTTACGCAAAAGCGTGTCATGGTGCACACAATCAAAGGCTTTGGAGAGATCACAGAAAACCCCAATAGCATTTTGCGAGTTCTCCCATGCGTTAAATATGTGTTTCAGCAAAGCAACTTCCGCATCTGTAGTCGAACGACCTTTTGTAAAGCCATATTGTTCATTATGAAGGAGGCTATTTAAATTAAAATGTCTTAGCAACTGCTTGATTATTAACTTTTCAAATATTTTGCTAAATGCTGGTAAGATAGAAATAGGCCTGTAATTGCCAACGTCACTTTTATTACCTGATTTAAATAATGGTATGACTTTACTATTCTTCATGAGGTCAGGAAAAGTTTCTAAATCAACACATTTATTAAAAGTAACAGCTAGATAGGGGGCTACGATGTCTATTATAGTACTTAAAAGTTTAATGGAGATGCCCCAGTACCTAATCACCAGTGTTTTTAGACTTGAGTGTTTTAAAAACATTAACTACATCACGAGGCGTTACATGTTCGAAGCTAAATAAGGGACTATTTTTAGACACACTACTAAGCAAAAGGTTTTCCGCTTTAGACGGGGATGAATTTAAGGAGCGAGTGGTAGTTACAGGTATGTTGGCAAAAAAACTCATTAAACGCCTCAGGTACGTCAGCTGCTTTATTAACTAATTTATTGTCGACCATAATCTCAAGTTGTTTATCTTGTTTAACCGACTTACCCGTTTCATTGTTAATAATTTTCCAAGTGGTTTTTACTTTATTATTGGATTTTTTAATTGTATCGCTTAAAAATTTAGATTTAGCAAAAACACAAACCTTTTTAAATAATTTTGAATAATTTTTGACATACTCTAGGAAAGGAGTATCAAACCTGTATTTTTTTCAAACCATATAACTCGTATAGTCTCGCTCTACTTTTATAAATTCCTGGAGTTGCCCATTGGTTAAAGCCAACGGAGGTGCCATTAATTTGAATAGTTTTGGTCTTGAAAGTAGATTGGTACTCTTTTTGCACAACATCAAAAAGGGCTCCATAGATTTCATTGGGATTCTCGTGTTCTACTATAGATGGTGTAATTCTGTGAGCTATATTATTTTTAAACTTATTGCAACGACTAGCTGTATAAGGCCTGCATTCTATTTTATGCGGCTTTTTATGTAACGGCATGGGGAAGCTAGCTAATAAACCACAGTGGTCAGACGTTAAGTCACTTAACACTATTTTATTTTTGGCATCAAAATCACTAAATATATTATCTAGACAAGTTGAAGAAGATGCCATGATCCTAGTAGGTTAAAAAAAAACAAGTTTAATAAATTATAAGACCTAAACAGATTAAGAAGTCTAATACTTAATGGAGTAATATCTAAAATATTAATATTAAAATCTCCACATAAAATTATACTTTTATTACTTGATTTTAACCTATTGAGTGAATCCTCCATTACCGATTCGAAACTAATAAAATCACCAGAGGGGGGTCGATAAACGCAAATTATAACGTATCGCTCGAGTTCAACACAAGACAACTCAATAGTGCGCTCGATGGAAAGATTAACTAAATCTAAACGTTGTTTACATTTCAACTTGTTTGAAACAAGAACTAAAGATCCACCGCGAATGGCGCTTTTCCTTACAAACGCACTTTGTACAGTAAAATTATCATCATTGATAAACACTACTTCATGTTCTTTCAATCATTGTTCAGTCAAACATAACACCTGAACATCATAGTTCTCTATAAATAAACTTAACTCTAGCTCTTTGCCGGACAGATCCTGCATATTTTGATGAACAACATTCAAAATATGCGGCTCACCCGTTGTCGCTCCTAATAGTTAACTATAAGGCGTATCAAAAGTAGTGTTAGTATCACTACTGACAGTAATCGGTGGTACACTACAGGTACCAGTGTCACTCTGTATATTGTATGCTAAGAGATTAGCAATTTGTCTCCTACAACTAGGTGGCAAATACATTGTATAATTTGTCAGTTTGTAATCAGTAATAAATTGATTACAATCAAAATATAAAACAGTGACGCTATTTTACTACTAACTACTCAAACTGCCAGACCATCATTAAAACTGAGAAAGAAAAAAAGAAATGAAAAGGGAAAATAAAAATATCCACATAGTCCTCACATTCACAAAAAATCTTGTATAAAACGCACACTATGCTGCCAAGCATATTATAAGTTGGGGGATTACATCGTTGACAAAAATGCTTGGCTCAACGCTGGTCCAGCTCCACAAGGCGCATAAACTAATTGATTGGCATTCGAAAATATTGTTGGAGCTGCTGAAGATTGTAGGACTATCTTTAGATTGTATAAATTCAATTTCATAGTATTATATAATTGCATAGCACATGTGTGAGCACTATGTACCTACTTTAAAGCTACCATTTACTGGGTACCTACGTCTTTCATTGACCTAAATGTGCCCTTGCGGCTGAGAGTATGTCATGCTCACTCAAATGTCTCGCTGGTGGTGGCGTGTGTGTTGGATCATAAAGTTCCCTTCAAAATGGTTGAGCTAAATGGTGCTGATCCATGCGTCATGTTCGTGAACGGGCGCCGTCAGTGGGGACTGGTCATCTCTTAGCTGCCAAGGCTTATTTTGAATTTATTTTAATTTTTGAATTGTTTTTTTCTTTATTACGGACGCTTTAACGTGCACGTCTCTCTACATTGTTCTCACATGTATAATTACAACATGAATGATGTAACCAATATTTTGTAACAATATTCTGATTTAAAAGAGTGTCCGTGGAGTTTCTTGCCCGTTCTTCTCCATAGGAACCTACTACGCGTTGGAATGGGCAACTAGCTTCATATTTCTGACTGACCGACCCCTTGACAATTCAAAAGTGCCTGTAATTGGTTTATTTGAAATAAATGCTTTGAGTTTGAGTTTTGAGTTTGAGTTTTTGAGTTTGGTTTGAGTTTGAGTTTGTGTTTATGTGTAGTGCGTATGTGCGTGTGTGTGTGTGTGTGTTTTTGTTTTATACGGAAGCGGTTTCACCTTATATTTAATAGAAGATTCTCTACTTCATCATAGCACAACTTGTGTATCCACTTAATCAGCAACGATTTGCATTCTTTAAATGATTTAGTATGTATATCTATTTGTTTATTTATTTTATTATATAAGATAGATGAGCGTTTGTCGTACTGAGTATTTGCAAATTCTGTTTTTACAAACGGGGTGGAAGCAATATTGTGTTTCCTTCTTCTAGCTAATACATTAGGATCTAAGGGTAGGGTTTTATATTTTTTTAATACTATGTGTATAATATATAATTTTCGGACTGATAATAAATTACTTATTTGGTATAGCTCATATGTGGGAAAGGTTCTTTTTTTGAAGTACATTACTTTTATTAACGTCCGTTGCGCTCTTTCTACATCAAGGAAACGTGTTTTACGCGCGCCCCCCCAAATGGAAACACAGTATATAATTACAGATTGAACTAGCGAAATATACACTTCATTTAAAAGATTTTTTGCTAAGCCACTCCTTGGAACTATGTGTCGTAAAGTTTTAAAAATCCAAAAAAAAATTCGTATTCTCGCAGAAATTTGTTCAATTTGAGGATACCAAGACAGGCTTTGGTCCAACATTATACCTAGGTACTTGACGTGGTTAACTTTACTGATGGTTGGACAGTTGCAGTCGTAATCAACCGTCCTCCTACACTCATGTAATTTAATGTTGAAATTACGTTCTGGTTGGACATTTTTATATATTGAGAAGCAGATATAATTAGTTTTGCTCGTGTTTAACGTAAAAAGATTTATTTTTAGCCATGAAGCCACTTGTAACATACCTTTTTCTGTGTTGGTTTTGGTTTCAGCCCAGGTTGAGCCAGTGAAGACGATTGCGGTGTCGTCGGCATACGAAAATATTTTTGCTGTATTAATTGTCATATTGCACAAGTCGTTTATATATATTAAAAATAGAGTAGGACCCAGAACGCTTCCCTGAGGTACGCCGCATGATACATCAGCGTCCTCACTGACAATATTATCTAGCTTAACCTTCTGTTTTCTATCTGTCAAGTAATCTGTAAATAAAGATAGTTGTGTTCCTCTAATACCAATTTTTCCTAATTTTTGTACAAGGATGGGGATAGAGACCGTGTCGAAGGCCTTTTTTAGGTCTATAAAGACCGATAAACACCTAGTTCCTTTGTCGAGTTCTTTTGTTAGTACTGTAGTTAAAGACGTGATAGCATCTTCCGTAGAAGTACCGCGTCTAAAACCAAACTGAGATGGGGATAAAATGTTGTTGGTTTGAAGATAGCTTAATAATCTGGAATTTAAAAGTTTTTCTAATATTTTTGCTATAACAGGAATAACAGAAATTGGTCTATAGTTATTAACATCGCCCTCTTGCCCACCCTTGTATATGGGGGTTATTATTGATTTCTTTAAATATTTAGGGAAGGTGCCTTGTTTAAAACAAAGATTAGCTAAATGCGTTATAATTGGAGTTATTTCATGTTTTACATGTTTAAGATACCTAGTAGAGATGTTATCCCATCCTGGGGCACTATCTAATTTTAGAGAGTTTATTATACTATTTACTTCATTGATATCTGTGTCCATCAGAACAAAAGATTTAGAGAGACTAGGTAATGAACGTAGGTATAGATTTAAGTCATTCTGGGTTACTGTTTGTTGGATGTCATTTGCCAGTTGGTTACCAATATTTGCGAAAAAATTATTAATGAAGTTTGCTGATTCCATAGGTGATGCTTTTAGATTGGTTAATTCAGAATTAGTTCTAGTTGATTTATTTGTATATGTGATAGTTTTTAGGTTTTTCCAGAGAAGTTTGTTGTTGTTTAACGATTTATTAATAAGGTTTCTTTCATATTTTCTTTTTAGTTTTTTTATAAGGTTGTTGCAATGATTTCTGTAACGAGCATATGTAATTAATATTATTTCATTATGAGGGTCGGCTCGGGATTGTTTTTGGAGCTTATTACGATTTTTTATACATCTTAGAATGCCTTCAGTGATCCAGGGCTTAATTATTCGTTTACTTTTAGGGATCTTGTGAATAGTAGTATTTATTTTTAGTGACTCAATAAGACTTTGTGTTAAACATTCTGTTATGTAATTAGGGTTTTCACAAAAAAGCAATGTCGATAGATTTATTTCTTTTAAATACTGTAAGGCACTTTCAAAATCAATTTTTGTAATAATTGTTGGTGTAGTTTGGTCATGTTTTATTTTAGATAAGGATAGAAAAGTTGTACGGTGGTCTGTGACAGTAGTGCGTAGGATGGCAATAAAAGCAGATTGCCGTTTCCTGTTTATTTTTAACATAAAGTGATCAAGACAATTGGTTTCCCTTGTAATTAAGGTGTGACCAGGGAGAATACCATGACCCGATAACATATCCAGGTATGATGTTCTATTTTTTAATTCATATGTTTGTTCAGTGTGTTTAGGTCTTATGTTGATATTGATATCACCAGCAACTATAATATTTCGTTTTTGAGAATTTAGGTTATCTAAATGGAAAGCCGAAGAATTTATAAAAGGTTCCGCGTTAGTATTTGATGGTGAACGATAGATACCTAAAATTATATGATTCAATATATTTAACTGTAGGCATGATGCGTGGCTTAAACTTAATTCTGTGACACTGGCTTTTAAGGTGTCCTTGATATATATACTACGACGCCGTCGTTTTGATTTAGTTGACGAGTTGTAGCGTAGGAGCGATACCTGGATAATGTCGGTATAGGTTTAATTGGATCAAGTCGGCATTCAGTCAGAATTATAACGTCTGTTTCAAAATTGATGCAAGACATATTTACTATGAAATCATCGAAATTGCAGTAAATGCTCCTAATATTTTGGGAAATTATGGTAAGGTCACTTTTATTTATGGTATAGTTGTCAGCGAGTTCACCACAATCGCATTCTATCGATCTTGCAATACTCAAATTATCGATGTCATTTAATGTTTGTAGTAGATCACCCATTATTATGTTTTATTAAATACACGGTACATTTTAGAATCAGGGTATTATTTATATATAAAGTCTGAAGTCGTAAGAGCACATGCCATACGTATAATAATATGGGTTTTAGGGATTTATAATAATTATTCTGTAGTAATTTTATTTTTGTGTAAATATTAATCAATGTATTTTTAGTTATTAATATTTCTTTATATCTATCTATTGCACTGTTTAGTTTACTGTAATGAATTAAACTTAACTCAAGTGTAAATAAACTTTTAGGTCTATAATATGTATGATAATGATAATGTGTGTGTGTTTGTTGGTGTATTTGGAGGAATATAAAATAACGTAATTTGTGTGAATGGCGAGTAGGTGTAATAGAATTTACATACCCAGTTTGATAAGCACAGAAAATAAAAAAAAAAGCAGTGAGAACAGTACTGAAATTCGTTATGATAATATAGTCATCCATGGATTATCAGCTGTTGGATTTGTGCTTCGCTTTTAATTAAGATAGATTGGGAGTCGTCTTCTCTTTTGAGATATACTCGTCCGTATGCAGTCCAGCAGTATTTGTAAGTTTTTGACTTCACGAGGTCACGTGCAAGGAAGTGTAGGCGTGCAGCCTTTGCAGTAAGTTGCTCAGTGATAAAAATAGGTGTATCCTCGTTTGTGCGCATGTCCAGGTGTTTGGCACATAGTTTCGACTTTTGTTTAATGTTGAATGCCTTACAAGATTGCAGAATGTTGTGTTTTATCAATGTGGAGTTTGTTTCCACTACAATTGGTGTGTTACTTGTATCTTTCCTTGCACGAACTCTGTAAATATCACGGATAACCGTTTTGTCGATCGGACAACCCACTGAGTTCGATAGGCTTGTAACCATATGAATTAGGTCGTCCTTGGTTTCGTTTGACTTCTTCGGTGCGTTTTTTATTTCAAAATTAGCCTTTCTACTGTCCTGCTGCATGCTTTCCATTTTATCCTCCAAAATAATAATATATTTTTTATCCTCTTTTACTTTGTCCTCTAAAGATTCGATTTTTTTCTTAAATTCTTCGTTTTGTGCCGTCAAGAAGGCAATGGAAATTTCGATGTTGCAACTTGATTGTTGTATTCCTTGAAGTATTGTCATCACATTGATTACAATCAAAATATAAAATAGCGTCACTGTTTTATATTTTGATTGTAATCAATGTGATGACAATACTTCAAGGAATACAACAATCAAGTTGCAACATCGAAATTTCCATTGCCTTCTTGACGGCACAAAACGAAGAATTTAAGAAAAAAATCGAATCTTTAGAGGACAAAGTAAAAGAGGATAAAAAATATATTATTATTTTGGAGGATAAAATGGAAAGCATGCAGCAGGACAGTAGAAAGGCTAATTTTGAAATAAAAAACGCACCGAAGAAGTCAAACGAAACCAAGGACGACCTAATTCATATGGTTACAAGCCTATCGAACTCAGTGGGTTGTCCGATCGACAAAACGGTTATCCGTGATATTTACAGAGTTCGTGCAAGGAAAGATACAAGTAACACACCAATTGTAGTGGAAACAAACTCCACATTGATAAAACACAACATTCTGCAATCTTGTAAGGCATTCAACATTAAACAAAAGTCGAAACTATGTGCCAAACACCTGGACATGCGCACAAACGAGGATACACCTATTTTTATCACTGAGCAACTTACTGCAAAGGCTGCACGCCTACACTTCCTTGCACGTGACCTCGTGAAGTCAAAAACTTACAAATACTGCTGGACTGCATACGGACGAGTATATCTCAAAAGAGAAGACGACTCCCAATCTATCTTAATTAAAAGCGAAGCACAAATCCAACAGCTGATAATCCATGGATGACTATATTATCATAACGAATTTCAGTACTGTTCTCACTGCTTTTTTTTTTATTTTCTGTGCTTATCAAACTGGGTATGTAAATTCTATTACACCTACTCGCCATTCACACAAATTACGTTATTTTATATTCCTCCAAATACACCAACAAACACACACACATTATCATTATCATACATATTATAGACCTAAAAGTTTATTTACACTTGAGTTAAGTTTAATTCATTACAGTAAACTAAACAGTGCAATAGATAGATATAAAGAAATATTAATAACTAAAAATACATTGATTAATATTTACACAAAAATAAAATTACTACAGAATAATTATTATAAATCCCTAAAACCCATATTATTATACGTATGGCATGTGCTCTTACGACTTCAGACTTTATATATAAATAATACCCTGATTCTAAAATGTACCGTGTATTTAATAAAACATAATAATGGGTGATCTACTACAAACATTAAATGACATCGATAATTTGAGTATTGCAAGATCGATAGAATGCGATTGTGGTGAACTCGCTGACAACTATACCATAAATAAAAGTGACCTTACCATAATTTCCCAAAATATTAGGAGCATTTACTGCAATTTCGATGATTTCATAGTAAATATGTCTTGCATCAATTTTGAAACAGACGTTATAATTCTGACTGAATGCCGACTTGATCCAATTAAACCTATACCGACATTATCCAGGTATCGCTCCTACGCTACAACTCGTCAACTAAATCAAAACGACGGCGTCGTAGTATATATATCAAGGACACCTTAAAAGCCAGTGTCACAGAATTAAGTTTAAGCCACGCATCATGCCTACAGTTAAATATATTGAATCATATAATTTTAGGTATCTATCGTTCACCATCAAATACTAACGCGGAACCTTTTATAAATTCTTCGGCTTTCCATTTAGATAACCTAAATTCTCAAAAACGAAATATTATAGTTGCTGGTGATATCAATATCAACATAAGACCTAAACACACTGAACAAACATATGAATTAAAAAATAGAACATCATACCTGGATATGTTATCGGGTCATGGTATTCTCCCTGGTCACACCTTAATTACAAGGGAAACCAATTGTCTTGATCACTTTATGTTAAAAATAAACAGGAAACGGCAATCTGCTTTTATTGCCATCCTACGCACTACTGTCACAGACCACCGTACAACTTTTCTATCCTTATCTAAAATAAAACATGACCAAACTACACCAACAATTATTACAAAAATTGATTTTGAAAGTGCCTTACAGTATTTAAAAGAAATAAATCTATCGACATTGCTTTTTTGTGAAAACCCTAATTACATAACAGAATGTTTAACACAAAGTCTTATTGAGTCACTAAAAATAAATACTACTATTCACAAGATCCCTAAAAGTAAACGAATAATTAAGCCCTGGATCACTGAAGGCATTCTAAGATGTATAAAAAATCGTAATAAGCTCCAAAAACAATCCCGAGCCGACCCTCATAATGAAATAATATTAATTACATATGCTCGTTACAGAAATCATTGCAACAACCTTATAAAAAAACTAAAAAGAAAATATGAAAGAAACCTTATTAATAAATCGTTAAACAACAACAAACTTCTCTGGAAAAACCTAAAAACTATCACATATACAAATAAATCAACTAGAACTAATTCTGAATTAACCAATCTAAAAGCATCACCTATGGAATCAGCAAACTTCATTAATAATTTTTTCGCAAATATTGGTAACCAACTGGCAAATGACATCCAACAAACAGTAACCCAGAATGACTTAAATCTATACCTACGTTCATTACCTAGTCTCTCTAAATCTTTTGTTCTGATGGACACAGATATCAATGAAGTAAATAGTATAATAAACTCTCTAAAATTAGATAGTGCCCCAGGATGGGATAACATCTCTACTAGGTATCTTAAACATGTAAAACATGAAATAACTCCAATTATAACGCATTTAGCTAATCTTTGTTTTAAACAAGGCACCTTCCCTAAATATTTAAAGAAATCAATAATAACCCCCATATACAAGGGTGGGCAAGAGGGCGATGTTAATAACTATAGACCAATTTCTGTTATTCCTGTTATAGCAAAAATATTAGAAAAACTTTTAAATTCCAGATTATTAAGCTATCTTCAAACCAACAACATTTTATCCCCATCTCAGTTTGGTTTTAGACGCGGTACTTCTACGGAAGATGCTATCACGTCTTTAACTACAGTACTAACAAAAGAACTCGACAAAGGAACTAGGTGTTTATCGGTCTTTATAGACCTAAAAAAGGCCTTCGACACGGTCTCTATCCCCATCCTTGTACAAAAATTAGGAAAAATTGGTATTAGAGGAACACAACTATCTTTATTTACAGATTACTTGACAGATAGAAAACAGAAGGTTAAGCTAGATAATATTGTCAGTGAGGACGCTGATGTATCATGCGGCGTACCTCAGGGAAGCGTTCTGGGTCCTACTCTATTTTTAATATATATAAACGACTTGTGCAATATGACAATTAATACAGCAAAAATATTTTCGTATGCCGACGACACCGCAATCGTCTTCACTGGCTCAACCTGGGCTGAAACCAAAACCAACACAGAAAAAGGTATGTTACAAGTGGCTTCATGGCTAAAAATAAATCTTTTTACGTTAAACACGAGCAAAACTAATTATATCTGCTTCTCAATATATAAAAATGTCCAACCAGAACGTAATTTCAACATTAAATTACATGAGTGTAGGAGGACGGTTGATTACGACTGCAACTGTCCAACCATCAGTAAAGTTAACCACGTCAAGTACCTAGGTATAATGTTGGACCAAAGCCTGTCTTGGTATCCTCAAATTGAACAAATTTCTGCGAGAATACGAATTTTTTTTTGGATTTTTAAAACTTTACGACACATAGTTCCAAGGAGTGGCTTAGCAAAAAATCTTTTAAATGAAGTGTATATTTCGCTAGTTCAATCTGTAATTATATACTGTGTTTCCATTTGGGGGGGCGCGCGTAAAACACGTTTCCTTGATGTAGAAAGAGCGCAACGGACGTTAATAAAAGTAATGTACTTCAAAAAAAGAACCTTTCCCACATATGAGCTATACCAAATAAGTAATTTATTATCAGTCCGAAAATTATATATTATACACATAGTATTAAAAAAATATAAAACCCTACCCTTAGATCCTAATGTATTAGCTAGAAGAAGGAAACACAATATTGCTTCCACCCCGTTTGTAAAAACAGAATTTGCAAATACTCAGTACGACAAACGCTCATCTATCTTATATAATAAAATAAATAAACAAATAGATATACATACTAAATCATTTAAAGAATGCAAATCGTTGCTGATTAAGTGGATACACAAGTTGTGCTATGATGAAGTAGAGAATCTTCTATTAAATATAAGGTGAAACCGCTTCCGTATAAAACAAAAACACACACACACACACACGCACATACGCACTACACATAAACACAAACTCAAACTCAAACCAAACTCAAAAACTCAAACTCAAAACTCAAACTCAAAGCATTTATTTCAAATAAACCAATTACAGGCACTTTTGAATTGTCAAGGGGTCGGTCAGTCAGAAATATGAAGCTAGTTGCCCATTCCAACGCGTAGTAGGTTCCTATGGAGAAGAACGGGCAAGAAACTCCACGGACACTCTTTTAAATCAGAATATTGTTACAAAATATTGGTTACATCATTCATGTTGTAATTATACATGTGAGAACAATGTAGAGAGACGTGCACGTTAAAGCGTCCGTAATAAAGAAAAAAACAATTCAAAAATTAAAATAAATTCAAAATAAGCCTTGGCAGCTAAGAGATGACCAGTCCCCACTGACGGCGCCCGTTCACGAACATGACGCATGGATCAGCACCATTTAGCTCAACCATTTTGAAGGGAACTTTATGATCCAACACACACGCCACCACCAGCGAGACATTTGAGTGAGCATGACATACTCTCAGCCGCAAGGGCACATTTAGGTCAATGAAAGACGTAGGTACCCAGTAAATGGTAGCTTTAAAGTAGGTACATAGTGCTCACACATGTGCTATGCAATTATATAATACTATGAAATTGAATTTATACAATCTAAAGATAGTCCTACAATCTTCAGCAGCTCCAACAATATTTTCGAATGCCAATCAATTAGTTTATGCGCCTTGTGGAGCTGGACCAGCGTTGAGCCAAGCATTTTTGTCAACGATGTAATCCCCCAACTTATAATATGCTTGGCAGCATAGTGTGCGTTTTATACAAGATTTTTTGTGAATGTGAGGACTATGTGGATATTTTTATTTTCCCTTTTCATTTCTTTTTTTCTTTCTCAGTTTTAATGATGGTCTGGCAGTTTGAGTAGTTGATGCGGCCTACCCAAATATCCTTTCCTTGGTATTGTTCGTCGAGTTGAGCTCCTTAAGTTCTGAGTTGAGCTCCACGATTACTGACAAATGCTTGCACGGACTGGACAGGTCCACTCAAATCTGTGTGGTTCTTTCCTCAAAAGACCATTTCAGACACTAATCTACATGGTCCTCACATGACTTGACCAAGATTATGTCTGGACTTTAAAAGAGACTGTGACCTCTGAGTTTGTTTCGGCCTTTCTTCTCAGAGTAGTCAGATAGGAAACACCGACCTCACCAAGCTTATTTTTAATATTTTTTTATATGACGTGTAAAAGTGATTCCGATATCCTATTTACAGAATAAACAATTTCATTTCATTTCATTTCATTTCATTTCATTTAAAATTCCTTTCATTCAATTGGAGTATGTGAGGAGGTATTTTATTGTAACATTTTAAACAGTACCCCATGAAGGTTGAGTCTACTTTAGCCAGTCTGAAACCCGGTTGAACTAATTGTTCCCTATTTCTAGTGCTATAATTGTGTCTATCACCTCTTTTACTGAAAAGACTTAGATTTTTCCTAAGGTACGTGATGTTTTCATAGATATATTGACAAGTTACCGTCATGATGTTAATATCTTTAAACAGTTCCCTTAGAGAATCGCGTCTGCGGAGACCATATATTGCTCTGATGGCTCTTTTCTGCAGAATAAAAATAGACTCGATATCTGCAGCCCGTCCCCATAGTAGAATACCGTAAGACATGATACTATGAAAGTAACTGAAATAGACTACCCTCGCGGTATCTACGTCAGTAAATTGACGGATTTTTCTCACAGCATATGCTGCTGAACTTAGGCGTCCTGCAAGAGATGTTAAATGAGGACCCCATTGCAGCCTTGAGTCGAGCGTAATCCCCAAGAAAACAGTTTTATCGACGAATTCTAATTTCTCCCTATTCAATACTATGTCACAATCACTACTTTTAACATTCGGTAAAGCAAATCTTATGCATTTAGTTTTTTTCCCATTTAATACTAAATTATTAGCAGTGAACCAATTTTGGACTTGTAGTAGGGCGTTATTTACGTCGTCAAGATTTGATGCACGTCTATTTATCTTAAAAATTAGAGAAGTATCGTCAGCAAATAACACCATTTGTGGTTGGTTTTTTAATAAATGGGGTAGATCATTAATATATACTAAAAAGAGGAAAGGACCCAATATCGAGCCTTGTGGAACACCCATTTTTACTTTTAAACCGAGTGAATTGATTCCATTAATTTGTACTTGCTGTTGTCTATCATTTAAATAAGATTTTACCAAACTAAGCGCAAGTTTACCTAGTCCGTAATGCTTAAGTTTCAAGAGTAAGGTTTCATGATTTACGCAGTCAAATGCTTTGGACAGATCACAAAAAAATCCTATGGCATCTTGGGCCTCCTCCCACGCTGTGAATATGTGTTTTAATAAGGTGACACCGGCGTCAGTCGTACAACGTCCTTTGGTGAACCCATATTGCTGATCGTGTAAGATATGGTTGGTGTTAACACACAACAACAGACTACAGATAATATAAAACTATTAACTATTAATTTAAAAACTTATATTTAGTAACATGTTGCACTAATAGTAAGATATAAAGGAGCGGCGCCTCCTGGCACAGGCATCTATATGCTTAAAAGGAGACGCCACCAACTGTATAATGTACAACGTGTTATAATGAAATAAAACATTTTTGATTTTGATTTTGATTTTGATTTTTGATGACATGACGACATACATTAACATATTTAAATTATAAATGTGCCTATTTTGCTCATCAGACAAATATTGAGAATAAGGCAAGGCACAGAAAATAAATTTACAACTATTGGTCTCATTAAGATGTAACATCAAATGGACACATTCAATTATGTCCTTTTTTCTTACAGTTAAACTATCCCCATATAATAAAATAACAGTTGAACTGGGGTTTATATTTGTCAATTTAATACTACTAATTAATTGGCTAACACTGGCACCGGGTAAACAATTATTTATAACATATTGTTGTGAACACTGATTAAATACTCTACCAAAACCTTAACCAAATTTGTCAGAAAATACATAAGTTGTGTTAATCAAATTATTCCTACTATTATTAACATTATTAATACAGCTACCTAAATTCTGAACCACTGAGGGTGTGGGCGTAACAACTTCAGGCTGAGTTTCCTGAGAGGAGGCGCAGCTAAAAGAGAGGTTATTTGTCAGAGACTCATACCTCTCTGCATTGTACATGACCAGGTCTGCCAACTCATTGGCCTCCTGCATACGCTTACTTAGGTCTTGTTAACAAGCCTCATATTTACTAAAGATATCCTTTAGAGCATATTCCCTAACAAACAATTCATTCTGTAGGCGCTGAGTGTCAGTATCATACATAGTATTACATAATTGTAATTCACTATTACACTTTTTTAATTCTTGAATTAATTATTTTCATATTGATTATTCTTGATACCTTAATTAATGCTTGTAACAGTATAGCATTTTATGGTGAATAACAATTATAACAAATAGTTACGCATAAGATTATGTTATAATCTTTACAGGTTGACGCCTTCGCGGCGACACGGCCATTCTGATCGGCGGTGCGCGCTCTGCACCTGCCGATGCCCTTATTGTAGAGTTGAGTAGGTGTAGGTTGTTATCTGAAACAGTGGAGATAAATTTTGTCGGCAGATTATTGTTGCTTCTATTATCCTACAATATTCAATTAATTGTAGGATTTGGTAACAGACAGTTTAGTTAACATTGAAAGCTTGTAATAGATCTGACATTTATTCAGTTTGCCTTAAATTTAAATACTGATTGTATTTATGAAACAAAGCATAGCTGGGCTTTAAGTATTTTACTTGCGATTTGTTTAATTGATATTGCATGATCAGCTGTTAGCTGACTAGTTTAATTTTCGGATGCATGCAGAAATTGTAGAATTAGTTAATAGTTAGTTCTAGTTCACATTGAAATCGTTTAATAGATCTGCTGTCTACTAAATTTGTCTTAATGGGAATATCGAATGCATTTAATATGGAACACCTAAATAAGTACAGCTACATAGAGTACTCTACTTGCAGTAGGATTAGGATCAATATTTTTCGTGTGACCTGAGCAGATTACAATAGAAAGATGTGCTATGCAATGGTGTGCAAATTAACTAGTGCTTCATGTCATGCCTTTGAAGGCATACAATTTGTATTTCAGATTTTTGTACGATTAACTGCATGTTAGCTAATACTTTCTGTCTACATAATTTGTTTTTAATTGAAATATTGAATGCATTGCTTTTGCACCTTGCATAAACACACTTATTAAGAACTAGCTTCTGCCCGTGACTTCGTTCACGTGGAAGTCGTAACACACCACAATACACTACAATAACAGCCACATTTTTATAAAACTTCCCTGTATACTATGGACGTTTGTAGTTTTGTATTCAACAGCCAAAATATACAGAGAGTCAGACTGGTGATGCGGGAGCAAGCGACGTACAGTGTTGTCCGTGGCAGAAACAGCTTGTCCTGAGGTCAACACCCGCAGCCTTCAGTGTCTGCCCCTGTGACTTGTTGATGATCATCGCAAAGCAATACTGACAGGGCACTGCACAAACTGGAAGACGTAACTGTGGCGAATTAGTGGTATACGCGGTATAAACACTGTCACGCCAACGCTACAACCTGTTAGAATTTTCGCCGATTACGTTTCTCAAAGACACGACTTTGAGCCGGGTTCCATTACACAGCTTCGGTGGAGTTAAGATCCGAAAAATCATAATCGGGAGAGCGACCTACAGCTGAATGATGTACGCCGGAAGTCCACTTGCCGTTAGTGAATTCAGAAATTCTACGGGGTAATGTGTGGCATCATCTTACTCCACAACAATGTTAACCGATGGAGGTGTAAATCACATCGCTACCTTCAATTTGCAAGAGAACACTGTGGTTGATCGCTGCAGCTTCATCATTTGGGCGTTAAAATGGCCCGTTCACGCACCCATGTATTCTCTTGGTATCTACAGTATGCGACTGATATCCCCATACACCAGACGAATCAGATTTAAAGTCTAAAGTGAGAACTACTCTACCAAGAGTCTCTGGTAGAGCCACCTGGCCACTCTCCTCTGGTAGAGTGCCTTCACTAAGTTTTAGAAGAACATCGGATATTTTTTAAGTCAAGCCGAGCTCGCATGTTTATGGTCAAGCGCAGTCTACGAACTCGCAACCATAGAGTCGACCTGTTCAACGAAACATTCACCTCGTCAGCCCTAGTTCCACGCATCACTACATTAATTTCATTCTTGTCAATAATGTTAAAATAATAAGTACCAAAAGATTAAATTAAGTATTTAATGCATATATTTGTTTTTGTGATATTGAACTACCTTACAATATGCTTTTTAAAGTAAATAGCACTAATAATGTTGTTTTTCATTAGGTCTATTGTATGACCTGTAAAAAAAAAAAAAAAACTAGAAGAATAAATGTTTTTTTACAGGTCTTTAGCTCTAAAATGATCAGTGCAGAAGCTTGAATGTTTTGTGACTGTAAAGGGCTTGTGACGTCTCGTAGCAATATCCCATTGCTTACGAAGTTTTCCTTTTTGATTGAATTAATACGTTCTACGAACTTTTATATACATATTAGTACTTATTACAAAATGTAAGAAAAAAGAATCACAAAAAATACCAGTAGTTGGGAATGAACTTACAAAAAACAGGTTTGCAAAGCAATAGTCCACCCGCTTACCTTTTTGCTGTTGTTGAAAGTTAGCTAAAATGGTCGTTCTTATAATATTTGATGATGTGACTGCTTAGCTCAATAAAAATATAACGTGATGATAATCATTTTTACTTAAAAAAGTTAAATCGGTAACTATTTGCAATATTATAGCCTAACCTCGCGTCGCTACAGGTAGTGTTTTCCGGTAATCGCTACTAAACAGAACTGTGACACCACCCATCTCATGACTTGGTTCCTGCGGAAGTCCTGCAGGGTTTTGTTTACAGCTACCACTGTTTTCCTATTTGCCATAATCAATCCAACCCATACGATGAAAGCGGAGCACCTCACAAACAGGCGTGTCGTTGCACTCTAAATCGATGGGAATTTTAAACATGGTGTGCGCTGTTTTGCCACCAGGAAGCAGTTTGGCAACGATTCTGTAAGACGCTACCGCGATTACAATTTTACCTTGCTTCCTGACCTCTACAGGATGCCAGTGGCATTAAATGTTTTTCCTGTTCCACCAGGAGCATCCAAAAAAAACATTTTACCCTGACTGAGCCCAACATTTTGGAGAACGGTGTTAAAAAGGTCCCATTACTCTGAGGTGAACATAGATACGTGGTTATCGTAGAAGATGGTACTCATGGCGCCTGGATCATAATTAGTTTCGGCGGCGTATTCCCAATTTCCGCGGTCTTGATGTGCCCATGATTGCGGAGCCGGTTACCCATACTCGATCAGTGGATTACCACTGATGGAAATTAACACGTAACATGTGAATTAAGACAACTGTTAATAACGCGTTCATCATTTTGTTTAATATCACCTTCTGTAATACGCCGCAAGGTTCGTAAAAAGTCTTCGGATAGATGATGCCAATATTTCTCTCATAACAGAACTGGGTTTGCGATTCCACAAAACACAAGTTTTATGGCAAACAAATGCTGCACACTACTGGGATTGTCGCTGACGCTGGCCTTCTCTCGATGTTGGTCACCGTTGAAAAGGTGACGTGCTACGCAGGTTGCATGGAATTTGGGATACTCTGCATCATCAACTGTCCTCAGGAACGCAAATGACAATGGGTCCTGTACTGTGTGTAGTAATAACCGCCAATAATATTAAAAATAGTGATCGTTTATTTCTCTTAGTAAATTTTTACAGAGTGTTATCTGGTAAATAATGCTAAATACTACACTCGTAGCGACTTCAAAATTTCACGTCCACACACAGGTTTTAAAATCGCTAGGACAAATCTGTATCAATTTCTTATTGCTTACCAAGTTTACCTTTTTTAGTGAATTAAGTATTAATTAATTACTGACTATTATATACATATAAGTATTAAAAGAAATAAAAAAATATATAAAGAAAAATTTACTAATAGTTAACGTAAAAAAAAAAAAAAAAAAATACACCAATAGTTGGGATCGATCTTACAACCACTGCTTTGGAAAGAGTTGTGCAACCCCCTTAGTTATTTGATGTTGTTGAAAGTTATCTGAAATAGCCGTTCTTATATTTCATGATTGACTGCTTAGCTCCATAAAGGTATAGCGTGATGATAATCATTTGAAATGTTTAAATTGGTAACTATCTGCAATATCCTAATATTTTGGCGCATCCTTTTAAGATTTTCGGAGAAGAATACGAACATAATCTAATATTACTCATCCCCCATAGCAAATAGCGTGATAGTTTATACCCTACAGCTCGACCAGACTTATAGGGAATATTTGTGCCAAATTTTAGCAGAATCTGTCCAGTAGAATTTGCGCGTGTATTCCCGTTTGTCCCACTACCGCCGTCCCACTGGTGAGACGAACGGGAATTTAATCAATAATAATACATTTATTCCCGTTCGTCCCTCTGATTTTATTAGTGGGACGAACGGGAATATTTTAGTAATTTTATTTTTAATTCCCATTGGTCCCACTTAATAATTAGAGTCTGGTTGTTCAATGGTAAAAAATCTTATACATATGTATCTTCTATCTATTTTTTATAAATAAAAGGAAACCGTGACCGACTGAGATCTATCAAAGTACTGGCGAAAACTAACTACCTAAATTTTGCACACGGCTTCCTTTTAAAATGTAGAGGAGCACTAAGAAGGGATTTTTAGAAATTCCACATTTATGGGGATGAAATGGTACTTTGTTTATATGAAAAATCTTATTCCTTGAGTTCTCTGATTTTGTTAGTGGAATGAACGGGAATATTTTAGTAATTTTGTTTTTAATTCCCATTGGTCCCACTTAATAATTAGAGTCTGGTTGTTCAATGGTAAAAAACACTTATTTCTAATCTATGTATGGTCCATCTATTTTTTATATTCAGGATGACTTGTAATTTGACGTATTCCATCTAGGACAAAAAGTACTAGGCTTGCATGAACTCACGATAGTATTTCAATCATTAGTATTATCCTACTAATAGGATTAGTAGGTTACTACTCAGAAATTGTGCACAACGTGTCATGAATACAATACCGTCTTGTGAATTCATGTAAGCCTAGTACTTTTGTGCTAAGTTTCAAGTTTATTAACTCAAGGAATAAGATTTTTCATATAAACAAAATACCATTTCATCCCCATAAATGCCGAATTTCTAAAAATCCCTTCTTAGTGCTCCTCTACATTTTAAAAGAAAGCCGTGTGCAAAATTTTGGTAGTTAGTTTTCGCCAGTACTTTGATAGATCTCAGTCGGTCACGGTTTCCTTTTATTTATAAAAAATAGATAGAAGATACATACATATAAGATTTTTTACCATTGAACCGTGTATTCCCGTTCGTCCCACTGCCGTTGTCCCACTGGTGGGACGAACGGGAATTTAATAAATAATATTAAATTTATTCCCGTTCGTCCCACTGATATTGTTAATGGGACGAACAGGAATAATTTTGTAAATTTGTTTTTAAATCCCATTGGTCCCACTAAATAATTAGAGTCTGGTTGTTCAATGCGTGTATTCGATTCTCCCATTTATTATTGTATTAAAATGTTTGGAAGTTCCTGAAAACATTATAAATAAAAAACGATATATATATATATATACGTATAATAAGATGATATATATAAACAATAAGTAAAAAAAAATTATTAAGTAAACCAAAAAAAATATAACATTATGAGAAAACCTTAATGAGTATAAAACAAGATTTCACATCGGTCTTCCAATCAGGCTATAACTGTTGTCAAATTGAAGAATAAACTGTAATAATAATATAAATTCACACAACAATCGACATAATTGTCGATAGCCTACGTTAGTGGATCTGCACAACCACATCACTAACCCGTCGCAAGACGCTGCGGCCGTACTAACGATGCAACCGCTTAAAGAAAATATCGTTTTGTGATTTTTACAATGCTTGTGCAGTTACTTAGCGACATACTTTGGTAGTGGTAAAGAATCAATGTATTTACTACAATAATAGTACAGTCGCTGTGATATATGAATACAAAAATAAAGTAGTAAAGGCAAGAAATATTTTACGAGCGGTTGTTTTTCATGATTTTCAACACAAATATAGTAAAATATATGTGCTGATTTATGAAAAGTGGTTCTACGATTTATAATGTTTCTAGTTTAGCTTCGATTTTTACAAGAAACCACTGAATAACACGGTATTCTTAAATGTTATCACGATCGCGTTCGAAAGCGCACTAGTTAGCGGAGACGGCCATTTGCCTGAGGCATGAGCATTGTGATCAAGACGCGCGGACACAGACACGCCCCCATGCCACTTCTCCTGTTATTTATATTTCTACGGTGGGACCAATAGGAATTAAAAATAAAATTACTAAATTATTCCCGTTCGTCCCACTAACAATATCAGTGGGACGAACGGGAATAAATTTAATATTATTGATTAAATTCCCGTTCGTCCCACCAGTGGGACGGTGGCATGGGACGAACGGGAATACACGGGTTTTTTACCATTGAACATCCAGACTAATTATTTAGTGGGACCATGGGAATTAAAAATAAAATTACTAAATTATTCCCGTTCGTCCCACTAACAATATCAGTGTGACAAACGGGAATAAATTTCGTGTATTCCCGTTCGTCCCATTGCCACCGTCCCACTGGTGGGACGAACGGGAGTTTAATAAATAATATTAAATTTATTCCCGTTCGTCCCTCTGATTCTGTTAGTGGGACGAACGGGAATATTTTAGTAATATTATTTTTAATTCCCATTGGTCCCACTAAATAATTCGAGTCTATATATAATAACTTACTAACTATTTACATTAGGTACTAAATACAATAACTAACAGATACAATACATGACAAATAGATTAAAAAAACAAAAGGACACTTAGGCGTCGAAGTATTCGTCCGCATCGCTGTCATCCGGAAACGTGCCCAGAAGACTGGCAGCATTGCCACGTTGAATGGCAATGCTAATTCTTTGGCCAAAGAACGAGCCAGCCCTCTGGTCGCGTGAAGTGGCGACCAGTCGGCGAGAAATTTCCTTAAAAAGGAGACGCGCACTCGGACCCCACGACCCGAGCGTTTCGACCCCAAACGGCTCAAAACTGTAGTTACCCATAAGGTTACAGTATTTGCGCCGCTTGAGGGTCTCAGCAGCCGCTGCAGCGGCGCCAGCACAGCCCGCCGTGCTAGGAACATGAGATGGTGCAAGGGTGCCGACACAGGTTGCGTCCCACACCAGAGGCCTACCCACATTCCAAGGCAACAACGTCATGCCGTCTGGTCTCTTCCCATCGTCACGTACCAAGCCGTTTGGTTCTAATACCGCTGGTACGCCGGCGGTGACAAGGGCTCGGCGAATAATGTCGTTGATGCTGGCGTGCCGTGCAATGCGACCTGCGCTGCTGTAACAGGACAAGGTGCGCCCAAGCGGAGACACGTAGCGAGCCGAAACGATGAGTCATCCATCATGGTGCCTATGGTGGATGACGGGAGCGCTTGAAGCCACAAGCCTGACTCCCATTCTCCCACAGCTAGCAGACGGGCACGCTCAACAGTATTAGGTGACGTGTTTACCAAAAATTCCGTATAATACTGCAGAGCGGCACGTCCCACCGTTTCTGGGAGGACGGGTTATCAGGCAAATCCGTATTGGGACAAGCCATTTTCCAAGCGTTCAACGCATCGGTCACACACGGTACCTCAAAATCGACCAGTGAGGAAGATAAAATGTTCCTGGTTAATTTATCGGTACTATGGACCGAGGAGAGGAAGGCCGGTAAACTTATACTTGAAATTTTGCGGACACCAAGACCACCCAGGCGGATGGGAAGTGTGGCTTGCTGCCACGCTCGGTCGTCCAGGGCCACATTTAGGATTGAGGTTAATGTATTTCTAATAATTTGGTCCACTTTTTCTAAAAGTTGTGGATGCTTCCACAGATGGGAGGAACGAAGGCTATACGTGAATTTTGGTCCAAAGCAACAGTACCGAATTAGTGTGAAGGCCGAATGAATATTAATTTTGAAAAGTCTTTCTGAGACAAATTTTGTATTTTCTGCTCAATAAACGTTGGAAAGGATTCGTCAAAAATTGGGGACCAAAGGAGGTGCAAAGAGTTTATTTCTGTAATTTTGATGTTTGGTGCTATAGTATAAAATTTTGCTATGGTAGTCTTTCTGTCAGTGGTTTGGGGAAGATAAATTTCGCATTTTGATAGGTTAAGGTCTAGGCCAATGGAACTGAATTTTTCTTTTATGTATGTTAAATCTTTTAAGACTGTGTCTACATCACCTCCTAGGGTTCCGTCATCCAAATATATATACGTTGTACCCTACGTTGAATTCCGAATTTAGTTGTCGAATAATTGGATTTATAGCCAAACTAAAAATTACTGGCCAAGGGGGTCACCCTGTTGACATCCGACGGCTGATTCCAAAAGGTTGTCTTTATAAAGTAATTTAGAGTGGTGCCTGTAGTAATTTTTTTTTTTTTAAGTTTTGTTCATGCCGGCGTCATAACGTAGGCTGAATAGCTTAAGATCTTTGCTACGTATAACACAGTAATAAAAGTCCAAAATTTTACGTTTTTTGCTTGACATCAGAAACTTCAAGCATGACAGGTAGGGATGAGGCATATTTATCGTAACAGATATAAATAACAGATATTTATTTAAAATAACAAATAACGTTCCTAACAATATAACTTATCTGTTACTGAAAATAGTAATCCCCACACAGACTGTTACCACGACTATGTTTTATAATATTTTTCTTTACGGCAACCAAAAAAAATAGTGATCGTATCCGAATGTCTTTATTACCTTTGGTTTGACGGAATTAATCGCAAAATATTCCAGGTAGTTACGATATTGTTGATTAACCAATAAAGATGTTATTCAATTATATTGAGAGTAATTTGCTTGGTTTGTTTGTAATTTTTTTTTTTTTTCATAAAAATACTTTTTTACTTAGGTACTTACTTTAATTTAATTGTATAAAATTATCTTTATGGAAATTTGTGATGCAACCAAAAAATTCAGTGATCGTGAATCACCTTTATAATTTTTCTTTGGTTTGACGATTGACGGGATTGGTCGCAAAAGGTTATATGCATGTACGACTTTATTTTAATGGAAATAAAGATGATACTCAATTGAAAGTAATTTGGCTGGTTAGTTTGTTGTTTTTTTTTTTAATTTTGAACCTTTGAAATTTAATTGCTTTCACTGCTTTCTATCGGAAGAGAACTGGTGAATTGTAATTTAATTTTTTTCCAAAACGTTTCTATGTTTATGGTGTATTCATCAAACAAGCTGCCTAGCCTTTTACAATTATGTTGGGGTCGGTTTCCAGTGTAACCGGATGACAAAAAAAAATATAAATAAACGTAATTCTTTAATTTCACATTACCCCGTCATTCTTAGTCAAAACTTCTGATTCGATTTTCGCCTTTAAACGTAATAAACTAAGGATGATTATCAGTTGAGATTTAAATACGTATTTATCGTTCGTACAAAAATAACAGGCAGTTATTTCAAAACAGATGTTTGGATCTGTTATTTTTCTGTAACAGTAACAGTGATAACAGATACCTGTTACAACCCATCTCTACATGACACTTGACAGTTAGTTGACGGACACATGAAATTAGAGGTGGGAATGAGCGACATAATTGAAATTTTACGTATTTCAATATGAAATTAGTAACTCGATTACTTTTAATTGATTATACATAGTTAGTAATTTTTTATTACTAATCTGTCTTTACATGTCGTTGAAAATCCGAGTTCAGTACTGTAGTCTTGTCGAATGAAGACAAATGATTCACAGTCGTGCACGGATAGTAGGTATCTACTTATCTACCATGTGGTAGATAAGTAGATACCTACTATCCGTGCACGACTGTGAATCATTTCTTTCTAAACTATTTATCAAACCAATCAACAAATAACATTTATATTTGCAAGTTTCTAACACCTTTAGTACCAGTTACAAAATAGTTTTTTTTTAAATAATAATTATTGTTTACAGGGAATGGGTTTTCTTTAAGCTATCGTTCTATTGGTTAACGATCATTCAGGATTTAATATTTTGTGTGAATTGATTTTCAATGTTTGATTTGAATCGATTCAAAGACCAAATTTTCGCATTTTAAATATGGTCATCTCTAAAGTTGACATTATATGATTTGATTTTTGGGTTATTCCACAAATCCCCATTGACAATCTCCGTCAATGGGGATTTGTGATTTTTTTTTCCACAAATCTCCATCAATAGGGATTTGTGCACAAAAAGATCACAAATCCCCATCGGTATAAAAACTAGTAGTTCTGCAAACAGTAGACCTCGCGAGCACAAACTTTTTGCAACAATTAATATACCACTAAAATTATAAAAAATTGGATATCGGGATTTATTTAAAAACATGGTATAAATCCCGTTTTAAATAACTTTACTAGTGAAAATAACCACGTCAGATTAAAATCCTATACCCATCCAACTTACGTAAAATAAACCCGACTACGGCTGTAGGTTACTAAAAAGCATATGGTGGCAAGACGATAATTAAACAGAAATAAACTAACCCACAACTAACCAACTACCTACTATCTGTTAAACACGTGACTTTATTTTTGAAGCTACTTTACACCTAACAAAGCTCAGTCACCATTTGGCGAACGATAACGACATGACAGCGTGATATAGCGGTGCACAGTATCTATCCAGCCATCATATTGTAAAAAGTTTTAGAGAATTCAGAACATTATTTTCAGAATTTTCTAATTTTGTTATTAGAAGGTGGTCCCGGGTGCTCCATCAATAAACCTAGTAATTAAAGGGCCGATTCCACTGGTAGAAATCTAAAAGTGAACAATCTACTGCATTTGGAGGAACTATTCTGCTCATCACGCAGGAAGATCCTTCTCAGATATTCACCACATTTTTATGAGACCAACTTAAAGTTAGTACCTTTCAAATAAAAAAAGAACCCTCGAAATCGGATCCCAGAATGTTACCGCAACCTACGTAAGGACTCTTAACCTATTTTCCTATCAAAGCCACATAGCTTTACAATTATTATTAATAAGTAGGTCCAGCGGGGCAGATAACTAAAAAAATAATTAATAAAATCTCTCCCACTTCTTCGAGGCATCGAGATACACATATTTGAAGACATTCGTAATAAATTTTTGCTTTATATGCATTATAAAGATGAGAGCGTGTTAATAAATAAAATACGATATATTTAGGGTATTTAGATGTTTCACTGAGTGAATATAATAGATTTTGATATAATAAGCATCTTTATTTACCGAGATATTTTTTTAAATAAAAGGGGCGCACCCCTTTAATTAGGTAACCTAACTAAACAAAAGTTCTAAAATAATTAATCACAAAGTAATCATTTAAAAGATTATATTTTGTAGTAAAGTTTAGAGTGTAGTATGACATGACAAAAATATTTTACACTTACGCAGGTGCAGCCTCAGTATTATGCTATTAATTTAGCCATTACTTTAATTTGTTTGATTATAAAAATAATCAATGAGTCTTTACCTCCGTAAGAAATAAAGACTTCGTAATTCTTATACTTATAATATGTTGTTTGTATTTTATTTTTAAACCGATGGGGATTGTCAATGGGGATTAGTGGAATAACCAGATTTTTTTATCATGGAGTAGTACGTAACTTCCGGCAATTTCTGACGTCATTTGGAGGTCAAATGAAAGTCAAGTGGTTTTATGTGTTTATGTTAAAATAAACTCGTGACTTACCTTCGGGGACACAAACGTAGACATCCGACCTATTGATTTAGGGGTACGTGCTACCGAATATTTAACACTAAATGCAACACACGGCTTGTTACCCGCCCACCGGATACCTACCAAGAAATTCAAAATTCAAAAGTCATTTATTCAAACTAGGCTGAGAATCAGCACTTTTCGAACGTCAAAATTACATAAGACAGTCCCCCAAAACGCCCACCCTTCACCACTTCCTAGTGCATTAGCTGGGATGAAGAAGTGGCGCAACAAACTCCCCAGCAGCACAGTTGTCTGTTCAGTTAGAAGAACAAAAAAAAAGATTCTATATAATAGTATTCAAAATAATTTACATTACGCAACACAAAACATAATTCAAATTATTAGCCATATGTTAGCTAGCACACGCCAATATACCAAACAAAATCATCGAGAACTCAACCAATCAATCATCGATACTCAGGCCGAAATAAAAAAAAACTAAACGTAAACAGAATTAATATCTAAATAAAAAAGCCTCCAGGCATAAAGGGCGTGCCCGCTTACATTTAGTTGTAACTGGAAGTTATAAATGATAAACTAGGACCATCGATGTAAAATAAATAAACAAAGAGTTAATTACTAATAACAGTAAATAATATGATCAATTGTCGAGGTCACTAGCTAACCACATATTGCAATACAATTCATAAAAAAACAGTGTGATGAGTAGATATTGTCAAAAATAAATTGAAGTTAAATTAAAATAACTTGACTTAAAAAGTCAAATAAAATAAACAATTATATAAACTCATATAACTTGTCAGTACGTAAGCTGGAGAAAGAACATAAACATTGTCTTGAGTTAATCACAGCGACCAACTATTCTTATCATTTAAGTAGTCGTTGATAGAATAGTATGCCTTTGAACAAAGATTGGATTTTACTTTCGTTTTAAACGCATTAAAAGGCAAATCTAGCAAAGAAGAGGGTAGCTTGTTATAAAAGGTTATACCAAGCCCAACAAATGAGTTATGAACCTTATGAAGCCGGTGAAAGGGAGCTCGTAGTTTGTCCTTATTTCTAGTGTTAACATTGTGAAAATCACTGTTTTTTGTGTATAAGTGTATATTTTGCCTAATATACAAAGTTGATACGACAGAGGGGCTTTCCTTTAAACTGCCTATACTAGGTACCATTTTCAAGCTCTGTACCAAAAATCAATTAAATAGGAGCAGTAGTTTAGTCGCAAATGATTTTTTAAGTTTTTGCCCCGTTTGAACACGATGTATCTTTCCTAACAGCTGATTATGTCTATACGCATAGGTCATGCACCTTAAAACGATAAATCTGAGTATAACCTATGCGTGGTTGCCGCTGTGACGCAAATCACAAGTACAACCAAATATTCTCGCTAAAAAGATGACAATGCAAACAAGGAAGCAATAAATACACACACACTTGCATTTTCATTACGAGTGTGAAAATCATAGCAAACGCCCCGTGGGTAAAAGAAATAGAAATAGGTCAGTGTGTTGCTATTGCATCCTAGCGACGAGGGGCAGGGGTTGCGATCGGTAAGTGAGTGGGGCTTCTAAAAACTGTTTTTTACAGTGCGGCGCCGCTGTTCTTTCGGAACGTACTTATGTTACGTAACACGGAAGTACCTGCGCCGCCTTCGTATTGTCGAACTCGCGCGCTGACAATTGGGATTTAGTTTTATTATTGTGATAGGACACTAAACAAGTTTAAGACAGTATTTCTTTTTTTATTGTGACAGGACACGTAACTTGGGATTATTATTATTTAGTGTTAGTGTTTTTTTTTGTGATCGACTGCTTTTATTGTGATACGACACGTAATTAAACTTTGGTTTTGTGTGTGTGTGTGTGTGTGTAATTAAAGTGTTCAACAATGCCTCGTGTAACTTACACGGCGTTAGAATACACTGACATGATTTTTAATTAGAAAAATAAGTAACAATATTCTCCGTCGGTATAATTTGTGCATTCATGTGAATGAAGGACACATCGAGAATTTAAAATTTTAGTGTTTTTGTTGTTGCGCGCGTACTTCAAAACCATACCTAAAAGCCGCGAGTGAAGGCCTAAGCCGCCGCCCGCGCCACCGCCGCCGGCCGCCCGCTTTGAAATGAGATACACGCCGCGCGGCGCGGGCGCGACGTTGCCACTGTTACCTAGGTATCTTCTAAGGTCAGTTAAATTTATTTACAAAGGTTGGTTGCGTTTTACTCTGATTCATAAGCTATTTAGTTTGTTTGAAAAAAAAAAAAACTCATTTTTGATGCTTTTTATTTTTATACCGTATCGAATTAATACTAAACACGTATAGTATACGTAGTGTAATTTAATGCCCCTCTGTCAGATCAACTCTGTATAAGATATTGGCGAAGATGATTTGAGATGCCACCGTGAGGATACCAATATCTTTGAAAAAATCTCTCAGAGAAACTCTGGCACCAAGCTGGTAAATAGCGCGAACAGCTCGTTTTTGAAGAACAAATATATTTTGAATATCAGCAGCTTTGCCCCACAGCAGAAGACCGTAGGACATTACCCTTTGAAAATAACTAAAATAGACTAACCGAGCTGTATCGACGTCAGTGTATTGTCTTACTTTCCTGACGGCGTAGGCGGCTGAACTGAGCCTTCCCGCTAGGTTCGATATATGTGGGCCCCACTGAAGTTTGGCATCTACTGTTATGCCCAGAAAAACCGCCGAGTTTACAGATTCAAGCACCTCTTTATCTAAGACGATGTTGGGACCTAGATTTCTAACATTTGGTAGGGCAAATGATAGCTGCCTAGACCATGTGATGCTCAAAACGGACAAAATAGCCACATTACTTGTGATTGAGTCACATGTTACTGACCACCTCCCAATTCTACTAACAATTAATAACGAACAGCTCTCAGGAAAATCGGTGCCGGCTTGCAAAATACCCAAAATTGACTACACGAATCTAACAAATTATATCGAAGCCCTAGATTTCTCGGAAGTACTGAAAACAAATGACCCTAACCTAGCATCAGACACTCTTACGGAAATATTAACACTGCTATAATTAGCCACACAAAAATAATAACTATCCCTAAAAAAGACAGAAATATTCGACCTTGGATTACACCCGGTTTTTTACGGTGCATTCGCCACCGTGATAAACTTCACAAAAAAGCAAGAAAGTCACCAGATAACCTAATATATATATAAACGATATAGAAACTACTGTAATTGCCTACTCAGAAAACTTAAAAGATTACACGAACAAAATGAACTACACAAAGCAAACAAAAATGTGAGCCGTCACGGGACGCCTGGCAGATGTGAAACATCGACATTATTTTGTAAAATTCAGGTAAAAGTAATATGCAGAAAAGAACATATTGTGATAGGAACTAAATATGTCATAAAAAAATCGTTAATAATAATTAATATAATAAAATATATATATATAATCGTTAATAACGATAATAATTAACTAATCGCACAGTCGATTGCGCATGGCGACGCGTCGCCACACCGTTCACACTACTGCATATAGACTGTATATATATACCATCATATAGCGTGGCGACGCGTCGCCACGGCATGTGTCGCCACGCCAGAAATCGGTTTTACGTGCGGCTATAGATGTTTCACATCAAAACGACCCTAAAAGATTGTGGAATAAAATCAAAGAAATTACATACACCAAAAAGCAAAGCAACCCTCCTCATGAGCTATTAAGTACTGCCGACGATAAACGCGATGCAGCCAACCTCGTCTGTAACTTCTTTGCGAACGTTGGCCAAAAGTCAGCATCTATGATCAATACAGTAGCCCAACCCACCCCATCACATCTCTCCCAAAGCACATCTCCTTCTAGCTCCTTTGTCCTTCTCGAAGTGGATAACGCTGAAGTGGACTCCATTATCTCAAACCTAAGGCAGGACTGTGCCACTGGCTGGGACGGTATTCCCGTCAAAATCATAAAACTTTGTCGACCTATCCTCGTACCACTTATTACACATATAGTTAATTGTTCAATGACCACAGGTACTTTCCCTAACACATGCAAAAAAGCCGTAATCCACCCAATACATAAGAGTGGGAAAAGAGATTGTGTAAATAACTATACACCTATTGCTGTGCTACCGGTTATGTCGAAGATAATGGAGAAAATTATAAATAAACAACTCGTAAAATACCTACACAAGTACAACATATTAGCAAAAAATCAGTATGGATTCAGAAAAGGAGTCACTAGACTCACTAGACTAGACTACTCAATTAGAGCTCACACTTGCCAGGATACTGCAACTTGCTCTTGTATAGAGCTCCCCTCAGTCAATCTGCCTAGCCTTTTCCCAACTATGTTGGGGTCGGCTTCCAGTCTAACCGGATGCAGCTGAATACCAGTATTTTACATGGAGCGACTGCCTATCTGACCTCCACAACCCAGTAACTGGGTATTACGATACCCCTTGGTAAGACTGATGTCAGACTTTCGTGCTTCTGACTACTCGTAACGACTGTCAAAGATCCACGAATGACAGCCGGGACCAATGGCTTAACGTGCTTTCCGAGGCACGGAGGAGTCTCGGTATGTAAAGATGGTCACCCATCCACTGACCAACCCCGGCAAGCGTAGCTTAACCTGATGGATTGACCAGTGCGGCTGTTGTTACTTAGCCACAAGCTCCTCTCAGTAACATCCACGAGCTCCCCTCAGTAACATCGGTAAAATATTTGGGCGTAATAATCGATGATGGGTTGAAATGGACTAAGCATATTGAGTATACTGCCAGCAGAGTCAGGAAAACAATCCATTTATTCAAGTCATTAAGGCATTCTGGTGACTAAGAGACCCTCAAAATGGTTTACACTGCACTTTGCCAGTCCATCATCGGTTATTGTATTCTTGGGGTGGATCGGCCAAAACAAAATTCCTTGAGCTGGAACGTGCGCAAAGGGCGGTACTTAAGGTTATGTCGCAAAAGCCTTTTCGCTATCCGACTCATAAGCTCTATAACGAGCTCAAACTTCTAACCGTGAGACAGTTATTTGTACTCAGAACAACAATTTTGAAACATAGCCAACTTCCTCTCCCAGACTTAAACAAACGTGGTCAAAGAATAGTTTGCCCAATTCCTGGTCATAGAACTGCCTTTGCCAGAAGACAGCAATATGTGCTGAGCTCTCTTGTCTTCAGAAATATTAGCAAGACCATCCAAATAGCAAGGTTAAGCAAACACGAAGCAAAGACTAGGCTGAAAAACATGTTGTACCTCTTAGACTACGCTCAAACTGAGGAATTATTAACTACCCAAACATAACTCACAACTTTCCACACAAAACGCGTAACACAGTCTAAAAATCACGCAAGCAATTGATTGCTCCGTCTTACACCCGACACCAACATATTCACATACTCTTTAGGCTCCTCATATCACACTCACATAACACAAAAATACACCCATCTCCCAGTCACACACACACACACACACACACACACACACACACACACTCAAATACACAATACAAATAAACCATACGTTTTCCAGACACACTTATCAGAATCCACCACTCAGTAATTTTATAATTTTATATTCTTTAAATGTTACTACATAATTTAAGTTCTTTTTTTTTTCACGTTTTTTAAATTAGTTTATAACATAATAATATACTCTTTCGAATAATTATTAGCTTACCAGCTCTCAAGTTCCATAGGTATATTGTGTCCAAGTGGCAGTAGAACACTGACTCCTAAGTCACAGGTTTTCCTAGTTTAGGAGTCAGGGTTTCAGTTTTTGTACGCCTTAACTATTGTGAGCTTTGTTAGATATCATACATATTGTAAGGATTTATATCAATAAAGTATTATTATTACTCCATCTTATAATTTTAAGCGCCAAAAATAGAAAAATAAGGTTAAGAAACCTAAAAGCTCGAAATGGTTTTGGAATCAGCGCAAAACATTGAAATGAAATGAAATGAAATGAGATTGTTTATTCTGTAAATAGGATATCGGAATCACTTTTACACGTCATATAAAAAATATTAAAAATAAGCTAGGTGAGGTCGGTGTTTCCTATCTGACTACTCTGAGAAGAAAGGCCGAAACAAACTCAGAGGTCGCAGTCTCTTTTAAAGTCCAGACATAATCTTGGTCAAGCCATGTGAGGACCATGTAGATTAGTGTCTGAAATGGTCTTTTGAGGAAAGAACTACACAGATTTGAGTGGACCTGTCCAGTCAGTGCAAGCATTTGTCAGTAATCGTGGAGCTCAACTCAGAACTTAAGGAGCTCAACTCGACTAACAATACCAAGGAAAGGATATTTGGGTAGGCCGCATCAACTACTCAAACTGCCAGACCTTCATTAAAACTGAGAAAGAAAAAAAGAAATGAAAAGGAAAAAAAAATATCGACATTGTCCTTTTTTTTTTTTTTTGGGTGGGAAATCATCAAATGACTCCTCCCGCTCTGGGCAGAGCGAGAGGGAGTGTCAGACTTTTACTGACTAAAACCCACCCGTGTTCCTTCCGTTGCCTATGTGCTGGGGCCGCGATATCCCTTTCGGACAAACCCGCAACCCCAGCAGGCATTAGTCCTTCCGGACCCCGTCAGTTGGTGCTGACATCCCTTTGAGGCGCGCGTGGAACACAACGCGCCGTCGACCCGGGCCTGGTCCTTATCGGACGGCGAGCTGCCCATCGCTCACCGTCCGCAGGCCCGCGCCTACGGTGGCCGGAAGTCAGCTTGTGACTCCCGACGCCCGGGGCGTCTCCTGCGGCGACTAGGGGCGCGAGGGCGTGCAGCTTCAATCTCCCTCGCGCGCTCCGCCTCCTCCTTCGCGAGCATTACTGCTTCGCAGAAGGAGGTGACGGCCTCCCATGCACTCTCGCTCCGGACCATGGCCTGAACCAGGGCCTTAAGTGAACTGTAATGTTCTTTTTTTTTGAGAAATAAATGTCTTTAAACCGAAATAATCTGAAATTTTATAGTACCAGTTTTTTTACAAAGCTTGGTTTTAATACAGCTTTTAAATCGTTTAATGGGTAAGTTTCGAATGTCAATGGGAAGTTGAATGAGTTACTTACTCTGTGGAGACGTGTGCGATGTACAGCAAGGTTGTGTTTATTCCTGGTATTTAAACTATGAATATCGGACATTTTCTTAAAATTTGATATATTTTTGTGTACATACAATAGGTTTTCAAAAATATATTGTGAGGCTACAGTCAGAATATTTATTTCTCTGAATTTCTCTCGAAGGGAATCTCTTGGACCTAGGTTGTAAATGGCTCGAACAGCCCTTTTCTGTAGAACAAAGATAGTATTAATGTCCGCACAGGTTCCCCAAAGAAGAATTCCTTATGACATAAGACTATGAAAGTAACTAAAATAAACAATTCTGGCTGTATCTACGTCAGTTATCTGTCAAATTTTTTTAACAGCATAGGCGGCCGAACTAAGCCTTCCTGACAATTTTTCTATGTGTGGGGCCCATTGTAATTTACCGTCAATAGTTATTCCAAGAAAAACTTTTGACTCACCAGGGTCATTTTTACTATACATAGCGAATTCAACAAGACATAAAAACATATGTCATCGATTAATGACAGGTGCAATGAGGTTTGACGAGTGACATTGAACGATTTTAATGTAACATTTATGATTTGTTACGTCATTCACTTAATGAAATTTTGTTTTCGCTTGTGAAATTGACTTATGATGTTTGTTAATTTTTCTTGCCAAATAACTCTAATTGGGATCTAAGAATTTTATTCGTTTACAACAAATTATTTCCCTTGTTTATCCAACTCATCTTACACATTGGCAGAATAGTCGACATCTGCTTTGCTCGCCATTTATTAAAAATAGAATAGAGTAGAAGTTTTATTGGAAACTAATAACTTTCAACTAATAAACAGGCCCTAAACATTGTTCTAAACTCAAGCTATAGAGAAGTTGCGAGACTTATACAAACAGCAGTGCAAATTTCAAACGTGACCAGTCTATTGAATATTTTTTTTATTTATGTCAGTGTGAATGCAGCCAACAACAAATCTTTAAATTAATCAAAAAGTACTTAGTTCCTAAATGTAGTGCAAACACAAATTCAACTAAACAAGTTTGAGATCCATTTCAGAAAACTTTATAATAGAATAATAACATTGACCTTGTAATGAGCTTATTTTATGGAGTAATTTATCTGGTGTTGTTACTGTACTTCCACAAATTTCAAGCAAAGGTGTCATTAACCTTGCCAGTGTATACCAATAACAATATGTTAAAATAATAAAACAAAATACTTCCCGGGATTGATGTTGAAATCCATTGACGGAGTGATTATTATCTTTGCCTTTCTGGTGTCAAGTCTTTGTTTATTCTGCTGCTTCGGTCATTCTGTGCTGTACATGTTGTTATGCTTAAGTGCACCATGAGGCTCATCTTGAATTTCATGATTTTGTTTCTATAAGTCATTGATTGTTTCTCCTCCTAAGGATAGCGTTTGATATTCTCATATTGTGTTCTCAGCGTCAGTTGTGATCATACTGCATTAGACCACAGCATGTTGCCGTCCACCAGCTACATGGATGAGAATGCAGCCAACTCCTAGGCTACTGGCATCAGAACTATTAAGTTTATTAAGTGCGTTTTCGCTTTACGGAAAATCATTCTCTTCAGTATCTTCCTTTACATGAGTCCATTGCCACTGCCAGCACCTGTTGCCATCGTCATTAAATTTGTAATCAATCTTCATGTTGTCATCAGGGTCGTAGGAAGAAATAATTCAGTTGTCTTGGCAGTAGCTGGGCAACCAGTCGCTCACTCTTGGAACACATCATGTTCACGGTTTCAGAGAAAAATCCTTTGGTACGCACTCGGTCACGGGAGTGCAAGCAGGTTTCGCAGTTGAACGTAATTCTTTGGATGTCCGGCATACCCATGAGCGGAAGGGGATCGCAAGTGCGATCCCACTTCTGATGACACGACGGGGTATCTACTCTGTGCCGTGTCTGACTAGTCTCCGGACTCTCCGGTATAATTCTTCGTTGATGGTAGATATAGGTAGTTGGTTTTCAATCACACACAATTGTTAACTCAAACTCAAAGCATTTATTCCAATTACAACGTTTACACTTTTGAGTTATCACTTTGTCACTTAATTTAAGTTAGTTGAATCATTGAGTTTTAACTTAGTTGGTAAAGCTAGTCGCCCATTCCAAAACAAAGTAGGTACTGAAGAGAGAAGGAGAAGAACGGGCGCAAGAAACTCCTTAGACACTCTTTTTTTATCAAAGCATTATGTTACAGACGTTCAACACGCGCCATTGTTGTGTCTGTGCCCTTTTTTTTTGCAGTCAGCGGATATATCGCGTATTCCAATACAAAATCTTATTACTTAGTTAGTTCAATAAAACTTATAAATAATGCTAATATGCTTATCAGTTAATTATTTTATAATGTTAAATATATAATATATATATATATACATATTAAATACATGTCGCTATAGATCGTAAAAACGTCAGAAACGATGTGTTTTAAAATTTGAAATTTAAATGTGAAATTATATTTAAATTATGTTTCATTGCAAGAAAATATTTTCAATAATCAAATTTAGTTAGTTATTCAAAAATTAAGACAGACAAAGCTGAAATTTTTCTGCCTGGAATTATAGATAACCCCATGATACGGTGAACTATACTTATAACTAGAAATGAAGAAAGAGATACTCCAGTGAATTCTCTAGCTTAAAATTCACGAGATACATGAGAGCAGTCAAAGTAAAATATACGAGTACTAGTACAAGAAAACATGATTACTCTGAAACCTATTAAGGTTCTAAAAGTTCTGAGACTTCCGTCCTAGATCGTGATAGCCTCATTTTAAATCACCTAAGGTCTACGTAAAGAAAAAATCTTCGCGACGCTGAGGACGCGACGACAGTCGGCATCGGTTGCCAGGGCTGCGTCGGAATGTATCGGAGGCGCGGCGCCCTAGGCCACCAGCGCGACTGCGTTGCTCCCTTCACATTTGTCCTCGGTATCACGGGTGTCACATAGACGTTTTAGTGTTTTTTTTTCAGTAATTTAGTTTATATTGTTATTATTTTATATAAGTTAATCTTTAAGTTTTAAACTATATATATTCATGTTTAGTGGCAGCAGCGACGTTGTGAATGGTAGTGGTAGTGCTTGTCAACCTTCGACATGACTGCAGAGCACCCTGGAGATGTCCGCTGTGCACCCAAGCACGGTTTTTTAAAGGTAAGCGGGGCCTGAATGTGCATATTGGAAAGGTGCACAGACCACCTCCAAATGCACCTTCCTCAGACCCTGTCTCAACAACTCCAATCACACCAGCTACACCCACTTTTGACCCGTTTTGGAAAACCCTTTCAAAATTCAAAAACTCTATTCCTGTTTTAAAGCGAGTTCCCCGTGGTGCTAGACCTCTAGTGGCTCAACACCTAGCAGGCTGCGTTCGTCTTGCCGCCAGGGAGAACTCGCAAAGTGCTTGGGAACAGCTGCTCACCTTCTCTTACAGAATTCTACATGTACAGAAGAATTTGGCAACCAAAAAGACATTAACTGCACAAATTAAAGAAAACTGTAATATTTCGGCTCATAATTTCGATTCAAAATTACCGACGCAGAGATATATCTCTTCAAGAGGTATATCCCATTTGGTGGAATCTAAATTAGGGGAAGGTGACATTAGCGGAGCAGCCAGGATTCTTTTAAGTAGTGATGTGGTGGCACCGTGTTCTCCAGAAACGCTCGCAGCTTTGGAGAGCAAACACCCTGCCCCAGCGGATGGCCTTTCTTTTCCCGACCCCCCTGATCCGGATAATCACTCCCTCACAATTACAGGTCGTGAGTTTGTCACAGCCGTTTGTTCCTTCCGGAGTGGCTCCGCTGGCGGTCTCGACGGCCTGAGTCCTCAGCACCTTAAGGACCTTATCTGTTCAGGCGCCGGGGAAGCTGGTGAGTTGCTCTTGAAGGAACTTACGGCTCTGATTAACCTTATGCTCTCCGGCAAGGTGAACGAGGCCGTCATCGACGTTCTGTACGGGGCCAATTTATGCGCCCTGCGCAAGAGGGATGGCGGCATTCGTCCTATTGCCGTGGGAACCACATACCGTCGTATGGCAGCCAAGATTTGTTGCAAATTTTATGGTGAGGTGGTTTCGGATAAATTTCAGCCCCTGCAGCTAGGTTACGGCTCTAAAGGGGGCTGTGAGGCTGCCGTACACGCTTTGTCGACCTACCTAAATTCTGGTAAAGGAGAGGTCATTCTGAAGGTTGACATAAAGAATGCCTTCAATTCAGTTAGTAGGGACACTTTGCTGGCAGAAACTAAAAAAGATATACCCCAAATCTATAGTTTCCTTTGGCAATGTTACAGACACCCTTCTAAATTACTGTATCGGGACAACCTTTTGGAATCTGCTGTTGGCTGTCAACAACGTGACCCCCTCGGGCCAGTGATTTTTAGTTTAGCCATTCATCCACTCATTCGACAGCTAAATTCCAAATTTAATGTTTGGTACCTTGATGATAGAACCTTGGGAGGCGATGTAGAAACTGTTTTAAATGACCTAAAATTCTTAAAAAACGAACTTCATTCCATTGGCCTTGATCTCAACCTTTCGAAATGTGAACTATACTTAGCGGACAGCACTGACAGACAATTGACACTTCCCAAATTTAACGCAATAGCCCCTGAAATCAAAATTATTGATAAAAGCTCTCTTCGTCTCCTTGGGTCTCCAATCTTCGAGAATTCCTTTCCCGTTTTTATTGAGGAAAAAATACAAAATTTCAACGACGTTTCGGAAAGATTGTTACAAATTAATATGCATTCGGCCATCACCCTAATTCGTTACTGCTGTTTTGGCCCTAAATTCCCACGCACTTCCCATTCCCATTCGCGCTTCCCATTTATGGAAACACAATCACCTTTTAGAAAAAATGGACCAAATTATCCGACACACATTAACTTTAATTTTAAATGTGGCCATGGACGACCGAGCTTGGGCGCAAGCTACTCTTCCCATTCGTATGGGAGGCCTCGGCGTCCGCAAAATTTCTAGTATTAGTTTACCGGCTTTTATATCCTCTGTCCACGGCACTGAGAAATTAATCAGGAAAATTCTAGCCTCCACACTGATTAATTTTGATGTTCCGTGCTTCACCGAGGCTATGGATGCCTGGAAACTCGTTTGCCCGAACTCAGCTCTACCCGATTATCCATCTTCCCAAAGACGGTGGGATGAGCCGCTCTGCAGAGTAGTACAGAACAATTTACTTAACACGTCTGCTACCCCTGCGGAGAGTGCGCGCCTGCTGGCTGTGAGTAAGTGGGAATCGGGTCTGTGGCTTCATGCACTACCGTCGTCAAACATAGGTACCTTGTTCGACGACACTACATTCCGCCTCGCTGCTTCCCTACGACTAGGAGCTCCATGCTGTTCTCCTCATCGCTGTCACTGTGGCGAAGTTGTCAATAGTCTCGGACATCACGGCCTGTCTTGCAGCCGAAGTGCGGGTCGCTTAGCGCGGCACGCGAACATTAACGACATCATCCGACGAGCTCTTGTCACCGCCGGCGTTCCAGCTGTATTAGAACCCAATGGCTTGGCATGCGACGATGGCAAGAGACCGGACGGCATGTCTTTATTTCCATGGAAGGTGGGTAGGCCTTTAGTGTGGGATGCAACCTGTGTCGACACTCTTGCGCCATCCCATCTTCCTGGCTCAGCGTGCTGTGCTGGTGCTGCCGCTGCGGCTGCAGAAAACCTCAAGCGGCGTAAGTATAATAACCTTCTTGGTAATTATATTTTCGAGCCGTTTGGGGTTGAAACCCTCGGGCCGTGGGGTCCGAGTGCTCACGGCCTCTTTAAAGAAATCTCCAAACGGCTATTTGACACTTCCCGTGACCCAAGGGCTGGTTTTTACCTTGGGCAGAGGCTAAGCATTGCCATACAACGTGGCAATGCGGCCAGCCTCTTGGGTACATTACCAGTCGACAGCGATGCGGATGAATTCTTCGATGCTATATTTTAGTTTGTAAATAGTTTTAGTTAAGTTAGTATATAATTTTGCTACTTTTATTAATTAATTAGTTATAAATTGTTTGTACCCATTATTGCAATAAACTTACTGTTATAATATTTTTATAATTAAACAATGCTAATATTCACAAATACAAAGGTCATTCAGAATTAAAGTTAAATTAGAACCTTCATTACTTTTTACACCTTCATTCTTACTACTTTTGACAACACTTCCTGTGATACAAGGAATTTTATCAAACAACAGGTATTCATTAGTAAATTGCAGTGTAAAATAATCTTATTACTTTATAGTTGGTTCTCTATTATTGAAACTTATTTAGTTCTCGTATTAAATCATTACATTCAGTTATTGATCATAATACTCGTACTCGCAAATCGCGCCATCTTCGTGACATTAGGTAGCGCTTTGCCATAAACTTTACTATCAAATGACCACTTGTCAATATGACTAAAAACCCAAAAATCATTAATTAAATGTTCCCTTTTAATTCCAACTACAGTTTTGGCTCTAACATCGAAATTAGTTTAATAATTTCACTACCAGTGATATTAACTACCACAGGACTGAGTTCACAAGTTTGGCAATAATAATAATAAACATTTAAACATTAATAATAAACATTTTATTTCTCTTCCACAAAGGTGCTTAAAAAATATGAAGATTACAAAATCTAATAAATCCTTTGTGGGAGACTGGTATCTGCACTAGGAAAACCTGTCACACAGATTACCAGGCCCCCCCCCCCAAAACAGTGTTTGAGTATTTAATCAAATCATAAACATAATATTTACAAAGTATTTTTACCAAATTAATAGTATAATTTAGTAATTTTCGTATCAAAATACGAGAACACAGTAAACAAAAAATAAAAGAGGATAAAAAGTAAACAAAAAAATACAAAAATAAAGTTATTATTGAAGAGTGTGGGTATCAGTGAAGTGGGTGATGTGGTGTGGTGAAGTGTGGTGTAGTATGGCGTGCTAAGGTGTAGTGTAGTGTCGTGTGATGTGATGTTGTGTGGTGCAGTCTGGTGTAGTGTAGGTGTTGTGTGGTGTGGTGTGGTGCAGTACGGTGTGGTGTGATGGACAGGCTGAAAACACTTATCTTAAAACAATAAGGAGACTTTCAGTGCTATCGTAATCTAGGTTCAGTAAATACGCGGAGAGAACTTGCTTGCACTTTGCTTTAGTCAGAGGGTATATTTTTAAAATAGAGTTTATCTTATTGTATAAATAACTGCCAAGGAAACAAAAATTGCGGTGTGAAAGACCACTTTTACTTAATTGAGTGGAACATACATTTGTTTTAATGCGTTTATGAGCGTTTAATGATGGGTAGTTTAAAGTTGAATGTTTACGCAAGATTGTTTGAACGATAAACAGTTGCCGAACAGTAAGAACCTGGCACTTATCGTAGAGTTCAGAGGTAGGGTGAAAAAACAGTAAAGTATGAGCCACCTTTAGCACAGCTCTTTGGGCTCGCTCGATTTTGATCATAAACGTTTTAGGGGCCCCACCCCAAACAGAGATGCAATAGTTAAGTACTGATTGACAAAGTGCAAAGTATACTGTCTTAAGAACCTTCGCACCTGCAACACGTCGTTGGCTTTTAAAAATGAAAATGAGCTTCCTAATTCTCTTGGACAAGAGATCGATGTGGGAATTAAAGTTAAGGTTTCTGTCAATAGTCACACCGAGGTACTTGAGAGAGTCCACTTTTTCGAGTTTTGTGCATGAGCACGAGTAGGAAGAACTGTTGTTACATGAGTGGGCTGTGATATTTAACAAGGGGTTTTGAGTGAGGTGAGTGTTTGTAAGTGTAAATGTTATATATTTAGTCTTGTCTGTATTAAGTGAGAGTAAGTTGTTGTTTAGCCAGGTCATGACAAGCGAGAAACCCATCTGAGCAAAGTGATACACTTCCTCCCAAGTATCTCCATAGAAAAGAAGAGCCGTGTCGTCCGCGAATGTAATAATTTTGCCGTTAGTAAAGTTTAACTGGCAGAGGTCATTGATGAAAATTAAAAAGAGGGTAGGCCCTAAAATACTCCCCTGAGGAATACCGATATTGACCTCACAGTCATCACTCAACCATTCATCAACTACAACACGTTGAGCTCTGCCATTCAGGTAACTTTCGAACAATTTTAGCTGTTCGCCACGAATTCCAAGGTGTCCCAGCTTCTTCAGTAAAAGTGGCGCAGAGACGGTATCAAATGCCTTCGCCAAGTCGAGGAAAATAGTAAGGACCTTTTTCCGCTCATCCAACCTAGACACGATGGTATCAGTCAGTTGATGTACGGCATCGCTTGTTGATCTGCCTTTACGAAAATCATATTGATTATCAGATAAAAGTTTGTTTGTTTCTAGATAATTGATTAATTGCTTGTTAATAACTTTCTCAAGAATTTTGGATAGTGCAGGCAAAATGGATATTGGACGGTAGTTATTGACACAGTCCCTGCTACCAGACTTGTGAATTGGGTGAACTAGGGATTTCTTGAGATCCGAAGGAAATTCACCAGTAGAAAGGCAGATGTTGCAGATAAACGCGATAGGGTCAGATAATAAGTTACTGTATCTTTTAATTAATTCACTGGGAATATCGTCACACTTTACGGCACTAGTGGTTTTAAGAGATGCTATGATGATTGTGATCACATCCACATCAGTGGGCAGGAGGACAAAAGAGAAGAGACAAGGCGGCAGAGAAGAAGTCTGGTATGAGGCAGGGTCAAATCCTGTGATAGATCCCACTAAAGACCTACCGATCCCTACAAAGAATTTATTAATCTCATTGACAGAGTTTTTGGGCTGATTTGGATCAATTAGATCCATTGGTGGACTTTTCTGTTTAGTGGTGTAAGTGATAGTTTTGATGGTGTCCCACAATTTCTTAGTGTTTCCTTGACATTTAGAGAGTTCAGCCTTATCATACTCTTGTTTAACTTTTTTTAGAATGTCATTACAAAAATTACGATAACGTGTGTAGGTTATTTTTGTAACTTCGTCATTTGGATGCTTTTTAGACTTGAGATGAAGATTTTCTCGATTTCGCATGCATCGTAGCAGTCCAGGAGTAATCCATGGCTTAATTAATCGCTTACGTCTCGGAACAGTGATCTTTTTAGTACAAATAATCATCAAAGTTGTTAGGGTCTTGAGGAAGATAGATACAGCGTCATTAGCCCTATCTAAAGAGTAAATACGATCAAAATCAATCGTTTTAATTTTTTCGTCGAGGGATGGATAGTGAATACGTCTTATTGTTTTTGAAAGAAGGTATGAGGAGTTCATATGAGAAAGGCTTATAATGACGCTATAGTGGTCGGTTAGTGTTGTATGGGCAACAAAACATTTAACCGAAAGTTTTGCTTTGACAATTACGTGGTCAAGGCATGTTAGAGAATGGGTAGGGATATAATACGCAGGCAACATACCATGAGAGGCTAATAGATTAAGGTAAATTTCCGCTCTTGCATCCGAAGAAGAATGCGTTATGTCTATATTGATGTCGCCAGTAAGGAAAATATTATTGTATGACGACAATGTTAGTAAAATATTGTTTAGTGATTCAAGAAATTTACAGACATTTCTTTCCCCCGGGGGACGATAAATACAGAGAACCACAGTTTGCGAATTAATAATGATTATCAAACAATTGCCATCTACAAGCGATGGTTCCAATATCTTATAGGTAAGGGTAGATTTGTAATAAACAATGACGCCTTCGTTTTGTGTCCTGTTAGCATGTGTGCTTGCGAACTGGTAACCACTTATGAGTGGAATAAACGGTGTCCGAGATATCCAACATTCCGTTAGAATTATCACCTCCCAGTCAATTTCTGATCGTTTGATGAGGGTTTGCAATCCTGCAAAATTTCGGTTTACACTTCTTATATTTTGTACAAAAATGTTCAAAGGGTAATTCTCGGTATAAATTAAACTGGAGCAGTCATCAATATCACAAGTCCTGGAGTCAGCGACCGTTAACTCATCCAATTCATTATTTATTGATAATTGGGAATTATGATCGAATTTTCCGTAAATGCATAAATGTTACTTTAAAAACTCTGGTTTAAATATAAAGTTTTAATGGGTACAGTTGCTAAGTGGATAGACAAGCCGTGAGAGAATGCGTTAACATGAACCTTGGATGTAATGTTGTGTGTTCTAAAACATAGATGAGTGTAGAGTTTGATGTAGTTTGTGTAAATACGGACAAAAATCAATGAAGAGTTAACATGCGTATAAGTTGTAAAAGTGAACTTAAAAAGTAAACAATAAATAAAAAAAGTTATAACTAAAAATGGTAACAAACATGTTATGGCAAGTTTGATCATTACGGCGGATAGTCAGTGTTGCCCTCGAAGATTAGTGAGATCAGATTCGCTGTCAACTCGAATAGAATAGATGGCGTCTGATCTCAAAGGAACTGATACCTTGATTAATGCTTGTGACAGCATAGCACTTTATGGCTACGCATAGGATTATGTTACTTATAATCTTTACAGGTTGATGCCTTCGCGGCGACATATATATATATAATATATAAGTAGTATATAAGTGTCCATGTAGGTTTATGTGAAATAAAATATTTTGAATTTTGTTTTTTTTTTTTTGTAGTTTTTGCGTGAAAGAGTAACAAACATCCATACATCCATCCATCCATACTCACAAACTTTCGCGTTTATAATATTAGTAGGATATATATATTATATCATATATTATCAGGTTTCCGCTCAGTAATAATTAATTTATTCATATTTTTTATACTTAGATTTGTTTTTTTCTATTTTGTGAATGTGAGAACACTGTAGGCTTAGTGGACTGTAGATTTATTGACCATCATCCATTGATTTATTGATCCTTACTAAAAGTCCAATAATGTAACCCAAAGTGTAAAAATATGACCCGAAAAAATCCTTACCCCGCGTGCGCCGCGAAATCTATTGATTATAGAACAAAACAATATACTACTCTGCAGAACATATAATTGTCTACAAAAAATATCGCCTCACCATAAGTCTAACTATTGTAGTTATCGCACAAAGTGTTTTCTTTTATTTTTTTTAATAATTAAAATGCCGTCGCTTCAAAACTCTTTATTTTGTACCTTGGTATTAATCCTTATCAAAATAAATTAGAACTAGAACTTTTTGAATTATTCAATTCGGACGTTTCATTCAAAAGATATCGCGATATTTGTTGTAGCCAAATAAGTATTAAGTATTGCGCGCGCATGTATGATGTGGTGGACGGTCATGAGGGGACGTCACCATGTATGAAAGAAGGCATATGTTCTAAAAAGTATCCTATGCATTTTATTTCTGAAACTCAGACTGGTGATGATGGTTACCCAACCTACAGGCGCAGGTCTCCAGATAATGATGGAAACACGGGTATATGAATGTGGATAACAGGTGGGTGGTTCCTTATAACCCAGTCTTATCACGAAGTTTCAATGCGCATATCAACATAGAATTTTGTCAATCGGTCAAAGCTATTAAATATATTTGTAAATACGAGTATATTCATAAAGGTTCTGATCAAGCTACATTTTCATTACAAAATATTAATCAAAATCTTATTTATATTTATTTATTTATATATACTTTATTGCACACCAGAAAATACATATAAAAAAATAAAAGCTTGTAATAGTCATTTTAAAACTACAAAACATACAATGGGCGGCCTTATCGCTTTCTGCGATCTCTTCCAGGCAAACTTGAAAAAAAAAAAAAAAAACTTCGTCATTATAGAAGTTTGTTCATACCCTAAAGCTGTCTACAAATATGAGAGCACATTTGGGTGGTGGTAGTACAGGATTTCATTCAAAGTTACTTTTAATAGGAGACGGGAAGGTACCCTAAGTCGATAACAAAATTGAAATTGACCTTGATTTAGGTGAAAAAGTAACTAACATTGAAGACCTAATCTCCAAAGTGTACCCAGATGTAGTCCATATAGAAAACAAAGACTACCAGTGGATGTGTCAAAGAGCAATATTGGCAGCTAGAAATAGTAGCGTTGACGACATCAATAACATGATAAGTAAACTTTCAGGAGATAGCGTGAACTACATGTCCATTGATAAAGTAATGGAACAAGAAAATGCGGTACATTATCTACAAGAATTCTTAAAATCCGAGTGGCCTTCCTCACATTCACTCGAATTAAAAACTGGCTGTCCAATTGTGCTGCTAAGGAATCTTAAACCACCAAATTTATGCAACGGAACCAGACACCAAGTAAAATTCCTTCGCGATAACGTGATTGGTGCTACAGTATTGACTGGTCCAGCAGTAGGGCAAACAGTGCTGATACCTCGCATACCTATGATACCAACGGATTTGCCTTTTCACTTTAAGCAAATTCAATTTCCGGTGAAGATATCGTTTGCGGTAACAATTAATAAAGCCCAGGGACAAACCTTTAAGTACGTAGGAATAGATTTACGCCAAGAGTGTTTTTCGCACGGGCAACTATATGTTACTCTGTCGAGATCTGGTTCGGGTGAAAATCTATTTCTACTTCTGCCGGAAGACAAAACTAAAAATACAGTTTACGCAGAAGTACTTTAATATATCATTGGTTTTTAGTTTTTTGAGAATAACCTAAAACTGTGCATCTACCATATTATCTCAGCATCACACAAAGGTTAACTGGCAGAGAATGCCTAAGGCAAAAAGCCTTTGTACATTTTATTATTGTACAGAAGTTTTAAAATAAATAAATAAATCCTGAAAGTCACTATACCCCCCAAAGTCCACGCGGACGAAGTCGCGGGCACTGCTAGTTATGATTATAATCGTGATGATCTCAAATGTGAGAAGTGCTTTACAGAACAATGGAAGGTGGGGCGGGAGTGGGCAGCGTGGCGTCGCTGACGATGGACTGCGAGGACATGTTCAAGGAGATCACGAAGAAGCTGTATGGCGAAGAGACCAGCGTAGGCGTGGGCGTGGGCGTGGTGGGAGTGGAGTTCCCGGCGGCGGAGCGCGACCTGGACGATGAGCTGCGCCCCGAGGAGCACATCACGGCCTGGGGGCTCGCTGCACTCATGCAGAATGGCTTCCCGCCCCCCGGCATCCTGCAGGCAAGTACCACACACCATCCTTTAAGTTAGAGTTACTAGTAAGATGCAATCTTATAAAAACCGAGCATTAACGCAAAAAAAAAAAAAACCGAGGTTACGAGTACGTCAGTATTATACGTATATATTCTGTGCAGACATTCACTTATCATTTCTATAAAATGAGGATATTGAAAGCAACATCTTCGTCCAATCCACACATTATATTGTCTTAACTACATCTATAGTAATGTCGAAATTAAGATTATTCGTTTCAATAAATTCATAGATTTGATTAAATCAGATACTCGTATAAGAATAATGCAGACAGCGCACTGCGCATTCAATATAATAACGCCTTCAGGGCGCTGTTGAGGCTTCCACCTTACTGTAGTGCGTCAGGGATGTTTGCGGATGCGCACACTGACGATTATTTCGCGATCATGCGCAAAAAAGTGGCATCAGTGATACGTAGATTGAGGGGAAGCAGCAATAGCATTCTGAAGGTGTTTGCAGAAAGGCTAGAAGGGCCTACACTGGATAGATTTATCAAACTGCATGTCAGACATGGGACTTGATGATTCATCTTCCTCCTCTTATCTTGGCTGTATTTTTATTGTGTATTTGTGTTTTTATTGTGTATTTGTGTTTTTATTGTGTATTTGTGTTTCTATTGTTGTACTCATGTGTGTTTAAGTGTTACTACTAACATAGTTTTTAAGTTTTGTACTGATAACTAACACGCTATGGGCGCCTGAAAATAAACGATTTTTATTTTTATTTTATTTATTTATTACTTTAATACTTTTTTTATATTGTCGACGACTTGGCATATTTTTCGGTTTTGGGTAGCTTGTTTTCCCTGTTTTTAACCCTGCTTACCTAATAGGTATTGAACTTTGCAAATTCTCCACTTCAAATGTGTTTTTGACAGCTCGTAGTGCTACTCACTTTGAAAGATTTAATTTTTAACTGTAGTGTAAAGTGTGTGTAGTGTAAAAACAAAAAAAAGACATGTCAAATTAATACATTTATTATTTAAATTCAAATTAAAACGAACCAAATTAAAATTTAGTATCTGTTACATAAAATATTTACTAAGCAAAAAATAAATGCTTTCAGTGGGAGGGACGAACCTAATGTTTTAATAATAAATTTTCAACATTTGGCATCAATTTAGTAAGGTTTAATCTCAAATCTCCTCGGTCCAGTGTCTATGTAAGCACGGGTGGGAAATAAACTTAAAGGTGAGTATACACTAGAGCATTTTCACCGTCCATGTAATGTAACAATCAATCTGCCTAGCCTTTTCTCAACTATGTTGGGGTCGGCTTCCAGTATAACCGGATGCAGCTGAATAACAGTATTTTACATGGAGCGACTGCCTATCTGACCTCCACAACCCAGTAACTGGGTAATACGATACCCCTTGGTAAGACTGGTGTCAGACTTTCGGGCTTCTGACGACTCATAACGACTGTCAAAGATCCACGAATGACAGCCGGGACCAACGGCTTAACGTGCTTTCCGAGGCACGGAGGATTCTCGGTATGTAAAGATGGTCACCCATCCACTGACCAACCCCGGCAAGCGTGGTTTAACCTGATGGATCGACCAGTGCGGCTGTTGTTACTTAGCCACGAGCTCCTCCATGTAATGTAACGTTCTTACTATTGGTACAAAACAAGCAGAAGCTCAATTTAAAAAAAGGATTTCCATGTAGTGTAACGTTCCTACGAATGCTCGACACGGTGATCGAAGTAATTCTCACGTCGAGTGACCATTTACCCGTAACATTCCTTTCTATTTTGCGTTAACTCGTTGTTGAATAGTCGAATCTTCAGTTCGCGTGTGATGCGTTATTTTGCTCGATGAAATGTTATACAAATTCGCTCGTTTGTTTACAAAATCAAGATTTAGGTAACAAAGCGTCGTGCTCATTGTTTTGTTCGTGAAAGGGTGACACATTAGAGCGGAGCGGCTCGATGTTTTCTTACAAGTAAATGCTCTAGTCTATACCTACTCACCTTAAGATTAGTCAGCTAAACTTAAACTTATTTTCGAGGAGAGGCTAATGTTAATTTCGGTCACCTTAAGCCGGCAAAACTTAAGTGTAGCCGTAACCCCTTGGCTAAATAAAAATGATGTAGCAATTAAAAATGACTGAAAGGTTTTATTCTATGGTTCAAACCAAACCTAACCTAGGTTAGGTTAGGTTTGAACCATAGAAATATAAATAACAGGAGAAGTGGCACGGGGGCGTGTCTATATCCGCGCGTCGTGATCACGATGCTCATGTCTCAGGCAAATGACCGTCTCCGCTAACTAGTGCGCTTTCGAACGCGATCGTGGAACACCGAGTTGTTCAGTGGTTTCTTGTAAAAATCGAAGCCAAACTAGAAACTTTATAAATCATAGAACCACCTATCATAAATCAGCACAAGTATTTTACTATATTTGTGTTGAAAATCATGAAAAACAACAAATCGTAAAATATTTCTTGCCTTTACTACGTAATTTTTGTTTTCATATATCACAGCGACTGTACTATTATTGTATTAAATAAATTGCTTCTTTACCACTACCAAAGTATGTCGCTAAGTAACTGGACAAGCAATGTAAAAATCACAAACCGATACGTTCTTTAAGGGGTTGCATCGCGTAGTACGGCCGCTGTAACTTGCGACGAGTTAGTGATGCGGTGGTGCAGATCTACTAACGTATGCTATCGACAACAATGTCGATTGACGTATGAATTTATATTACTATTAAAGTTTATTCTTTAATTTGTCAACAGTTATAGACCGGTTATAGACTGGATGTGAAATCTTGTTTTTTATTCATTAAAATTTTCTCATAATGTTGTTTTTTATTTTTATTTTCTTAATATATTTTTTTAGCTACTTATTGATTATTTATATCATCTTATTATATGTATGTATATCGTTTCCAGGAACGATAAGGATGGATGTTGTCAGGAACTCCCAAAAATTTTTAATTGAATAGTTAATAGATGAATCGATAACTTTCCCATTTAGTCAGTCACTAGCATATATCAAAGTCAAAGTCAAAGTCAAACAATTTATTTCAATTAGGCACATAAAAGGCACTTATGAACGTCAAATTTACAAAATGTGTAATAAATAGCATATATGCAAGTGTGAGCGCGACCTCGTATTTATTGGGTTTACTGATCTGCATTGTGTAGTTGTGGCTAGGTAGTAGGGATGAATTGGAGACATTGGGTTTCGATACATTTTCAACTACCGGGCCTATCTCCTTCTTTCTTATATCTATGGTTAGAACTGTGACCAAACAACGCCGAGGTCCGTTTAGGCACAACGGAATGTGAACTAAAAAACTACCACATGTGGTTCAGTTCTAACCTAACCTAGCCTACCTTTCAGCCATTTTCATTTGCTACTTATTTTTAGCCAAGGGCTTACGGCTACACTTAAGTTTAGCCGGTTAAAGATGAAATAAATAAACATTAGTGTCTCCTCAAAAATAAACTCAAGTTGAGCTGGCTAATGCTAAGTTTATTTCCACACCCGTCTTTAGCCGTAACATATATACAACCCATATTATACCTACCTAGAACAGCCTAGCACTGTAATTAAATTGAAGTGAGTCCTGGGAGTGAGCACTATTTTGATCTGTTTTATGGTAATGTCCGTTTGCGTGTCGCAGGCAAACTTCACACCGCGTATCGACCCGAGCGCGGAGGACCGCTGGACGGCGGCGGAGGAGCCGCTGGCGTGGGCGCACTCGCGTATCGCGTCATACAACCCGGCGCAGCGCCTTTTCAAGTGCGCTGACTGCGAGTGCGTGGGTTTCCTTGCGCGCGTGGCCGAGCACTGGCTGGGCACGCACTCGCAGGCGCGCGCCTTCCAGTGCCCGCTGGCTGGCTGCGGCTTCGCGTCGGGCTGGGCGCGCGGCGTGCGCAGCCACCTGGCGCGCGACCACCACTCCGACCCCGCCGCCGCCGACCACCTGCTGCGCGACAACCCCGCGCTCGACGACCTCACGCGCTACCTGCAGCGCCTCAAGAACAAGGTAACCAACCTCACTTCAGTTCTAGCACCTAGCCGAGCGGCCATCAGATTCTGAGAAGGGTTGTTCCCTTTCTTTCACTGCATTCTCCATATGCAAGAGTTTTAAAAGATAAAGTATATTTAGTAACCTAATCCGCTTAACTATTCATAAAGAGTCATACAGAACCCTGAAAGAAATCGACAACGAGGTATCCTCAGGATGACGATTGACTTATTGCGAACCCGGACCAGACGTGTGGACACGTCAAGCGTCGAGAGCAGAGTAAGCCACTTAGCAAGTTAGCATGGGGATGTCACGACGCCCCCTAGCGGGGGCGTCGTGACGGAGGCTTTGCAGTGGTCTGCTAATACGGGCCCCTCAATATATGCGCCTTATGCGGCTGTGGGTAGTGGGTGCGGAGTTTAAGTAACAACCCGTGTGTATGGTTGCTATGAATAAAACCGTAGGAGCACCGCGACGCTTATAGAGGCGTCGCTTTCTTCACGACATCCCGGCGATGTGTCCCTGCCAGATGAGACCCCCAGTTACCTGGGGGAGGCCCAGAAGAGGACGACCAGCATCAGAGATTTGTAACAGAAAAGATCGATTAGAAAATCATAAAAAATCTGGTGGTTACAAAAGACATTGCGATGATTGTTATGGTATAAACATAGGTCAAACGGGTCGTGATTTTCAAATTACATATAAAAAGCATATTGCAGCGTACTGGAATATTTATCCAGAAATATCCCATTTTGCTCAACACTTAATAGATTCAGGTCATTCGTTAAATAATAAAAAAACTTTCAAAATTTTATACACATTTGATAAAGGTTTCAGAATTTCAGTACTAGAGAGTTTGAGAATTGCAAAAAATTATACAGGGAACGTTACACTGTTGAACGAATTAAATACAAGTATTACAAGGTCACCTTTGTTGCGATTGTTCGCAGCCCCTTATCGCGCTGATAACGATCCTAGCCGAAGTGGGCGGGGCTGATATCCTATATAAATGAGGTTGTCGGGCGAAGTGGCTCACAACACAAGCCGCTCACACAAACACGACTGCTTATCCCTCAATCCGTAAACGGCTAGATCTGTGAGCGGGGCGAGGGAAAGCTACATATCTACCTGTAGGTGCGTCGAGTCGGCATCTCTGTCGCTGGTCGTCTTCGTTGAGCCTCCCCCAGGCAACTGGGGGTCTCACCTGGCGGGGACAGACCGCCGGGATGTCGTGAAGAAGCGACGCTATAGGATTATAGCGTCGCGGCGCGCCTACAGAAAATTCATAGCAACCATTCACACAGACGCACTTTGCCTGCGTCATTGCTACAGGCCGTTCAAGGCAAACATATTGAAGGGCCCGTATTAGCGGGCCACTGTGGTGCCTCCGCGGGCGAGGGGCGAAGCCCTGACCCCGCACGCCACGCCCCCTTACGGGGGCGACGCGACATCTCGACTTGTGGCTCACTATGCTCTCGACGCTTGACGTATCCACACGTCGGGTCCGGGTTCGCAACAAGTCAATAGTCATCCTGAGGATTCCTCGTTGAGAGATGAAACACGTGTCGATTTCTTACAGGGTTCTTTATGGCTCTTTAAGAACAGTTATGCGGATTAGATTACTAAATATACGTCGTCTATTGTATTTTATAATGAATTTCCGCAAAGTCACGCCTGAGTCAATCAACTAAAGATTCTGTTGTGCTCAGGTGGAAGCAATGCGCAACGAACGTCGGCCGAGCACAGGCGAAGCGCCGGTGGGTGAGGTGACGGGGGGCGTGGCGGCGGCTGGCCCGGGTGACGCAGGCAAGCGCTACGTGTGCACGGCCTGCCCGTACGCCACAGACCGACGCGATCTGTTCACGCGCCACGAGAACATCCACCGCGATGAGAAGCCCTTTCACTGCTACCTGTGCCAGAAGCAGTTCAACCGCGCTGACCACGTGAAGAAACACTTCTTACGCATGCATCGCGATCAACCCTATGATTTGAATCGTATCCGACGTTCGGCGTCGATTGTGAAACCGAGCACGGCGCCCCCGGCATTGCACTACTACAGCAAGCCGGCGGGTGAACCGCCACCCGCGGCGGCACCGGCGCCGGCCCCGGCGCCTCCTCCGCCGACGCCGGCGCTTCAACCGGAGTACCGGCCACCGCCCATTGTCAAGCTAGAGCGGCCGCCGCTCGGCAAGACGGAGCCGGCTTCTGCGGCCGCGCACCACAAGCCGGCCGCGCCCTCGCCCGCCGCCGCAGCCGCCGCAGCCATCAGACGCAAGGTAGTAGTACCTTGCCGCACTTACACTTACATTCGATTCGGTTGTAGACTTGATGTAATTGAATCACTATAGGTAAGTTTTATTTTCTATTACCATTGGTTCACAAATCGGGCAATACAATATTACTTACATACCAAGTAGGTAAATTAATTGTAAATTTTAAATACTGGTATTCAGCTGCATCCGATAAGACAGGAAGCCGACCCCAACATAGTTGGAAGGTAGGAAAAGGCTGGCAGATAGACTAGGTAAGTAAACTGAAAGAAACACATAACACTGCAAGCCCTAAAACAGTCAACACAACATGCATGTAAAAGAAATAAGAGCTACCTAGTCAAACTTATCGCAGCGAAGTCCAAACTATACAATAAGAGCTACCTAGTCAAACTTATCGCAGCGAAGTCCAAACTATACAATAAGAGCTACCTAGTCAAACTTATCGCAGCGAAGTCCTAACTATACAATAAGAGCTACCTAGTCAAACTTATCGCAGCGAAGTCCAAACTATACAATAAGAGCTACCTAGTCAAACTTATCGCAGCGAAGTCCAAACTATACAATAAGAGCTACCTAGTCAAACTTATCGCAGCGAAGTCCTAACTATACAATAAGAGCTACCTAGTCAAACTTATCGCAGCGAAGTCCAAACTATACAATAAGAGCTACCTAGTCAAACTTATCGCAGCGTAGTCCAAACTATACAATAAGAGCTACCTAGTCAAACTTATCGCAGCGTAGTCCAAACTATACAATAAGAGCTACCTAGTCAAACTTATCGCAGCGAAGTCCAAACTATACATTGATATAAAATAAATAAGAGCTACCTCGTCAAACTTATCGCAGCGAAGTCCAAACTATACAATAAGAGCTACCTAGTCAAACTTATCGCAGTGAAGTCCAAACTATACAATAAGAGCTACCTAGTCAAACTTATCGCAGCGAAGTCCAAACTATACAATAAGAGCTACCTAGTCAAACTTATCGCAGCGAAGTCCAAACTATACAATAAGAGCTACCTAGTCAAACTTATCGCAGCGAAGTCCAAACTATACAATAAGAGCTACCTAGTCAAACTTATCGCAGCGAAGTCCAAACTATACAATAAGAGCTACCTAGTCAAACTTATCGCAGCGTAGTCCAAACTATACATTGATATAAATAAGAGCTACCTAGTCAAACTTATCGCAGCGAAGTCCAAACTATACATTGATATAAATTAAGAGCTACCTAGTCAAACTTATCGCAGCGAAGTCCAAACTATACATTGATATAAAAAAAAAAAGTAATTGCTACGAGGTTGATGCCTAAAATATAGTTTTTTGAAATTTGTCTATTTATTTATTTATTTATATTTATTTATATATACTTTATTGTACACCAGAAAATACATAGTAAATCATAAATTTAACACTACAAAACATAGGTACAATGGGCGGCCTTATCGCTTTCTGCGATCTCTTCCAGGCAACCTTGGACCTTGTCTATTTGTCTGTTTATATTTTTGTCTGTTTGTCTGATTATATGTTCCAGCATCACGCAAATAAGTAGGTACTACCTGATAGATTTTGTTAAAATTTTGCATAGATATAAGAGTGAGGCCTCATTAGTGCGTTGCGTTGCGCCGCCGCAACGGATCAACGCATTTATTTTAATTTTATTTATTTTAAGAAAACTTACAGCTAATACATTCGAGTAGTCAGTAGTAATATGTAGAAGAAAGCCAATTACAAGTTTCCACTTATATAAACTTATGTATAAAATTGACAAAACGGTACAAACAGCGTAAGAGATAAACATAGAAACAACTGAGAATAAACAAAGGAGTGAGTTTCGGAGTCTCCTAACACAGGCATTGTTTGCCTAAAAGGAGGCTCCAAACACAAATCATTGTTTAAGAAGTATTTTGATTAAATAAAAATATTTCAATATTTCATTTTTCAAAAAAAAAGAAACATCATTACGCAACAATGCTACTCTTCAAAGAAAAGGTTACTTAACATTTTCTTTAATAGCTGGACACTATTCGTAAATAAATCAAGCTCATCAACATCCCGGCACACCTGAATAAACATTCAACATGCTCTTAAAATGTATGTATTTTGCCTATATATAGTTTTCACAATAGGTACATGAAGGAGATGAGGTCTCCGAAGAAACACAGATGGTACACGAAGTCCAATCTTGGCCACCAGCTCCGACACGTCGGTAGACCCGTTCATTATACTATATAGGAAAGCAAGATCTGCAATTTTTCTTCACTCGTGTAAAGGAAGAATATGAAATTTCTTACACCGACTAGTATAGTTAGGAAGATAAGTATTTTAACGATATTGAGTGTACCTTAAAAATCGCCTTTGAATACTTTCGAAGCGATTAATATAAACATTGTAATTTGGATTCCATATTTGAGAAGCATATTCGAGATGGCTACGGACAAAAGCACCGTATAGAATTTTCATGGTTTTGACATTCTTAAACTCGGAGGAGACCCTAAAAATAAAACCCAACGCTTTAGAAGCCTTGTTGACTATATTGTCAATGTGCGCATCAAACAAAAGCTTTGAGTCAAAAGTTACCCCAAGGTCCTTGATGACGTTGACTCTGGCAATTGAGGTATTCGATAATTTGTAATCATACCTAATAGGGTTTGGCTTACGAGTAAATGTACACACATAACACTTAGAAATATTTAAAGCCAACCTATTTTGATCGCAGTAGTCATGGAACCGGTCCAGATCCTCCTGCAATAGATGTGCATCCTCAATGGTTGACACTTGACTCAGAATTTTCATGTCATCCGCGTATATTAAAATTTTAGAATTTAGGAAACAAGAGGCGATGACATTTACAAAAATATTGAATAAAAGAGGTCCTTATAAGGATCCTTGGGGAACCCCGACGGAATGTAAATCGCTCTCAAGGTATAACCGTTGAGGACTACAGTCTGGCATCTATTTTCAACTGGGCGGAGCGGGAGGACGTGTCAGACTTTTACTGACTAAAACCCACCCGTGTTCCTTCCGTTGCCTGAGTGCCGGGGCCGCGATATCCCTTTCGGACAAACTCGCAACCCTGGCAGGCATTGGCCCTTACGGACCCCGTCAGTTGGTGCTGACATCTTTTGAGGCGCGCGTGGACACAACGCGCCGTCGACCCGGGCCTGGTCCTAATCTGACGGCGAGCTACCCATTGCTCACCGTCCGCAAGCCAGCGCATACGGTGGCCGAAAGTCGGCTTGCGCCTCCCGACTCCCGGGGCGTCTCCTGCGGCGACGTACAAGGAACCCCTCACACCAATCCAGTAGTTGGTAACATTTTGGAAGCCAGAGACCAGGGCATGGGGACCCTTCTTGTCCTATTAGATTTTTCGCGTGCTTTTGACTCTATTAATACTTCGCTTCTTCTCTCCAAGCTATCTTACTATGGGTGTGATGTCGGAGCAGTTAAATGGTTTGAAAGTTACCTCAGTGGTCGAACACAGTTTGTCCAGGTGACATGCGACAGTAACGGAGATACCATATCTTCTGGCCCGAAGCCCGTAGACAGGGGCGTACCACAGGGATCGATCCTTGGCCCGCTTCTCTTCATCCTGTACAGTGCTGACATCACCAATTGTCTGATCAACAAGTTCCAAGTTCCACCTTTACGCCGATGATTTGCAGTTGTACCTCTCCTTCTGCTCCCAGGATACTGCTGAAACTGTAAAAAGAATAAATGAGGATTTATATAGGATATATGCTTGGTCCAGAAGAAACTCCTTGGTCCTGAACCCTAGTAAGTCCAAGTATATTGTGATGGAATCTAGGGATTTCCTGAACAAAATGCTTGCTTGCAGCCTGGACCTCGGGATCGATGGTTGTGGTGTGGAAAGGGTTCTAGAGGCTCGGAATCTTGGGGTAGTATTTGATGGGCAGCTGCATTTCGAAACTCACATACTGGAGGCCGTGCGCAACTGCTTCTACCGACTCAAGCTCTTATATCGTGTCCGTCCCTACATAAGTGTGGATATGCGTGTCATGCTGTGTGAGTCACTTGTTCTATCCAAGCTGAACTACGCTGACACTGTGTATGGGGCGTGCATTCTCGGTAGAAGCGAAAAGCTTATCCAGCGGATGCAGAATGCTTGCGCAAGATTCTGCTACAATGTCCCACCTAAATCCCACATCACTCCTTTTTTAAATAAGGGTATGCTATAAAGACAGTCGGTACTTTCAGAATGAAATTTAAACAGCACTTACTACAGCTTCAAAAGGATACCCATTAAACTTACCCCTGATCTGCACGCGTCTGGCGATGGTGGCGAGCGTTTGGCAGCGATTGTTCACTGAGACACAGTAGTTCTTGCACAGTAGTATTTGTTTTTTTTTTTTTCTTTGGCATTGTCTGTCATTAGTAAAATCTTAACTCCTATGCCTCCTATGCCTCTCATAACATTAGTTTATCTATAAGCCGTTAACTGACTACCACGTAACACTTTTCATTATATTATTCACTATATTATTGTAGCACAGCCGTAATGTATTTTTTATCTATTCTTTGCCGGTGTCTGCTGCGTCTCCTTACTTGTCACAACCTTTAGTTATTACTCTCTGAGGTCACAACGATGCCATAGAGTACCATAGATACTGCTTTAGTTATTACTCTGAGATAGATACTAAAGGCATAGACAAGTAACTGATGTTACGCCGGATACAGACACTCGGACTACTTAAATTTTACTTTTTATTATACATATTTCACACACCAATTTCCATAATTTTTATTTTATTTAAATATAATTCTGTATCTATCTTTCCGTGACATCACTGCGGGCCCTATGCTGAGATAGGGGCCTTTTGGCCTCGTACAGGACTTTTTTAAGTATACTTTGTCTTTTTTATTTATGCTTAGTGTGTTTTTAGTTTAATTTGTGATTTCCTGTGCGAGTCCCAATAAATACTTTTTCTTTCTTTCTTTCAATCCCTAAGCAATTTGTGCATAAGAAGCGCATGATCTATTCAGCAGATCAAAACATTTACTTTAGTCAGTGTAGGTATATAACGTCGACCTGAGACCTCCTGGATATATGCTCTGAAAGATAGTCGCTACAGACCACGAGATTGGATGTGATGGAGCGACCTTTTAAAAATCCATGTTGATGTTCGGAGAATTTTAATTTAAGCGAAGAAGAAAGTTGTACGTGTACGATTTTCTCCATAATTTTAGCGAACACACAGAGTTTGGAGATCGGTCTATAGTTTTCAACGCTGTCTTTAGGTTCTTTTTTATGAATCGGCGTTATACTCGTATACGCTGACTTCCAGATTGTAGGCACCACTCCCAAGTCGAGTGACCGTTTCAATAATAATGTCAATGGAATTGATAGACATAAGTATGCACATTTGGTTATAAAAATTGGTGAAATATTATCCGGGCCAGCAGATTTGTTAATATCCACTTGCTTTAGCAAGCGAAAAACCTTCTCCTCCTGCATATCAATATAGCAGATGTCCGATACGACACCGGTAGACTGATCCATTCTCGCAGGGTCTAAGAATACATTTGCGTCGCGTCGCTCTTGGAAGTTCGAAAAGAAACAGTCAACAAACATTATTGCAGATTTCCTCCCCGTGACTAGACGACACTTCACCAAACCTTAATACCGATGGTTTTTTGTTTAGATTTAACACATTGCCAATAGGCCCTAGGATTTTTTGAAATGGCTAATTCAATGTTTGCTATACAGTGTGGATTTTTGAGATGGGGCAGTAAGGACAGCTACCTTAACCGTGGGCGCTAGAATAAAACGGTCTTAGGAGACTGTCCTTAACTTTTTGAGACATTTTGATTTGCATTCACAGATTTTGAAAAAAAATTACAGTCGGCAAGAAAATGGGCAGTTTTCACAAAAACTTTTTTTGATGCCATTTGATGCTGTTTTTTATAAGGATCAAAAAATTCTACTAGACCAACTGAGGTTTGAGTACTAGAAAAGTCAGAAATCGCAAAAAACTTTACCCATACATTTCGTAAGAAAGAAACTCCAACAAATCATTCATCAACTCATCATCTACAAATCATTTATATAATGAATTAATAAATACTAATTGTAACCCTCATTCCATAATAACTTTGACCTTACTGAAGATTCCTTGTTGAAACAGAACTATAGTTATAAATGTAGTTTTAAGAAAATGAAAGAATATGCAAAACTTAATAGAATAATTAAAAAATGTTACCAAATTAAGAGACAGCAAAAACACTTTTCCAAAAATATTCCACGGAGAAAGAAACGTATTGATCTAATCAATAAATTAAATAATTATCAAATCAAATTAGAAGACAGCAAAAACATCTATGAAATTGATACACAGCGCTTACAGTCCGACACACAGGAACTTGAGGGCAGACTTAGTTCCCTTTTCATTAAATATGTGGGCTCTCAGAATCAAATTAAAGAACATATTCTTGCTGCTAATGAGTTAGATTAGTGTCAGTGTACTTGTCAGAAGGTTTCAAACCCTGGTGCTGTCCAGCCTGAGGAAACGGAGGACCCGTCCCAGACTGAGAGTTTGTCTCAAGACTGTATCCTCAACCAAGAGTATATCTTGGTTGAGGAAGATATTGATATTGTGCAAGAATTATCTCAAGTGGTACAGTCAGTAGCTAGTAGTATTTCCTCTTGTAGTAGTCAAGTTTGCTATCGGTCAGTTATGTTTTCAGATAGTATAGGAAGAGGGTTAGGGAAATTAGTTAGTAACAAATTGAGTTTTTCTACTCAAAACTATTGTTTACCTGGGATATCCTTTAAAGAAATAATGACATCAATTACAAGAAATCAAGATGATTCTAATACCAACATAACTGTATTTGTAGGAAATAGTTCCCAGGTCAGAAAAGAAGATATCACTGACAGTGTTACTGAGATTTTAAAGTTAAATTGTAATAAAGTTATCTTATTCATTATATAAATATGCTTAATAAGCATATCCAGTTCCTAACTGTAAGTCACTACAGTGACCAACTTATATTTTTTGACACCAACAATTTTGTTGATAGATTGAAATCGACAAGGAATACAATGTATCTGCCCATTAGGTTTAGACTTAAAATAGCTAGGCTATTAGCTTATATTAACTCAGACATAAGTAGTATGTCGAAGTGTAGTACTATAATTAACACCTCAATTATCTATATATAGTATAAAACAAAGTCGCTTCGCGCTGTCTGTCCCTATGTATGCTTAGATCTTTAAAACTACGCAACGGATTTTGATGCGGTTAGTTCTATGTTCTATGTTATGGGGTTTGGTTTCCGCACTTAGTCCTTCAGTGGACCATTGTGCGTGGGCCATAGCGGCCGTTGGTGGTTATTCCAACCAGCCCACCTCCCTCCAGAAGTTAATTAAATCTCCTGGTCTGTTCAGAACATCTGTGAAAGATCTGGGTGTCCCGAGGGTCTGTGTTCTAATCTGGGTGACGCCTGTGCATTCAAAAAGCACGTGCGTGACGGTTTCCTAAGCCTCCATGCACGCCCTGCACAGAGCACTGTCCGTTATGCCTATTGTGTGAAAGTGTTTGTTCAGCGAGCAGTGGCCCGTGATGGTCCCCGTCACCAGGCGCAGGCCGTTCCTATCCAGGCGTAGTAAACGCCGGGTTAGCCTGGTATCCAAGGATGGCATGGCTTCCTTGGATTGCCTGCAGCCCGGTGTCGAGGTCCACCAGTGCTCAGCTTGAGTATGGGTGAAATCCTGCAGCCATCTGCGTATCTGGTTGAAGGGGATGGGTACGATAGGCTCGGGTCCACAGTCCGCCGTGCTGGATCCTCGTCTAGCAAGTTCGTCAGCAGCGTCGTTACCTAGCGAACCGCTGTGTCCTTTTATCCATTGCAGTGTCACCGTGTTGCGGCTAGATACCGTTATTTGTTCGAGTGCATTGTGACATTCTAGTGTCAGCTTTGAGGTAATATGTGTTTTCTGTAAGGATTGAAGCACTGAGCGCCTCAGTGCTTCAATCCTTACAGAAAACAACATATCGGAGAGTATGCGTATGTGTGTGTCCGTAACTCTCCTGGGTTTTAGGGCGTGGACCGCTCGTATGATGCCCACACACTCGGCCTGATAGACGGTGTTGAACATTCCCAGCGGGCTGGATATCTTTATGTTGAAGTCGTGTGAGAAGACTCCAACTCCAGTCCCGGAGTCGGTCTTCGATTCGTCGGTATATACTCTCATTTCTTTCGAGCCTGAGTAGTCACACTGTTCTTTATTAAGTATTATGTTGTAGTGCCTATGAAAGTGGTATGTTTCCGAGGCTTTATCACAGGGTGATGCCATCATTGGTCGTCGTTTGATCGCATCTTCCTTTATGCGTGTGTGCTTAACTCTAGAGTCTTTGCATAGTGTACCGGATACATGGAGCCTAAAGGCGGCTAGGGCCACCTCCTCCCGCACGATGAGGTGCAGAGGAGGCAGTCCAAGCATTGCCTGTAGGGCGGCAGTGGGTGTAGTTCTCATACTGCCAGTGATTGCAACACAAGCAAACTGCTGCAGTTTTTCGAGATTCCTTTGGGCTGTGCTCAGGTCTGTCCTGGGCCACCAGACCAGTGAGCCGTATGTGATATTTGGTCGGATGACTGTGGTGTATAGCCAGTGGGTGACCCTGGGGCTAATTCCCCAGTTCCTGCCAAGCAGTCGCTTGCACTGCCACATATGCTGGCTTTTGTGATAATATAGTTGGTGTGTTTTGCCCAGTTCAGCTGTTTGTCCAAAAAGATGCCCAGGTATTTAGTTTCAGTTGATAGGTTTAGGGTTGTTCCGAAGAATCGAGGTAGCTGTAGTGTTGTCAGTTTTCGCTTTTTTGTGAAGAGAATCAGTTCAGTTTTTGTAGGGTTCACTGAGAGTTGGTGCCTGCTGCACCATTCCTGTACTATTTTTAGGGCTTGACGCATTAGGTTGCATAGAGTGTTTTCGTGGGTGCCGTTTATTACAATGGTTATGTCATGGGGTCGCGGGTTTGTCTGAAAGGGATATCGCGGCCCCAGCACATAGGCAACGGAAGGAACACGGGTGGGTTTTAGTCAGTAAAAGTCTGACACTCCCTCTCGCTCTGCCCAGAGCGGGAGGAGTCATTTGATGATTTCCTAACCAAAAAAAAAAAATATCGGCGTAGCCTACTGTGAAGTAACCTTTGTCATTGAGTGTTTTGATGAGGCTGTCTACAACAAGGTTCCATAGGAGCGGCGAGAGGACTCCTCCTTGCGGGCAGCCCTTCGCAACGATGGCCCTCGTAGTGTCATTTACTGTGACTTGAACAGCTCTCAGTTTGAGCATGTTGGTGATCCAGCCACTCAAGGTCGGGTCTATGTTGTGACTGTTGAGTGCCATGTTAATGCTGTTGAAAATGGTTTTGTCAAAGGCTCCCTCGATGTCAATGAAGGCGGCCAGTGCTGAGCATTTGTGGTCCACTGCGCATTCAATTTTGGAAATCACGCTGTGCAGCGCGTATTCTGTTGATTTGCCTGTGGAATATGCATGCTGGTATTTGTGGAGTGGTTTAACCCGAAGAGGTCCGTCTCGGATGTGCCATCACAGAGCCTCTCGAGGATTTTCAGAAGAAAGGATATGAGGCTTATAGGTCTATAAGCCTTGGGTTGCGTGTAATCGGTTTTTCCTGGTTTGGGTATGAAAATGACTTTTACCTCGCGCCATGCGAGAGGTATCTGTCTGAGTGCTATGCAGGCTCGGTAGACCTCCACCAGCCATGGTGTTAGATAATCTACCCCCCACTGCAGCAGGGCTGGAAAAATGCCATCCAGCCCTGCTGACTTGTATGGCTGAAAGGTGTTGATAGCCCACTTTATTCGGTCTTCTGTTACTATATTGCGGGCAATTGACCAGTCTTGATCCGTTGGGGTCCATTCTGGTTCAGCCTCCCACGTCCTGTCTTCCAGGATTTTACAGTCTGGGAAGTGAGTCTCGAGAAGGACCTTACTGGTTTCAAAGTCAGTTAGTGTGTATGAGTTATCGGGTTTTTTCAGCGCGCCAGAGTTCGGTCCTGATCAGCTGATAGGATCTTCCTTACCCTTGCGGCTTCATTATTAGTTTCGATGGATTCACAGAATTTACGCCAGGCGGTCCTACTGGCGGTTCTGATCTGCTTTTTGTATGTATATTGTGTCTCTTTGTATATCTCCCAGTCGTCCGGGAGCCTCGTGTTTTTTGCTCTGTTAAATTGCTTACGTAGCGCATCTCTGAGTTTGCTAAGTTCAGCGTTCTACCAGGGGTTTCTCTCCTTCTTGGTTTGTGGCGCTCTTAGCTTACAGGGCCAGGATTTTTTCGCGCTTTGTCAGCAGGCGTACTTCACCACTGGCCGGAAGAGTATTAGAGCCGCCAGGTCCGTCATTTTTCCCCGTCCCTGTCTGTCCGTGCTGGTCTTGGTTTTTGTCCGGGTTCGTCTTGCTATTCCGCACGATGCTCTGTTGCCAGAGGCTCGTGGGAGGCATAACCCGTGTCGTGGGTGTTGGCGCGTGGGTCGCAGCCGTAGTGGTAGGTAAGGGCGCGTTTGTCGCAGCCGAGGTCGTGTTTGTGGGCGCGTTAGCCGCAGCCTGTGTTATGGGCGCTAGATCAGCAGCCGGCCGCGCTAAAAAGCGCGGCAACAGTTTCTCCATAAGAGAGCAGTTTGAGCCCCCCCCCCATATTACGTTGGGGGCTAACCGCCGAAGCGGTGTGGGATTCCCCGGCTTGGCCGGGACCCACCTGGGTAGAAAATTCTTCAACCTGCTTATTCATTTTGGTAAGGGGTGGGCTTTTTTGGAATCGAGGTTACCCTTCCTGATGATGCGGTTAGTTTAAATAGATAGAGTGATTCAAGAGGAAGGTTTTTGTGTATAATACATTAAGGTTTTGTGTAAATTTTCTGAAATATGACGATTATTGTCGAAGATGTCGGAAAAAATCATGCCGACTGGGAGCTTTACTGGCGTGCGCCGCGTAAGCCGTAAGAGATACATCAAATTTATGTTTTACAGAATTGTATATCTTAAAAAGTTCAAAAATAAAGTCCGCGATGGCATATGTTTATCTTCTAAGGATGACCTACAGTAACCAATTTTATCTTTCAGAATTTGATAAAAAATAATTTGTTATTTTATTTCCGAAGCTATTTTGACCGGTATTTTATTTATCCTTATCCAATACAATATATTATTTAAATCGGGCATTTAATGGACATTAAAACATGCCTTGACATCATATTAATATGAATACTTTAAAAGATATCACAGATTCAAAATTACGCGTGACCTAATAATTATGGTTGCCGACAACGCGGGCGCAGCGGTAGGAATCAATGACTTTTCCTCGGATATTAGGTATCTAACTAATCCCGAGTACGTTCCCGTAGGATATTTTCCGACATCCACGCGGGCGAAGCCGCGGGCAAAAGCTAGTTAGTAATAATTCTAATGTACAGGTGGCCACCAGCTTAGAGTATATATCACTGGAGAAGCCATAAGCGCAATATTCCGAACAAAAAAGTCTGTCACTTTTTGCGGGGGACGGGGTAGCTACTGTCAAAAATTAACAATAGCTGCTCGCCCGGATAGAGAAGTCCGTACCATATTTTTTATTTTTATCGATATCGATATTCATTCGGAATTTTGCTTGAACCCAGAAATAAAACAGCTGTTGCATAAAATCAAAATCAAAATCAAAAGTCATTTATTCAAACTAGGCTGAGAATCAGCACTTTTCGAACGTCAAAATTACATAAGACAGTCCCCCAAAACGCCCACCCTTCACCACTTCCTAGTGCGTTAGCTGGGAAGAAGAAGTGGCGCAACAAACTCCCCAGCTGCACAGCTGTCTGTTCAGTTAGAAGAACAAAAAAAAGATTCTATATAATAGTATTCAAAATAATTTACATTAAGCAACACAAAACATAATTTAAATTATTAGCCATATATAAGCTAGCACACGCCAATATACCAAACAAAATCATCGAGAACTATACTCAGGCAGAAATAAAAAACAAAACGTAAACAGAACTTAATATCTTAATAAAAGCCACCAGGCATAAAGGGCGTGCCCGCTTACATATAGTTGTAACTGGAAGTTATAAATGATAAACTAGGACCATCGAGGTAAAATAAATAAACAAACAGTTAATTACTAATAGTAATAAATAATATGATCAATTGTCGAGGTCACTAGCTAACCACATATTGCAATACAACTCATAAAAAAAACATTGTGATGAGTAGATTATGTCAACAATAATTAAATTTAAATAATTTGACTTTTATAGTCAAATAAATTAAACAATTACTTATATAAACTCATATAACTTGTCAGTGGGTAAGCTGGAGAAAGAACATAAACATTGCCTTTTGCCTTGAGTCAAAGTAACTTGCAGACCGTGTACACGGCAAGGTCAACGCGCTTCCCTAATTGAAATCTAGTGTATTTTACGAGTCTCCGAGTACAGTTTTGTGTAAAATCTATATTAGACAACAATTACAAAAACATTAACTATAAACCAATTGTTAAACTTATTCCATTGTGGTGATTAAAACAACTTAAAAATTTAAAAATAAATAAAACTTCGTTTTGTGAGAACATCGAACGTGTGTGTGTTGAAACGCGTAAGCGACGGATTGTGCCCGGCGCTTTAGACCTTTTGGTCGCGACGTTCTCTACTGAGACGATACGTTATTAGCGGCAGTGTGGGTACGTACGAATCTTATTCACCCTACTATTATATTTGAACCAACTATAATACGATGCCGAAGTGCGATAATTGTAACAAAACAATTACAACTAAAAACCCAGGATTAGAATGTTGTAAATGTGGGAAAATCGTGCATGCAAATACATCATGCACCGGGCTCACACAAAAGCAAATACTAGCTATTCGTAACTCGGAAACTTTGGAATGGACTTGCAGCGAATGTCACCGACATACTCCTGTCAGGAAATCATTTATCGTCCCAGAGGAAGACGATGATGAGGTTGACGAACCAACTTCTAGGACGACCACATCATCTAACTTTCCGATAGATATGAAACAATTGCTAACAAATATTTCTAAGGAGGTTCAAAAAATTGTCCAAAAAGAACTGGAGCCCTTACAGTCTTCTATTGAATTTTGCACTGGGAAAATTGATGATTTTGTGGAATCGATTAAAATGATGAAACAAAAGCTGAAAGATATGGAAAATAAAAACAACTATCTCTGTAATAAAATTACCCACTACGAAACCAAAATCTCTTCTTTAGAACAGCGCTTAAACGAGTCAGACCAAGATAAATTGAACAACTTTATTGAAATAACCGGAATCCCTTATATAAAGAACGAAGAACTGTTTCAAATCTCAAGTAATATTGCTGAAAAAATGAGCATAGATAAGTCCGTGATAAAAAGCGTGAAACGTTCGAACACGCATCAGAACCAAGGCATTCTACAGTTAGAATTGGGGAATACTAGGGACGTGGAATGCTGGACACGTTCCGCTAAGCAATTTAACTTCACATCAGCTGATATATTGTCCAACGTATCTCGTAATGAAGCGCCTGCAAAAATATACGTGCGATTCGCGTTATCACAAGTAAACAGAAAACTTATGTGGATGGCTAAACAACAACTGCGACAGGATTTTAAATATATATGGTTCCAAAATGGAAAAGTACTGGTGAAGAAAGGAGAGGTCGATAGTACTGGAAAAGACAAGATAATTACCATTAGATGTGAAGACGACATACAAAATCTTCTTAAAAATAAACCAAATAGCTCCAAGTAAAAACAAGCACAAAATCTTGTTCATGTATTTTAATAAGTATAATGGCTGTATTAAGTAATATTAAGGAAATCTTTGATTGCATTGATTTACCGACCTACGTTAATAAACTACCAAAAAACACAAATAACATAAATGTAGTGCATGTTAACATCCGATCGTTGATAAAAAATTTCGCTAATCTTATGATCTGTTTAGTCTCGGTAAAATTACGAATTGACATTGTAGTTCTTACGGAAGTGGGGATATCGGAACAAATTGTATCTATGTATCAATTGGATGGATTTACACTGTATAGTATCTTACGTAAAGGCAGGAAAGGTGGTGGGATTATTATCTATGTTAATAATAAGCATAAGTTTCAGCCGATAAAGACTCAAATTAGACATTGTGAATGTTTATTAGGTAAATTAACAACGCAGCAAAATCATAATATCTATATCTGCGCAGTGTATAGACCACCAAAAGAAAGCAAGCACCTGTTTGTTAATGAACTGTCCCGTGTGATTAATGTTGATTATGTAAAGAAAAGCGATCTTATCTTGTTAGGAGATATAAATATGGACCTTAAAACTACCAATAATGTAAACAGTTATTATCTGAGTAAACTTGCTGAGTGCGGTCTCGAATGCGCGATCTCAGACTTCACGCGAGTCGAAACCAAAGGTAATATAGTCACTAAAACCTGTATTGACCACATTTTCGTGAGATCTCGCCTTGATGACCTTTACTCGGCTTCTCTGGGGACTGTCTTGGCGGACCATCGCATAACGATTGTCACGCTTGCCTCTATACCTAAACGTAGGGATCCAAAGTTCATTGAGTCTATTAATAATAAAAAGATAGAAACATTCTTAGCTTGCACCGACTGGGGAATGATAGATGAGTTAAACTGCCCCAATGACATGTATAAGTATATAAAAGAAAACTTTATAAAGTGTTACAATGAGTGTAAATACACTAAAAAGATAAATACCTCGAGCAAAAGAAATTGTGAGAAATGGGTTAACAATAAGATACGGATAAGTTGTACCAAAAGAGACAAACTATTTATAAAATGGAAAAATGACCCAGATAATAAAACACTTAAGCTAGAATACAATAAAACTAGAAATAAAGTTAATAAAATAATACTAAACACTAGAAATAATTATTACAGAGAAGAAATAACTGGAAACAAAAATAATCCCAAAAAACTATGGGAAATATTAAATACACTTACCGGTAAAATAGTGAAGTCTGTAGATGAGGTGATAACGAACGCTTTTTTAAAAGAATCTAATAATGAGTTGAGTATCGCTAATGACTTTGCAATGGAATTGGAAACCAGTGTGTCTGATATTGTGCCCGGGTGTGACGGACCCTTGTTGGATGAACGCGAATTTATGAAATACCAAGATAAATCAATATTCCTTAGAAAAGCTACACCTCATAAAATTATTAAAATCATTAGAAACTTAAATACTAATAAATCAGCTGGATATGACTCTATTAGAATCATGGACATCAAAATGATAGGAGATAAAATTGTGAATGCAATAGTAAAGTTTATTAATGCGAGTATTCAACAAGGTAAATATCCGTCAGAATTAAAAACAGGTATAGTTAGGCCCATTCATAAAAAAGGTAAATTCAATGACTTAGCAAACTACAGACCTATAACGATATTACCTGCCATAAATAAAATAGTTGAAAAATTTATATGTGACCAAATACACACTTTTTATCGGGACAATGACATCATTTCCAAAGCACAGTATGGCTTCCAAAGTAAGAAATCCACAGCTCAACTACTTTCCAATTTTACTGATGAAGTTAACAACTACCTAGATGAGAAACAGCATGTTATACTCATATTCATTGATTTCAGCAGGGCTTTTGACACACTCAGGCACAGTACACTATTAAAAACACTCGAAAACTCTGGTATAAGAGGGAAATTACTCGACTGGTGCAAAGAATACCTTCGTGGCCGGAGTTTTCGCGTCAAAGTTGGTCCTAGCCTTAGCAGACCTGTAAACGTGACGCAAGGCACAGCCCAAGGTTCAGTGTCGGGTCCACTCCACTATCTGGCATACGTAAATGACCTAGAAAATATAATAACGCACTGTTCCCTTTATCAATACGCTGATGACACCTGTATACTCTCTGCTAACAAAAACCTTGGTGTGGCCGCAGAATGTTTGCAGAAAGATTTTACTATTATGACTAAGTGGGCCCATGATATGGGACTTGTTCTGAATCCACAAAAAACGAAAGTTATACACGTACATTCAAGTCACTTATGTACCTCCCATCCCTTCAACATCATAGCTCATAGTCATGATTGTCTGCATAAAAGCGTACCAGACTGCCACTGCTCGCCTATAGAGCAAGTCTCATACCATACCTATCTGGGATTAATAATTGATAACCGATTCAACTGGAGTTACCAGGTGGAATCTGTTTGCGGCAAGTTACGTGCGATACTCACCAAGTTTTCCATTATAAAGCGCAATATACCGTACAGAATCCTCCTGCAAATGTACACAGCCCTTGCTGAGTCGATAGTCTCCTATGGACTCACCAGTTATGGACGCACATTTAAAACCTATCTAGATAAAATACATAATTTACAAACACGTTTGCTCAAACTTGTAGTACCAAAATATGTAAAAGATAAATACCAAGACAATTACACCGGGTTATTTAAACATTGCAAGGTATTACCTGTTCTGGCGCGCGCTGAGTATTTGTTCCTCATGGAACATTTTGATAACAGTGATATCCAAATTCCAGTTAAATATGACGTGAATACACGACAAGCCAAATCAAAATCATTTCAAGTGCCACGCAAAAATAACTTTTATGGCAGGCGTACCGCTTCTTTCACAATACCCAATTTACTAAACCAAATACCTGTAGACATTAGAGACTCAATGAATAGTAAGAACATAAAGCGTAAGCTGAAGGAACATTACATCAACTCGATAACAACTTAACTGTTAATAGCGCGTTGATCAAATCTTAAGGCCATGGCATGCTAAGATAGACCCCAGAGGTCTGATTGTGTGCTTTGTTTAAATATAAGAAAAATTGTAATTTATAAAATAAATAAATAAATAAATAACTATTCACGAATAATTTGATGTAAAAAAAAGTACTAGAAAAGGATTTTTTCATTACGAGATGCTTAAAAATCTGTTTCAAGGTAGAGATTTTTCGGTATTTCGGAAAATTTTGTAAAACTGTAAATCCGTAAGTAAGATTTTGCTGAACATATATTGTGTTGTATTGATAAGTAGTGACCCTAGCTATCACCCCCTGCAGTATGTAGTGCTATTTACTGGACACCCTGTATATAGTTTATAAACTTATTATACACGTACATACATAATTACAATAATATATACCTATATTACTCTAAAAAAAAAAAAAAAAAAAACTACAGCGACCAACTATTCTTATCATTTAAGTAGTCGTTGATAGAATAGTATGCCTTTGAACAAAGCTTGGATTTTACTTTCGTTTTAAACGCATTAAAAGGCAAATCTACCAAAGAAGAGGGTAGCTTGTTATAAAAAGTTATACCAAGCCCAACAAATGAGTTATGAACTTTATGAAGCCGGTGAAAGGGAGCTCGTAGTTTGTCCTTATTTCTAGTGTTAACATTGTGAAAATCACTGTTTTTAGTGTATAAGTGTATATTTTGCCTAATATATAAGATATTGGCGAAGATGAATTGAGATGCCACCGTGAGGATACCAATATCTTTGAAAAAATCTCTTAGAGAAACTCTGGCACCTAGCTGGTAAATAGCTCGAACAGCTCGTTTTTGAAGGACAAATATATTTTGAATATCAGCAGCTTTGCCCCACAGCAGAAGACCGTAGGACATAACGCTATGAAAATAACTAAAATAGACTAAACGAGCTGTATCAACGTTAGTGTATTGTCTTACTTTCCTGACGGCGTAGGCGGCGGAACTGAGCCTTCCCGCTAGGCTCGATATATGTGGGCCCCACTGAAGTTTGGCGTCTACTGTTATGCCCAGAAAAACTGCCGAATTTACGGATTCAAGCACCTCTTTATCTAAGACGATGTTGGGACCTAGATTTCTAACATTAGGTAGGGCGAACTTTACACATTTCGTTTTCTTAGCATTGAGAACTAGGTTATTTGTCGTAAACCAATCTGTAACCATTGAGAGTGCACTGTTTACATCGTCAAAATCTTGTCTATTCCTGTCTACTTTAAAAATAAGAGAGGTATCATCTGCAAACAGTACAACTTCACAGATACCCTTTAAATATAAAATAGTTAAATTTTAATAAGAAGAGAAAATAACTTCAATTATATAAAAGTAACTAAATTTGTAATAAGTAAGTAATCTCAATAAAAAATTAGATCAAGTTCAATTTTTTATTTTTTATATACAAACACTTCAATGGACTTAAACAAATTATAAAACATTGAACAATAAAAAAAAAATAAACAAAAATAATTACTAAGTAATATTTACTAGGAAATTATCGACATGTCAATTTGGTTTCAAACATGACCTTAACACTACGGTAGTCTCGTTAACATTTTTACTAGAGGACATAATCGCATGTCAAGTGCGTGTAAGTTTTGCTGATTTGACGTATATTTTCGTAATGCAAAAGAAAAGTATTTTGATCTTTACGAACATAAAAACGTATGTAGCGCGACTCGGTGACGTCACAGAAGCAACGTGAGGAAAATACTCGATTCATGCTACGTTTTATATTGAATCATGGTTGAATCGAATGAAAAATCGAATTGTATTATGAGGTTAGGATTTTAAATTTCAATAAAAACATGACTAAATCTTAGAAAAAAAAAACTGCTTAGGGAAAGTTATTCAGTTATTTAGGTAAATTTGACGTATTTGAACGCTTTTTACAGCATTTAACAGTACAAATAGGCATTTTCACGGAGCTCCGCGCGCCTTTAAAACGATTCTTGAAGTGCGTTAGAATCGATTTGAAAGTAGTTTTTATGAACGTACTAGAACATTTGTTCTTGTACTTTTACAGAGGGGAAGTGTTCGTAAGGCTTCTCCAGTGTTATATACTCTAAGGCCACCAGTAACTGTAGCACAAGTGCTATACACGTTTACAGTAATTGTACGAAGGAGAATCCATGTGTCACTATGGCAAATTCCTGTCATAATGTGGGGTCCACAAGTAGTAGGATCTCATTGCCTGGTGATGGCATGGGAGTCTCGGGACTCACTCTGGATATTAATTTAAACTAGTTAGTAAGACAACAGAAGATACCAGTAACACTATAGTTATGCCTACCAAGAACAAGGAGTCTTCTTGCACTCAAATAGTTAATTGTAAAAAAAGTCTAAGCAGAATACCTTGAAATTATTTCATCAAAATATTCAAGGTTTTTCTTCAAAATAATTAGAAATTGAATTATTTTTAGAAAAAACCATGTTTGAAATTATTTGTATAACTGAACATCGGTTGAAAGATTATGAGATGCTAATTAATTATGAAAATTATAGTGTGGGCAGTTGTTTCAACCGAAAGTCTATGCAACGTGGGGGTTCACTAATCTTAGTTAAAAATTATATTAAATCTAAGACTCGTAAAGACATAGTTGATCTGTCTGAGCTAGATAAGTATGTGTTAGTGTGCGTTTACAGACCCCCAAATTATCTAAACTACTCCACATTTGAGTCAGTAATGGAAGATGTTCTAGCAAAACTTGCAACGGATAAAAAATCACTGATTATCTGTGGTGACTTTAATATTAATATCTTAGAAAATAGTTCAAATAGCAGTCGATTATTAAGTCTCTTTAAATCATTCAATTTGTCAAATGTGTTTTCAGAACCAACCCGTAATAACTACTTCTACATGTATTGATAATGTTTTTGGTTGCTGCAACTACTTAGACAAAGCCATTGTAAATTATCTCCCTTCTGATCACAGCGGTCAAACCGTTGCTTTCAAATCCAACACACCATTACAAAGAATTCAGATACAATCTAGACAAATAACAACCAGCAATTTAAGTAGATTTAATAATAACTTAATTAGTAAATTAAGTATACCGGGTCATACTATAAAAAATATAAATGAATTGTATGTGGAATTATTTTCGGTAGTGCGCACCGAGTTCAATAATACTTTAAAAAAGAAAACTAAAACGATTTGCCCAAATTTTTTGTTCAGTCACTGGGCAACTAAGGGTATTAGAAAAGTAGGGAAAAATTGTTTGAGCTCTGAAACTTTTAATAAATACGTTGCTACTTACTCTAAAACTTTTAAAATACCTGCAAGGTAGCTAAAGCCTTAAACATTAGCAACAAGATCAAATCAGCCGATACTAAAATAAAGACGGTTTGGAAAATTATCAATGACGAAACAAACAGAAATAAAAGACATAATAATGATTTCACACTAGAAACTTCACGGGGTCTCATAAGCACTAACAAAGAAGTTGCTCAAGAATTTGTAAATTTCTTTACCAGTATCCCACTTAAAACTACTGAAACCTTACATTCCTCTCCCTCGCGTTCAATTGATTTATTAAGAGCAAACGTTTCATCCTGCCCTATTGAATTTAAATTCAAGCATATTATTATAAACCCCATAACAGTAATAAAAGCTTTTAGGCAAATCAAGATCAATTAACCGAAGGTCTATGGGGAATGTCATGAGTGGTGAATTTTTTGTTTCTTATTGACTAGTCTGAGCCAAACAAAATTAAAAAATTTTAACTTCGAACGACCACGCGTTATATTTTTATTTACTCTACGAACAAGATACTTTGTTGCTTGTGATGTCCGACGTTCTGAGAAATAAACCAGGCAAGTGCGTGTCGGACCACGCACAATGAAGAGTTCCGTAGTTGAGATGAATTTATCTCAAAAACAAACTTGTAACATTGTAGTTGAAAAACATGTTGTCCCATACGTTACGGTCAATTCTCTGCAAGTGTAAGTTTGTAAATGTTTTTTTTTTGTGTGGTAAAACTACAAATTACTGATTTTTGGCGTTTTCCCTTTACTTGTGTAAATGAGACCTTGCTTCTTGCTTAATTTCATCATTCTAGGTTAGCACTGTTAGCAGGAAGTACCCTGTAGGTTTTGATTATTTTTATTGCGTTGTCGTTAGAAGCTTGATTTTTTTAAACTTCAAGGGACCACAGACCTACGTATTTGATGTTATTTCAACTTGATACCGCCACGCGTTCCTGCACAAAAGGTCGTGAGAGACTGGACAACAACGGACAACGATGTGATCCTAAAAGGGTTCCGTATTTTCCTATTGAGGTACGGAACTCTAAAAATGACCTCAAATTATCTATAACTTTCAGACTTGTTTGGAAAACTTTACAAAAGACTGTCCTCTACAAAAGACAGAAATTGTAAAAAAACAAACTACCCATGTAAAAAGTTTTTTTCAAAAGCAACAAAGGTTCTAAATTTTGATCTCTATTTGTTCGAAATTTGAAGTTCAATTTGTTTTAGTTTAGTTTCGGCCAGTCTATCATCGTAAAATAGTAAGTTGGAATCACATTTCCTATGAAATGTATGGGAAAAGTTTTCTGACTTTTCTAGTACTCAAAGCTCAGTTGGTCCAGAAAAGTTTTTCGATATACAAAAAACGTGTCATGTTTTTATTGAAAGGGTCGATTGGCATCAAAAAAAGTTTTTGTGCCAACTGCCCATTTTCTGGCTGACTGTAATTTTTTTTCAAAATCTGTGAATGCAGATCGAAATCTTTCAAAAAATTAAGGACAGTCTCTTAAAACCGTTTTCAAATTCAAATTCAAATTCAAAAGTCATTTATTCAAACTAGGCTGAGAATCAGCACTTTTCGAACGTCAAAATTACATAAGACAGTCCCCCAAAACGCCCACCCTTCACCACTTCCTAGTGCATTAGCTGGGAAGAAGAAGTGGCGCAACAAACTCCCCAGCAGCACAGCTGTCTGTTCAGTTAGAAGAACAAAAAAAAAGATTCTATATAATAGTATTCAAAATAATTTACATTACGCAACACAAAACATAATTCAAATTATTAGCCATATGTTAGCTAGCACACGCCAATATACCAAACAAAATCATCGAGAACTCAACCAATCAATCATCGATACTCAGGCCGAAATAAAAAAAACTAAACGTAAACAGAATTAATATCTAAATAAAAAACCCCCCAGGCATAAAGGGCGTGCCCGCTTACATATAGTTGTAACTGGAAGTTATAAATGATAAACTAGGACCATCGATGTAAAATAAATAAACAAAGAGCTTTCCCTGTAGCTACAACGTTTAAGGTAGCTGTCGTTACTGCCCCTTCTCAAAAATCCACCCTGTCTATCAAAGATTTCAATCGATGAAAAATTTCGGTCTCAAGATGTTTGGCCCGTTGACGTATGGTAACTAAAGATTGATAGACCGAGAGATTTCCATAGGTTTTAAATTTTGAGTCAAATTTTGACTATTCTTTAATTATTTTAATTAGAGGGCTTTTGTACCAAGATACTTACCCCTTGGAGCGATAGTTTTAGATGGAATATGTGTATTATGAAGCAAGTTAAGTGTCATAAAAAAAAAATACAGTTTCATCCAGAGGCCTACAATTATTTAGCTCTAAATGCCAATTAATTGTCATCATTTCTTCAATTATGGCGTCATAGTTCGCCTCAGCATACAAGAACTTGACTCGAGGCCGAGAATGCAGCTGATGACGTTGAACGAAGTCGGCAGAAATGCAGAGTGCCCTGTGGAAACCGCGAAAAAAAAAAATCAGCTGTTCCCTACATTTATGTTCGCATAGCTCGTCGAAATGTTGGGAACAGCCGATTTTTTTTTCGAGATTTCAGCTTTGCTCCCATAGTGAAAGTTGTTCATAATGATGAGTACAATGACCCCATAAGATGTTTAGGGTAAACAAAAACTAAGGTTGTATACACAACACATAAATGTATTTTATAGGCTACTCTAGGTTTATTATTTTGGTATAAGGTTAAGGTAACCCACAGATCCTCGGCAGACGAGCACCATTCATTGGGGACATCGGCCACTAGCTCCCGACGCGCGACGTACCTATGGCTACTAGGACCCACCCATCGTTTGATTAGTTTGCGAGTAACTTCGATCACGCCTCCATACAAGATATCTATCATCAAACAATTCGTTATCAGATATACCAACTTAGCCATGTTTCCGTCACACAAATAACATCAAAAGAATTCCCAAAAACATTTTTATAGAAAACAGATGTTTTCGTCCGCAGCTCTCGAACATTTTGATAGATAAAAACTTTTTACAAAAAAATACAACCTACTTCCGAAAAAAAACACTACAAAGTGAAAAATAACTTTAGTTTCGGAAGTCGGTGTCTTTGGTTTTGAATTTTCGTTTGTTTGCCACCGACTTCCGAAATTAAAGTTATTTTTCACTTTGTAGTGTTTTTTTTCGGAAGTCGGTTGTATTTTTTTGTAAAAAGTTTTTATTTTTAACTTTTTAGTTGTGGTACCCCCACACGAATTCGAATACCAGTACCTGCTATGTAAATAACTGTCACAGGAAGTTATCATCATATCATCCACATATACTAAGTGGGAAAAATACGTATTATTGAAGCTTACTCAAAATCTAAACCAAACTATACCAGCAAAGTTAATAAAATTTATATGGGACCAATTCGGGAGCATACCCTTTCAAACAAAAAAATAATTTTCAAAATCGGTCCACAATTGACGGAGAAATCGACGGACATACATAAAAAAAAAAAACATACATACGCGTCGAACATATAACCTCCTCCTTTTTGGAAGTCGGTTAAAAATACTAATAGGTGCCATAATAATTCAAAAGTTAACACCAGAAAAATGATTGAAAAAATATAAGGATGACTTGGGGAAATTTCGCGATTCTTTTTTTCTTCTTTTTTTGTTGTGTTTGTTATTGTAAGGAGAAGGTTCTTACGGAAAGAAAAATTAAGAAAATTGCGCAGAAAATTGGAAAATATCAGAAAACTTAACGACTAAGTATTTTAACTTCGCGCGTTGGACATTTTGCGCGTTTGATGAATGTGAATTTAGCAGAGTAGGGTAGGTTGAATGTAGGTAGGTAGGTAAGTAGGATAGATGGGAAGGTAGGTAGGGTAGGAAGGTAGGGTAGGTAGGTAGGTAGGGTAGGTAGGTAGATATGTATGTAGCTAGGTAGGTAGGTAGGTGTAGGTAGGTATGTAGGTAGGTAGGTGTAGGTAGGGTATGTAGGTAGGTATGTAGGTAGGTACTCGTATGTATGTAGATATGTAGGTATGTCGATAGGTAGGGTAGGTAGGGTAAGAGGGTAGGGTAAGTAGGTAGGGTAGGTAGGTAGGCATGGTACGGTAGGTAGGATAAGTAGGTAGGTAGGTGCGCCGTAGATAAGTACATAGTGCTACCCGTACGAAGCCGGAGCGGGCAGCTAGTGAAAAATAATTATGGTAATAAAATAAAGTACTTAAACTTATCTATGTACGAAATATGGAATAAGTGTCTTCAGACTTTTTTTTTTGAATAAATAACAAATATGACAATATGACAATATGACACTGACGTCTTCTGTTCGTGTAGTGACCAACACAGACATGATTACAATAAATTATACTCAAATAAAAATCCTTAAATCTATTCTGTGCATCGATTACTCGTACATGGTCATTCGAGAAATGATGTTTCAAGATAATGGGCTTCGCGCTGCCTATCATTCGAGCTTATAGTTATTCGAGATTTTGATGCATCGAGGTAGTGAACTGTCGCGCTCATAGTTTATCGATTTCAAGTACTAAGTTAACGTTTTCGAGCAAGTATTATTCGATATTTCGTCATTCGATTTCAAGTAGGGAACCCCTCAGACTTAATAAAAGACATTTATAGTTTTATAATAGACTGACTTTTATTGTCATTGTAATGCCTACAATGATTAATGGATGGCGCTAGCAGTTACATATTTTGGTTATTACTAACACCTCCGCTTAACAAAAATAATATAGGTACAACCCCAAGCTTTTTCATAAAATAATTATGTTTAACAGACCCTAAACTTTTGGTGAAAATGTCTGCTGGCATTTCAGCTGTCTCCAAATAAGCAATTTTAACAAAATTATTGGTTACTGCCTCTCTGACAAAATGATACCTAATATCTATATGTTTAGATCTGCGATGAAAAATTGGGTTTGAAACCAGTTTCTGCGCACTCTGACTATCATTAAATAGAACAATCGGTTCTGAATTTCCAACAATCTCATTCAGTAGATTTTTTAAATATATTGCCTCTTTACTTGCTTCTAACATAGAAATGTATTCTGCTTCCGTTGAGGATAAAGCTACATGTCTCTGCTTTCTGCATTCAAACGAAATCACTTTATTTGACAATTTAAAACAAAATCCCGAAAATGATTTTCTATCATTTACATCTGAACCCCAGTCTGCGTCTACATAACCTTCAATACAAGAATTATCTTTAGAAAACACAAGACCATAGTTTTAAGTTTTTTTTTAAATACCTTAACACCCTTTTAGCATGCTTCCAGTGAATCTCATCATAAGAGTTATTAAAGTTATTAAACTGACTAAGAAAACTTACACTTTAAGCAATATCAGGCCTGATTAAAACTGCTAAATACATTAAACTTCCTATTAGTTGTCTAAATGGATAATCTTGACAAACATTCTGAGACTTTTCTAATTTTAAATTAATCTCCATAGGAGTTTCTGCAGTTTTACAATTTGTCATATTAAACTTCCTTAGTAAATTATCTACATATTGAGCTTGATCAACTGTTATTACATTTTCATTAATATTGACTCTTAAGCCTAAACATTGTTTTAACTGACCTAAGTTTTTGATCTTGAATTTACAGCTCAGTTCATTTACTAATTGCTCAGTTGCTTTTACACAGTTAGAAAACACAAAAAAGTCATCAACAAAAAGTGCTATAATAATCTTAACTTTCCCTTCATATTTTGTGAACAAACAAGGTTCATATTTTGACTTTTTATAACCTAAATTTATCAAGTAATCATTTACTCTCTGATACCAAGCCCTGGAAGACTGTTTAAGACCATAGATAGCGCGCTTTAATTTTAACACTTTGTTATCATCCATACTAGACTCATAAGTAACAGGTTTCTTCATATATACAGTTTCATTCAAAAAACCGTTTAAAAAAGCTGTGGTAACATCTAGATGACTAATATCTAAATTCAACTTGGCTGCCAGAGCAAATAGCAATCTCAAGGTAGAATATCTGACAACTGGCGAAAAAGTTTCATGAAAATCTACACCAGCTTTCTGAGTAAATCCTTTTGCCACTAATCTTGCCCTGTAGCGCACATTATTAGAACTGTCAAACTTCTTTTTAAACACCCACTTGCATTGCACCACCGTACTATCTTGAGGATGATCAACCAGCTCCCACGCATCATTCTCATCGAACGCTTCCAACTCGTCCTTCATGCTTGCTCGCCAAAACTTGCTTTCCGGTCCATTTAAGGCCTCTCGAAGAGTGATCTTTTTGTCATTATCATCACACTCTGTGATACACAAATTATTATAACCAAAGCGATCAGGCGTCTTTCTCTCTCGTTTTGGTAGAGTTTCTGGTGTACTTAGCTCCACCAGTGTAACTTCTGGGTCTGAAGTAGCATTTAAGAAACTATCATCTGAAGTACTTACTGAAGTTTCCGTATCCGTGACATTGTACGTACTATCCACCTTCTCTTCTACTGAATCTACACTTTCTGAGTCAGAAATTTCCATTTCAGTACTCCCAGAATCTTTGGTGCATACTTCCTCCGCTGAAGACTTACATTCCAAGGGTATGTCCACTGTATTCTGAACTGACTTCTCCATAATAACTATGTCTCTTGTACTTGTACTTACAGAGTTAGTTTCTGGGTCATAAACCCTATAGCCCTTCACATGGTCAGAATAGCCAAGAAAAATAAGCTTATTAGCCTTTATATCCCACTTCAAACGCTTCTCCTTTGGCACATGCACCATGACTGCACTCCCAAAAATACGCAAATGACTTAAATTTGGCTTCGACCCTGTCCAGACTTCATATGGAGTCTTATCATTCAGTCCTGTCACAACAGATCTATTTCGCAAGTAAACTGAATGATGAACTGCCTCTGCCCAGAATTTCTTATCTAAGCCAGCATCAAAGATCAAACATCTGGCCTTTTCAACAACTGACCTGTTCATCCGTTCACACAAACCATTCTGCTGCGGCGTATAAGCATTAGTCCTATGATGAACTATCCCTTGCTCCTTCAGATACTTGTCAAATTCTCGACTACAGAACTAACCTCCGTTATCTGTCCTTAGAATTTTGATCTTTCTGTCTTTCTGTTTTTCTGCCATGGACTTAAAATCTTTGAAATTGGTAAATACTTCATTCTTTGTCTTCATAAAATAAACAAATGCCATCTTGCTGTAATCATCCACGAACAAAACATAGTACCTGGATCCTCCAATTGATAGAGTTTCCATAGGACCGCATACATCTGTGTGAATCACCTCCAGAACATTCTCTGTTTTAGACGAACTCTGCTGGAACGGCAGTCTAGCTTGCTTGCCTTCACAGCAAATAGTACACGATGACTTATCTATGTTTGCCACTTCTGGGTATGAAATTCCCTCTACAGCACCATTTTTCATTTTCGTTAAACTAGTACTGTTTATGTGCCCCAAGCGTCGGTGCCAAATCTCACTCGATGCTACTGCAGTTGCTGCTAATAACTGTTCTGTTTTCGTGTATAATCTATACACACCTTCAACTAATCCTGCCTCACCAACAAGTTCTTTCTGTTGATTATAGATGTGGCAAACATTTTCCTTGAAAATTACACTGTTGCCATTCTCGATCAACTGACTCACCGAAAGCAAATTTGTTGTTAATTTCGGTATGCACAATACGTCCGAAACTGTGACATCATACTCCTTACCGTTCACAACTGTGGCGATGTTGACATCACCAGAACACAGAACTGAAACACTTGTCTGGTTTGCAATAATAATTTCCTTCGTATCATGTTGATGGGACGGATTGACGATATTTTCCTGTCTCGCCGTCATGTGTTTGCTAGCCCCACTATCAATATACCAATTATTGTGGCAGAATTTTCCACTCAGAAAAATAGCACTGAATGCATTTGTTGTTTTTCTTTTGCTTAATTCTGAGTTGGGGCACTGATTTTTATAGTGTCCAGTTTGTTTACATTTATAACATTTTATAATTTTCACAGGTTTTAATGTTTCCTGCAATTGTCTATGGTCGCTCTTAGGAATGCCATTTTTTACACGCTGCTTCCCTTTCGCTACAAATGCACTTTCCGAACCGGAAACTGAACTAACATCAGCACACATGTCCATCAACTTGGTTTTAATGACATCTGCACTTATCTCGATTCCCGAGTGTTCAATGGCCATTATCATAGGCGCATATCTTTCGGGTAATCCAGCTAACATTAATGCACCAATCCATTCGTCTGTTAATTTGAAACCTGTACCTTGAAGTCGCTGCCCTGTTTCTATTATCTGGGTCACATACTGCGTCATAGAATCGCAGTTTTCAAGACGAATATTGATGAGATTTCTGAGCAAACTAATTTTTCTCGTATAGCCAGAATCATCAAACATGGTTTTCAATTTTCCCCATAAATCATAAGTTGTTGCCGCTTGTTTTATGTGAGCATATAGCGATGGATCGATTGTCAACACGAGCTTTGCCTTCGCTTTGGCGTCTTCTACTTTCTCTGCCGCAGTTGCCGTTGTTGGTAATTTTTCTTCAATGGCGGACGCCATGCCTTCCAACACCAATACATTTTGAGCCGCAAAACACCAATCCTCATAATTCTCGCGACCGCGCAACTTCGGAACGTTAGCTATATAATTGGCCGTCATTTTTACTACAAAACCGCACAGTACTTAACGCTTCGTCTATTTAAAAATTTAATTTTAGTGTCTGAGCCCATAACCTAATAAAAGACATTTATAGTTTTATAATAGACTGACTTTTATTGTCATTGTAATGCCTACAATGATTAATGGATGGCGCTAGCAGTTACATATTTTGGTTATTACTAACAAGACTTAGTGCTAAGTACAAGCTAAAGGTAATAAAAGTCGGCTTAAATAGCAAGTGGTGGCAAAATAATGCGAAAACTATATTAAATAAATCAGATTCGATAGAATAAGTGCAAGAAATCGTATTGAAAGTGTAGAAACATTTAGTTATAAAATTGGGCGCCCATTACACGGTGGTTTTGCTACAATCACGGATTGTGACTGACTGTCTAATGCAGTGACTGATGGTTGCATGATCGTGATTGACGAAAATCTGAATATTTTGATATTTGCATCATGCAACCATCAATCATGACTTTTGAGTGAACGTGTAATGGCATTTCGTCAGTCAGCAGCGCGCGGACAGCGATGGAGTCGGACGCAGTCACGCAGATGACTGTGTATGACGCTGAAGAGACGCTTGCGCGCCCGCGCACCCAAACACCATCACTCCCGTGTAATGTGAATGTACTACAGCCCGAAAAAGATTTTATTTTATCATTTGTGAGGCTCCCTCAGTTGTGGGTACCACAAATCCACAATATATAAATAAATATGGTATACTAAAACATATGGTGTTACTAAAACCAGAAGTCTATCAAAACACACATTTTTCATGCGAAAATAGTTCGCATAGTCCATGTCCTCCTTAAAATCTTGTATATCAGCCAATAAGTTTATATGGATAAAGAATTCCCGTTTTAAAAGCCAATCTTTCACCCAACGCTTTCTTTTTACGCGTTTCTTGCTCATTAACGCAATTAAAATTCCAATACAGGCTTTTCTTTTTATGAATATCCATTTAAAACTTTGAGTGAATACGTGTATTCTCTGTAAAATCTTGGGTATGACTGACGATCAGTCAGAATGAGCGTCTAATGTCGATAAAATTCCATCACACACCATCATTCTTTCGTCATTCATGACTTTTGGAAATGATTGACGCAAAACCTACCGTGTAATGGGCACCTGAGTATGAAATTTCAAGTGTAAGCAGATCTCACCTCTAACGGCGCACACATAAAGTATAAAATGACAATGAACAAAGCCTAATGAGTCTATTGAATAGGCGACACCAACCTATAACAGAACAAATGGCAGGCGAGAATGGAATGCGTGCAAAAAATACGTGTTTCTCAAACTTAAGTCAAATGAGTTCAATATAACACAAAGGAGACGGATACGCTTTCATACAATCTTGGGCCTGGATGTAAAGAGATGAATTGGTGTCAATTAATAGCTACTATATTATCAAACCATCACTGAAAATTTTGCGGATTTTAGCAATCTGAGAGCGGAGTTAAAAGAGATTTTGTTAAAGTGAGGTTACGTAACAAAATAGCTGATTTTTGAAGTGCGATGTATAACCTCATTGTGCGATAGGTAGTTGTTTTTTTTAAAGATAGGATGCTGTTACAATTATAGAAGGTGTATTAGTTCGCTGTAAAACACCAAATTCCGAAAACATTACATTCTCTCGTGCCTAAACGGACCCTGGCACTTAATCCGATAGGGATAGAGTGCCACTAGCGGCACTTTGACTTGCCTTAATTATATTTGTAGAGTGGATGGAAATTAGGAAACACAAATACCTATTAAAAATCATGGGTAAGGAGATGATAATTAAAAATAAAAATCGTTTTTAATTAGTATATTTTATTCATCTTCAATTATAATTAGAATGTCATCTAGAAATTGTGCAGGTGGTACAATATTATCTTGGTACCTAGCCCAACTAAGGTACCATATTATTGACATTACATGGGCGCAGCAGCCTACAGTCCGTTTGCCTACGATGCAGTTACAATAATATTTTATTATTGCTTCCCTACCTCTGCGAGAGCTGTCGACTAAAATGTAAACAAAATACGTTTTTCGACTTATATGTCTCGAATGAATGCGGCCCCTAAGTAGCCATGAGGTATTTGTAGCTGACAGCTCTCGAAGTAGGCTGCTGCTGACCTCCCTGCACACTTCTATCACATAGCCATCATTGCCCCTTACATGTTCACCAAAATAGGAACGTGCCTGCTTTATTTGATATGTGCCTAGTGATATTAGTATTAGCTCAGTATCGGTAAGCTGGGGAAAATCATATAGGTTATCATTTTGTACAGTTATTGTTTGAAAATCAGCCCTACGCCTATTATAATGGTTTCTTACAATAAATTCTGCTAATTCATTTTCTGTATTCATATTTATTTGTACTAATATTTCTCCAGCATCTACACGATCAATAATAGGAGGGTGAAAATTGTTTAAAAGAGCAGCAGCCACCTCAACATCTTTCATGAAACTTTTACTAGCTACGTTAAAATAATTTTGCCGTAATAATTTAAAATCTCTTTTGAATCTGCCGTTTACTACCTCCACTACCCAACGACATATGGTGACTGCTCTCGATTTATTTGCTTCACTAGTGGAAAGCTGTGTCTCACCCTCTTCTAATGATGCAGGCACATAATTATGTCCTATATCCACATTGGTGCAACAAGGGAAATGAATCACGAAAGCCCCTATCCAGTATAAAAGCATCACCTTGAAGGAAGTATTCCCATAATGGTCTTTCATTTGAAAATTCCTTTTTCATTATTACAGCGTCTGAAGTGGTGGCTGGATAGGGGCCCAGCACATCAATTATATGCCCATCGGTACATACCATTAAAAACGGTTTCATAAGATTGCGATATTTGTGCATGCTATATGTTCTTTTTTTATATAAATAATTCGAACTCTTTTCAATGTAACAATATGTTCCATCAAATATTACAATGGGCCAATCTACTCCCTCAAAGTTACCAAACAATGTGTTAGGTATTAACAGATTTCTTTGCACTATGTTTTGCCTATTTATATGATTTAAACCTAGGTGTCTAGGTACAAAATACTCTTACAGCAGATCTCTTTCTTGGTGTAACCATTTTTCTAGAGTTCGCCTAGACACTTTTAATAAAGTTGACAACCTCTCATCAGAATCCCCAGTTCTAAGCTTAATTAAATATGCTGCTAAAGCTAGGGACCCCTAGGAATTTCTAATAACTGAGGAACCTCATTAAACATTTGATGGAACTGCGCTTTGTTTAACCCTATCCACGTATGCACAACATGGTCTTCCATATCATCTATACTCTCAAAATGAAGTAATCCTGATTCTACAACTTCTTTTAAGGACATCATGTCCTGGATATGTTTTGCTGTAAAAGTCTGAACATAATTATTTCTCAAACTGGTAAGAAAATCCCATGCTTCTATAACTAAATGTCTATCACATAGACGATTATTCTCAGGTACATAATATTTATACCGACTGAGCAACATCTTTCTAGTAGAAAGTGGAACTCTGTACCTCTCTGTTCTCAGGCATCCTTCAATAAAGCACCTACTTTCTGTTTCAATAGCCCTCATGTAATCTGGTAATACAATAGTAGGTTCAGGCTGAATACTTCTAACTTCTTCAACTGGAGGTTCAGCAGGAAGAACTTGTACCTGTGGCTGTATTTCTTCAATTGGGCTTGCTTGGGAAGAAGTTGATGGGCCAGAGACCATATGGACAGCAGCTCTGTCTGCAGCAACCCAACAAGTATGGCATATGCGACTAGGTACTTCTATCTGCAACAAACAATACATAATCATTGAAGTATTAAAAAACTCAATTTGACTTACAACAAAAGCACATAAAACAAATGTAAACTGATTCAACTTACAGCTCTAGGTATAATCCACTCTTGAATAACATTATAAATTCTCAATTCGCGAGGTGAGGTGGTGTGAAGTAAATGGCTGACTCTAGATGCAAGTGAACGTCCACATCGGAGACAAACACTACGGTGGCCAAGATGTCTAGGTTCACCATGAGGTGGTCTTTGAGCCAAGTCCCAGCAAGCTTGGCAAACATGGTCACTGCTGTTTACCTGAAAAATGGAAAAAGTTTTTAATATCAGTTAACATGATTACTTTTTTTTAAACCAACCGACTCTGTCCGATAGTTATTTAATTCAAATTCAAATCATTTATTTGGTTGAATATGGGTACATGAGGTGATACATAGAACAGAAGATCTTTAAACCATATCCTACCTGAATAGGTGTGCAAATATCTATTACAATAAAAAAATATATATCTTAGTTCAATGTAATGTAAATCTTCATATGATTTTTAAATGTTTACCTATTCATACTTTATTATTTTGTAAATGTAATCGTGAAGGAAAACATCGTGAAGATTGCAAGCCAGCGTGGTAGACCCTGGTGAGCTAATAAACAGGAGGTGAGTAAGTACTTACAGATTGTGGTGCACGCCATTGACAAATCACTTCTAATATCATTTCGTCATCTAAAGCTCGATGACCCAGTGTATTACAGCGACTAGTCGCTATGCCACAATTTACACAACGATCCATTGTGATAATATCCAATCGGTAGGCTGGTCGTAGAATCCAAAAAAACAAGTCCAAGTCCAACGTAAAAGCGAGGCTCTCCGTGTCCGGTATGGCAGCAAGGGTCGTACAAGAAGCAAGATCAGAAGTCCGTAGAAAGAAAGCAGGGGTCAAAGAAAATATCAATAAAACTATGGGAGGAAACACTCAAAACGCACACGCACTAACACTAAACGATAAGAAACGAGTGACTGACTGACATGTCACCATAGACTAAAAATACAATAATCGATTAGCAAACGTGAATCGATTTTAACATTTATCTTTATAGATATTTAATTTGTTTAAACTGTTTAATACGTTAATTCTAATAATTAATGTATTTGAATTAATCATCTGGTAAAAGCATCTTTTAAATACTTAGAGAGTTTAAATAGTATGAACTCTGTCACGATAGTCGATTATAATTTAATCGATATTCCATTTTGTTCGTAGCCAAAACTTAATTTTTGGATTTCTCAATTTCCAGATTGTAAAATGGGCTGATATTTCACATTTTGTAATAGAAAAATATAACCTTTTTTTTAACCATACGTCAACTTATTACAATCAGGCCCAGAAATCCCCGTCTCCTTTGTCCACAATATTAATTAAACAAACCTTTTCAAAAAGAGCAAACAACTCGCAAATAAGATGAGACGTTTCCATTAACATTTTTTTTTAATGTCGTAGCATTATGCTGAGATAGGAGCCTTTTGGCCTCGTACAGGACTGCATACATTTTTAATTTTACTTTGTTTTTTTATTTTTTTGTATTTTTTATTTATGTTTAGTGTGTTTTTAGTTTAATTTGTGAATTCCTGTGCGAGTCCCAATAAATACTTTTTCTTTCTTTCTAACAAACAAAGTTTTTTTAAATCTCGCTCTGTTTTGATGAGTCCGCGTATCACTGGTCAGTTTCCCATAGTCGTCAGTTTATTTAATTCGCCAGTTTCGTTATGATTTTTAATTCCGCCAACTCACTCTGGATAGCCTTCACACTCTCTATCAACGCAGGCAATGCTTTCATTTCAGCTGACAGACGTTGAAGCTCAATCATGACGGTCTCCGAGTTCACTGGTGATGCCTTCAAACAACCTGTTTGAGTCGCGACCGGGCTTTGCAGCTTTGACATTTGCGACGACACACGACGTCGCAACGCAAGAGGTGTTTGCTTGTTTGTCCTAGTTTGCCCTCTCAGCAGTGGAACACTCTGTCCGACGTCGTCGCACCGGAGCTCCGACAGCGCAGCGCATCACCCTCCCCTCGCTTCGTCTCTCGTTCGTCAATCCGTAGAAACATCGCGTGAGACGACGCAACGCATAATTTGGCATGTAACAAAAAATATGTAAGCCGACGCAACGCAACGCACTAATGAGGCGTCACTCTAAATCAGCACCCTAATTGCGTAATACACGATCAATCACAATCGGAATCATTTTAAAAGAGATCATTTTCTGATTAATCGTAATCGTTAACGAGAATTTGTTACGTAATTAGAGAGTTTTAAAGCTACCCACGGGCCTCTGACTTGGCTTCACATGCCGTCCAGAAATATATCAATATTATAATAAAATAAACCAGTCACTCAGTATATAACATCAATATGTTATGTATGGTTAGATACTCGTATAATAAAAATAAATATCTTTGTTAGGTGACTGCTAATAAACACAGACAAATAATAAATAAAGAGAACGACACGTGTTAATGAAGAATCCCGTGTGTTTACAATCTACTGTTACTTATATTATTTGAATGTTAGCTGTTCGTCAGCAACAATCTGTAAGAATGCAACAATCAGTCATAGATAATACACTCCAATCAGTGTTGTGCCATTAGGTAGTTTAATATGCAGGAACACATGCGTTCATTATTTCACTTAAAATTAAAAATCTTGTAAGCAATGGGAAATTGCTACTGAAGGCTGCGTGTGTCGACTTCAGGACAGGACGAGCTGCTTTTCGCTTTTCACACGGACAACTGTACGACGCTTCTTCCTCCGTCACGAGTCCAGGGTAATTTAAATTGCGTTTCATTTTGACAGTTCACCCACGTTCATTGCTATTTACGTTGTTGAGCACACGATTTTTCCAAACCTATGCCTCACACCGTTCTAATTGGAAAACATTCTTTAAAATGGAGCATGTTGTTCTATATTTGTTCTACAATAAGGCATCACAATTTTTTTTTTTTTTTTTTTAACCGTTGCCCCACACTAAGAATTTCTTCTTGTATCGTGGGTGCGTTTACAAACATAGAAACTCACATACACTAACACCCAGACCCGAAACATCTACTTGCAGATCATACAAATATTTGTTCCGTGCGGGGATCGAACCCGCGACACGTTGCGCAGCAGTCGATCGCTCAGCCACTGCGCCAACCGTGTCGCTAAATGTTCGCCTATTGCATTAAAGACTGCTCTAGCGTGGAACAGCAAGTTGAATTCTCTCCAGCAATGCTTCACAATCGACGTGGACATTAAATAACTTAAACAAGTATACGATAGTCAGGTTTCTATATTGGTTATTATCATAAGATAATGGTACAGAAAGCGTTTTTGAACTCGCTCTGATTTAATAGAGTAGACATTATAAGTAGATTCCATACTGGATATTACACCTAAGTCGCGAATCCAAGACACTTTTAGTATCTTGCAGGGGTACCTACACTGTTAATTGAGTAAATTGCGTTAGTGGGGTGTCTTTTTCTTGTAAAATGATTAGGCTTAGGTACATTTATTAACATTCAAACCATTGGTTTTCGTTACACTATCTGGACATTATATCGATTTCAGTTTGCAATTCTCAGTCTTCAGCACAGTTTACTGTTTGGTAAAATTTTAGGTTACCGGCGTTACTTCTATTCTATTTCACTTGCCTAATCTTTCATAAAGATTAAAATAACAAAGGCCCCATGTGAGAGCCCTGTGGTACTCCTGATGGTTTAATGTGTGTCTGACTCACACACACCAATATCGCTGTAATGTCCCATATACCCATGTCTGTTAAAGTTGAGTTAATTTGTGGACACGTGTCTTTAATTTAATATTGGATGGCGCGTGCAGGGCGAGCGGCGCTACGCGTGCTGCTACTGCGCGTGGTCGGGCGTGGACAACTGGTGCCTCAAGCGCCACCTCAACACACACCTGAAGCCGTTCGCATGCGCGCTGTGCGAGTACAAGGCGGCGCGCGCCGAACGCCTTGCCACGCACGTGCACAAGGTGCACAACAAGAAGGCTTGCGCTAAGTGCCCCTTCCTCGCCGACGACCAGCACCAGCTGGCGCACCACCTGCGCGATGCACAGTCAGTACCTCCCCGCCCTACGAGACACCGGAACCCAAAGCCATCACGATCTAACGCCTAATCCGACTCCCCGCAGCCACATCGAAAGCCGGAACCTGAAGGTGCCCGTGGGAGTGGCGCGCGTGGGTGGCGGCGGCACGTTCGGGCAGGGCGCTGCGCCGGCGCCAGACGCGGTCCCGCCCGGCGTCGCCGCGGTAGGCGGTGCGGGGCGGCGGCGCGAGGTGCGCGCGGCTGGCGCAGCGAGGCTCTTCGGCTACCTCGAGGCGTCGGACGGCTCGGGCGACGAGTACGAGCCGCCGGCGATGGCGGCCGAGTTTGCGCCGGCGGCGACGACAGGCGCGCCGCACTACGCGCGTGACAAAGAGAACGCGGCGCCGCTGCACCACGGCATGCACCACGACCACTGCCTGCGCTACTAGCCCGCGCTGGCGCTGCACGCGGCCGCCGGCGTCTCCGCGCGAACTCCGACTGCAACTCGGGACGGCGCCGGTGCGGACGACGAGTCTTGGCTCAGACGATTACTCACAGCCTAATTAGGTATAAAGGCTTCCGATTACACTTTAGGTGAGTAGGTACCTACGCTCCTCCCAAAAAAAAACCATTACATGTCGCGCAAAGACCTCCGTACTCCGTCTGTTGACTAAATAAATCACAGTTAGCAGACTGACTACTTACGGAATAAGATTCAAATAAGTCTGTTACTAAATACTGAGCGTGGGTTCGGTCGGCAAAACTATCCCACGGGAACGTACTACCGGGATGAAAAAAATATCCTATGTCCTACTCCAGATCTTGGTCTACCGTGTCTCACATTTAATATCCTATGTCCTACTCCAGATCTTGGTCTGCCGTGTCCCACATTTAATATCCTATGTCCTACTCCAGATCTTGGTCTACCGTGTCCCACATTTAATATCCTATGTCCTACTCCAGATCTTGGTCTACCGTGTCCCACATTTAATATCCTATGTCCTACTCCAGATCTTGGTCTACCGTGTCCCACATTTAATATCCTATGTCCTACTCCAGATCTTGGTCTACCGTGTCCCACATTTAATATCCTATGTACTACTCCAGATCTTGGTCTACTCTGGAGCATGCCACATACAACTGGCCGTGGGAGAAGCAGCTTTCCCTCAAGTCTACTCCCGCTACCTTAAGAGTTTGACCTTGAACTTTGTTTATAGTCATTGCGAAGCATACTATGGGAAACTGCACTCTCCTGAATTCGAAGGGGTAATTTAATGGTGTTAGGGGAATCCTACGAATAAATACAGACCTCTGTAAAGCTTAGAAACCTTCAAATGCGGTACTAATATACCTTCAAGTACGGTGACTTTCGAGACATTCCAATTAGAGTATTTGCATTGCAAGCACCAAGCCTTTATGTGAGTTCAACCTTTTTTGAATAAAATCAGATTGACTTTTCAAACATCAAAATAAAATGTAATTTAAATCAAAAGCACTAAGGAGTATTGATATCAACTTCGAAGCAAATCACTCCCAAAATAACTTTCTACCCCTATTTAACCCCGTTAGGGGATGAATTTCAATAAAATATGAAACAGGTCTTCCCTTAATTCTGTTAAAAAATGTTTATGCTAAATTTGAAGTAGATTGGACCAAGAAATCACGTTGTCCCATACAAACTTTGCCCACCTTTTTCACTCCCTTAAGGGTAGAATTTCGAAAAATCCTTTCTTATCGGATGCCTACGTCATACAAAGAACACACCCTCCAAGTTTCAGATCTCTACGATCAGCGGTTTAGGCTGTGCGTTGATCCGTCAGTCAGTCATTCAGGACAAAGCATTTTATATGTATAGATGACACGACGGGTAGATACCCCGTCGTGTCATGTTTGGTATATTATCAGATAGTCTAATTCATAGATATAAGAAAGAACTTTGTACTCATAATTATGTTTATGTCGTATTTGTATCAATTTTACGGTGTGTACATAAATAATAAAATATAGACACGTCACGACACGAGACGTAATACAGATAGATAAGAACAAGATAGTTTGTTGTTTGTGATGTTCGACGTTCTGATAAAAAAATCTGCCAGGTGCGTATCGGACCAGGCCAAAAAAAAAAAAAAAAAAAAAAAGGGTTCCGTAGTTGGTATGAATTTATCGCAAAAACAAACTTGTAACATTGTAGTCGAAAAACGTGTTCTCCCATACATCGATATACGTAACGGTCAATTCTCTGCAAGTGTAAGTTTGTAAACGATTTTTTTTGTGTGGTAAAACTACAAATGAACGATTTTCGGACTTTTCTCTTCACTTGTGTTATGAGACCTTGCTTCTTGCCAAATTTCATCATTCTAGGTTAACGGGAAGTACCCGGTTTTGATTTATTTGCAAGGATCAAAATAATTATGTCGTATAAATGGCCGTATTTTGTATTCCTTAGAAGCCTGATTTTTGACGACCACAGACCTACGTATTTGATGTTATTTCAACTTGATACCTCCACTTGTTCCTGAGAAAAAGGGTCGTGACAGACTGACGGACGGACAACGAAGTGATCCTAAAAAGATTCCGTTTTTTTCCTTTTGAGGTACGGAACCCTAAAAATTACCTTTATTTCAGACTTTTTTGGAAAACGTTAAAAAAGAACTGTCCTCTTTACAGAAATAGCCAAAAAAATAAAACTACCTATGTAAAAAGCTTTTTCAAAAGCAACAAAGGTTCTAAATTTTGTTCTCTATTCGTTCGAAATTTGAAGTTCAATTGGTTTTAAGTAGTTTAGTTTCGGCCAGTCTATCATCGTAAAATAGTTGGAGTCACATCTCCTATAAAATGTATGGGAAAAGTTTTTTGCGATTTCTGACTTTTCTAGTACTCAAAGCTCAGTTGGTCCAGAAAAGTTTTTGATCCTTATAAAAAACAGGATCGATTGGCATCAAAAAAAGTTTATGCGACAACTGCCCATTTTCTTGCTGACGGTACATTTTTTTCAAAATCTGTGAATGCAGATCGAAATCTTTCAAAAAGTTAAGGACAGTCTCTTAAGACCGTTTTCCTGTAGCTACAACGTTTAAGGTAGCTGTCCTTACTGCCCCAGCTCAAAAATCCAACCTGTATATGACACGACGGGGTATCTATGTACTCTGTGCCGTGTCTGACAAGTTTCCGGTGTAATTCTTCGTTGATCTAGGTAGCATACTGATTTTATTTTAAACAATGGCAAATAAAAACACTCCTGTAAGAAGTAGGTCTCCTTCACCAATGCTTCAGTCTGGCCACCCGCGCCGATACATAGGTACTACTTCGTTGAAGTAGAAATCATTTTTGTAATTATCTATCATTCAATGTGATAATAACTGTACCTATTTGGAGTAAAAAGTCGGAAGAACAATCAAAAATGGAAATCATTTTTGATTGTTCTTCCGACGATTATCCACCCCGTCCGGGGTGGACAGATCAACACGCGTTTCCGAGTATCCACCCTAGGGTGGCTCTTTTAGGGTGGGCAAACGAAATAAACGTGATTGTGTACTTCACACAGGTGCAGGCCCGCCGCGCCGGCACCGCCCCGCGCCGCGTGCTGCCGCTACGTCTACACTTGTTTGCCATGGAGAAGAAATTGGCGTATTTGATCAAATCAGTAGCTAACTGTTAAATGTAAATTTATGCTTGTTCGATGATAATATGTACAAAATATTAATAAAGTTACGAATCCCACCGAATACTTGATTTTGTTTAATCATCACGTCATCCTATGGGTAACAGACTAACTATTCTGTAAAATTAACCAATTCCGATTCCGTGTTAACTTAGGTGAAGTGAGCTGTTTCCAAATGCCTTTTTACACACTTTTTACACGTGAACATCACGCCACGAAGCCGGGATTTGTCAAACATGCTGTACTAGGCAGGAGTGTGCGCGTGAACTTGGCAGATCATTTCCCAGTAGAGCATTAAAAAAATTGAGTTCTATTGGCATGCGGGTGAGTTCTAGAGTTCCATAAACTTAAAAAAAAATTGTTCTGGCTCTATTGCCTGAAAAAAGTCGAATGAAAATATGCTCTGCTAACTTCCGCTAGCAGATAATTTTTCGCAAAATTATAATTTTAAATCTTATTTAGGTGCACAGTGATGAGCTCTATATTTTCATATACTTTTCGGAAAGTGTTCTGCTGACCTAAACAAAAAAAAATGTACAAAGACCTGTTACTAGAAAAAGACAATCATTTTGGTGAAATAACCGTTAATAACGTAAACGTAATCTGTGGATTTTCATAGATTCTTCGGACTATGATTAGTAACCAAGAAACTAAATGACAAAAGAAGTCTCACAAAATTATCAGCAGAGCCTTGTGAAAAAGATAGGTTATGAAAAATCGAGATTTCATTCAGTGTTTAAGTCAGTAGGATCAAAAAAGAATTTGATTAGCACTGAGGAGCAGGAACTCCTCGTTTCCAGATGCAACTATAACAGAAATACCCGACAACATGAAATAGGAATCCAGAAAGCTCACTCAGGTACCAGCAGAGCAAGGTTGAAAAGTTAGACTGGAAGAAATCAATTTTGGAGATTAATGTAGTAGAGCGTGTTTTAGCCAAAAGAAATACGTATAATCACAAATACACAAGAACAATACTTTACAATAAAATCATATAAACCACCACGAGTTTTTTCTTGACACGAGAGTGACAAAACAATAGGTATGCAGTTGCTAAGTAACCAAATTGAAGGTCCAACGTGTATTATCTATGGGTCCAATTTTAATATCTCCTCTCAACAAATACCTATCCGGTCAGAGATCTTTCTGATCCTCGGTCTTGCTAGTGGCTTGGTCAGGATATCTGCCAGCTGATCTTCACTAGATACCTTATCGACTTTTAGCTCACCACCAGTCACCAATTCTCTCACAAAGAAATGTCGAACTCGAATATGCTTAGTCCGTCGATGGAATTCTGTATTTTCAGCCAGCCTGATTGCAGCTTCGTTATCCACTCTTATGCATGGAATCTCTTTAAGAACGATAAGATCATTCATAAGCCGAGATAGCCAAACAGTCTCTCTGGCTGCTTCACTAGCGGCAACAACTTCTGCCTCGGTGGTCGAAATTGAAACGCTTGCCTGTCGTTGGCTTAGCCACGACACCGCTCCTCCTGCATACATGCACAGCACTCCAGTAGTGGAGTGGTTTACCAGTGCTGATATCTCCTGCATGGTCAGCATCACTATAGCACTCCAAAATGCCTTGTTTGTGATTTTTCTTGTACATGATACCTAGATCTGGCGTGTACTGCAAAAATCGCATTATGCGCTTCAGTCGGACACAGTCTGCTTCTTCTGGCTTTTCCAGACTTCGTGAGACTACACTTACAGCATATGCAATGTCAGGTCTAGTGCATACCATCAAGTAAGCCAAGGCTCCAACAATTTGCCTGTAGTTATCTTTCATATAACTCATGTCCACCTTCTCGCTCCATGTGCCGTCTTTTGCAATCAGCGTTGAGACCGGTTTGCAGGTGTCCATTCCGAATCTCCGCAAGATCTTATGCACATACGACGTTTGGAATATCTTAATTCTATCGCCTCTGCTTTCTATCTCTACTCCAAGAAAATAGGACGCAGTTTTCGTGGTTATTTTGAAACGACGTTTGAGCTCCTCCATCAACTCGTCTATCAGTACGTCATTGGATCCGACGACTAGACCGTCATCCACGTAAAGAGCTACTATAAGCTTTCCACATCCTCTCTTTCGTATCAGAAGACAAGGATCTGCCTCACTTGCCTTAAAACCGATTTCTTTAAAATAATCTAGAATGCACCGGTTCCAGCACCGTGGTGCTTGCTTCAACCCATACAGACTCTTCTTTAGAAGACATACTTGACCGGAGCCGTCATTATAACCTTCTGGCTGTTTCATGAAGATCTCTTCATCTAAAGAGCCATACAGGAAGGCAGTCGAAATGTCGAACTGTCGCATTGACATGCCTTCACTTGCTGCTGTACTAATCACTGAGCGAACAGTTGCCATTCTGGTCACAGGGCTAAAGGTCTGCATGTAGTCTATACCTTTCTTTTGATGAAAACCTTTTATCACCAATCTAGCCTTGTACTTATCTATAGAGCCATCAGCATTCATCTTAACTTTGAAAACCCACTTACTAGGTAAAGCTTTTCTGCCCTTGGGTAGATTCACAAGCTTCCATGTGTAATTTTCCTTCAAAGAACTGATTTCGCTGTCCATGGCCTTTTTCCATAGCTCTTTATCTGGGCTTCTGATCGCATCTTTGTACGTTTCTGGTTCATTGTATCCCATTATCGCGTTCATAACAAAGTCTTTGAATCTATCTGGAGGACGTAACAAAGAACGGTCTCGAAGTATCATCTGTTCCGGGAACACATCTTCGCGTTCATCTGCGATAATTTCATCATTGATATCATCTTGATATTCATCAACGACATTATCATTTTCGTTAACGTTTCCATCTGCCTCTGATTCAACAGACTGTTCAGTTATTAAATTTTCTGCGTCATGAAACTCTTCTCCGACATCTATATTTTGTTCACGTATTTTCATGTCAGTTTCACCGACTCTTTCAATATCAGGCATAACAGGAGTTCTTTGTCCATTATCTCTTAGAGCACATCTACCAAGGTCTACTTCAATATAATTTTCCGGACTGCAGGCTGCTTCAGGGTATTCATTCATTGAAGTCTCTAGCGCTTTTTCATCGAAAATAACGTCCCTAGATCGGACTAATAAATTTCTTTCTCGATTTCAAAGTCTGTATCCGTCATCATTGTCGTATCCAATTAAAATGCACCGTGTAGCTTTCTTTTACAATTTCCTTCTTTTCTGCTTTGGTACATGCGCAAAGCAAGGTGAACCGACTATCCTCAGGTGCTTTATCTGAGGCTTCTTCTTAAGCCACAGTTCATAAGGCGACTTGTGTTCTACTGATGTACGTCCTGTCCTGTTTAGTATGTTAACAGCAGTATTTACCATCTCAGCCCACAAATTCTGAGGGATCTCCTCATGCGCGTGCATCATCGCTCGAGCAGATTCTACTATAGTGCGATTATCTCTCTCACTACACCCATTTTGTTCCGGAGTGTACGGCATAATGAGTCTTTGCTTTATTCCAGCTTGTCCAAGTAGATCTCGTACTTTCCTGTTATCGTATTCGCCTCCATTATCGCTTAAAACCTCGATAATAGTATGTCCAGCATTTTTAGCCTCAGACATCATCTGTTTCAACTTTTCAGGAACTTCAGATTTATTTTTAAGGAAGTATACAAATCTGTACCGTGTGAACTCATCCTTAAACAGTACAAAGTATCGATATCCAGAGACACTCCAAGGAAAGGGTCCACAGACGTCTGAGTGTATGCGCTCACCAGGTTTTGTTGCCTTTTCGCGAACACCAAATGGTTTCCTGTGCGCTTTACCAAAGATACAACCTTCGCATAATTCTCCACTGTTAGATGTCTTTACTCCTAACTCTTTCTCTATCAATATTTTGATATGTCTCTTATCTTGATGTCCCATGCGCTCGTGCCATACTTGCAGCGTATCTTCATGCTCAATTAAGTTGACTGAACAATCAGCACATATGGCTTTGCAGTCTATCTTGTACAAACCGCCATACCTTTGCCTTTTTCCTGTTAAGACAACCTTACCATTGATCTTCATGGAACATGTTGTAACCCGCGACTCAAAAATACTTGAGGGGTTCTTTTCCTGTGTACTAAGCACAGAGAAAAGGTTCTTGCTAATCTGGGGAACATACCAAACATCTCTTAACAAAAGGAAGTCACTTTTTCCTTTAACAATGGCCTCTACACGGACTGTGCCTTTTCCAACAGCCTTTAACATGTTTCCGTCAGCTGTCGTTACTGTGTGTTTCACTAAAATGTTTAAAATCTTGAAATAGATCTCCTCGACTTGTGACGTGATGTGTCGCTCCATTGTCTATGTACCAATGATCACAATCACGTTTAGTCCCAGAATCTGTTAAATTCACCGTCAGTAACATCATGTTGGAACTGTGAGTTTTATTTTCCTTGTCTTTCTTGCCATTATTCGGGCAATCCTTCTTAAGATGTCCAGACTCTTTGCAAATAAAGCATTTGTACCTCTTTTTATTTTGCTGGTCTCTTTGGTCATTTCCTTTAGCAACCTTTCTATTCGTTTTTACATAAAGCGCACTTTCGCTCGATTCAGTGTCAGCCATCGTTGCATTCAGCGCTTTTTCATGTGCACACAGTTGGGCCGTAATATTGTCTACTGTTCTTTCCTTCTTAGACATCAATAGCCAACTAGACTTGAACGAAAAATAAGTTTCCGGCAACGTATCCAGGATCTTACAAATCAAGAGAACTTCAGGCATTTCAACGTTCTCCTCTTTGAGCAGTTCTTCCTTCAGACTGTGCCACAAATTCTTCAGTTTCGAGACATGAGTCGACATGTTGTCTGACGGATCCCTTTTAAGTTTAAAGAAGTCCAAACATAAGTCGTAGAGCCTGCCCTCATCAGGACCCATACAGCCTATGGAGTTTTTTCCATACTTCCATGGGAGTGGACAACCTTATTACTTTCCCTAGTGTTTCATCCGTTACATTGTTTGTTATTAGCAGTAGGGCTGTGCTCTCCAATGTAACAAAATCTCGTAAAGTTTTATTGTAAATTTCAACTACGGCATCACCACTGCCTTCCGCAGGTTTCGCCGGTTTTTGTGCCTTGCCTTCCACAATCTCCCAAATTCCGTTTATGCCTTTTAGTAGGGCAACCATTCGGTATTTCCAGGCGACCCAATCGTGGCCATCAAGTTTTGTGATCTGTATTTTTGAAAGCTACATTTTACACTTCTGCGTTCTGGGCCCATAACCTTTTGGAGATTAATGTAGTAGACCGTGTTTTAGCCAAAAGAAATACGTATAATCACACACACAAATTAAATTAAAATTAAAATTAATTAAAATTAAAATTGTTTATTTTGTCTCAAACGATTACATTTTCGAAATTTTTAATGAAACAACCCCAGTAAGTTATTAATAATACTTGTGTTGGGGTTATCTCGCTCCTTCCCAGGATGTTAGACAAAATTGAGACTATATAAAACAAAACAAAAATTTAGAAAGATAAAATTAAAGTACTAATTTAAACAGAACAAAAAGAAACAATGACTTAGAAAATACTTAACTATTAGCTCTGCGTAGTGTGTAATTGTATGTGCAAGTGTGAAATAAAATTGTGTAAATTTGGGATTTTGTGTGTGTGTGTGTGTGTGTGTGTGTTTATGTTTGTGTGAGCGTGTGTGCGTTAGTGTGTATTTATGTGTCGAGTTTACTTGTTTTCTGATTGTGCCATTATAATAGAAGTTTAAGGTAACATTAGGTAAACACAGGGTGTTACATTATGGTAAAGAATCCAAGTATACTCGCATTATACAATTCTGACTAAAAGTTGCTCTGCCTCCTGATAAGTTAGAGTGTTTAGCCAATCGGTTATAACTTTTTTGCATTGATGCGAGACCTCATGGTGGAACTGTAGTTTTGAGTTAACTTTATTGTATAGGTAAGCTGATTGACAAACATACTGACGTCTCGCAAAAGCCGTGCGTACCCCCGGAGAGTAAGCCACAATATCATTTCTTCTCCTAGCCTGTCTGTCGTGGTTAACTGGAAGGTATTTATGCAAAAATATAATAATGTTTAAAAGGTAAAGTTTCCTGACCGATAGTAGGCCACAAATTTTGTATAGATCAATTGTGGGGTATCTATATGGCTTGAGGTACATTACTTTTAAAAGTGACCTTTGGGCTCTTTCTAACTCCAGAAACTTAGTTTTTGTAGCGCCACTCCAAACAAGTATGCAGTATGTGATTACTGACTGCGCGAGTGCTATGTAAATGTTGTTGAGCGTCTTTTGAGGCATCACATGTCGTAGATTTTTAAAAATCCAAATAAATTTTCTAACACGCGACATAATAACCTCGACATGCGAGTGCCACGTTAGACACTCGTCAACTATAACTCCCAAGTATCTTACAGACGGTAATTGTTTGATGGGTTTGCAGTCACAAGCCTGATCCAAGCTGTTTGCACACATATGTATGCGAATGTTGAGATCATTACATGCTTTAGACCTACTAGAAACAGGTGTAGTTTGTTTTAGAAATATTAAGGGTTAACAAGTTTTCTTTGAGCCACCTATCTATGACAACTAACCCTTGTTCGGCCTTACTACGAACCTCCTCCCAAGTGTCGCCAAAATATACAATAGCAGTATCGTCCGCATAAGAGAAGATTTTCCCGCCACTGTTTCGTAGTTTACAAAGCTCGTTAATATACACCAGAAACAGCGGCGGGCCGAGCACGGAGCCCTGCGGAACGCCGAAAACAACATTTTCCTCATTGCTATACGACTGACTCACCTTAACCTGTTGTTTCCTTCCCCGGAGATAGCTGTGAAATAAAGAAAGAGCCTTGCCTCTAATCCCAATCGCCTCAAGTCTTTGCACAAGGATGGGAACAGATACAGTATCAAAAGCCTTTTTCAGGTCTAGAAACACCGTAATGCATTTATATCCCTTGTCTACCTTATCTGTAATTTCAGATGTTAACGCAATTACAGCATCCTGAGTTGACCGCCCCTGTCTAAAACCATATTGTGAGTCGGAAAGAATGTTATATTTATTTAAGTAATTTGTAAGCCTTTTATTTAGTATTTTTTCTATTATTTTTGAAAGGGACGGTAAGACGGAAATCGGTCGGTAATTGTTAACATCGTTCTTGTCCCCACCCTTGTACACGGGCGTGATGATAGATCGTTTCAACGCATCACAAAATATGCCCGTTTCAAAACACAGGTTGGTTAGCTTACAAATGAGAGGAACTACAAAGTCGCGAGACAACTTAAGGAAACTCACAGATATACCATCCCATCCCGAAGCACTTGCTGAGTTCAGTGCCATGAGTGTACCGTAAACTTCCATCGGATCAGTCTCCAATAGCACAAATGAGTTGGCTTGAGTTGGTGTATTTAAAGTGCTAGAAGCAGGTCTGTAACCTTGCCCAGTTAGAGTCAAGATTTCTTCCGCCAGTGTTTTCCCGATAGTAACAAAGAAGTGGTTTACACGGTTCAACGAGTCGAGAGGATGCGGTGTGATTTGAAGTAGGTTTACACTAGATGTCTTAGGTTTTTTGTAATGGGTTATTTCGTTTATTTTACTCCAAATTTTCTTAGGATTTTTCGCAGATATTAAAATTTGGTTCTTATAATATTGCCTTTTGAGTTTTTTAATAAGATTAGTGCAAAAAGTACGATATCGCTTATATGTTATGATCAAGATAACATTAAAAGGGTCTCTCCTCGATTGGAGCTGCAACTTATGTCTAAACCTAATACATCTTAGAGCTCCCATGGTTATCCAGGGCTTCAGAGTACGCCTAGAGCTAGAGAGCGAGATAATCTTAGTATTTTGGAGGAGCGATGACCTAATCATAGCTATCATCGCGTCCGCCAAAAGGTTTGGGTCTCTATACGTATTCAAAAAAGACGCATCCATACTCACAAAGTGTTCGCAGGCATTTTCCAATTTAGTCACAGTCTTAGTTTTGGCATAAGACTTGGTTTGGTATGAGTGGGATATATTCAGAAGTACCATTGCATGATCCGTCACCGACGTGTTTAAAACTGCCACGAAAGCCGAACTCTTAGATTTATCCAACTTAAGAATCATGTGATCGAGGCAGCTGTCATCCCTGGTAGGCAAACAATGTCCTGGTAGGAAGCCATGCAAAGCCACCATATTTAGGTAGCTTAGTCTGTTAGTCCGTATTTGTGATATTTCTGCTAGTTTCTTTATTAAGTTAATATTTAAATCCCCAGTTACAATAATGTTCTTATGCGAGTCGATAGTTGAAAGGTATTGATCAAGCGAGTCAATGAAACGATCTGCAGATACATTCGATGGAGACCGATAAATACCAATAATGATGAAATTAAAGATTGTGATTTGCAAAGCTGAGGCATGTGTCAGATTAATCTCGGTTGCCCGGTGTAAGTGGCAATTTTTTATGTAGGCTACTACACCATCGTTTTGATTTAAGTGTCTGGATGTATTAAACGAGGTGTAATTATTTAACACAGGTATTTGTTTATTAGCGTTCAATCTGCACTCTGTTAAAATTATGACATCAGCTTCAACACCAATTTGAGATAAAGTTATTTGTAAGTCATCAATATTACTGTATATACTCCTTATATTTTGAGTCAGGACGGTTAAGTTATAGTTATTATGTTGAAGGTAAGTATTTAATTGTGCAATATCAAGAGTAGCAGAAGTTGCAATCTCAGCAGTATCTAATTCCTGCAAATCATGTAAGTTACTACCCATTATTGATTAGATAAAACAATAGTTGTTTCTTTAGTTTTAAACGATAGTACAACCGTCCAGAAATGCCTGTGTTCTTATACGTACGAGCTTGTTTAGTTATGTAGGTATGAATTGGTACGACATGAAATGATATATTGGGCACTAAGTGAAGAGGGTGTGTGTTGTATTGAGTGAGTTAACTGTATATTTTGTGATTTTTGTGTGGAACGGATTGTGTAGTATGTAATGTTTGAATATGTAAAAGCGAGCTTACCATGCTTATAGTTATAAAAGTTTAACATAAATTCATATAGTTTGATTAAGCTAACAGAAAATGACAAAGTTTTTAGTAGTAGGAATAATCTAATGAGAGTACAAATTAGTCATGCTTCTTGCATTAAATGGTGTATCTGTGCTTCACTTTTTATCAGGATCGCACGAGCGTTCTCATCCTTCTTGACTAAGATACGTCCAAATGCAGTCCAGCAAAATTTGTATTTCTTAGTTTTAGCCAGGTCTCGAGCCAAGAAAAATAGTCGGCCGCCCCTAGGAGTCAATTGCTCAGATATATACACAGGTACCTCCTCGTTACTAGTTATTCCAAGATGTTTCGCCTGAAGTTTACTAGTGTTTTTAATGTTAAACGACTTTGCCTTTTTTAGCAGATTAGTTTTCAGCATAGTCGAGTTCAGTTCAACAACTATGGGAGTGCTCGTAAAACCCTCTTTCTTACTAGGCAGTCGATAAATGTCTTTAAAGTCGCGAGAGTCCATCTCCAGGCTTAAGTGTTTTGCTAAGTTCGTGACCATATTCATTAAGTCAATGAAAATTTTTTTACTGCTTCTTTGTAGGTCCTCGATCTTATCCTCTAGCAAGACAATGTATTCCCGGTCTTTTTTACCTTGTACCTCAAGCATTTCAATTTTCTTATGGAATTCTTCATTTTGATAAGATAAATTTGTAATTGCCGCTTCAATGTTATTATTTGTTATTTGAATGTCCTTGAGATTCGAAGTAATAACTTTTAGTTCTTTGTCTTGAGTTGAATTGAACGAAGTTAACATCTCTTTGATTTCAGCCTTGAATTTAGTAAATTCCCCTGGTAGGTCATCTTCCCTTAATCTCTTATTACGCATATTAATATAATTAGGGGGAGTACTGTCCATCACTACGCTGATATTTGGATCAGAGAGAGATTTATCCATTTTACCGTCCATGTTCCCCGATCTAAGTACTAGGCCGCGATAAGTACAAGGAGTTAATTAGCCGTCGGGTAAAGTTAGGTGGGCTATATGCAGATGTATGTATAGGCACAACTGGTAGTAAGCGTGAGTGCAGGTCAAACGATCAATGACGGCTTAGTGGGACGGTGCTTATCCTTGAAGTAGGCGGCGCTTAGCCTTGAATGGGTGATGTCCTAATTAGTGCACTAATTAGTGGGCTTGACCCAAATAGATACCGCCTCCTGCGCGTACGCTGATTAGTTGTCACAGTCTTGTGTACCAGGGCAACAGATCTGTTGAGTAGTATCGTGAATCGGTACTCACGCGCGGCGAACTGCACTGAACACCTCCTGCGTTTCTATGCTGTCCTATTTTTTTTACTGGATTTAAATTGACTTTAGGCTTGTGATTTTATTTATGAAATGGATTATTACGGATCTAAAGCACGTCTGCACCTTGTGGCGGTCCGGGGGAAGAGGGACATAGGAACAGGGGATACACAAGAACAATACTTTACAATAAAATCATATAAACCACCACGAGTTTTTTCTTGACACGAGAGTGACAAAACAATAGTTATGCAGTTGCTAAGTAACCAAATTGAAGGTCCAACGTGTATTATCTATGGGTCCAATTTTAATAATCAAGGTTTTATTGAAAGTCTCAGAAAAAAGGATTTAAAAAATTGAGTAGCACTGAGGAGTCGGAACTCCTCATTTCTTGAAGCACCTATAACAGGACAATGCGAAAACATGATTTAGTAATCCAGAACTCTCATTCAAGTATCAGCAGAGCATGGGTAAAGATTTAAGTAAGTTGCAATTGATATTTAATTCAGGGCATAATAAAAAATAATCAAAAAAATAATTGAATACCATTGAGGAACTGAAACCCTTCATTTCCTGATGCATCTTTAAAAGAAGTATCGGAAAACATGAAACAGGAACCCAGAACTCTGACTCAGGTATCAGCAGAACATGGTTGAAAAGTTAGATTACAAGAAATCAAGATTCGATTCAGTGTATCAATAAGAAATATAAAAATTAAAATTGAGTAGCACTGACGAACCGGAACTCTTCGTTTCCTGATTCATATATAATAGGACAATGGGAAAAAATGATTAGGTAATCCAGAACTCTCACTCAAGTATCAGCAGAACATGAGTAAAAATTTAAGTAACTTGAAATTGATATTTAATCAGTGTACCAGCAAGAAAAAGAAAAAAAAATTGAGTACTAAGGAGCCGGAAATCCACGTTTTCTGATGCATTTATAAAAGAGCTATCCGAAAGAATGAAACAACAAACGTCGCGCCACCTGTGAACGTAAACATTGTATAATTATGGTGCTCCGTGTTAAATTTAACACGGAGCACCATAATTATACAATGACTAATTGACTAATTAGTCAAATAATAGTTTTTTCGTATATTTGGATAATGTACTGTGCGTAAAAGTGAAACTGAACTCACAAATTAGCTGTGATCTTAAGAACCTTAAAAACAGTGTCTTTATTCGCGCAATGAAGCCAAACAAGTGAACTTTGAACTGTTACTAGGTATCATATCTAAATCTGGTAACAAACATAATGACCCATAAAACTTTTTTCGACACACTTGCTCGTAAAGTAGCTCTTATTGAACCGTTTTTAGGGTCATAATTCAGTGTATTAAAAACGCATGCTTTTTACTTTATATTATCGGACTAGTGCTGTAATGCCACAGATAACTAATCAGGATTTGGTTGCGACTCGCTAAAAACAATAACATTGGACTTGTCTTATCTTTTAATTAAACTATTTTTATTAACAATAAAACTGAAAACTGGAATAAATTTTAATTTTTTACAAAAGTCAAACAACCGACCATAGGCAACCGACATCCTTTTTAACTGGTCCAAATTAATCTTGTCATTGAAAAGTTAGTGATTGACGTAATAAATATCGACTATTTGTTCAAGGAGTATTTTATTAATCCTTTATTGAAAAAAAAACTATTTTAATGTATTTATAATTATTATACTGACAAAAATCGTGTTTTAGGCTAGGATTTTCAAGATGCTGTTGGAGCTAGCCCACGTTTAAAGATGCGGTCCTATTTCCTTATTAAATAATGTCGTAGGTCTATATGTATTATGGAGACCCCTCAAGTTTTAGAATATTATACTGCTTTAACACAGAATTTATTTATCTTTTACATACCAAACGTACGTAAGTACCCGTGCTATCTTGTTCGTTTTCACGGTTTTAACTTCGAACATATTTCAATGGATGTGTTTTTTATGTGAAAGTTACTCAATATAAAAAATACTGATGAAACACTACTTATAAAAAAAATCGTAACATCGAAAGTACGAAAACGAAAAGATCATACCACATCACTAAAACCATAGACAATTTCTAGCGGCCATTGTTATTTCACAAATTTTGAAACGCGACAGGGCAGTATGGAATTAGTAAGTATATCTATATATTAGTATATATATCATTGCAGCATAGAATTTGTCTATAGAAATTGACTTTGAATACATGGAACTAGTATGAACTATCCTATACTATTAAATGAGCATTCTCTATTTTAACCCGAGCAGAGATTTGTGCTTTTTTTAATCTCATCAAAGAGACTTCTTGCCTTCTATGTTTTTTATTAAGGGGTTTGGTTCTTTCCTTCAGGTGGACCATTGTGCGTGGGTACTTCTTGCTTTTTTATGCCTACTGTGTAAATAAATAAAATATGATACATTTACATAATATATCTTGAAATTATATATTATATAATTATAAATATATTTTCACTACATATTAATCTTAGTTTGCGTATTCAAATTATTATTTTGTGTTTATTATATTTTTATATAGGCTGTTCAGCGGTTTTGCCTGAGCCTTTATTTACAACTGCGCGCGCATCGCTTGCAGAAAAAAAAACCAGCGCGCCATTTTCCGTAAATATTTGTTATCGTTTTTGTGTTATAAAAAATTCGAAAATCTAAAGTATTGTCACCAACCGACGTAAAAATGTTGTACAACAGTTTTTAAAAGAAGCTCCGATTGACAGTACCTGGCAACAAAGGTCAGTTGAACTTTATAAACATTGATATACTAAAAAACCCTATATATCAATGTTTATAAATCTAAATTATCATCTCTATAGTTACGTTATTCCAGCATAAGTTCTTACAACAAGTCTGTTTTTTTCCTCGCAAGTTTGTTGAAAAGCGTCGTATGAAACGCGTGTGCATTGATCATTACACACTCGGCTAAATTATCGCGCTCGCCTGTGGCTCGCGCGCCAATGCCGCACACTCGTATCACAATGTACTATTAAATAACATTTTATGCGAAAACTGGAATAAATTTTGAATTTTTACAAAAGTCAAACAACCGACCATAGGCAACCGACATCCTTTTTAACTGGTCTAAAGGACGTGTCTGATGGGATAAAGTCCGCGCGAAGAATCGCCGCCGCATAGTGGATCGATTGTGTGCGAGAACGAAGTTGCTTCTCTCAAACGAGAATTACTTGAAATGCTCACAAAATGGAAAAATGAGCAAGATGAAAAGCAAACTTTGTTTGCGAACAAACAGAGCTCGACCATAGGCAAATTAGTCAAAGAAATAGCTGAAATTAAACTCCAATACCTTGAAATCCAAAAGTCAAATGCGGAAATTGAGAAGAATGTCACCTTTATTAGTAAACAATATGACGATATGCTTAAACAAATAGACATATTAAAAAAGGAGAAACAAGCTTATAGAGAAAGTATAAATCACCTTGAAACGAAAATTCAAGATCTGGAACAATTATCCCGTCCTTCCAGCATTGAGAATCGTAATGTACCACCGGCAGACAACGAGACCTCTTCGGACCTATCTAAAATTGTTTCAAACCTGGGGCTAGCAGCTGAGTATTAGCGACTCCATTATACGAGATATTTATAGACTCCCAGGAAAACCGGGCACAATTAGACCAATTGTCACGGAATTCAGCAATGTGCAAATAAAAAACCAACTAATATCGTCAGTGCGCAACTTCAATAAAAGGAAGCCTTATGAAGAGCGACGAACATCAATACCATTGGGATGCCTGGCGACCGTCGACCGGTCTACATCGCGGAGTTTCTCCCCGCCAGTTCAAGGAAGCTGCTATACGCTGCAAGGGAAAATAGAAGGAGCCAAGAGTGTACTTATAAAGTCGGAAAAATCCCTCATGGATCTGCAAGTACATCAATGACTGTTTGTCGTAATACTCGTATTAATATGCTATAAGGTCGCACAATTATGCTGTACCAGTAACTTAATTTTAATAATACTAGTTATACAAACTTGTAAAATTGCATGTAAACTTCTCACATATTCAACAACTATTCTACTAAATAATGCATGTATCTTCACAAATATCCTTTCTACACCAAACCGAATAGTAACTTATCACCTTACACAAAAACATAAAATAACAAATACGTCATACAAAACTAACTTATATCACAACACAATACACAAACTATCCTTTCACTATAACTACTCTATAAAATGTCTTGCGATGGTTACCAGAATTCTTTTATCAAAATACTGCAATGATTTGATGTCAATTGCGTCACTGGGGCGTTTCCCCGGGCATTTGAAGCACTTTTTCTCAACTCACTGTACTTTAACGTCCCGTGTACCGGTTACAACTCAATATCAATGGCAATGACAAATAATTTAAATACTGACATAGACAACATACATTTTTTTTTTTTTGGGTGTGAAATCATCAAATGACTCCTCCCGCTCTGGGCGGAGCGAGAGGGAGTGTCAAGATTTTTACTGACTAAAACCCACCCGTGTTCCTTCCGTTGCCTGTGTGCCGGGGCCGCGATATCCCTTTCGGACAAACTCGCAACCCTGGCAGGCATTGGCCCTTACGGACCCCGTCAGTTGGTGCTGACATCTCTTTGAGGCGCGCGTGGAACACAACGCGCCGTCGACCCGGGCCTGGTCCTAATCGGACGGCGAGCTACCCATTGCCCACCATCCGCAAGCCCGCGCCTACGGTAGCCGGAAGTCGGCTCGCGACTCCCGACGCCCGGGGCGTCTCTTGCGGCGACTAGGGGCGCGAGGGCGCGCATCTTGCATTTCCCTCGCGCGCTCCGCCTCCTCCTTCGCGAGCATTACTGCTTCGCAGAAGGAAGTGACGGCTTCCCATGCACTCTCGCTCCGGACCATGGCCTGAACCAGGGCCGGACGCGAGAGATCGCCGCTGCCTATCGCCTCCGTGAGGACACGGCGGTGCCCCGCCCAAGCCGGGCAGACCTCCACCGTATGCTCCACCGTGTCCTCCGGGCGATCCACACAATGGTAACACCCGGGCGTTTCCTCCCGCTTTATCCTGAACAGGAGCCATGGACCGCACGATCCCCGCGTAGAGCCTCCGGCAGGAGGCGTTTGGACCCCCTAGATTGGGCAGAAGCCGCTTCAAAGCAGCCCCAGCCCTTTATAGACAACATACATGTGTCTACGTCATTTACTTGCCCACCTGAAGACTGCCCCAAGTATATAACATCCCCCAAATCGTTCAATATCATACATCTGAACATAATAGAATAAAAATTTCAATGAATTTGTATGTTTGCTAGTCGCTATTAACATAGAGTGTGAAATTCTGATTCTAACTGAGTGTTAGCTTAAAAAAGCCACACCCATCCCCAACTTAACAGGTTACACATCGCATCAGACAAATACTCTATCAAACCAGAACGACGGAATAGTAATTTACGTCAAGGAAAGTTTATGCTATAACTTCACCGAACCGGCCTTCGCTGAATCTAGCTGTCTTGTATGTACTGTAGACAACAAGTTGGTCATCGTTGCGCTGTACAGACCACCTTCGCAACGGAAAATTGACAACTTTCTGAATAGTCTAAATAGTCTTCTCTCCGATTACGGCGCATACAACAATACTACTGTAATCGGTGACTTGAACATAAATATAAATCCCGGTCATAACGACCAACGCGCTCATGACTATTTAAATTCGACTGCATCCCACGGTTTTCTGCCTGCACATGTTCTCCCTACCCGTTTAAACAATTGCTTAGATCATATTCTCCTGAAATCTAATAATAATGTAATCACACTCATTCTGGAAGCTACCATTGCCGAGCATTCGGCAGTCATACTTAGTATAGAAACTAAAAACCCCCCTAATGCCGCGCACAAATTCAATACATCTTGCCTCAATCTCCCGGACGCTATTAAAGACATTGAAGGGTATGATTTCTCCAACATCATCGCGTTAAATGATTCCAATGACACCACTAACAAATTACTGGAAATTATGTCATCAATCATATACAGGAATACTATTCGCACATGCTTCCCATGTAAACTTAGAATCATCAAGCCCTGGATTACACCCGGACTATTGAGATGCATACGCAACAGAGATAATATGCATAAGAAAACAAATAAGGAACCTCATAACTCTGTTTTGAAATTAACTTACCTACGTTATAGGAATTTTTGCAACAATTTATTGAAAAAATAATAAATCGATCACGAGAAACACCTATTTCTTAAAGCCAAAAACAACCCAAAAAAAATGTGGGATGCTATCCGGACTGTGACTGACTCGCACCGCTCGTCGAATACACCCATTGAACTCCTGGAAATAGAACATTCCCCCTCAAAGTCTGTCAACTCTGTTAATGCATTCTTTGCAAACATCGGTCAAACTCTGGCCAGTAAAATACCAAAAAGTGCAAGGTCTCCCCAACCAACCACAATCAATAAACAATCCATGGTAAATTCTTTGGGTCTCCTCACGACTGACGAAGAAGAAGTTGACTGCATTATTAAAGATCTCCGTGTGGATAGTGCGCCTGGTTGGGACAGTATACCCTCAAACTTGATCAAATTTGCCAGTCATGCTCTAGTTAAACCCATTACGCATATATGCAACCTAGCACTGTCTACAGGAACATTTCCAAAAGCGCAAAAAAAAGCAATCGTGCACCCAATTTTCAAGTCTGGGGACAGAGACGGTTTCACCAATTACCGCCCTATTTCAGTCCTACCAGTCATCTCTAAAATACTGGAATAAATTCTCTACAAAAATCACAGCAGGTTTCTCGAAAAATACCAAATAATTTCCAAAAACTGACCGCAAAAGGATGCAGTGACCGCGTTGCTGGATTTTGTGGTGGACAAACTTGACAGTAAATAGAAATGCCTAGGCATCTTCCTGGACCTTTCGAAGGCATTTGATACCGTCTCTGTTCCCATCCTTCTCGCCAAGCTGGAGTCGATTGGGGTACGCGGTGATGCCCACAACATATTTAAAGACTTTTTGCTAAACCGCACGCAATGTGTAAAGATATTGGACAACATTAGTAGCGAAGAATCTTTAAAATACGGTGTCCCACAAGGAAGCCTCCTCAGTCCTCTCCTCTTTCAGATATACGTGAATGACCTCTGTACCCTCTCTCTGCCCTCCACCCAAATCCCAGCATACGCAGACGATACGGTCATTCTGACTTATGGCAATGATTGGGCCACGGCAAATAAGACTGCTGAAAAAGCTCTATGCGAGACAATATTCTGGTTGGCTAATAACAGTCTTACATTAAATATTAGTAAAACCCACTTTGTCACCTTTGGCCTCAGACCTTCCCTCCTGCCACCAGTTAACTCAATGGTACTCAAAGCGCATGTATGCGTGCTCAGTGACTCGCAATGCGCATGCCCCTCTGTGTCCCGAGCCCCAGTCGTTAAATATCTAGGCCTACAGGTTGACGACTGTCTATCTTGGCACTATCAAAATTCAAAAGAAATTCAAAATTCAAAAGTCATTTATTCAAACTAAGCTGAGAAATCAGCACTTTTCGAACTTCAAAATTACATAAGACAGTCCCCCAAAAACGCCCACCCTTCATCACTTCCTAGTGCATAAGCTGAGACTTATATCACATTGAGACTCTATCCGCGCGGGTTAGAAAACTTATATATGTTTTCAAAAAACTTAGACTGTCCGCCCATAGGGAAGTTCTAAATATGGCTTACTGTGCTCTTTGTGAATCTATTTTAACATATTGCATCACAGCCTGGGGAGGAGCAGCGAAGACTGTCCTTATACAGGTGGAGCGGGCGCAAAAAGCAGTAATCAAAGTGCTTCTTAGTAGGCCTTTTAGATTTCCCACGCAACGATTATATATGGAGTACAAGGTTTTAACAGTCCGACAACTTTGCATCTACCGCACACTAATCTGTAGACACTCAAACTTGCCATTAAACATGAGTAATCCTTCCACAGAAAGACGAAGGCCAGTACCCCCATGTCCTACAAAATCCACGCACACGACTTTTGCTAAACGACACTACCCAATTCTAAGCGCCCTCACTTATAATAAATTGAACCAGATTCTCAATATACATTCCCTTAACACATTTCATTGTAAGTGTAAAATTAAAGAATATCTTTTAACTCTTGACTACACTAAAACGGAAGACCTAAATCGTAATATAAACATACCGTGACACACACGAACCCCTTACACACACGTACACACACACACACACACACCCTCATAAACACGCACTCACCACATCTTTTTCACACAAGAATTAAACACATAATTTGTTGTACCACTAAAAACAACCTACTACTTACGTAATCATGTATTAATATAATGGACGGATGGATGACCCCTGTAACACAGGTTCCACCTAGCATGGGGGTCATTGATCAAATTTCTGTGCACTTGTAAGACCTACGCTGTAAATGCAGCGCATCATTACTTTGTACATTACTTTTTTGGAAATAAATTATTATTTCCTTTATTTCATTTATATACATATAATTTACATTTTTAAATATTTTTATAAAAACAAAAGGCAAAACAAAAACATTTAAAAATATAAAAAATAGTAGCCCACCGGTATCGGGAACAGGGTCCAAGCTACCGGTGGTCAGGGCTCCTGAGAGAGGAATCTCCTAACGATACGCGCCGTGTCTAGAAGTACCGCTTTCTGGATCAAGCCCTTGATCCAGCTGCCTAACGAGAGCCTCCTTAGGTGTTGCTCGAGGCTCTTGGCCGTCACGACCCAGTCCCGTACAGCAGTCATTGTGCCGATAGCACAATGACTGCTGTATCCATTTCCCACATGTCGATAACCTCGCGAGCCAGGTCGAGATACTTGATCTGTTTATCTTTTTCAGCTTTCACGAGGTTCTCGTCATGCGGGACCGCTAAATAAACAATCATTGCGCGACGCTCTAATCGATCTATCACCACTATGTCTGGCTTATTGGCAACAATAGTCCTGTCAGTGATGATAGATCGATCCCAATACAACGTGATATTGTCATTTTCGAGAACTGGGTCGGGCACATACCTATAGTATGGTACTTCCGATTCCACAAGACTGTATTTCAGAGCAAGTTGCTGGTGGATAATCCTGGCCACAAAGTTGTGCCTATGCAAGTAGTCTCCGTTAGCCAGACGAGAACAGCCAGAAATAATGTATCGGATTGATTCCCCCGGACGGTGGCATGCCCGACAGATGTCAACCGTGCCGTCCTTCACAATATATTTCCGGTAGTTTTTCGTCATCATAACTTCATCCATAATCGCAAAGAAAAAACCTTCGGTTTTCCCAAAGAGATCACCGAATCGCAGCCAGGATACAGACGCTAGTAGGTCTACATCGGGCCCATGTAAGTCCCGGTAAAAGCGTGAAGCTCTTTGCTGTGCCATACCTCCCTGCGGTCATTAGTATCTAATACTATAGGTTTACGCCAGTTCTCGTTAGCCAAGGATAGCGGGGTAAGGCCCTTGTCCACTGAGACCACATCTCGGTGCATCCCCACGTCGGCTTCTAGGAAGTATTCCCTGAGACTGCATACCTCACGGTTGTGCAGGGTCTTAGCATTTAAGAAGCCTCGACCTCCACACTTCCGCGGGATATACAGTCTCATCACCGATGAACGTGGGTGATGCATCCGATTTATGGTCAGCAGTGTGCGGATCCTCCTATCCAGGGCGTCAAGTTCCGTCTGGGTCCATCATTTGAGTATGCCGAAAGAGTACATCAAAACCGGCATGACCCAACCGTTGAAGGCGCGCACCTTGTTTCCGCCTGATAAAAAACTATTTAATACTTTATTCAGGCGGCCAAAGAAGCGCTCCTTCAGCGATGGCTTCATGTCAGCAGCGTTGATACCTAACGCTTCCGACATACCCAAATACTTATAGGTTTCGATTGAGGAGAGGGATCTTAGGTGTATGGAGTCCGAGAGTTGGGTTCCCCCGGATTCCACAATCCCCCCTCGCTTTACATGCATGACTGCACATTTGTCCACACCAAATTCCATCCTGATGGCGCTACTGAAAGTTTCGGTTACCTTTAGTAGCGCCATCAGTTGCAAATCGTTGGGGCAAAGAGTTTCAAGTCATCCATGTAAAGGAGGTGAGATATAACCTGACCACCTCTCCTTAATCGATAGCCTAGTCCTTAGTCCTCCAGCAGTATGCTAAGAGGATTCAAGGCTAGGCAGAACCAACGTGGACTCAAACTGTCGCCCTGAAATATACCCCGCTCGATCCGTATCGGCTCGCTATTCCTCTGGATATGTCGACATCCTGGATAGCGAAGAACCGTCCTCCATTGCCCCATACATGACATCAGGAAGGTGCGTAGAGTTGCATCTACTTTATACAACTCCAGCACCCTCATGAGCCATGTATGGGGCACCGAGTCATAGGCCTTCTTATAATCTATATAGAAATAAATTATTATTATTATTTTAAATGTCTTTGACATATCTCGGGACCCTAGGGTCCTGGACCTTTGGAAGGCCTACGAGGGGCCGAAGCCAACTCGCAGAGGCCCCTTAGACATTTTTATGTATTGAGGCACCAACCGACGGTTATCCCTGTATGCACTACGCAAGTGCACCCAAGGACAACCCCCGGTTGGTGCAGAACTATTGCAGAACATGGAAACAAAATAAATTTGGCTATGTGTTTGGGTGGCTAAAGTTGACTGGTGACCTGGAACTATGGAAGGACTATGGCCCCTGCCTGATCAATGTTTTATATGTACACAGAAAAATGGCAGGGGGTGACTTGCACACTCAATAATGGGCCCCCGAAAACTGTCGCTAGCACATAGTGACGTAGCGACAAGGGGGCAACATGTCCTGCGGTGCTTGAGGAGTGGAGAGGTATTCCACGGCTTTCAGAACAATCCCAGAGCCCGGAAGATGGTCAAGATCCCTACGAGCACTTACTGGAATACTTCCTTCCTCCGAGCACGTTTGCTCTTGCGAATCTCCACTCAAGCCGGCCAATTAAGGCAAGAATGAGGTGGGAGCTCTGTTCCTCGTCAGTGTTCACTCCAGCCGGCCAATAAAGGCAAGCCAGAGATGAGGAACAAGATTTCTCCCGGGAGATAGGGTCCGTGGGGTCGCTACTGCCCAACAGCTCGCCACATGCTGCCCTGCGGGTTTCTGTATCTCTCTTGGTCTGGCCCCTCATCCTAGACCTGTTCCGGCAAAGTAAACTCTACCGGCACAGACCCAGAGTTTGGAGCGCGCAAGCCCCACCACGACGTCAACGTAGAGATACGACGGTGGGGTTATTATTATTATTATTTTCGGTTCTTTACGTTTCTTCTCATTTAAGAGAGTTTAAGAAACCTTACATACGGGTCGGGACCAAGTATGTAAGGCGAAATTTTCGTTAAATATTGCCGGCAGCGCTTTGAAAATGCTACAGTCATACTTAGAAAACAGGTCGCAAGTAGTAAAGCTAGACAAAATATATCAAAGTGATCCATTGCCAATTATTTGTGGCGTTCCTCAAGGATCCATATTAGGACCCTTGCTCTTTTTAATTTATATAAACAATATACAAGAACTTAAATTACACGGCCATCTTACCCTCTACGCGGATGACACTTGTTTGTTTTACTTCGGATCTTTTATTCATTCTATAATCTCCCAAGCTCAAGCTGATTTAAACACTTTGTTCTCGTGGTTCCAACATAACTTATTGACAATAAATGTTTCCAAAACGTGTTACATAATATTTAAAGCAAAAAAAAATAATTTACCCCCACACTCATCATTACAAATAAACAACCTACCTTTAAAACTAAAAACATATGAAAAATACTTGGGCTTAAGAATATACAGTTCTCTATCATGGAATGTTCATTTAGACCATATAAAAACAAAACTATCGTCACTACTCGGATCGCTTCGCACCATAGTTAAATGCATTCCCAGTAAGTTGCGATACACAATATATAATGCGTTAATTAGACCGCACTTGCAATATTTAATTGAAATCTGGGGTAATACCTCTAAAACCAAATTGAACGAGCTACAAATTATACAAAATAAACTTGTAAAGATGATTTTCAATTATCCACGCCTTACTCCAACGAGCCAAATTTATAATGAAACCAAACTAATGCATTTAAGACAGTTGTATATTTATAATACGTGCATCTTTATTCGAAAAGTTCTCGACAAAAACATTCAAACCGGTTTAACATTTACTAAAGTAAAGCAGATTAGCCAACGTAGTTCCCGTCGCGCTAGTTTCTTAGTTTTACCAAGGGTAAGAACAAATTATGGTAAAAGAATGCTGACGTTTGAAGGGGCACAACTTTATAATAAAATACCCTCACACATAAAAATGTAAACTCATTTAATGTATTCAAAATTAAATTAGCCCAATTTGTAACAATTTATTTAAAAGAGTGTCCGTGGAGTTTCTTGCCCGTTCTTCTCCATAGGTACCTACCTACTACGCTTTGGAATGGGCAACTAGCTTCATATTTCTGACTGACCGATTCCTTGACAATTCAAAAGTGCCTGTAAATGGTTTAATTGAAATAAATGCTTTGAGTTTGAGTTTGAGTTTGTAATTGCGAACAATAAGTCTCCTCAAACATGAATACATTGGATGTGTGATAACGACGAATTGTAATTATTGTTTAAGTTAATCTGTTGTTCTCAAGTAAGCGAATCTGATACGGAAGCCATTGAGGCGGAGCTGTACGCCGGGTACAGAGCGGCGAAGACCGCCCTGCGAGTGGAGATCGAGCGGGCCAGAGGACTGGCCCGCGAGGAGTCGCTGGAGACTCTGAACAGAGACCCGTGGGGACGCCCATATAAATGGGTGCGAGACAAGCTCCGCCCATGGGCTCCCCCGCTGACGCAGCGTCTCCGGCCCCAGCTCGTGGAGGACGTGGTGAGCGCTCTGTTCCCTTCGCGAGGGGAACATACTCCCCCGCCCATGGCTCCGCCTCCTGCGGTGCCCGATGCGGACCACACAGGTGACGACGACGACGACGAATCTCCGGAGGTGACCGGGGTAGATTTGAGAGTGGCGGTACGTAGGCTGAATGCCAAAAATACCGCCCCAGGACCCGACGGCTTACCTGGAAAAGCCTGGGTTCTGGCCTTAGAGGCTCTCGGGCCTCGACTTCGAGGGCTCTTTAGCGCATGCTTGGAGAGGGGCCAGTTCCCACTTCGTTGGAAGACGGGGAAACTGGTCCTCATCAAGAAGCCGGGGCGCCCGGCGGACTCTCCGTCCGCTTACCAGCCCATCGTGCTGCTCGACGAGGTGGGCAAGCTCTTTGAAAAAGTAATTGCAGACCGCCTTGTCGGGCAGCTGGTGCGACTGGGGCCGGATTTGGCGGACAGCCAGTTTGGTTTCCGCAAGGGGCGCTCTACGGTGGATGCCATCAGCTCTCACGATGGGGGATGCTGTTGCCCGGGGTGGGGTGGTCTTGGCGGTGTCTCTTGACATCGCCAATGCGTTCAATACCCTGCCCTGGAGTTGCATTAGGGAGGTACTCCGGTATCACCGGATGCCGACCTACCTCTGTCGAGTGGTCGAGGCCTAATTGACGGACAGGGCCGTCATCTACCCCGGTCACCACGGAGAGTGGAACCGGCGAGAGATGTCGTGCGGTGTCCCGCAGGGATCGGTCCTGGGGCCGCATCTGTGGGACATCGGCTACGACTGGGTGCTGCGCGCCGACCTCCCTAGCGGCGTCAGCGTAGTCTGCTACGCTGACGACAGGCTGGTCCTGGTGCAGGGGAGGTCGCATGAGGCGGCGGCCGAACTAGCGACACGTTGGGTTGCGACAATCGTCGATAGGATCCGGCAACTGGGACTCGAGGTGGCCTTGCACAAGTCCGAGGCCATGTGTTTCTATGGTCCTCGGAACGCGCCACTGTCGGGTTCCCAGATAACGGCGGGAGGGGTTCACATCGGTGTCGAGTCGACGATGAAGTACCTGGGACTCGTCCTCGACAGCCGGTGGAACTTCGTGGAGCACTTCCGATGTTTGGCTCCCAAACTGCAAAGGGTTGGGGCTGCTTTGAAGCGGCTTCTGCCCAATCTAGGGGGTCCAAACGCCTCCTGCCGGAGGCTCTACGCGGGGATCGTGCGGTCCACGGCCCTTTACGGGGCACCGGTGTGGGCGCGTTCATTAAGGCTGCGACCAGCCCAGCGATTGAACGCGTCCCAAAGGGTCATGGCCATTAGGCTGGTCAGAGGATTCCGCACGGTCTCCCGTGAGGCGGCGAGCCTCCTTGCCGGACTACCGCCATGGGATCTGGAGGCAAAAGTCCTCGCGCACATGTGGGAGTTGCGCGAGGAGGCGAAACGCCGGGGTGTAACTCCGCTGCCGCGAGAAATCACGGCACAGCGGACAGAGCTCCGGCGGGATCTCATGGCGGCATGGAGAGTGCGATTGTCGCAACCCAGCGCTGGGCACGCCACAATTGCGGCGATAAGTCCCCTCTTTGAGGAGTGGCTAGAGAGGCACCACGGCGTCCTCACCTTCCGCCTGACGCAGGTCCTCACCGGACACGGTTGTTTCGGGAGGTTCCTGTTCAGGATAAAGCGGAAAGGCCCGGGTGTTACCATAGTGTGGATCGCCCGGAGGACACGGTGGAGCATACGGTGGAGGTCTGCCCGGCTTGGGCGGGGCACCGCCGTGTCCTCACGGAGGCGATCGGCAGCGGCGATCTCTCGCGTCCGGCCCTGGTTCAGGCCATGGTCCGGAGCGAGAGTGCATGGGAAGCCGTCACCTCCTTCTGCGAAGCAGTAATGCTCGCGAAGGAGGAGGTGGAGTGCGCGAGGGAAGCTCGCCGTCCGATTAGGACCAGGCCCGGGTCGACGGCGCGTTGTGTTCCACGCGCGCCTCAAAGAGATGTCAGCACCAACTGACGGGGTCCGTAAGGGCCAATGCCTGCCAGGGTTGCGAGTTTGTCCGAAAGGGATATCGAGGCCCCGACACACAGGCAACGGAAGGAACACGGGTGGGTTTTAGTCAGTAAAAGTCTGACACTCCCTCTCGCTCCATCCAGAGCGGGAGGAGTCATTTGATGATTTCCCACCCAAAAAAAAAAAAAAAAAAGTAAGCGAATCTGTATTCTTTATTGAGAATAAATTCTTTAAACCTAAAGGAGACGGGGATTTCTGGGCCTGATTGTAATAAGTTGACGTATGGTTAAAAAAAAAGGTTATATTTTTCTATTACAAAATGTGAAATATCAGCCCATTTTACAATCTGGAAATTGAGAAATCCAAAAATTAAGTTATGGCTACGAACAAAATGGAATATCGATTAAATTATAATCGACTATCGTGACAGAGTTCATACTATTTAAAAGATGCTTTTACCAGATGATTAATTCAAATACATTAATTATTAGAATTAACGTATTAAACAGTTTAAACAAATTAAATATCTATAAAGATAAATGTTAAAATCGATTCACGTTTGCTAATCGATTATTGTATTTTTAGTCTATGGTGACATGTCAGTCAGTCACTTGTTTCGTATCGTTTAGTGTTAGTGCGTGTGCGTTTTGAGTGTGTTTCCTCCCATAGTTTTATTGATATTTTCTTTGACCCCTGCTTTCTTTCTACGGACTTCTGATCTTGCTTCTTGTACGACCCTTGCTGCCATACCGGACACGGAGAGCCTCGCTTTTACGTTGGACTTGGACTTGTTTTTTTGGATTCTACGACCAGCCTACCGATTGGATATTATCACAATGGATCGTTGTGTAAATTGTGGCATAGCGACTAGTCGCTGTAATACACTGGGTCATCGAGCTTTAGATGACGAAATGATATTAGAAGTGATTTGTCAATGGCGTGCACCACAATCTGTAAGTACTTACTCACCTCCTGTTTATTAGCTCACCAGGGTCTACCACGCTGGCTTGCAATCTTCACTATGTTTTCCTTCACGATTACATTTACAAAATAATAAAGTATGAATAGGTAAACATTTAAAAATCATATGAAGATTTACATTACATTGAACTAAGATATATATTTTTTTATTGTAATAGATATTTGCACACCTATTCAGGTAGGATATGGTTTAAAGATCTTCTGTTCTATGTATCACCTCATGTACCCATATTCAACCAAATAAATTATTTGAATTTGAATTAAATAACTATCGGACAGAGTCGGTTGGTTTAAAAAAAAGTAATCATGTTAACTGATATTAAAAACTTTTTCAATTTTTCAGGTAAACAGCAGTGACCATGTTTGCCAAGCTTGCTGGGACTTGGCTCAAAGACCACCTCATGGTGAACCTAGACATCTTGGCCACCGTAGTGTTTGTCTCTGATGTGGACGTTCACTTGCATCTAGAGTCAGCCATTTACTTCACACCACCTCACCTCGCGAATTGAGAATTTATAATGTTATTCAAGAGTGGATTATACCTAGAGCTGTAAGTTGAATCAGTTTACATTTGTTTTATGTGCTTTTGTTGTAAGTCAAATTGAGTTTTTTAATACTTCAATGATTATGTATTGTTTGTTGCAGATAGAAGTACCTAGTCGCATATGCCATACTTGTTGGGTTGCTGCAGACAGAGCTGCTGTCCATATGGTCTCTGGCCCATCAACTTCTTCCCAAGCAAGCCCAATTGAAGAAATACAGCCACAGGTACAAGTTCTTCCTGCTGAACCTCCAGTTGAAGAAGTTAGAAGTATTCAGCCTGAACCTACTATTGTATTACCAGATTACATGAGGGCTGTTGAAACAGAAAGTAGGTGCTTTATTGAAGGATGCCTGAGAACAGAGAGGTACAGAGTTCCACTTTCTACTAGAAAGATGTTGCTCAGTCGGTATAAATATTATGTACCTGAGAATAATCGTCTATGTGATAGACATTTAGTTATAGAAGCATGGGATTTTCTTACCAGTTTGAGAAATAATTATGTACAGACTTTTACAGCAAAACATATCCAGGACATGATGTCCTTAAAAGAAGTTGTAGAATCAGGATTACTTCATTTTGAGAGTATAGATGATATGGAAGACCATGTTGTGCATACGTGGATAGGGTTAAACAAAGCGCAGTTCCATCAAATGTTTAATGAGGTTCCTCAGTTATTAGAAATTCCTAGGGGGTCCCTAGCTTTAGCAGCATATTTAATTAAGCTTAGAACTGGGGATTCTGATGAGAGGTTGTCAACTTTATAAAAAGTGTCTAGGCGAACTCTAGAAAAGTGGTTACACCAAGTGAGAGATCTGCAGTATGAGTATTTTGTACCTAGACACCTAGGTTTAAATCATATAAATAGGCAAAACATAGTGCAAAGAAATCTGTTAATACCTAACACATTGTTTGGTAACTTTGAGGGAGTAGATTGGCCCATTGTAATATTTACATATTGTTACATTGAAAAGAGTTCGAATTATTTATATCAAAAAAGAACATATAGCATGCACAAATATCGCAATCTTATGAAACCGTTTTTAATGGTATGTACCGATGGGCATATAATTGATGTGCTGGGCCCCTATCCAGCCACCACTTCAGACGCTGATATAATGAAAAAGGAATTTTCAAATGAAAGACCATTATGGGAATACTTCCTTCAAGGTGATGCTTTTATACTGGATAGGGGCTTTCGTGATTCATTTCCCTTGTTGCACCAATGTGGATATAGGACATAATTATGTGCCTGCATCATTAGAAGAGGGTGAGACACAGCTTTCCACTAGTGAAGCAAATAAATCGAGAGCAGTCACCATATGTCGTTGGGTAGTGGAGGTAGTAAACGGCAGATTCAAAAGATATTTTAAATTATTACGGCAAAATTATTTTAACGTAGCTAGTAAAAGTTTCATGAAAGATGTTGAGGTGGCTGCTGCTCTTTTAAACAATTTTCACCCTCCTATTATTGATCGTGTAGATGCTGGGGAAATATTAGTACAAATAAATATGAATACAGAAAATGAACTAGCAGAATTTATTGTAAGAAACCATTATAATAGGCGTAGGGCTGATTTTCAAACAATAACTGTACAAAATGATAACCTATATGATTTTCCCCAGCTTACCGATACTGAGCTAATACTAATATCACTAGGCACATATCAAATAAAGCAGGCACGTTCCTATTTTGGTGAACATGTAAGGGGCAATGATGGCTATGTGATAGAAGTGTGCAGGGAGGTCAGCAGCAGCCTACTTCGAGAGCTGTCAGCTACAAATACCTCATGGCTACTTAGGGGCCGCATTCATTCGAGACATATAAGTCGAAAAACGTATTTTGTTTACATTTTAGTCGACAGCTCTCGCAGAGGTAGGGAAGCAATAATAAAATATTATTGTAACTGCATCGTAGGCAAACGGACTGTAGGCTGCTGCGCCCATGTAATGTCAATAATATGGTACCTTAGTTGGGCTAGGTACCAAGATAATATTGTACCACCTGCACAATTTCTAGATGACATTCTAATTATAATTGAAGATGAATAAAATATACTAATTAAAAACGATTTTTATTTTTAATTATCATCTCCTTACCCATGATTTTTAATAGGTATTTGTGTTTCCTAATTTCCATCCACTCTACAAATATAATTAAGGCAAGTCAAAGTGCCGCTAGTGGCACTCTATCCCTATCGGATTAAGTGCCAGGGTTCGTTTAGGCACAAGAAAATGTAATGTTTTCGGAATTTTGTGTTTTACAGCGAACTAACCGTGTATACCTAGCGGCACTGTATACACGGTTAGTTCCGGTTCCGGTTCCGGTTAGTTCATATACACCTATAATTGTAACAGCATCCTATCTTCTTATCTTCACTTCAAAAATCAGCTGTTTTGTTACGTAACCTCACTTTAACAAAATCTCTTTTAACTCGGCTCTCAGATTGCTAAAATCCGCAAAATTTTCAGTGATGGTTTGATAATATAGTAGCTATTAATTGACACCAATTTCATCTCTTTACATCCAGGCCCAAGATTGTAGGAAAGCGTATCCGTCTCCTTTAGATAGAAAAGGTGGATGACAATGTTGAAGAAGTCAGGAACTTTCGGGTGATTCGAAGTGTTAAGAATGGTAAGAAGGTAGCTTTTTGGAGCATGTAAAGTGTATGAGAAGGCATCTGTACGGTGTTAAGACTTTGTGTGAGAGATTTTGGTATTATACCAGTAGATGAAAGGACGATCGGGACAATATGAACGGTTTGTGCTTTCCATTGGGTTTTAATTTCTATGGCGAGATCTTGATACTTACTAAGCTTTTCGGATATGGTGGTTTGAATATTGTGTGAGTTAGGTATTGCTATGTCTATGAGATAAACTGTTTTATTAGTTTTGTCGTGAACGGTAATGTCAGGTCTATTGTAATGAATAGTTTTATCTGTTATTATTGTTCGGTCCCAGTAAATTTTCTGATCCTTACTTTCTAATATTATTTCTGGTTTATATTTATAATATGGTATCATTTCGTTAACGAGATTATATTTATATGCTAAATGTTGGTGTATAATTGCAGCGACTTGATCATGGCGGTGTTTATAATCAGTTTGTGCAAGTGATTTACAAGCTCCTGTTATATGTTGTATGGTTTCAGAGGCAGTGTTGCAATGTCTGCACAAGTCAGTCGGCTGGTGTTGGTCCTTTATGATGTACTTTCTGTAATTACGAGTTGCCACTATTTGATCCTGTATGGCCAGCATAAAACCCTCGGTCTCGGGAAACAATTCACCTCCTTCTTTGCGTGGCAGTGTAAGTCGTTGTATGCATGATTTTGGATGGTGTTTTCTATGTTTGGTTAGGAGTATATTGACAGTGCGCTGTAGTTTTTTGATATCAATCTTTGACCATCGTATAATTCCGAAAGAGTATGTGAGAATAGGTATTGCAAATGTGTTGATAGCTTTAATTGTGTTTCTAGAGTTAAGGTTGCTTTGGTTTAGGTGGTGTGAGAATATTTTTTGAAGTTCTTGTTTTGACATCTTTTGTTGTATCTGCCTGGACTGTTTAAAACCTAGATATTTATATGTACTCTGTTCATCCATTGGCTCGATCGATTCACCTGATGCGAGTGTGTAACTGTTACTTTGGATTTTTCCAACATTTATTTTATTTAACATTTTGCACTTATCTACTCCGAACGACATGCAAATATCGTCAGAAAATTGTTGTGTTGTATCAGCTAGTTGTTTTTTGTCAGCTGCGTATAATTTTATGTCATCCATGTACATAAGGTGTGTAAGGATGTATTGTGTGTCATTGTTTGCCAGGGTGAATCCTGCATCTGTTTTATCAAGCAAGTGTGAAAGTGGATTAAGTGCCATGCAAAACCACAGAGGACTTAGAGCGTCTCCTTGAAAAATTCCACGTTTTAACTACAGTCGAGCAGGATGAATTAATTTTAAGAACAGTTTGCCAATTTTGCATGGAAGTTTCTAAGAATTGTTTCAGTGTTGGGTGAATTTTATACAGATTTAGGACGTGTAATTACCAGCTGTGCGGAACTGAATCGAAAGCCTTTTGGTAATCAATAAACATTGTGTGAATATCCTTTCTGTTTTTAACAGCGCTGTTCATAATAATCGCGTCAATGGTAAGCTGCTCTTTACATCCTTGGCTATTCTTACGACATCCCTTTTGTTGTTCTGCTAGAATGTTATTTTTAGTATTTTTTTATTATTATTTAACTATGAAACAGTTTAAAAACTAACAGACTTAAAATAATAATAATAATAATACGTAATAATATGTACAAGTATATAAGAAAGGGGTGGGGGGGGAACAATCATAGGGCATCAAAAAATTCGTCCGCATCTTTGTCAACAGGAAAAGTGCCCAAAAGGCTGGCAGCATTGCCACGTTGTATGGCAATGCTGATTCTCTGGCCGAAGAATAGGCCAGCCTTCTGGTCACATGAAGAGTCGACCAACCGCTTTGCGATGTCTTGAAAGACTAAGTGGGCACTCGGACCCCATGGCCCTAGTGTTTCAACCCCAAACGGCTCAAACATATAAGTCCCAATAAGATTGGAGTATTTGCGCCGTTTGAGGTTTTCCGCACCTGCAGCAGCAGCCCCAGCACAGCCCACCGTGCTAGGAAGATGGGATGGCGCAAGGGTGTCGACACACGTTGCATCCCACACCAATGGCCTACCTATTTTTGGTTAAATGTTCGTATACTACGAGGGGTATTCAATAAATAGTGAGAATACGATACATTCTCCTTGGAAAGAAAAAAAAAAATACTGGCAGGCATAGCCCAGACATTAGTTAAGATGATAATAAAAAAAGCAATTAATTCTCTTTTGTTTTTTAAAAGTAGAAGTCTATTGTTTGCGTCGTTTCGGAACGTGTTCTTAAAAATGGATAAAATTGAAGTTCGCGCGGTAATAAATTATAAAATATCTCTGCTTGCAAAATTTTACTACGGAGCAGGTAAATCAAGACTTGAGAGCAATATTAGGGGTTCATGCTCCTCCATATTCTACGGTTGCGCGTTGGTGTGCTGAGTTCAAGCGAGGAAGAACTTCCACTAACGATGACCCACGAACGGGACGCCCCATATCGGCAGTGACTGAACAAATGATTTAAAAAGCTGAAAATATTGTCTTGGCGATCGTCGTGTTACTGTTCGTTTTATAGCTGAAGAAGTAAAGATTTCGATAGGAAGTGTCCATAATATTATAAACGACCATGTTGCGTACAGCACGCAGTACGCGATTAGTCGGGTAAATGAAAAAGTTTACTTGGTTTTAAAGTGTCTGAGACCCTGCGGCGGCGACAATATGACTGCGTCGCGGGAGATCGCGGGAGCGCGCAGTGTCATGCGCGCTGTGCAAAGGCGGAAGGCGGACTGACGGTCGGGGGGTCGGGGCGAACCCGAGCCAACTCGCGAGCGAGCTGTTTTCTGCTAAGCGAATGTGATCTCTACAATATAAGCGTGTAACATTGTAAGATCGCAGGGGCGGGGCCTCAGTATTTTTTATTATTAAATGAATGTTATAAGTACAATGTTTTTTCATACGCAACATTCTCCCCCTCAGTGTCGTGTCGACACTCAAAAACGGTCATCTAAATGAGAATACAAATAAAACTTAAAATATCCCTAGCCTGGCTGCAGGTCGTTTAAATATGCCATTTTTGGTCCTAACGTCTACAACTCTTACGCGTCCGTCAGCACCAGGGTACACTGATTGTACTATGCCTTTAGGCCAGCAATTACGGGGGGAGTTAGGGTCGACTATTACGACCATATCGCCGATCTTTAATTGGGCACCCTCCTCCCTCCATTTTCGGCGCGGCACTAAATCGGGAAGCACCTCCTTCACCCATCTGGCCCAAAAATGATCAGCCAGGCGCTGGGAAACACGCCATTGTTTGCGTAAGCATAAATCTCGGTCCGTGAACACCCCTGCGTTTGGTAAATTGGACGACGACCCTATGAGAAAGTGATTTGGTGTTAATGTTTCGTCGTCCCGAGGGTCTACGGAAACATGACCGAGGGGTCTGCTGTTTATAATATTCTCCACTTCCGCTAGGAGAGTAATCAGAGTCTCTTCATGCGGAGCTCTCTCTTTCAGGACTACCTTGAGGGCGGTCTTGACACTCCGCACGAGTCGCTCCCAAGATCCGCCCATGTGCGGGCTAGCGGGCGGAATGAAGCTCCAGGAAACTCCAATGTTTAGGGCTTCGTTCATGATAGTATTTTTGTCTACGGCGTCGTAAGCTTTCCTTAGTTCAATCTCTGCGCCGCGCATATTGGTCCCGTTATCAGAATACATCTTCTTTGGCCAGCCTCTACGTGCGGCCATTCTGCGTAAAGCCATTATTAACGAATCTGCAGTAAGAGAAGGCACGATCTCAATATGCACGGCACGTATAGTTAGGCACGTGAATAAGACACCATAACGTTTTGGTCTTGATCTTCCAACTGTGACCTCTATTGGTCCAAATAAGTCGACTCCGGTAACGGTAAACGGTCTTTGGTGATGTGCGAGTCTACCTTCGGGCAAGTCACCCAGTCGTGGCGGCTTTGGATTAGCTTTCCTGATGCGACAAAACAAGCACTGCGTCGCAACAGTACGGACCGTAGGACGTAGACGTAACAGCCAATATTTTTGACGCAGTTCATTCACCACCAGCTCGTTGCACCCGTGGCCTGCGCGGATGTGATAATACTTGACAATGAGTCGAGCCACGTGGTCATGTCCGTCCAGGATCACAGGTGACTTTGTGTCCATCGCTACATCCTTAGCTGCTCCTATTCTTCCACCAACACGTAGTAGTCCAGTATCATCCAATATGGGTGTCAAAGCGCGTAGTCTACTATCGCGTTTCATTTGTTTATTTTGTTTCAACAGCAAGATGTCACTGCAGAAAGCTGTGGCTTGAGAGTGCTGAAGCAATAATGTTTCAGCTCGTTTCATCAACTCTTCGGTAAGTCCATTTGTTTTTATCTTCTTGCATTTGTCTATGAACAACAAGACAGTTCCAGCAGTTCGAAGCAATCGCAACCAACTGGAGAAGCGCTTCGGCTCCGGTACAGGTAAGTCGTTAACACTATTATTTTCACTTACTATATTTATTTTTTCCAATATTTCTTCATTAACTTTTATTTTATTTTCAGGTTCCTGAGGCCAGCAAGAGCGTGATTGATGTAAAAATGACGGACCGGTAAACCACGATGAGTCGCTGCTAAGTACGTGGTCGGTACTTTTAGTTCCTAAATCTGCCACGTTGACGTCAGTCGGCACGTAGTGCCACTCGTCAGTCTTACTTAGTTCGTCAATTTCTCCTAAACGATTCGCGATAAAAACTTTATATGTTCTACAATTATTTCTAATCCAGTGTAAAACAGTAGTTGAATCCGTCCAATAATAAACTGAACTTGCTTTTAAGCGATGTTCCATTTTAATATTATTTGCTAATTTACATCCTAATAGAGCACCCTGTAGTTCTAATCGCGGCACAGAAACCGATTTCGTAGGTGTAACTTTAGATTTACTAGCGATAAACGCTACAATAATATGTCCACTGCTCATTTCCTTGCGCCAGTACGCGACAGTCGCATAGGCGCTCGGCGACGCATCGCAAAATACGTGTAGTTCTAAGTTTTCGTTACTCATGCTCTTATCACTATCACAAAAATACCAACGCGGGATCCTGATATTATTTATATTTTTAGCTTGAATTATCCAACACTGAAATAAATGATTTAACTCATCATTCAATTGCTCATCCCATTTTATGTTTGTTTTCCAAGTTTCGCGCATTATTATTTTTCCTTTAATTGTAAATGGTATCAGATAACCATGAATGTCAAAAATAGACATAACAATACATAAAAGTTCGCGCTTCGTTGGTCTTCTTTTTAAATTTACAACATCAACTGGTATACGCCTCAAGGTCAAATCGAACCCTAACTCGTCGCTAGCAGGGTACCATAATAAACCGAGAGTCCTTTCCGATCGATCTTTATCGAAGGTGCAACAGACACTGTCACTCAATGTTTCCTTCGGTACGCTTTCCAGAACATCCGGTACGTTGCTAGCCCAGTTCCGTATTTCAAATCCACCCTGCTGGTGAATAAAAGTGACTTCCTTAATCATTCGTTTTGTAAGGTCGGGTTCGGGTAAACTATCGATATAGTCGTCCATATAGTGTTGCTTGCAAATAGCGTCGACAGCTGTTGGATAAGTATCCTTAAAATGCAATGCATTTTTATTTTTAATATGTTGCGCGATAAAAGGCGAGCAATTCGCGCCAAATATTAATGACGTCATAGCATATTTATTAACGTCCTTAGTGGCTTCATCGATAAATAAAAACCTAAGTGTATGTTGATCCTTTTCTTTAATTTTAATTCTAAGAAACATATCTTTAATATCTGCGATAACTCCAATTTTATTTTCTCTAAACCTAAACATAATTCCAAATAATGACTGCAGCAAGTCCGGCCCTGTCAATAAAAAATCATTAAGAGAGCATCCCTGTGTTTTCGCAGCTGCGTCGAACACTAGACGTAACTTCTTCTTGTTGGGGTTGTCGACCCCGAAATGAGGTAGGTACCAAATATGGTCGCTAGACTCCCCCTCGTTAAGCCTCCTGGCATAATTATTCGAAAATAAATGCTGAATACGTTCCCGGTAACGAGACGCGTAAGTGTTGTCGGCTGACATTTTCCTCTCGACAGATTTTAAACGATTATAGGCATTTTGATAAGAATCAGGCATAACAAAGTTATCATGTTTCCAAGGCAATTCCACAAACCATTGGTTATCAATTAATTCACATGTGTTATTTAGTATGGTGATAGCACGCAACTCGTCCGCATTTTGTCGCGGTTGTTTTGATATACCTATCGACTCTAACGCAAATGATTTTCTTACAAACTCGTTCAACTCAGAATCACAACAATGTTGCGCGCTGTCATCATTAGTAATACGATCAGCTGACATGTTCATCATATTTATGTTGTTTACAACACCGTGTACACACCACCCTAGCGGTGTCTTTGTAACATAAGGTTCATTTTTCCTATTACCTTTTAAACACAAGATAGGAGCAATAAGATCATAATTATCCTGTCCAATTAATAGTTTAGGTTGTGCGTCACATTTGCACAAGTCGTAGTCAATATAGTCCGAATAATTACTAAAGTCCATACACGATAAACGTTGAGTGGGTAAATTTAGTTCTTTCATTTTACGAGCACACAAATTAAAACGATCACCTGTATTATTAGAAATGTCAAAACTTACGTTTTCCGTTTGGCACACGAGTTCACCGGAGTCCCATGCACTGCGGGCGCGCATGGTGACTGTCTTACCGTGGAGTCCCGCCTGATCAGCGAGGTCAGCAGATATCAGCGTCACGGTGGCACCGTCATCGAGCAATGCGTGTGTGTGGATATTGTCTTTAGGTCCATGAACGGTTACCGGCACTATTTTTAACAACACTTTAGGCACTAATGATTCACCAACACTAGTGGATGCACTGGTGTGGGCGTGGGCAACGATAGTGTGGCGCGACTCGTCGGGCGTCGATGGGTGCACGCGGGTTGCGTTCACCGCGGAGCGCGCCGTCTCTGGTCGCGCGGCGGTTGCGGCCGGCGCCACCGGTCGCGCGGCGGTCCCTGCCGCTGGCTCCGCCGGCCGCGCGCCTGCGGATAATGGAGGCGCGGTAGGCTTCGTCCAGTGAAGGAGATGATGATGTGGATGTCCACACTCGCTGCAGTCAGGAGCGCTGCATGCAGCGGGTTCATTATGCCGTGCGCTCAAGCACTTGTAGCACAGATGTTTAGCACGTACAAATTGCCATCGATCGCGTCTCATAGCGCGTTTGAACTTGCCGCACTTGTCTAAAGCGTGTGTCGGAGAGGCACGACAAAACATACATTTATTATCGGAAGTAGTAGTGCACGCTAACACTGAATGAGTTTTTATATTGTTATTGTCGTATTTCTTTCTTACATCGTTCTGACTGTGAATGTAACTCACACCCGAGTTTGCGACAACAGTTGCTTCTCTATATAAAAACTCCGATAGTATTTCTAGTTTGGGTGTAGCACTATCTTGTCTCTCGTAGGTATATTCGGCCCACTTATTAATAAGGGCGGGCGGTAACTTTGAAAGTATTGTTGCTGTTGTTTCAGGACTTCGTAGGTATTCCTGTAACTTAATCGCTTTAACAGCTGTGATGCAGTTTTTAACTTTTATTGAGAAGTTCACTATTTCCGTATGGTATGCAGTCGGAAGTGGGTGAATTTTCTTGAGTTGAGTGTATATTTTATTAATTATACATTCGGGTCTGCCGAATTGTAACTCTAAGGTGTCAATTATAGCCTGCGGTGATGTGTTGCCGATGAGAAGCGATGACACGGCTTCTTTTGCGTCACCACGTAGACACTTTCGTAACCGCCAAATGTTTTCTGCATCGCTATAACTGCATAATTGTGACGACTCTTTATATGACTCCTTGAACTGCAGCCACTGCATAGGGTCACCGTCGAACACCGGTAAATCTTTTGATGTTGCTAGGCGCGCAAGGAGTTCTCTGTTATTATTATCACGCACGTTACTTCTAGTAAGTACTTGGTGCAACGCCTCCGTCAACTGGTTGATGCTGTCACTACGCGGCGGGCGCACGCTGACGAAGTCCTGTTGCTGGTCTGTATGGTTCCAGGTTTTATTACACGTCGGCATCAAATTTACTGGGCAAACATTTTCTGCGCAATCGCTTTTTGCGATGGACGCGACGCCATCTTGTTTATCGAACCACGATTCGACCAGTCTCGAACTTTTCGAGACCGAGCCACGGTTTTCTTCTTCTAAATCTGCTACATCGACTTCCAGTTTTTTCAGGAGCAAGTCCTTCTGAATTTGTGCACTTTTTTGTGCTAAATCGAGGTCGATTTGTGCTTGAAGTTGAGCCGCTTCATACTCTAGCCTTTTGCGGGCCGCCGCCGACGAACACGCGGTTTTATCACTTTTCATGGATTTTACAAGTAACTGTTCACTTTTTCTGGTAGTCAGCTGCTCCGTGGCACGTTTACTACGTGTTAAAACACCCTTCGGGGGTGTGCGAAGCAGCGACATCCCTGCACACAGGTTTTAGTCCGACTAAACACGTGGCCGAGATCCGAAATCTGGCTCGAAGAACCACTTAATGTTGCGTACAGCACGCAGTACGCGATTAGTCGGGTAAATGAAAAAGTTTACTTGGTTTTAAAGTGTCTGAGACCCTGCGGCGGCGACAATATGACTGCGTCGCGGGAGATCGCGGGAGCGCGCAGTGTCATGCGCGCTGTGCAAAGGCGGAAGGCGGACTGACGGTCGGGGGGTCGGGGCGAACCCGAGCCAACTCGCGAGCGAGCTGTTTTCTGCTAAGCGAATGTGATCTCTACAATATAAGCGTGTAACATTGTAAGATCGCAGGGGCGGGGCCTCAGTATTTTTTATTATTAAATGAATGTTATAAGTACAATGTTTTTTCATACGCAACAGACCATTTGGGTATGAAAAAAGTGTCAGCGCGCTGTGTGCCCAGAATGCTTTCTGACGCGCAGAAACAAACTCGACTGAGAATTTCACAAAGCTGTTTGGATTTGTTACAACAAGATCCTGACCGATTTTTGGCTCGGTTCATAACTATGGACGAAACATGGCTTCACTATTATGACCCGAAACGAAACAACAGTCCATGACTTGGAAGCGACCGTCATCTACAACTCCAAAGAAATTTAAGGCGATTCCATCCGCCGGAAAGATCATGGGCTCTCTTTTCTGGGACAGCCAAGGGATGGTAATGATCGAATATCTTAATCATGGAGCCACTATTACGGGGACTATGTACGCAGGACAAGTAACAAAGTTGCGTGAGGAAATACGCAAGAAACGGCGTGGCAAACTCGCTAAAGTTGTTTTGTTTCACCAAGATAACGCCCCTGCGCACAAGTCCAGAGTTGCGATGGCTGCCATTCAAGAAGCTGGCTTTGAATTGATGGAACATCCTCCATATTCACCGGACCTTGCTCCTAGTGATTTCTACCTATTTCCGCGCTTAAAGGAACATCTCAGGGGCCAGAAATTCGAAGATGATGACGGAGTAGTCGCCGCCGTAAATGATTTTTTAAGGGATCAGTATAAACCTGAAAGGTAACTACGTCGAAAAATAAAATAACATATAATAAAAGATAATTGCGTCTTACTTATTCTCACTATTTATTGAACACCCCTCGTACTTCACTTACGCAGGCTGTTAAGATTTTGTACAAGGTTTGTAAACAAGTAATTGGCTGGTATTTCGCTGGATTTATAGTGTCATTCATGTTTTTAGGTATCATGTAAGTTACTCCGTGTGTTATACTTAATAAATTATAATAATAATAAATTTTATTCAAGTATAAAGTAAAATTATGATTTAGATTAATTACAATCGAGGAAAATTAAATTCTAACTGTAATGTAGACCTGCCTGATCTAGGTTTATGAAAAACCTGTGTTTCAGGCCATCAGTTTACATCAAACATTTAAAAAGAAGACAACAATAGGTTTTTTAATAAGCTAAATTAAAAAGAAGACATGATATTTTCAATGACTTAAAGAGTAAATATTAATTTGGGTATATTATTTTAAAACTAGATTATTTAAGATATATTATGTTTAAATAAATTAACAAATAATATTAAACTAGATAAAGTGGACACTGCACTGTTATTAATTAGGTAAAGGAAGAGACTTAATATACAGTAGATAGATAGAGCTATTATTTTAAAATTTCTAGTAGTTTTTCCGTGTCTGCGTAATTGAGTTTTGACAAATATTCCTGTACTAATAAGTTACACCTATTATAACTTAAACTATAAATCTTTAGCACTCTGTTAAACTGGTTATACAAGTAGGGCCCTAAAAATAAATAAAAACGATTAGCAAAAGCATGTTTAGTCTGAGAGTTAGCACAAACCAAATCTTTTCTTCTCTTATCTGAAGGTACTGGGTTAAAATAGAGTTCAGTGTGTTGGAATAAAACTACATTCAAAACAAATAATTGACGTACTGTTAGCACCTTACATGCCATATAAAGCTGGTGTGTAGGAAATCTAAATGGGCGAAAAGTAGCAACCTTTAAAACTGTTCTTTGGGCGCGTTCTAGGTGGAGTAAAATTGATTTAGCGGCCCCACCCCAGGAAGTTATGCAGTAGGTAATAATAGATTGACACAACGCCAAATAAACCTGCCTAATTAATTTACAGTCGGCAATGTTACGTAATTTTTTTTAAATGTATATTAGTTTACGTACTCTGGTGCATAATAAATCGATGTGTTTGCGGAAATTCAGGTTTGTGTCAATCGTGACGCCTAGATATTTGATATGATCGGTTTTTAGCTAAAGTGGGATAAGTGCATGCAATGTCAGCATAATGTAAATTACAATTGTTATGCGCTTGAATGTTTAGATTAGTAAGCGTTGGATTAGTGTTTCTCATTGTAAATAATAGGTACTTGGTTTTATCGGTATTTAAAGTTAAGAGATTTTTATGAAGCCAATTAGACACAGTATTAAAACCATTCTGTGCTACCTCATAGACCTCAGCCTTTGATTCAGCTGCAAACAGTAGAGCTGTGTCATCCGCATATGACATAATTACACCCTTTTGGATTTTCAAATTGCACAGGTCATTTATATAGATTAAAAACAAAGTAGGACCCAAAATACTGCCTTGTGGGATTCCATAACAGCTATTTTTAAGTTCAGAACTCATCCATTGACCTATTTTTACACACTGAAGGCGGTCGGTAAGGTAATCAGATAATAGTTGCAATTGTATTCCCCGTATTCCCAGCATTTCCAGCTTGTTTATAAGCAAAGTACAAGAAATTGTGTCAAAAGCCTTGGCAAGGTCTAAAAATATCCCTATGGTATGCATCCCGTTATCCAAGTTTGTGCTTATAAAATCTGTCAGATGGTGAACAGCTTGGCTTGTTGATCTTTTAGGCCTAAAACCAAATTGATGATCAGAGAGTAATTTACTACTTTCAAGATAGTTTACTAATCTGCTGTTTATAATTTTTTCCAAAATCTTTGAGAGGCCTGTTAAAACTGAAATTGGTCTGTAGTTATTTAAACAATTTTTGTCTCCAGCTTTAAACACAGGGGTGACTACGGCTTTTTTAAGCAATTTAGGAAATATTCCTTTTGTTAAACATAACTGAAAAATGTGAGTCAAAGGAGGGGCAATGACGTATTTAAATCTTTCGAGTATGCTATTAGGTATGTCGTCACAACCTACGGCACAAATTTCCTTATTATACAACCTCATTAACATCAGTATCTAATAAGACAAAAGAGTTTCGTGCTGCATATGTATTAGTTTTGCTTTGAATGGAAAACATCTATTAGATAATAGGTTTTTTTCTGCTAAGTTTTTTCCTACGTTAATGAAGAAGTTGTTAGCTTTATTTGCTGCTTCGATAGGGATTAGCTCAGAAGATAAAAGATCAAGCGCCCTTTCCGGATTTTTGGACCTAAAAGTGTTAGTTTTTATGAATTTAAGTTTACTGTTTGTACCTGCTTGCAAGTTGACTTCGATCATATTGGTTTTTTAGCTTTTTCAACAGATTATTACAGAAATTCCTATATCGTTTGTAAGTAGTTATAGTATTTCATTATCCGGTGCGTTTTTCGATTTTTGGTGAAGTTTGTCTCTATTTCTAATGAGTGTGATACGTGACTTTGAAAAGTGTAACACCGAATATCACGTCCCCGTAAGTTTACGAATTCGAAACACTTAACAAAGAATGCACGCTACCACTAAAAACTGAACACCGTAGCCATGTGATCTCGAATAACTAAACCTCTAAAAGTCATCGTAAAAAGTCTTTATTCATATAACAATCAACCAAATCAAACATTTGAGAAAAAAAATGTCATATTATGTGTCAATCAACCAAATAATTATAATGGCGCACTTACAATTTCTATTATCTAAAAAGAATAAAAGACTATTGCTACACGAAGGATATTTGTTTACTTTAGACAGACGTTTAAATACAAAATGTTATTGGCAGTGTGTAAAAAAGTGGGCATACTGTTGTGGATCGCGAATAATAACTCAGGTAAGAAGTATTTATTAAGTATAGTACATACAAGTTGCATAATTTTATTTTACATAACGATTATAATCTTAACTAATATTATAAATGCGAAACAAAATACCTTTCATCCCGAAAAAAAGTACTGTTGCCGAGGAAAACAACAATAACGTTCTTATGATAATAGATGGCGCCACGTGTCTTTCGAATCAAGATTGAATTTTATTATTATAGAAACTTTAGTAGTGTATTAATTGTTTAATAGTCAAATTCTAAATTAAAGATAGCGAAGCCGCGGGCAAAAGCTAGTGATAAAATATATTAAGTGTTTTGTAAAGGTAGTCCGATTTTATAATTTTGTATTGTAATTGTACTAATATCAGTAATTAACTGCAGGAAAACAACAGCGGGGTTGAGGAAATAATAACATATAATAATGAGCATTGTCACAGTCCTGAACCAGAAGTAATAGATGACTTAAAATTGAGAGCTAGATTGAAAAGACGAGCGAAGCATAGTATGGATGGACCGGCACAAGTAATACAGGCGGCGATTCAAGATATTCCTAGTGGAAGTGCCCCCTACTTACCCAGTATAAATGCGATGAGAATGGTGGTAAATAGAGCAAGGATGAATGGTGTTCCTACATCTCCAAAAAAGATCCATAATCTAGTCATTCCAGATAAATACAGTAATTTTCTGCTGGCTCACTACAGTACTGAAGAAGATTGTATTTTATTGTTTGGTACGTCAGAAAATATAAGACTTCTCCAGCTGTCACCATTTTGGATCCTAGATGGTACATTTCGTACCTGTCCAACAGTTTTTTATCAAATTTATACGGTGCACGGATTAATTGGAGTGCACGATACCGTGCAAAAGGTGGTACCATTGGTGTTTGGGCTCCTGTCAAACAAAAATGAGAGAATTTATTGCTTATTTTTTGAGCTTCTCAAGTCGCGAGCATCTCAATTTGGAACCAATTTGCAACCTGACGTAGTAATTACTGACTTCGAGAAGGCGTCAATAAACGCGGTAAAACAAGTGTTTCCTGAAACTAAACACAAGTGTTGTTACTTCCATCTGGCTCAAAATATTTGGAAGCATATCCAGTCTTCTAGCCTCTCCAAACAATATTCAGAATCGACATCTTTTGCTCACAAAATGCGTCATTTGGCCGCGTTAGCCTTTTTAAAGCCAGATGAGATACCTGAGGCTTTTGAAATACTAAAAGAAAAAGTATTACCCAAGGATGCAGTGAAAATCACTGATTGGTTTTCCAAATACTACGTCAATGGTACTTATAAGAAAAGGACTACTCAAAACCTCGAAACATTAAAGACAAACTTGCTAAAAGTGCCTCCATTGTTTCCGCCTAACATCTGGTCAGTAAATAGCTCGATAGGGACCACTGTTCCAATTACACAAAATGAGGTGGAATCATGGCACCACCGCTGGAACACCCTATTGGGCAGAAAAAAATTGAATTTATATAAGACCATTGAAGAATTATACAAGGAACAAAAACATACAGAATTATTAGTTGAAAAATTAAATTCACAGTCTCAAGAAACCAAAAGAGCAAAGAAAAAAGAAAATAGGGAAGAAAAAATTAAAAAACATTTGGAAAAAAAGGAAACAATGGACTTATCAACATTTTTAGATGGTCTTGCATACTTGTGCTATTTTAAACGTTAACTGATTTTTTTTTAGTTTTTTATTAATGTTCGATTTGGTTGATTGTATTGTCATGGAAAAACGATTGACTTGGTTGTTTGATACATAATATGACATTTTTTTTCTCAAATGTTTGATTTGGTTGATTGTTATATGAATAAAGACTTTTTACGATGACTTTTAGAGGTTTAGTTATTCGAGATCACATGGCTACGGTGTTCAGTTTTTAGTGGTAGCGTCCATTCTTTGTTAAGTGTTTCGAAAAGGTGAATTAGAGATTTAGTTATTCGACATCGCATTGCTACGGCGTTAAGTTTTTCGTGGTAACGTGCATTCGTTGTTAAGTGTTTCGAATTCGTAAACTTACGGGGACGTGATATTCGGTGTTACACTTTTCAAAGTCACGTATCACACTCATTTCTAATACAGCGAACACGTCCTGGCGTAATCCATGGTTTAATATTACTATACTTTCTAGGTATTACTTTAGTAAATGTATTTTTCCTTATTGTAGATTGTAACAAATCGACAAAATATTGTAGAGAAACATTTGGATCATGAGAATCGTAAACGGGGTCAAAATTAATACCGCGTAAGTCGGTTTCAAGACTCGTCATATTGAGGTTAGTATAGCTGCGCATGCAGTTATTTCTAGGTGAGGATATTTGTAATGTTAGTAAAACAGCTTGATGATCGGTTAGTGACGAATTAGTAACCAAGGTTTTGGATGGACTTTTCGATTTTAAAAGGATATGGTCTAGACAAGAGCCGCTCTGGTGGGTAGGGTGATAATGAGCTGGTAATAGTCCATGAAATGAGCAGATATTGAGGTAATTATGTGAATGAGTATCGATTTTTTCGGCAGCTATGTTTATGTTGATATCACCTATCAGTATGATATTTTTAAACGAAGATAATTTTCCTAAGTTACTGTTAAGCAAATCCAAAAACCCATCAATACTTTGGGATGGAGGCCTATAAATAGCCATAATTACTGTATCAGGAATAATTTTAATTACTAAGCAGTTGCAGTCTAGAAAATGGGGTTCATCTACTAATGTTCTTAAATTATTTTTAATATAAACCACTATGCCATCATTCTGGTTGAATGTTCTAACGCTTTTGTGAAGATTAAAGCCATCGAGAGATGGTATATTGGCCGTTTGTTTGGATAACCAACATTCTGTTAGAACGATAGTGTCGCAGCTTATATCAAGATTTTGTAACAAAACTTGGAAACCATTAAAATTTCGGGTTATACTGCGTATATTTTGTGTAAGTAGAGTCAATGTTTTATCTCCAGTATAGACGATGTTTTTGCACTCCTCAACATTACAGATTTTAGCTTCAGACACGGAAAACTCATCTAGATCACAGATTAGCTGATTAGTCATAAAATAAAATAAAAATATATGTATAAGTTAACCTACTAACTATGTGCTGAATTGACTAGGTAGTCGGCGGCGCTCCTAGGCGCCTTCATAGTCAATGGAATTAATATAGTTGTCTTCTGCATATTTACGTGCTGGGCAATTTACATCACCAGTTGGATGATCATCTTTCCTCTTGAAGCGTTTGCAGGTCGCACATTGAGGCGGAGAACCTTTATTATTGCAGTCCTTGAAAGAATGTCCTGTTTCGCCACAGACGTTGCAGGTAGGGCTCGTTTCTCTACAAAATTTGGCTGCGTGTCCGAACTGCTGGCAGTTAAAACACCTGGTCACAATCGTGAAATCTCTCACTGGACATGATGTCCAATTTATAAAAATTCGGCCTTGGTCCATCATAATTTTCCTGATATTAGCAGGAACTTCCAATATATAATTACAAGTAGCCTGTGATGATAGTTGTATGTGTTTTTAAATAAATAAATAAAATAAATAAATAATAAAATAAAGTAGGACGATCTTTTTTTCCTGACTTATGGCTCAATTTTATACTTTCTAAAAAGGACTCGCGAGTAATGTTCGGCAATTTATCTGTCAAGTTTTGGACGTAAATGCAATCAAATACCTCTTTTTCGGTCAGGGCTATGGGGACACCAATGATAGCAATCCTGGGACGGCGTTTGGATGGTTCTTCAACTGTAAGACCTGAGGAAAGTAGCTTCTGTGAGCTTTTTAATTTATCAATATCGTCTTTGTTATCCGTCCTAATGATGACACCTCCGTTTCTAATTTTCCTTAGACCACGAACATGGAGTTTTAATTCCTCTGGCGAGATAATTTTTTGTACCAAAGACTTGGTTTCGTCACTGGTTTTGGTTTTATAGCTGGGATATATAGCGACTGAACTGAGATTTGCTGGGCGAATAAATTTATCAGTGCCTGTCTTCACCATGTTAGCATAGGAAGTACTCTCTGGTTCGGTTCGGCTCATCTTCGTTTCCACGACTTCTTTGAACTGGCAAAGGGATTCCGCAACATTCTGCTGCACTTGAAGGTGCTGGATGGTTGTGTGCGCCTGGATGGACTTCTGCTTCAGGGATTGGTACAGCACGGCCATCTGAGACGTCCCATGGTTGACTTTTCGACAGAGATTGGTGACACGGAGTTTTTGGTCGGAATTCATTTTTCCGTCTGCCACAATTGAGCAAATTTCGGTCAAAATTGTGTCGATGGACCCAAGCCATCTCTGAAGCTCCGCCGTAGAGACGACTTCAGTCGGTAATTCATTCTCCGTGGCTGCTGACGGCGCTGGTTCCCTTGTCTGGTTTTGATGGGCAGGCGATGGCGTCGGTGGAGGACTTCGTCGTACCAATTGACTGCGGCCGAAGGTGCTATCTCCTGGGTTAGACATACTACTAACACCCAAAACGTTGATTGTTTATAAACTATTTAGTTCATCTTTCACAACAAAAAAAGTTATTAGTCACACTCGTCACTTACACAATAAACTGACTCCGCAAATTATTGCAATAACATTATTCGTAATTACTTAAATCAATATCGTTACAATCAACACAAAAAACACGTCTGCTTAGTCTCGCGGCTAATTATGCTCCTCATGTTATGTATGTAGGAAGTAAATTTGGTGATTGGATGAATGTATTTAAATGGTTGTGTAAGAATGGATGTATGTAAGAGAGTTTCTTATACCAGTAGTTGTGGATGTGGTCTGTGCCAGGCGATTTCTAGTTGTGTGTACGTTTGATGACGTCTATAAATGTATCTATAGGTATAAACTCAAATTCCATTTCTGGAATTTCCTGTGTTGTTTCATTGACCCAGTCTGCTTGATTATTATGGTATACTGGATTTTCCCAAATGTTGGCCCAGAATGCCTTTAGTGTTTTGGAAGAAGGTGTCTCTAAGGTTTGGTTAGTGGTGTCTCTATTATTACATGTCAGGTTCCTATAAAATATTTTATCATTGTTAGAAAATTTTATGTTCTGTACTTTGCGGTTCGTGCTAAGTCTACTGGATGGTGCGCTTAATTTTTGTTTTAAAGTGTCCAAAAAGTGTTATATTTGTGTATTTGAGTTTTCGTGTTGTGAGTGTAGTTGGTATTTTTTCTTTATTTCTTCTACTGCTGCTATTAATTTTTTACTTCTACTACCATTAATGAAATGTGTCAGCCTGCCTATGTTTGCTCTAAGATTTTCAATTTTCTTTTCTAATCTGATTTGCCATTTTGGCTTTCGCTGTGTATATGTGCGACGTTCATTTTGTGTAGAGTCTGATAATATTTTAGCTCCGTTACATGTAGCTGCCGTCCATGCTGCACAGTAAATTATGGTCTGCAATTTGATGAATTCGGTATCGACATTTACGTGTTTCGGGAGAATGACAGTATTTATGTATGTAACTATGGCAGAAAACTTTCTAGAAGTTGTTGAGTATTTGGGTAAGGATGGTCTCAGTTTGAATATACCTTTAAGGAGGCGTTTGACGCACTCGTCTGAAGCTAAATTGTTTCCAATGAGCAAGGATAAGGCTGAACGGTGGCTGTTAATCGTGCCGTAAGACGCACCTTTATCATACTGTTCAGTTAAAAAGGTGACTATGTGAGGGATGGGACTCTCGAATTCATTACAATTATTGTCCTTACAGTACTGCCACCACAACTTGTAACAAACGCTATATTGCTTTAGTGTACTTTCTGATAGTGAGGCAAGCATCAAGCGCAGGGCAGCTGGCGGCGTACCGCGGCGGGAGAATGCGAGCCTGAGAGCAGCGCTGCTCCCAGGAAAAGCGTCTGGTGGAGCGGGTGTTGTTGTCTGAAATGGGACAATAGTAATTTTGGGTGCGATTCTAAGACAACAATTTCTCCTATTAATAGATCCATTAACATAGGATACCAAGCCTGTGCAGGCCACATTGGGAAAACCAAGATACCGGTAGCTTTATCCTGTATAATTTTTTGTATGCAATTTAATAACAGAGCATAAAAGTGGGAAAGCATAAAACAATTTTGGGTACCAACTTATCGTAAATGCGTCGACGGCTATCGCTCTGGGTCCTGTTTCCAGGACACATATTCGTGACACTTGGCATTGATGCGAGAAGCGAATAAATCAATCTCTGGTTGACCTAAATATTTTACAATATATTTAAATGCAGGCTGTGATAACTCCCATTCGACGTCGGGGTTCACCCTGCGTGACTCCTCGTCAGCCTCGACATTGTCTTTTGTGTTTATATACGAAGCGAATAACCACAGCTTTCTCGACTCGCACCATTGCCAAATATCACGAGAAAGTGCGCTTAAGTGTGGGAATTGAATACCGCCCATGCGGTTTATATAACTTATCGCGGTAGTGTTATCCACACGAAGCAGGATAGCACAGTCGGTTTGGTCCTGAGCAAAACATTTAAGGGCAAAAAATACGGCTAATAGCTCCAAATAGTTAATATGAAAACTAATTTCGCTTTCTTTCCATGCACCGTTGACTCGTGCCCCGTTACTAAATGCGCCCCAGCCAGTGCGTGACGCGTCAGTGTAAATTTCAAGCGCATAGGTTTGGCGCTTTATTGGATTATTTACTTTGTAAATGTTTTGAGACCACCAGTTCAAATCACTTAAGATGATAGAAGAAAGTTTAACTTTATCGTCAAATGTACCGTGTAGTTGTAGAAACAAATATTTATTTCTTTCTAATATCTTTGTATACAACCAACCGTAACGAACCGCTGGGCACGCTGCTACAAGTACTCCTATCAATTGGGCGAAATTTCTAATTTAAACTTTGGGTAGTTTGGAATACTTCTGTACTAAACAGGCTATCTTGTTGCGTTTGTCTAGAGGTAACGATAAAGTCATATTAGTGGTGTCATAAATGAATCCTAAAAATGTACATGTAGTTTGTGGTTGCAAATTGCTTTTTTTGTAATTTATTACGAACCCTAAACATTCTAGTAATGCTACCGTTTCCTTAACATTACGAAGACATTCTTCGTAACTGCTCCCTAAACAAAGCAGATCGTCTAAAAAAGATACAGATAGAAACCCGCGATTACGTAAAACACTTACAACCTCTCTGACAATCTTAGTAAAACACCTATGTAGGAGCTATGGCGAGCCAATAGGGTAATGCGTTAAACTCGTAAGTTATTGTTTCATTTGAGTTTTGCGTGTTATAATGGAATCGAAGGTATTTACGAAATTGCTTAGCAACAGGTATAAGTAGGTATGCTTCCTTCATATCTACGGTCGCCATATACCAGTTTGATTGTACTAACTTACAGGCAGTTCTACTATCCTCCATTTTAAAATGTGTTTTAGGTATAAATCGATTTAAAGATTTTAAGTTCAGAATAAACCTTTTACCACCGTTGGGCTTTGGAGCTAAAAATGTACTAGAAATAAACTGATCTGAACTGGGCTCAACCTGTGAAATAGCACCTAGTTCAGTTAAATTCTCGATAGCTAATGTCATGTCACGCTGTTCACTCAGTGACCATGTAATTCGAGGGATACAAGTTTGAAATGGCTCACAAATAAACGGAATATGTATTCCCTTCATGATCCAATTAAGAATACTGGTATTATTAGTAATGTGGGTCCAACAATTATAGAAATGTTGTACCCTACCTGCATGTACCTGTGTTACTGGCGTGCAGGGGCACGTGACCGGTTCTGGTTCCCCTTGTTTAGCGACGTCGCTGTCGCCGTCGCCGCTGTTGATCGACGCGCTGACGTGGGGTATCTCCTCTGACCCCCTCGCCCCGCCCTGTTCGTTGGGTAACGAGAAGGTCCGGCCCAGTTTCCCTGGAACTGATGGCGCGCAGACATTGTGTTATGGGACTGGGCATTAGTATTAGATTTTACTATCATTGGAATAGTCTTCTTTATCTGTAGACCCTGTTTTTCAATGGTTTTAGACGCCTTTATTTTATCCGGTAAAGTGGAACCGAACAACGTCTCATCTCGCTCGCTGTCTTGTATGACATTGAGGAAAGGCTTCGCTAGCCCGGGTGTAATCATTTTGATCCGAGCCTGGGTTTCGGAATTATGTAAATCACACAAAATGCGACAGCCATCACTTAGTGTTTTGATCGCTTCGATCTTGTTGTCACCGGTTATTAATGACGTCATCGCCTTGCTAATAGCAGTAATACCTGCACCCAACTGTTGTTGAGATGTCTCAACTTTTTTGTCGCGTAACCTTACCATTTCTGGCACGGCGGCTGAGATTTCAATGTTTAATTTTGGCGCTTGAAGTAATGTACAATTACTGGGTATGAGATTCTGTTTTAATATTTTGTCTCTCATTTCTTTAACCATTCCCTTTTTGAGTAATGGTAACCATAATTGGGATAAGTTATTATGTATTTCCTGTCCCCATATTGGTCCTTCATCAGTTGCCTCACCAAGAGCGGACAGAATCTCTGGATCCAATGGAGGTTCAGGAAGCGCCGCTGGCGGTGGCGGTGCCGGTGGTAATGACTTCAAATCATCCTGTTGAGTCGAAACAGACTCCAGAAAAATGTCAGGCTGAGGCCCATTTGGCTCCGGTATGACGACTACGTCTTCAGGCCCAAGATCAGGTTGCGGCTCAGTTTCCGCAAGTGGTTGTAATAAATTCCACATCGCCGTTTCGTCTCCTAAAGGAAAACATAATAAACGTAACTCAACTATATGTGGGTAGGGGTACCTACGTTAAAAAGTAACAGTTCTAAATTCGAATCTATTACCAATTTATTTGTAATGCCTCGTTCGCTTGGAATCTATGGCGGTTAGAATATTTGCCGCGTTCAAGTTTGAATCTATGGCAAATTACCAGTATCAAGACTGTCAATTTGACCAGTACTTGTACGGTAAAAGTAGCAGAGAATAATAGTAACTAACCTTGGATATTATCGTCGTCCGAACATGAGAAAGAATCTTCTCGACGTCGGCGTTTGTGACGGTGTTTATCCCGTATTTTTTCCATCTTCTTCATATAATAATCAATTCGTTCTTCATAGGACCTTTTAGGCATCGTGAATGTAAACAATTACTGTTTTTTAAAATTCAAACAAAGAATAAAACAATCTAAGGTAGGAGCGTGTGCACTCGTTGCCTCGCACGGAAAAAGAATGTGGTCACCGTCAATAGTACTGTGTAGGGTAGACGAGTCGATACTTTAATCGATTATTAAATTATTAGAAATCGATTCACTATTCTAATTATAAATAACTTTTAAAAGCGTGCGAGTGTTGTCTTGTCAAAGGGACTACCTGTTTATTTATATCGAAAATGAAACCACGAAATATTATTATATTTTTATCATCTTTAATTCCGTATTTTGGTTTCTATCCTCAATACCCATAATATTATTATTTATATTTACATACTTGTTGGTATTGAATTGGGATTAAAATAAATAAAACAACGTATTTATTGCCAAACAAATTCCTTTATTGTAGGTACATACTTATATAAAATGATTTAAAAAAATAACTGTCTTCGAGACACACCAAAACATTGTCCAAAAATTATGACGCTGGTGTGCTAGCAGGTTATATTGATGCCTTGCCCAGCCAAGATACCTAGCGTCATGACATGACAGCAACAACCGGTGTTGGTTGTCGAGAAGTGGTGGCGGCGGTGTTGATGGTCCATGTTCAATGGATGTAACAACATCCTCTTGCAAGTCCCTTGATGAGTCATGAATCTGACGCCGATTCGCTCGAACCCAAAGCCATGACATGCATAAATTGTTGACATATCCTGAAAATATTATTAAAATACATTTTATTACAAATGTCATGACATATCTGGTGAAATGTGCTGCACAATAGGTTCACCACGCCCAAATCCTTCGGGAATCGCTGGCGTGGTGATTTTATGTTTATGTTGAGTTTTTACATGAAGAACACTCCTTCCATCTTTCGTGATCGTCGATTCCATCGCTCGTCTATCCAGTTTTGAGGGATCTGTCCCATTAATTTTGCCATTTTCTTTCAGACTTTACCTACTTATAATAAAAACGTATTCAGATAATAAATAATTTACCTGATAATTATTATCATTGGAAATAACCCCGGGGTAATAAAGGGATGTTCACTGCAACAGTATAGAAACGTCGGCCTCTTGGATTTCTGAGCCCGACTGAGATATCACATCCACGGCAGACCATTATATGACCTAACAATCTCTTATTGTCAGCAGCTTCGGTATTTAATTAATTATAACAGTCGTGAGAAGCATATCGATCTAATGGGAGCAGGAACAATGGCAAATATCATCGTATTTTTCAAATTATAACACAATTGGTCAATATATTGCCTTCACTGTGTGACTGTGTGCCATTTACTCTAATTTAATAACAATATATTATTATATTTATTTTAAAACCGTCACTTAAGGGCCGATTCGAGGTTCTTAAGAACACATTAAATCTCAATTTTATGGGTTGACAGCTCGACACGTTACCCTAATTAATAACAAAATATCCTATTTCTTTAGAATGTTAAAACAATATTGAACCTCTTACAAACCCATTCCATTTATATTTTATGGGTAGCAATCCGTGCCCACTTTGTACAAATATTCTGAGAGCAGGGGTGTCAACATGCGGTTCTTTCTATGTAAACTTACAGCTCTCGATTTTCATGCTTGAAACTTTAAACAACAAGTTATGAAGATGGATCTAACCAAACTTTCAAAAGTCATGCAAAGCCGATGCTTCCATCGAAGTAACTATCAATTATCCAATAACTGCAGTTATATTATTGGATTAATTATTTTATTATTCTAGCTAGCACCTAGCTAGAATGCTTTAACCGCTCTCCTACTGTTAACGTACCCGGGCCGACCGAAACTTAATATGTTCTGTGCTAAAATATTTGTATGGTTTATAATAAAATGTATATAAATAATAACTCGTCGACGGTCTCAAAAGATTCACCATCCCTGAGAATGCAGCGAACATCTGTTAAAGATCTAGTAAGGCAATTCATACCGACCCTTTTAAAACAATTAAGAAGTTGTGCACAAAAAGAGTCATAAACGTATTCTGCGAAACAACCAAACAGTCAACGTGGTATTTTTTAGGAATTTAGGGGACTGAGGAATGAAGTCCGGGGGTTGGTGCGAGATCACGAAAGACTACGGACGCGAGAGTCCAAGCGGGGGAAGTTGGGAGGTTGGTTTTGAGTCGCGAAAGGGGACAGACATGTGAGACATCAGAGTCCGTAGCCAGGGTAGTTAAGTTGAAGGAAGTTGGTTTTATTAAGTTAAATATAGTTGAGTTGAAGCCCAGATTAGACTAATGGAGTATTTAACGAAGTACGAGTATACGTGTGTGTGTGTTCGTGCGATTGGGTGAGTGTGTGCTTGTTGGTGTGACTGAGTGAGTATTTCATTATAATAATTATCCTAGGCTGGTAATATAATTCAGGTATCATAAGTTCTTGTAACTCCACACTTATTTAGTATCGGGTTTTATAACTAATGTTACATTCTCGTGTATTACGTGTCCTTATCCTAATCCGTACCTTGGCAGATTATTGTCACTAGCAGTTGGCTATAGGGAAATGGCGAAGGCCTTCCACCATACTTGACTGGGCAGTAATGCTCCGACTGTTGACTTTGAGATGACGCATCACATTTGGAAGGCAGAGCCATAAATACTCTCAGGTCATTTGGAATTGATCTAGGCTATAAAGCCAATCCGTAATTGAATTACAAAACAACCAAACGTTAGTGACGATTTCTGTTTCCGAAAAGGTTTTGCCACAGAATACCTTGCGTGAGGCGTGTTGACACATATTTCCAGGGAGATGGGGGTAGGCTTCACTAAGTACCCTAAACTGAATTGGTAGACGTTCTAAGAACGCTAGGGACCGTGTCTCATTAAAACCCCCACCCGGCTGTTTGTAGGCCTATTACTGAATCGACACAATTTATTGAGACACGCTATTGGGACGCAATGCCGCTAATAGCCGCACCGCATCCTCTAAATGGGGCAGTTAAGGAAATATGAAGTGACGAGCTGCCACTTCGGTGTTCACCAGGTACGATCGTAGTGTATTCTGTTAGAGACTGAGTCTACGGTGCGCTTGTGCTAGTTTTGTGTTAACTTTGTAAAAATGGGCTAGGCTGTCGTAAGGGTCTTTCATATTAGTGCGCGATTAGAACTATTCAATATTAAACTTGTTTTCCTCAATGACAGTTGGACTTCGCAGTACTCTGTCTTAGGATTGAGTAAAACATTTATTTAGTGCTTAGGGAGCGTGTTCCGTTAGAATCGTATTAGTTCCTCAGAGGTTCTATGCGTTAGGTCTAGCAGAACACGTACAATGAGGCAAACGTTGTTATACGGTTCCCGGTCTCAGTGAAGTGGGTATATTGTAAACAGACAAATTAACGTAGTAGTACGTAATCGTATTTAAAGTACAAGCGTAACGATCCCTTTACCCCTTCTACCTTACCAAGTCTGTATTGCAGATATTGGTGCTCAACTGCGAGAGGAGGAGACGTTGGCGTTCCAACATTTATAATACTAAAACATAATATTATATTATATACTTTTGCATACCCTCTTGTCTTCTTAGCTTCATATTATAATACTTGTGTTTACTAACTGTGAATTCCCAATATTAACTTCATTGTCCAATCCTTGTTTCCTAATCTTCCGAGACGGAACAAGGTAGTTTAGTTTATGGGAATGCTTCTCTTTCTTATATCGGTGGGAGGGTGACCAGTCTGGGACGAGCCCTACAGAACTGTGCGGAAAGGAGGGGCACAGTTCTTCCCCCTACAGGGAACCGATCCAAACACTAATATTAACACAATTAGGAAAAACGAAAATTTTATCAGCCTAGGGTATTTCAGGTACTGTCACAACTGCATGGTTTACGTGACTGGCGTAGTAGGCGTACCTGATTTGCTAACCATCGAGCGAATCTCACTTGCAAGGGTAAACACAGCCTTCCCACGATATGTCTGCGAATCCCCTGCACAGCGATGCACCTCATCCCTCATCATAATATCCAAATCGAAAAGTAAAACAGAATCCTATACGAACTGATAATGATGGCAGTCCGTGTGGTAGGTCGTTATAAGAAAATATCAATATTACAAAATAATCGCACAGTTAGCAAGGAACGCTTTTATGCAATTTGGAACTGCAATGCAAGCAAAGCGAGCAGAAAATAATTATTATTATGTCAATGTCATGTCAAAGAAATAATAAATACTTACCTTCATTTTAAGAAGTGGGTATTCAAAATAAAAACACTTTATATGTTTAACACAAAAATATGTTAGTAATATTGTCGTATTTTATACGCAATTACCTACATTAAAATAATTAAATTACATTCCTTTGATTTAAAATAAGCGGGTTATAGGTTATTATTCATACTCTCTAAAGGTAATTACGGAATTAAATGGAACGTCAAAAACATTTTTAGTACTTCCCGTTAAAAATGGCGAGGCGGGAGCTATAATTGAGCAATTTTTTAATGAGAATTATTTTGCGCAACCTATTTTGAATTTATAAATCCATAATAAATTCAATGTCAATTTTTAAATCTTACTGTAAAACCTTAAATCATGAACATTGTCGACTCAGAACTCAGACTCAGAACACGACCAGAGGGCAGAACTGGACATCTCCTATAACTTGTCTATTCTATTTTTCCATATGGCAATGGTGCCGATGTCGACAATTCTGCCTTGTCATTGAAAAGTTAGTGATTGACATAATAAATATCGACTATTTGTTCAAGGAGTATTTTATTAATCCTTTATTGAAAAAAGAAACTATTTTAATGTATTTATAAATTATTACACTGACAACAATCGTGTTTTTCGGCTAGGATTTTCAAGATGCTGTTGGAGCTAGCCCGCGTTTAAAGATGCGGTCATATTTCCATACTAAATAATGTCGTAGGTCTTTATGTATTAGGGGAACCCCTCAAGTTTTAGAATATTATACTGCTTTAACACTGAATTTGTTACGAATCATATCGAGTTATCCGGGCCTGGGGCACTGTCGTTTCTCAGATTTGTGATTATTTTGTCTATCACAAATATATATCAGTAGGTTGCATAAAGAAATTTGTGTTTAGAGGTTCTCATAGCTGTAGTTTGTTATTAAGTGATTCCTGGGTTTCATTACTGTCTGCGAGAATTTTACTGGCTAGGTTTTTGCCAACACAGGAGCAGCAATCATTGCAGTTGTTTATTGAAGTTTGTGCCGATTATTCGCTTTTAAAAATAGTTCATTAGGGTTACTTCTATTGTTCGTCTGTTCACTGATATTTCTGATGGCTTTCCATAAACCTTTAATATTGTTTTTGTTATCTTCTAGTTTTTTGTTGTCGTGTTCGCGTTTAAGCCTGTGTACAATATTTGTAAAGAGGTTCCTGTAACGATTGTAAATTAGTTTTTTTGTTTGGTCATTAGGGTGTTTATTTGATTCACGATGAAGTTTATCCCTGTGGTTCATACATCTAATAAGTCCGGGAGTAATCCAGGGTTTTCTGATGTATTTAGAGCGGCTAAATGTCTTTTCTACCGAGTGTTTTTGTACTGCACTAGAATGTTGTGGAATTTATTATTTGCGTTGTTTACGTCTATTTCGGACATCACTCCAGACCAGTCTGCTTCTTTAAGTTCCTATATCAGAGCAGGGAAATTGATTTTATTTAAACTGCGTTGTTGATATTTTGAACCGGTAGAGGCATGTTGTACCCCATCATTACCATACGATGGTCGGTGATATGATATCAATATCACAAACTAAACCTATAACAGTTTGATATCTTGGTTTAAGGAATATGTGATCTAAGCATGAGTTGTGACGAGTTGGTTTTGAAATAACTTGTTGCAGTCCATGTTCGGACATTAAACATAAATAATCCGACTTTGAAACGTCTGTCGTCGATAAAAGATTGATATTAATATCTCCAGTTACAATAATTGTTTGATATTGACTTATTGAGGTGAGTAGGTACTCCAGAGAGGTAATAAAGCTATCCGATTTGCGTGATGGGGATCGGTAGATAGCAATTACAGAGATGCTATTAGGCAATACAACTAAAAGAGATTCAGCGTCTTGAAGCGGGGGTTCTGAAACTGTCACAGTCCAGCAGTCCCTAATATAGGTTGCAACTCCTCCGCTCTGGTTAAGGTTATTTACTGTGTAGTATGAGGTGTAACCTTCAATCTGTCCAATTAAAGAGCCATCTGATAACCAGCATTCCGTTAGAACAATAACGTCATACATTTTGCACACTTTTTCTGAGCAGTTACCAATGAAATGTGAACAAGATTTTCGTTATATTCTTCCGGGATTCCTATAATTTCAAGCTCGGATTTAATATTTTCTTGTTCCGAGATATTTAACTTAGCGCCGAGTCACACCGGAATGGCAGCGGCCGGCAGCGGCTGCCAGATCCCACGTGCCTAGTCTCCTCTTGACTAGTTTTGTTTCTACATTACATACACGCGGCCGCGCTGGCAGCCGCAGGCAGATCCGAGAACCGACAAGATGCGCGTGGCGCGCGGCCGCTCGCGGCACCGCGGGCGGCCTCGAGACCTTTCAAGCTTTTCAAGCGATAGGTACTGGTCTTTTAAGTATGTAGATAAAGTTTAAAATTATTTCACACTGAAAGTGCTCGCCGCGTCGCTGCCGGCCGCTGCCATTCCGGTGTGACCCGACGCTTATGCTGGAGATGAGCAATGGAGTCTTTGAGCAAGAGGATTTCATTGTCTCTGGCACAAATTTTGCTCTCGAAGTCGTCTAGTTTTTGGTGAAGCGCTTCAGAAACGTCAGATAGTTTCAGCCCGATATCCGTGTTCGGTTGCTTGAGGTCACAAACTTGTTGCCTTAATAACCGTATTTCGGATAGAAGGAGTGAGGCGTCAGGATCAGTCGTTGACCATTGTGGCGGCGGCGCTTTAGCTCGGCTACCACGAGTCTTTTTCATGTTGTCACTAGCAGAGTGCGTGTTAGTAGGATCCTCCTGCACCACGCCAACGCCTCGTCGCACACCGCCAAGCAAACAATCGACTACTTGGTGACGTCAGAAGTGGAATTACTGGGTCACCCGCCATATAGCCCCGACATTCGCACCTTGCGATTTTTATTTATTTCCGAATAAAAGAAAAACTTCGAATGCTTCGAGGAAAATGCTGAGGGCAAATGTTTTATGGACGCCGAGGAAGCAGTGGCTGCGTTTCAACGTTATTGCATACTTTCGGCGTTGCGTTATTCGGCGTAGCATATTTCGGCGTGACGTAGCGGCATAGTGTGTAGGTAGTATAAGGACGAGTGGGCAAAGTGCTTTTCCGACATCGCAACGATACTATGACATTTATTTTGAGGTTAGTAAAAAAAACACGTTTAGTGTGTAATACTGGTTTATTGAGTACGAGGTTATCATAAGGTATAGATACAGCACATTCGAAAGAGTACAATGTATAATGCGCCGCGGTTGAACGCCGCAGCGGCCGTCGCCGAGTCCGACGCAGCGTCGTCTCCACCGTCACAACTAGGTATCTACTTCAAAAGATGTCATACACAGCAGTTGTGATGTTTATGTATGACCTGTTTTAAGGTCAGAACAAAGGACAATAAAAGTGTTCCGAAAGTGTTAAATACTTGAATACTTGACAAGGTAGCAAGACGACGCGCGAGGAATCTGCACTACATGCACCTACAAAATATTAGCCTCATTCGACGGCTTAAAATGACTTCAAAAAATACGTACCTACCTACTACCTAAATCTACAGCACGTCCATAAACTGCGGTTCGGTGAAAGCAATGACGGCCACTTTCATGTTCTTCCGCGGCACGTATAAAAAATAATGACATAGTTTAAGATTATGTTCTTACAAACGTATCGCGCGCTCTCTCGGCCCCACACGCGTGGACCACTCTCTAGTATACATCGTGTGCACCGTCACTCCCGCCCGCTCGCCGGGGGGCCGCTCGACCAGCACGACTGGCGGATGTGAGATTCAAAGGAACCGATCTCATCCTACAGCAAGGATGATACTTAACATCCTCTAAACGAGATTCATCAGGTATATTCTCCTGCCGGGGCGTCAATACATCATGCTGAACTACATAGAGTCATCGGAGCGAGTCGGGCGGGCACGGCCGGCCCCGCGGCTAGCAGGCGGGGTCGGGGTCGGGCGCGGGGCCCGTGGGGTCGGGCGGGGCGGCGGGGGCGGCGGGGCGCGAGTGCTGCGGGTGCGGCGTGGGCCGGCGCAGCAGGGCGGGCTTGGTGGCCAGCGCGGGCTTGAGCGAGCCGCCCGTCAGCGTGAGCTCCGCGAACTTGGCGGCCACGCGCGCCGTGTTGCGCGCCGGCACCGGGCTGCCGTGCGCCGGCGCCGGCTCGGGCGCGGCCGGCGCGGCGCCCGGCTCGTCGGGCCGGCGCGGCCGCTTCTTGAGCGTGTCCCGGTTGTGCAGGAACGTGTCGGCGGCGTCGGCGGGCGCGGCGCGCGCGGGCAGGTCCAGCACCAGGTCCGGCGTGCTCTCGGCCAGGCGCCTGCAAGGGGGAGGCGGTGAGCGGGCGGCGGGCTGCGGGCGCGTGTTACCGGCGGGGCAGGCGCGTGTTACCGGCGGGGCGGGCGCGTGTTACCGGCGGGGCGGGCGCGTGTTACCTGCAGGGCGCGGACGTGGAGGGCGCGACATCGCCCGGCTGCTCCGCCGCGGGAACCTCCACCTGCACATCGACATCTTCAATCCCCTTGTTTCATATTATTTCGTTATATTATCCTCTCTCAACTAATAATAAAGCGGAGCTGCATGAGGCGGTCTCATTCACATAAATAGAATAATGAAAATCTACTATACTCTTCCATATGTAGGCGTCTCCTTTCCTTGCTCAAGTCAAGAGTTGGTAACTATGGGTTCGTGAGAAATAAAAATCGACGAAAAAATACTAAATATAACATAACCTAACCTAGCCTTCTGAGATATAAAAAAACATTGTAAAACTAGAGGGCAATTTCAAATGGGATTACTACTTTATTTCGAATGTCATATGCCCGATGGCTAATTCACCGAAGTCATCAGACCGAACGTCCGAATTGCCGAAATTCCATAGCACCGATGTAGGTACTTACCACAATTTCGAATAGCCATTAGATCGAGAATCCTAACCGTCGAATGTCTATTGGGTCGACGTGGCAGTAAGTCGAAAGCTATTCTAAATAAAATATTCAAGAAGAGTAAATGGGATAAAAAACAAACCAGTAGGGTTTCGTCAACATATACTCGTATATATAATAATTAAGAAAACAAACCAGTGATCAACATTACTAATATTTTTTATAATAAAAATGTCAGAAATAGGTAACTAAAAATGTTTTACAACTTCGTAATTATCATTAACCAATTTTATTTTATTTAGATCTCTATATGATTGACGATGGCTTTTAAGAAGTCTAATATCGACATATCCTTCTTATTTCTACAAATTATTGTGATATAATTGTCTGTCTTCTTCCCTCTTTTTGTTTGGTGCCAACTTTCAACGGCGTTTTGAATCCTGGGCAAACCCAGTTCATTGTTAGAGTTGATGGACCACAATTCCGGCGGAAATAAAGGCGGCGGCGCTAAAACATCACTCAGAATCGTCACTAACAAAGTATATAAAATGAGGGTGAAAATAAGTTATTGTCACCCTACTCACATACACAATTAAAAAATTGTTGTATTCGGTATCTATTAAGATTTGTAGTTTTATCATAGTTCTTATTTGTAACAAATGACACCAATTTGTTGCACAATTTTTTTCACAAAAAGAGACAGTTTTGTATTTGTCTTAACTTTCATACGTTAAGCGTAATAAAACAAAAACAAAAGAAATGGAAGACTGAGTGAGGGCCCGAATTTGATCAAGGTTATCACTTTCAAACAACAAAAAGTGGTGACCTGTTCTTGCTTTCACAAATTTTCACAATTTATTTAGTAGCTTATATGATTTCAAACAGCAGCTGTAAGTTAATGATTTAATTTTATTTGCGTAATAAACTTTTACGTGTATGAGAATTGAGGGCCCATTTTATACGAAGATATACAAAGTAGGACAGTGTTTTGCGATAATATCTTGTTTTCACAAATTTTGTTTGGCATTAGCTTAGATTTTGGCATAAAGACTTTTTCTGGAGTGTCCATAGTTTATCAGGTTCAGGTGGGCCCTCAATCCTCTATGTGAGAACTGAGGGCCCAACTTTACAGTCCATAACTCGGTTATTTGACTTTCACAAAATCTGATTCCAACTTTCACAATTCTTTGGGAATGTTCACTAAATCCTAAGCACATTTTCAAAGAGTTTTAACAAAGTGGCCCTCACACCACACACACATAAATATTAGTGATGTTGATCACTGGTGTGTTTTCTAATTATTATATATACATGTTGATTAAACCCCACTGGTTTGTTTTTTATTCCATTTAATCTTCGTGAATATTTTATTTAGAATAGCTTTCGATTTACTGGCACGTCGATCCAATAGACATTCGACGGTTAGGATTTTCGTTGCAATGGCTTTTCGGCGAAACGGACGCTCGATCTAATAGCTATTCGAAATTGTGGTACATCGGTGCTATGGAATTTCGGCAATTCGGACGTTCGGTCTGATGACTTCGGTGAATTAGCCATCGGGCATATGACATTCGAAATAAAGCAGTAATCCCATTTCAAATATAGATGTTGTTAACTGCAAACAATAATCGATTGAATTTATAGTCCCATGTTTGCAGATGGTCGGTTGTTAGTGTAATAGACGTCTCGCGACAGGAAACATGCGATTTTTACAGATTTGTTCAAAAGGTTTACAGAACATTCCTTTAATAATTGAAATAATAAAATTTCGGCACACCACGCGACTGTACGCGCAACTGTATGCGGTACAGTTACAGCGGCGGCGGTACGCACTCAGTACTCTCGGGCGAAGCGCGGCAGTGTCGCAGTTTTAAATAAAATCAAACACACAACATGCAAGTGAAAATCTTTATTTATTTACATAATAATATACAGGCACCGCCCACCGCATAGCATACTACATACACTTACATAAAACTAATAATAAAATAAAATAATAAATAGTATACGGATAGATTAGTTGGCAACTGTAAGGTTAAGCGATGCTGAGACGCAGGTGACGTAGGTCCACGCAGCGCAGGGCAGAGCAGTTTTGGTAATGCATGAACGTACTGACAGCTGCGTACGCAGCAGCGTAGGCAGCTGCGACGCAGACATATGTCTGTTCTGCTCTGCGTCTTGTTGTAGTGCCGGCACATATTTCTGCGCGACACGTGCAACTCTTCACTTGTGTTTTTGCTGAGAAGCAGCTAACGCAGTACAGCCTAGCTTGTTTGTACTAGCTAGGACGGGGATGTGTCTGTGTAGCTGCGTCGCAGCATATGCTCGCGGCCTATGTCTGCCTCGCCTGCCCTACCCTGCAAAATCTGTACTGTGCTGTGCTGCGTCACCTGCGTCTCAGCATACGCTTAGCCTTAAGGGCGGAAACAGATGTATACACACGCCACGTCACGTGACATCAATGAAGCTCACTCATTGGCCACATTTCATCTCGTTAAGCTATTTTCATCATTTGGCCAACAAGCAAGCGTGTGATGGCATCGGGTGTTACAAGTGTTTTTCGGCCTTGAGGCACTTGCGCAGCATGTCAACTCTACTACTAAGTTCAGTCTTCACAACAGTGCTACAGTGGTAACAAATTGTGTGGCCACACGTTTGTATAAATGTCGTAGGATGATTTGATAATTCGAATTAAGTATATATATATAATATAATATCCAGGTGAAATCATTTCTGCGAGCAACTTGGAAGTAGTGTTAGCCGGCCGCTGCCGTGGTACCGCTCGCTTCGCTCGCTCAAGTCCCGCGCGGTTGGTCACATTTCTAACCTAACCTAACCTTTTTCACCCAGTTCAAAATGACGAATCATACAATCTGCCGCAGAAATGTTTTCACCATTGTCTAATTGTCTAGCAGGCAAATTGTATGATTAGTCATATTGAACTGGGTGAAATAGGTTAGGTTAGAACTGTGATCCAGAAGTTTTTAAGTTTATTCATTACAAACAAAAATCGTTTCTCTTCTCTTTATAATATTAGTTTAGATATGGCACACAAACGCGGGTTAATTTCTTTAGCGCAATACTGCTAGAACCACGAAACATTTCTCAAACGGTTCTTAATATACGAATATTACGAAACAATTGTTCGTCTGGAGACCTATCTATAAATAGTCTGATAACTAGATATGTATTTATTTGGAGACCTATCTATAAATAGTCTGATAACTAGATATGTATTTATTTGGAGACCTATCTATAAATAGTCTGATAACTAGATATGTATTTATTTGGAGACCTATCTATAAATAGTCTGATAACTAGATATGTATTTATTTGGAGACCTATCTATAAATAGTCTGATAACTAGATATGTATTTATTTGGAGACCTATCTATAAATAGTCTGATAACTAGATATGTATTTATTTGGAGACCTATCTATAAATAGTCTGATAACTAGATATGTATTTATTTGGAGACCTATCTATAAATAGTCTGATAACTAGATATGTATTTATTTGGAGACCTATCTATAAATAGTCTGATAACTAGATATGTATTTATTTGGAGACCTATCTATAAATAGTCTGATAACTAGATATGTATTTATTTGGAGACCTATCTATAAATAGTCTGACAACTAGATATGTATTTATTTGGAGACCTATCTATAAATAGTCTGATAACTAGATATGTATTTATTTGGAGACCTATCTATAAATAGTCTGATAACTAGATATGTATTTATTTGGAGACCTATCTATAAATAGTCTGATAACTAGATATGTATTTATTTGGAGACCTATCTATAAATAGTCTGATAACTAGATATGTATTTATTTCAGTTGAACATAAAACGGCCAGAGGTCATAAGGACACTTGAACTAAATAAGCAAATAAATCAGTATCCAGTGTCAATGTGTGCAATAATACTTAGTGCGAGAGGCCACAGCGGACACGCGGCCGGCTCGGCGCGTGCGCAGGCGCACCTTGTGGCCCACATACTCATTGTGTAACAGACAATACATATACCTCTAATAAAGAACATAAAAATAAGACAAAGCGTCATGCAATCTCACTAATGCGGAAATGTATTCTGTTGAATCAAGATCCCGTCTGGCGCGGGCTTAGCCGACGAACCCGCGCTCGTGACGCAGCGGCCACTCGGCCGACGGACAGAGCGCGCCAGACGGCATCTCAACTGAACGACATCGAAAGCGTCGGCCTGCACACCATATACAAAACAATATTAATAAACTTTCTTAGGACGGTGACATATTCCAGCATGCAATTCAATATTCGTTTATTTCTAAGCGATTACATAAACATAACAAATATGACCTCCACCGCGCCTGTCTGCACGTTCGAACGTATTCGTAATTTATGGATGCCTTAATAATAATCACATCGATACACCGATGTAATATCGGTATCAAGCACATTAAATATCGCGTGTCCGCGAACAGACAGTCGCGAGCGCAGGCTGCGGCTGCGTGACGTCACACGCGCGTCTGCAGCGGTACCTGCGCGGGCGCCGCGGGCCGCTCGGCGCTGCCCGACCTGCAACCAAACACGCGCGTCACGAGCTGCGAGCGGTCTTGTAACAAACGAGCATCCTAGGTCTTACAATAATGAGACTTGAGTTCTCTTTGAAAACTCAGTTGTGTTTGAAGACTCGAATCCGATAAAAAATATTCAGAACTCAAGTCCTTTTGAATTTTAAGTCTTTTATAGGAAGACTCAAGTCCTTTTGAATTTTAAGTCTTTTATAGGAAGACTCAAGTCTTGTTTAAAAGAACTCGAGATTGAGTCTTGTCAAAAGAACTCTGGACTGAGTGATCTGAGTCCTTATCTGTAGGGCTAACTTGACACACGCGACAATTACTCACTCTCGCGCGAGTAATTGTCGTCTATTTCTGTCACTTTTCTCGTTTTCTAACAGCGCTGCCATACAAAATAGTCGTCAAACTTCGCCATAAAAATTCGGTATGTAAAGTTTTTTTCAGGTATTTTTTTTATATTTGTAATTGATAGATTTAGTTATTTTAAACAACTAATTTCAATATTTTGTTATTCCAAGCTGTAGTTATTTTTGTATATATTTTTAAAGTTTTGTTCATGCTGACGTCATAACGTAGCTGCGTAGGCTGAATAGCATATGATCTTTGCCACTTATAACACAATAATAAAAATCATAAATTTGACGTTTTTTGCTTGACATCAGAAATTTCAAGCATGACAGTAGGGAGGAGGCATATTTATCGTAACAAATATGAAAAAATAACAAATAACGTTCCTAATAATATAACTTATCTGTTACTGAAAATACTCGTAGCAATCCCCCCACAGACAGTTACCACGACTGTGTTTTATAATATTTTACTTTACGGCAACCAAAAAAAAATTGTGATCGTATCCGAATGTCTTTATTATCTTTGGTTTGACGGAATTAATCGCAAAATATTCCAGGTATTTACGATATTTTTGTTTAACCAATAGAGATGTTATTCAATTAAGTATATTGAGAGTAATTTGCTTGGTTTGTTTGTTATTTTTTTCATAAAAATACTTTTTTACTTACTTTACTTTAATTGTATATTATTATCAATTATTATCATGGAAATTTGTGATGCAACCAAAAAATTCAGTGATCGTGAATCACCTTTATTTCACGGGATTGCTCTCAAAAGGTTCTATGCATGTACGACTTTATTTTAATAGAAATAAAGATGATACTCAATTGAAAGTAATTTGGCTGGTTAGTTTGTTGATATTTTTTTAATTTTGAACTTTTGAAATTTAGGAATTTAATTGCTTTCACTGCTTTCTAACGGAAGAGAACTGGTGAATTGTAATTTATTTTTTTTCCAAAACATTTCTGTGTTTATGGTGTATTCATCAAACAAGCTGCCTAGCCTTTTACAATTATGTTGGGGTCGGTTTCCAGTGTAACCGGATGACAATTTTTTTTAATAAATAAACTTTATTCTATAATTTCACATTACCCCGTCATTCCTAGTCAAAACTTTAGATTTGATTTTCGCCTTTAAACGAAATAAACTAAGGAAGATAATCAATTGAGATTTAAATACGTATTTATCGGCCATACAATAATAACAGGCAGTTATTTCAAAACCGATGTTTGGATCTGTTATTTTTCTGTAACAGTAACAGTGATAATAGATACCTGTTACAACCCATCTCTACATGACACTTGACAGTTAGTTGATGGACACATGAAATAAGAGGTGGGAATGAGCGACATAATTGAAATTTTGCGTATATCAATATGAAATTAGTAACTCGATTACTTTTAATCAATTATACATAGTTACTAATCTGTCCTTACTTGTCGTTGAACATCCGAGTTCATTAGTCTTCTAGAAGACGGATAGTAGGTATCTACATAACTACCACATGGTAGATAAGTAGATACCTACTATCCGTGCACGACTGTGAATGATTTCTTTCTAAACTATTTATCAAACCAATCAACAAATAACATTTATATTTGCAAGTTTCTAACACCTTTAATACCAGTTACAAAATAGTTCGAATGATTTTATAATGATTATTGTTTACAGGGAATGGATTTTCTTTAAGCTATCGTTCTATTCGTTAACGATCATTCAAGATTTAATATTTTGTGTGAATTGATTTTCAATGTTTGATTTGAATCGATTCAAAGACCAAATTTTCGCATTTTAATTATGGTCATCTCTAAAGTTGACATTATATGACTTGATTTTTTGGGTTATTCCACTAATCCCCATTGGCAATCCCCATCAATGGGGATTTGTGATTTTTTTGTCCACAAATCTCCATCAATAGGGATTTGTGCACAAAAAGATCACAAATCCCCATCGGTATAAAAACTAGTAGTTCTGCAAACAGTAGACCTCACGAGCACAAACTTTTTGCAACAATTAATATACCACTAAAATGATTTAAAATTGGATATTTACCATGTTTTTTGTTTGAAAAACATGATATAAATCCCGTTTTAAATAATTTTAACTTTATTAGTGAAAATAACCACGTCAGATTAAAATCCTATACCCATCCAACTTAAAATAAACCCGACTAAGGCAGGTTACTAAAAAGCATATGGTGGCAAGACGATAATTAAACAGAAATCAACTAACCCACAACTAACCAACTACCTGCTATCTGTTAAACACGTGACTTTATTTTCGAAGCTACTTTACACCTAACAAAGCTCAGTCACCATTTGGCGAACGATAACGACAGCGTGATATAGCGGTGCACAGTGTCCATCCAGCCATCTTATTGTAAAAAGTTTTAGAGAATTCAGAACATTATTTTCAGAAGTTTCAATGAAAATGCAATTTTGTGATGAGTAGGTGGTCCCGGGTGCTTCATCAATCCCTACCTAGTAATTAAAGGGCCGATTTCACTGATAGAAATCTAAAAGTGAGCAATCTACTGCATTTTGAGGAGCTATTCTGCTCATCACGCAGGACGATCCTCCTCAGATAGTCACCAAATGTTTATGAGATCAACTTAAAGTTACTCCTTTCAAATAAAAAAAGAACCCTCGAAATCGGATCCCAGAATGTTACCGCAACCTACGTAAGGACTCATAACCTATTTTCCTAACAAAGCGACATAGCTTTACAATTATTATTAATACGTAGGTCCAGCGGGGCAATTAACTAAAAAAAAGAATATCTCGTGATTGTTTCATAAAATCTCTCCCATTTCTTGAGGCATCGAGATACACATATATTTGAAGACATTCGTAATAGATTTTTGCTTTATATTATGCTTCACTGTTTCATCATTACAGAAAACTATTTTATCATATAGCTATTATGAGCGTTTTAATAAATAAAAAACGAACGTATACGTAGGGTATTTAGATGTTTCACTGAGTGAATATAATAGATTTTGATATAATAAGCATTTTTAACTACGAGATATTTTTTTTAATAAAAGGGGCACCACTTTAATTAGGTAACCTAACTAAAAGTTCTAAAATAATTAATCACAAAGTAACCATTTAAAAGATTATATTTTGTAGTAAAGTTTAGACTGTAGTATAATATGACAAAAATATTTTACACTTACGCAGGTGCAGTCCCAGCATACTTTAATTTGTTCGATTATAAAAATAATCAATGAGTCTTTACCTCCGTAAGAAATAAAGACTTCATGATTCTTATACTTATAAATTATGTTGTTTGTATTTTATTTTTAAACCAATGGGGATTTGTGAACTCTTGTCCTCAAATCCCCATTGATGGGGATTGTCAATGGGGATTAGTGGAATAACCCGATTTTTTTATCATGGAGTATTACGTAACTTTCGGTGTTTTGACGTCATTTGGAGGTCATATGAAAGTCAAGTGGTTTTATGTGTTTATGTTAAAATAAACTCCATCTTATAATTTTAAGCGCCAAAAATAGAAAAATAAGGTTAAGAAACCTATAAGCTCGAAATGGTTTTGGAATCAACGTAAAACATTTTTACTTTACATACCGAATTGTCGAAATTTGTCAAAATCGAAAGGAACAAACCAAAAATTTGTCAAATTAGAAATAAAGAAGTTATAAGGGTATTAAGTTGGCCGCGCGAACGTAACGTAGAGGATTGCGCGGCCATGGATCTCGGCAACTACTTGGGTTAGAGATTTAATTATTTTTGTCAATTGAAGACTAAGAATATAAGCTCTAGATCAATATTTTACGAAATATTCACCTTGGAAGTTATGGCCGCGCAATCCTCCACTTGTTATTTCTTTATTGTTGATTATTTCTTTAAAATTTAAGGCTTCATACAGTAAAACTGTTACCAGAAGAAAGGACTTAATTTGTCAAACCTAACGAAAGCAATAAATACTACTAAAGTTTAGTTAAACAGACGAAATCAGTCCAAAACAAAAAGTACGTGGCCGCGCGATCGAAACGTTACTTAGTACGCTTTTATCTCATTATCAATAATTGCTAGGATTTCGGTGTGAACATCCATTTACTCAACATATTATCCTCATTAGAATGACATATCCTTTTACCCTCAGAACAGTTTTCAACGCGTGTAATCTCAAAAATGATGATATCTCATACAATGTTCGAGCAGGGTAACCATAATTTTTTGATTTGGGTATACCTCTAACTGGAGACTAGCAATTAAGTATATTGGACAACATGTAGCTCAATCTGCAAAATGTATTATTATTAAATTAAAAAATTCAATAATTAGTTATGTTTATTCATCAAAGCTTATAAAATTTTGCGCTCTCACTCTAACATATGATTTCTCACTCGCCCAACTGCTGGGCAGCGGACCACCAGCCGAATGATAGTCACTTGGTTGCCGAGAGCGGCCACGGGTAGCGCTATGCGTTGCCTCGCAGTTTAGCAACAATGATAATAATATAATTATAAAAAACACATGAGGAGTAAAATTTATACTAAAGAAAATCCGTCAGTCAGATAATAAAAATATATTAGACACCTGTTTCTTGCTTTATCATATTTATAAAAAAATACTTAGTTATAACGCTTTAAATTTGGGCTCGCTACTCGCTACGTCGTAATATTTTGATTACGTAAAAAAGGTAATACGTGTCCAATATTTGATATAATCTACCTGACGGACAAAAAAAAACATGTTAATCGTCATCCCTATTGGAAAGTCTCGACGAAATGCATTATTTATAGAATTTTATCACTTTTGAATTTTCGTCCCATGACCAAAATTTTTTTTTTATTTTTTTTTTTTTTTATTTAGGCAACTAACAGCGATACAGTATGTTACAGAGTATGTGTGTTACAGTAGTGTATGGCTAATAATAGGTTTCCCTGTGTAACTAGGATAAGTATAAAACATGCGAACGGACTACTTAGAAATATAGAAATGCAAAAAGTGCAGTTTTAGGTATTAGTAAAGATTAAAATTAAAAAAAAAAATGTGAGCCGTCACGGGACGCCTGGCAGATGTGAAACATCGACATTATTTTGAAAAAGTATTATGCAGAAAAGAACATATTGTGATAGGAACTAAATATGTCATAAAAAAAATCGTTAATAATAATTAATATAATATATATATATAATCGTTAATAACGATAATAATTAACTAATCGCACAGTCGATTGCGCATGGCGACGCGTCGCCACACCGTACACACTACTGCATATAGACTGTATATATATATCATCATATAGCGTGGCGACGCGTCGCCACGGCATGCGTCGCCACACCAGAAATCGGTTTTACGTGCGGCTATAGATGTTTCACATAAAAAAAAACAAAGAATGACGTTAAAAAAAAATAGTTTGTAAATTATGAGACCTAAAGTTTATCATTATTTTGCCTTCGTTTATGGTTTTTATTATTTGATTTTTGAATGTAGGTTTATTACAGTTAAATATATCGACTTGAGAGAACTCTCTGTACTTAGCTATCGAAATGTCACGTGACCTATGATCACGTGACATTTCCATAGCTTAATTAAGTCAACCGCATACATTTTTGACTTTTCTACTGGCGATATCGCTAATCGAATGTTACTTTGTCTAGGCCCTCAGAATTATTATTTGTTGTTGATTATGGTTTTGTTGATTTGTTGTTTATATTTTTGAAAAAAATATGACGGTTCGTCTAAAGGTTTTACGATGCCAACTTACGGACTTGATTTTAGAACGACTATGACAGCCGGTCAACTTGACGTAACCCTGAGTACTAGGAAAGCGGCCCCCTGTTAGAAAAAAGGGATCGCGAAGTTGGATCGAAGTCGACATTGATTAATTAATACTGACTGTGATAAGGCAACTGGTATAATAGTGATCATGGTGATTAGTGACTAGACTACTCTTGCAGTGCAGTGAGTTGATTGATGTGCGCTCGCGACTTACGTACTCGGGGGAATGTCGTTTACATTATTGTTCATTCCCTAATGTGATATGTGATTATTCAGAATATTATTGTGTTTAATTTAATTCCATCGCATATCAGACATTATGATTACTTCTGATAAAGACGACGTATTGCCTTTAAATACTAATAGACGACGTATATTTAGCAACCTAATCTGCTTAACTGTCCGTAAACAGTCATAAAGAACCCTGTAAGAAATCGACACGTGTTTAACCTTTCAACGAGGCATCCTCAGGATGACGATTGAATTATTGCGAACCCGGACACGACGTGTTGCCACGTCAAGCGTTGAGAGCAGTGTGAGCCACATTGTTTTTATTTTTATAAATGGCTTCTCGCAGTGGACCATCTGAGGAGGTCGTAGCTGCTTAACCGGACTTTCCTGTGGCTGCCTTAAGCTAGTAACTTAAAGCCTACAGCCAGGGCGTAAACTTATAAACAAGGTGAACGCTTGCTAAGGGCACTCCCTGTGGGGTACGAACCTCGGCTTATGATGTCGCTGGGGGGAGGACAGCAAGATGGGACAGGCTGGATCAAACATGGATAATTATTATTGACAGAGAAATTTAAGCTACTAGCTCAGCTTCGACACGGGCTGGCGCATCGTCGAGCAAGTGTCGGGGGGGGAGTATCATTTACTCGGGAGGGTCGCGATCGCGGACCTCGGCGGCGAGGTTGGAATGCGTATCGGTGTGTTTTTTCACTGTACTGGTGGCCCTATTGATCTCCTGGAGGGGGCCACATCGCCCGACAACCCCACTTATATAGGATTACTGCTCGGCCCACCTCGGCTAGGATCGTTATCAGCACGATAAGGGGCTGCGAACAATCGCACTGATAACGATCCTAGCAGGTTTCTTTACGACTCTTTAAAAGCAGTTAAGCGGATTAGCTTACTAAATATACGTCGTTTAATGTATTTTATCATGGATTTCCGCAAAGTCACGCCTGAGTCAATTTACTATTTTATGTTTTTGTTAATTTAGCAAGCTGTGATGAATAAACATAACTAATAATTGAAATATACAAGTTTTTTATTTAATAATAATACATTTTGCAGATTGAGCTATATGTTGTCCAATATAATTGCAAGTCTCCAGTTAGAGGTATTCCCAAATCAAATCGAAATTATGGTTACCCTGCTCGAACATTGTATGAGATATCATCATTTTTGAGATTACACGCGTTGAAAACTGTTCTGAGGGTAAAAGGATATGTCATTCTAATGAGGTTAATATGTTGAGTAAATGGATGTTCACACCGAAATCCTAGCAATTATTGATAATGAGATAAAAGCGTACAAAGTAACGTTTCGATACCGCGGCCACGTACTTTTTGTTTTGGACTGATTTCGTCGGTTTAACTAAACTTTAGTCGTATTTATTGCTTTCGTTAGGTTTGACAAATTAAGTCCTTTCTTCTGGTAACAGTTTTACTGTATGAAGCCTTAAATTTTAAAGAAATAATCAACAATAAAGAAATAACAAGTGGAGGATTGCGCGGCCATAACTTCCAAGGTGAATATTTCGTAAAATATTGATCTAGAGCTTATATTCTTAGTCTTCAATTGAAAAAACTCAAACTCAAACTCAAAGCATTTATTTCAAATAAACCAATTACAGGCACTTTTGAATTGTCAAGGGGTCCGTCAGTCAGAAAGATGAAGCTAGATGCCCATTCCAAAGCGTAGTAGGTACCTATGGAGAAGAACGGGCAAGAAACTCCACGGACACTCTTTTAAATCATAATATGGTTACAAAAAATTGGTTACATCATTCATGATATACACGTGAGAACGATGCAAAACGTTAAAAGCGTCCGTAGCAAAAATAAAAATTCAAAAATTAAATTAAATTCAAATAAGCCATGGTAGCTAAGAGATGACCTGCACGCGTAGCATGAGCACAGTTTTGTCGACGGAAGAGTAGACAAAAATGACGTTCTTTGTAGACAGTACGACGGCAGCAAAGTAGAAAGAGTCAACTGCACTTTTTACGAAATTCACTCTTTGACATAATTTGACTAGAATTCTTTGTTTTGTCAAAGGACTTTTTTTTCTGTTTGATTCTCTATTTTTACTGATAAGTCATGTATATAAAGACAACTACAACAAAATTATTCTTAAAATGGCGAAGTATCGTGTTTTGGAACAAAAAATATTACAGTTATATTGGCCCATTTCCTTGGTAATGCCCTATTAACTAAAATGATGTAAAATAGGAGAAGATAGCTTGATAGATTAGACTAGATAGATTGTTCTTCTATTAATTATTATCACAATTTTGCATTCAAAACGTTCTTCTGTATAATCATGATTTTGTAGTTATCCGTTTATACTTTGTGGCCGTCAAGTAGAAAGTTTTCTACTGTCTTTAGCATGGCGATTACAAAATCAAAATGTCTTCACTACTGTCAGTTGTCAGTGTGATTTTGACAGTTTGGGATAGAAAACTTTCTTCTGCAATAGTCTACATACAAAAGGACCTAGACAAAGATTGTTAGAAACGTAAGACAAAATGAAAGATTGTAGAAAGATTTCTACGGTGCGATGTCAAAAATGCAGAAACGTAATGTCACTTTGTATAGAAACAGCTATGTCTATTCTTCGTAGAAATAGAAAGCGTCATGCTACGCGTGCAGTCCCCACTGACGGCGCCCGTTCACGAACATGACGCATGGATTAGCACCATTCAGCTCAACCATTTTGAAGGGAGCTAAATGATCCAACACACGCGCCACCGTCAGCGAGACATTAGAGTGAGCATGACATACTCTCAGCCGCCAAGGCACATTCAAGTCAATGAAAGACATATCCAGTACCTAAATGTAAGCTTTATAGTCGGTACATAGTACTCAACATGTGCTATGCAATTATACAATGTTATGAGATTGAATTTATACAATGCAAAGATAGTTTTTTAAATCTTCAGCAGCTCCAACAGTATTTTCAAATGCTAATCTATTCGTTTATGCGCCCTTGTGGAGCAAGACCAGCGTTGAGCCAAGCATTTTTATCAGCGATATAATCTCCCAACTTATAATATGCTTGGCTGCATAGTGTGCGTTTAATATAAGATTTAAATTTCGTTTCATTTAGTTGAAGTATGTTGGGAGGTATTTTATTGTAACATTTTAAACAGTACCCCATGAAAGATGAGTCCACTTTAGCCAGCCTGAAACCCGGTTGAACTAATTGGTCCCTATTCCTAGTGATGTAATTGTGTCTTGCACCTCTTTTACTAAAAAGATGCAGATTTTTCCTTACGTACATAATGTTTTCATAGATATATTGACAAGGTACCGTCATGATGTTAATATCTTTAAACAGTTCCCTTAGAGAGTCACGCCTGCGGAGGCCATATATGGCTCTGATGGCTCTTTTCTGCAGAATAAAAATAGACTCGATGTCTGCAGTCCGTCACCATAGTAGAATACCGTACGACATAATACTATGAAAGTAACTAAAATAGACTAGCCTCGCGGTACCCACGTCAGTAAATTGACGGATTTTTCTCACAGCATATGCTGCTGAACTTAACCGTCTTGAAAGAGATGTTAAATGAGGACCCCATTGAAGCCTTGAGTCGAGCGTGTTCCCTAGGAAAACTGTTTTATCGACGAATTCTAGTTTCTCTTGATTCAATACTATCTCACAACTACTACTTTTTACATTTGGTAAAGAAAATCGTATGCACTTCGTTTTTTTCCCATTTAATACTAAATTATTAGCAGTGAACCAATTTTGGACCTGCTGTAGGGCGTTATTTACGTCGTCAAGATTTGATGCAAGTCTATTAATTTAAAAAATTAAGGAAGTATCGTCAGCAAATAACAACATTTGTGGTTGAGTTTTTAACAAATGGGGTAGATCATTAATATAAACTAAAAAGAGGAAAGGACCCAATATTGATCCTTGTGGTACACCCATTTTTACTTTTAAACCGATTGAATTGACACCATTTATTTGAACTTGCTGTTGTCTATCATTTAAATAAGATTTTACTAAACTGAGCGCAAGTTTTCCAAGTCCGTAATGCTCAAGTTTCAAGATTAAGGTTTCGTGGTCGACGCAGTCAAATGCCTTCGAGAGGTCACAAAAAATTCCTATGGCGTCTTGGGCCTCTTCCCACGCCGTAAATATGTGCTTTAATAAGGTGACACCGGCGTCGGTCGTACAACGTCCCTTGGTGAAACCATACTGTTGATCGTGTAAGATTTTATTGGTGTTAAAATGATTGAGCATTTGATTAAGCATTACCTTTTCAAACACCTTGCTTAAAACTGGCAACACGGATACGGGTCTATAATTATTAGTGTCTTTACTGTCCCCGGATTTGAAAAGTGGTATTACCTTACTATATTTCATTAGATCAGGGAAGACTCCTTGATCCACACACAAATTAAATATTAAGGCTAAGTACGGCGCTATAGTCTCAATAATGGAGGTACAAACTTTGATTGACATTCCCCATAGATCTTCGGTTAATTTGATCTTGATTTGCCTAAAAGCTTTTATTACTGTTAAAGGGGTTTATATGCTTGAATTTAAATTCAATCGGGCATGATGAAACGTTTGCTCTTAATAAATCAATTGAACGCGAGGGAGAGGAATGTAAGGTTTCAGTAGTTTTAAGTGGGATACCGGTAAAGAAATTTACAAATTCTTGAGCAACTCCTTTGTTAATGCTTATGAGACCCCGTGAAGTTTCTAGTGTGATATCATTATTATGTCTTTTATTTCTGTTTGTTTCGTCATTGATAATTTTCCAAACAGTCTTTATTTTATTATCGGCTGATTTGATCTTGTTGCTAATGTACAAGGCTTTAGCTGCTTTCTTTTTTTGGCTTTTTTTTTTTTTTAAAGAATTAAATCTCTAACCCAAGTAGTTGCCGAGATCTCCATGGCCGCGCAATCCTCTACGTTACGTTCGCGCGGCCAACTTAATACCCTTATAACTTCTTTATTTCTAATTTGACAAATTTTTGGTTTGTTCCTTTCGATTTTGACAAATTTCGAAAAAAAAATTGGCGAGGTTTTTTTCTGTTTGGATAACTTGGCGGAGCAATCGTAACGCACACAAATAGTCGACTCGTTCTGTCAAACTTGATATTTTGTCGACAAACTCTAACATGAACCTTAGTTATCTCGATTTTTGACAATTCAACACGAGATAATCTGCGATTTTTCTGTCACTTTGTCGTATTTACTCGTCCTCGATTTTGACGACAAGAAGAGTAGACAAAATAATGATACAAAAAAAAAACTCCCAAATAGCATGGCAGTTTCACAATTATTGTACTTATTTTAGTCATATATTTTTTTAAATAATATATTAATAATGAAAATACTTAGTTTTAAACTAATATTTTTATTGGAACGACATGTTTTATATGGAGTTTTTCGAGATATGTATGAAAAAATATCACATATTCACTATTTTTGCGATAGGACACACAATTTTTGAGATATAAGCAATAGAAAAGAAAAAAAAGATATAGTACTGTTTTTGCACTGTCGAAGTGTTGGTGTGAATTTTGGTTCATGAAAACCCATTTTAATAAACATCTTTTCAATCGCGATAAAAAATAGTCAGATTTCAATAAACAATCAAAATTTTTGGTGAAAAACGTCAAATTCAGAATAGCAAAATTTCCATTTTCACAAAATTAATAGTTCAGTGCCATATTAGTGGGAAAACGTCGCGTCGTTTAACAGGAATAAACAAAATTTTGGTGATTTTTAGTCTAGTTTAGAAGCATTTGTGACAAGAGAATGGTGCCGCATTGAATGAAAGAAACGGAATCTCAAGCCGATGTTGCTATCATAAAAATTATTTGTTTTTAATAATTTGCAACATCGGTTTCTCGTCGCGAGTTATAGAAGTGTCAAAGTGCCTTTTTCGAGTTAACTCGTCGTTTACGGTCATGTTAGGGATTAGAATGATGTCAGAATCGTCGACAAATTTCGTCAAAACGAGAAAAAGAGCGTTCTCGCGCTTGTCATGTTAGCTATACTGGGAAGTAAATAGATATTTTTTTTATCATTTTATTTTTTAAATATTAATAACATAATACACCAACTTTAAAGCTCATGATTCAGTTAAGCTCAAATGACTGGGACAAATGAAAAGAACTCGAAAGACTCAAAAAACTCGTGACTCTATTAGTTCCAATTCTTGATAATCGAGTCTCAAAATGAAGACGCAAAGATTCAAGTCGTTGACAACACTAGCTGCACGGCTGCAGCAGTGCGCTCACCTGCGATATTCCCCGGAGTCGCGCTCCCCCCAGTCTCCACTCTCACAGTCGTCGTCGCTGATGTCGTCTGAACAGTAAACACACTTATTAATAAAATACGAAACTTTTAAAAGGAGATGTGAGTGACGTGAAGCGACGCAAGCTGTATCATATTCCGTTTACAGAGTTAAAAGGTGCTTCCTTATAAAATTTTATTTTAGAAAAACGCGCGGTCAGAAAGACGTGCTCGGACGGGTTACCGGTGTCGTCGTCGTCGATGTCGTAGAGCGACAGGTCGTCGGGCGCGTCGCGCTGGTCACGGCCGGGCGCGGGCGCGGCGCTGCCGGCGTCGGGCGCGCTGCCTACGGCGGGCGCGCTACCGGCGCTGGGCGCGCTGCCGGCGCTGGGCGCGCTGCCGGCGCTGGCCGCGCTGCGGTCGCTGGCCGCGCTGCCGGCGCTGCCCACGCTGCCGGCGCTGCCCGCGTCTCCGTCGACGCCGCCGTCAGCGTCGCCGTCCCCGTCACCGTCGCCCTCATCCTCACTGTCGTCACAAAATGTTCAAACCCAGTACAATACGGCCAATATAACTTGACAGTTCCGAATTTCGCGCAGAAGACTGCGCAGTATTTTTTTTTAGGAACCAAATGGTGACATGATGCGAGTGTGAGTGCATGAGAGAACATGCGCGAAAGTTCGTAGAGCATATTTTCAGACCTGCCAAGTTATACTCTCAATTATATGTACTCTAAGCTACTGTTTGATGCACACATTAATAACATACTTAACCGTATAGTTCGGAAGCGCCCCCGATTGGACCCGAAAACACAAACCTCCGCGACATACTACACCCTAAATTGATGATGTAAATATTTATTATGCCACCCATCAAATCATAAGAATGTACGTTAATTAAGAGAGTTGGATAAAAAACTCATATGTTAACGCCATTAAATCTTTCATATTAAACGCGCAAGTTAATTAAGTTACCTTTATAAACTTTTGGTCCGTGAATGCGATAATCGCCATTTTGATGACAATGCTGGTCGAGGCTAAAAAACATAAAAATTGGGGATTTCGAACATCTAAACTCCACCACAGGGGCAGTGAACAATACATCATTTAATTATTTGTCGAATTCATCCATTGTTCTAGTTAAATAAGTCGCGGTAATGAAGTTTTTTGATATCCAAAGTCGAAGTTTCGCACCAATCGTGCGTGTTTACATTTTTACTTTTCACAAATACGAGTATCACACATACACATGTAGATATGATTTAAAATGTGACAAATATTATTTAAAATCTTATAAACAACTAGAAAATGCCCAGATCTTAATGTAATACACGAACACAGGTCCAATAACACGTAATATTCATTACCACTACTCAATTTGTGTTGTTTTTTTTTTATTGTAATGATGTGCGAAAACGATTATGCCAAACTATTTTTTTTTAAATTTTATCGACTCGATTAATTAATATGTGAGAAATCGATACTTGGAAATTTAAATAAATTAGTTTTCAGCATTAAAAACAGTAAGCATTATTTATAATAATGCGATCTTGATTGCATGCTGCATGCCTGCTTGCATGTTGCATGCCTGGGATCCTGCCGATTTACCGAAAAGATTTTGCCAAAATTTCACTACCCAAACAAATTTTAGCAACCTTTTTTATACCAATGCAATGTTTGGAATGATTTTAGTACGCACATTTTCATTTGGTCAAATTTTTACTTGGCAGAATATTTACAAGGATAATGTCATATAGCCATTTAGTCTTTAATCAAATACTTTATTACAGCAAACAACCTTTAGACAATAAACGTTTGGTCAGTTAGTTATGGAACTAACTAGTTAGATTAGGTTAATTTATTTTTTAAATGGTTAGGTTAGGTTAGGTTAAAACTGTGACCTCCTACGCACGAGCCGAGCGAGCGGAGCGAGCGGTGCCGCGGCAGCGGCCGTCGAGTGCCAGAAACGACTAAATTATATAGAAAAAAAAATATGGAAAAAAACAGGCTACCCGAAACTGAACTAGTTAGACGAGATTAATAATTTAAAAAAATGCTACTAACTATAAAAAAATACTACCAGAATAGTTAATATTAATATCTTAAATGTGTTTGACAAATCTATTTATATTATAAATATATTAATATTATTATCATTTATTCATTTATAAACTTATTAAGTACATTTTTAAATATTTTTATAAAAATCATTAAAAAAAACCACATACCATACTACAGGTATGTGCCCGACCCAGTTCTCAAGAATGGTCAGGCCACATTGTTTTGGGATCGATCTATCATCACTGACAGGACTATTGTAGCCAATAAGCCTGATATTGTGATGATAGATCGACGAGAGCGCCGTGCAATGATTGTTGATATCGCTGTCCCTCATGACGAGAATCTCGTGAAAGCTGAGAAAGATAAAAAAATCAAGTATCTCGATTTAGCACACGAGGTTGTCGACATGCGGGACATGGACTCTGCAATCATTGTACCGATAATCGTAACAGTTAATGGCCTAATAGCGGAGAGCCTCGACCAACACCTCAGGAGGCTCTCATTGCGCGGCTGGGTCAAGGGCTTGATTCAGAAAGCAGTACTCCTAGACACGGCACGCATCGTGAGGAGGTTCCTCTCTCTAGAGCCCTGACCACCGGCACCTTGGACCCTGTTCCTGATGCCGATGGACCACTACTTTTTATATTTTTAAATGTTTTTTTTTTTAATTTTATTTCTTTTTCATAAAAATATTTAAAAATGTAATTTGTATGTTTAAGAATGTAATAAAGAAATATTAATATTATTAACTATTCTGGTAGTATTTTTTTTTTAGTTAGTAGCATTTTTTTAAATTATTAATGTCGTCTAACTAGTTCAGTTTCGGGTAGCCTGTTTTTTTTCCATATTTTTTTTTCTATATAATCTAGTCGTTTCTGGAGGAGGTCACAGTTTTAACCTAACCTAATCTAACCATAAAAAAAAAAAACCTACTCTAACTAGTTCCATAACTAACTGACCAAACGTTTATTGTCTAAAGATTGTTTGCTGTTATAAATTATTTGATTAAAGACCAAATGGCTAAATGAAATTATCCTTGATAATATTCTGCCAAGTAAAAATTTGACCAAATGAAAATGTGCGTACTAAAATCATTCCAAACATTGCGTTGGCATAAAAAAAGGTTGCTAAAAATTGTTTGGGTAGTGAAATTTTGGCAAAATCTTTTCGGTAAAACAGGATCAGGATCCCAGGCATGCAAGCAGGCATGCAGCATGCAAGCAGGCATGCAGCATGCAAGCAGGCAAGCAGCAAGCAAGCAGGCATGCAACATGCAGCAAGCATTGTTTCTGTCACGGCTCCGGCGCTGCGGGGTTTGGGCGGCCCCACCCTTCCGCGACTACGCGGGCTTAAATTGCACTCTAGGGTAGGGCAGACAATACTACGTGAAGTCGGTTTTGCAGCGATTCGTTTCTGTCACTAAATTTTGTAGCACAACATCTTGACTTTTAGTTTATTCGAAGTATTGAAAATCGAAATGTCGTTTTTCGGATCGAGAACCCTTCCAGCATTTGATTCTTCGAACTTATGAAAATCGGAAAACCAACAAATCGCATTTACGACTTTCGGTAAAATAAATTTCGTGATTTTTAATAATAGACATTATAATTCTTAGGTATTTTGAAATTCGGACTTTTGAAAATCGGAACATTGAAATTCGGAATAAAATATTTCGGAGTATTTGGGTGTTCCCCTTTTACATATTTACAGCAAGAGAGTAGGTTGTTTAAGTACATATTTTCAACGAATTTAAATAGCCTACCTTTTGGATAGGTGTAGTAATACCTATTCTATGCAACTTTCTCAGTGTACTGAGGTGATTTGACTAACTTCAACCTATAATTAAAGATATTTGCCACAAACTTATTGTATAAAATAGGCGCGGTAAGATATATTTCTTAATAAATTCGAATGCTGAAACTTGATGTAAATTCCTGAATTTCATGACTTAATACGCAACACCCCGTCGAGTCAGCTGATGTGTCACGTGTCAAAATCTTGTCGAGCAGAGAGCTGCTCGACAAGATTTTGACACGTGACACGTTAACCGGGCTTCTAAAGCCTTGGGTTTTATTTTTAGGGTCTCTTCAGATTTTAAGAATGTCAAAACAATGAAAATTCTATATTGTGCGTTTGTCAGTAGCCACCTTAAATATGCTTCTCAGGTTTGGAATCCAAGTTATAATGTATACATTAATCGGCTTGAAGGTATACAAAGGCGATTTTTGAAGTACACTCAATATCGCTCAAATACCTATCTCCCGAATTATATAAGTTGGTGTAAAAAAAAACATGTTCTGCCTCTACACGAGCGAAGGAAAATTGCAGATCTTGCTTTCTATTAGCGTTATGAACGGATCTAGTGACGTTCCTGAGTTGGTGGGCAAGATCGGGCTGCATTTCTTCGGAGACCACGTCTTCTCCATGTGCCTCAAGTCAGAGCTATCTACAAACAGAACTCGTACGTGATAAGAGCTTTTAATACGGTGTATCAGGATGTCGAGATTGATTTAGATTTATTTACTAGAAGAGTTAAGGAAGTAAAGAAAAGTTTGAAAATGTTTTTTTTTATGTATAACCATAATAATTTTTTTTCTCTCAAAATGTTTTTTTTTTTTTTTTTGAGCATGTTATAATTCATTTGCGTATCTTTGACGTCGATGTTTTCGCGTATTTCTTAATTTTGTTAATGTTACTCACACTAATCGTTAGTGGAAGCTTGTAATTGGCCATCGTTTACACATTGTACTAGATACTCGTATTAAAATAAAATCACTATATCATTGCAGAATAGCCGCGAGACTAAGCAGACGTGTTTTTTGTGTTGATTATAACGATATTGATTTAAGTAATTACGAATAATTTTATTGCAATAATTTGCGGAGTCAGTTTATTGTGTAAGTGACGAGTGTGACTAACAACTTTTTTTGTAGCGAATGATGAACTAAATAGTATAGAGACAATCAACATTTTCGGTGTTAGTAGTATTAGACATACTACTAACACCCAGGAGATAGCCCCTTCGACCGCAGTCAATTGGTACGACCAAGTCCCCCACAGACGCCTGCCTATCAAAACCAGACAAGGGAACCAGCGGCGCCAGCAGCCACGGAGAACGAATTACCGACTGAAGTCGTCTCTACGGCGGAGATTCAGAGAAGGCCTGGGTCCATCGACACAATTTTGAACGAAATTTGCTCAATTGTGGCGGAGGGAAAATGAATTCCGCCCAAAAACTCCGTGTCACCAATCTCTGTCGTAAAGTCAACCATGGGACGTCTCAGATGGCCGTGCTGTACCAATCCCTGAAGCAGAAGTTCATCCAGGCACACACAACCAGATCCAGCACCTTCAAGTGCAGCAGAATGTTGTGGATTCCCTTTGGAAACGAAGATAAGCCGAACCGAACCAGAAAGTACTTCCTATGCTAACATGGTGAAGACAGGCTCTGATACGAGGGCGACACTGAAAGTTTTTAGAAGTGGCCACTTGTAAACGATATAGTAAAAAAAAAAGTTCAAATTTTGAAAATGGAACTCTTTGCCAATATTATTGTGTATGTATTTTATTCATTTGTCATTTGTTTACGATTTGGCGGCAAATTGAAAATTGTCTGTGTCACGTCAGCATGAATTTAACGCTAGAAAATTTTCGTACAATGTTTTTTTTTTACTTTCGATGTCATTTAAGTCAACAAGAAAGTTATGATAGACTTCGATTGGCCTTTCACGATGAAGCCCCATTTTGTGCCCTGTTTACAACTGGTTTAATGAGTTTAAACGTGGTCGCACTATCTCACCGATGATCTGCGTGAGGGACGGCCATCTACGGCGACGACTGAAGATAACATCAGTATTGTGCGGCGTATGATAGAGACTGACAAAAGAGTGACTTATCAGCAGATTCGGATAAGCTTAGGCATCGGTATGAGTCAAGTGCACAAAATCCTCCATGAACATTTAGCGGTCAGGAAGCTTTGTGCCAGGTAATAAACTCATAATTTGACAGAGGCCCAAAAACTCCGTCGTGTTGATTGGTGTCGTGAAATGGTTCAAAGATTTAACGGAGGTGACTCAAATGCTGTGTTCGACATACTTACGGGTGACGAAAGCTGGATTTATTGTTATGATCCTGAAACTAAGAGACAGTCTGCTGTCTGGGTGTTTCCTTCCGAGGAGTTGCCAAATAAAGTGAAGAGAGGTCGAAGCGTGGGAAAAAATATGGTGGCCTCGTTCTTCGAAAGGACAGGTCATTACGCAACAATTGTTTTAGAGGATCGAAAAACAGTTACTGCAGAGTGGTACACTAACAATTGTTTGCCACTTGTCTTGGAAAAAGTTCGGGAGAAACGACCTCGCAGTAGGATCCTCCTTCACCACGACAACGCCTCGTCGCACACCGTCAAGCAAACAATCGACTACTTGGCGACGTCAGACGTGGAATTACTGGGTCACCCGCCCTATAGCCCCGACCTCGCACCTTTCGATTTTTATTTATTTCCGAAAATAAAAGAAAATCTTCGAGGAAAACGTTTTATGGACGCCGAGGAAGCAGTGGCTGCGTTTCAAAATGCCGTCGAAGAGACCGTTAAGGACGAGTGGGCAAAGTTCTTTTCTCAGTGGTTCCATGATGTTTTGATGTAAATGGACACAATTTTGAAAACATATAATTAGACTAATAACTTGCAACTTTGTTCAGTTTTTGATTTTTAAGAACTTTCAGTGTCACACTCGTAAATTTATTCGCCCAGCAAATCACAGTTTGGTCGCTATACGGGTGTCCGGTACATCGACGCAAAGCCGGTTACCATGGATTCAGTCGTCGGTTATTAAAAAAAAACAGCTACTCCATACATTTTGACCGCGTAGGTATTGCACTTTTCAGATTTTTTTTTTAAATAACCTACGAAAAATTTCAACGCAGTGGGGTGCAGAATCATGTACTGATCCATGGTAGCCGGCTTCGCGTCGATGTCCCTGCCACCCTGTATATCCCAGCGATAAAACTAAAACCAGTGACGAAACCAAGTCGTTTGTACAAAAAATTATCTCGCCTGAGGAATTAAAACTCCATGTTCGTGGTATAAGGAAAATTTGAAACGGAGGTGTCATCATTAGGACGTATAAAAAAGATGACATTTATAAATTAAAAGGCTCACAGAAGCTAGTTTCCTCAGGCGTTACAGTTGAAGAACCATCCAAACACCGTCCTAGGATTGCTGTCATTGGTGTCCCCGTAGCCCTGACTGAAAAAGAGGTATTTGATTGCATTTACGTCCAAAACTTGATAGATAAATTGCCGAACATTACTCGCGAGTCCTTTTTAGAAAGTATAAAACTGAGCCTTATGTCAGGAAAGAAAGATCGTCCTACTTGTATGTAATTATATATTGGAAGTTTCTGCTAATATCAGAAAAATTATGATGGACCAAGGCCGAATTTTTATAAATTGGACATCATGTCCAGTGAGAGATTTCACTATTGTGACCAGGTGTTTGAACTGCCAGCAGTTCGGACACGCAGCAAAATTTTGCAGAGAAACAACCTGTGGCGAAACAGGACATTCATTCAAAGAAGAAGAGGTTCTCCGCCTCAATGTGCGACCTGCAAACACTTCAAGAGGAAACATGATCATCCAACTGGTGATGTAAATTGCCGAGCACGTAAATATGCAGAAGACAATTATATTAATTCCATTGACTATGAATGCACCTAGGACCGCCGCCGACTACCTAGTCAATTCAGCACATAGATAGTAGGTTAACTTCTACATATATTTTTACTTTTTTATTTTTTGTTACCAATCAGCTAATCTGTGATCTAGATGGGTTTTCCGTGTCTGAAGCTAAAATCTGAAATGTTGAGGAGTGCAAAAACATAGTCTACACCGGAGATAAAACATTGACTCTACTTACATAAAATATACGCAGTATAACCCGAAATTTTAATGGTTTCCGAGTTTTGTTCATCACTGCCCCAGTTTCTAACGACAGGAATAACCCACCTGCTCCATAAATCAGGTAGTACTGTGGAACCCAAAAATTATAGGCCGATCACTTGTCTACCGACGGTCTATAGTTTTTACATCCATCTTGAGAGCTAAAATTAACAAACATATAGACACCAACTCCATCATGTCTACCTCTAAAAATGTATGTAGGAACGGGTCCTACGATCCCAAAGAGCTGCTCCTCATCGATATGGCCATTAACCAAGAGGTACGTCGTTCCCGAAGGGATCTGTCGACATGTTGGATAGATTATAAGAAGGCCTATGACTCGGTGCCCCTTAAATGGCTCATGAGGGTGCTGGAGTTGTATTAAGTAGATGCAACTCTACGCACCTTCCTGATGTCATGTATGGGTCAATGAAGGACGGTTCTTCGCTAACCAGGATGTCGACATATCCAGAGGAATAGCGAGCCGATAAGGATCGAGCGAGGTATATTTCAGGGCGACAGTTTGAGTCCACTTTGGTTCTGCCTAGCCTTGAATCCTCTAAGCACACTGCTGGAGGACTCAGGACTAGGCTATCGATTAAGGAGAGGTGGTCAGGTTATATCTCACCTCCTTTACATGGATGACTTGAAACTCTTTGCCCCCAACAATTTGCAACTGGTGGAGCTACTGAAGGTGACCGAAACTTTTAGTAGCGCCATCAGGATGGAATTTGGTATGGACAAATGTGCAATCATGGGATTGTGGAATCCGGGGGAACCCAACTCTCAGACTCCATATAAGAAATTGCAGTGCCATTTGCCCCTTCTAAAGGAGATAGATTTGTTTTTGTGCATGATAATGCACGCCCCCATGCGGCTGTAGTTGTCGAATACCTTCGAGATGTTGAAATCAATGTTATAGGATGGCCAGCGCGTTCACCTGACTTAAACCCCATAGAGCATGTATGGGATAAGCTTGGAAGACAAATTAAGAAAAGAAATCCTGCCCCCCCTAATTTGAGAGATCCTAAAAACGCATTACAGGAAGAATGGAACGCAATCTCTCAAGATTTTATCGTTAACTTGATTGGGAGTATGCCAAGGAGACTGGAAGCAGTTCGAAGAGCTAGAGGGGGTAACACTAAATCACAGAACAGAAAAAACAGTAGAAGTCGCATAGCGCTTCATTAGTATCGGAACCAGCGTACCCCAACTCACACAAATACAAGTTAATTGTATTTCGTAACACAAAGAAATCTTTGGTGTGGTTGGTAGTTTAACATTGAATGAAAGTAGGAAATAATGTCAGTCGTCGTGTATTTGAAAATAAACCACAATTTATAGATAATAGAGTTGTTTATTGTCTACTCTTTTAACGTATTTATTACTTTTTCCGTTTAAAGCGCACACGGAATAGTTTAATGAGCAAGTTACGCTACCCGCCACTAGATGTCACTATATTAAATGCATTTAATTTAAAGCTGTATTTCTTTACAGATAAGATTTATATTTGCGTAACGAGGTTATTACTATTCGTCGTCCTCTAGGGATGTACCACTGTCGTTGACTTATTTATCGAAATTCCGTTTTATTTTCAAACAAAATACAGTCAACAGAGAGTCGATTAATATTATTATGTTTGAAATCAAGTGTTAATATTTTATATAATTAAGAATTGTTGATAAAAAGATATACCCTGTGGTGTTTAATAATAACATAATTATGTTCCTACTTGAAAAAAAAAAATTTTTTGTTTTGGTACTGCTGTGTCGGCTAGGTACTTTTTACCGCTTTTAATAAAAAAAACTAGTTCTACGTAGTGATCTGAGCAAATTGTACTAGTTTTTGCAGGAAACCAACTTTGCTTTCCAGTCGCTTCAATCCATTTTTCTTTTCTGTCTGGATCCTTAGGAAATCTGAAGTCACAATATAATACGATACCCACTTTTTTATAGGATTGAGACTTTGTGAACGAATAGATTACTTAAGTATATCCATGTTTTATTTATTTCAAACTTGGATAATGTAGAATTAGAAAAAAAAGGTTTGATAAATTCATGGAAATGTGTTCGATTACTAATACTGAATTGGTAACTGGACGCAGGGTTAAATTATTCCCTATAAATCGCGAATCATATTTTAATCAACATACAACCTGACACTAACCTACAAATTGCAAAAAACGTAAGAAAATTTGAATTTCGCGGGCTACCTTAGAGCATCCCCCTTAAAATATCGATAACTCATTATCGATAACGGTAATCTCTAATTGAGTAGCTGACTGTGACATGTGAATTGTTGGAATCTTCTCGAACAATATGTTTGAGTTTAAAAGAAAGTTAACCTTAAAATGAACATAATAAAGTCAACTTTTACTTGTCTTCAATCAATCTGCCTAGCCTTTTCCCAACTATGTTGGGTTCGGCTTCCAGTCTAACCGGATGCAGCTGAATACCAGTATTTTACATGGAGCGATTGCCTATCTGACCTCCACAAGCCAGTAACTGGGTAATACGATACCCCTTGGTAAGACTGGTGTCAGACTTTCGGGCTTCTGACGACTCGTAACGACTGTCAAAGATCCACGAATGACAGCCGGGACCAACGGCTTAACGTGCTTTCCGAGGCACGGAGGATTCTCGATATGTAAAGATGGTCACCCATCCACTGACCAACCCCGGCAAGCGTAGCTTAACCTGATGGATCGACCAATACGGCTGTTGTTACTTAGCCACGAGCTCGTCAACTTTTACTTGTCTTGTTGATTAAAATATTATTTTTCAAATTTTCATCGAAATAAAATCAATTAAGACTTACCGATGGTATGATATACCTCCATATGATACATTTTTAGTTCTGCTATCGTGTTTACATTCTAAAACAGCACAATAGGGCATTTTTGTATTTTTTTTCTAGTTCTTATCTCCGTGACGGTTGTAATAAGACTGATGTGCGTGGTTTGTGCGCGGAAGCAGATATATGCGGAACTCCGCAAACTCGGGGTACGCGGGCCCCGCCTACTTGCGATTTCTACTGTTTTTTCTGTTCTGTGCACTAAATACTGATAATAGCCCACGTTATAGCCTTTCCTAAGTATTTATGAAAAATATTAATAAATTGTTAAGTAAAAAAAAAAACGAAATCCTGTACAGTAGTACCCAGCTGATAAGGCGCGTCGTGAGTCTTCGTTCGCACAGAAAAGAAAGTATGGCCCCGAAGATTAACGAAAGAATGCTTAAAACTTACAATCAACTTTAGAACACTATTATAAGCTTCATAATACACTGCAGCTGTTAGTTCCGTCTCACTCGCAAGTCACGCCCCTCCGCACAATTACACTTCGTGCCAATTTTATCGGGCCACCAGTTTTCATCAAATATATATTTAATAAAAAATACAGGTTATTTAAAATATACGATTTATTTAATAAACAAATAGGTATTTATTTAGTAAACAATAAAAAAAACTTAATCTAAAGGCCGCACTCCTGCTATCCCAATAATTTTCTTTGTTCATCTCACTGTGATAGTCACCTGTGGTATGAGCCGATTTGTACATGAGCAAAGCATTTGGTATGAATCCATTAGCACCACCAGCATGCACTATAATCAACCTCGGACCCTTCGAAATTGTTTTTTTTATGCCTTTGCCTTGACCGTCAGACCAGGCTTGTTCCTTGGTGTGGGTCGAATGAACATAAGTCTCGTCGCCATACACTATAGGTCTCCCATCATGTCGATACTTTTTTATTTTTCTTAAAAATCGTATTCTTAATAGCCTTACTTCATCTTTTTCCGCCAGCAATTTACGGTTCGTTTGCGTTTTCCTAAACTTAAATCCTATCTCTTTTACTATTCGGCGCAGAGTTTCTCTGCCCCCTTCGAAGTCAATATCTCTTTTTAATTTCTCCAATAGCGCTCTCATTGTGACTACCGGTTTTTCTTCGCGGTGAAAGTCATAAATTTTCCTGCATACATGGCTTGGCATGAAAAATCGTCCAATTCCTTACGATAAGTTTTTTTCAATTTACCCTTTTCCGGCGTTCTAAAAGAAGGCCCCGCAGTGTTTTCAGTCGTATGTTGATCCTTCTCCTTAAGAATTCTTGTTATAGTTCGTTTTGAAATTTGTGTAGCTTCGGCCGTTCGGTCAATAATTTTCAAAAATCGATCTTTTATAAATGTTGTGTTCTTAGACTCCTGAGCTTCTTTCTTCATAAACTCGTGCACATTGAAAATTATTTCCCGAGCTTGACTTTTAAGTGGTTGTCCCCTTTTTAAAGAACTCATTTTAAATCATAAAAAGAAAACACTTTTGTTGCCACTACGTGTACTTTTGCCTGCTACGCGTGCACTCGTATGGCGGCTGACACATGCCACGCGGCGCTCGCTAACATGGCGGCAGCTGCCGACCAATAGCGGTACAGAAAACAGAAGCGCGGTGCGTGGAGCGTGCCTATTGGTCAAAAGCATTTCCCGCGCTTTGAAAATTCATTTTCTGCGCAGGTACATCGGTAAGCCATATCAGTTGGGTACTACTGTAACATTGTTCCTTTTTTCTTGAATTGTTTAACTTTTGTCATTTGATCTAAAGTCAAAAATGTTTATTGCGAACTAAGTGTACAATGTTGGTGTTATCTTATGTTAGTACTTGCGACTTAGCAGCCTTTTACAAGCATTGCAATTATCATTCGCCTGCCCATATCATCCTTAATTAGCATGCATTAAACATTATTTGATCATTTGTTTTTTGACGTTTGCAATTTTAAATTAACGAATAATAAACAGAATCCAAATTAATAAACTAAATTGTCACAAATATACATGTTATTTTGTCTTATTCACACTTTTTTTACGTTCCTCTAAATTGGTCCATGAGTGTATAAATGAATATATTCGTGCTGACCTGAAGCGGACGTAGAGCGCGTAGGGCGCGAGGTCCTGCGGGAACACGTCCCGGTGGTGCAGGATGATGCGCTTCACCAGCTCGTTGACCAGGTTCTGCGCCGTCACCTGCGCGCCGCCCTCGCCCCACGCCGCCAGCAGCGTGGGCCCCAGGCAGATGGCCAGGTTCCACGCGTCCATCATGTTGTGCTCGCTGTACTCCGCCAGGCTGCAACACACGAGCGTGAGCACGAGCCGGCGCGCGCGGCCGGCGCGGGCGCGGGTACTTACTGCGCGAGGAAGGCGAACAGGTAGCGCAGCACCAGCACGGCGGGCGGCGGCAGCGCGCCCAGCGTGTCGCGCATGCGCCGCACGAACTGCGCGTCGTCGGGCAGCGCCGCCACGCGCAGCAGGCGCTCCTGCAGCTGCGGCGGCAGCAGCGGCGGCCGCACCTGCGGGCGGGCCGGCCGTCAGAACGATGGACGACAAACTCCATACTTACTATTTTAATGTTGTGTTTTACAATATTTTGTATTCAGAGTGCATTTTTAAGACGGGGCAGTAAGGGCAGGTATCTTTACCGTTGTAGCTACAGAAAAACAATCTCAGGAGACTGTCCTTACATTTTTGAAAAATTTAATCGCTATTCACAGATTAAATACAATCCCCAAGAAAATGAGTCACCAAAACTTTTTGTTGCTAACCGATTCTGTTTCATAAAAAGATCAAAGAACTCTAGTGGACTATCTGATGTTTTGAAAACTAGAAAAGATAGAAATAGCTAAAAACTTTTCGCATACATTTCGTAGGAAATGAGCTCCAGCTGCGTTTAACGGCCTGTGGTCTAGTAGCTAGACCACCTGTCACAGACTCCGAGATCCCGGGTTCGATTTCCAGTGGGGGCAAAATTTTCTGCTCAGTTTGGTTATTGGTAAGGCTTGTTTTAAGTCCGCCTGGCTAGCTTCCACTATCTTATCTAAGTCTGACGCAATAACAACAATGTTAACAGCATTGTTGTGTTTCGGCAGTTAAGCAGTAAGATAGCTAGTTCCTTTGTGGTCGAGGATTCATGGTGATGCTCGCTTCCACCTTCGGCCTGATCATCACCTACCATCAGATGAGATGCCGATCAAGAAATTTCGCGTTGTGATAAAAAAAAAAACTACTCCAACTTCCTTTTTTATGAAGAATAGACTGGCCGCTTGTTTGTATGATACTAATCATCTAGACTACTCATAAAGACATTAAAAGAGTTATTATGGGTAAAAATTGCTAAGGAATTAAACTACAAGGACGGTAATTAAGTATATTTGTTTATTCTATTAATAAATTTAGTAATGAACTCATAAATATTATTTCTCGTTTGACAATTCAACCTGTCACATTCATGCTACATTCAAACGAGGAATAATATCATTCAATCAAACTACTGGACGGATTTTTGTTTAGTTTATTTACCTAGTAGTAATTTAACGATGCACACGGTGACAAAATGTATGTTGAAAAAGGCCTAGAAGCGACCTCTAGTAACAGCCTCAGCTTGCTAAGGAACTGCCTCTTGTGTATTCAAATATTTTTTAAATGCGTTTCGTACTTTGAAAGCATGTCTCGCTGACCTCATCCTATTTCTAGGTAATCTTTATAAGTTGTACTGTAGATGTTTCAGTAATCAGTTCATCTACTCCTTGTCTTCTAGCTTGTTGTCTCAAATTATTATGAAGAACACATGTCGCCTTTACAACTATCGACGGTATTTACATTTTTTTTCGAATGGCTTCCTATAAACTCTTAAGTCGATTCGCCAATATTCCAAATACACATTCAACTGTTTGCCGGGCACGCCATGACTTATTTTTTTTTTTTAATTGTTGTAATCACTTAATGCCTGTGGTTTCGGATACGGACGCATAAAAGTTTCCATTAATGGAAATGCTTCATCACGAACTAAAACTCAAGCGTGTGCGGGTTTTTCTTCCGTCCCAATTGGTTGTAGAAAATTGCATCCTTCCTTGTGAACTTCTGCGCGTATAATGTTGTGAACATAATCAAATTGGGTTCTGTTTAACCGAAAGTAGTTATTAAATTGTTTGTCAGATAGCTCTCGAGAGAGTACAAATTTCCCAGTAGTAGAACATTTTTTCAGATAATCAATTAGCCAAATAGTTTTTTTTACGCTTTGACAAACTGTAAAGTAGCAACAACTCGTTAATTTCATGATCGGAATCTGACTCTGAACTTACTTTGCTCGCCAATTCACGTCGATTGTGTTTGTACTAGCGAGGACGTGCATGTGTGAGTGTCGGCGACGCAGCATGCGCTCGCGGCCTATGTCTGCCTCGCTGCCCTACCTTGCAAAATCTGTACTGTGCTGTGCTACGTTACCTGCGGCTCAGCAAAAAAACAAGTGACCTGCACGCGTCGCGCAGAAACCTGTGCCGGCACTACAACGAGACGCAGAGCAAGACAGACACATGTCTGCGTCTCACGAGCCTACGCCGCAGCGTGCATTTTTTTTTATTCTCACTATACTCGGTGATACCAAATGCATTTTTTTTTTAAAGTACGTCGTCTTCAATCGCCCTAGGACCAACAAACATCTGACGTACTATCGTAGAACTTCATATCTAAGCAGTTTGAAAACAAAATGCCGTGAACAGATGACCACATCTGTTACCGGGCGGTAACAGATGTGGTCATCTGTTCACGGGATTTTATGCTTCTATAGCGGCCAAGCGTTGCAAGCAGAAATAGTCCTTACGGTGTATAGATATGAACTTCTTCGATGGTACGTAATAATTATAAATATATTTTATTATACTTAATGCGAATTTCTGTATGAAACGAACATTCTGCGTTCCTTATTGAACAATGCAGAGCTGTAACGAGTAACGACATAACATAAAAAATGCCACCATCTTTGACAATTAGTGATGCCCAATCTTTCATTTCACACACATCGAGAGCGAGAGTGCAATTTCTCTTCCCTCACTTTCCTATTCCGATGGAACGGCTATCCGACACTCGCGGAGAGAGATCACGCGCAGGCCAGCGGCTTAACGTGCGCACAGGCACACCGCCAGCTTCCCACTCCGGGCTGATACAGCTCCCATTACACGAGCACTCCACTACACGAGCACTCCATTACACGAGCACTCCACTACACGAGCACCCCTCTACACGAGCACTCCATTACACGAGCACTCCATTACACGAGCACTCCACTACATAAGCACTCCACTACACGAGCACCCCACTACACGAGCACCCCACTACACGAGCACCCCACTACACGAGCACTCCATTACACGAGCACTCCACTACATTAGCACTCCACTACACGAGCACCCCACTACACGAGCACCCCACTACACGAGCACCCCACTACACGAGCACTCCATTACACGAGCACTCCACTACACGAGCACTCCATTACACGAGCACTCCACTACACGAGCACTCCATTACACGAGCACTCCACTACATTAGCACTCCACTACATGAGCACCCCACTACACGAGCACTCCATTACACGAGCACTCCACTACACGAGCACCCCACTACACGAGCACTCCATTACACGAGCACTCCACTACAGTAGCACTCCACTACATGAGCACCCCACTACGCGAGCACTCCATTACACGAGCACTCCACTACACGAGCACCCCACTACACGAGCACCCCACTACACGAGCACCCCACTACACGAGCACTCCATTACACGAGCACTCCACTACATTAGCACTCCACTAAATGAGCACTCCATTACGCGAACACTCCATTACACGAGCACTCCACTACACGAGCACTCCACTACACGAGCACTCCACTACACGAGCACTCAATTTCCATCACTCGCGCGGAGTGATGGAAATTGAGGGTGTGGATTGCGGCCGAACGGAGCACAAAAGTCGAAAGCCCACACGAACATTCACCACACGCACCACTGCTCTCCAATCCTCGGTCAGCTACTCCGACGGAGCGCACAATGGGCGCGCCACTGCTCTCCAATCCTCGGTCAGCTACTCCAACGGAGCGCACAATGGGCGCGCCACTGCTCTCCAATCCTCGGTCAGCTACACCGACGGAGCGCACAATGGGCGCGCCACTGCTCTCCAATCCTCGGTCAGCTACTCCAACGGAGCGCACAATGGGCGCGCCACTGCTCTCCAATTCTCGGTCAGCTACTCCAACGGAGCGCACAATGGGCGCGCCACTGCTCTCCAATCCTCGGTCAGCTACTCCAACGGAGCGCACAATGGGCGCGCCACTGCTCTCCAATCCTCGGTCAGCTACTCCAACGGAGCGCACAATGGGCGCGCCACTGCTCTCCAATTCTCGGTCAGCTACTCCAACGGAGCGCACAATGGGCGCGCCACTGCTCTCCAATCCTCGGTCAGCTACTCCGACGGAGCGCACAATGGGCGCGCCACTGCTCTCCTATCCTCGGTCAGCTTCTCCAACGGAGCGCACAATGGGCGCGCCACTGCTCTCCAATCCTCGGTCAGCTACTCCGACGGCTGCGCACAACCCTCGGTCAGCTACTCTGACGGCTGCGCACAACCCTCGGTCAGCTACTCCGACGGCTGCGCACAACCCTCGGTCAGCTACTCCGACGGCTGCGCACAACCCTCGGTCAGCTACTCCGACGGCTGCGCACAACCCTCGGTCAGCTACTCCGACGGCTGCGCACAACCCTCGGTCAGCTACTCCACAACAGATTGTCGTATCGGACACAGACGAGCGCGCGGCGTGGAGTGGGCGCACTCCGCGTACACATCTCGCACAATGAGTTGGATTGTGCAGTGTCGGAATGTTAGATTTTACACATATGGAAGGTTTTTGGAGTGTTGCCGTGGAATGTTTATGAAGTTGAGTGCCCGTGAATGGCCATCTTAAGGAATCTGTTGATGCAGATAAAATTTTCTTAAAAAGTTAAGGGCAGTCTCCTAAGACCGTTTTCCTGTAGCTACAACGGTTATGGTACCTACCCTGACTGCCCCGTCTCAAAAAACCATCCTGTATAATATGTCGGGACCAGATTCCATGGTCATCTTACGTTTTTTACGTACCGGATTACTAACTACTTCAATTTGCCGCGGCATTTTGTAAACGGCGGCATATAACAGGTCAGCGCGCGCATCCTTCCGTGACGGTTGCGTTTTTGTTCGACAGCGCTGATTTTACGTGTCGTAGTAAAAAATGACGAACATTCTAAAGTGTGTTAAATGTAACATAGTTATTGATGAGATGTTATCTTACATCCAAAATAAAGTGTCGGTTATCGATAAAGAAACACTAGTGCGGATTTGTGTTTCATCATTTACCAGTGATGAAATCAAAAGGTCAAAGTCACTTCTTTTCGATTCCATTACGTCGAATATGCGAAAAATCATGAGAAAAAACAAAGGGAAAGAACAGAGAGATTTAGCAGATATCATAAATCTGTTCAAATCTGCCGATCCAGAAGATATACCAGTGTTTGTGGCAAGGCAACTTGAAAAACTGCCACCTATTACGTTTGACCATTTAGACTGTACCAAACTGCTGAAGGATCTTGTTCGCATGCAAGCAACAATTGATGAAGTGAAAACTACATATGCTACGTTAGATAGATTGAAGGAATTGAGAACGGAATTCCTACAAATCAAAAATGATTCGCTACCACCTACGTCTGCGTGTAAAGTAAATGCAAAACGAGGCGAATGGTTACTTGATAGTGGCCCTATGGGGCTTTCGCACCTGCTTAATTCTTCTCTGAACGAGTTGTGCAACAATAACGAAAGTGATAGTGATTTAAATAAATTATCACCACAATATAGAGAAATTATGCGGGTAGAAGAAAATCAAAATAATCGCAAGTCATGTACGCAGCAACGGTTATCAGCGGACAGTGCCGGAGCCGCGATGACTCACGCGCAGGTAACGAGTGTATGTTCGACCGGTGGTGTTGTGGCAAGCGTAGCGGTGACGCCGCCGTCGTCATCGACGACGACTGAGCGCTCGAGAAACACCACTGTGTTTGGAACGCGAGCGAGTCAGCTGATTTTGCCTGTAACAATCGCAGGTGCTGTTACCGACAACGATGTAAAGGACCAGTGTGATGCGCCGTGCAATGTAAACAATAACGGTGACGGGTGGAAAAAAGTGTCATATAAGAAGAAGCCGTCTAAATACCGTTATGTGGGCAAAACGGGCGTAGTGAGAGATGTGGAGTGCCAATTTAGAGCAGCAGATAGGAAAGTTCCCATATTTATTACTAATATTCATAGTGAAACGCCCGAAATCGAGATAGTGAATAACATCCGCTCCAAGACACAGGACTCGGTTTCTCTGGAGAAAATACTGATGAAGAAAATAAGGGATCATATTGCCTACAAGTTCTTAGTTTCCGAATCCAAATTACCATTGTATTTGGATGAAAATTTGTGGCCACAGGGCATCATATTCAGACGATTTGTCCATTTTAATCGCCTAAAATCGAACAGATCTCTATTTGTTGACGACTTAAGTACAAATAAATAATGGATAAGTTACGGCCCACTTCTAATAAAATTGTGAATCACGAAACTTAAACTTTGACAAGTTTTAATTGCAAGAGTGTTAAACGTACTGTTGACAGTGTCAGAGAATTATGTGGGACATCGGATATAATAGCACTGCAGGAGACGTGGCTAATGCCGGATGAATTACCCTTTCTGGGCACTATAGACCCCGAGTTTAGCACTACTGGTACATCTGCAGTGGACACGTCGATGGGGATGCTGCGCGGTCGACCGTACGGCGGCGTAGCTCTGATGTGGAGACACAGCGTATGCCACAATGTGAGTGTTGTTTCGTGCGATAATCCGCGTGTGTGTGCAGTTAAAATAGTGACGGCCGATAGGCCGATTATCGTGCTAAGTGTATACATGCCTACGGACGCGCTTAGTAATTTGCCTGAGTTTACGGATTGCCTTGGCAGGGTGAGTGCAATTATAGATGAATATGGGATAGATTCTGTTTACTTATTAGGTGACTTTAATGCACATCCTAGTGAATTATTTTATAATGAACTTACTAACTTCTGTCATGATCAAGACTGGGTGTGTGTTGATGTTAATATGTTAGGTGTTCAGTCGGGCACTTATACCTTTGTTAGTGAGGCTCATGGCTCGAAAAGGTGGCTTGACCACTGTGTGGTGACGCGATCCGCACTGTGTTCCGTTTTCAGTGTTTATGTTAATTATAATATTACGTGGTCTGACCATTACCCTCTCGTACTTGAATGTAAACTTAATTTATTAACGCCAAAAGTAAATGTCATAAATAATATTAATACAGGTGTGTTATGGGGAGAAAGAACTTGTGAACAGATTAAATTGTACCAAATAGAATGCAACAGTAAATTAAAATTAATTGATTTTCCATCAGAATTTATTTATGCAGCTAATTATTGTAATGAGCCTAATCATAGATCGGTTATAGAGAAATTGTATGGAGATATTGTGACCGCACTCAGTGAGTCTGCGGCTGTAGGTCGTGGAAGTGCGCGACGCAGGGGTAATTCGCGATGCATTGTGGGGTGGAATAGGCACGTAAGTGAGGCGTACGGGGTGGCCAGGTTGCAGTTTCGTGATTGGCAACGATGCGGGGGGCCTTCAACTGGGCCTGCTTACAATGAGATGTGTCAGAGCAGAAGGATTTTTAAGTCCAGGCTTAAATGGTGCCAAGACCATCAGCACCAGATTAAAATGGATATCCTTGCTTCACATCATTTAAAAAAGGATTTCCGTAACTTTTGGAAAGGCACGAATACAATGGCACATCGTCCTGGCCTCCCCGTAGGCGTCAATGGGATGAGTGACCCCAAGGACATTGCCAATCTCTTTAGAGAACATTTTCATGTGAAATCGCCTCTCGGGCCGCCTTCACTGGGGATGTTTAATGTTGAGACATGTTGTGGTCAGGTGGGTACGAGAATTAGCTCTAAAAATGTAGCGTGTGCTGTTAATTCAATGTCCAGAGGCAAGTCCCCTGGCCACGACGGTCTCAGCGTTGAATATCTTCAGCAGGGTGGACATCACCTACCTAGAGTGTTGGCAATGCTCTTTAGTTTTTGTATTAGTCATGCATACTTACCCTCTGAACTCATTAAAACAATCGTAGTGCCTGTAGTGAAAAATAAAACAGGGGACCTGTCAGATAAGGGTAATTACAGGCCTATCTCATTAGCGACTATTATTGCGAGAGTGCTTGACGGCTTGCTTGACACACAGTTAAATGAATATTTGCATCTGCACGATAATCAGTTTGGTTTTCGCCCAGGATTGTCCACAGAGACTGCTATACTGTGTCTTAAGCATGCCGTCAGGTATTATACGGACAGACATACTCCAGTGTACGCGTGCTTTCTCGACTTATCCAGGGCTTTTGATCTGGTCTCTTATGACATTCTATGGAAGAAGTTGGAGAACATAGATTTCCCCACAGAACTGATTAACTTGTTTAAATGTTGGTATGGAGGCCAGATCAATAGCGTGAAATGGGCGGGTTCTCTGTCGGAACCATATGGGTTGGAGTGTGGGGCGAGGCAGGGAGGGTTGAGCTCCCCCGCACTCTTTAACTTATATGTTGATGCACTGATTGTTGCTCTCAGCAGTCATCATGTCGGTTGTCATATTGATGCAGTGTGCCTGAATAATATCAGCTATGCGGACGACATGGTGCTGCTGAGGGCATCGGTTTGTGGCATAAGAACATTGTTGGAGATATGTGAGGCATATGCTGAAGAACACGGTCTGAAATACAATGTCACGAAAAGTCAGTTTATGGTGTTTGAGGCCGGCTCAAAATGTCCTATAACAGTACCGCCCATCAAACTGTACGGGGTTCCCTTGCTAAAAGTGAACCACTTCAAATACCTAGGGCATTCGGTTACTGTCGGTCTCAGAGACGATACTGATATCGAGAGGGAGCGGAGGGCATTGTCAATTAGAGCTAATATGATAGCCCGCAGGTTTGCACGTTGTTCCAAGTCGGTGAAGCAAACACTTTTTAGAGCTTATTGTACCTCATTTTACACGTGCAGCCTGTGGGTGAATCACACCCAAAAAGCATACGAAGCCCTCCGCGTCCAATATAACAACGCTTTCAGAGCGCTGATGGGGCTGCCGCGACTCTGTAGTGCCTCAGGCATGTTTGCCGAAGCTAGCGTCGACTGCTTCTATGCAACGGTGCGTAAGAGGTGCGCGGGTCTGGTGCGCAGGGTGCGCGGCAGCCCCGACAGCGAGCTGATGATGGTAGCTGACAGGCGAGACTGTCCTTACTTACGTCGACTGCTTCTATGCAACGGTGCGTAAGAGGTGCGCGGGTCTGGTGCGCAGGGTGCGCGGCAGCCCCGACAGCGAGCTGATGATGGTAGCTGACAGGCGAGACTGTCCTTACTTACGTCGACTGCTTCTATGCAACGGTGCGTAAGAGGTGCGCGGGTCTGGTGCGCAGGGTGCGCGGCAGCCCCGACAGCGAGCTGATGATGGTAGCTGACAGGCGAGACTGTCCTTACTTACGTCGACTGCTTCTATGCAACGGTGCGTAAGAGGTGCGCGGGTCTGGTGCGCAGGGTGCGCGGCAGCCCCGACAGCGAGCTGATGATGGTAGCTGACAGGCGAGACTGTCCTTACTTACGTCGACTGCTTCTATGCAACGGTGCGTAAGAGGTGCGCGGGTCTGGTGCGCAGGGTGCGCGGCAGCCCCGACAGCGAGCTGATGATGGTAGCTGACAGGCGAGACTGTCCTTACTTACGTCGACTGCTTCTATGCAACGGTGCGTAAGAGGTGCGCGGGTCTGGTGCGCAGGGTGCGCGGCAGCCCCGACAGCGAGCTGATGATGGTAGCTGACAGGCGAGACTGTCCTTACTTACGTCGACTGCTTCTATGCAACGGTGCGTAAGAGGTGCGCGGGTCTGGTGCGCAGGGTGCGCGGCAGCCCCGACAGCGAGCTGATGATGGTAGCTGACAGGCGAGACTGTCCTTACTTACGTCGACTGCTTCTATGCAACGGTGCGTAAGAGGTGCGCGGGTCTGGTGCGCAGGGTGCGCGGCAGCCCCGACAGCGAGCTGATGATGGTAGCTGACAGGCGAGACTGTCCTTACTTACGTCGACTGCTTCTATGCAACGGTGCGTAAGAGGTGCGCGGGTCTGGTGCGCAGGGTGCGCGGCAGCCCCGACAGCGAGCTGATGATGGTAGCTGACAGGCGAGACTGTCCTTACTTACGTCGACTGCTTCTATGCAACGGTGCGTAAGAGGTGCGCGGGTCTGGTGCGCAGGGTGCGCGGCAGCCCCGACAGCGAGCTGATGATGGTAGCTGACAGGCGAGACTGTCCTTACTTACGTCGACTGCTTCTATGCAACGGTGCGTAAGAGGTGCGCGGGTCTGGTGCGCAGGGTGCGCGGCAGCCCCGACAGCGAGCTGATGATGGTAGCTGACAGGCGAGACTGTCCTTACTTACGTCGACTGCTTCTATGCAACGGTGCGTAAGAGGTGCGCGGGTCTGGTGCGCAGGGTGCGCGGCAGCCCCGACAGCGAGCTGATGATGGTAGCTGACAGGCGAGACTGTCCTTACTTACGTCGACTGCTTCTATGCAACGGTGCGTAAGAGGTGCGCGGGTCTGGTGCGCAGGGTGCGCGGCAGCCCCGACAGCGAGCTGATGATGGTAGCTGACAGGCGAGACTGTCCTTACTTACGTCGACTGCTTCTATGCAACGGTGCGTAAGAGGTGCGCGGGTCTGGTGCGCAGGGTGCGCGGCAGCCCCGACAGCGAGCTGATGATGGTAGCTGACAGGCGAGACTGTCCTTACTTACGTCGACTGCTTCTATGCAACGGTGCGTAAGAGGTGCGCGGGTCTGGTGCGCAGGGTGCGCGGCAGCCCCGACAGCGAGCTGATGATGGTAGCTGACAGGCGAGACTGTCCTTACTTACGACGCTGCAGTGACTTGCACGTCACCTACAGTCGTCGGCCATTAATGTGTTAGTGTACTGTGTTTTTGTTTTTGTATTGTATTGTATTGTAACGTATTGTTTGGTGTATGTGTGTTGTATTAAATATTGTATGAGTCATTGTAACTCGAATTAATAAATGAATAATAATAATAATATTACTAGGCAATTTACATTTTGCCAACATTGTTTGTAAAGGGACGGCGCCATTTGTAAAATGCCGAATCATAGAATTTGCCGGCGACATAATTATACAAGATATAAATACATTATTCAATAGGGTTACCAGACAAAAATACTAACTAAACTATTAAGTACAATATAAAAAATATAAAAAATAAATTGTATTATGTTTATTTATTTCTTATGAAGATAAGGTACAGCTCTCGCAGGACGCACTGACCTCTCGCAGGTACAGCTTGAGCAGGCCGCACACGGAGTTAATGTCGGACGCGTCGCGCACGCCGGCCAGCGGGTCCTCGCCGCGCTCGAAGGCGGCGCGCAGGGCCTGCATCTCCACCTGCGAGCCCGACACGCGGAACACGCCCTGGTGGCGCCGCCCGTAGCGCGCGATGACGCGCACGCACGCCGTCAGCACGGCCGGCAGGCGCAGCGTCAGCGGCGCCGCGAACTGGCCGCGCCGCAGGCGAGCGGCCGCGCGGCGGGGCGGCGACGGCGGCGACGGGCCCGGCGCCGCGCCCGCGCCCAGCAGGCGCCCGCGCACGGCCGCGCTCTTGCTCTCCAGGCGCGCCAGGCGCCCCGCGCACGCCACGTACGAGCGGAACTTCTGTAACGCGACGGCCGGCACGTGAGCGTCACGACGATACCGACGATAGACCGAATGCCGAAAACAAAAGAGTAATTCTCTGTGTTCTAAGTTCAATTAGCCTACTGAGATAGACTACAAATCTTGGAACGAGCGACCGAGTACTGACCGCGAGGTAGTAGTCCTCCTGGTCGTCGGGCACGCGCGGCGGGCCGGGCGGCACGCCGGCTGCGCCCGCGCCGCTCGCGCCGAACAGACCGCTCACGTCCCACATAGAGTCGCTGCCCTCCATCTGTAGATAAAACATACCTAATTTTTATGCCTTAAACAAAAAAAATGCTACTAATAAATAAAAAAAAAAACATGGTATTCACGATGATTATTTATGGCGGCATTTACTATCGCCACATGCGAACTACACATCAAAGACCTGACGTTACACAACATTCTGACGTCACAAATTTTGCATCGTGCAATTAGAGTTTACCGCGCGATGGACATATATACAATCTCCCAACTTCAACCTCTGGGCAGTTGCCCGCCAGACACGACACCCGTCTGGTCGGAGGATCCTCCCTTTTCTATGGTGGATGAGTGAACTTTACACCCCTCATGCCTAAATAGTTACTAGTTTTCGCCCGCGGTTTCGTCCGCGCGGAGGTCGAAAATTATCTCACGGGAACGTACTACCGAGATATATGTCCCAGGTCGTGGTCTATCCATGTGCCAAATTTCATCCAAATCCGTTCAACCGTTGACGTGAAAACGTGTTTCACGACGATCGCGGTCGCGAGTAGCGTACCTGCTTGACGAGCTCGGTCTCGGCGGCGTCGAGCGTCTTGGCGTTCTCGCGGCACTCGGCGCGCAACGCGCGCGCGCCCGCCTCCAGCTGCGTCAGGCGCTGCGCCAGCTCCTGCGCCACGCGCTCGCCGGCCGCGTCGCGCGCGTCGGCCGCGTCGGCCAGCAGGTCGCGCAGGGACGCGTCGGCGGCGGCGGGCGCCAGGCCCACGTAGGGCAGCGGGCGCGGCAGCGCGAAGGCGGCGGCGTGCGCGTCCAGCAGGCGCTGGCGCTCGGCCGGCGCGTCCAGCGCGTCGGCGGCCGCGCGCAGGGCGGCGCCGGCCGCGCCCGCCGCCTGCGCGCGCGCCGCCTCGCCCGCGCCCGCCGTGCGCAGTGCGCGCCCCACGCACGCCTCGAAGCCCACCTCCATGCACTGCGGGCGCGGCACGTAACACGTTACTGACGGTACGACGGAGCGCATGCCGAAGCGGCGACAATGTACACTATTGGAATTTCAACTTCGCGGCCCTAAGCGGTGGGTAAAAATCTAGTACTCGAAAAAAATATCTACGGCGCGTACGTCGCACTTGTCGATACTGACACAGTACTACACGGCAGTCGATAAAATTCAGCCACTTACTCTAAAGTTCCATCTTTTTGCCCGTTTTTCTTGTCTTTTAATTTATTAGGCTATTTAAAATTGTCTTCAAAAAAGTAATGCAAATTGTATTTTACGTAGCAAAATTTAATTTAGATGTTTTTCTAGCCGGAACCAACACGCGACAGCAGGCGCATGAGACGTGTGTTACCAGTACGATGTCGGCGATGTCGTCCAGGTAGTAGCGCTGCAGCGTGGCGTTGGCGGCCTCCAGACTCAGCACGTAGTCGGCGCGCGCGCGCAGGGCCCGCACGCGCGCCTCGCTGTGGCGCGTGCGCCTCTGGAGTGCACGCAATCCATATGAAGATAACGATATACGAGTATTTCACAGGTTTTCAAATATGTTGAAATTTTAAGACATGTAATATAATTTGCATAGAGCTGTCACACAAGTAAGTAACATTAAAGATCAATTTACATTGTTGGGGAAAGTCAAGATAAATTTGGTTGGAGTTTACAATAAAAAATTATACCAAGGACAAAATCTCTCTATTTCCATCGCCGTCATCTCGACGGACGTTACCTTATCGAGCTCCTTGTCGAGCGCCTTGAGCTTCTTGTGCCTGGGCGGGTCGGCGGCCACGACGCGCTGCCGCTGGTCGTAGGCGTGGCGCAGCTTCAGCGCCGCCGCGCGCCACTCGGCCGCGGCCTGCGCGTGCGCCTTGCCCGCGCCCGCCGCCTCGCCCAGCGCCGCGCCCACCTCCTCGTGCCGCTCCGACACTGTACGTAGTGATCTCAGCGAACATTAGCCAAGTACGCAGGAGATGTTATGGTGCCCAAGAGAGTGCGCAAACACCGGTGCACTCTCATTTCCCTTCACTCTCATACTCCGAGGCGACGGCGATCCGACACGACCGGAAAGAGATCAGGCGCTGGACCAGCGGCTTAACGTGCCTTCCGAGGGTATCACACCGCCATCTTCCAAACTCCAGACTGATATTCAGAAATTCCCAATGGAAAAACTCAATTACTTTGCCCGGCCTGAGAATCGAACCCAGAACCCCACGCTCGGCAGCCACGAGACCAACGACGACGTACCAATGTCGCGACACTTGCGGTGCAGGCGCAGTGCGTCGTCGGCGGCGCGCTGCAGGCGCGCGGCCAGCGGGCCGGCGTACAGCTCGGCCAGCGCCGCGTGGTCGCGGGCCAGCGCGCGCGTGTTGTCCAGCGCCGCCTGCCAGCACGCGTACGCGCCCGTCAGCGACCACTGCTCGCGTCTGCGGAATACAATGCAAGATACATACACAAGGCTCGATATTGGGTCCTTCCTCTTTTTAGTATATATAAATGATCTACCCCATTTATTAAAAAACCAACCACAAATGGTGTTATTTACTGACGATACTTCTCTAATTTTTAAGATAAATAGACGTCAAATCTTGACGACGTAAATAACACCCTACAGCAGGTCCAAAATTGGTTCACTGCTAATAATTTAGTATTAAATGGGAAAAAAACTAAATGCATTAGATTTGCTTTACCAAATGTTAAAAGTAGTGATTGTGACATAGTATTGAATAGGGAGAAATTAGAATTCGTCGATAAAACTGTTTTCTTCGGGATCACGCTCGACTCAAGGCTGCAATGGGGTCCTCATTTAACATCTCGTGCAGGACGCCTAAGTTCAGCAACATATGCTGTGAGAAAAATCCGTCAATTTACTGATGTAGATACCGCGAGGCTAGTCTATTTCAGTTACTTTCATAATATCATGTCTTACGGTATTTTACTATGGGGACGGGCTGCAGATATCGAGTCTATTTTCATTCTGCAGAAAAGAGCCATCAGAGCCTCCGCAGACGCGATTCTCTAAGGGAACTTTTTAAGGTAGGTAGGTAGGTAGGTAGGTAGGTAGGTAGGTAGGTAGGTAGGTAGGTAGGTAGGTAGGTAGGTAGGTAGGTAGGTAGGTAGGTAGGTAGGTATAAGCCGTGCGGCATGCGCGTGTTTCTCTGTCTGTCTGTCTGTCTGTCTGTCTGTCTGTCTGTCTCTCTCTCTCTCTCTCTCTCTCTCATGGAACTTCGTTCCATCCGGGTGTCCCTTGACACCTCTCAAGTTTTTTTTAGGGTACACGTAAAGCGGGGATGTTTTTTTTTCTCATCTGCCCCATGGTGTGGGGTATCGTTAGAAAGGTCGTTCAAAAATATTGGGAGTTTGTAAAAACCATTTTTATCCGTTGGGATCCGTTTGCGAAATATTAAGCTTTTAACTGAAAATTTTTGTTAGAGTCAAGTGTCCCCCCCCCTGCCAGTTAAATGGCATGTATTTGAATTTGTGAAAAAATTCACAGCAGTAGTATATACATATAACGAAATTAAAAGGAAAACTATCAGAGCTAAGTAGGCTGTACAGGTTAACGAGTAATAATCACCCAACTTAAATTTGCAGTTTGAAAAACATGATCTCCCATACATTCCGTATGGGAGAACATGTTTTTCAAACTGCAAATTTAAGTTTGTTCTTAGGATAAATTCATCCCAACTACGGAACCCTTCATTGTGCGTGACCCGACACGCAATTGGGCGGATTTTTAGGGTTCCGTAGTCAAATGGCAAAAAAGCGGCCAAGTGCGAGTCGGATTCACCCATGAAGGGTTCCGTAGCAGTAAGTAACATAATGAAAGGTAAATTGCTGTTTACGATTTATGACGTATTAAAAAAAACTACTTACTAGATCTCGTTCAAACTGATTTTCGGTGAAAGTTTACATGGTAATGTAACATCATAAATATTTTTTTAGTTTTATCATTCTCTTATTTTAGAAGTTACAGGGGGGGGGACACATTTTACCACTTTGGAGGCGTCTCTCGCGCAAACTTTAGAATACATCTACTTACCAAGTTTCAACAGTATAGTTCTTCTCACACTTGGCCGCTTTTTTATATTACAACGAAAGTCTACAATTAACCCCCTGGCTGCTATTTGAGTTTGAAAGTACCAAAAATCATATTTTTGCCAACAATATTTTGCGTTTAAAGACGCAAAAATTTCTTGACTATGGTAAAAATGGAAATGAGCATTGAGCGTTAGGTATAATAAGGTATGATAAGTATTAAAAAAATACCGAGAAAAAGATTGAGGAAAATGTTCTTATTATCCAATAGCAGGTAGCTAGGCCGGTGGATTTTGATTCCGAAGATCGAAGAGTATAACCTGCCTCTCTGGTTAGCATTTGTGGACTACGAGAAAGCCTTCGATTCGACCAAGACTTGGGCTGTACTGCATTCTCTTCAACAGTGCCAGATTCACTATTGGTAAATCGAGCTGCTACACTAACTCTACTATACGACATCGGTCCGACTCCAGAACCTCGAAACCTATCCTTCTGCAGCGAGGTAAGGTGAGACAGAGAGACGTTATCTCTCCGAAACCGTTCACCGCTGCATTGGAGGTTGTCCTCAAGGTTGTGGATTGGAAAAGGGTAGGCATCAAATTCAATGGCAAAAACGTCACTTACCTTCGGTTTGCCGACGATATACTCGTAGTAGTCATGGCTGAGACTATCTCAGCTCAGTTTAACTCTCTACAATGCTCGATGACCTCAGTAGAGCTTCCGAAAGAGAAGATAAGTTTTAAAATGAACATGGACAATTATCATCATATTAATAATCATGAAGTTCGGAGACACTACACTTGGTGGTGGACGTGAAGGTGTGGACGACTACGTTTACCCAGGACAAACTGTCCAGTTAGGTAGGTCCAATTTCGAGAAAAAGGTCAATCGTCGAATCCGACTCGGCTGGCCAGTGTTCGGGAAGCTACGCAATATCTTCTTGTCTTACATACCGCAGCCGTGACCAGTGCGTGTTGCCAGTTATGACCTATGGATCTGAAACGAGGTCGCTCACAATGGGCCTCATTAGAAGGGTCGATTTCTGTGACAATTGAGACGGCTATGCTTGAAGTTTCCTCACGTGATCGAATCAGAAATGAAGAGATCGGCACCAAAGCAACCGACATAACTCGAAGAATTGCCTAACTTATATGTATGGCAGTGGGCAGGGCACATTGCTCGCAGAACAGATGGCCGTTGGGGTCGAAAGGTTCTGGAGTGGCAACCGCGTACGGGAAGACGAAACATTGGAAGGCGTCCCACAAGGTGGAGATTCTTGCGGTCTTCACCAAGCCGATGACTTTGTGAAGACCGCAGGAATCCGCTGGATGTGAGAATCACAGAACAGGTAGAAGTGGCGATGTTTGGGCCTATGTCCAGCAGTGGAAGTCTTCCGGCTGAAATGATGATGAAGAAGAGGTAGCTAGGTTGTTTCGCATTTTAAACATTAATGTAATACTGGAAACATTTCTAGTATTTTTTTTGTATTTTCAAACTTAAATAGCAGCGGAAGGGTTAATTGTATACTCTCATTGTAATAGTAAAAATGTTGAGGGTGTTATTTCCCATAAGAAAACCGTTTTTTTTTTCTGTTCGACACTTGAATGTCCCAGTAGATTCAGAGCAAAACGGCTGTGAGACGGACACACGAGTGATCCTATAAGGTTCCGGTTCTGTTTTTTTCCTTTTGAGGTACGGAACCCAAAAAATTACTCGAAGAACAAAATCTATGACTTTTGGTCCTTTCATCGGTATACAGCCCGTGCAGACTAGCGCGTCGGGACACCGGTTATTGTTATCGCGTCGCGCTGGTCTGCACAAGACTTAATTTGTTTAGTATGCTAATGTTATCACTCCGCTGGACCGCGAACCACTGCTGGATGCTGTATGGTTTGAGAAGCAGTACGCGTGCGCGTGTGCGCGCTTTGGGTATGGCCACTCACTTGTGCTTCTGATCCTTGTGGCGCTGGTGGGCGGCGCGCGCGAGTTTGTCCAGCGCGCGCGCGTACTCGTGCTCGGCGTCGGCGCGGCGGCGACAGTAGTCGTGCAGCTCGCCCGCCACGCCCGCCGTAGCCTCGGCGCGCGCTTCCAGCACGCGCGTCTGCTCCGACAGCTGCATGCGGATGTCTGCCAATGTCATCACAAACCACAATCAACATACGTACATCTTGTCAACCTCACCTAACTCACTTCAGCAATAGTCACACTCCAACTGCTGTGAAGAGTGCTGTCAATGGTATGAAGCCCAAGCATCAGGTGGAATGTGCTGTCAATGATGTGAAGCCCAAGCATCAGTTGGAATGTGCTATCAATGATGTGACGCCCAAGCATCAGGTGGAATGTGCTGTCAATGGTATGAAGCCCAAGCATCAGGTGGAATGTGCTGTCAATGGTATGAAGCCCAAGCATCAGTTGGAATGTGCTATCAATGATGTGACGCCCAAGCATCAGGTGGAATGTGCTGTCAATGGTATGAAGCCCAAGCATCAGGTGGAATGTGCTGTCAATGGTATGAAGCCCAAGCATCAGTTGGAATGTGCTATCAATGATGTGACGCCCAAGCATCAGGTGGAATGTGCTGTCAATGGTATGAAGCCCAAGCATCAGGTGGAATGTGCTGTCAATGGTATGAAGCCCAAGCATCAGGTGGAATGTGCTGTCAATGGTATGAAGCCCAAGCATGAGGTGGAATGTGCTGTCAATGGTGTGACGCCCAAGCATCAGTTGGAATGTGCTGTCAATGGTATGAAGCCCAAGCATCAGGTGGAACGTGCTGTCAATGGTGTGACGCCCAAGCATCAGTTGGAATGTGCTGTCAATGGTGTGACGCCCAAGCATCAGTTGGAATGTGCTGTCAATGGTGTGAAGCCCAAGCATCAGGTGGAACGTGCTGTCAATGGTGTGAAGCCCAAGCATCAGGTGCAATGACAGCTTTCTGCAACTAAGTTATCACAGTGAGAGAATAGACCGGCTGTTATTGGCATTGCGAGTATTTATAATCATTCAAACAAAATGCCCTGTGCGGCAGTCACAGAAGAATGCTATCAGGGCGTGAACCATTGGCAGTTGGCAGTTGGAATGAGCCCCAAATACCTACTACTAGAAGGATCCTCCACTACTACAAGCACTAAAGTGGTATGTTCAACCTGTAGGTCAACCTCAACACAACTCATGCTCAGCGTTACAATAAACTGCTAACGGCAACGGAATGCGGCAGTCTACTGTAACCGTCGACGGCAGCCGCCGACGAGTAGTCAGCAGAAGCTCTACCGCTCGTGTATATGAGCACCAAACTAAGAAAACCACTACAACTAAGAAATAAAGGTGCTGTCAAAGTCAAATTGTTAGCATCAACGTGCGATTGACTGTACACGGTCAGTAGCTTATTATTATTGGATGTGTTTATTTCGAAGCCCTGAGTAAAAAAACCTCGTTCTATAAAAGAATAATAAAAATTTAAATAATTTCATTGGAAGGTGGTTTGTGTTTTCTAACAACATCATTCCTTTCTTCCTAGGCCGGAAGTTATTTGCCCAGTATCCTATCGTTAGGAATATCTCTTCCTGCGCCATCAATTACTTTGCTTGTCAAGCGACTATTGGGCATTCCATTTTCCATTTTTACAAGTCGTTCGCGAACAATGAAAGCAACCTTAGAAAGCAAGACCTAACACAGACATGAAGGACATCAGCAGACGTTAGCAGCGTACTGCGTACTGCGTACTGCGTACTGCCTACTAGGAACTACACATGCCAGTAGTGTAGACACGGTGCACGGGGAATGATTGATGACGTAATGATTGACAAGCGTGAGGCAACGTCAGAGCACGTGAAGAAAACTAGTTTATTTATAACTGCTTCGTGTAAACAGTTAACTCCGCTGGTTTAGCTGGCTTCTTAGATATTTTTGAAGGCTTCATTTAGAGTTTATTATGTAGGCATTCCCGAGAATATCTAAGTTATTGACTAAAAGTAAACATTCACCAGATTTAGCAATCGACTGGATATCTTCTCCACAACGAAGAAACTGTGTTTTTTCGTGTACCTAGAGTACAAAGGGTCGAAGCGATTGAGTCGTGCGTGACTATAATGATAGCCCCACATCGAGCTCACGTCACACTGCGGTGATGTGCGACTCACAAGCACGAGCACGAGCTCACGTCACACTGCGGTGATGTGCGACTCACAAGCACGAGCACGAGCTCACGTCACACTGCGGTGATGTGCGACTCACAAGCACGAGCACGAGCTCACGATCAACTCGCTTCCGCGAGGGCGAACAAAGCGGGCGTTCCCGACCGCCTTACCAAAAACAAAAACCGGCCCACGCCTTATTGGACCACAATGAAGGGTTCCGTAGTTAGGATAAATTTATCCCAAGAACAAAGTTAGCAAAGTAGTTGAAAAACACGTTCTCCCATATGGAATTTATGGGAGAACATGTTTATTTTATTTTATTTCTTAAGAAAACTTACATCTAGGATACAGATAGTTCACAGTAAGTGAAAGAAGGCCAATTAAAAGTTTTCACTGACAATATTAGGGTAGGACGAGAAACAGCAGACAGGCAAGCGAAAGTAAGCACTCGGAGAGAATTAAGAAACGACTGAACAGGTTTTAGTGATTTTCAAAGAATATACACAGTATTTTTTTAAGTTTAGGAATACTGGTGGAGAATAAATCAAGATCATCAACACTCTGACACATCTACGTAGTTATGCAACTGCAAATGTAAGTTGGTCGATTATTACTCGTTAAATTGTAGAGCCTAGTTAACTGTAATAGTTTTCCAGGGTGGATTTTGAGATCGGGCAATAAAGGCAGCTACCTCAACCGTTGTAGCTACAGGAAAACGGTCGTAGGAGAATGTCCTTAACTTTTTGAGACATTTTGATCTGCATTCACAGATCAAAAAACAAAATTAGTCTGCAAGAAAATGGGCACTTTTCACAAACACTTTTTGAAGTGAAAACTTCTTTAGCATCGTTATGACTTGAAAGTCGATGAAACAAAAAAGCGACAGTAGAAAGAGACGGACACATACATTCATAAGATTTAACGTGGGAGAAAATGAGATAGGAAGCATTATACAGTGTTTCTTATATTCGTGGTTCTCTTTGTGCTCTGCTTCGTACCCCCTCCACTCGTGTTTACCAAGGCATAGTGGGAGTTTGCTTGGTGCTACATTTTGGAAGGATTCACTTCTACCACGTGTGAATTGCACACATGTTTTTTTTTTTTTTTTTAATTCTAATCGATCCTGTTTCTTATAAGGATCAAAAAACTCTATTGGACCAAGTAAGGTTTGAGGACTCAAAAACTACCAAAAAGAAAATCCCATACATTTCGTAGGAAATGAGATTCCAACCTACTTTTTTTACGAACGAATACGCGTTATAATTTAATTTCATTTGAGAACAAAATTTGTTGCTTTTGAAAAACTTTTTCCTTACAATAGATTTTTGCGATTTCTGTATTTTTTTTGCGGACAGTCTTTTTTAACGTTTTACATACAAGTCTGAAAGTTCAAAATAATTTCAGGCCATTTTTTTCTCAGAACGTCGAAAATCACAAGCAACAAACAAGTATCTTGTTCTAAAAAAGTAAGTTGGATTTTTTTTCCTATCTCAATCTGTCTAGCCTTTTCCCAACTATATTGGGGTCGGCTTCCAATCCCAGATCCCAGATCCCTGAACCCAAAAATGGTTTTCACACACTCACAATATTTTTGATCGACGATTTTTGTCATGATTTTATTTTACCACTTTTTCGGCGTGATTAATATACAGTATACTCGTACCATGCCAAAAGACAGCTTTCTAGTACTAAGAGTGTCTGAGCCAAGCCGCGGACAGACAGACAGACGGACATGGCAAAACTATAAGGGTTCCATGTTGACTACGGAAACAAAAACCGGCCAAGTGCGAGTCGGACTCGCACAGGAAGGGTTCCACATGAAAAAACTTTTTACAAAAAAAAACAACCGACTTCCGGAAAAAAAACACTACAAAGTGAAAAATAACTTTAATTTCGGAAGTCGGTGTCTTTGGTTTTGAATTTTCGTTTTTTCGAAGTCGGTTTTTTTTTTTTTTGTAAAAAGTTTTTATTTTTCACTTTTTAGTTGTGGTACCTACCCCACACAAATTCGAATACCAGTACCTGCTATGTAAATAACAGTCACAGGAAGTTATCATCCTATCATCCACATATACTAAGTGGGAAAAATACGTATTATTGAAGCTTACTCAAAAACTATCCCAGCAAAGTTAATAAAATTTATATGGGACCAATCCGGGAGCATACCCTTTCAAACAAAAATTTTTTTTTTTAAATCGATCCACAATTGACGGAGAAATCGTCGGACATGCATTAAAAAAACATACATACGCGTCGAAAACCTCCTCCTTTTTGGAAGTCGGTTAAAAATAGTACTTAAACGAAGAATATTTTTCATCTTATTTTTTTTTATCGGAAAGATATCATTAATTTTGGGCTAAATTCTGAAAGCGCCAAACAAAAAATAATAATAATAGTAATCTAATAAGTAATAGCCTTCTATGTCAGTAAACATTACAGTTAGCATTTTTTATAGTGAAATTAAGGCTTTAGAGTTATTATCCACGTACCTACAGTAAGCGGTTTTTTTTTTCAGTAATACTAGTATTAAATAATATATGTAGGTTTTAGATCTATTTAGTGGTTTCTATTCACGGAAAAACAGTGAAGCCGAGTCACTTAGTAATACTCGTCATAATTGTTATTTTTTTTTTCCAAAATGTAACGCTCGCAATCGCTTGCCATATTTGCGTAAAAAATATTAGGGACCTTCTGGTAATGGAGGTATTGAATATTGAAGGTCACGAAAATAAGTTTTAAATGGTTTAGGTTATAACTTAACTTTAAATACTCCCATAAGTCCTGTACCATTGCATGCTCCCTCATGCACAATGGTTTACGTGTGCTATACTCGTATGTGTATTGCTCCTGCCGTAAACAACGATTTTTCACACCAATAATATAAGTCGGTTCCTAGCAGTTTGATGTACAGAATGCGTAGATAACGTTTAAGTGATGGGTCTGTTAACACCCTATATATTTATAAGTACAACAAAGATGAAAAGAAACAGCTCCAAGCTGTTGTCATAATATAATTATTTCAAGCCGATACGGAAGAGACAGTACGACGAATTAAATGCATGCAGATTAAAATTGCCGTATTATTTTAATAATACGGCTATTTCAATTTACTTATTGCAAAAGAAACATACGAGTATTATTCTATGATAGCAATAAAAAAAATAAAAAAAAAACAATTAAATTCATTACATCACTTATTGTTGAGTGATGTAATGAATGCCCGTACGTAAGTATAAAAAAGTGATTTTCGAACTCATGTTAACTTGACGAAGTAGGTATGACCCTACAGAACGTACTCTTTCGAAATACGAGGGCGGAGGGGCGAAGTGATAAGTCTGGTAAAAATCAATTTTTGAATAAAATTATCGCAAATTGCATGTAACCTCCTTGTTCACAACTCTTTTGAGGGACTATATTTAAATTTTCAGCCAGTACTGCCGGTTAGTTTTTTTTTGAGAGCCATTAAATAAAAACGATTGTACGCATTTTCGCAAAGATGGAGAAAAGTGAATTTCGAGTGTTGATTAAACATTATTTTTTGTGCAAAAAAACTATTATGGAAACGAAACAAAGGCTTGATAAATGTTATGGGGACTGCTCCGTCGATTAAAATGATTCATAAATGGTTTACGGATTTTCGGTGTGGTCGTACAAGCACAAGTGATGCTGAACGCCCAGTAGGGCTAACTTGACGCCCGCGACAATTACTCACTCTGGCGTGAGTAATTGTCGTCTATTTCTGTCACTTTTGTCGTTTTCTGACAGCGCCGCCATACAAAATAGTCGTCTCGTTCTGTCAAACTTGATATTTTTTCGACAAACTCTAACATGACACCTTAGTTATCTCGATTTTTGACAATTCAACACGAGATATCTGCCATTTTTCTGTCATTTACTCGTCCTCGATTTTTACGACGAGAAGAGTAGACAAAATAATTATACAAAAAAAAAAAACTCCAAAATAGCATGGCAGTTTCACAATTGTACTTATTTTAGTCATATTTATTTTTTACAATATATTAATAATGAAAACACTTAGTTTTAAACTACTATTTATATTAGAACGACATGTTTTATATGGAAAAAACAACCTACATGTTGAGCTCTAGGGGTTTATGGGTTGCATATAGGGTGTCGAAATTTTCATTATTTTTGCGATAAGACACACCATTTTTGAGATATAAGCAAAAGAAAAGAAAATAAAGATACAGTACTGTTTTTGCATCGTCGAAGTGTTGGTGTGCATTTTGGTTCATGACAACTCATTTTAATCCACATCTTTCTAATCGCGATTAAAAATAGTCAGATTTAGATTAACAATCAAAATTTTAGGTGAAAAACGCTAAATTCAGAATAGAAAAATTTCCGTTTTCACAAAATTAATAGTTCAGTGCCATAATAGTGGCAAAACGTCGTTTGACAGGAATAAACAAAATTTTGGTGATTTTTAGTCTAGTTTAGAAGCATTTGTGACAAGAGAATCGGCACCATTGAATGAATGAAACGGAATCTCAAGCCGATGTTGCTATCATAAAAATGATTTGTTTTTAATAATTTGCAACATCGGTTTCTCGTCGCGAGATATAGAAGTGTCAAAGTGCCTTTTTCCAGTTTACTCGTCGTTTACGGTCATGTTAGGGATTAGAATGACGTCAGAATCGTCGACAAATTTCGACAAAACGAGAAAAAGAGCGTTCTCGCGCTTGTCATGTTAGCTATGCTGGACGCCCAGTTGAGGTCACTACTCCAGATATGATCGCTAAAATCCATGACATAGTAGTGTTGAACGACCGAAGAGTAAAAGTGAGCGAGATAGTCGAGATAGTAGGCATTTCAGACGAACGTGTGCGCAATATCTTACACCAACATTTAGATATGAAAAAGCTCTCCGCGCGATGGGTGCCGCGTTTACTGACTATTGATCAAAAACGCATGCGAGTTACCACTTCGAAGGCAGGTTTGGCGTTGTTACAACGGAATAAACCTGATGTTTTGCGTCGTTTTATACGACGTAGACGAAACGTGGATCCACCACCATACACCAGAAACCAAGGAACAATCGAAACAATGGATTGCTAGGGGCGAACCAGCTCCGAAGAAGGCCAAAGCAGTTTTATCGGCCAATATGGTGATGGCTACAGTTTTCTGGGACGCACGTGGGGTAATCCATATTGACTACCTAGAGAAGGGTAAAACGATCAATGGCGAATATTATGCCAATTTATTGGACCAATTTAACCAAATTTTACCTGAAAAACGACCGCATTTGGCTAAGAACAAAATCCTCTTCCACCAAGACAACTCACGAGTGCACACCTGCGCGATTGCCATGGCCAAATTACATGAATTGCGATATGAATTGCTATCTCACCCACCATATTCGCCAGATTTGGCCCCTTGCGACTATGTTCTGTTTCCGAATTTAAAAAAATGGCTCGGTGGAAAAAGATTTAGCTCCAACGAGATCATGCTCGAAACCAATGCCTATTTCGAAGGGTTGCCTAAGTCGTACTTTACGGAAGGGATCGAAAAGTTTGAGAAACGCTGGATGAAGTGCATTGAGTTAGATGGAAATTACGTTGAAAAATAAATCATAATTTTTTAATAAAGTTGTCTCCTTATTACATTTTTACCAGACTTATCACTCCGCCCTCGTATAATATTGTTTAATAATATCTTAAATAGTTACACTGTTCCCTTTCAAAAATTTAACTGTTCTACATATTAAAAATATTCGCTTATGACTTGATTGCAAAGAAAAGTAAGTTTCAATGACATTATTTTCATTTTCACTATTTTAACTTATTACCCCCGCCAAAAAAGACAACATTGAGTGCCTTTTGTTTGTCAGTACGTTGTTAAGTTGACAGTTTAACATTCAGAAACGCAGAAGTACACACACGTGCACTTGCGATATGTTCCAAATCTATTCGAGCGACATTCGTTCTGAAACCTCAGTATCAAGAATACTCCGTTCCATTTCATTCCACGCTTAAAGTCAAAATAACGTATTTTCGATAGTTTTTTTAAATTCAAAAGCATAACGTTTATTGGAGCAAAATAAAGTAGGATACGTTATTATCATGTTCTAAAATAAATTAAGGTCTAGCATTCCGGGACTAACACATGCTTACGTCACTATCCAGTTGCCACTCTATTGCAACAAAACACGATTACGGAAACATTTTCAGAAACCAAAGCTTTTAAATTGTTGTTTCGTGTGTCTAATCAATCGAAACAATTCAATTTAAACATAAACCAACGTAATTGTTAATTAAAACCTCATTGTTTCATCGGATTCGCACTGGTAATAAAGGTGGTTGGGGAGTTAATATTACAAACTTCTGGTAACACAGATGTGATGACGTAGACTTGTGTTGCCCACGTGACCACTGTGTTTCGGAATGCCATTCCTGGCGAAGTATTATAAGTATTATACGATGGTTATTATAAAGTATGGTTGGCAAACCTATTGCAATGCACTTTAGCATGTGGCAAAGTGTTATTGGGTTTTTCCCAACTGGAATTGCTCGGTAGCACCCAGGAGTCTGGATTTATGCCCGCATGCTTTTTCCCGCGGTTTAGCTCGCGTTGAAGTCGGAACTTATCCCATGAAAACGTACCACCGGGCATGGGAGTACCCAGCTATTGACTCGGGGGGGGGGGGGGGCCGGGGAACACAAATCAGATATTTCTTCAGGTAGATCCGCAAAGGAAGCCGCTTGATATGTTTTTAAATTTTGCAAGTCAGTGTCAGATTGTACCTTGAGTAAATATGATTCTTTGCCGTTTAATATCCCGTTTTGCGTGGATGTGACGCATAATATTTTCCCCCAAATTTTTTATTTTCGTGTTTTGTTCTTTCCTTGCGTCATTTGTGTACCGCAAATAAACGTATTTTATTCTCTATTCTCGATCGTATCAAATCTGTATTTACAGAATTGTAATCATAAGAATCATTAATACATCTCTCTAAGTTAAATTTCTTCTGAAATGTCATGATTTCATGAGAAAATAGTACTAGGTACTTAGGCCTACAACATCCAGGGGGGAGCAACTGCCCTCTCCTGCCCCCCCCCCCTGGGTACGCCCATGTCACCGGGATAAAAAGTATCCTATGTGTTAATCCAGGTTATAAAATATCTGTCTACCTCATCCAAATCCTATTAGTAGCTTATCGTGCATTCATGCAAGCCTAGTACTATTTTTTGCCGACGAGGCGTTGTCACAGCTTCATGTGGTCTTGACTGACCTACAAATCATACTTTTCCCATCCTCCATTATATAAAACTTGACCCCCTGGGCCATCGGGTGGCGACGCCCTTGAATGCAGGCCCTTATTTGCAGATGGAAGAGAAAGGAAAATAAATAATTTTCAATCTGTTGCCATCGAGATCACAAAGCATTTATTTAAATAAGTACTTACGAAAAGTTTATGAAGTGGAGGACAGCAAAAGGAAAGGATTCGCTTACGGAAGGAGTTTTTCTTACGTATTTTGATTAACTTTCCGGAAAATATCGAAGTTGGAGCACTTATTCAATGTTACGAACAGAACAAGACATCATCATTTTCCTGCCCTTGTCCCATGTTACTTGGGGTCGGCGCAACACGTTTTCTTTTTCCATTCACCCCTGTCAACTGTCACGCTATCATTCACTTCCTTCTCTTTCATATCATTCCTCACACAATCCATCCATTTTTTCTTAGGCCTTCCTCTCCCGCCCCATCCATCAACATTTATATTCATCACTCTTTTAGTCACATGCGTTTCCTCTCTCCTCATCACATGCCCATACCAAGCCAAACGGTTTACTTTCAACTTTTCTGTCACTGGCACAACTTTTAAACTTCCCCTTAGAGAACAAGACATAATGTCAATATAAAGAAATATGTAAATTTGATGAGACAATGTCAATATTACGTAAAGAGATATGTAAATTTCAAGGCTTTTCTCAAGAAATTATCAACCGGCTACAACTGCTACAAGGCCAAGAAATTATCAACCGGCTACAACTGCTACAAGGCCAAGAAATTATCAACCGGCTACAACTGCTACAAGGCCAAGAAATTATCAACCGGCTACAACTGCTACAAGGCCAAGAAATCCAGTTTTCACGAGGAAAGATATCGAGAATTTCGTAAATAAGGCACCAAATGAAAAATACCTACTTGGCAACAAAGGTTTTTCTATTATTTTAATCAAACAAGTAGGTACAAACCAAAATATAGTTTTATTAACATACTTATTTTTTGTTTTACAGGTTCCTTTAATTTTTGGGATAAGCGGTGCCTGCAGAGGGATAGAACTGGCTAACATAATAGTGGAAGATGTCGACACTGAAAAAATCTGTCCAATACAAAGACAAATAAGGAGAGGAAATTCGTTGTAACTGGAGAATTTCTAAAAATTGTCAAAGCCTACCAAGATTTACGGCCGAGTGGAATGGGCATGCCGAGATTTTTTTTCAGCTATCAAAACGGAAAATACACAAGGCAAACTTTAGGCAAAAATATATTTAGCAACATGCCATAAGAGATGGCAACCTATATAAATTTGTCTAATCCGGAACAGTACACTGGCCATTTTTTCCGAAGAACATCTCCCACTCTCTTGGCGGATTCTGGTGCAAATATAACAACGGTAAAGCGCCACGGTGGAAGGAGATCCGATAAAGTGGCGGAAGGCTATCTATATAACTCCATTCACAACAAATTTGATATCACCCAGCGTATCACAGAACGCATCAACATTCTCCCAACTAGCCCACGACCATCGACACTAAGGGATGAGTCAACTCGGCTGATTCTCTATTCAGAACATTCGAACAAGGGACCCTCAAACCTGGAACTACGTGTATCTCCCACGACACACAATATTCATCTTCACAGAGGACTGAAATTAATTTGCCGGGAAAAACATCTCGTTAAATATGCAGGATTGTACAAGTAAATTTAATTTTTAATAAAAATAAACTATTTCATATTGTATTGGATTATTTTATTTTCTCGCAATAGTAGTGAAAATTAGAATTTAACAAACGGCGCTAAAACCCATTATAACTCGGTTTCTGTTTACTCCCTCGCAAAGTAAAGCTTGGGAGTAAAACTACCTCGTTATAATGGATCATTTTAGCTCCTTGTATAACAATCTACTATTTAATGATTTAATAACATTATTCGCAGAGATTCACAGTTGACCTTGAATTACAGTATGCATTTATGGCTGATCGCTGCGCGCTCTCCTCATCTCATCTCAAAACTGGCCAAGTGCGTGTCGGACCACGCGCAATGAAGGGTTCCGCAGTTGGCATGAATTTATACCAAGAACAACAAACGTAACATGTATGTTGAAAATATGTTCTCTCATACGGAATGTATGGGAGAACATGTTTTTGCAACTGCAAATACTCGTATGTAATTTGGCCGATTATTACTCGTTAACTTGTAGAGCCTACTTTGCTGTGAGTTTTCCTTTTAATTTCGTTATAATATATACTACTGCCGTAAATTTTTTCACATATTTAAAACTAACCATTTAGCTGGCAGAAACACACTTGACTCAAACAAAAATTAGCACTTTGAAGCTTAATATTTCGCAAACGGATCCCAAAATCCAAAAAAGGTTTCCACACGCTCCCAATATTTTTGAACTACCTTTCCAACGACATCGACACCCCACACCATGGTATAGATGAGAAAAAAAACACTACGTGTAGGGGAGGACAAAAACATTTTTTTTTTTGATTTGTATTTTACCACTTTGTCGGCGTGGTTAATATGTACACCCATGCCAAATTACAGCTTACTAGTAGTAAAAGGGTCTGAGCTAAGCCGCGGAGACACAGACAGGCTGCCGCGGCGAAACTTATGGGTTGCTTGTTTAGGTAGTAACGCCAAAATGAAGGTGTATACCTACGAGTTTTCAGCTTATTATCTGCATTCCGAGGTTTACCCACTATGACTGGCCTAACTAAATACAGTTTATGGTACATGATAAATAGAAGTTTCAAATTCTTAACTTGTGTAGTTGTTCCGATGGAGCTCGTACAAAAATGGTCTAAAACTGACAACTTTTACGACCGCCTATTTCTTAATTTTTGAAGATTAAAAATAAAAAAGTACTCTGCTCGATGAGCTCCAGACAATGACACCCCACATGCCAGGGTAAAATTTTATTTTTTTCAAAGCCATTATTTATTATATGGAAACTCCCTTAATTTTTTAATTTGATTTAATTTTTATCATTTCTTGTTATAGCGGTAATAGAAATAGGTACACAGTTTGTGAAAATTTCAACTGTCTATTTATAGCGGTTCATGAGATACAGCCCGCTGACAGACAGACGGATGCGGAGGCACCCTTCGGGCACGGCTACGGAATCCTACAAAGCGAGAGTGTCGTTAGTGAAGGATGTGTGCTGTGTGTACGGACGCGGTGCCGGCTGAGGGCGAGGGTCGCACTCCGCGCCGTGCGAGGGGCTAGCCCCGCGCACTCCCGACTGGCAACGCCGCTGGTGCATGCTGCACTCGACTGCACCGTTTGCCAAACAATACACATTGTCATAAAGCTTTACTAAATTCAACAAAAAAATGTGCTGTTGTGCAATCTTTCAGATCACTTTTCTTTTAAGTTCATTAAATTAAAAATCATCGTCTGTCTGTAGATTAGATAGCTACCTGCCTTTTATTCGTAGAGTTTGTAATCACATCTGCGTTTAACTTTCAATGAAAATAAATTGAAATTGAATTGAATTGAAATTGAATGCTTTGCATTGTAACGAGCTCCGGTTGAACCTCAAAAAATATACAGTAGGTACCTACCTATCTATTATACCTACATTGTATAATACAAAACATTATCAACATCTGTCAAGCGCAGCTACCGAGCGTGTCATAATAAGACTTATAAACGCATCCTAGAGGCACAGCGAAGCGAACGGTCCGCCTTCTCACGCATCCGACACAATGCAACGACAACAATAACACAGTTTCACATGAGCCGCGGAACCGCCGCCCGTCGCGCCGCTTCTCCATTCCGGTAAAAACTACAAGTTATTTATTTCTAGTAAGCACAGTTATAATTAGTTATTGGCATTTTACACGAAGCGTCTGTGCAGCCATTAATAGATCATAACGGAGTCATCGGAGTGCTTGCGGAGCGGCGTGCGCGGCTCCCGGTCCCGGCGGCGGCGGTCGTACCGGGGAAGGCATTGGCGAGGTCGGGCGGGCCCCAATCGTGGCGCGGCTGTACTATACAGTGAAACATCGCAGACGCGGCTCGCGCCCGCCGGCGGTCGACTGGCGGAGTGGCGGCCCCGGGCCGGCGCGCAGCCTCCGCGGGATGCGCCCCGGCCGCCCCCTCCCGCGCACCGGCGGCTTGCACCCTCCTACGTCACGACAGCGACGTGACCTCCGAGCGGTTCACTAACACCCGAACCCGACCACATCACGTTACATGATTTAAAATAAATAACTACCGAATGTGAAACTTTCTGACACCAGCAACACGCGACCTAGTGCATAATCTTGGTCTCGGAGTGTATGAGACATCCGGTACTAACTCCGAGACCTACCGACTCAACTACCTAACTTGTGACTGACTGAAGAAATCAAGAAACCATTGAATAAAATGAAAAAACATCAGATAAAAACAATTTTGTTTGAGTCATACATACATAAAAAACAGTAACGAGCAATAAACAATGCACAAGACAACATCGAACATTCTGACAATGTAATATCAGCTGCTAGCTGTTATGAAATAGTTATTTATGCTACAAGTGCGGAAGGTAGGTGATTTCCGACGAGTGGCATTTTTCGATGGAGTGGAAGTCGACTAGAGTCGGAAATCATCTTACGCACGTGTATCATACAACGTTTTACTATGCATTGTGAGAGGAAATAAAAAAAAACGAGCGAGCCTTCCTGTAGTCGCCTATGATGTGTAACATCTTAACTTATGACGACGTATATAAATGATTAAAACAACATTCATGACCTTGACTTTTGACTTTGATTTTTACTTTGTCTTCGACTTCGACTTCTACTTCGACTTTGACTTTTTGATTTTGACCGTCGTCATAATCATCGCCATTGCCATCGCCATCGTCATCGCCATTGCCATCTCTACCGCCATCGCCATCGCCATCGTTATAATCATCATCTGATTTAAAAAAAAAACTCAAATAATAAAATCTCTGCGACCGACGGGCTAACGACGGCCTCAAAAATTAAAAAAAAAACAGAAAAGTAAAAAGCACTAGTGGAAAAAAGTGACACTTTCCGCAGGAATTGACTGCTTGGAAAACGCTCTTTAACGTAATAGTTATTTATGCTATAAGTGCGGAAATCATCTTACGCACGTGTATCATACAACGTTTTAATATGCATTGTGAGAGGAAAAAAAAATGGAGTGAGCCTTACGATGATGTGTAACATCTAACATAATGACGACGTATATAAATGATAAAAACAACATTCATGACTTTGACTTTCGACTTTGACGTTGACTCCGCCATTGCCATCGCCATCGTCATCGATATCGTCATCGCCATCGCCATCTCCTTCGCTATCATCATCGTTATCATCATCATCTGATTTGTAAAACTTTTCTCTAATAATAAAAACTCTTTGCAACGGGCTGACGACGGACACAAAAATGAAAAAAAAACAGAAAAGTAAAAAGCACTAGCGAAAAAAAGTGACACTTTCCGCACTAATTTACTGCTTGGAAAAGGCTCTTTTCAAGGAAATGCATTGTAAAGCATTTTTCGTTACGAGATGCTGCAGTGGAGACGCAACCTTATCCCGATCCATATCAGCAGTGGGGGTGCAGCCGGCGCCGCAGCGGTGCAAGCGGGAAGGGGGGGTGGGTCCAGGCAGACGAGATGATACCTTGCCTACAAACTAAGCTGGCCAAGTCTCCTTCTGGAGCCAAGCCGATGATTGAGACTATGGACCAGGCTAAACATTGAACTCTTGATTTATAATCACTCTGAATCTTATAAAACTGGCGCAATCCTGCGTTTCGCTTGTCATAAGGATCGAAACGATCACGTTGTGTTGGTAACTCATAATATATGCTGGTTCTGGTGATTCCAAATAATTTCTGCAATATATAACTTTCTGAACACCTTTTTGTATATATTCATTCAATCATACACATACTTATGAATATTTATGCAAGATATGCCAAAACGGAAATGCGCCATCTTTTGGAGCTTTTCATATTACTGACAAGCCTGCAGCTTTATACAATCAGCACTCACCTAAGTAAAAGTACTTATAAAATAAATGTTCTCATAACATTAGAGACGAGAGTGGAGACCGTACCAGAGCATGACTCGATACAAATAGAAACACAAGAGCAGTCAATAGATCATTGTTGTAACCAGGCCATGTCACTAATAGACTAATAGACATGTGCTATCGGCGATAGCACATGTCTATCTTGGATGACCATATTTAATATAAAAGGTCAACAAAAAAGTCCTTTTACTTTTTTGTTGAACTTTTTAACATCTACAATTCTGTAGAACATAAATTCGATGTAACGCTTACGGCTTACGCGGCAAACGCCAGTTAAGATCCCAGTTGGCATGATTTTTAGGATTCCGTAGCCAAATGGCAAAAAATTTAACCCTTATGGATTCGTCATGTCTGTCTGTGCATATGTCACAGCCACTTTTTACCGAAACTATAAGAACTATACTGTTGAAACTTGGTTAGAAGATAGATAGATAGATAGATAGATAGATAGATAGATAAAACATTTATTCAGTGCATACAAAAGACACACAAAAGCACAATTAAAAGATAACAAATTACATGAATATACATAAAAACATGATGCCAATATACAAAAAATAAAAACATAAGTACTTAAAGAAATAGAGTGACATTATGACATACTTTGTTTAAATGAAAAAAGGAAAAACAAGGTGCGGTGTGCGTCTCAAGGTTGCACCAAATGGGAGTCCAGCTCAGCATGTGTCAGGCAAATATACCTAACGCTGATATTCTGCTAGATCCCTGCAGTGACATACAGACGTCTAGCAGACGAGATAAATAAAGTAAATGTAAGTAGATGTATTGTGAACCGTATTAAGATTTTCATACAAAAATATAAAAAAAAAACAATAAATTTTGGGGGTTCTCCATACTTAGAACAGAAATTAAAAAAAAAAAAACCATCAAACCTATACGTGTCATCTATGGTTAGGTCTTCAAAAATTATATTGAGGTTTCTTATATTTTTTTTTTCTAAACTGAATAGTTTGCGCGAGAGACACTTCTAAAGTGGTAAAATGTGTGTCTTCTATAATAAGTAACTTCTAACTAACCCTGTAACTTCTATAATAAGAGAATGAAAAAACAAAAAAAAAACAAAAAAATTATGTACATGTAAACTTCCACCGAAAATTGGTTTGAACGAGATCTAGTAAGTAGTTTTTTTTATAAAACGTCATAAATCGTAAACCGCAATTTACCTTTCATTATGTTGCTTGCTGCTACGGAACACTTGATGGGCGAGGCCGACTCGCACTTGGCCGATTTTATCCGATATTTTCAACAATAATCGATGTGCGTAGTCGCAGTGGAAAAAGTTCGAATTTCTTCATTTCAGTTTAGCAGATATTTAGTGTATGACGTCGTGTAATTGTGTATGGTAAGTACAGACGCCAGCACATCAAGCTACTACAATCTGTCAAATTTATTTAATAGATTTTCAACTTTAGCACTACAGCATAAGGTTCAAGGTTGATTGCGAAAATTTGACAGTTTCGGGTAGCTTGACCTGCTGGCGTCTGTACAAATTTGTGCATACAACCATTGGGGAGCTACTCAACAAAAACTGTTTCCGCTGGGACTACGTCATCTTCTGGAACAATTTTTTCCTATGGACGTACTTACAAGAAAAAAAATACATTCAATAATTAGCAACTCTAGACCCTAAATTATACAAATATGTAGACGTTATAATTTAGGCCTTAGAGGTCCTTTTCGAAACGTTTCGTTTTGTTCTAGCTAGCGGAAACAGTTTTTGTTGAATAGCTCCCCAATGGTTGGATGCACCAATTTGTACTTACCATACACAATTACACGACGTCATACACTACATAATTATCTGCTAAATTGAAATTAAGATATTCGAAATTTTTCGGCTGCGACTACGCACACCAATAATCGTCATATTTCAGCCAATTTACACAACACCATAATGAATTATAATACACAAAAGCCTTCGTGTCCTTCACCACACAATCCTCACCTTTGAAAACTCAATCTCTCATGAAAATAAATTTTGAGAACGCCAAAAAATAGTCATAAATAGTCACCAAGATTTAAAAAATTGTCGCATTACGATTCCAAAGTTATAGCTAAGTATAAGTTAGTGAGGATTGTGGGATGAACGTCTCCACACAATCCTCACCTCAATGTAAGCAAACGGCTGGGACTATATCGACTTGGTTTCAATTCCAAAACTAGTAAAAAAAAAATGTCGTAACGCTATGCCAAATCTCGAAAATAGTCATTAAGGGATTCCAGAGATATTAAGGTGTCTTGGTGAGGATTACGTGGTGAGTCTTTTCTCGCCACAATCCTCACCTGATTACCGCGGAATGCTGAGGTTTTCGAATTTGAATTTGGCGTCAAAAAATAGTCAAGAAATAGTCCTCTCCAACCATAATCATTTCTACCTGGTTTACTATGTAGAAGTATGTTAAACTTCCATGTAAACTTCTACATACATTTTCAAGTTGAGTACAGTCGAGCACAAAATTATTAAGTACGTATTTTTAGTAGTCACCTTATTTTTTGGTTGTATTATTGTTAGTTGTGACATCACTGCGGGCCCTATCAGAATACCAGCGCTGCGACACTTTTTTTTTTTATGTCGCAGCTTCATGCTGAGCTAGGAGCCTTTTGGCCTCGTACAGGACTTCCTTTTTTAAATTTTAATGTTACTTGTTTTTATGTTTTATTTATGTTTACGTGTCTTTTTTTTTTTTTTTTTATTAGGATCTCCAACAAATAATACACCTTACATGCTATAATACAAAAACAAGACCACATCATGCAACAAAAACAAGCAAACAGTTTATTAAAAATGGAAGTAGCCCTGAAAGTTAAAATTATATTTAAAAAAATTATAGTATTATACTAGGTAGTACATTATTAAAGGAGACGTTTCATTTTTGTATGGGACTCCGGCCATAACATGTACAGTTTAGAAAACCTGGGGAACGAACCCCTGAATACAATAAAGGCATATTTCTTTCATAATATCTAATAACTTTTAGGCACTAAATAAAAACTGAAAATGTTTGACGTTTATCAGGGGAAATACGACCCTAGACAGCCAGCCATGACAGGTTGGTTGGACAGATGACGTTTACATTACATAACCTAGAACTTTCAAAACTGTGATTGTTGTTGCGAAAAACTTTTTCAAATTGAATGCTTATGCCGCTTTGGAAGCCTCACTGACTTGTTCCATAAAAAACGTTTTTGTACAGACATTAGATAAAACTAGTGACAAAAATTGAAAAGTGTATGCTTAGATGGTTTGGTCATGTTGAGAGGATGAATGAAAGGAGACTAACAAAATATATTTACAAGGCAGATGTGAGTGAAAACGCCCCAGGAGGAAATATTATCCTGACCTTATTGCTGATGTTCTTCAGAAAGGTGCATAGTACTGGCAACCGGCGTGAGTGTATGAACGTTAACGAGGCAAATGGATCGTAGCAAGCGGCGTTCTGTAGCTTCAGCCTACCCCATGGGAAGAGGGCGTGAGTTTATGTATATAGGTATTAGATACAAGTGGGCCCGCCAAGACACGATCTAATCTTTTGACCATTTATTTCAAATAAACCAATCACAGCAGGCACTTTTGAATTGTCAAGGGGTTGTTCAGTCAAAAAGATGAAGCTAGTTGCGCATTCCAAAGCGTAGTCGGTTCCTATGGAGAAGGAAGGGCAAGAAACTCTACGGACACTCAAATCAAAATATTGAAAATATTGATTAAAGGTTATAAAAGTGTGAACCTTCTTAGAATTGGTATAATTGTCTTATTTTATATTAAACATTGGTATGATATTTTAAGTAATTGGATGATGTGTAAACATAAGTGTGGAATAAGTGCATACCTATTCCACAACCACAATTGGACTCTGTTATGCAGAAAAGATCCAACCAACGTTTCATTACACTATGCATGGATCTTTTCTGCTTAACAGGGTCCAATTATGCATGCATATGTTTATTTATTTATTTTTTATTACATTATAATTCATAATAATAATATCTTAGTGATATTCATTTTAGAAGTATGTATGTATGTAAGATTATTCTCATATTATTTGTTTTATTTGTGTATTGTTTTTGATTTTACGTATTTTACTTTCTCTCTCCCCTTATGCACAGTCTTATACTATACATCTTTATGTACTTTACTACTGCAGGTATGCTGGAAGACATTTCTTTAGAACTAAGCATCACCTTTGTACATATTTTTCTGTTCTTTTCTTCTTGCCTGCCTCGTTGGTCTAGTGGTCGCAAGCGCTACTGCTGAGCATGAGGTCTTGGGTTCGATTCCCGGGTCGGGAAAAATGTTATTGAGTTTTTCCATCTGAAATTGCTCAGTAGCAGTCCGGAGTCTGGATTTGTGTCCGGTTGATGGCAATAAGCCCTATTACATGGAACTTAAACATAACTGGCAAAATGTGGGTGTACTCGTACTATGTACCTATGGAATACAGGCGTGATGTTATGTTATGTTCTTCTTGTCTGTTTATATATGTGTGGACATAAATGGTTAAATAAATAGATGTCCTACGTGTAAATAAATGAAACTAGAATTTTCAGATTTCATAGATTCGTCATACAAGCCAAAGTCAATTCCAAAAACGAGCGTTAGTTTAGTTATGTGTCAGTGTTCTTGTCAGAAGGTGTCAAACCCTGATGCTGTCCAGCCTGAGGCAACAGAGTACCCGTCCCAGACTGAGAGTTTGACTCAAGGCTGTATCCTCGACCAAGATATATCTGATATAGGATCTATCTCAAGTGGTACAGCCTGAGGTTGTTAGTTGTCCATCTTTCAGTAGTCATGATTATCTTTCAGTTATGTTCTCAGATAGTATAGGAAGAGGTATAGGTAAATTAATTAGTAACAACCTGTGTTTTTCTACTCAAACAAAATTATTGTATGCCAGGGTCTACCTACAAACGAATAATGGCATCAGTAACTGCAAATGTATACAATCCTAAAACCAACATTACTGTATTTGTAGGTAATAGTTCTAAGGTCAAAAAAGAAGAAATCACTGACTGTGTAACTGAATTGTTAAAGTTAAATTGTAGTAAAATAATATTGTGTGCTTTCCCTTATTTTGAAAAATTGACAAAATAATTATATTCATATGCTTAATAAGCATATGCACTTCTTAGTTAGTCATTATAATGACAAGCTTGTATTTCTTGACACCAACAGTTTTGTGGAAACTTTAAAATCGACTAGGGATACTGTGTATCTGCCTGTTAGTTTTAGACACATAATAGCAAGGCTATTAGCTTTTTATATAAACTCAGACATAGGTAGTATGTCGAAGTCTTGTATTGTTAACACCACAATGATTAGTAATAATACTAACAATAAGGTGTTTACCGTAAATAAATGTAGCTCAAATGCTATAAATATTTTTACAAATTGTACGAAGGAGGTTCCATGTCCCTCACTCACTATGAGCTCACTGCCTCTGGATAGTAATTTAAACTAGTTTGTAAGACAACAGAAGGTACCTGTAAGAATATTCTTATACCTAACAACAACAAGGTGTCTTCTTGCTCTAAAATAAATAATTATCAAAAAGGAGATCAGCAGAATGCCTTGAAATTATTTCATCAAAATATTCAAGGTATTTCTTCCAAATTATTAGAAATTGAAATGTTTTTAGAAAAAACAAAGTTTGACATTGTTTGTTTTACTGAACATTGGTTAAAGGATTACCAAATGCTAATTAATTATGAGAACTATACTGTGGGCAGTTGCTTTAGATAAGCATGTTGTACAGACGTGCGTGTACAGACCCCCTAATTATCAGAACTATTCTTTATTTGAGTCAATAATGGAAGATGTCCTAGCGAAACTTGCATCAAGTAACAAAACCGCAGTTATTTGTGGTGATTTTAATATAAATATTCTGGAAAATAATTCAAATAGCAGTAGAATATTAAGCCTTTTTAAATCGTTCAATTTGTCTAATGTTTTTACAGAACCAACTAGAGTAACTCCAACTTCTGCTACTTGTATCGATAATGTCTTCTGCGATTGTGATTATTTAGATAAAGCCATCGTAAATTATTTGCCGTCTGATCATAGTGGACAAACGGTAACTTTTAAGTTTAAAATACTTAAGCAAAAAGTGCAAATACAATTTAGACCAATTACAACTGGCAAATTAAATAGATTCAATAGTACCCTAAATAATAAGTTAAATGCTCTGGGCCATAATATGAACGATGCAAATAAATTGTATGAGGGTTTCTTTTCATTAGTGCACACAGAATTCAATAAAACTTTTGAAAAGAAAACAAAAAAAATTTGCCCTAATTTTATTTTTAGTGACTGGGCAACTAGAGGTATTAGGGTAAGTAGGGAAAGACTGTTCGAGCTGTATGGCCTTAAGCCTTACATTAACACTGAGACTTTCAACAAGTATGTTGCTACATATTCCAAAATTTTTAGAAATACATGCAAGATAGCTAAAGCTCTGCATATTAGCAACAAGATCAAATCAGCAGAAAATAAAATAAAAACAGTTTGGAAAGTTATAAATAATGAAACAAATAGGAAAAAAATACGAAAAACCGAGTTCACATTGGAGACTTCACGTGGTGTCATAAGCTCTAACTTGAAATTGTAAGTTTCTTTACTAATATACCATATAAAACGACGGAAGCTTTAAATTCCTCACCCGATGTCTCAATAGATTTATTAAAAGCAAATGTTCCAGGCTGCCCGGTTGAATTTCAATTTAAACATATAAACCCTATGATAGTTATAAAAGCTTTTCGGCAAATTAAAATCAAATTGACCGAAGATCTATGGGGATTATCTATCAAAGTTTGTACATCCATAATCGAGACTATAGCACCATACTTAGCTTTAATATTTAATTTGTGCGTGGATCAAGGAATCTTCCCGGATTTAATGAAATACAGTAAGGTTATACCCCTTTTTAAATCTGGGGACAGTAAAGACACCAACAATTATAGACCAGTATCCGTGCTGCCGGTATTCAGCAAGGTGTTCGAAAAGGTAATGCTCAATCAAATGCTTAATCATTTTAACACTAACCAAAGAACAATGCCAGGTTTCGGCCTACACAACTTTTAAAACTAAATTCACACGGACACAAAGTTTTTACCTACAACAATTTAAATATAAAATACTAACTTCTTAAAAAACATTTAGTTATTTTCTAGAACTTTTCGAAAAGAAAATCATTCTATTAAGTAATCATTTTGTTTATCATGTTCCAGGTTATTCTTTTTATAAATAAAAAGGTTCAGGTAGTTACCTGTTCTGCCACTGTTATCGATTATTCTAAATAATTAAAGCGATTTACTCTTTACTTTTTATTTACCACTTCTCAATTGTCTTTTATTATTATTATTTTTCCTAAATAATACGTTCATCGTGTTTATTATAAATACATTAAGTATTTTTTAAAGAATATAAAACGAAATTCAAGAAATCGTTTTTTTGCTCTATAACTTAATCGTAATGTAATGGCAACCCTGTTAGGTTCTGTCAAGAACGCGCGCTCTAACTGACAGATAGTCGATGTCAAACATCTTGTGTTGTTGCTGGTGTTTTTCTATGTGTACAGTTGTTTATTTCTCGAATTCCTCTGCGTTTGCGTTTAAAGACTTATTGTGTTATTATATCCGTCCATACCACACATTTTGTGACAATGTCCCATCAACTACGTTGTATTAATTGTGGTTTAAATGTGTTCCGGATGAAACGGCATTTAGTTGAATCTGACGATGTCCGTTCATTGTTACGGCAATGGACTTCACTTTCTGAGGTAAAGTACGATTCTTATTAATAGAATATAAACTGAATGATATTAATGAATGATAATGGTGAAAACGAATAAAACTATTCAATTACTGTATATTTTTTGTTTAATTTACTCTGTAAAAATAAATAACCTCCAATCTACAATGTCTGAATAATTACTTTTTGAGAAGTTCAATGTAAAAGTGGAAAACACAGAAAAGCTTCTGACATTAAACTACACAAAAAAACGTTAGAATTTTCTCTGTCCATGAATTTTTTTTATTGAGCCTAAGTTACTATGGACATCTGACATTGTTCTTTTACACGATCAGCAATATGGGTTCACCAAAGGACGTTGTACGACTGACGCCGGTGTCACCTTATTAAAACACATATTTACAGCGTGGGAGGAGGCCCAAGATGCCATAGGAATTTTGACCTCTCAAAAGCATTTGACTGCGTAAATCATGAGACCTTACTCTTGAAACTTGAGCATTACGGACTAGGTAAACTTGCGCTCAGTTTGGTAAAATCGTATTTAAATGATAAACAGCAAGTTCAAATTAATGGGGTCATTTCACTCGGTCTAAAAGTAAAAATGGGTGTCCCACAAGGCTCGATATTGGGTCCTTTCCTCTTTTTAGTATATGTAAATGATCTACCCCATTTATTAAAAACCCAACCACAAATGGTGTTATTTGCTGACGATACTTCTCTAATTTTTAAGATAAATAGACGTGCATCAAATCTTGACGACGTAAATAACGCCCTACTGCAGGTCCAAAATTGGTTCACTGCTAATAATTTAGTATTAAATGGGAATAAAACTAAATGCATTAGATTTGCTTCACCGAATGTTAAAAGTAGTGATTGTGACATAGTATTGAATAGGGAGAAATTAGAATTCGTCGATAAAACTGTTTTCTTGGGGATCACGCTCGACTCAAGGCTGCAATGGGGTCCTCATTTAACATCTCTTGCAGGACGCCTAAGTTCAGCAGCATATGCTGTAAGAAAAATCCGTCAATTTACTGATGTAGGTACCGCGAGGCTAGTCTATTTCAGTTACTTTCATAGTATCATGTCTTACGGTATTTTACTATGGGGACGGGCTGCAGATATCGAGTCTATTTTTATTCTGCAGAAAAGAGCCATCAGAGCAATATATGGCCTCCGCAGACGCGATTCTCTAAGGGAACTGTTTAAAGATATTAACATCATGACGGTATCTTGTCAATATGTCTATGAAAACATCATGTACGTTAGGAAAAATCTAAGTCTTTTCAGTAAAAGAGGTGATAGACATAATTATAGGACTAGAAATAGGGACCAATTAATTCAACCGGGTTTCAGACTGGCTAAAGTAGACTCATCCTTCATGGGGTACTGTTTGAAATGTTACAATAAAATACCTCCCCACATAGTCCAACTGAATGAAACAAAATTTAAATCTTGTATAAAACGCACACTATGCAGCCAAGCATATTACAAGTTGGGGGATTACATCGATGACAAAAATGCTTGGCTCAACGCTGGTCCAGCTCCACAAGGGCGCATAAACTAATTGATTATCATTCAAAAATATTGTTGGAGCTGCTGAAGATTGTAAAACTATCATTAGATTGTATAAATTCAGTCTTTTAGTATTATATAATTGCATAGCACATGTGTGAGCACTATGTACATACTTTACAGCTACCATTTACTGGGTACGTCTTTGATTGACTTGAATGTGCCCTGGCGGCTGAGAGTATGTCATGCTCACTCAAATGTCTCGCTGGTGGTGGCGTGTGTGTTGGATCATTAAGTTCCCTTCAAAATGGTTGAGCTAAATGGTGCTGATCCATGCGTCATGTTCGTGAACGGGCGCCGTCAGTGGGGACTGGTCATCTCTTAGCTGCTACGGCTTATTTAAATTTTTGAATTGTTTTTTATTACGGACGCTTTTAATGTGCACGTCTTTCTACATTGTTCTCACATGTATAATTACAACATGAATGATGTAACCAATTTTTTGTAAAAATATTCTGATTTAAAAGAGTGTCCGTGGAGTTTCTTGCCCGTTCTTCTCCATAGGAACCTACTACGCGTTGGAATGGGCAACTAGCTTCATATTTCTGACTGACCGACCTCTTGACAATTCAAAAGTACCTGTAATTGGTTTATTTGAAATAAATGCTTTGAGTTTGAGTTTGAGTTTGAGCAGATATCACAAAAACCGATAAACAAAGCCAAAGTCAAATCAAATAATTTATAATACATGTTAAAAAAACAACCGACTTCCAAAAAAACACTACATAGTGAAAAATAACTTAAATTTCGGAAGTCGGTGTCTTTGGTTTTGTATTTTCGTTATTTGCCACCGACTTCCGAAATTTAAGTTATTTTTCACTATGTAGTGTTTTTTTGGAAGTCAGTTGTTTTTTTTTTGTAAAAAAGTTTTTTATTTTTCGCTTTTTAGTGGGTCAGTTTATAATTTATCTAAGTTACAATAGCCTTATGTTGACTTCTCGTCACCTTTTACAAAATATTGCTTTTCCCGAAGCAGGGACATTAATCGTTAAGGAGTCTCCTGGTACTTCACCATCAGCTCCAATTGTCCATACATATACATTGTGACCAGCATAAATTGCTTCGTATTCATATTAATGTAATCGAATCGCAACCCGTGAAATACTTATTATTGAGTAGTTCTGGCGGCCATCTGTGGTCTTCATCAATTCCACTTCACCAAATGGTGCTTTCCAAGAGTTGCTCTTGTGACACGTGTTATTATAAAAAATACCCAAATCGCTATAGGTGTGCCTATAGCGATTTGGGTTTAGTTTCGATTTCTCCAGGTTCTCATCATCAGATCCTGATTTATGACAATGGGACCATCTCGGAAGTATACTCTTTCAAACAAAAAAAGAATTTTGCAAATCCGTCAAGAAATGACGGAGTTATGCCCGAAAATACATTAAAAAAAATATATATAAACAATCGAATTGATTACCTCCTCCTTTTGGAAGTCGGTTAAAAAGGTGTTACAGGTATAAAAGGTACATTGTATTATAACCTAATGAGGTACGCAAATTTATATCTTAGGTACTAATCGCAACATTAATTAAACAGAATAAATTTTAAATTTTGACATTTCTATATTTAATGTATCTAACATTAAATATAGAAATGTCAAAATAAAAAGTCAAATCAAAATTTCATTAATCAATATACTTGTGATGCCATTACAGATCAAATCAGTCATCTTTCTCATTAATTGAATAGTAACATTTTGTAACTAGGAATTCGCGCAAATCTAATTTGAGTAAGAAAGTCGTAAGAAGTTAGAAAAAAATACAAAATAACGCAAAATAACACCAAAAGCTACGAAATCGAGAGGAACGAGGCCACAGAGTACTTTTTAGGAATGAGACTGACAGATGTAATGTCAAATATCAATACAAACAAAATGTTTGAATTTTTCGTCTAGAAGTAAGTACCTAAAAATCTACAATCCTCAAAAGTAGTTTTTTTTTAAATATTGAAGTACACTTTCTAATTAATAAAAAAGTTGTCTAAGGTAGCTCTATTATTTATCTTATCTTAATAGCACACAAATACATGCCTTTCATATTTATTTTAATAACGTCTCGCGTCTGCGTGATATTATTATGTTTTAATGTAACATGACTTCTGGACGAAAGCAGTTATGCAAGTAAGACAACGCCATGATAATAGAATAGGGCAACAATTAGATAAACTATTATTTTTTGTGCCGAAGTAATCAGGGGAATATTCAGGAAAGAATATTTTTCCTCAATTCGTGGATTTTTTTCTATTACCGTACACTTTATGGCCGAAAATTAAACATCTCCTTTGGTAATCTGAATTTAAATTGAATATTAATAAAGATTAAAAAGCAACGAACACATATTAGAAAAAATTGTACTTACAGACAAATGAAAATAGAAATAACGAACAATGCATTACTACGCAGGCAGTTCAACACTTACATAATTATCATTTAATTGCGTACGGATTAGTGCCTTATATTTACCCAGATTATTAGAAAAGATGTCTATGTCTTCTAATGAACATGATAAGGCATTGTACTGCTGGGTCATCCTGGAAACCGGTGAATGTTTACCCAGATTTGTTCGGTATCGTGGGGGCCTTTAGAAATGGACGGGGATAACGCGGCATTCTGGCCGGGACTTAAGATTTATTCTGCTAAGAAGATCTGGACAGTCAATATTATTAACAGGAATGTTAAATCAGAGACTGTACGGCGAGACCTGAGGGGAATGACTTTAAAATAATTCAGCTTGTCTGCATATGATCTCAGATTCCTAACTCTAAACCGAAAAGCTAAGTGACGAACAAGTTTCTTCTGGACTCTTTCTATTCGATTTGTGTGAACCTGGTATGTTGGATTCCAGACCGTGCTGCAGTATTTGTGTGAACCTGGTATGTTGGATTCCAGACCGTGCTGCAGTATTTGTGTGAACCTGGTATGTTGGATTCCAGACCGTGCTGCAGTATTTGTGTGAACCTGGTATGTTGGATTCCAGACCGTGCTGCAGTATTTGTGTGAACCTGGTATGTTGGATTGCAGACCGTGCTGCAGTATTTGTGTGAACCTGGTATGTTGGATTCCAGACCGTGCTGCAGTATTTGTGTGAACCTGGTATGTTGGATTCCAGACCGTGCTGCAGTATTTGTGTGAACCTGGTATGTTGGATTCCAGACCGTGCTGCAGTATTTGTGTGAACCTGGTATGTTGGATTCCAGACCGTGCTGCAGTATTTGTGTGAACCTGGTATGTTGGATTCCAGACCGTGCTGCAGTATTCCAACTGACTTCTCACATCGCTATTGTATAACAAAATTGTAGATGGTTTTTTTAATTCTTTAGAAGATCGCAATATAAATCCAAGATCCCGATAAGCTGAATTAAGCATTTTGTCAATGTGTTCTGTAAATCTCAAATCACCATCCAAATACACTCCAAATCTCGGATAACTGTCACTTCATCTAATATGTTTCCCTGAATATTGTAGCTAGATTGAATTTTATTCCGGTTTCTGGTAAATTTGATGTGGTGACATTTGGTTCAGTTGAGATACATTTTATTCTTCGTACACCACTGAGTTAAGTTATCTAAGTCCGTTTGTAGCAACTGAATATCAGATTTAGTCAGAATTATGCGTGTCAACTTCAGATCATCCGCAAATAGGTATGGCGTAGTATATTTAAGTACGCTTGTAATATCATTCACAAACACAATGAAAAACAATGGCCCCAAATTGGACCCCTGTTATACACCTGAGGTTGCAAAATAAGGGTCAGACTCACCACCCTCTATGACAACTAAAGACGGCCTATTATTAAGGTATGACCTACACCAATCCAATGTGGCATACCTAGGGACTGAAGATTAATCAACAATAGTTCATGATTTACCCTGTCCTTTCCTTGATTTGTCTTGTCCTTGAAGGCCTTTGAAAAATCAGTGTATATTGCATCTACTTGTATTTTTAGTTTTATGTGTGATTTCCTGTGCGAGTCTCAATAAATACTTTTTTACCATGTTGTCACTCGAAAAAGAGCATTTTATTCATCGATAACAGTGAATAAACTCTCTTTTACTCACAAGAGAATAAAAACATTTTGAATTTGGAACAAGCACGAACTACGTATGTATAAAAATAAATGAAACATACTGAAAGTACCTACTGGTTGGCTTGATGAAGAGATTTTTTTTTGTTTTTTTTTTATTCATATAAAAATATCGTGTTTTTTATGGATCATGTGGTTGGCAAAAAAGATTTTTATTTATTTATTTATTATTTAATGTCGTTGGAAAATGAGACACTGAATACCACTGACTTCGAAATCATTTCTTACTGCAGCAATTCATCATCATCATTTCAGCCGAAAGACGTCCACTGCTGGACATAGGCCTCCCCTGAATGGGGGCGTTTGCCATAATCGCCACGCTTGGCAGGCGGATTGGCGATCGCAGTATGGTGTTAAAATGCATAGAGAACGCTGCTGCCCAATCTCTAGTGAGTCCCTTAGTCGCCTTCTACAACACCCATGGGAAGAAATGGGATGGTACTATGGCAGCAATTATGGTACAAAAAAAAATACCGCCAAAAATATAAATAACGTAACATCATGCCTTGTTTCCCCGAAGGGTTGGGCAGAGGTGTACCTTTAGTTCACCCACATTTCGCCAGTTATGTTTTTAAGTCCCATGTACCTAATGGGGGGTGAGCCTATTGCCATCAACCGGGCACGATTCCAGACTCCGGGCTGCCATTGAGAAATTCCTGTTGGAAAAACTTTGCCCGACCTGGGAATCGTAATAAAAGACATTTATAGTTTTATAATAGACTGACTTTTATTATCATTGTAATGCCTACAATGTTTAATGGATGGCGCTAGCAGTTACATATTTTGGTTATTACTAACAAATCGAACCCAGGTCCTCATGCTCGGCAGTAGCGATTGCGACCACTAGACCAACGAGGCAGTCATATAAATACTACAACTATGACAGATAAGAAATATAAATAATATACTACTATTAATTTTCTCGCAGTCAATGGTAAAAAGTAGAGTACACAACTCGTGTTTTTTTTTATCTCGGTTTGTATCCCTCGCTACGCTCGGGACTCTACTCTTGAATCCTTCGCTGCTCTCGGGATCCAACTAAGTCCTTCGAATTAAATTCCCTTTTTTTTAGGGTTCCATAGTAAACAAGGAACACTTATAGTTTCGCCATATGCGTCTGTCTGTCTGTCCGCGGCTTAGCTTAGTATAGAGACGGTTAGTACTAGAAAGCTGTAATTTGGCATATATATGTATACATATTAATCATGCCGACAAACTGGTAAAATAAAATCAAGTTTTTTTTTTTTTGGGTATACACTTTTTCGGATACACGTAAAGTGGGGATGTTTTTTTTTTCCTCGTCTATCCCATGTTGTGGGGTATCGTTAGAAAGGTCGTTCGAAATATTGTGAGTTTGTGAACACCATTTTTGGATTCAGGGATCCGTTGGCGAAATACTAAGCTTTTAACTGAAATTTTTTGTTAGTCAAGTGTGTGTCCCCCTCCCCCTTCAAGCTAAATGGTTGTAATCGGACTTATCGACGTAAAAATTCACAGCAGTAGTATATATATATAACGAAATTAAAAGGAAAACTATCAGAGCTAAGTAGGCTGTACAGGTTAACGAGCAATAATCAACCAACTTAAATTTGCGGTTTGAAAAACATGATCTCCCATACATTCGGTATGGGAGAACATGTTTTTCAACTACAATGTTAAGTTTGTTCTTGGGATAAACTCATCCCAACTACGGAACCCTTCATTGTGCGTGGTCCGACACGCACTTGGCCGGTTTTTTTCACTTGTTGTATAATCTACTATTATTTCTCTATGAAGCTATTTTTTTTAAGTAAGCGTTATACGTATACTCGTATAATGAATATCATAATCATAACAGATTATACAACAAAATCCCTCCGCCGCGTCTGTCTGAATGCGATAAACTCAAAAACTGCCGAACGGATTTTCATGCGGTTTCACCAATTGACGGAGTGATTCATGAGGAAGGTTTAGGTGTAATATAGCACCCGGCTTCGCATGGGTAGCTAGTTTAATTGTCAGGTCAGGATCTGATGATGGGATCCTGGAGAAATCGAGAGAACTCTTCAAATATTATAAGCACACGTATAGCGATTTGTGTATTTTTTATATAAGTAACTCGTGCAGTTGCTCTCGGAAAGCACCATTTGGTGAAGTGGAACTGATGATGAAGACCACAGATGGCCACCGGAACTACTCAATGGTGGAACAATTAACGTATATGAAAACTTTTCGGAATTTGTTTTATTGGTGTCGCGTCGTGCAAGCCATAACGAAAATACAAAACCTAAGACACCGACTTCCGTTTAAGTAATTTTTCACTTTGTAATGTTTTTTTGGAAGTCGGTTGTCTTTTTTTTTGTAGTTAAAAAAAGATCCCATTTTATGTAAAACTTTTACAGTAAAAGGTCTTAAATTTTCGCTAACAAAATTGCACATCTGCATAAGGAACGGGTGCGTAAAACATCTGCCAGGGGATCAGTAGCCGTCGCAACACGTTCGCCACTCACACCACTGTCGCTACTCCTTGCAGGCAGGCAAGGAGTGCCTGCAAGTAACCGCGCGGCGGCGGAGGTGGTCGCTAGAGCCAGCAAAAGGGCCGCGGCGTGGGAGTGAGGACGGGGCGCCGCGAACCGGTCGCCGCCCGCGCCTCTCACCGAAACCTCGACACAAAGCACGCTCAGCCTGCCTTGGAACTATCACACAGCTGATTACATGCGAAACCATACCGGCACTATACCAGGTGCTTTCTTAACAAATTGTTGGTAAGCTTAGCTTAAGTGCATCTATTTCGTGTAGATCCCATTTAAAGGTAATTACTAGAGACAGTTGTTTTGAGAACGTGTTGTTTATTTTTATTTTTGTTTGTACTTTGTCTGATACGTAGCGTACTATTCTTATAAAAAAAAAAGGCCCAGAGTAGAGGCATTTACTGCGTTAATTGAACTAAGTACCTATGTAGTTAATTGGCAGTAAAACAAGTTTAGGTGGCTGATTTAATGCACAATAAGAAAATGCTAACCAATAAAATCCTACCCTAAATACTATAGCTTCAGTAGCTCAAGGAGTCAGAGTTAAACTTTTATCAAGGAATATCGCTTAAAAGATCCCAAAGGATGGATTCTTTATGCTATAAATGAACTCCACATGGTCTATGCGGAGGTCACAATTTTCGAAGAAATGCACACACACATGACTACATAAACTACTTCTCTCCTCCCCCAGCCTCTCTAAAGCCCGTATTACAGAATCTCAATCGAGAGTCCATACTCAAGCATTACTTTAAACTAGCTTAAAGTCACTTGATTGGTTGAAACTAGTTTTAAGTTATTCTTGACCCTTTTTTTTTTTTTTTTTTTTTTGGGTGGGAAATCATCAAATGACTCCTCCCGCTCTGGGCAGAGCGAGAGGGAGTGTCAGACTTTTACTGACTAAAACCCACCCGTGTTCCTTCCGTTGCCTATGTGCTGGGGCCGCGATATCCCTCTCAGACAAACCCGCAACCCCAGCAGGGAGTTATTCTTGACCCTTGAGTTAGGTTCTGTAGATTCTGTAATACGGGCCTAAAACACAGAATCAAAGTCAAAGTGCGTAATAGTGCGTGACAGCAACACTCCTAGCACTAGTAGCTGTAAGAGAATCGCACAGCAGCAGTGCATACTCCCGATGCGTGCGCGGCTCATTAGCTTGCGACGACGCGCGCGCGCCGGAAGCCCGAGCTGCGAGCACGCATCGATTGTTTACGCCAGCCGCGTCGTGTCGGCCGCGCTCCAGCCGCCCAGCACCAGCACCAATGACTATTGAATTCATTACACATTTCGTACTTGTTCCAATAACGAATTCATACCGAAGATAGTGCGAAACTTTTAAGGTCAATCGTCATATTGTATTTTTTTCCTTAAACCTTGTAACAAGGATTAATTCAGCGGGTTACCTCCCAACTCAACAATAAAATACCATTCTGTTATTACCTACTGTGAATGAATGAACGGGCTGCTTAGTGCTTACCATACAGTAAAGGAAGGGGCCGTCCATAAATCACGTGAGGCTCGAAAGAGGGGGAGGGGGCTCGGAATAAATCACAAGGGCGAAAATAAAAATCAGCATTTCGACGAGGTATGCGAACATAAATGTAGGGAACAGCAGACTTTTTTTTTCACAATTTCAGCGTTGGTGCCATAGTGAAAGTTGTTCATAATGATGAGTACAATGACCCCTTAAGAGGTTTAGGGTAAACAAAAACAAAGGTTGTATATATACATATAATTTACATTTGAATAAATATTTTTATAAAAACAAAAGGGAAAACAAAATCATTTAAAAATATAAAAAATAGAAGCCCACCGGTATCGGGAACAGGGTCCAAACTACCGGTGGTCAGGGCTCCTGAGAGGAATCTCCTAACGATACGCGCCGCGTCTAGAAGTACCGCTTTCTGGATCAAGACCTTGATCCAGCTGCCTAACGAGAGCCTCCTTAGTTGTTGGTCGATGCTCTTGGCTATTATGCCATTGGCCGTCACGACTATCGGTACATTATCATTATCCATAAGCATAAAATCTTGACCCATTTGCAAACGGTGTGGTCGGACTACAGGTTCCAGTACCTCGTCACGGTATTTTGCATCAGTTAAGTTGCCGTGAACCCAAACGGAGTCGGTTCACCCGCCTAGACGTACCATTATTGTTCCACCTTAGTATTGATGGACTTCCAGGGGATTTCGCAGGCGTCTCTCACGTCCAAGTGTTCGCCAAACACGTATTCTTCGTGAATCTGGATGAAAGCCGAACCGAGATTCATCAGAGAATAACACTCTAGCCCATTGGCGATCGTTCCAAGCCAAATGTTCATTTGCCCATTGTAATCGTCGTCCGCGATTGCCTCGTCGCGTCGTAGTGCTGGCATCCGAAGTGGTCTACAAGCTTGAAGGTTGACTTCGTGCAATCTCCTCCTTACAGTTCGATCGCCCACCAGCACCTGGTGCTCCAACTGTAACTTCAAAACCAATTGCCTAGCTGTACCGGTAGGTTGTCTTTTTGCCGTTGATTGTAAAAATCAGCCTTGTCTTGCGGTCGAAATTCGTATATTCCCAGTGTGCCGCTCAGCCACCTTCCGTCGACCGTCCCCGTAGTGAGACCACACTCTTGATTTGACGCTTTGACTGGTGCCAATGGCATCACCAACATTGCACTGGATATTGCCCGCTTCCATCATGCCTATTACTCTCAACATTTCTTCTCTGGTTATATGTCGGCGTTCCATGGTAAAGGAAAAACCAACAGTATGAATTTAATTATCAAACTATGAAAAAAATAACATGTGTGCAATTCACACGTGGCAGAAGTGAAACCTTCAAAAATGTTGGTTTTAAGATAATGAGACGAATGTAAAATTTCGGGAAAAGGATAATTGTAGGTTTTGTACCGGTAGGTTGTCTTTTTGCCGTTGATTGTAAAAATCAGCCTTGTCTTGCGGTCGAAATTCGTATATTCCCAGTGTGCCGCTCAGCCACCTTCCGTCGACCGTCCCCGTAGTGAGACCACACTCTTGATTTGACGCTTTGACTGGTGCCAATGGCATCACCAACATTGCACTGGATATTGCCCGCTTCCATCATGCCTATTACTCTCAACATTTCTTCTCTGGTTATATGTCGGCGTTCCATGGTAAAGGAAAAACCAACAGTATGAATTTAATTATCAAACTATGAAAAAAATAACATGTGTGCAATTCACACGTGGCAGAAGTGAAACCTTCAAAAATGTTGGTTTTAAGATAATGAGACGAATGTAAAATTTCGGGAAAAGGATAATTGTAGGTTTTAATAATGATCATAGTGATACAAAGTTTGATAATTATTTTACATTTTGTTGTGATGCCTTTTCTCAAGCTTTGTACTACGCATGCGCGCACAAACGTACAACGCTGAGGCCCAAGCAAACTCCCACTATGCCTTGGTAAACACGAGTGGAGGGGGTACGAAGCAGAGCACAAAGAGAACCACGAATATAAGAAACACTGTATAATGCTTCCTATCTCATTTTCTCCCACGTTAAATCTTATAAAATGTGTCTCTTTTTTAACCGACTTCGATTGTTTACTTGATTGTTGTCTTTGATTGTTAACTTTTTTACAAAAAAGAAACAATCGACTTCCAAAAAAACCACTACATAGTGAAAAATAAAAGGACATGGATAAAGTCTGGCCCAGCACGGACAAAGACTAAAGGCTTGTGCAGACCAGCGCGACTTGTCGCGCGACGCGACACCGGTTATTGTTATACTGTGAAGTTTTCTTAGAAATTGTATTGACAAGTCGCGCTGGTCGGCACAAGCCTTTAACAACTTCGCTGCCGAGCCCGCGCTGGCGCGGGCTAGGCTCAGTACATTTTCTATGAGTCAGTGTGCAGCCGGCACTGCGTTTGACTTGTTGTGTTTACGTTGGCACTGCGATTGATTTTTTTACGATTCAAACAAAGTTAACGGTTTCTAAATCGTGCCACGTGTTTTTATTTTGCAGCTAGAGGCCGTGAGGGCACGACATTTGCAAAAAAGAAGGACACGGTGGCAAGCCGGGCAAATCTCCATCGTATGCTCTACCGTGTCCTCCGGGCGATCCACACAGTGGTGACACCCGGGCGTTTCCTCCCGCCTTATGCGGAACAGGAACCTCCCGAAACAACCGTGTCCGGTGAGGACCTGTGTCAGGCGGAAGGTGAGGACGCCGTGGCGCCTCTCTAGCCACTCCTCAAAGAGGGGACTTATCGCCTCAATTGTGGCGTGCCCAGCAATAAGTTACGACAATCACACTCTCCATGACGCCGGACCCTTGTGGGTTGAAATTAAAAAAGACAACGATTTACGTTGTATAGTTTCCAACCATAAGCCGAAATATTTGTGATTTTAACTTAAAAAATAAAGAACATTAATTTAAATCAAAAAATCATCCCGCTTTTCACCCCCTTAAGGGTTGAAATTCTAACAACACCATTGCGGTAGCTTCCAACCATAAGCCTAGATAGTAAATTTTGTGATTTTTCTTAGAAAATTAAGGACTTTTCAACTTCATCCCCCTATTTAACCCTTTGGGATGGAATTATCAAAAACGCTGAGACACGTATAAATTAATTTTCAATCGTTAGCCTAAACACAAAATTTGAAGATCCTAACTTCAAAACTGACGGACTTTCATACAAACTTCCATCCCCTATTTTACCCCTTTAGGGGTGGAATTCCCAAAAATCCTTTCTTAGTGGATACTTACTCTTCACAAAGAACACACCCTCCAAGTCTCTAGGTACAGCGGTTTGGGCTGTGTGTTGATATATCACCCAGTCAGTCAGCCAGTCAGTCAGTCAGTCAGTTTACCATTTTATATATATAGATTAAGTTCTGTTTACGTTTAGTTTTTTATTTCGGCCTGAGTATAGTTCTCGATGATTTTGTTTGGTATATTGGCGTGTGCTAGCTAACATATGGCTAATAATTTAAATTATGGTTTGTGTTGCGTAATGTAAATTATTTTGAATACTATTGTATAGAATCTTTTTTTTTTGTTCTTCTAACTGAACAGACAGCTGTGCTGCTGGGGAGTTTGCTGCGCCACTTCTTCTTCCCAGCTAATGCACTAGGAAGTGGTGAAGGGTGGGCGTTTTAGGGGACTGTCGTATGTAATTTTGACGTTCGAAAAGTGCTGATTCTTAGCCTAGTTTGAATAAATGACTTTTGAATTTTGAATATATTGAAAAAGTTGCAAACGTGCAACAAATTCGAAGAGATAAAAGATTTTTGAATTGTTTCGACAAAACAAACGAACTAAAATTTCCGGAGAGGATTTTTGTTGTTCTGGAATCAGACAGTACAATGCGAAGAAACCCCATAAATGGCATTATTTGAATTATGTCTTGAGCGGAGTCAGTGGATTCAGCTATGATTTTGAATTATTCGGAGGAAAATCCCCTAATCAGCCAGAAAACTGCCCTGATCTTGGAGTGTTAGGAAATGTGGTACAAAGACTATTGGAGACTGTCTCAGACAATTTGAATCATAAGATTTTTGTAGATAACTGGTACACTAGTTTGCAGCTAATGGCAAACTTGCACAAAAGAGGTTTTCTGCCATTAGGCACAATACAACTAAGAAGAGCTCCAAATATAAATACAGGGTGTCGGTGACGCGAAGCCGGTTACCATGGATTCAGTACATGATTGTGAACCCCATTGCATTGAAATTTTTCGTCGGTTATTTAAAAAAAATACAGCTGCTCCATACATTTTGACCGCGTAGGTATTGCACTTTTCTATGAAACAGCTGTTTTTTTTTTAAATAACCGACGAAAAATTTCAATGTCAAAGTCAAAAAAGTTTATTGCGAACTAAGTGTACAATGCTGGTGTTATCTTATGTTAGTACTTGCGACTTAGCATCCTTTTACAAGCATTGCAATTATCATTCGCCTGCCCTTATCATCCTTAATTAGCATGCATGCAATGGGGTTCAGAATCATGTACTGAATCCATGGTAACCGGCTTCGCGTCGATGTCCCTGACACCCCGTATATCTAAAAAAGCTTTAGGAAAGAAAGAACGAGGTTATTGCTCCGAAAAAAGTGTTACTGTTGATGACGTTCAGCTATCAGTCACCAATTGGGTCGACAATAGAAATTAATTTCACATTCACATTAAATAACAAAAGACAATAAGCAGTCGGTTTGTGTTCATCCTACATAGGCAAGGAACCAATGAGAGTTGTAAAAAGATATTCCAAAAAACAAAAGTGTAGAGTTGATGTTCCTTGCCCAAAAGCAGTAACTATTTATAACAAATACATGGGTGATGTTGATTTACTAGATGCCATGTTAGGCTTCTATAGGATCAAAATCCGCAGTAAAAAATGGTACCACCGCCTGTTCTTCCATTTCATTGATCTCTGTTGCGTGAGTAGTTGGTAACTATGGCGAAGAATCATGAAATAGAAAGGTGAAGATATTTACATTCCATTGCTTAACTTCAAGTTAGTCATAGCAGACGTATTAATGCACAAAGACTCAAAAGTATTTACTCTGACTACACGCAAACGAGGACGACCACTGAATCAAGATGTTGAGGCAATCAAAAAGGGGCGATCAAGGTGACGCATAGAACTACCTCCAATGGAAGTCGCTGGAGACGGCTTCAACCACTGGCCCGATTGAAAAACCGATTGCCAAAGATGTAAAATAGAAGGATGCCAACAGAAATCCCAAGTGATGTGCGAAAAGTGTGGTTGCTATCTTTGTTTCAACAAAGATCGTAACTGTTTAAAAAACTTTACAATGCATTTGCTCGAAAAGAGCCTTTTCCAAGCAGTAAATTAGTGCGGAAAGTGTCACTTTTTTTCACTAGTGCTTTTTACTTTTCTGTTTTTTTTTTAAATTTTTGTGGCCGTCGTCAGCCCGTTGCAAAGAGTTTTGATTATTTGAGAAAAGTTTTATATATCATAATTTTTAATGACATTTATATTTTTTCCAAAGGATTTAAAAAATCCATTCGGTAAAGGGCATACACAGAGGCGAAAATTTATCGTGATATGATTAATTTAATTTTGCCGCCTCAGTAATTCTTTTTTTTTTTTTATTTGAATTTAGAATACAGAAGAGATAATTGTGCCAGGAACAAATCGACGTTTAAATTACTTTTAAAGTTATGATACTAAACCTGAAATATCCCTAGACAGTGTTGATGTGTGTATTTGTGGAATGTGGTGTTTTACAACAAACTAACCTTAACAATCAACCAAATAACAAGTGTCAGTGACTCAATGACAATGCCTGCAATGCTTACGGCACTTAACCCGGGCCGTGGCAGCGCCACTATTAGGCCGCTAGCGGCACTTTATCCGGGCACTGCAAACTTTTATTTGTCAGAGACAAAAATCATCTACGATTGCTTGTTGCGTCAAACAGATTCATGCAATGGTAAGAGGGTATCGAGTATCGGCGGCGGTCTGCACAAAGAAATCAAAGCCATCACAAAGTCTAAAAAAGTCAAAGACAAATAATTTATTTAAATTAGGCACATTAAAGGCACTTAATCGTCAAAATTTACAAAAAAAAAAAACTAGTCGCCCCTTCTAAAAGGTAGTTTTCGTATGTAGAAGAATGGGCAAGAAACTCCACCGTTGCTCATTTAAAATATTTTACAATATTTTGTATACAGGGTGTCAGGGATATCGACGCGGAAACTGTTACCTTGGATCAATTATTGCCATGGATCCAGTACATGATTCTAAAGGCCCCTGTATTGAAATTTTTCGCCGGTAATTTTTTTTAAATCTGCAGTTTCATAGAAAAGTTCAATACCTAACGCGGTCAAAATCTATGGACAGTTTTTTTTTATGACCGACGAAAAATGTCATCGCTGGGGCGTTCAGAATATGAACTGAATCCATGGCAACGGTTTTCGCGTCGATGTCCCTGCCAACCTGTATGGCGTAGGACGACTTGACAGTTCGAATCCTCGCGAAAATCCCAGGGACCCCGTGAAAACGCGGACAATCAAAAAACGGTGAAAACATACTTGCGAGCAACTGGGTGAAATAGGTTAGGTTAGAACTGTAACCAACCTCGCGCGAACCGAGCGAGGGATGAGAGCGGTGCCGCGGTAGCGGCCGGCGACCGCTACTTCCAAGTTGCTGGCAGAAATATCCCCACACCACTCTCCAACTATCCGCGCCCTCGCAAAATCCCTAGGATCCCCGCGTAAACTCGAATCATCAAACCATCCCACGACATAATACATTAATATGTATTATATTTATAAATAATATTATAATATGTATTATATATATAAATAATATTATAATATGTATTATATGTGAAGAAGATGCGATGCAGCTAGAATAAAATTACTATACTACAATAGGTAAAAAAAAGAAACGGAAACCAAAACAAGAATTAAAACGTTGAAGTCATTTATAACGATGTGGTAGTTTAATAAAAGTGATCATTGTTCGGTTGCGTGCTATAAGCCGGCGGAGTGCCGGCTAGTTAATTAGGTGCAGGGCGACTGGCGAGGGTGCGCCGCCGCCCGCGCCGCCGGTGTCCCGACTGTCCCGAGTGGCCGAGCGTCGCTCACGACTCGTTCCCCCATTCGGAACAACGAACGAACAGAAGGACCACTTCAGACCACTTGTAACAACGGCTTGTAAGGACCTCGGACAGTTAGTTACGGACCAAACGAAAAGGGATAGTCTTCTTTCAATTGGCGGCTCGTTTTTAAAAGCTTATTAAACCGAACACTGGAACTGCTCCAACTGCTCTTCGTTCAACTTATTTTGTATTGTACAATAGTGTGGTAACTTTAAGATGGGATGACTTTTTCCGTTCCGCTTCACGCCCTCTGTACTGCGTTCCGGGCGGTGTATGCACACACTAGTGTTTCTTCGCTGTGGGCAGAGGGCAGCAGCAGACGGCTCCGCCATGGCGCGTGGCGGGCTGGCGGCCAGGCGGTGGAGGCTAAATATAGCGCCGGCGCCGCCCGCCTCTGATTCACACATAGCACGACACCAACGGCTGTGCCCAAACACGATCTTTAGCGCATCTTTAAGTTGAAAACTAAAACCCGACTACTGAAAAATCACGCTCTAAAACGTACGAAACAAGAAAATATTTCAGACGGAAATCAAGACATAGGTACAAAAATGGTCAAGGTACAGCCGTCGTCGCATGCAGTTATAATTCTGTAGGCATGCGACCTCGGGTTTACCTTGACCATTCCTCACGAGGGCGCCATATTGAATTTAATGTGACATCACATAGCCTATAACCAGTGGACGGTCAAGACGCTTCCAATGATACCTCATTTGTCATCTAATCTAATTCACAAAATTATGGTTACTTATGTTCAGAGTGTCGGAAACTAACTTGACATGAATCAGCATGCGTAAGCTCTACGAGCTACATCGATCAACACGTCAATACCTAGTGCTACATCACGATCTACTTCACTACGTTGTGATATCTCCAAGCGGCCGACTGACTGCCACTGAAGGGGAGCCAGGGAAAACGATATTATTTTGAGCCTTCAGTCAACAGTCAAATGCAGAGAAGTTTATCGTTTTAACATAAATATCCTTATTAGAAGCGTCTCTAAAGTTACGTAGACAGTCTTTGTAATTGCTATAAGGAAGTCCAGGCTATTAATCATACTACAGTACTGAAAAGGCTACAGTTTCGGTCAAAAACAATAGCAGTGCGATTTATTCAAATGCTGCACGGTGACGCGCGGCCATTATATAGTATTGTAATTGCTGTCCTCCATGTTATGAGGCTACTTATTATCCATTCATTTTCACCGAAGCACTTAGCTACCTGTTCCCAATAATAATAGCGTACGTGTAATAAGTTTGAATTCTCACTTCCAATCGACTAGTTACTACGATGGACCACCTCGAGGTTGTTAGAAGTTGGCCACAAAAGCAATCAGTGCAGATAATGCCTGCTGTATTAATAGTAATAACGTCACGTCATGTAAAAGATCGCGTCATGGACATTTCTAGCATTTTCCCTGAAGAGCCACAAAATATTCACGTATTCAAAACACAATAATAATTCTCAATCGATGATGACGGTGGCGTGAACCTCGTATACTTAGTATACGAACTGCCGAACAGTGAATTACAAGTATAGGCTTGAAAATGTTACGTTGTAGGCCGTTGTACCATCAATAATCATCGCGGTTCCGAGTCCCGGTCATCGACTGAACCACGACCTGAAGCGAGAGGTTACCCGCTGCATCGACCGCCGCGACGAGATCACGGCGCTGTACTGCCCAGGCTGGGCACTCGTCCAGGGTGTGATACGACGTGTCGTCGAGGCAGTTAAAGCCTCGAGCAGACTGGCGCGACGCAACACCGGTAATTGTTCTACCGTGAAGTTTTCTTAGAGTCGCGTCGCGTCAATCATGACGAGTCTTTACACACGGTGCAGCGGTGGTGGCAACCGGGCGTAGGCTCTCGGCCTATTCGACATAGACGGAAAGTTAAACCTTGAGCGGGCTAGTGGGGCGGGGGACTAGGTGAAATATCTCCTGCCACAAGGAGGAGCGGGCCTCCCACAAGTCGCACAACATCAGCAGCATCGAATCCTGTAAAGGACTCGACGATTTAAGGAAGCTGTAGAGGCTTTATTTACGAGTATAATCGTTGCGTTGGTTTTGGGCGCCATGTAGTGGGAGTCTAGCCTCTACTCTAGACAGTCCAGTGTCTAGTATCAGACTCCTGTCTGTTTCGCCACTGCGTATGCAACACCTTCATGCATAGAACGCGGTAGTAATAAAAGCTTGTTAAAACATAGGTACTTAACCCTTTTTGTGATTGAGTAATAACTACGGTACTTAAAATTAAAATAATGAATTTATAAAACAGTCAAAAATGTACAGTTTGTCGAGTTCACAGCGTAAGTTTAGTAGCTAGTGTGTTCGTGGTTCGTTTAAATTCAGTAACAACGAAGCAGCAGTTGCGCACCACATGTGGCGTGTATGTGTATATAGATGAGTACGTGTACTATCGAAGAAGTTCATATCTAAGTAGTTTGAAAACAAAATCCTGTGAACACGATGACCACATCTGTTACCGCCCCGGTTCTATAGCGGCCGAGCGCTGCAAGCAGAAATAGTCCTTACGGTGTATAGATATGAACTTCTTCGATGGTACGTACCGCGGCTGCGTTGTTTGTGCTGCTATCAGCAGGCACGGCGCACCACACGATACACGCCTATGTCACTGCATTTGTGTCATTTTGTGTGCTTCCTACAATCCTACTAGTCCCTAAATCACTTTTTTTTTCTAACTTAGTACGGTATTATGTAGCAGGCCATAGAACATTGTGAACATAATTCATGTAAAGATGTATAAAACAATGCAGCTCGGTTCTACTTAGTTTTTTTTTTTTTTTTAATGAAGTAATACTTACATGTTTGAAATATATTTTATTAACAAATCATGTGTTCGACGGTTATTTGTTGATAATATTAGTGGAAGCATGTAGCTCCCAAGGGGTAGCCGCCGCATGTCACCGCGCAAGACTGTGACAGTTTTAGGTCGCGACTGGGCAAGGGCTGATCCACGGGTGGGGGGTCATTCCCCCCCCCCCCCCTCTGGGATGGATCTAGGTCGACCACTGATATTTTTTATAATCTCATTGATTTTAATAAAATAACACGCGAACGACACGCATAATATGACTATGGGCTGTTATTATAATTAGGCTTGTGTTTAAACGCCTACCAGAAAGATACCTAAGTATATTACTACCAAAAAAATCGAAATACCTGCCAGAATGGATAAATGCTCACCAAATTGTGTTTCCTAGAGTATTGTAGAAATTAACCTATTTTCCTTTTTATTCTATGCCATAAAGATTTATAAACGCCTTTATAGTTAATTTCAGAGCAAATATTTTGTAATATCGCTAACTAGATGTTACCAATATTTTATTTCACGACTTTCAATTTAGTCAAGACCAAGGAGTCTTTCCGGATCTCATGAAAAGTAGTTCCTTTGTTCAAATCCGGTGATAGTAAGGAACCCAACAATTCGGTATGTAAAGTAAAAATGTTTTACGTTGATTCCAAAACCATTTCGAGCTTTTAGGTTTCTTAACCTTATTTTTCTATTTTTGGCGCTTAAAATTATAAGATGGAGTTTATTTTAACATAAACACATAAAACCACTTGACTTTCATATGACCTCCAAATGACGTCAAAACACCGGAAGTTACGTACTACTCCATGATAAAAAAATCGGGTTATTCCACAAATCCCCATTGGCAATCCCCATCAATGGGGATTTGTGAACTTTCTTGTCCCCAGATCCCCATCTAAATACCCTACGTATACGTTCGTTTTTTATTTATTAAAACGCTCATAACAGCTATATGATAAAATAGTTTTCTGTAATGATGAAACAGTGACGCATAATGCATATAAAGCAAAAATCTATTACGAATGTCTTCAAATATGTGTATCTCGATGCCTCAAGAAGTGGGAGAGATTTTATGAAACAATCACGAGATATTCTTTTTTTTAGTTAATTACCCCGCTGGACCTACGTATTAATAATAATTGTCTATGTCACTTTGTTAGGAAAATAGGTTATGAGTCCTTACGTAGGTTGCGGTAACATTCTGGGATCCGATTTCGAGGGTTCTTTTTTTATTTGAAAGGTAGGTAGGTAACTTCAAGTTGGTCTCATTAAAATTTGGTGAATATCTGAGGAGGATGCAGTAGATTGCTCACTTTTAGATTTCTACCAGTGAAATCGGCCCTTTAATTACTAGGTAGGGATTGATGAAGCACCCGGGACCACCTTCTCATCTCAAAATTTGAAAATTCTGAAAATAATGTTCTGAATTCTCTAAAACTTTTTACAATAAGATGGCTGGATGGACACTGTGCACCGCTATATCAAGCTGTCGTTATCGTTCGCCAAATGGTGATTGAGCTTTGTTAGGTGTAAAGTAGCTTCGAAAATAAAGTCACGTGTTTAACAGATAGCAGGTAGTTGGTTAGTTGTGGGTTAGTTGATTTCTGTTTAATTATCGTCTTGCCACCATATGCTTTTTAGTGACCTACAGCCGTAGTCGGGTTTATTTTAAGTTGGATAGGTATAGGATTTTAATCTGACGTGGTTATTTTCACTAATAAAGTTATTTAAAACGGGATTTATACCATGTTTTTTGTTTGAAAAACACAAATATCCAATTTTAAATCATTTTAGTGGTATATTAATTGTTGCAAAAAGTTTGTGCTCGCGAGGTCTACTGTTTGCAGAACTACTAGTTTTTAAACCGATGGGGATTTGTGATCTTTTTGTGCACAAATCCCTATTGATGGAGATTTGTGGACAAAACATTCACAAATCCCCATTGATGGGGATTGTCAATGGGGATTAGTGGAATAACCCAAAAAATCAAGTCATATAATGTCAACTTTAGAGATGACCATAATTAAAATGCGAAAATCAAACATTGAAAATCAATTCACACAAAATATTAAATCTTGAATGATCGTTAACCAATAGAACGATAGCTTAAAGAAAATCCATTCCCTGGAAACAGTAATCTTTATAAAAATCATTCGAAATATTTTGTAACTGGTATTAAAGGTGTTAGAAACTTGCAAAAATAAATGTTATTTGTTGATTAGTTTGATAAATAGTTTAGAAAGAAATCATTCACAGTCGTGCACGGATAGTAGGTATCTACTTATCTACCATGTGGTAGTTATGTAGATACCTACTATCCGTCTTCATTCGACAAGACTAATGAACTCGGATGTTCAACGACAAGCAAGGACAGATTAGTAATAAAAAAATAGTAAATATGTATAATCGATTAAAAGTAATCGAGTTACTAATTTCATATTGATATACGTAAAATTTCAATTATGTCGCTCATTCCCACCTCTAATTTCATGTGTCCATCAACTAACTGTCAAGTGTCATGTAGAGATGGGTTGTAACAGGTATCTGATATCACTGTTACTGTTACAGAAAAATAACAGATCCAAACATCGGTTTTGAAATAACTGCCTGTTATTTTTGTATGGACGATAAATACGTATTTAAATCTCAATTGATTATCTTCCTTAGTTTATTTCGTTTAAAGGCGAAAATCGAATCTGAAGTTTTGACTAGGAAGGACGGGGTAATGTGAAATTATAGAATTACGTTTATTTATAATTTTTTTTAGTCATCCGGTTACACTGGAAACCGACCCCAACATAATTGTAAAAGGCTAGGCAGCTTGTTTGATGAATACACCATAAACACAGAAATGTTTTGGAAAAAAATTAAATTACAATTCACCAGTTCTCTTCCGTTAGAAAGCAGTGAAAGCAATTAAATTCCTAAATTTCAAAGGTTCAAAATTAAAAAAAAAAGACAACAAACTAACCAGCCAAATTACTTTCAATTGAGTATCATCTTTATTTCTATTAAAATAAAGTCGTACATGCATAGAACCTTTTGCGACCATCCCGTCAAATAAAGGTGATTCACGATCACTGAATTTTTTGGTTGCATCACAAATTTCCATGAGGATAATAATATACAATTAAAGTAAGTAAAAAAGTATTTTTATGAAAAAAAATAACAAAAAAACAGGGTTGATAAAAATCATGACTTTTATAAAAAAAACAAAATAATCGGATTTATTTGATTTAAATCGGATTAATTTGATTTAAATCGGATTTTTTTGATTATTTCTGTCACGCATGTCTCTAAATGTTTTTTTCATTCTCGGTACTAAGCCCATTAATTCCTTCTTACAACGTTTACACACCGCTTTGTTAAACTTGCCGCAAGTGGACTTTTTTTCATCCATATAAACCCAAACAGCATCTTTTTTCATTAATCAATCACGAATGACCGCGCCAAAGACTAGACGGACGGATTCAGTCACGAGTTAAAACGGAGAATCTCCGAACGGTGTAGTTAGACAGCATTGGACACGTGTGTGCGCCGTAGTTTATGTCGGGGGAAGTCCCTTGACATATTTTGGCTGATTTGGTCGAAGTAAAACAATTTAGATTTAAATCATTGATTTTTATAAAAAAATCACTTGATTTTAATCGCGATTTAAATCACTGATTTTAATCAAATGATTTAAATCATATCAACCCTGCAAAAAAACCAAGTAAATTACTCTCAATATAATTGAATAACATCTTTATTGGTTAAACAAAAATATCGTAAATACCTGGAATATTTTGCGATTAATTCCGTCAAACCAAAGATAATAAAGACATTCGGATACGATCACAATTTTTTTTGATTGCCGTAAAGTAAAATATTATAAAACACAGCCGTGGTAACTGTCTGTGGGGGGATTGCTACGAGTATTTTCAGTAACAGATAAGTTATATTATTAGGAACGTTATTTGTTATTTTTTTATATTTGTTACGATAAATATGCCTCCTCCCTACCTGTCATGCTTGAAGTTTCTAATGTCAAGCAAAAAGCGTCAAATTTATGATTTTTATTATTGTGTTATAAGTGGCAAAGATCATATGCTATTCAGCCTACGCAACTACGTTATGACGTCAGCATGAACAAAACTTTAAAAATATATAAAAAAATAACTACAGCTTGGAATAACAAAATATTGAAATGAGTTGCTTAAAATAACTAAATCTATCAATTAAAAATATTAAAAAAATACCTGAAAAAATACTTTACATACCAAATTATAGGCCTGTGTCAATTCTGCCAGTTCTCAGCAAGGTGTTTGAAAAGTTGATGCTCAATCAAATGTTACGTCACTTTAATAAAAATTCCATCTTTCATGAACAACAGTACGGTTTCACCAAAGGGCGTTGTACCACTGACGCCGGTGTCACCCTCATAAAGAACATTTTTAACGCCTAAAGAAGCACAAGATGCAATTGGAATCTTTTGCGACCTCTCGAAGGCGTTCGATTGCGTAGACCATGAAACACTTCTGCTGAAACTGGAGCACTATGGGATTAGAAATACAGCTCTTGATTTACTAAGATCATACCTGAAAGATAGAAAAGTTCAAGTTCAAGTAAACGGCGTAAACTCATTGGGGTCTGAAATGGCAATGGGCGTTCCTCAGGGTTCGATTTTGGGTCCATTCCTCTTTTTAGTTTATATTAATGATTTACTTCAAAATCAACCGAAGATGGTGTTATTTGCAGATGACACATCGTTTATCTTTAAAATAAACCGACGGTCACAAAATCTTGACGACGTTAACAGCTCTATTCTTTAAGTCCAAGATTGGTTTACGGTAAATAATTTGGTACTAAATTAAAAAAAAACAAATGCATTAGATTTAAATTACCCAATGTTAGAAGTAGCGAATGTGACATCATATTGAATGGAGAAAAACTAGAATTTATTAAAAAAAAAAAAAAAAAAATTTAATTCGAACACACGTGATTCATATTTTGTTAGTAATACTTATAAAACTATGTTAGTAACACTTCTAATTAAAATAAATAAAACACACCAAAATAAAACAGAAACAACAACTAGTTTAAAAACCTATAACTATATCCGCTTCCCGCTGCACCAGACCTGCAACTGTGCATACGGGTCCAGTGCCCCAGGAACGGGCAATCAGGCTTATTTACTATCACCGTTAGAATGCTGTTGGTGCTCCCCCGAATCCTCCGCATCAGGGATGCTGTTCTTTTGCGCATAATAGCATGAAAGCTATCTGTATCTGCTTCAGCAAACATGCCCGATGCGCTACAGAACCGCGGGAGCCCCAACAGCACCCTAAAAGCGTTGTTATACTGTACGCGGAGAACGTTGTAGGCCCTCTGAGTATGTCTAACCCACAGGCTGCACGTGTAAAACGACTGGCAAAACGCCTTGAAACGAGTGAGTTTCACTTCTCTAGTACATCGTGCAAACCTACGGGCCAGCATATTACATCGGATCGACAACGCTCTCCGCTCCCTTTCTATGTCACTATCATCATTTAAGTCCTCATTTAATATGTGGCCAAGGTACTTAAAATGTGATACTCTATTTAGTGGTACACCATATAGAAACACCGGAGGAACTTGCTCTGTCCTAGGCTTTTTAGTACCTGCCCTAAACACCACAAGCTCACTCCTCCGTACATTGTACAATAAACCATGAGACGTGGCGTATCTCTCACATATGTCGAGCAACCGTCTGAGTCCATCAATCGAGGGACTCAGCAGCACCATATCATCTGCATAACTTATACTATTAATACTTTTCCCATCAATCGAGCATCCAATACCAGTGCTGCTGAGCTCCTCGATCAACTTATTGACGTAAAGACTGAAGAGCGCCGGGGAAGTCAAACCTCCCTGTCTCACCCCACACTCCAACCCATACGCTCCAGACAAAGCACCCGACCATCTGACCTGGTTGATTTGGTGGTCAAACGGTTTTCCTAGGAACCACGCTAGGCGAGAAATTACAATGGCGACCTCATATAACATCTCTTGCGGGGCGGTTAAGCTCGGCCGCTTTTGCTGTTAGAAAGATAAGACAGTTAACAGATTTATAAACCGCGCGTTTGGTCTATTTTAGCTACTTCCAGAGTCGTATGGCATTTTACTGTGGGTTCGGGCTGCTGACATTGAATCCATCTTTATTTTACAAAAGAGAGCTGTCAGAGCCATTTATAATCTACATCATCGCCAATCTCTCAGGGAACTATTTAAAAGGATTAATATTATGACAGTACCTTGCCAATTCATTTATATGAAAATAAGTATGTAAGAAAAAATCTACATAATTTTAATAAAATAAGTGACAATTTTTACACTAGAAATAAAGATAAAATAGATCAACCATTTTTCAGATTATCTAAAGTACATACATCTTTTATGGGGATTTTTATGTTAAATGTTACAATAAAATACCTTGTAATATTTTTTAAACGATTTTTTTTATAATATCACTTATACACTAATATCACACACATGAGTTCACGATAGTATTCAATCAATATGTTATGCTACTAATAGGATTTGGATGAAGCAGTTTATAACCTGGATAAACACATAGGATACATTTTATCCCTGTAGTACGTTTCCATGGGATAATTTCCGACTTCCACGCGAGTTAAAAGCTAGTATAATAATAATGTGATACAAGTATGACTATTATAAAAAAAATTGTTTGTATGTAAAATATCTTTTAACTCCGTTTTATATCCGTTAAATCGTTTCTATTTTGATTAAGTTTTATATTCGATGGCTTTGCTGGCACCGACCTCAAAAAAAATTGTGGACCCAAATTTGTTTCGTACCTACTTTTGATTTCGTTTTGTTGGTTAATTTCGTGTAGATATAAAAATATTATTTCATAATTTTGAGTTAATTTCTTTCGAAGTCTGTAATTTTTTTTTAAATTACTTTTTCATTTGTTTCTTTTGTTTCGTTTCGACTCAATCTTTTTTTTTAATGATTGTAATGAAAAATCTAAAGTCTAGCAGCTTTCGTTTTTTTCCTTTTGATTTCAATTTAATCTTAATTTTATTTGTAAATGCCTATTTTGTTATGAGTCTAGAAATAAATTATTGGAATTTTCTCAGAAATGGCTATGGAAACATAATGCATCCAAACATTTGTCACTAAGCGAGGCTCTCTCTGGTACACAATGCTCCTGCGGCTGAAAAAGCTGTTCGGATTCTACTGACGTGGGAACAATTGACAGTAAGCAATTGTAAATTTTAGAAATATATTTTCCATTTAAGCCACCTTATTCAAAGAAAGCCATTTCGATTTACTTATACTTAAATCTAATGGGCAGTTTACCGGTAAAATGAAAACCGGTATTGCATACCCTAATATGTATGTATGTTCATCCGTTCCCTCGTAACTTCTAAACTGCTCATCATAATTTGACAAATGAGGTATCGTTGGAAGCGACTTGATCGTCGGTAACACACGTAAAATTAAATATATCATACTATACCTAATAATGCATAAAACTTGATATTTTGTCAAGTTGTAGAAACTGTGAGAAACAGGGGCGCGCCGCTCATTTGTAAATAATTATGTACCGTAGTATTTAAATTATACTAGCTTTTGCCCGCGGCGTCGCCCGCGTGGTGGTCGGAAAATACAGCACGGGTACGTCCTACCGGGATTACATACCTAATAGCCGAGGAAAAGTCATTGACTCCTACCGCTACGACTGCGTTGTCGTCAACCATAATTATTTTGTTACGCGTAATTTTGAATCTATGATATCTTTTGAAGTATTAATTTTAGTGATATGATGTCATGGCATATTTTAATCTAAATTAAATGACCAATTTAAATAACATATTTTATTGGATAAGGATTATAATTATAATACCGGTCAAAATAGCTTCGGAAATAACAAAGAAATTTTTATCAAATTCTGAAAGATAAAAATGGTTACTGTAGGTCATCCAAGATAGACATGTGCTATCGCGGACTTTTTTGTTGAACTTTTTAAGATCTACAATTCTGCAGAACATAAATTTGATGTATCTCTTACGGCTTATGCGGCGCACGCCAGTGAAGCTCCCAGTCGGCCATGTTTTTTTCCGACATCTTCAACAATAATCGTCATAATTCAGCAAATTTACACAAAACCTTAATTAATTATACACAAAAACCTTCCGCATGAATCACTCCGTCCATTGGTGAAAACCGTTTGAAAATCCGTTCGGTAGTTTTTGAGTTTATCGCGTTCAGACATACAGAGTATACAGACCAGACGAGGCTGGGGACTTTGTTTTATTTATAATGTATGTTTGTTTTATTTATGATTTGCCATCGACACGCTAGGAAGTACCGTAGTTGAAGAACGTTATGAATAAATCAAAGGGTTACAATAAACATTTTGTTTACGTCATTACTGTAACACTTTTGCTTCTATAATTAGTGAAGGAAAATAGATAAAACAATGCACTTTAACCAGAACGAATCTAACTATCAGTAAATAATGTGTTAGACACTCACGATGGCGCATGGCGGTCGCTTCAGACAGACAGATTGCCAGTTACCCGGTACTGCCACAGAATAAATAATAGTACTAGTGTGTACTGCTTACTACGTTCATTACAAACATTAGCCTTAGGGAATATGCATGTATTTTTTTATTCGATCTAGTTTACAATTTTACATCGCCAAATAATAGTAAAAAAAAATCAACGCCAAAAAAGCAATTCGAAGTAAGTACTTAAGTAAAAAACCTAAGAAAAATTGAATTTCGCGGGCTACCTTAGCACATCCCCCTTAATTTCTTGTACGCCTAATGGCTTGGTTAATTTTATATCTGAGGGATACAGTGGCAGGGCAACAGATGCTATGATTGTTGAAGATTGTGGTTTTAGTTGAGTGTTTACCTCCTAAAACAGCAGTTATGTATGGCAGACAAAGACTTATCTTATTTGCTAAGAAAAAAGGATTGTACTTACACTTATAAGATTCCTTTCTGTTTACAAGTCTACTCCTAGTTAAAATAAGATGTAAAACAGTCAAAGAGAATACCAGCATTAAGAATTCATGTAGAACGTGTTATACATCGATTAAGAGAATTTATCATGTTACTACCTCTTGCTTGTGTTGACCACAACTGTACACAACTTAATGCCTATTGTAGATGATACTATTAGTAGATTGAGCGCTTATCCTAAAAGTTGGCAATGTCACAAAATAATATACTTAACTATCAATATTTACCTGCTTTGATTAATTTGGCAATATTACTGTATGAAAATATGAAATGTGGCTAACTAGTGAACTAAAATATTGATTATGAAATGCAATAATTAATATCGTAACACTGAATATTTCGTTTTGGATGTAGATTATTTGGAAACTTTCCAAATGCCTTTTTTACACCTAAAACGGTTACAACATCTTATTCAGTGTTATAATTGCAATTCATTATTAATATTTTAGTTTGCTAGTTAACCACATTTCATATTTCCATACAGTAATATTGGCAAATTAATCAAAACAGCGAAATATTTGACAATATCTATTTGCGATGTTGCCCGATTTCAGAATAAACGCTCATACCATGCAGGATGTTTTAATAAAAATAGATTAATAAAAAAATTGTTTTATTCGTTTTATATTGTATGTTTATTTTAATAAAAGAGGAAACACGGCATCACACTGAAATAAGGTAAATTTTTCTAGAAGATTTTCACAATATTCCTTGTTGTAGTCTACTTCAATTATAAAAAACACCGACTTCCGTTTTTTTTTTCAATAAGAATCCACACTAGTAGACTGTGGGTCTGCACTGCGCCAACGCAGCCAGGACAATAATATCTTGTTTAAAAGTAAATTATAATCTTAAATATTGATGGAGGCATTATTCTGCAGTACGTACCTACTTAATATAGTTTATCACATTGAGATTCAATGTAAACTAGAGAAGAAACCGCGAACAAAATGTTTGTGCCACACGTCCGGATCTCAAACGTACTTGACGTTTTTGGTGGCAGGTCATGACAAATAATTTATAAAATAACTTTTGAAAATGCCTTCTTGTGTGATGATTTTTTTTCCATCGCTCGTGAAAATCAAATAATGCTTAAAGTCTGACATTTCATCCGAAAAATTACTAGTTTTAAACTCATTTAAAAATAAATAATATATTACAATAGCCATTTTCTGAAAATCAGAGATTATTAAAAATAATCGAAACAGACACGACATAATTATCTTTCCTACCAATGTACCTATCTTATGATGTAAATAATGTCGGTTATCAGATTTGTAATGATCGTCATTTTATGAAAAACGGACCACAGAAATGCGACCCAATTACGACTTTTCTTTCGTGTGCTGTACTTTTTTAATAAAATACGCTTAATTTGTAGGTTTCACGTTTCGACCATTCAAACCGAGAACGATGGATAACAGTTGTGCAAAAAAATCGCAACGAGGAAACGTGTGAACAATCTCACATAATGTTCATCATTAATACAATGGAATTTAGAATAATGTTCTGCACTTACAACTGTTTTAGGTATCAAGTAAGCAGAAGAAGCAGACTGTCGCATCTGCGGTTACGGATGGATTACTCTATGAGAATCTCCTCGCACCGCGCATGCACCGCAGTTGTCAAACTTGGCATACAAGCAGTATTGCCAATTTAGCATTTTATATGCTAAATTTGGCAGATTTTCATTCTGTCTAGCATATTATTTTGTCGTTTAGCTTATAGCATATTAAGGTTTCGGTCGGCCACGGTGCGTTAACCGTGCTAGACCGGTTAACTGAAATGAAAAAAAGAACATGAAACGAACGACTGTTTATGAAAATAAAATATGAACATGAAACGAACAATCTCTTTTGTTTTGGATTGGGATTCCCCTTTAAAACTTTTTCGTTTTGACAGGTGGATACCATAGACAATCAAAATTACTTCTCTTCCTCTTCTTTGTAGGAATGAGGGAGAAAGAACAAATTTAATCAAATCATCACCTATCTAAGTACTAAAGTTAAAACAAATGAAAGTAGAAGCAGTGTCTCTCGAGATATAACGTAATAAGTTTTTATATTTTTTGTTTGTCGTTGTAATGCCTCCTAAGTACAATCAACATTACCGGTCAGAGTGGGAGCAAATGGAACGCGGAGATTGAACGTGTTTTAGTCAAATGAATCTAATCGTTTAGCAGTGAAAACCGCCATTTTATATGTCAGATTTGGCCTGAAGAGGGTAGGAAAGTGTTGTTATTCTTATAAAGTGCCAGATGACGTACTGCGCTGTATAGGTACCAAATAGACTTATGATTCCGACTCTCAGCCATCCACATCTACAGCTACTGTTGATGAAAATCAAGAAGATATCGACTGTTTATTTCAAAACTTGGTGTAATCTTACGTAGAGCTAATCTGTTTATTTTATAATAATTTTGATTAAAATTTTACATTAATTTGGCATTTTATTTTAGCACTTTATTAAAAAATTTGCATATTTTTGGCATTTTTTTAACAGCAGTTTAGCACATTTCGTTTTAGCCTAGTTGGCAACACTGCATCCAAGGGACACATTTTTTGTTCGCGGTGTCTTCTCTAGTTTACATTGATATCAATAATAATAATCATTTATTTCAGGAAATTATTTCCATATTAAACATTACAAATTACATAATAGACATAATATACCAATCAATAAAAAAATCATAATATACAAAAAAATCAATATCAATGGTTAATTATATAAAATATTTGACCCTTATTTGAATCACATGCATATTCCCGAATGAAATACAAAACAAGACGAAGGGCGATGTGGTGTCAGACAGAGAGGGTTCATCGTCAACTAGCCAGCCACACCGAGTTAATGAATAATATTTATATACCTCGTGCGCACAGGCAGCCACTAATTACTTATGCGTAGTGCAATTTTTCCAAGCATGCGTCACCGATTGTGGTACGTCTCTTCGATCATTGCAACACGACGCAAAATGTACAGGTGCACTGAGCCATCCTGTGACTGTAACTCTCTGAGTGATTACTTCCATATCGGTTTTTCAATCACATCTTTTTTTAACCGACTTCCAAAAAGGAGGAGGTTATTATGTTCGACGCGTATGTATGTTTTTTTGTTTTTGTTTGTCCGTCGATTTCTCCGTCAATTGTGGACCGATTTTGAAAATTCTTTTTTTGTTTGAAAGGGTATGCTCTCGGATTGGTCCCATATAAATTTTATTAACTTTGCTGGGATAGTTTTTGAGTAAGCTTCAAGAATACGTATTTTTCCCATTAAGTATAATAGGTGGATGATAATATGATGATAACTTCCTCTGACTTATTTACATAGCAGGTACTGGTATTCGACTTTGTGTGGGGTAGTTACCACAACTAAAAAGTGAAAAATAAAAACTTTTTACAAAAAAAAACAACCGAATTCCGAAAAAAAAACACTATAAAGTGAAAAATAACTTTAATTTCGGAAGTCGGCGGCAAAAAACGAAAATTGAAAACCCAAGACACCGACTTCCGAAATTAAAGTTATTTTTCACTTGGTAGTGTTTTTTTCTGAAGTCGGTTGTTCTTTTTTTGCAAGAAGTTTTTTACTGATGTAATAGTCTTTAGCAAATAAATGATATTTCTTTACTTTTCAATCATGTAAGTAGATAGTTGAAAGTAGAACCATAAAACAAACTCACAATAAAAAAGTTTAATGACCCCTAGATACGCGTTACCAACCGGAAACAAGCTCTTTACTGGGCATAGTATATTGTGTCAAAGTTCTTTGTCTCTACGTCTACAATAAAAGAAAACATGTATTTTCGAGATTTAATGTACGAGTACCTACTTATCCTATACTGTACTGTACATAAACGGCTCTTACGATTTCAATGAAAGTAGCAATATTGGGGTTTACGGGGTCGAAAAATCGATCTAGCTAGGTCTCATATCTGGGAAAATTAGTTTTCTCCGTATTTAGTTAGACTCTTACTGACTAACACCCACCCGTGTTCCTTCAGTTGCCTGTACGTTGCCAGGGGCCACGGTATCCTTTTCGGGCTTTCCCGCGACCCCGGCAGGCATTCATCCTAGCAGACCCCTTTTGTTGGTCTATTTTAGTTACTTTCATAGTATCATATCTTACGGTATTTTACTGTGGGGACGGGACGGGCTGCAGACATCGAGTCTATTTTTATTCTGCAGAGAAGAGCGATCAGAGCCATATATTATCTCCGCAGGCGTGACTCTCTAAGGGAGTTGTTTAAGGATATTAACATCATGACGGTACCTTGTCAATATATCTTTGAAAACATCATGCACGTAAGAAAAAAATTACATCTTTTTAGTAAAAGAGGTGATAGACATAATTATAGTACAAGAAATAGGTACCTATTAGTTCAACCAGGTTTTTTGACTGGCTAATGTGGACTCATCTATCATGGGATACTATTTAAAATTTTACAACAAAATTCCTCCCCTTCCTCTACTTCAACTGAATGAGACGAAATTCAAATCTTGTATAAAACGCACACTATGCAGGCTTACATAGCTGATAAAAATGCTTGGCTCAATGCTGGTCCTGCTCTACAACCACAACTATTTGATTAACATTTGAAAATACAGTTGGACCTGCCGAAGAGTTTAAGACTATCTTTGCATTGTATAAAATCAATTTCCTTTGTATTATATAATTTCAGAGCACAGGTGTGAGTACTATGTACTAAAGAGCTAACATTTACCGGGTAATACGTATTTTATTGACTTGAATGTTGAATGAATGAATGATTGAATGACGCCCTGGCGACTGATGGTGGCGCGTGTGTTGGATCATTTAGCTCCCTTCAAAATGGTTGAGCTGAATGGTGCTAATCCATGCATCATGTTCGTGAACGGGCGCCGTCAGTACGGACTGGTCAACTCTTAGCTGCCCTGGCTGATTAAAATTTTTGAATTTTTCTTTGTTTTATAATTTTTATTACGGACGCTTCTAACGTGCACGTCTTTCTACATTGTTCTCACATGTTTAATTTCAAAATGAATGATGTAACCAATATTTTGTAACAATTTATTTAAAAGAGAGTCCGTGGAGTTTCTTGCCCGTTCTTCTCCATAGGTACCTACTACGCTTTGGAATGGGCAACTAGATTCATATTTCTGACTGACCGATTCCTTGACAATTCTTGACAATTATTGACAATTATTCGCAAAACCAAATGGCTTAGTAAAGGATTAAAAATATGTTCTCTTCGTAAAAGAATGCTTCTTAAAATATATCGACTCTCAGGTAAAAAGTCAGATAAGGGTAACTTTAATAATTATGCAAAAAAGTTTAAAAGAATTGTAAAACTTACTCAAAAGTCGCAAAATAATTATTATATGCAAACAGCCACAAACAAACCTAAAGCAATATGGCAAATAATAAATAAAAATAAAAACAATAATCCCCCTGAAAAAATTGATAGATTAAGATATAATAATCAAGTTATAACGGCCCCTGATACTATAGCACAAACATTTAACAATTTCTTTATTGATGACATCTCGAAACTGACAAATAATAAAATAAATTACGCAAAGATTCTAACTTATAATAAACCAAACTCCTGTTTCTTAACCCCAGTTACCCTAAACGATGTTGTGAAATTAATCATGGCATTAAAAAACACCAAAAGTACGGGCTATGATGGAATTTCAACGCAAATAATAAAACGTGTAGTGTACATAATTGCCCCAATCATAACTCATATTATAAATCAGTGTCTTGAGGAAGGCATTTTCCCAACATATTTAAAAACTACGGTGGTTACACCCCTATTTAAAAAAGGAAACCCAGAAGATGTACGATGTTACAGGCCGATTGCTCTCATTCCAATATTCGCCAAAATATTTGAAAAAGTACTAAATAATAAACTTACTGAATATTTCGAGAAAAATAAAATAATAATAGATAATCAAGTAGGATTCAGAAAAGGGAAATCGGTAAATTCAGCAATTCATCAGTTTTTAGAAAAAATACTTACAGAACTAGATAAAAAAAACCAAGTTACAGCTCTATACATGGACATGACAAAAGCGTTTGATTATGTTGATCATGAACTTCTTTTGCAAAAACTGGAAATATACGGAGTTCGGGGTAAAGCACTACAAATAATCAAATCATATCTATGTAACCGAATACAGTTCACTGAAATAACACAGTTATGTCCATTTACAAAGAGAGAGATCAAGTATACATCGAGTCCTAGATTTATAAAATATGGTGTACCTCAAGGGTCAATACTGGGACCACTACTGTTTCTCATTTACATAAACGATTTACCTAATGCTATTCAGCAACCTATGGTTTTATTTGCAGATGACAGTACGGTTCTGTTCACAAATAATAAAAACAAAAATCATGAACAAGAAATAAATGATTCCTTATCTAAATTAATAAATTGGCTTCAAATAAATAATTTACAAATTAATCTCACAAAAACACATTACATGAACTTTAAAAATAAAAACGCGACATCTATTCCTTTAAGTATTGCATACAATAATGAAACAGTAGCTGAAGTGGCAAATACAAAATTTTTAGGAATCCATATAGATTCGAATATGTCATGGAAAACACATGTAAATAGTGTATGTACCAAATTGAATCAATTTTCTTACGCTCTATACATGCTTAAAAAAGTATCCAACCAGACCGCGCTTCTTACTGCTTACCATGCGTATGTGGGATCCACTCTGTCGTATGGGTTACTATATTGGGGAAACTCGACTGATAAAGAAATTGCGTTCAAAGCCCAAAAAAAGTGTATTAGGTCTATATGTGGGTTACGCCAAACGGATTCATGTAAACCACATTTCGTAAATCTCAAGATTTTAACACTCCCTGCTCTATTTATCTACCTGGCCTCAATTTTAGTTAAATCAAACATTACAAGCTATGATACGTTAAAAAGCAGAAGACTTAAACATACCTTAAGAGATAAAACGTCCCACACTAGAGCGTACAGTAATAGTGTTTTCTGTATGAGCACAAAGATTTATAACAAGCTACCTATGGACATTAAGATTATAAATTCAATTATTATTTTTAAAAGAATGCTGAAAATTTTCTTAATTAAAAAGGCCTATTACTCAATAGCAGAATTTCTTGAGGAAAAATAATTTTGTTCAATAAAGTACCTATCACTAAAGTGAATATAATTCAGTAAAATATTTTTAAAAGGATTATGATAATTAATATTAAATGATTACAATACTGTGACATAATTGAATTAATGAATAATGATAATTTTTAAATCAGGTAACTCATGACATGTGTATTTTTATTTAGGTATGACTTTAATAATTTATAATTAATATGATGTAAATGATAAAATTATATAATGTAATTAAAACGATGTCCTATATAAAATTTTATATTTATAACTTTTTTCTTTTTAATTAATGAATGTAAATAATGCATGTTCAACTGTTACTGTTACAATTATAAGCATATAGGTATGCATGATGAAATTGCAATGCCCTAACAGGGCCACTATGTTCTAAGAACTGATATCCTCTGTTAAGAACTTTATTTATGTACACATAGTTAGCAATAAAGAATTTGAATTTGAATTTGAATTTGAATTCAAAAGTGCCTGTAAATGGTTTAATTGAAATAAATGCTTTGAGTTTGAATTGTGCTGACATCTCTTTGAGGCGCGCGTGGAACATAACGCGCCGTCGACCAGTAGGGCTAACTTGACGCCCGCGACAATTACTCACTCTCGCGTGAGTAATTGTCGTCTATTTCTGTCACTTTTCTCGTTTTCTGACAGCGCCGCCATACAAAATAGTCGACTCGTTCTGTCAAACTTGATATTTTTTCGACAAACTCTAACATGACACCTTAGTTATCTCGATTTTTGACAATTCAACACGAGATATCTGCCATTTTTCTGTCATTTACTCGTCCTTGATTTTGACGACGAGAAGAGTAGACAAAATAATGATACAAAAAAAAAATCCAAAATAGCATTGCAGTTTCACAATTGTACTTATTTTAGTCATATTTATTTGTTACAATATATGAATAATGAAAACACTTAGTTTTAAACTACTATTTATATTGGAACGACATGTTTTTTATGGAATTTTTCGCGTTTTGTATGGAAAAAGAATACCTACATGTTGAGTTCTAGGGGTTTATGGGTTTCATATGGGGTCGAAATTTTCATTATTTTTGCGATAGGACACACCATTTTCGAGATATAAGCAAAGAAAGAAAAAAAAAAAGATACAGTACTATTTTTGCACCGTCGAAGTGTTGGTGTGCATTTTGGTTCATGACAACTCATTTTAATCCACATATTTTTAATCACGATTAAAAACAGTCAGATTTAGATTAACAATCAAAATTTTAGGTGAAAAACGCCAAATTCAGAATAGCAAAATTTCCGTTTTCACAAAATTAATAGTTCAGTGCCATAAGTGGCAAAACGTCATTTGACAGGAATATACAAAATTTTGGTAATTTTTAGTCTAGTTTAGAAGCATTTGTGACAAGAGAATGCCGCACCATTGAATGAATGGAACGGAATCTCATGCCGATGTTGCTATCATAAAAATGATTTGTTTTTAATAATTTGCACATCGGTTTCTCGTCGCGAGATATAGAAGTGTCAAAGTGCCTTTTTGCAGTTTACTCGTCGTTTACGGTCATGTTAGGGATTAGAATGACGTCAGAATCGTCGACAAATTTCGACAAAACGAGAAAAAGAGCGTTCTCGCGCTTGTCATGTTAGCTATGCTGGGCCTTATCGGACGGCGAGCTACCCATTGCTCACCGTCCGCAAGCCCGCGTACGGTGGCCGGGAATCGGCCTGCGATTCCCGACGCCCAGGGCGTCTCCTGCGGCGGCTAGGGGCGTGAGGGCGCGTTTGCCTCTCCCTCACGCGTTCCGCCTCCTCCTTCGCGAGCATTACTGCTTTGCAGAAGGAGGTGACGGCTTCCCATGCCCTCTCGCTTCGTACCATGGCCTGGACCAGGGCCGGACGCGAGAGATCACATGAGGACACGGCGGTGCCCCGCCCAAGCCGGGCAGACCTCCACCGTATGCTCCACCGTGTCCTCCAGCCTCCAGGTTCACCACTGGGTTGCGATAATCGCACTCTCCATGACGCCATGAGATACCGCCGGAGTTTTGTCCGCTGTGCCGTGATTTCTCGCGTCAGCGGAGTTACGCCCCGGCCATAGAAATATAAATAACAGGAGAAGTGGCATGGGGGCGTGTCTGTGTCCGCGCATCTTGATCATAGTGCTCATTGCATAGGCAAATGGCCGTCTCCGCGAACTAGTGTGCTTTCGGCAGTGATCGGGACAAATTATAAGAATGCTGTGTTGTTCAGTGGTTTCTTGTAAAAACCGAAGCCAAAACAAAAACTTTGTGAATCATGGAATCACATACCATATGTATTTTACTATAATTGTCTTTAAAATCATGAAAAACAACAAATCGTAAAATATTTCTTGCTTTTACTACGTTATTTTTATTTTCAAATATCAGAGCGACTGTACTATTTTTGCACGAAATACATTGCTCGTTAACCACTACTTAAATATATTGCTAAGGGACTGGACAAGCAATGTAAAAATAACATAACGATAACTGTGACCTGCGGATGCATGGCGCAGTACGGCCGCAGCGTCTTGCGACGGGTTAGTGATGTGGCTGTGAAGATCTACTAACATAGGTTATCGACAATAATGTCGATTGTCGTATGAATTTATTTATTTATTTTATTTATTTATTAATCACCAACTTGCACTTACAGTAGTAAGACACCAAACATACAAGTTATAGGCTAATAATAGACAATCATGAAATTAAAATAAGACAAAACTAAATTTACTCGCAATTATTCACAATTAAATAGTATTATACAAAATTAAATAGGATTATACAAAATTCAATAGGATTATACAAAATTATATTATTATTATTTTATATTATATTAAAGTTTATTCTTCAATTTGTCAACAGTTATAGCCTGATTGGAAGACCGATGTGAAATCCTGTTTTATACTCATTTAGATTTTTTCATAATATTGTTTTTTTTAAATTAACAAAAAAAAAAAAATTAAAAAAAAAAAAAAAAAAAAAAAAAAAATTGTTTATTTATATCATCGTAGTATATGTATATCGTTTTTTATTTATTTATTTTTTAGGACCTCCCAAAAATTTTAATAAAATAATAAAAGGCAGAATCGATAACTTTCCGATTTAGTCAATCACTAGCGTATATGTAAAATAAATGGCTTTTGCTCAGCACAACGATAGCGATCGATGTTTTCGTGTGAGTGAGTTGAACGGTGCATGGTAAATGCACGCTGTGTTTGATGGGATAAGGTTTATAATTGATTGTGCAGTACGTTCTGATTTATAAATTGCAAGTGTGAGCGCGAGCTCGTATTTATTGGGTGTACAGATCTGCATGTGTAGTTGTGGCATAGAAGAGGGGATCTATCGAAGACATTGGGTTTCAGCAATGTTTTTTAGTATATCAATGGTTTCAATACATTTTGAACTACCTCCATATATCTCCTTCTTTCTTATATCAATGGCCCCGGCGTTTCGGCTCCTCGCGCCACTCCCAAATGTGCGCGAACACTTTTGAGATCCCATAGCGGCAATCCGGCTAGGAGTTTCGCCGCCTCACCGGAGACCGTGCAGTAGCCCCGGACCAGCCATTACCCTTTGGAACACGTTCAACCGGCGGCAGCGGGCTGGCCACCGCCTCAAAGAACGCGCCCACACCGGTGATGTGAACTCCTAACGTCATCCGGGAACCCGACGGTGACGCGTTACACAAATGCTGCATCGCGCAATTAGAGTTTACCGCGCGAACGACATATACGAGTATAAGACTATCCAATATCATGGAGTTTTTGTACTACCCTTAGAGATGGGCCGAACGTGGTTTGAAACGAATACGAACTTCGGCCGAACCTTCGAAGGAAAATGAAAATAAAAGGTTCGGACGAACTTCGGTTATTATCACCGCGCTGCAGATTTTTGCCATGAATATTTTTATCACCTCCTGGAAGCTCCGTATATTCTGAGCGACTTTCCTCCGAGGCAGGTTCGTATACATTTATACGAACAAAAACATAACAGGAGTCTGTTACGTTTTTGATCGTATACATTTGTGCCAGGTAACGCAGAAACCTTGGTGCACCTTAACCTGCCCTTGGTCAATTGTAAATACCAAGAAGTATTACTTACGACATTTAACACTTTTATAAAAAAAAAAAGTGATTTTTGGCGATAATTATTTCAATCTTTACGAGTAGATATAAAACTTAAAATATTTAATAAAAGTTTAATTATTAAATATGTAACAACTAAAAAACAAGTTCGGTTCAAACCGCCGAATTTCGGCCCATCCCTACTTTTCACCGCCACAATCTAGCTGCCACAAACGGCCTTATTACAAATTAAACCAAGGTTTTTCTTATTTGTTTAGAGCAAGTGCAAGGTATAAACCATCGAGTATCGAACCATTTTTTTATTTATTTATATTTCAGAAAACATGATCCATTTTTTGTTAATAAAAAAGTTTTTAATGCCATACTTTATTCCAACGAAAAAGTTCTAAAATGTACAAAACTTGATTTTAAACCTAAGTCTAAGGCCCGTTTGCACTACAAATCCAAATCACTAACTGCGTCTAGCGCTAAACGTATTTCAAAAATCGTTTTGTTTCTGTCAATCTTTTGAAACGGACAGGCTTTTATTGGCGGCTGTACATTCCTGTCCGAGCTCCGAGTGCTCTAGCTAGGTCTCGCGAAAAAGCCTCGAGCGAGGGGCTTCAGCCCGAGTGCGGTCATGTACACTCTCGCCTAGTTCAGTTGAAGTTGTGAACTCAGAGAGAATACATTGAACTAGTTATTGTACGCGTGTACAGCGACGCACTCGCAACTGCCACGACATCCTTTGACTCGGGCACAAAAAAAACTGACACGGTACGGAGAGCGAGCGAGAGGAACGTCGATTGCCAAGACCACAGCTCAGATAAAAGAGGTTCTCAGAGACCTCTTTTATCTGTTCTGTGGCCAAGACACACCGAGGCGTGCCGAGCGCTCTCATCTACATTCTCGCACTCGTCTGTCTCGGTGTGCCTCGGCGAGAGTGTACAGCCACCTTATGAGTGAGGTTGAGCTGCACCCTAATTACGTAACACACGATCAATCATAATCTGAATCATTTTTGAAGGATATTGCTAATCCATTGCTTCATATGTTCGAAAAATTCATTTGCTCAACTACGTAAATAAGGCAATGAATGTTGTTGAACTGTCAAAACGAAACAGATTGTGATTGGTCGGGTTTCGCAATTAGGGTGCAGTTCTGTTTACTAAGAGATACTAGTTGTTTGAGAGCGAGGTGAAGCCAGCAAATCTTGCGTGGGTGCCGGCGACTGCCGCCGGCCGAAGGAAGTTGCCAATGAACAAGGCGCTCGCGTGACGACACAGCACTAATGTGCTGCATTACATCATTATCCTAACCGTTGCAGAGGAAATACTCCTCACGACGGAAATATAAGGCTGCCTCTTGAGACCGGACCCGCTCGCGTCCTCATACAAGACATCGTCATTCACTCCACCGCCAGTTTGTTCAGTTGAGTTGGCTTCCAGACTAATCGGATGCAGCTGAATATCAGTACTATACATGGAGCGACAGCCTACCTGACCTCCACAACCTAGTTACTAATACGATACTCCTTGGTACTTGGGACCTCAGCAAGAGAAGCTTAAGTCCTCGTTCGCACCGGGGATTTTTAACGCGACGATATTTTATCACGCACTGGGTGTTCAATGCCCTGCCCAGCGACGAGAGATGAAAATCCAACGGTGCGTTTTTCAAGCGTTTCTATAATATCTACACACAGGTTGTCGACATACAACAAGTCAATAACCGTTGTGTTATTATTACGAATTCGAAACGATTACGGATATACATCTTGAAAACATCATGCTTGTTTTCCGCGTTTAAACGCATCATGCTGACAAACAGCTAACATGCATAAGGCTGCCTGTCCATTGACACGGAGCGGAATTGCGGACTGTGTTGTCCATTGATACGGAGCGAGGTAGTGCGGAGCTAGGCCGAGATCACGCGACGAGTAATTTGAGCAAGCTGCAATACCCCGCGGCCGGTATTTTTCCGCTTCCCCGCTCCGCTTACCGGTCTTGTAAGAATTTTTAAACTAGTTCGCAAATCCCTGTCCACTGAAGCGGAACCGAGGCTTTATGCAATTCTATTGGTTAATATTGGCACAGCTCCGCTCCGCTCCTCTCGTCGTCTCCGCTCCAGTGGACAGTCTGCGTGGTTTTCGTAAGTCGACCGTACCTATGAATCGTGAGCGCATGGAATGCAATTGAAAGGTTTCGGACGGCCGGCACTTGCTTTGCGAATATTTTACGATTAATGACAACTATGTCTTGAGGTCATTGGATAATTGCAAACATTGTTAGTTTATGCCTAAATCTCGCCCTATTGTAAACTGGTGAAAAATGTTGAACCAAACCATTTCATACACTACTCCTTATAAAGCATTAAGGTATTTGTGGCTACTTTACCAAAGAAAATCAGAAAACGATATTATTGTGTGTTTATTTTTGTTTAAAAGAAATACAATATCAAACTTACCAAAAAGCTACACTAGTAAAACTAGTTTTTCCCTGTTTACACAATAATCCGAAATTTAAGATTGGATTCATTGATTTATGAACCAATTATGTCTGTATGTATAAGCACTGGATAGTCTGGGTACTCAAACAACATGAGATTGCTGCATACAGCAGTATCATAGCATTTTTTGCAAATAAACCAAATACTCAAAAACTGACTGCCTCATTTATCTAGTTGCAAGCACTACTGCTGGGTATGAGGTCCTGGGTTGGATCCCCAGGTAAGACAAACTGATATTGGGTTTTTCCATCAGGAATATCTCAGCAGCCCACAGTCTGAATTTGTACCGGGTTGATGGCAATAGGCTCACCTCCTATTATGTGGGACTTAAACATAACTGTTGAAACGTGTGTGTTCAAAGGTGCACCAGTGCCTAACCTTTCAGGAAAACAGGTGTGATTTTATGTATTTATTGTTAACAGAACAGTCAAATGGCTTGATTAAAATTGATTCAAAGTACAGTACCTAACTGTACTGTAAGTTATTTATCTGCTTTGCTCAGGCCCAATTTCTTGAGAAAGACTCATCATTGTTCGAAGTCAGTGTGTGACAATCACAATGGCTTTGGAAATTGAACAATGATGATTGTACATGTGCAGTAAATATCCAAAAAATAAGTTGATAACTTTGAAATACCTAAGTTGCTATAAACAATACAGAAATATTATATACTTTTTAACATACTTAGAGACAAAAATTTTGAGATCACACCATCAATATCCCAATTTTCTTACTGTTAAAAACAAATGAAGTATGAAACCTGGTGGTTGACTGGTACAGAATGCCTAAGGCATTAAGTCTGCCTTTGTACAGTAGTGTGTGCAAGTTTAAATAAATAAATAACTGCAATGTTATCCTAAAATTATACAGTGTAATATTGTACTGATCATATTGTGTAAACAGAGCAATCAAGCTTTTACATGAGGTCCTTTGAATAGCCCAGAAATAATAATAATAAATATTTGTGGGTGAAAGTTTAAATGCAAGAATGGTCAGCAACAATGATGTTAAATTCAGCTAGCATGTTATTTCATAAGGAAGGAAATAAGGAAAATCATTCATTATAATTGTCTGCCATAAATAAATGGCATGTGGGAGCATTGTTCTCGTTATTAAATCTGGCACGTCAGGCTACAAAGGCCGTAGGGTAAGTTTGAAAGTGCTGGTCACTCGTCTGACGTCGGTAGTTTTGTACTCACTGTTGAAGGCGGCCAGTTTCCTGGTGGAGCCGAGGCGCTTCATTGGGGTGCGCGGCTCCACGTCGCGGTCGTCCAGCGCCGCCGGCGCCTCTGTCGCCGTCGGCGTCGTCGCTCCAGACATCGCTGCTACTGAATCACGCACTCCGAAAGACCATTACAGTATACATTCGATGACTTCTTTTCTCGCGCACAAATTTTCTTATTTTTTAGGCTTGATCTAATTACTAAATAAAATGTAGTTGAACTTCAGCACCCAAATGCAGTATTTGATTACATCCGGCATTAACGATTTATCGAAACAAAAATAACGTTCGTTCACCACTCAGCTCGTGACTTTGAGAGTTCCTATTCTGTATACTTATTAATTTCAATTTAATATCTACATTATATATTAATTTTTGTAAATCACTTTCAAGTACTTAATAATATAAAATTATCTTCGTTTAGGAAACCAACAAAACAATCAGAGGATGAAGATTGTTAATACAAACACTTTCCGACACACAACACAACTCGACTCAATCTGGCTTTGTCAAGCATTGTCAAGTTTGTTTGTCAGTTGAGCAGTTGAGCTTGAGTTTGTTTGTGTTAAGCTTGGCGAAAAATATCGAGATATCGATATTAAATAACGAGTATCGAAAACGTTTCACAAACTATACATTTTATACCATAAAAAAAAACACCCTAGTTTGGATCTCGGATCCGTAAAAAAATACAGCATCCACGCCGCACGTGTCTCACAAACAACTTGTCTTCAACAGTTAGGCAACTTCGTACAACAAGAAACTTAACTATTTGTTGAAGTTGAGAAGGTCTTCCATTTTAGAAGTCCTATCAAACGCTTCCTATCAAATGCTTAAATTTATATTTCTTTTAATAAAAGTAATGCGAAATCAATACGTTTAAAAAATTGATCCAATATATTTTTTCGATATTTCTTAACACCTCCGACATCCCTAGTGTGTCAAATTATAGTTGTGAAAAGTTACCATATAAAAAAAAAACTGACCGCAACAAACTCCCCAGCGTAATGCGAATGGCAGATCTTGTACATTCGCATTCGAACGCTGGGGAGTTTGTGGCGCCACTTCTTCTTCCCAGCTAACGCACTAGGAAGTGGTGAAGGGTAGGCGTTTTGGGGAAATGTCTTATGAAATTTTGATGTTCGAAAAGAGCTGATTCTCAGCCTAGTTTGAATAAATGACTTTTGAACTTTGAATTCACACTGGACACTGAAGATAGCTCACACGTTTGATTTGGAATTATTATTTTGGATTTTACCGCCGCTTACTTATCAGTCCCTCGCGATCCATAGATTAACAATATCCAATACAAATTAATCATTCACACCATTCTCATCTTGTTACATTCAGGCCCAAGATTGTATGTAATCGTTTCTCTCTGGACATGAGGAATACATTTTTTTTATGACGTCGCTTTTGGACCACCTGTAAGCACAGTGTTCTGTGCCTGTAAGTGACCTGTTTAATGTACAACGTTATTTTGGTAGGTGGCAAAAATTGGAACTAATGGCGCGATCTTGATTTTTAAATAAATGACGTCGTATCCAACTGTGCGTTTGCACTGGCGAAACATTTACTTACACTCTTACACTCCTACCAACTTATCTGTGAAATGGCGAAAAATGAAACTACGGCCGTCATGTTGAAATGTCATTCGATTGTCAGTGTCTACTACATTCGATTTCTCTGGTTGTTTTGTCGTGATATTTGATATTGCTGAATTTATAAAGTTAATTATGCCGAAAGCTATTAATAGTGATGCTCGAAACATTATTCTAAAGGTTAAGGTTTAAACCTTTTTTGCAGAAGAAGCTCGGGCGGGGTCTCCGATTATTCCATTTAATCAAATGGGGTTATGTCAAGTTGACGACTGTCATGATCGTTCTAAAATCAAGTCTGTAAGTTTGGCATCGTAAAACCACGTAAAACCTTTAGACGCGTCGTCTTTTAAATTTTTATGTACCTAAATCTTTCGCCAGTGCAAACGTACAATAAAGATTTTACGACGCCAAAAATGCAGTTCGTTTTAGAATGAATAAAAAAAAACACATACTTCCAATATTCGTTCGGGGTACTATATAATTTAGTAAAATCAATATGACTAAAAATGCAATAAAAAATACTTTTGGTTTTAATCATACCTAAGTAAGATAAGGCGTGTATTCCCCAAAGGGTTAAGCTAGGCAGAGTGTATCTATAGTACACCCACATTTCACCAGTCATATTTAAGTCCCATGAAATAGGGGGCGAGCCATCAACCGGACACAAATCCAGACTCCGGGCTGAGAAATTCCTGATGGAAAAATCCAATAACACTTTGCCCGACCCGGAAATTGAACCCAGGACTTCATGCTCAGCAGTAACGCTTGCACCCACTAGTCCAACAAGGCAGTCGTTCTAAAACTAAAATCTCCAGATTTTATATAATTAAACAAGGTGGCAAAAAAAATCAGCTGTTTGGAAAAGTGCAATACCTACGCGGTCAAAATGTATGGAAAAGCTGTTTTAAAATAAAAAAAACAAAATAACCCTCGAAAACTATGAAAACGACACTGAACACCAAAAATGTGTAAATTTTGCAGCTGCTATCTATCTTGGATTTTCATTTTGACCAAATTCATTCAACATTCTTCTACTTTGGCATTTTGTGTTTACACAACAGAAGCGACTTTACGCAAAACTCAATAGTTCACACATATCAAGCGTCCTCTCTAAGTAAATAACAATAAATAACTAAGAAAAAAAAAACACTATTACCAAAACAAATAAACTTATTTATTACTAGCTTTACCCGACCCGGCTTCGCATAGGTAGCACTAAGTATTCATCTACGGCGCACCTACCTACCCACCCTACCCTAACTACCTACATACATAATTACCTTACCTACATACCTACCTACCCTACTTACATACCTATACTGAGATATCATCAACTAACTTCTGCCCGCGACTTCGTTCACGTGGAAATCGATAAAATACAGCCCATGTTACTCGCTGATAATGTAGTCTCCTATGGGTGAAATAATTTTTTAAAGTTATTTTTGAATTTATATATCCATTACAATAAAACAAACAACAAAAATCAAATGTTTTCTCTTTATAATATTAGTTAAGAAAAACCGGTCCACATAAAATGTATTTTCTTCATAATTTGTTTTTTTTCGTGAACTTTTCCGATGTTTTAATAGTTATTCTGCTATTCGGGGCGGAGACAAATCCAAAAAATCAAAGATCATAGAAATCAGTCCAGCCGTTTTTGAGTTATAAATGGTGTAATTAACCACTTTGTTTCATATACAGAGTGGATTTTTGAAATGGGGCGTAAGGGCTGCTACCTTAATTGTGGCGATAAGTCCCCTCTTTGAGGAGTGGCTAGAGAGGCGCCACGGCGTCCTGACCTTCCGCCTGACGCAGGTCCTCACCGGACACGGCTGTTTCGGAAGTTCCTGTTCCGTAGAAGGCGGGAGGAATCGCCCGGGTGTCACCACTGTATCAGGATCGCCCGGAGGACACGGTGGAGCATACGGTGTCTTCACGGAGGCGATCGGCAGCGGCGATCTGAGCGTCCGGCCCTGGTTCAGGCCATGGTCCGGAGTGAGAGTGCATGGGAAGCCGTCACTTCCTTCTGCGAAGCAGTAATGCTCGCGAAGGAGGAGGCGGAGCGCGCGAGGGAAATGCAAGATGCGCGCCCTCGCGCCCCTAGTCGCCGCAGGAGACGCCCCGGGCGTCGGGAGTCACGAGCCGACTTCCGGCCACCGTAGGCGCGGGCTTGCGGACAGTGGGCAATGGGTAGCTCGCCGTCCGATTGGGACCAGGCCCGGGTCGACGGCGCGTTGTGTTCCACGCGCGCCTCAAAGAGATGTCAGCACCAACTGACGAGGTCCGTAAGGGCCAATGCCTGCCAGGGTTGCGAGTTTGTCCGAAAGGGATATCGCGGCCCCGGCACAGGCAACGGAAGGAACACGGGTGGGTTTTAGTCAGTAAAAGTCTGACACACCCTCCCGCTCCGCCCAGAGCGGGAGAAGTTATTTGATTATTTCCCACCGTAGTATTTAAAACATGTATTTAATTGAGAATTTATGTCTCTCGACCATTTCTAAGGACTATAGGCCGATAAAACTAGAAGTATATTACACATATTAATAGAAATATTTTTTCTTGCCAATTTTTCGTGAACTCTTCGATCTAGCTCTTGGACTATACCTTACTAATTGAACTCATTATATCGCCTACACTAAGACCCGACAAATTCTGATATTTGGCGACAAATTTTGACAAATTGGCGACAAAATATTGGAGAAAACAGATCTTCGCTAGGTGCCCTAGTTTTTGAGATATAAATGTGGCCCTGCTGGGGAGACTCTCTCCAGATCGGCCACCAATTTATATCTTTTGAACCAGTGACCGACAAATTCTGATATTTGGCGACAAATTTTGACAAATAATCGATTGTGTAATCAAAATTAAAATCCCTGTTGGTGGCCCTGCCAGAGTTAATGACACGATACGTGTTTGATGTTTCACCCTCGAGATCTTGTGGCACACTGAATCCCGATACGGTGCGCATGAGTTACAGTAGTGAACCAGATTTTAGAATGAAGGTCCTTGTAAAATCAAATTTTGGTTTTTGTGAAACGGAATTGTTACAAAATGTGAATTATAAAATAATTGTCTATACATTATTGTCAGTAGCAAAGTTAAATAATGTGTATTTCACGAGGAGATGCATCGTATCAATCATTATTTCTCATTTCTGTGGTTTCGTTGAAAGGATATTAATTAAACATGCTCCTTTAAAACAAATAAGAAATGTACCATTATGGAATCAAGATTATGTAGCAATTTAATGTATTTTTATTAGTTGATATTTCTTTTTAAATAACAAATAGAAAGCTCCTAAAAACTCCGCAAAAAAACGGTTAGCGCGTGATTTTACATCAATGCTAGCGCGGCGTGTTGGTCGCGCTCCCCGACCTTAATATTGAACGTGATCTTTGGTTTGGGTTAGTGTGAAATAAAAGAGCATCAGTAGAATAATGTAGGCGTTTTAATCTAGGCCAGCTCATGTGTAGAGGCGCAGCGTGGCGTCGGCGCCTGCGGCCAGCAGCCAGGGCTGTGCGGGGTGCCAGCGCAGCTCGAGCACGCACAGCTGTGCGCGCGCGCAGCCGGCCCAGCTGACAGCTCATGTGTAGAGGCGCAGCGTGGCGTCGGCGCCTGCGGCCAGCAGCCAGGGCTGTGCGGGGTGCCAGCGCAGCTCGAGCACGCACAGCTGTGCGCGCGCGCAGCCGGCCCAGCTGACAGCTCATGTGTAGAGGCGCAGCGTGGCGTCGGCGCCTGCGGCCAGCAGCCAGGGCTGTGCGGGGTGCCAGCGCAGCTCGAGCACGCACAGCTGTGCGCGCGCGCAGCCGGCCCAGCTGACAGCTCATGTGTAGAGGCGCAGCGTGGCGTCGGCGCCTGCGGCCAGCAGCCAGGGCTGTGCGGGGTGCCAGCGCAGCTCGAGCACGCACAGCTGTGCGCGCGCGCAGCCGGCCCAGCTGACAGCTCATGTGTAGAGGCGCAGCGTGGCGTCGGCGCCTGCGGCCAGCAGCCAGGGCTGCGCGGGGTGCCAGCGCAGCTCCAGCACGCACAGCTGTGCGCGCGCGCAGCCGGCCCAGCTGACAGCTCATGTGTAGAGGCGCAGCGTGGCGTCGGCGCCTGCGGCCAGCAGCCAGGGCTGCGCGGGGTGCCAGCGCAGCTCCAGCACGCACAGCTGTGCGCGCGCGCAGCCGGCCCAGCTGACAGCTCATGTGTAGAGGCGCAGCGTGGCGTCGGCGCCTGCGGCCAGCAGCCAGGGCTGCGCGGGGTGCCAGCGCAGCTCCAGCACGCACAGCTGTGCGCGCGCGCAGCCGGCCCAGCTGACAGCTCATGTGTAGAGGCGCAGCGTGGCGTCGGCGCCTGCGGCCAGCAGCCAGGGCTGCGCGGGGTGCCAGCGCAGCTCCAGCACGCACAGCTGCTCGGCGCGCGCACCGGCCCGCAGCTGCTTCAGCGGCACCAGCAGCGGGTTCTGCAGTAGGTCGCTGGGGGGAGGGTACCCGTTACATGCTGGCCATTTAATTTTATGGTCATTTATTCATTAAATAAAACACAAACAAGGGGAAAAATTGCCGTACTTTCATAAAAATACATACTGTATACCGCGTCCAAACCAAAAATCGATCGATCGAACTTTTTGGTTAGGATTCAAAAAGGTAGTAGGTGTATTGCTAGTTGAGCGGCATACCTTTGTATGCCGCTCAACTAGCAATACAAGATTATGTCAGCAGACTCAAAAGACGCAACATATTACAAACGAGAGCTGCTTCACTAATAAGAGATTTGCTCCTGATGAGGAATAAACTTCCTTGCATCATTTTCCTGCGGTTCATCTACGCACAGTAAAAAAAATGCGTATGCGTCAGGAATGTGGGCCTGCGAGTGTGAGATGAGTCGGTTCCACTTACTTGTAGACCATGCCGTGAGACACGACGATGTTGTCGTCGTCGCCGGCGGACGCGAACAGCGGGTAGCGCCGGTGGAAGGCCACGCTGCGCACTGCGCCGCCGTGCAGGCGCAGCGTCTGGTACGGCTTCGACGACAGCTCCAGGTCGAACCTGCAAGCCACGACCGACCGTTCGTTTAACATGTTCACATTTCGACTTCAAACTCGGTAAATAATGTACCGATAATCGTTACGGTTAATGGCCTAATAGCGGAGACCCTCGACTAACACCTCAGGAGGCTCGCATTGTGCGGCTGGGTCAAGGGCTTGATTCAGAAAGCAGTACTCCTGGACACGGCATGCATAGTGAGGAGGTTCCTCTCTCTCTAGAGCCCTGACCACCGGCAGCTTGGATCCTGTTCCTGATGCCGATGGGCTACTATTTTTTTATATGTTTTTTTATAAAAACACTTAAAAAAGTAAACAACATGTATTGAAAATAAATAAACGAGAATAATTTGTAAATACATATTTCATATAGTCGCGAATCATATTTTGATCAAGATACAGCCTGACACTGACCTGCAAATTGTAGAAAACGTAAGAATTTTTTTATTTCGCGGGCTGCCACTGCGCATCCACCCTAAGAACTCGTTGATAGATTAGTATAGATAAACTCAACTCAAACTCAAAACATTTATTTCAATTAAACAATTTACAGGCACTTTTGAATTGTCAAGGAATCGGTCAGTCAGAAATACGAGGGGTGTTCAATAAATAGTGAGAATGAGTAAGACGCAATTATCTTTTATTATACGAGGGCTGCACTAAAAGTATCGGGAATGGAATATTTCCACTGTTCCTGTCATATTAAAATCTTTTTAATTGAAAACTCCTTGGTTTTAAAAATCGAATACCATTTATTTATTTTAAAAAAGATTCTCGGTCTTGTCACAAGGTTTTGTCAAACTTGTTTAGTCGTTGAGAAAATGGAATTGACTCGAGAAAATTCAAGAGCGATGATTTATTATGACTTTCGAAGTGGTTTAACACAAAAACAGTGTGTTGACCGGATGATTTCTGCATTTGGTGATGAAGCCCCATCCAAAACCACAATTTATCGCTGGTTTGCTGAATTTCAACGTGGACGTGTCAAGCTCAGTGATGATGATGAGTGATGACTGCAGTCACACAAGAAAACGTTGATGCTGTGCGTAAGCTGATTGAGGAAGATCGACATGTGACATACCGCGAAATTCAGGCAACTTTAGACATTGGCATGAGTCAAATACAAATAATCTTGCATGAACAATTAGGTGTAAAAAAGTTGTTTTCCCGATGGATACCGCATAGCAAAAAGCGGCTCGCGTTACTTGGTGCGTCAGAACTCTCGAAAGATTCCACGCAGGATCCTCAAATGCTGTATACAACATCGTATCAGGTGACGAATCCTGGATATACGCGTACGAACCCGAAACAAAAAACCAGTCACGAGTTTGGGTGTTCGAAAATGAGTTAAAGCCAACAAAAATTGTTCGTTCACGGAGTGTTGCAAAAAAAATGGTGGCCATGTTTGTCTTCAAAACCGGCCATGTTACGACTATTCCTCTTGAGGGACAAAGAACGGTTAATGCAAAATGGTATGCTAGCATTTGTTTGCCTCAGGTCGTTTCTGAACTCCGTAAAGAGAACTGCAACCGCCGCATCATCCTCCATCACGACAATGCGAGTTCTCACACCGCGCACAGAACAAAAGTGTTTTTAGAGCAAGAAAACATAGAATTATTAGACCATCCGCCGTACAGCCCCGACCTAAGCCCTAATGATTTCTATACTTTCCCTAAAATAAAGAATAAATTGCGTGGACAGAGATTTTCATCACCTGAAGAAGCTGTGGACGCCTACAAAACGGCCATTTTGGAAACCCCAACTTCCGAATGGAATGGTTGCTTCAATAATTGGTTCCATCGTATGGAAAAATGTGTCAAATTTCGCGGTGAATACTTCGAAAAGCAATAAATACATTTTTAAATAGTAATGTTGTGTCACTTCCTTGATTCCCGAAATTTTCAGTGCCGCCCTCGTATGTTATTTTATTTTTCGACGTAGTCACCTTTCAGGTTTATATACTTTGTATATCTTTTCTCTAATCCTAAAATTCCCTTTCTAAAAAAAACTTCTTCCTGATCCCTTAAAAAATCATTTACGGCGGCGACTACTCCGTCATCATCTTCGAATTTCTGGCCCCTGAGATGTTCCTTTAAGCGCGGAAATAGGTAGAAATCACTAGGAGCAAGGTCCGGTGAATATGGAGGATGTTCCATCAATTCGAAGCCAGCTTCTTGAATGGCAGCCATCGCAACTCTGGACTTGTGCGCAGGGGCGTTATCTTGGTGAAACAAAACAACTTTAGCGAGTTTGCCACGCCGTTTCTTGCGTATTTCCTCACGCAACTTTGTTACTTGTCCTGCGTACATAGTCCCCGTAATAGTGGCTCCATGATTAAGATATTCGATCATTACCACCCCTTGGCTGTCCCAGAAAAGAGAGCCCATGATCTTTCCGGCGGATGGAATCGCCTTAAATTTCTTTGGAGTTGGAGATGACGGTCGCTTCCAAGTCATGGACTGTTGTTTCGTTTCCGGGTCATAATGGTGAAGCCATGTTTCGTCCATAGTTATGAATCGAGCCAAAAATCGGTCAGGATCTTGTTGTAACAAATCCAAACAGCTTTGTGAAATTCTCAGTCGAGTTTGTTTCTGCGCGTCAGAAAGCATTCTGGTCACCCAGCGCGCTGACACTTTTTTCATACCCAAATGGTCGTTTATAATATTATGGACACTTCCTATCGAAAGCCTTATATTAACACGGAAACTTTTAATAAGTATGTTGCTACTTACTCTAGAACTTTTAAGAACACTTGTAAGACAGCTAAAGCCTTATACATTAGCAACAAGGTTAAGTCAGCAGACAATAAAATACAGACGGTTTGGAAAATTATCAATAATGAAACGAACCGGAACAAAAAGCATAATTCTGACTACACACTGAAGACGTCATGTGGTGGTCTCGTTTGCGATAGCAAAGAAGTTGCTCAAGAATTTGTAAATTTCTTCACCAGTATCCCACTTAAAACTACTGAAACCTTAAATTCCTCGCCCTCGCTCTCTTTTGATTTAGTAAGGGCGAATGTTTCAGCTTGCCCGATTGAATTTAACTTTAAGCATATTAACCCTTTAACAATAATAAAAGCTTTTAAGCAAATTAAGATCAAATTAACCGAAGATCTTTGGGGAATGTCCATTAAAGTATGTACTTCCATAATTGAGACCATAGCGCCTTACTTAGCATTAATATTTAATTTGTGTGTGGACCAAGGAGTCTTCCCGGATTTAATGAAATACAGTAAGGTAATACCACTTTTCAAATCCGGGGACAGTAAAGACACTAATAATTATAGACCCGTGTCCGTGTTGCCGGTTTTCAGCAAGGTGTTTGAAAAGGTAATGCTTAATCAAATGCTCAATCATTTTAACACAAATAAAATCCTTCATGATCAACAGTATGGTTTCACCAAAGGACGTTGTACGACCGACGCCGGTGTAACCTTATTAAGACACATTTTTAGCGCGTGGGAAGAGGCCCAAGACGCCATAGGAATCTTTTGTGACCTCTCCAAGGCATTTGATTGCGTCGATCACGAAACCTTGCTCTTGAAACTTGAGCATTACGGACTTGGAAAACTTGCGCTCAATTTAGTAAAATCTTATTTAAATGATAGACAACAGAAAGTCCAAATAAACGGTGTCAATTCAATAGGTTTAAAAGTAAAAATGGGCGTGCCACAAGGCTCGATATTGGGTCCATTCCTCTTTTTAGTTTATGTCAATGATCTACTCCATTTATTAAAAAATCAAACACAAATGGTGTTATTTGCTGACGATACTTCCTTAATTTTTAAGGTAGATAGACGTGCCACAAATTTTGACGACGTAAATAACGCCCTAATGCAGGTCCAAAGTTGGTTCACTGCTAATAATTTAGTATTAAATGGAAAAAAAACGAAGTGCATAAAATTTTCTTTACCAAATGTCAAAAGTACTGATTGTGAGATAGTATTGAATCAAGAGAAACTAGAATTCGTCGATAAAACTGTTTTCCTGGGGATCACGCTCGACTCAAGGTTACAATGGGGTCCTCATTTAACATCTCTTGCAGGACGGCTCAGTTCAGCAGCATATGCTGTCAGAAAAATCCGTCAATTTACTGATGTGGATACCGCGAGGCTGGTCTATTTTAGTTACTTTCATAGTATCATGTCTTACGGTATTTTACTATGGGGACGGGCTGCAGACATCGAGTCTATTTTTATTCTGCAGAAAAGAGCGATTAGAGCCATATATTATCTCCGCAGGCGTGACTCTCTAAGGGAACTGTTTAAGGATATTAACATCATGACGGTACCTTGTCAATATATCTATGAAAACATCATGCACGTAAGAAAAAATGTACATCTTTTTAGTAAAAGAGGTGATAGACATAATTATAGTACAAGAAATAGGGACTTATTAGTTCAACCAGGTTTCAGACTGGCTAAAGTGGACTCATCTTTCATGGGATACTGTTTAAAATGTTATAACAAAATTCCTCCCCACATACTTCAACTGAATGAGACGAAATTCAAATCTTGTATAAAACGCACACTATGCAGGCAGGCATATTATAAGTTGGGGGATTACATCGCTGATAAAAATGCTTGGCTCAATGCTGGTCCTGCTCCACAACCACAACTATTTGATTAACATTTGAAAACACTGTTGGAGCTGCTGAAGAGTTTAAGACTATTTTTGCATTGTATAAAATCAATTTCCTTTGTATTATATAATTTCAGAGCACAGGTGTGAGTACTATGTACTATAGAGCTAACATTTACCGGGTAATACGTATTTTATTGACTTGAATGTGCCCTGGCGGCTGTGAGTATGTCATGCTCACTCAGATGTCTCGCTGATGGTGGCGCGTGTGTTGGATCATTTAGCTCCCTTCAAAATGGTTGAGCTGAATGGTGCTAATCCATGCGTCATGTTCGTGAACGGGCGCCGTCAGTTGGGACAGGTCAACTCTTAGCTGCCTTGGCTGATTTAAATTTTTGAATTGTTCTTTGTTTTATATTTTTATTACGGACGCTTCTAACGTGCACGTCTTTCTACATTGTTCTCACATGTTTAATTTCAACATGAATGATGTAACAAATACTTTGTAACAATTTATTTAAAAGAGTGTCCGTGGAGTTTCTTGCCCGTTCTTCTCCATAGGTACCTACCTACTACGCTTTGGAATGGGCAACTAGCTTCATATTTCTGACTGACCGATTCCTTGACAATTCAAAAGTGCCTGTAAATGGTTTAATTGAAATAAATGCTTTGAGTTTGAGTTTGAGTTTGAAATCTTTACTTCTTCAGCTATAAAACGAACAGTAACACGACGATCCGCCAAGACAATATTTTCAACTTTTTTAATCATTTGTTCAGTCACTGCCGATATGGGGCGTCCCGTTCGTGGGTCGTCGTTAGTGGAAGTTCTTCCTCGCTTGAACTCAGCACACCAACGCGCAACCATAGAATATGGAGGAGCATGAACCCCTAATGTTGCTCTCAAGTCTTGATTTACCTGCTCCGTAGTAAAATTTTTCCAGCAGAGATATTTTATTACCGCGCGAACTTCAATTTTATATATTTTTAAGAACACGTTCCGAAACGACGCACACAGTAGACTTCTACTTTTAAAAAACAAAAGAGAATTAATTGCTTTTTTTATTATCATCTTAACTAATGTCTGGGCTATGCCTGCCAGTATTTTTTTTTTCTTTCCAAGGAGAATGTATCGCATTCTCACTATTTATTGAACACCCCTCGTATGAAGCTAGTTGCCCATTCCAAAGCGTAGTAGGTACCTATGGAGAAGAACGACAAGAAACTCCACGGACACTCTTTTAAATAAATTGTTACAAAGTATTGGTCATTCATGTTGAAATTAAACATGTGAGAACAATGTAGAAAGACGTGCACGTTAGAAGCGTCCGTAATAAAAATTATAAAACAAAGAAAAATTCAAAAATTTAAATCAGCCAAGGCTGCTAAGAGTCGACCAGTCCCAACTGACGGCGCCCGTTCACGAACATGACGCATGGATTAGCACCATTCAGCTTAACTATTTTGAAGGGAGCTAAATGATCCAACACACGCGCCACCATCAGCGAGACATCTGAGTGAGCATGACATACTCACAGCCGCCAGCACATTCAAGTCAATAAAAGACGTATTACCCGGTAAATGTTAGCTCTTTAGTACATAACACTCACACCTGTGCTCTGAAATTATATAATACAAAGGAAATTGATTTTATACAATGCAATGATGGTCTTGAAAATCTTCAGCAGCTCCAACAGTATTTTCAAATCTTAATCAAATAGTTGTGGTTGTGGAGCAGGACCAGCATTGAACCAAGCATTTTTATCAGCGATGTAATCTCCCAACTTATAATATGCCTGCCTGCATAGTGTGCGTTTTATACAAGATTTGAATTTCGTCCCATTCAGTTAAAGTATGTGTGGAGGAATTTTGTTATAACATTTTAAACAGTATCCCATGAAAGATGAGTCCACTTTAGCCAGTCTGAAACCTGGTTGAACTAATAGGTCCCTATTTCTTGTACTATAATTATGTCTATCACCTCTTTTACTAAAAAGATGTTCATTTTTTGAAGTGAAACTTCTATATAGACTTCAGACTGCTATATAGACTCAGCTTCTATTAGGATTTTTCTGTAACGAAAAAGCGTTACGGCCGTGTGGAGGGGGGTAGACGAAATATCGCGTGGTGAGAGGCGGCAGTGGCGGACGGAGAGAATAGATTGGAATCTCAAGTTTTTATATTGAACCGATTATAAAAATTATTTCACTGTCGTGAAGCTACACTATCCCCGGGTGACAAAGGCTATATTATATTTTCAAAAAAAATTGGGATCTTTACTAAAACTCCAATAATGTAACCCATTGTGTTAAAAAATTACATAAAATATTCTTTACATCGCGTGCGCTGCGAAAACTATTGATGATATAACAAAATAATGTAGTACGACTTTGCAGAACACATCATTATTTACAAAAAATGTCGCGACAGTATATGTCTAACTATTATAGTTATGCCACAATAAGTGTTCCTTTATTTAAAAAAAAAAATTGAAATGCCGCCGCTAGAAAAGGCTCTTTATTTGTATCTTGGTATTAATCCTTATCAAAATAAATTATTCAAGACTGCTTCAATACCTTTATATAACTTTTTGAATTATTCAATTCGGGCATTCCATTCGAAAGAAATCACTAGTTTAAAAATGTAAGTACGAGTATTAGAAAAAAGTTGCGTGGTAGCCGCTCACCCTGCTCGGCTAGCTAGGCAGCACCTTATGCAATGTAGGCTTCACTGGGGTACGGGCCGTACGGGAGGGGAGTCAATGTCAAGAAATGAAGTGCTGTAGGTAGCGTAGGTAGGGTAGGTAGTGAAAGAAAGAAGAACGAAAGATGTGCATTTGTTAATGTTCCTTTGCGTGTGTATAAGTTTAGAGTAGACTATGGATATTTGTTTTTGGTTCCGGATTGAATTCAGTTTTTTAGTTTGATAAAATAAAATATGTTTAAATAAGAAATACATTTATTAAAATGTACCTAACCTAACCAAATCATAATTAGCAGTAAACCTGCGAAAAAAAAATGGGTGCTCGGACGCATAGTAAAAGTGAAACTTCAACGGACAAGTAGAAAATTTTTAATTTGAAGTTTTACGGGCAGATTGTTAATGTACTCGTACTTGTCCAATTTGAAAACCTGCCCATAAAACTTCAAGTTAAAATTTTGTTGTGATTCGTTTTGCCACTTGTCCGTTGCCATTCGTTTTTCCACTTGTCCGTTGCGATTCATTTTTCCACTTGTCCGTTGAAGTTTCACTTTTACTATGTGTCCGAGCACACATTTTTTTTTTTCTTACGTGCATGATGTTTTCATAGATATATTGACAAGGTACCGTCATTATGTTAAAATCCTTAAACAGTTCCCTTAGAGAGTCACGCCTGCGGAGATAATATATGGCTCTAATCGCTCTTTTCTGCAGAATAAAAATAGACTCGATGTCTGCAGCCCGTCCCCACAGTAAAATACCGTAAGACATGATACTATGAAAGTAACTAAAATAGACCAGCCTCGCGGTATCTACATCAGTAAATTGACGGATTTTTCTGATAGCATATGCTGCTGAACTTAGCCGTCCTGCAAGAGATGTTAAGGACGCGTTTGCAAAATTGATAGGTATAGAATCGAACTACTACGTCGACACGGGTCACACACACAAGTGTACGCTCGGTTAGCTGCGGGAATAGTAGCGAAGTGAACTAATTTTGATACTTTGGAAAATTGTTTTTTTTTCTAATGTCTTTATATTACTTGGTACATACTATACTTCGGTGACTGCTACTAGAACTCCTCGACGAGTAGAACTAGGTGTGCCGAGTTTGGGCTCGTTTTGTTGGTTATGATGAAACCTTGCCTCCGGACTAGATGGAGTGACCTGAAGGTGTACAACAAAACGAGCCCAAACTCGGCACAGCTAGTTCTACTCGTCGAGGAGTTCCAGCAGCAGTCACCGAAGTACACCTTCAGATCATTCCATCTAGTCCGGAGTATACTTTAACGGACATTCCCCAAAGATCTTTGGTTAATTTGCTTAAAAGCTTTTATTACTGTTAAAGGTTTAATATGCTTAAAAGCTTTTATTACTGTTAAAGGGTTAATATGCTTAAAGTGTAAAATAAGTGATAGACATAATTTTAATACTAGAAATAAAGATAAAATAGATCAACCATTTTTCAGATTATCTAAAGTACATACATCTTTTATGGGGCACTGTGTTAAATGTTACAATAAAATACCTAGTGATATATAACAATTAAATGAAAGAAAATTTAAAACTCATATTAAAAGTACACTCTGTAAACAAGCATATTACAAATTAGAGGATTATATCCAAGATAAGAATGCTTGGAAACATGCTGGTCCTGCTCCATAGGACAATTTAGAGTCTAAACAAAATCAAACTGGTTGCTATTTTTTTTTTTTTATTACACTGGTTTTACATTGTGTGATTTTTAAACTCACACACTGACTTATTAGTATTACTTGTTAAAATGTTAGGAATATCGAATAATTTTACAATGTTTGTAAATGTGTGAGCACCATGTATCTATCACATTAATTTATCTGTCATTGCTTCATTTTTCATTCTTTTTTACTTATCGTGGTATAGTAATCTTATTCTAGATGCATCGTTTTCACATATAATTATATAGAATAGAATAGAATATATTTATTGTAAAACATGAGTATACACAAAAATAAAATATGTGCGAGGTCTTAAAATAACAGGTAGATCTACCTGCATGTTTCGCCACAAATGGCGTACAAAACAACATATTTTAGGTTTAGGATAAACCATTAAAAAAAAATTTGTCTACACAAAAAACTGATATTAATAACTTAATCCTAATGCTAATTTCAAAGAGGGGAGGGAAAAAATAATTAAATGGTTTTAGGGTCAAATTCTGAAAATGTCGTAATTACAAAAATCTACACACATCAACACGGTCTAGGGATATTTTTAAAAAAGCGAATTACTATCAATGTGTTAATTATTTATATGACATGTATATATTTAAAAGATACGTTATTTAATATTCTACCATTTTTTAATAATGGTTAAGGTACTTCGATTAAAATTTCAGGATTTTATGGAAAAAAAATGAAGCATAGACGGAAACCGTATATGAATTAACTTTTAATTTATGAGTAAAAATTGAAAAAAATAGAAAAATCATTTAATTTGTGTTTATAAACTTGAAGTTAGTAGTCTGAGAAAGCGCCCATGATGTTCATAACACATCGGCAACGATTCGGCATGCTCAGAACAAGGTTGTCAATGTCTTGCTGCGGAATATTGTCCCATGTCCTTCTGAGGTGCGCAAAAAGTTGATCTTCTGTAGCCAGATTTTCAGGAACTTCCTTCAGAGCTCTTCTTTGCAGCATATCCCACGCATGCTCAATGGGATTTAGATCTGGCGATTGAGCAGGCCAGTCTAATGCCCTAACATTGTGTGTATGTAACCAAGCTGCTACCGTTCTCGCCGTGTGTGCACGGGCATTGTCGTGCATGAGCAGGAAATCTTGCCCCATTTGTGTTCTGTGGGGCAAGATTACGGGCCCCAGCACCTGTTGGACGTATCGTTCTGCCGTCATATTGCCCCGCACCCAAACGAGATCCGTCCGTCCTCCAAGACGAATTCCTGCCCAAACCATAATTGTTCCTCCTTGGTATGGGTGAACTTCCTGAGGGTTCTGAAGACGGCTCCATCGTCCAGGAACTCGCCAAACACACGTCCTTCGTGAATCTGGATGGAAGCCGAACCTGGATTAATCCGTGAACAGCACATTGGACCATTGCTCACGGTCCCAGTCCACGTGGTTCCGAACTCATTCTAATCGTCGTCCACGATTGCCTCTCCGCAAAGGTGGGACCCGGAGTGGTCTACGAGAGCGTAGATTGCTTTCATGCAGTCGCCTTCTTACAGTTTGGTCACTCACAAGCACTTGGTGTTCCACTCGCAGCCTTTGGACCAATTGAGTCGCCGTTGCATTTGGCTGAGCTCGCGCAGTAATTTGCAAAAATCGGTCTTGTCTGGGGGTAGTGATGCGACTTGGCCCCCGGTGCCTCTCCGCTACTTCACCTGTGGCACGATAGCGTGTCCACAATCTTGAAATTACATTTTGGTGGGTCCCTATGGCCTCAGCAACATTACGCTGTACAGACCCAGCTTCCAGCATTCCCACAGCTCGTAACATCTCCGCCCTCGTCAAATGTTGGCGTTGCATGGCTACAATACCTCAATTTTAACTTTATCTTTCGTTTAAAAATGAAAAAAAACTGTAACTAAATGTAATTCGTATTGTTTTCTAAATTTCGCACAAATGAAAATACCCTCTCCTACACATCAAGACATTTTTATGCCACCGAAACAAAAGAATTTTCAAAAATTTGAATTTGGAATTAGTCTGAGATAAATTACAAACAAATCGGTGTATAAAAGATTCCAATGCGGCTAGTACTTTTCGAGTTATTTAATTGAGTATGAAATATCCCTAGACCGTGTTGATGTGTGTATTTAATTAATTGCGGTCATTTAAAAATTCCGATACGGTATAATAGCATTTGGCTATGAGATATTTTTTAAAGTGTATTTTAAACAGAGCAGTAGGCATTTGTCTTAAAGGTTTTGGGATTTTTTTTATAAATTATTGGTGCTAAACAAAAAATACTTTTACGCATCAATGCCGTGGTTGATCTTGGTACGCGTAATTTATTATTATCCCGTCGATTACGAATAGAAACGTCGCATAGTTTCTTAAATAGGTTAGGATTGGTTTGTATAAAATTTGCCATTAAATTGCCATTGAAGGCAGACTTAAAATGATATAATTAATAAAATACTGTTTGCAACTATCGGTTGTTTTCACTCCAAACATAGCCTTAATACACCTTTTTTGTGACTTAAAAATCATTTCTTTATTAGTAGAGTTTCCCCAAAATATAACTCCAAACCTCAATATAGAGCCGACAATACCATGGTAGGCAGTTATAAGCGCATTGGTGCTTATAATAGGTTTTAGTTTATAGAGGGCATAGGCAGAAGAACATACTTTTTTATTTAATTCTTCTGTGTGTGCTTTCCAGTTCAGACGTTTGTCAATAGTTACTCCTAGAAATTTAGCTGTACCTACCCTTTCTATATCAGTCAATTTGTGTTTAACATTAATAATTGGTGCTTCTAAACGTTGACTGAAGAACATAATTTTTGTTTTTTCAAGATTGATTTTTAGATTATTGTTATTTAACCAGTTAATTATTGATTTGATTGTATTATTAATTTCATGTTCATACCTATCTTTATTTATACAATTAATAGTGACTGTACTATTATCGGCAAAAAGTGATACATGATAATTAGTTACTAATGGCAAGTCATTTATATAAATAATGAATAATAAAGGACCCAATACGCTCCCTTGCGGGACTACATATTTAACTATACGTTTTCTCGATGCATGTGTTTCTTCTTTTTTGGTATTAATGTTTATTTTAGAAATTTCTGTATATTGTTTCCGATTTTTCAAATAAGATTCTATGAGATTTAATATATTGCCTCTAATGCCATAAGCTTCTAGTTTACGGAGGAGAATGTCATGATTAACATAATCGAAAGCCTGGGTCATATCGCAGTAAATGGAACATACAGTCCTTTTATCCACATTACCCATGACGTTATTTATAAAATCAAAAATAGCCATGTTTATTGTTTTATTCTTGCGAAAACCTTTCTGGTCTTCTGTAAGAATGTTGAATTTTTTCTAAATATTTATAAATGTGAATATATATATATTTTTCAAAGACTTTCGGAATTATAGGAATAAGTGCAATAGGTCTGTAACAGTTCATACTCTGCTTGTTATCTTTTTTGAAGATGGGTTTAACGATACTAGTTTTTAGACTATCCGGGTATGATCCAGTGGTTATACACATATTAATGATATAGCTTAGGTGGTCACAGATATGATAAGCGATATACTTTAGGATTCTAGTAGAGATCCCATCGTATCCAACACTTGTAGTATTTTTAAGCGATCTTATAATTTGAAGTACTTCATAAGGAGTACTTGGTGCCATAAACATAGATTGACTTGATTTAGAAATATTTACAGTTACGTCCTTACCAGCGTCTGTTATTGGTTATATCTTTTTTATAAAGAAATTGTTAAAAGCATTCGCAATCTCTCGCGGCCTGGTTATAGTTTTATGGTTTGTTTCTATGGAAGTGATACTACCCTTTGGTAAATTCAGTTTAGAACTATTTATAATCGCTCATGTGGCTTTGGATTTGTTAGTAGATGCTTTGATTTTGTGATTGTTTTGTGCCCGTTGCGTTAAATTAATTATATTTTTATATATTTTAGAATATTTTTTAAATTTAGTTTTATTTACTTCATTGCGATTTAGCCTATAGTTCCACATAAGCGCTCTTTTTTTTTGCTACAGATTTTTATGCCACGTGATACCCACTGAGGTTTTACTTTAGTTCAGTTATTGTAATGTTTTGGAAAGAAAAGCATTAACTATACAGCATCATGAAAGTTTCCAAAAATGCATTATATGCCGCGCTAGGATTATTTGTATTATAGATTTCAGTAAAAGAAAACGTTTTTATATAATTTTTGCATATTTTCCTTATTATAATCTCGTCTACTTGTTCGCCAATAGTTTATTAAGACCTTTTTATTAACCGGTAGTTTTAGTACTTGCGCTGTGTGGTCTGACAGACCGAAATCAATCACATCAGATTTACACTTCTTCCACACATTATGTGCAAAATTGTCTATACAAGTGCCGCTCGCGAGTCGAGTTGGCTGACTTATTTCTAGTATTAAATTATAACTTAAACTCAAACTCAAAGCATTTATTTCAAATAAACCAATTACAGGCACTTTTTAATTGTCAAGGGGTCCGTCAGTAAGAAAGATGAAGCTAGATGCCCATTCCAAAGCGTAGTAGGTACCTATGGAGAAGAACGGGCAAGAAACTCCACGGACACTCTTTTAAATCATAATATGGTTACAAAAAATTGGTTACATCATTCATGTTGAAGTTATACATGTGAGAACGATGCAAAACGTTAAAAGCGTCCGTAGCAAAAATAAAAATTCAAAAATTAAATTAAATTAAAATAAGCCGTGGTAGCTAAGAGATGACCAGTCCCTACTGACGGCGCCCGTTCACGAACATGACGCATGGATTAGCACCATTCAGCTCAACCATTTTGAAGGGAGCTAAATGATCCAACACACGCGCCACCGTCAGCGAGACATTAGAGTGAGCATGACATACTCTCAGCCGCCAAGGCACATTCAAGTCAATGAAAGACATATGCAGTACCTAAATGGTAGCTTTATAGTCGGTACATAGTACTCAACATGTGCTATGCAATTATACAATGTTATGAGATTGAATTTATACAATGCAAAGATAGTTTTTTAAATCTTCAGCAGCTCCAACAGTATTTTCAAATGCTAATCTATTCGTTTATGCGCCCTTGTGGAGCAAGACCAGTGTTGAGCCAAGCATTTTTATCAGCGATATAATCTCCCAACTTATAATATGCTTGGCTGCATAGTGTGCGTTTAATATAAGATTTAAATTTCGTTTCATTTAGTTGAAGTATGTTGGGAGGTATTTTATTGTAACATTTTAAACAGTACCCCATGAAAGATGAGTCCACTTTAGCCAGCCTGAAACCCGGTTGAACTAATTGGTCCCTATTCCTAGTGATGTAATTGTGTCTTGCACCTCTTTTACTAAAAAGATGCAGATTTTTCCTTACGTACATAATGTTTTCATAGATATATTGACAAGGTACCGTCATGATGTTAATATCTTTAAACAGTTCCCTTAGAGAGTCGCGCCTACGGAGGCCATATATGGCTCTGATGGCTCTTTTCTGCAGAATAAAAATAGACTCGATGTCTGCAGCCCGTCCCCATAGTAGAATACCGTACGACATAATACTATGAAAGTAACTAAAATAGACTAGCCTCGCGGTACTCACGTCAGTAAATTGACGGATTTTTCTCACAGCATATGCTGCTGAACTTAACCGTCCTGAAAGAGATGTTAAATGAGGACCCCATTGAAGCCTTGAGTCGAGCGTGATCCCTAGGAAAACTGTTTTATCGACGAATTCTAGTTTCTCTTGATTCAATACTATCTCACAACTACTACTTTTTACATTTGGCAAAGAAAATCGTATGCACTTCGTTTTTTTCCCATTTAATACTAAATTATTAGCAGTGAACCAATTTTGGACCTGCTGTAGGGCGTTATTTACGTCGTCAAGATTTGATGCAAGTCTATTAATTTAAAAAATTAAGGAAGTATCGTCAGCAAATAACAACATTTGTGGTTGAGTTTTTAACAAATGGGGTAGATCATTAATATAAACTAAAAAGAGGAAAGGACCCAATATTGATCCTTGTGGTACACCCATTTTTACTTTTAAACCGATTGAATTGACACCATTTATTTGAACTTGCTGTTGTCCATCATTTAAATAAGATTTTACTAAACTGAGCGCAAGTTTTCCAAGTCCGTAATGCTCAAGTTTCAAGATTAAGGTTTCGTGGTCGACGCAGTCAAATGCCTTCGAGAGGTCACAAAAAATTCCTATGGCGTCTTGGGCCTCTTCCCACGCCGTAAATATGTGCTTTAATAAGGTGACACCGGCGTCGGTCGTACAACGTCCCTTGGTGAAACCATACTGTTGATCGTGTAAGATTTTATTGGTGTTAACTTAAGAGTAAACATTCCAGATCTATCAAAGTATTATTACGCTTAAGACAGTCAATATTATAGTCACCTGCAATTACGACATTTCTTTTTAATTTTTTTTTCCAAATAGTACATAGCACTTTCTCTAATTGCACAAATATATAATTATAATTAATGTATACAAAATATTGTAAAAACATTTTAAAAGAGTAGCGGAAGAGTCTCTTGCCCATTCTTCTCCATACGAAAACTACCTTTTGGAAGGGGCGACTAGAATCAATTACATTTTTTTGTAAAAGTGACGTTCATATAAGTGCCTTTTATGTGCCTAATTGAAATAAATTGTTTGACTTTGACTTTACGCCTTTGCACAAAGGTTAGATTTTACTTCTCTATCTATATAAGGTATATCTATTCATACACGAAATATTTTAAGAGATATACCTATAGCTGGTAAAGAAACAATAGCAACAAAAAAAAAAAATCTAGGTATCTTATTAAAAAAATTAAATAAATTAATATTACTTGACATACATAATAAATACTGGTTCCTTATTAATTTTTAACATCCATTACGCTAGTTTGTACGCGAGCGGCAGTATTTGAGACGGCACTTGGATTTTATGAATGATCAAAGAGAAACACGTGAGCGCGGCGCGCGGGCGCCTGCCTCCCCCACCCGGCGCCCGCGCCTCGCCAGTCCCACACAATCCGCGTGTTGTAACGCTCGCGCGCGCCTCAGCTGACACGCTTCTGGCTCGCTCGGGCAAGATACTTACAATGCCTAACTACAGGTATTCCAACCAGGAGTACCAGAACATGGTGGTGTGTGTGTGTTCAACTACGGATCTACTAACAATAACAATGTTGTTTGCCCACAAAAAGACTAGTGAACAAAATTTATAATCTAGCCGTAACGTAGTTATTTAATCGTCAAATAGGTTTTGATGAATCATACCGTATGTTATTCCACAATGACAAGACATCTGTATGAGTAGATAGGTAGGCAACTAACAATCAGCTGACGGATAGTACTCGATGCATGTTAATAACTTCACAGAGGTCATTAACATGCGAATTCGAGTTGCACCTATCAGCTGTTTATTTGTATTTACCTAGTTTACAAATGTGTAGGTATTGTAGATTAGGATTGAAATTAGTTTTAATCGCATCTAGCTGTCTTTTCGTAAAATTTTAAAGGAGGGAAATTAATCATTTAGGTACCTACATAGGTTTAGGTGATATTGTATTTTAAATTCACATTTATTATCAATGTAAGCGATACGCTATTAAAATAACACTAGATCGAGTTACGAAGTCTACCTACGTTGGTTTATTTTTAACATCATCACGCCTGCATTCTCCGTAGAGATAGGCAGAGGTGTATTTTCGTATGTCCACTACAGTTCACCAGTGATAGGTCCCATATAACATGAGGTGCGGGCAGGTGTTTGCGTCCGGCAGCACACAGACTGCGAGTGCGAGAGACGAGTGTCTGTGCGGCACCGCCGCGCCGCGTGCCGCATCGAGGCGGTCACCTCTCTCACCGCGGCGGGCGGGTCATTCATAGAATATGGAGTAAAGGTTTTATGCAAAATGTCTCAAGCAGTTTTAAAATTATAATAATTACGTAAAATCTCTTAAAATATTTCGTGTATGAATAGATACACCTTATATATATAAAAATCAATTGCTGCTCGTTTGTCTCGCTAAAACTCGAGAACGGCTTGGCCGATTTACATGATTTTGGTTTTGAAATGTTTGTCGTAGTCCAGGGAAGGTTTAAACGGTGACGGTAGGTAGCGTAGGTAGGGTTTAGTGCTACCCGTGCAAAGTCAGGCCGGGTAAAGCTAGTCTCTAAATATAGTCGCTTTTCGCGTTTGTCTATATTGTGTGCGTTATTCTTCTAAAATTCACAACGGATTTTGATGAGGGTTTCAACATCATTTAGAGAATGTATTCCGGAGGGTTTATATATATAATTCTTTTTAGAATAGAATAGAATAGAATCATTTTATTTCGGACAGAGTCCATAGGGTTAGTTACAATTTTACTTATTATTTAGTATTAATAGGTACAGACACGGATAAACATAAAAATTAAAATTCAGCGTGGAGCTGCATCCACCTCCGCATTATCGAGGAATCCCACCGATCTGCGAACACACTGAGAATACTGTTGGTGCTGCCACGTACACGTGACATCAGGGATGCACATCTTTTTCTAATAATCGCGGCAAAACCATCAACATTATTATCCGTAAACATCCCTGACGCACTACAACGCCACGGCAGCCGCAGAAGTACTCTCAGTGCATTATTATACTGAACACGTAGGTCGCTGTATGCGCGCTGAGTGAAGTTAACCCACAGACTGCACGTGTAGAAGGATTGACAGTAAGCTTTAAAAAGCGTTACTTTAACTGCCCTCGTACATCGTGCAAACCTGCGGGCCAGCATGTTACAACGGACAGCCAGCGACCTACGTTCCCTTTCAATGTCACAGTTATCTTTAAGGTCTTCCGTGACCCAGTGGCCTAGATACTTAAACTTGTCCACTCTTCGCAGGGATTCTCCACACAGTGCAACATGAGGAATACACGAATATGTCAGGTTGCCTGCTTTGAAAACCATTAGCTCGCTCTTTGTGACATTATATTTGAGCCCATGATTCTCCGCATAACACTCGCACATATCGATCAGCACCCTCAGAGCTCCGATCGATGGGCTCAGCAACACCATATCGTCAGCATAACTTATATTATTAATGCACACTCCGTCAATATGACATCCGACATTGGTGCTGCTGAGCCCAAGGATCAGCTGGTTCATGTATAGGTTGAAGAGCCGAGGTGAACTGAGCCCCCCCTGTCTCACCCCGCACTCCAACCGATACACGTCCGAGTGCGAACCAACCCACTTCACGCCATTGCTTTGCCGACTGTACCAGTATCTAAATATTGACACTATCTCAGGTGGTACAGTAGTTTCAAGTTCCAGTTTACGCCACAAAATATCGTAAGATACGAGATCGAATGCCCTTGACAGATCCAGAAAACAGGCAAAAATAGGAGTCTTCCTATCTGTATAGTATTGAACAGTCTGCTTGAGGCACAAGATTGCATTCTCAGTAGACAGCCCAGGCCTAAAACCGAACTGGGCATCATGTAGTTTGAGGTGTTTGGCCAGTTGTTTATCAAGCAGACTATCCAAAACTTTTGCTATGACAGTGGCCAGAGAGATGGGCCTGTAATTGGAAATGTCAGAGGCATCCCCTGTTCTATTTTTCTGAATAGGCACTACCACTGTATACATTAGGTCGTCCGGTAAGTAATTGTGACTAACGCACATGTTAAAAAACAAAGAAAGCACACGTGGCAAGTGTGTCCCCGCATACCTCAGGTGCTCGATGCTGAGAGCATCATGACCCGGGGATTTACCCCTCTCCATTCTCTTTATAATGGCTGCAATTTCTTGTGCCGTAAAAACAATAGAAATGTCGCCGGACCTGGCCCCAGAATCGACCACCTGCACAGGTCTAATAAGAGGTGACTCAACTTGAAAATGGCGCCGGAATGCATTGGCTATATCTGCTGGCTCATGTACGCCCGCCACGCTCACAGGGGGACTCAACTTCGGATTTAAACTGTTTGTGGATTTCCAAAATGATCCGAATTTCTTTTCAGTGTGATGTTTAGCTAAAATATCCATTTTTATCTGCTGTTGGTTATCTTGACAATATCTCAAATTGGTCTTAAAGGTTTTTCTAGATTCACACATTTTACTGTAAACATAACCACGGTCAGGTTTACCATAAGACAACCATGTTTGGTAACACAGTCGAGCCTCTCTGTGAGCATCACGAACGTACCTGTTCCAACCAGGAATGTACCTTTTGCTATTATGACGCATTTGTTTACATAAATAAGTACGCTCGGCACCTTCCTTTAAAATGCTAACCAAACTACGATACATTGTATCTAACACTTCCACATGATTAGCATCAGAACACATTTTATGCGCACAATACCGAAAAACATCTGGAAAATCTATTAATTTTAATTTAGAATTACAAAAATTGGAATATTCATCAATTTGATTGTTATTTCGTTCACCCCATATTACCTTATTGCAAGCATTGATTGGGCTTACTAATTTAGGTATTATTAAATCAATATTACATTCAATTAATAAAGGAATATGATCCGACAAATATACTCCATACAAAACTGACGCGTCTACAACTAAATGTCGTGCTGCACTGCTCACCACGCAGTGATCAAGCCAGCGCAATGCACCGTTAGCGGTACTCTCAAACGTAAACGTGTCCTTCGGAAGTAGTTCCATATCGACACATGACCACGACTGCTCCCTACATACAGATAACAATTCATTTGAAAAGCGCTCACCTGGATGTGCATTAAGATCACCCAATATAAACACTGATTCAACATTACTGTTCTCAATTATAGCAATAATTTCACTTAAGCACTCCGTAAACTCAATTAGATTATCAGCCGAGTTAGTCGGCATATACACTGAGAATATCAATAAGGAACGTCCCGCGTGCTCAATCCTGATAGCTAACAGACGATCACTATTACACCGCACCACCGATACCGTTGCAAACGCTGATTTCCTCCATAGGATCGCGACTCCACCATACGGTCTTCCGATAAGGACTCTAGCAGAAGTGTCGACGGCGGACTTGCCCGCATACGCGAAATCAGTATCAATGCTCCCAAGATAAGGCACATCATGGGGTAAAAGCCAAGTCTCCTGAAGTGCAATAACATCAGCGACACGGCACAATCCGCGCACACAATCAGCTGATCGAATAACATTCTTACAATTGAATGTCGATAAACTTACAATCTTTTTGTTACTTTTATCCATTATTTACAACGGGAATATCATTAACAATATCTGTGACTTTTCCTTTCTTGAAATTTATAAATCGTCTAAACATTATTCCCTCCGGCCAAAATTTGTCATCCAAAAAAGTAGATAATTTGTGTTTAGGTATAAACAACTTAAAGGCATTATATTGCCTTTCCGACTTCATAATGAGTTTCTCTAATTTTACAACTTCATTAGTTTTTTGCTGTATGTATTCACATACGTCTTTTTCAGTTGTAGCTTTATTCACATTAGAGATAAAAACAGGTATTTTTATCTCAGCGGCCTTAAAATTTTCTACTGAATTAGAAACAGCTTTTCCTGTCATGCCAACAAATCGATTTCTCGTTTTTGACTTTTGCACCAATATCCATTGTTCTTCAGGCTTATTTTCCTTCCATTCACCTTTTTTAACTATTTCTGCCATAGTCTGTTGTTTACATGCGTCATCTACGGCAACTAAGCTATCATTCACAAGCATAGTCGAGTTAACAGGTGCAAGAGAGACAGGTTTATTTCGAGTTTCACCACCGGTATGCGTGTGTACGAGAGAGCGATATATCGGCACCGGCGGCGATTCGCTTGCACTACCATGACTCATATCTTTGCGACCGGAACGCGGTACATCGACGACGTTCACCGGCTGCTGTTCGATGTGAGGTAGAAGGCCAAACGGGCCGCTATCACAATTTATCATGTACCCTCCTCCTCTTTTCTTCATGTTAACATTTGAATTAATTAACGGACTCGATTTTTCCACATTCACTTTTTGTTTAAATTCCTCTAATTGGACATTAGTCACATAATCGCTCTTTATATCTTCAATTTCTTTCCGTAAAACCAATATATCCTTCAATAGTTTTGTAACATCGACGTGATCAAAACAAACTGGTGGTAGTTTGTGTAGGTCGTACGCCACAAACACTGGTAATTGTTCCGGGTCTATTGTTTTAAATACAGTTATCATGTCTTCCAAATCTTTTTGTTTCTTGTTCTTGCGTCTCGAAACCAGTTTTCTTGTTGTTTTCGTGGATATAAACAACAACTTCTTCGCCTCATCTATTTCCTCTTCAGAAAATGCAGTTTCACAAATCCTTATCAAGCTTTCATTATCGACTACATGATGCCGATCTCGTATGAAGGCAAGGACTTCCGATATCACTAGGTTACAACTCGTGCACTTTAGTTTATTTACGGACATTCTCGTAAGACAAAATCGGCGACTGCTAGTGACAGCGCGCGCGCAACGACCGATTATATATTTTATTTTAAACGATAACGTAGTACTGAAATTTACATTTGTCAAGTCGTGAAAAAGGCACTTTTTTGAGCTCTTACATGGCGAGCGCTAACTAAACCGTTACAGATAGATAAAATGTATGTTCTTTGGATTGTATATGTTAACAAAATCAACAGAAAATTCTGCGATAGAATATTGTGATTTCTGCTTAATGATCAATAAGATCTTAATGATATGCTGAATTTCGTTATTCCAATGTAAATTATGACAATATATTTTATACTTATCATTAATAAACTCACGATTGATATGACTCACGTCAGATGACGCTGACAGGTAAACATTAGATGTGATTGTGCTCGTTATTAAATAATTACTAAAAATAGTAAACCCAGTATTTAAACAATACATAAAAGTGAAGCGAGACTCGTAAACTAGCAGTGGCAGTGTTATCATTGATCAAAAACACCGGGTTACTATACTAACATTGATTCTCAAATATGTAAATATTGACTATAAACTCAATATACTCAGTGCTATACCAGTATACCAGTTTAAACAACCAAATTTTAAGACAACAGCCTACAAAACAATCATAATTATTAACAATTTCTAGACAGTGGTGATAAAACAGTGATCTAAACAAAAATTATTACCGGAAAAATATTTTTTTCAATTGAAATACTGCACCTACGTGACTTGAAGTTATGACAACGCCAACGCCATCTACCTTAAACCTCACAAACCAACCACCAATATTGTTGTCACAGTTCCCGGACTAATAAATAGCAAATCGGCAATCAGTATTGTAAATAGCGACATCTACTATAAAAACAAGGACTTACGTAGTTAAAACGCCATTATATCGCAAAATTGGATATAGCTATTGATTGCACAAGTGGCTTAGCGGTGTACGAACTGACATACTTGCCTTCAAACCGCGTGATTGCACATTCAAATCCGACGGTTGCTGCGAGACTTTTTGGTCAATTTGGTGTCAATGACATCAAATTATGATGATGTTTGTGTGGCCTGTGACCATGTATGTATATATTTAATCATATAAATAACAATGTTTTTTATCTGTTTGTTTCAGTGTACTAATAATACCCGTCAACAAGTTTCGCATTAAACTCAATTACATGGTACTAATTTTAGCGTTTATCAAAAAAAAAAAAATTTTTTTTCTCTCCGCACGTTTTCTCCACACATTGACATTGGCAGAATTGTCGACATCGGCACCATTGCCATATGGAAAAATAGAATACTTACTCATCGTTTACGGTCATGTTAGGGATTAGAATGAGGTCAGAATCGTCTAGCTTAGCTGCCGCACCAGGTCGCACACGCGCACTTACCATACACACTTCCTGTCGTAGGAGGCGACGAGCAGGTTGTCTCCGGCGGGGTGCACGGCCATGTGGCTGACCCACTGCGCGCCCGTCAGCAACTTGCGCACCAGCTCCTGCCGCACCAGGTCGCACACGCGCACTTACCATACACACTTCCTGTCGTAGGAGGCGACGAGCAGGTTGTCTCCGGCGGGGTGCACGGCCATGTGGCTGACCCACTGCGCGCCCGTCAGCAACTTGCGCACCAGCTCCTGCCGCACCAGGTCGCACACGCGCACTTACCATACACACTTCCTGTCGTAGGAGGCGACGAGCAGGTTGTCTCCGGCGGGGTGCACGGCCATGTGGCTGACCCACTGCGCGCCCGTCAGCAACTTGCGCACCAGCTCCTGCCGCACCAGGTCGCACACGCGCACTTACCATACACACTTCCTGTCGTAGGAGGCGACGAGCAGGTTGTCTCCGGCGGGGTGCACGGCCATGTGGCTGACCCACTGCGCGCCCGTCAGCAACTTGCGCACCAGCTGCTGCCGCACCAGGTCGCACACGCGCACTTACCATACACACTTCCTGTCGTAGGAGGCGACGAGCAGGTTGTCTCCGGCGGGGTGCACGGCCATGTGGCTGACCCACTGCGCGCCCGTCAGCAACTTGCGCACCAGCTCCTGCCGCACCAGGTCGCACACGCGCACTTACCATACACACTTCCTGTCGTAGGAGGCGACGAGCAGGTTGTCTCCGGCGGGGTGCACGGCCATGTGGCTGACCCACTGCGCGCCCGTCAGCAACTTGCGCACCAGCTCCTGCCGCACCAGGTCGCACACGCGCACTTACCATACACACTTCCTGTCGTAGGAGGCGACGAGCAGGTTGTCTCCGGCGGGGTGCACGGCCATGTGGCTGACCCACTGCGCGCCCGTCAGCAACTTGCGCACCAGCTCCTGCCGCACCAGGTCGCACACGCGCACTTACCATACACACTTCCTGTCGTAGGAGGCGACGAGCAGGTTGTCTCCGGCGGGGTGCACGGCCATGTGGCTGACCCACTGCGCGCCCGTCAGCAACTTGCGCACCAGCTCCTGCTTCACCAGGTCGTACACGCGCACCACGCGCTGCGTCTGCGGGAGGCGTTAGACATATTAGGTCCTTACTTATGAAATTGGCGTTTTGTTAAACTGGCCACTTTGATCTCAAATATCTGGAGTTTGGTTAGAAATTCCAAATTCAAATTCCTTTCAAAAGACTTGTATCTCAGAGTAATAACTAAAGCCTACAAATTAACAACAAATTACGATATATCTAAGCTCTTCTCTCTTATGGCGCAGATTGTACACTTAAAAGAGACAAATGCATATGGATTCGTCTATGCTAAAACGAAATAGACGTTCCGAAATTGTCAAATGGTCATACTTGGTCTCTTTTTACACGACCAATTAAAAAACCACAATAGTTACGTAGTACACGGTTAACCGTATAAAGTATTTGATTAGTCGTCTACGTCGTGAATATCAGTACGTGTGCTGGTTGAGGTGTTGGTCATTATTTTATTCAAAATAAAAGATTTATGCACAATTTTCTAAAAAAAATTGGTGCAAAGGACAGATCAATAGGCTGTTAACATGGCTTGTTTTAAGTTATCGTGTAAATCACATTCGTAACGGAAAGAAAACAAAGAATTTGTAAGCTTTTATCGGTAAGTGTTTTTTTACAGTTTTCATATAAAATCACGCGAAATATTTGGACGTCATCACTAATAACATACATATTAGAATGATAATGATCTCTTCAAACTATCTTTATTACAAATTATGTTGTGATCCCGAATTAATTTTCAAAAAAATAAATCGTTATATTGTGAGGTTATGTTATGCTAGTGATGGAGATACTTTTTATCGATATGATAATTTTGTGCCGATAAATTGGAAAAGTTATCGTTTTCTTTTTCAGTATACCTTCAAATGAGAAAGAAAATTGGTGTAAAGTGATTCCAAGAGCCAGAAATTATTGGACTAAGCATAGCCGAGTATTTTCTAAACATTTAACGAACGACTGCTTTGTAAGTAGCGATAAATGGAGAAGGTTTAAACCTGGCGCCATACCATCCCTATTATTGGTAAGTAAAGTCACGTGCGCTCACTTATTGATCAATTCGCGTTATGTTTTACCTATCACAAAACGTTCACAGTTCTGTGGCCCAAAGCTCTGTGAAAAAAAATGTTTTTCTTGTATCTTCAGTTGTTTTTCTTGCCGGTTTGAGGGGTCAACTAAAATCGCGGGAAAGTCCGAAAGGGATACCGTGGCCCCTGGCAACGTACAGGCAACTGAAGGAACACGGGTGGGTTTTAGTCAGTAAGAGTCTGATACGCCCTCCCGCTCCGCCCAGAGCGGGAGTTTGTTGCGCCACTTCTTCTTCCCAGCTAACGCACTAGGAAGTGGTGAAGGGTGGGCGTTTTGGGGGACTGTCTTATGTAATTTTGACGTTCGAAAAGTGCTGATTCTCAGCCTAGTTTGAATAAATGACTTTTGATTTGAGTTATTTGCCAATTTCCCACCAAAAAAAAGGTGTCTACTAAATGGTTTGTATGGGGACTGTGAACGTGTTAACCTTTACCAATTGTTTTACTTTACTATATACTTTTCCTAATGTATATTGATATGTATTTTTGGCTATAAATAAAGTATAGTAGATAAAACACAAGTAACACAAAACACCAAGTTAGTTTTCTTTGTTGTTTTCAGAAATTTTGCATATAATTGTATGGTTGAGCTGAATGGTGCTGATACATGCGTCATGTTCGTGAACGGGCGCCGTCAGTTGGGACTGGCCAACTCTAAGCTGCCATGGCTGATTATAAATTTTCAATTGTTCTTTTTTTTTTATTTATCTCCTTTATTTATCTTTTTATTACGGACGCTTTTAACGTGCACGTCTTTCTACATTGTTCTCACATGTATAATTTCAACGTGAATGATGTAACGAATATTTTGTAACAATTTATTTTATATAAAAGAGTGTCCGTGGAGTTTCTTGCCCGTTCTTCTCCATAGGTACCTATTACCCTTTGGAATGGACAATTAGCTTCATACTTCTGACTGACCGATTCCCTTGACAATTCAAAAGTGCCCGTAAATGGTTTAATTGAAATAAATGCTTTGAGTTTGAGTTGAGAAGAAAGCAAAACTTATTCGATTGAAAATCGAATAATTTAAACTGCTTTCTTCTCCTCTCTTTATTTTATTGTTTATTCCCAAATATTAAATAAAAAAATCCGTTTTGATTCGATTGTTTCTATTCCATTACATACAATTTTAGGTAAAAAAACTTTTCCACAAAAAATTAACCGACTTCCAAAGCAAAAATATCTTTCGTTTCGAAAGTCGTTATCTTTACCTCTTATTTTTTTGTCGTTTTGTGACACAGAATTCCAAAAAGAAAGTTATTTTTGCTTATTAGTGTGGAAGTCGGTTTATTTTTCGTGCAAAAATTATTATATTTCTCTTTTTAGGTTTGGTACACCATCACTAAAAAATTAGTAATTAGTAACTATATAAGGTATCTAAAAGATTGACAAAATACCCATACGAACACAATTTACACATTGTACTGTCGTTAAGGAGTTCGGTTATATGTTCCGTATCTTGACAACTGCTGAACCGATTTTGATGAAACTTGTACCGTTTCCTAAGTTAAAAGATAAAAATCCAATAAAAAAGAATGACCACGATCCGATTACGAGTTTCTGAGAAATTCATGGACAAACATACATAGATACACTTATGAAATTTGGCACACGTGTTTAGAAGCCCACATACAGTATTATGCATATTGTGCAATTCCAACAATATTAGATACATACATATCGAATTGATAATCTTTTTTTAGAAATCGGTAAAAAGAAAAGTAAGATAGTTTCATGCTTCGGAAGGAACGATAAGCTGAGGATTAACATATAAAAGCCTGTTGGAACCAGAGCGTTTTTAAACAAACAGTGTATTCTTTGATTTAATCATCCATGGAATGTATGACATGATACTAACGTACAGTCAGTATCAAAAGTTCATGAACACATTTAGATTTTCAAAATCGCTGTACACCGTATTCACTATTAGCACTTCATAGTGAATACGGTGTACAGCGATTTTGAAAATCTAAATGTGTTCATGAACTTTTGATGCTGACTGTACATTCAATTCAATAAGTAAATTTCCTGTCTAAAATAAATTAATATCGATTTAAGTCGCGAAAAGGTTATGTTAGGTTAGAACTGCGACCACCTACGCACGAGCCGAGCGAGCGTAGCGAGCGGTGCCGCGGCAGCGGCCGGCGAGTGCCAAAAACGACTAGAATATATATAAAAAAAGACTTTAATAGGCTTAAAGAACTTCAGTACTTGCTTGTAAATTATTCAACGACCCAAATGGAAATTGCAACCTCGATCACTTTGTGACTGGTTTAGAAAAATTATTATAAAATGATATTTAGTAAACGTGATTTTTCCAAAATAATCTAAATATTAAATGAAAAATGTTTAAATGATTAAATATCATGCGAAACATTTGTAAAGAGAAGCATTTGCTAAATAAATGTTTGTAAAGCGAGTGTTTATAAAAAAAACATTTGCTGAATAAGTTTTTTGTGAAATAAATAGTATACGAAACGTTGGTTGTAAAGTAAAAATTTGTCAATGGTGTTTTGGTGAAACATTAGTGAACCTTCAATATTCCTAACGTTTATAATCACTATTCTCAAAATACCGAGTTTCAATAGATCGAATAACAAAAAGTCCGATTTAATGATAATTCAAAACATCAAAAATACGAATTCCGATTATTAAAATACCAATTAATACAATTCCGAAATAAAAAATTGCAAGCAAGCATGCAACATGCAAGCGGGCATGCAGGATCTCCCTTGTTTCATCGAAAAGAAATTGCCAAATTATCACTTCCCAAACAATTTTCCGCATAATTTCATTTGCCAAATTATTACCTAACCTAATGTTTTGCAAGTGAACGTTTAAACAATAACTTGTTTACCAACTAATACTTTTACCAATTTTTATGTAGTCAAATATTTCAGTTGGGATAACTAATTTTACGCAAAATAAAGACGTTTTATTACTTTGGTGATTTTTCCACTTGGTACAAATTCTAAACAGGAAATAATAATATTAATATAATAATAGATATAGATAATATGGCAACACCGTGTCAACAAAACATCTCGTTTTCGAACTATAACGTTTAATTTGAACAAATAGATTAATTTTGAAGCAGTTTTACAAGAGTTTTTCTATACATACTCAACCTAAAACCGGAAAACCATTTAAAATCCAGTAAAAACTCATAACTCACCAATATGCAATAGAATTTGATTAAAAACTGCCGAATCGGAGGTGACATCTGTCAAGTCACCTCCGATTCGACAGTTTTTAATCAAATTTAAGATAAAATAACAATTAATGGAAAACAGATGGAAAATAGGAAAACGATGAAACTACGAGTATGTTGACAAGATCAGCCGCACGCCTAGCACGCCCACCACCTCCGGACTCTTCGCTCAGCTCCGCCTCGCCGCGCCGGTACCCAGCCTCACTGTGAGCGCTGTGACGACACTGGCCGCGGTAGTTGCGTCGAGCTCGAGCGACGAGTATTTCTCCCCGCCCTCGACGCCACCACCTGCTCCTTAGGACCTCGAGGCCTGGGCCTCTGAAAGGGTCCCAGCTCCCGGGGGAAGTGTGCAGCGCATGAGATGGACACGATCCATTAACGAAAACGTCATGCGCTCATACTATGGGGCTACAGAGGGGTGAAACAACTTGACCGCGTACCGTGTCCGGATGCTCTCTCTTTTTCAGGTGCTTGAGCCAGCTGTCAACGTTTCGGCACAACGACTGTCGGATCAGGTACGGGTCATCCAGCGTAATCATATGTTGGATGACACTGTACTTGATCGCCTGCGAAATGAAATGCAGAGTAGCCATGTCATCGCTCCCCCGCCGCAGAGTGTTATAGTGCCACCACAGGACACTACAAATCAAGGTGACGAGAGGATTGATGACAGGGCTACAAACGTAAGTGCCCAGTGCAATGAGGAATTGAGGAGTGCTTTGGAAGGTGCGATTCAGGAATATCGGTTCATGTCGCCCGAACTTAGACCACGCTTACCTCGTTTGCCCATGCATAACAAAAATAGGGCGCTGGTGGCGATTCTGGATTCGCAGTTGTCAAACTATTTTGATGACTGCGAAGACCTCACTGATACTCATTCAATCCTGTACTGCGCGGCTGTAGCGGCATGTCGTGTAGCTCACGTCAAATTTGCTAATGACTCTAGAGCTACACGACCGAAACCAGCTGCACCAGCTTGGCAGTGCAGGATTGAGCGCCGTATTGGTGGGGCCAGAGCGCTCATCGGCAAACTAATCTGCTTCAGGGAGGACAATACTCGCCCTAGAGTGATGCGCTTTGTGAGGCGGGCGTTCTTAGGGACTGATATCAGCCCTCAGGACTATATGGCCCGTGTCACAGAACGCATCGACTTCCTGAAGCAGAAAGTGTATGCATGGGCGAATCGTATTCGTAGGTATAAGCGGCGAGCACAACGATACACTCAGAATCGCACCTTCCAGAACGATGAAAGGTGGGTTTAGAGGGCTTGGGATCGACCAAACCAAGGTGTGGCTGACACGCGTCTGCCGGATGATGTTGCCATGTGCTCTTTCTGGCGCAGCATCTGGTTGGTGCCTGTCAGTCACACCGAAGGTGATTGGACGCGGGAAGTCAAGCGAGCCTGCGATCCAATACCAGAAATGGGGGCTATTACCATCTGCCCCCAAGATGTAGCACGTGCAGTCCGTCCGTTGCCTAACTGGAAATCCCCAGGGCCGGACGGGCTGCACAACTTCTGGATTAAATGGTTTACAAGATCGCACGCTCGCTTGGCGGCTCAGTACCAGACTGCTTTGGAGTCTGGTTCGCTACCCCAGTTTCTAACAACAGGAGTTACCCACCTGCTCCATAAATCTGGTAGCACCGCGGAACCCAAAAATTATAGGCCGATCACGTGTTTACCGACGGTCCATAAAGTTGTTACATCCATTTTGAGAGCTAAAATTAACTAACACATAGACACCAACGTCATCATGTCTGCCTCTCAAAATGGATGTAGGAACGGGTCCCGCGGTACTAAGGAGCTACTCCTCATTGATATGGCCATTAGCCAGCAGGTTCGCCGTTCCCGAAAGGATCTGTCGACATGCTGGATAGATTATAAGAAGGCCTATGACTCTGTGCCACATACATGGCTCATGAGGTTGCTGGAGCTGTATAAAGTAGATGCAACTCTGCGCACCTTCCTGATGTCATGTATGGGGCAATGGAGGACGGTCCTTCGCTATCCATGATGTCGAAATATCCAGAGGAATAGCGAGCCGATAAGGATCGAGCGAGGCATTTTCCAGGGCGATAGTTTGAGTCCGCTATGGTTCTGTTTAGCCCTGAATCCTCTAAGCACACTGCTGGAGGATTCAGGTCTAGGCTATCGGCTGAGGAGAGGTGGACAGGTTATATCTCACCTCCTCTACGAGTACATGGATGACCTTAAACTCTTTGCCCCCAATAATTTGCAACTGATGGAGCTACTGAAAGTATCTGAAACTTTCAGTAGCGCCATCAGGATGGAATTTGGTGTGGACAAATGTGCGGTCATGCATGTAAAGCGAGGGGAGATTATGGAATCCGTGGGAACGGAACTCTCGGATTCTATAAATCTTAGATCCCTCTCGGCATCCGAAACCTATAAGTATTTGGGTATGTCGGAAGCATTGGGCATCAATGTTACTGACATGAAGCAATCATTGAAGGAGCGCTTCTTTGGCCGCCTGAAGAAAGTATTCAATAGTTTTCTATCAGGCGGAAATAAGGTGCGCGCCTTCAATGGTTGGGTCATGCCGGTTTTGATGTACTCTTTCGGCATACTCAAATGGACTCAGAGCGAACTCGAAGCCCTGGATAGGAGGGTCCGTACGCTGCTGACTGCATATCGAATGCACCACCCACAGTCATCGGTAATGAGACTGTATATCCCGCGAAAGTGTGGAGGTCGAGGTTTTTTAAACGCTAAGACCCTCCACAATCGCGAGATATGCAGTCTCAGGGAATATTTCCTAGAAGCCAGCCGACGTGGGGATGCATCGAGATGTGGTCGCGGTGGACAAGGGCCTCACCCCGCTCTCCATGGCTAAAGAGAACTGGCGCAAGCCTGTAGTGCTTGACACTAACGATCGCAAGGAGGTATGGCAGAGTATGGAGCTTCGCGGACGGTTTTTCCGGGCCCTACATGGACCCGATGTAGATTTTCTAGCGTCCGTAGCCTGGCTGCGTTTTGGTGACCTCTTTGGGGAAACCGAAGGTTTTGTCTGTGCAATTATGGACGAAGTTATCATGACGAAAAACTACCGTAGATTTATTGTGAAAGACGGCACGGTTGACATCTGTCGGGCATGCCACCGTCCAGGAGAATCAATCCGACACATTATCTCCGGCTGTTCTCGTCTAGCTAACGAAGAGTACTTGCATAGACATAACCTTGTAGCCAGGATTATCCATCAGCAACTTGCTCTGAAATACAATCGTGTGGAATCGGAAGTGCCGTACTACAGGTATGTGCCCGACCTAGTTCTCGAAAATGGAAATATCACGTTGTACTGGGATCGATCCATCATCACTGACAGGACTATTGTTGCCAATAAACCTGATATAGTGGTGGTGGATCGAGTAGAGCGGCGCACAATGATTGTTGACATAACGGTCCCGCATGACGGGAACCTCGTGAAACCTGAGAAAGATAAACAAATCAAGTATCTTGACTTGGCTCGCGAGGTTGTCGACATGTGGGATGTGGACTCAGCGATCATTGTGCCGATAGTCGTATCAGCCAATGGATTAGTTGCCGATTGTTACCAACACCTAAGGAGGCTCTCGTTGGGCAGCTGGGTCAAGGGCTTGATTCAGAAAGCAGTACTCCTAGACACGGCACGCATCGTGAGGAGGTTCCTCTCTCTAGAGCCCTGACCACCGGCAGCCTGGACCCTGTTCCTGATGCCGATGGGCCACTATTTTTTATATTTTTAAATGATTTTGTATGGTTTTTATAAAAATATTTAAAAATGTAAATAATAAGTAATAAAAATTAAATAAAGGATATTAATATTAACTATTCTGGTAGTATTTTTTTTTTTAGTTAGTAGCATTTTTTAAAGTTCAGTTTCGGGTAGCCTCTTTTTTCAATATCTTTTTTCTATATAATCTAGTAGTTTCTGGCGTAGGAGGTCACAGTTTTAACCTAACCTAAACATTAAAAAAAAAAAAAACCTAATCTAACTAGTTCCATAACTAACTGACCAAACGTTTATTGTCTAAAGATTGTTTGCTGTAATAAATTATTTGATTAAAGACCAAATGGCTAAATGACATTATCCTCGATAATATTCTGCCAAGTCAAAATTTTACCAAATGAAAATGTGCGTACTAAAATCATTCCTAACATTGCATTGGTATAAAAAAGGTTGCTAAAATTTGTTTGGGTAGTGAAATTTTGGCAAAATCTTTTCTTTAAAACGGCAGGATCCCAGGCATGCAACATGCAAGCAGGCAAACAGCAAGCAAGCAGGCAAGCAGCAAGCATTGTTTCTGTCACGGCTCCGGTGCTGCGGGGTTTGGGCGGCCGCCCGCGAGCTGACGAGCAGATGGTTTTAACGCTCACCGCCGCGGCTGAAGCTGGCCGGCTAAGCCAGCAGGCCGAAGCTGCGGTGGTGAGCGTTAAAACCATCTGCTCGTCAGCTCGTGGGCCGCCCCACCCTCCGCGACTACGCGGGCTTAAATTACGCTCTAGGGTAGGGCAGACAAGACTACGTGAAGTCGGTTTTGCAGCGATTCGTTTCTACTAAATTTTGTAGCACAACATCTTGACTTTTAGTTTATTCGAAGTATTGAAAATCGGAATGTCGTTTTTCGGATCGAGAACCCTTCGAGCATTTGATTCTTCGAACTTATGAAAATCGGAAAACTAACAAATCGCATTTACGACTTTCGGTAAAATCTATTTCGTGATTTTTAATAATAGAGATTATAATTCTTAGGAATTATAAAATTCGGACTTTTGAAAATCGGAACATCGAAATTAGGAATAAAATATTTCGGAGTATTTGGGAGAACTCCCAAATACTCCGAAATATTTTATTCTTATTTTATTTTATGTCGGTTTTGACACCTTTTTTATGGGAACCCATAAAAAAGGTGTCAAAACAGACATAGCAAATTACAGACCGATATCTAAACTGTGTATTATAAGCAAAGGTCTTCGAAAGAATAATACATAATCAGGTTTATACTGCTCTAAAAAAAAAATTTTGCTCGTTCCAACACGGTTTCTTAAAAGGGAGGTCTACCGTCACCAACCTGATTCTCCTTAACGAATTTATAACTGATGCCATGTGCAACGGTAAGCAGGTCGATGTAGTTTATATGGATTATAACAAAGCCTTTGATCGAATTGATCATAGCATTCTGATATCCAAGTTATATGGCATGGGAATTCGTGGCGATCTACTCAGATGGTTTTCCTCTTACCTTGCCAACAGGTCCCAAGCAGTAGTACTAAATAATTATATATCTAGGTCCCTGGTCCAAGTGCAGTCCCACAGGGTTCATTGCTCGGTCCATTGCTGTTTATTACGTATTCTCGGAAGCGCTCAATCAATGCTACATCGTATACCCTAGGTGATCAAGTTCTACCTAGATCAAACTCCATCCGTGATTTGGGGGTTAATCACGATTCCAAGCTCAGTTTTGAAATACACGTTGATGCAATAGTCGCTAAGGCCTCAAAATCACTGGGTTTCATAATGCGGTTATCCAAGTGCTTCACACAAGCCAAAAAATTAAAAATTCTATACTGTACTTTTGTGAGAAGCCACTTGGAATACGCGTCTGAAATATGGAATCCATGTTACTACAATAGTTATTTATGCTATAAGTGCGGAAGGTAGGTGACTTGTGTGTATAAGTCGACACAAGTCGGAAATCATCTTACGCACGTGTATTATAAATATGTATTATATATATAATTTGAAAAAAAAATCGAGTGAGCCTTACGATGATGTTTAACATCTAACATAATGACGACGTATATAAATGATGAAAACAACATTCATGACTTTGACTTTCGACTTCGACTTTGACTCCGCCATTGCCATCGTCGTCGCCATCGTCATCGTCATCGTCATCGCCATCGTCATCGTTATCATCATCATCTGATTTGTAAAACTTTTCTCAAATAATAAAAACTCTTTACAATGGGCTGACGACGGCCACAAAAATTTAAAAAAAAAACAGAAAAGTAAAAAGCACTAGTGAAAAAAAGTGACACGATCCGCACTAATTTACTGCTTGGAAAAGGCTCTTTTCGAGCAAATGCATTGTAAATATATTAACCGTATTAAGAGCATCCAAAAAAGGTTCATAAGGTATCTATGTTATCATCAAAAAATACCGTATCATTCGGAAAACTACCATAATCTACGTAAAAAATTTCATATATTACTCAACCGCCGTGAGATTTCTGTCTGTTTGTTTGTTGAAAATCTTCAACAATACTTTAAACTGTTCCGATATTTTGACAAAATTTTATTTCAACATTCCCATGAAGTCTAAGCGATACAATCCACCTTTGCGCGTGCCATTTGCTTCAACCAATTATAGGCATAATTCATACATTGTGCGTGCAAGCAGAAATTTTAACAAGCTTAGTAAACAGCAGGGTTGATATGATTTAAATCACTTGATTTAAATCAGCGATTTAAATCACTTGATTTAAATCACTGATTTAAATCGCGATTAAAATCAAGTGATTTTTTTTATAAAAATCAATGATTTAAATCAATATTTTTTTACTTCGACCAAATCAGCCAAAATGTGTCAAGGGACTTCCCCCGACATAAACTACGGCGCGCACACACGTGTCCAATGCTGTTTAACTACACCGTTCGGAGGTTCTCCGAAATTTAAACTCGTGACTGAATCCGTCCGTTTAGTCTTTGGCGCTGTCATTCGTGATTGATTAATGAAAGTGAATACAACAAGATGTCTGGAAGGAAAAGGAAATGCTGAATGGGTTTATTTCGATGATAAAAAGTCCACTTGCGGCAAGTTTAACAAAGCGGTGTGAAAAAACATTTAGAGTCATGTGTGACAGAAATAATCAAAAAAATCCGATTTAAATCAAATAAATCCGATTATTTTGTTTTTTTTATAAAAAGCATGATTTTTATCAACCCTGGTAAACAGTATGATATAGATCCGTTCCTAACTAGTGTGTCGTCAGCCAGGAAGTGCTTCAGCCGTAACTTTTTCATTTAGTTAATTTTGTTATGATGGTTGTCATGCAGTGCGAGCAACTTAGTAATTATGCTGTAATAAATAGTAATTAAGTGTGAATGTCCTTTAAATTTACTTTTTTCTCTGTATTTACAGATCCACTTATAAAGTGGATCTGACTAATGTACCGTCTTTGATCTGTTTGTTTTAGCTGTAAGTCTCTTATGTTATTTAAATAAATAATAAATGAAAAATGGTAATCTGTTGGAGCAAGGTCTGGGGAGTCCCAGACCTTGCTCCAACAGATTACCATTTTTCCGGTATTTGGACCATTTCTTGCAACGAAAAAAATTCTATTACGATGAGGGAGTCAAAACCACCTTCAAGGATTTTATTGATTCTTGTGCCCACAGTTTTTTCAGCAAAGGAATCAATGAACTACTTATAAAATGCCGAAAGTGCATAGATAACAATGGTACATACTTTAATTAATTTAATATCATTTTATTTTTTTAAATCGTCTTGCCCTTTTCATATAAAACACCAATTTCATATGTGAGGACCAAATATTTAATTTTATGTTCTGTTTTAAATAGGTAGTCAGATTCGGTATAGAATCAGGGTATCGCTCGCTAGGTCAAACCGCGCGCACAACGAGACCGGCATCGCTCCGACCGGGGACGTCGGGTCGGTCGGGTACTCACCGCGACGAAGAGGAGCGGCCTGCTGGGGTGGAACAGCGCGCACTGCACGAGCCCCTTGTTGCGCGCGAAGGGCAGCTGCGAGCGCCGCCGCGACAGCTGGTGCACCAGCACGCCGCGCGACGCCGCGTCGGCCAGCGTCACGCACACGTAGTCGCCGCGCGCGTGCCACGCCACGTGCGTCACGCGCCGGAAGTGCGCCACGCGCAGGCGCTCGCCGCGCGCCCACTGCTCCGGCGACACGCGCTGCCACTGTGCGCACGCCGCCGTGCGCGCGTCCACTGCGCGCGGGGATGAAACGTTACGAAATTAATACTAAATAAAACATAACACTAATAAATAGCTAAAGCTTCAAAATCAACTCGAGCTAACTTTTAAAAGAAAAAATAAATAAACTAAGTGCTTTTAAAAAAAGCCCGCTGTTTACTATCCAAAAATTGAACCCGGCCTTTTATTTTGAAACACCACTTGTGTAGTACCAAGCAACAGCGACTATGTTGGGTAATCATCGAGTCCGGAGAAAAATGCTCCAAAGAGATTTTACATGAAGAATGTGTTTATAGCAGAGAGTAGCTTAAAATCTAAGCTACTCTAACATCTCAACATGACCAAACCATCTAATCTTTAGATGGTTTGGTCATGTTAAAAATGTTGAATGAAAGGCGACTAACAATAGTACATTACTGCCACGGCCTGCAGAAGAGGCATTCATGAACGATCGTGAATACGTGAGGCCATCAATGCCTGATTGCGGCCAAAGCTTGTATAGTACTTTTCTCTATTTACAGAAATCCAAACTAAGTAAATTTATTATAAATTCCAGAACCAATGACGAACAATGATCATTTATCACGCGCCAATATGTTCTTTTGCTTCTTCTTTACTTTAAACAGCTCTATTTCTAAGCCAAATCGAAAGGAGATCATTAATTTTGGGCTAAATTATGAAAGAGCCGGCCAAACAAAAAAATGTTGTATTGAAGGTTGGAACAAGTTATTATTTTCTCTTTTCACTATGGGACCATCTGTAGGGCCATTCCCTGCACTGTTAGAAGAGTAAAAAAAATACTGTTTTCAGCATGTTTTAGTTAGTGAGCTGTTATTATACAGGTGATTTGTAATTTGACGTATTCCTTTTAGGACGTGATAATGTGACATATTTGCAACAATTAAGCACCCCATAAAGCCTAGGCGAAAATTCATAGGATTCGAGAAAAACTTTTTGTGTTTTTTGAAAATTCCACAGAATTCGTCAGGTAATATCACTTTTCTCTAAACTCTCAAATTGAATGGGTTTCTCGAATCCCATGAATTTTCGTCTAGGCTTTATGGGGTGCTTAATTGTTGCAAATGAGTCACATATCACGTCCTAGAAGGAATACGTCATATTACAAGGCATCTGTATATTATAATCTATTATGAGTTTTGTACCCCATTAAATATTACAGTTATAATTTTTTACTGTGAAAATAAGGAACTAGGGTTATTTTGCACATATACATATAACAGTATACGTAATAAAGTTGTTTTTTCGGCAGTACTAGTATTAACAGATTTTTATATAGGCCGCGACATTAATGTACAGCAGGCGGGAGTGGAAACGTCCGAAGGGGCTGCCCTAGGACGACATCATTGTAGCGCCTTAGTTCTTCAGGAAGGTGCGCAGTACTCGCAGCCGGCGTGCGTGCGTGACCAGATGCGTGAACGTGAACGAAGCTACAGGAGTATGTAAGATCGTAGCAGGTGGCGTTCTGTAGTTTCGTCCTACCCGCGAGGCAAAACGGCGCGAGTGTGTGTATGTACGCGTATGTAGTGTTCGTGAACGTTACCCTGCACGTCGTGCTGCGGCGGCGGCTCCTCCAGCAGCTCGTCGGTGCGCGCGGCCACGCGGTGCGCGCCCACGTGCGCGCCCGGGTTCAGCAGCAGCAGGCGCGGGCCCTGCGCCGCCGCCAGCAGGCTCAGGCCGGCGCGCGGGCCCCACGCCACGCGCGACACCGGGCCCTCCAGCGGCAGCGTGCGCAGGCAGCGGCCCGACGCGGTCTCCCACACTGCGGGACGCGACGCATCAGTACGACGGAAACACGTCCACTGCTGGACATAGGCCTCTCCGAGCACCGCCACTTCGACCGGTTCTCTGCTTCTCGCATCCGGCAGATTCCTCCGGCCTTCACCAGGTCGTCGGTCGACCTCGTGAGGCCTTCCATCCAACGCTACGTCTTCCGAGACGCGGTCGTCACTCCAGAACCTTTCGACCCCATCGGCCGTCTGTTCTGCGAAAAACTTACCTTGCCCACTACCTTGGTTCTTCTACGGATTTCTTCATTTCTGATGCCATCGTATAGGAAAACTCCAAACATTGCCCTTTAGGTGGCTTATCAGCCTCCTAATGAGGCCCATTTTGAGCGATAACGTTTCAGTCATATAGGTCATCGCTGGCAACACGCATTGGTCAAAGACTCGAGACCTAAAACACTGTGGTACTTATATGAAACGAGAAAATATTACGCAGCTTCCCAAACTCTGCGCAGCCGAGTGAGATTCGAAAATCCTCTTTATCGAAGTTGGACCTACCTAACTGGACAGTTTATCCTACGTAAACATAATCGTCCGCAACTTCGAGTGTAGATCTTCGATATTACCAAGCGTCCGGGCAAAGATTTAAATCGTTAGATTTGCCCTCACCGTACTTAGGTTACGCGAAAGTGTCCATATCGTCGAAATCGGCGCTGCGCACGAGGTCTGTGAGGCCGCGCATCTGCAGATGTTTGACTCACCTCTGACGGTAGCGTCGTCTCCGCCGGACACGATGTACTGGCCCGAGGGGTCGAAGTCGACGCTGCGCACGAGCCCCGTGTGGCCGCGCAGCTGCAGCGCCTCGGCCGTGGGGAAGGGCTGCAGGTCGCGCGGGGACGGCAGCTTCGGCACCAGGTCGTCGGGCCCGATCGTCAGCTGCGGAACGGTCATAGAACTTGTAACACCAACTCAGACAATTCTGTTGTTGCTAGCGTGTGCCGGACGGGCTTCCCCATCGTCTTCTCTTCTTCAGGAAGGAGCCTTTGGGGATAAGTTATCAAAAAACGATGATAAAGTAACTTTTACTTGTAAAGAGAAGCGTAATGCCAATTCCATTATACCGACGACAATCTAAGAAGCCCGATTTGACGTTTCTCATTATACATGCCGCGATAACTTTGTATGAACGTCTACGTAAGAAATCGAAACAGTCATTTTTTGATCGAATAAAATCGATACACTGAAAAATCGCTAGGTACTTTTACAAACATTACATTAAGAAAAGAGAAAAACGTATAATTACTGTATTATTAAATGTTTAAACATATGAAAACATAATCGGTCGAAAGAAAATTATAACGGAAGACTTTAGAAGAGATGTACATTTTGACAATATGATGGAAAATGAATTTATTATAATGATAACCGACGAAGATAGTTCAACTGATGATATATAATTTATTATAATGATAACCGACGAAGATAGTTCAACTGATGATATATAATTTATTATAATGATAACCGACGAAGATAGTTCAACTGATGATATATAATTTATTATAATGATAACCGACGAAGATAGTTCAACTGATGATATATAATTTATCTGCATCATCCGAAGTGACGAAAGTGAATATTTTTTTTTACGAAAGTTAATTTATTTATTTACAGGTCATGATCATGATGATAACGTGTAATAAAAAGATATGCCTCGAGAATCAGCTATAAGCAATGTAGGTAAATTGTCGATTACAAACTCTAAGTATGATAAATCGATATGTCTCAAGAATCGGTTATTAAAGCAACCGATTACTTTTTCCCTTCACTACACAAAATATTTTGATAGGTGTCAAATCGGGCTTCTTAGATTGTGACACGTATAGTTGGTTTTTCTAACTTAATATGAAACAAACTTTCAGACAAACTTCCATCCCCTATTCAACCACCTAGGAGGTGAGTTTCCAAACAACTATGAAACAACTGACTTTTAATTAAAAATAAAAGTCTTAGTATCAAATTCCACACAAAAGGAGATGGGTAACGTAGCTTGTATGGGACCAACAAGCTTGGCCCAGAAATGAACACAAATTAAACAAAATGCATTATGAAGATTTAATAGTGTTTAACGCCATCTTTGTTACGTCACGTAAACAATGCGCTCTGAGTAATTTTATTCTAAAAAATATTTAAAGTAATAATTTCGTGTAATGTTAAAATGAATTAGACCAGGGGTCTCCAAACTTTGAAGCCTTAGGGCCATAATGATTTTTTCAGTATGTTCTAAGGGCCAAAACAGTTTTATTTTTTCTGTCCTTAACTATATTGCTAGCTAGACTAGTCGCAAAGATCGTGATCTAAGCAAACATACGCTTTTTTTGCATTTCAATTACTATTATGTTTAATTAATATTTAATTGACACTTAACGAAATCTAGTGGCGAGTAGTGATACTATGTTTATTACTTAGGAAATGTAAAGATTATTTATTTGGTCAATAAATGATTTTATTTTATTTTTATATGTATTGTACAGTCACCAGCATAAATATATGACTATGGGCAGCGCTGCAAAATTATCTGATCATCAATTGAAGGTATAATTATATATAGATACTTAGCCGGTAAAAATATGTGATGACTTACAGCCGGCATAATAATCGTTTGCCAGTAACAGCATAAGTATCGGATCGGACCAAGTAAAAGTATCTGATAATACACGAAATCAAAATTATGTGACATGTCATCAGCACAAATATCTATCTACTGTAAACGCATAATTATCGGTTCGCATATAGACTGCATTAATATCTGACACTATTTACAGTCAAAAATATCTCAACATTCTGCAAGAATGAACTTATTAATCTAAACATAGAGTCGTAATTTGAACGAAACTGTATGACGCTTCTCGAAAAGAGTACCAACCTGTCATTTGATGTCGCTGTCTCACGTTTTATGACACGACTTTAGCAGATTTCATTGCTAAAATAAATAAGGAACTGTTGATGACACCATTTGAAACAAGAAGAGTTTTTAGCAAGGAGATTACATTGGTTATAAATGCCATAAATGGTATGGTGGTATTTATTGCTTATAAATATTCAAAATAAGAAATTTCGTTCCCTCGATTGTAATGTCAACTGTCACACACAAAGGATTGAATATTATTCTTTCGCCATAAGCATAAATGACAGGTTGATACTCTTTTCGAGAAGCGTCATACAGTTTCGTTCAAATTACGACTCTATGTTAAGGCACATAAAGTTCATTCTTGCAGAATGTTTAGATATTTTTGACTGTAAATAGTGTCAGATATTAATGCAGTCTATATGCGATCCGATAATTATGCGTTTACAGTAGATAGATATTTGTGCTGATGACATGTCACATAATTTTGATTTCGTGTATTATCAGATACTTTTACTCGGTCCGATCCGATACTTATGCTGTTACTGGCAAAAGATTATTATGCCGGCTGTAAGTCGTCACATATTTTTAACGGCTAAGTATCGATATATATATATACCTTCAATTGATGATCAGATAATTTTGCAGCGCTGCCCATAGTCATATATTTATGCTGGTGACTGTACTATGTAAGTACTATCTATTTCAGCTACCCACTAACAGGTGGTATTAGTTGTAATTAAATATTTGGGAATTTCCGCGTTGGTTCGAGAAAGTTCTAGGTCTGGCTAGTATATTCCGATAACTTTGAGATGGCAGTAATTGCATATAAAAAGCTAACGGCGCAACCGCGAGTCAGTTTGCGTAGGAAGGGTAAAGGAAGGGAAACTGTCTATTGTGAAATAAAGTAACACCCGTGCATAACAATATTTTAATTTGACTTATTGTTTTTCTGTGCGATTTATTAGTATGGAAAAGAAGCGAAACATAGACAGTGAATGCAGAATGTTCAAAGAAAAATGGAATTTTCAGTATTTTGTGATTGAGTCCAGTAATAAGGCGCTATGTTTAATTTGTAATGACACCATAGCTGTTCTCAAAGAATATAACATTTAATAACACTATGAATCGAAACATCTTCAAAATTACTCCAAATATATGGGAAGTTTGTGGACGGAAAAATTTGAAGCTTTGAAGCGCGGATTGAAATCGCAGCCATCTGTGTTTACCAAAGCGAATACTGAATAGGAGTCTGCAACTCGCGCCAGCTTTCGTGTGGTTCTTGAAATCAGAAAACGTGGAAAACCATTCACCGATGGAGAAATGATAAAAGAATGCTCGATTGCGGTAGCCGAAGAAATATGCCCCGAAAAGGTAAATTTATTTCAAAGTGTCAGTTTGTCAGCAAACACCGTGGCTCATGAGGGTGCAGACATCGCAGAAAATATATCATCTCAACTGTCTGACAAAAATGGTCATCTGGAGTGCCTTACATGAGTCAACGGATGTGTCAGATACTGCTCAGATGTGGATTTTTATTCGCGGAGTAGATAAAAGCAAATTAAATTGATACATTAATCAAGTATTAAATATCATGTTTATTAGTCCAGTTACTATTCAATAGGCTTTAAATACAGTTTTAATATTGTCTAATCTAAAAATACTAGTGAAGTCATATCAATATTCTTACAATAAACATGTCCCAATTACCATGATATTTACATTTCCAAAGCTGGCAACATAAATATCTCCTTGTACTTAATATTTCTTATTCTCCGTGTAATACTTGAATCAAAATAATAATCTTTTAAATTGAAATATTTCCTGCAATGTTTTGATAAGTAACGAAAACTGTGGCGCGATTTCAAATATTATCAGTTATTTTTTAACAGACTTCCAAAAAGTTAGGAGGTTATAGGTTCGTCGCGTATGTCCGCCGATTTTTCCATCAATTGTGGACCGATTTAAAAAAATATTTTTTCGTATGAAAGGGTATGCTCCCGAATTGGTCCCATATAAATTTTATTAACTTTGCTTGGATAGTTTTTGAGTAAGCTTCAATGATGATTACTTCCTGTCACTGTTATTTACATAGCAGGTAGTGATATTCGAATTTGTGTGGGGTACCACAACTAAAAAGTGAAAAATAAAAACTTTTTACAATAAAAAACAACTGGCTTCAAAAAAAAAAAAACACTACAAAGTGAAAAATAACTTTAATTTCGGAACTCGCAGCGTTGTGAGGGAACTTAGGTGCAAGTAGTCGAGTGATAAAATATCAAAATTAGTAAGTTCCTAGTCACATCACTAAAAACGGGGAACAACACTATCCTTCCGGAGACGCTCGGTCATTTCGTTTCCGCTGGCAAGGACGTGAACAGTTGTTCCCTGACCCTCAGAATCCTATGTGCCCCGACCTAGGGTGAGTTCCACATTAGCTTGGTAATTATACCAGATCCTCTGCGCTGGATAATCTTTATTGATTTTATAACCTATTAAGTATCTAATTAATTCCGTGTGTCAATGTCGGACACGCGGCTACGATTCATCCAGCGCACAGGAGATTGTAATATGTATGTATTGCTACTGCATCAAGATGGTGTTGTGCCTCACTGTGTTATTCTTAGTGATTGGTGAACCATTGTACTTTGTGTTTATGCACGCGTGTTCACATACTTAACCTAAGTCTAGCATCTGCTTATGTGCCACGCTATGCCCATACTCTCTGCCTGTAAACCGCTGCGATGTGCTGAGCTTTCACCTACCCTACTCCCCATACCGTTCCTTGGTCGCCAAATGGGGGAAGAAGCTGGCACATCGCATGCGGCCTGCCGCTACTCGCACCGCATCTAACATGCGCTCTCTAACGCGCCTTCCAGGGTTCTCCGTACGGGCTGAGGGCAGGACCCCTCACCTAATCCTGCACTACCTGCGGCCTACCATCGCCAGCTACCTGCGCGAGCCTGTGCTGACAGGCCACTGCGTGCTGCCGACGCCCACTACCTGTCGGTCTTAGGAAGGCCATCCGACCTCCTACTAAGCCTGTGCTCAAGACTCAGTGTTTATGACCTTACCCACGACCTAGCCGTGTGTCTACCTATCTATCTTAATTATATGTATTTAAACTATCCTGCTGTTTTAATTATTCTACTCACCTATCTACCTATCTATCCGTTAACGGCCTACGCAGCCTACCCTGCGCAGCCCTAGCCGTTACAGTGTCTTTGGTCTTGTTTTTTTTTTTTTTTGTAAAAAGTTTTTTATATATAATTATCTCTTTTTCTGTGGTAGGCCAGAGCTTATCCCATGTCCTTTCATCTATTTAATGCCTTCAGAGGATGATTTTTTTTAAATCCTTCCTTAGTGCTCACTGTTAAGAATTCTAGTGCAAATTTGATGCTTCTAACCTAGCGTTACAAGCTGTGCGTTGTCTGTCAATGAATCTAATTGACTTTTATAATTTTTAACGCGACGATTTTATCGTGGATGTCAACGTCCATAAAATGTACGGAAATACATGTACGTTTTAACGTTATCGTGGACGGAAATTTAAAAGCGTCTTCATAAATTTCCATACATTTTATTTACCAGTGTTATCGTCATGCCGTGATGTGGACGCGGACGGAAACGATAATAATACGCGTTAGAAATTATAAAAGCGCACAATGAATTTAGGTATATATATTTATATTAAGTAGATTAATGAGAGACAGTGCTCGTGCGCAAGGGTACGTACCCGCATCTTGATGGCCCGCGGCGCCAGGTACAGGTCCAGGCAGCGCAGGAAGCGCTCGCGAGCGAAGCGCTCGTAGGCCGGCACGGCGCGCAGGCTGGCGTGCGCCGTCGGCAGGAACGTGTACTTGCGCTTCCACGGCGTCTCGCTCAGCTTGTTCCACTCTTTCAACTGCAACGAGCAACAGTAGTAGTGTTGAGGGCGGCGCGGAGACGTGCTTGAGTATGTCATTTTATGTACAGGTAAACCAGAAAAGTATATGTTTCAGTAATCTTCGTGTTTCCGAAATAGTACGAACGTCGGGCCACTGAGTAACCCCCATAGACGTAAAGAATGGACTGCGCGTTAGATACACAAAAGTGGCCTATCGCTAGAAAGAGACAAAACGTTAGTAGTTCCATTTTTAAATAATAGGAAAAGCATTTCTCTATGTAACTAATTATTATTTGCAGACTTTCCGCATACTTTTCTTTGGAAAGTCGTATGTAATGTGAGCAGTACCTCCTTAGCGTCGAGCAGGTACTCGGGCGGCGGGTTGTAGCTCTCGGCGTGCGTCGGCAGCGCGCGGCGCGGCGCGGCGATGTGCTTGTGTATGCCGCGCTGCCGCGCCTCCTCCTCGCTGCTGGCCGAGCCCCACAGGTTGTAGAAATTCTTCTCCTGAAATGATCTTGCTTAGAATCACAGTTCCGCAGATACGACGAGCAGCGAGTAGTCCGTCGCACTCACCCTCTTCTTCCGCCGCTCGTCGGCGATCTGCTTGCGGGTCTTGGTCCAGCCCATCTTCAGCGCGTGCACGATGCGCGCGACCTGCAGCTGCTCGGAGCGCGACGGCAGGAAGGAGCGCTTGTGCTCGGGGAAGGCGCGCAGCGGCGTGGCCAGCACCTCGCGCGAGAACCACTCCACCCACGGCTGAGACAAACACACGCTGAGCTATGCGCGGACTGTGGCCAGACGTGGCCAGACGTGGACATGTGGCGAGCGATCAATCCCGTCAACAAAATATGTAAGCAGTTGAACTGTGACGTGGTTTAAGTCTAAGATGCAGTCGGTGGGACAAGAACTTTAAATGATTATTTTTCAGATTTATCTCATTCAATACTACATTTTGTGATGCCTATTGTCATTCTTAAAAGGTTACGTGGCTTGAATAGTAAAACGGAACTACTATAACATAACATGTTAGCCGGCCCCTCGGCCCGTGTAGCGCCCGTACATACCTGATATTCATCATGCGCGGCGTCGGGCACGTGGCCCTCGCGCAGCCTGTGGATGAGCTCCAGGTCCTGCTTGCTCAGCACCACGTCCTGCCCCGTGCTGGGGTCGCGCACTGTGCGCCAGAAGTCGGGGTCTTCGCATTTCCTACAACGAAATACAATTGATGAGTGCTCGGGTCCAGCTGGCGGGTGTCGCACCGCGGGCGCGCGGCCCACCTGAGGAAGTCGTCGACGAGGTCGCGCTGCGGCGGGCGCACGAGGCGGGCCGCGTCCAGGTCGTAGCCCACGTGCGGGTACTCGTTGTACCACCACATGGGCACGTCGCCCACGGTGTTGCGCCGGTCCTCCTCGTCCGACGTGTCGCCCGACTCGTACTCGTCTGCACACACACAGTTTGTTGTTGTAGCGCAACTTGGACTTTGTCATAAAACTGCTAATTTAAACGTACAGAGAGAATGAGTGACACATTCAAGAAGTAATAATAAAATTCAGACTTACCTTTTTGTCCTACAGGTTGTATATTTACACTTGCTTTCTTAATAGTATCTGCCAGGCGATCAATACTGGCATCAGTTGTGCTTTTTGTTTTGTCTTGCTTTGGTGATTTTATTTTTTGTTTTATTTCCTTAACAGGTTTCTGTTTTGTGTCCTTGGAAGCTTTCTGTTTAGTCTCCTTGGCAGGTTTCTCTGTTTCTGAGTCACTGGCACCAGAGTGTGTGTGAGTAATTCCTGACTCTGCTCCACTGTCCACACTTTCTTCATCATCATCACTGCCGTCCTGCTTGCCATCGTCATCATCCTCCTCCGACTCATCGTCAGCCTCTGAATCTGTGAGATCCTGAAGCCAATCATTTTAATTCATAAGTAAACCACAACAATAGCTAATTATTGGAGGACACTCGAACAATGGCACACATTATAAGTAAAGAAGCCTTTAATAAATGTTAACACAAATATGTTTATTGTATGCACAGTACATGAGAAGAAAAAACCGGCCATGTGCGAGTCGGACTCGCACGCGCAGGGTGCCCTACCACCGTACAATAAATGAAATGAAGCAAATAAATTAAAATACTAAACGAAGAATAATTTTCATCTTAAAAAATCGCAAAGAAAAATTTGTATTTCATTATGATACTGTGCTTGTACTTGAACTACATGATATACAGAAGTTTCAAATTCCTAACTTGTTTTGTGGGCGATAGAGCTTGTACAAAAAAGGTTTAAGACTGACAACTTTTACGTACCCCAAATTTTTTCATATTATAAGATTCATAAAAAAATACTCTACTCGATGAGGTTTAGACTAGACAATGACACCCCAAATACGGTAAGAATATTTTTTTTCAAAATCTATGTTATTGTGGGGTTTCATTTTTAACCTTATCATTTTTTTATTTTATATGTTGTTATAGCGGCAATAGAAATATACAATCTGTGAAAATTTCAACTGTCTACCTATTACAGCTCATGAGATACAGCCCGCTGACAGACGGACGGATCGTCGGATGGATGGACGGACGGACAGGCAGTGGAGACTTAGTAATAGGCTTCCGTTTGGCACCCTTCGGGTACGGAACCTTAAAAAAGTAAGCACTTACTGATGATCCTTCTGAAGCAATGTCTGCCTGGTCATCATCTCCAAAGGTGGAGTCACCACTGCCAGCAAACAGGACTTCCTGTGGAAAGTAACAACCCCTTATATTATTTGACTATGTTTTAAATGTTTATGATTATATCTGTTGTTAACTATTTCGAGAAAAGAAGAAAAGTCTCAACTCTACTGTTTTTACAAGTTTTATTTTATTATGTTTGGCAATATTGATGCCAATATTGCATTGATGTAAATCAAATTGAAGCAATATTGTGAATTGGTTTTGATCTTTTTTTTTTGTTTGCCATAGATAATTATCCTGCGGACTCTCCTACCGATTCCTGTAAGCTGTTATTGTCTGTCTATGTACTGTTTATGCCGCTACAAACAGAAAAATAAACAAATTTTAAGAAAAGTAAAATCAGAGTTTAGAAAGAATAGAATACCTATAGGAAGTTGGTGTCAATTATGTTCAACATATAAAATACCAAAATGAAAAGTAAAAAAAAAAATACATCTTGTTCGTGATCAGAAGCAGCTCCAGCCTCTTCTTCATACTCGGAGTCAGTTGCGTCATCCGCAACATCCAGTTCTCCAGTCAATAACTCTTCATCTTCTGATCCATCCTGTGACTGAAACATAATAATAACTTACATGCCATGACCTGTTGACATCCGTTTATTATAATACAGTACCTGGGCGACCAACCTCTGCTCTGGTGAAAATAGAGAATGCTCATTTAATAGTATAGGAAAGTTTATACTAATTACGTGCTGCCATGATTGTAGGTACTTACTAATTCCATGCTGCCATGTCATTATTCTAAGGTAGCCATCTTGTTATAAACTTTGGGCGACCGAGCTCTGCTCGATGAAAATATGGATAAAACGAATTTTCCCAGATATGAGACTTAGCTAAATCAATTTTTCGCCCATGTAAACCCCTTTATTGCAACTTTCATCGAAGTTGTTATACAAATAGTACTTGTTGAATAGTACAGGATGAGATAATGGTAGGGGAACCCAGAGGGTTTTTGAGCAAGCATGATATGCTGGGCAAAAAGTTCATAGATGAATAGGTGCAGCATAATGAGCGAACACCAAAAATATATTTGAAAAGTCTTTAGATAGGAGCCCCGTGGTCCACTTTCAGATTTCTAAAATGGACAATTGTTGTATGATCATGTGCGGCCTAACCCATAGTGATACCTTCGCCGTCATGTGTATCTTTTTGTCACACAGTGTCTGGCACATTGTGTAAACAAAAGTATACACATCTTTCTCCTTGGTAACAGCGCTGTGTATCTTTTAGGGACAGGTCTTCTATACATTTATTATGCAAAAATTTTTGTCCTGGCCTGTCGCATTTTTTTGGTATATGAACTGGAAATCGGTTATTTTTCAAAAAAGTTATAGACTGTGGGTGATATTTCTCAGATACCTAGGCAAGTTATCAATAAAACTGTTTATAAATATGATCGCCCTGAATATCCTTTTAAAATTATCCAAATCTGAGTTTTCAATGTTGTCAGATTGAGGGAAAGCCCACAATTTCTTCATCAGATATACATATTTAAGTCATTATGGGTTAGAGCGCACACAATCATACTGCTAAAGTTAGGTGGAGGATATAGAGCAATAGTTAATAAGAGAAACAATACAAGTATATTGATGTATAGAAAAACAGAATAATACAAATGACATTCATCAACATTAAGTATTGCTGGGCAACACAACCATAGAGTACTAATTAGTAGTATGCATTCCTCAACACATACCAAAATCAAAGGGTCTGAAAAGATCATGTTATTTTTTGTCCATATTCGTAATCTGAAAGTGGACTGCTGACCACGGGGCACCTAACCAATACTTTTCAAATATATTTTCGGTGTTCTCTCATAATACCGCACCTACTCAGCTATAAAAAAAATCTCCTTCAAAACCCTCTAGACCATACCATAAAGTTATCATGCTAGACTTATACAAACCTCAAAACAATTTCTTCCCGATATAACCCAAAATTTTTCATAAAAATCAGAAAGTGGTCCAAACCACAATGGTGGTGATGGTAAATGAATCCCAAAAGATAGGTACTTAATTAAAATTATAATAAAAAGCGTGGTGCAACAATGCGAAATCTTTAAAATTATAAATCATACCTCGTCAGAAGCTTTTACAGAAACATTTTGTTTGGACTCTTCAGAGCCAGCTTTTCTTTTAAGAAGTCCGTTTCTGAAAGGGGGCATTTTAAATGAATTGCATATTTTTCTTAAAATTAAAACCACACGTGTTTTTGACTTTACCACCAACAAACACAGGAAGAACTTTAAATAATCTACTGTCAGTCAGTGACATCACACTGACACTTGACATTAGTCAATAATGTTGACATGGACAAAAAATCCAAATATTTTATTTCATCCATATCAATACTGCTGTTTCGGTCCAATTTGTGTGTATTTTCTTCGCTCTTCCCCTTTATGGAAGAAGCCACACCTTTTAGACAAAATCGATCAAATCATTCGAAGTACACTAACATCAATCATAAATGTGGCATTGGACGACCGCGCGCGGCTGCAAGCCACACTACCAATTCGTGTAATTGTTTCGGTGGGCTCGGCGGCGTCCGGATTTCTAGTGTAAGCTTACCGACGTTCCTGACCTCGGTCCACAGCACAGAAAAGTTAACCACAAGAATCTTAACCGCTTCGATACGGAGCAGCCCGAGAACCCGTCTTCCCAGAGACACTGGGATGAGCCGCTCTCCAGGTTGGTACGGAATAACCCCATTAATACGTCCACCAACACTGCTGAGCGTGCCGGCTTATTGGCTCTGGGAGAACGGCAATTAGGCCTCTGGTAGGTCTCATAGTCAGTGCCGGATTAGCCCATAAGCAAATTAAGCAATTGCTTAGGGCATCACGTCCCCGGGGGCACCATAAACAGTACCTACCGAAAAAAAAATTGCTAGCACATGAAAGGCAAGGCTGTTTGTAACCCGCGCGTCTTGTCGGCGGGAGATGTAGTTGTAAATAATAAAAAAAAAAAAACAACGATGCTGCAGGAAAGCCTCGTAGGAATAATATTTATGAATTGATCATTTCATGAAGTGTTCGACTTCGACCATTTCATAAAATGGTTGTCTTTCGTGAAATGACCACCAAAAAAGAGAATGGGCAAAAATATATAATCCTTGGTCTATCTACTCAACACTAACGCCATTTAAGCTATAGAAAAGATTATACCTATACCTAATCAAACTAATAGTGTGAAAGTACTAAGGGCTGGCAGAATTTAGAAAAAGGCTGGGGCTTTAAGTTAGTAGCTAAAGGTACCCACAGGATAGCCCGGTTAAATAGTCACGGCTTCAGAGGTCACAGATTGCCCTGTCCGGCGGCTGGATCCGGCAGTTGGGACTCGAGGTGCCCTTGCATAAGTTCGAGGCCATGTGTTTTTAAGGTCTTCGGAATGCGCAACTGTCGGGTTCCCAGATAACGGCAGGAGGGGTTCACATCGGTGTCGAGTCGACGATGAAGTACCTGGGACTCGTCCTCGACAGCCGGTGGAACTTCGTGGAGCACTTCCGACGTTTGGCTCCCAAACTGGAGAGGGCTGGGGCTGCTTTGAAGCGGCTTCTGCCCAATCTAGGGGGTCCAAACGCCTTCTGCCGTAGGCTCTACGCGGGGGTCGTGGGGTCCATGGCCCTTTACGGGGCACCGGTGTGGGCGCGTTCTTTAAGGCTGCGACCAGCCCGCCGATTGAACGCGTCCCAAAGGGTCATGGCCATTAGGCTGGTCCGAGGATACCGCACTGTCTCTCGTGAGGCGGCCTTCTTGCCGGACTACCGTCATGGGATCTGGAGGCCAAAATCCTCATTAATGTAGGGCTGTAACCGTATTCATGGTTTAAGGTGTAGTAAAAATTGTCAAGTAACTGCGACCAACTTGGAAGTATCGCTTGCCGGCCGCTGGTATTTGGTGGGCGTGCCATAAGCGGTGAGGAATGCAACATAACACTTAAAATTTGTTTTAAAAAAAAACACGCCGCTTCTGGCACCCCGACCAAATAAGTTAGGATAGGTTAGAACTCGACTGCGACTGACTGCGACCAACCGCGCGCGAGCCGAGCGAGCGAAGCGAGTGGTGCCGTGGCAGCAGCCGGCGACCGCTACTTCCAAGTTGGTCACTTTCCATAATATCATATTTGGAAATAAAATAAAAGTCCATCGATTTTTTTTGTGTGGTAGGGTGGTTTTCTCTACTTTTTTAATTTTTTGGATGCCACCGCCATGATGCACAACAAAAACAAAGCGATATCAACACCTCTACCGGTGGATAGTCTAGCTATTTTTTTTTTTCGTGCGTTTAACTGTGCATGTCGGCAAACGTTGAGTATTCAATGATCTGGACAGAAAACATCAATATGTGACCAGCGGTTGATGTTCTATTTCATGAAATGGTTGAACACTTCACGAAATGATCATTTCTAAGATCGCCACATACAGGCAGATATGCTAAAAACGTTGAACTTAAAAATCATTGCCCGCGAATTTAATGCACGTAAAAGTCGCATAATTAAAAAAAAAAAAACCAATGCTTTGGTTTTTATTGTAATACCTACTTCACGTATCTCTTTCGTCTTTCGTACATATTATAAGATAGGTATTGTAATGATCTATCTCGTTGTTATAAGTACCTTTTTTTTTTATTACTCATTCTAGTCAACTAGTGGATAGGGGGGCCCACTGGCCTGGATTGCTTAGGGCATCAAGTAGTCTTAATCCGGCACTGCTCATAGTACCTAGGTTGGGTGACACCACTTTCCGGCTCGCTACAAGTTTGCGTTTGGGCATTCCTTGCGCATCCCTGTCAGTGCGGTGAAGCAGTCGACCGCATCGGACACCATGGCATTTCCAACAGCAAGAGTGCTGGTCGTTTGGCACGGCACGCAAGCATTAATGACATCATCCGTTGGGCTCTTGTCACCGCTGGGGTGCCAGCTGTTTTCGAACCCAATGGCTTGGCACGCGACAATGGGATGAGGCCAGACGGAATGACCATAATGCGTTGGAAGTTGTGTAGGCCTTTGGTGTGGGATGCAACCTGTGTCGACACCCTCGCGCCATCCTATCTTCCTAGCACGGCAGGCTGTGCTGGGGCGGCTGCAGAGATGTATTCCTAATCCCTTGCACCTGCAGGTGCAGGGGATTAGGAATACAGCTCTTGATTTACTAAGATCATACCTGAAAGATAGAAAAGTTAAAGTTCAAGTAAACGGCATAAACTCATTAGGGTCTGAAATGGCAATGGGCGTTCCTCAAGGTTCGATATTGGGTCCATGCTTCTTGTTAGTTTATATTAATGATTTACCCCAATTACTTCAAAATCAACCGAAAATGGTTTTATTTGCAGATGCCATAAATATCATTAATCTTTAAAATAAACCGAATGTCACAAAATCTTGACTACGTGAACAGCCCTAGCATCAGTGAGATGACACTGACAGCTCACTCCACGCAAGTTTTCACGGTGATATTTTTACTGAATTGACATGCTGGCCACGACATACAACACACGCTTATTTGTATTTTTTTTATGGGCAGTAGGGATGATGACTAAAAGATTTTTTTTTGCCCGTCAGAAACAGAAAAAATAAGTGTCCATTAAGTTTTTAGAATCTCAAAGATTCTAAAAAAATATTGGACACTTATTTTTTCTGTTTTTACGTAATCTAAAGACGGCGATACATTGAGGTTCAATGTACCATGACGTCACGAGTATGTAGATTTCATGCATACTAGTGACGTAGCGACTCCCACTCCCCAACTTAAAATGCGTTTTATCTAAGTATTTTTTTATTAAGATAAAGCAAAAAATACGTGTCTATTATGTATTTATTATCCGACTGATGGACTAATTAGAATTTAATTTTTGTTCTTTAGCATCGTTGTGATTTGAAAGTCGATGAAACGAATGCTCCGCCCAAGCCGGGCAGACCTCCACCGTATGTTCCACCGTGTACTCCGGGCGATCCACACAATGGTGACACCCGGGCGTTTCCTCCCGCCTTATCCGGACCAGGAACCTCCCGAAACCACCGTGTCCGGTGAGTACCTGCGTCAGGCGGAAGATGAGGACGCCGTGGAGCCTCTCTAACCATTCCTCAAAGAGGGGACTTATCGCCGCAATTGTGGCGTGCCCAAAACAACACACTAGGCGTGTGTAACTCTTTACGGAACCGACTCACTGATCCGGATCATTGAAGTGTTCCAAAAGATTTGTTGTGGTACATGGCTTACTAACAGCGCACCTATATGGCTTTCATAGCAGTATACCTACCTGCATAGCTAACATGACAAGCGCGAGAACGATCTTTATCTCGTTTTGTCGAAATTTGTCGACGATTCTGACGTCATTCTAATCCCTAACATGACCTTAAACGACGAGTAAACTGGAAAAAGGCACTTTGAAACTCTTATATATCGCGACGAGAAACCGATGTTGCAAATTATTAAAAACAAATAATTTTTATGATAGCAACATCGGCTTGAGATCCCGTTTCATTAATTCAATGGTGCCGATTCTCTTGTCACAAATGCTTCTAAACTAGACAAAAAATCACCATAATTTTGTTTATTCCTGTCAAACGACGTTTTGCCATTATTAGGGCACTGAATTATTAATTTTGTGAAAACAGAAATTTTGCTATTTTGAATTTGGCGTTTTTCACCAAAAATTTTGATTGTAAATCTAAAACTGACTATTTTTAATCGCGATTAAAAAGATGTGGATTTAAATGAGTTGTCATGAACCAAAATGCACACCAACACTTCGACGGTGCAAAAACAGTACCTACTGTATCTTTTATTTTCTTTTCTTTTGCTTATATCGCAAAAATAATGAAAATTTGGACACCCTATAAAAAACCCATAAACCCCTAGAGGGGTCCCCCATAAACATGTAGGTTTTTTTTTTCCATACAAAACGTGAAAAATTCCATATAAAACATGTCGTTCCAATATAAATAGTAGTTTAAAACTAAGTGTTTTCATTATTAATATATAGTAAAAAATAAATATGACTAAAATAAGTACAATTGTGAAACTGCCATGCTATTTTCGAGTTTTTTTTTGTATCATTATTTTGTCTACTCTTCTCGTCGTCAAAATCGAGGACGAGTAAATGACAGAAAAATGGCAGATATCTCGTGTTGAATTGTCAAAAATCGAGATAACTAAGGTGTCATGTTAGAGTTTGTCGAAAAAATATCAAGTTTGACAGAACGAGTCGACTATTTTGTATGGCGGCACTGTCAGAAAACGAGAAAAGTGACAGAAATAGACGACAATTACTCACGCGAGAGTGAGTAATTGTCGCGGGCGTCAAGTTAGCCCTACTGGCTTACAAACAGCACACATACACGGCTCACTAACACCATATTTACATGACTTATTAACAGCACATGTACATGGCTGCATAGGATTACATAAGTGCCTACGTTAAACTCATGGCTCCATAAGATCACGTAAGTGCCAACGTTAACGTTACAACGTTACTTCGACGTCATTACTTTGGTTATCATTTGCAAGTTGATTTTTAGAAAATTTGTAATTAAATTATTGATAATTTAGGCAATTCTTTATTTAGTACTTAACGTTTTTTTTTTTTTTTTGACATTGGAATTTAATTATTTTGTTAAATTAGAATCATTGTTAATGTCACTAAATTTGCATGCCGAATTTAGTTGGCACTATTGTGTATTTGTTATAAAATCTGTAAAATACCATATTTCAGGCAAATAAATGAATCTATCTATCTAAACTCTGAACGACAGCTCAGCTTTATGGCTGCATAACATCACATAAGTACCTATGTTAAACTCCTGAACTAGTAGTCACCTACATAGCTCCATAATATCACATAACTGCCTACGTTAAATTCTAAACTACAGCTCACTTGCATAGCTGTATAAGATCAAATAAGTATCAACGTTAAAACAGAACTACAGCTCACTCATATGGCTACGTAAAATCACATAAGTGTCTACGTTAAGCTTTGAACTACAGCTCACCTACATGGCTGCATAAGATCACATTACGTGCCTACGTGAAACTCTGAACTATAGCTCACCTACGTGGCTGCTATAAACTATACGCATATATCTCCATAAAACTCACCTACATGGTTAAACTGGAGTGTAAGCCGCATAGAACTAACTATACTCGTAGGTACATACATGTTCATCTTTAATTTTAAAATCTGAACTACAGCTCACCTATGCGGCTATTGTAAACTATACGCATATATCTCTTTATAGCCATCAACATGGTTGAACTAGAGTGTAAGCCGTATGGAACTCTAACCTATACTCTTACATCTTTATTTTTAAACTCTGGACTACAGCTCACCTACGTGGTTGCTATAAACTATACGCAAACATCTCCCTATAGCTCACCTACATGGTTTAACTGGAGTCTAAGCCGCAAAAAAACTCTAAACTATACTCGTAGGTACATGTTCATCTTTAATTTTAAATTCTGAACTACAGCTCACCTATGTGGCTGCTATAAACTATACGCATACATCTCCATATAGCTCACCTACATGGTTTAACTGGAGTGTAAGCGGCATAGAACTCTAAACTATACTCGTAGGTACATGTTCATCTTTAATTTTAAACTCTGAACTACAGCTCACCTACGTGGCTGCTATAAACTATACGCATACATCTCTATATAGCTCACCTAAATGGTTCAACTGGAGTGTAAGCCGCATAGAACTCTAAACTATACTCGTAGGTACATGTTCATCTTTAATTTTAAACTCTGAACTACAGCTCACCTACGTAGCTGCAATAAACTATACGCATACATCTCCATAAAGCTCACCTACATGGTTAAACTGGAGTGTAAGCCGCATAAAACTCGTAAAATATATTGGGTCTATCTACACTATACTCGTACATCTCTGAATAAGTCACTTATATGGCTGAACCCAAGTGCACGCCGCATAGGGGTCTATCTACACTATACTCGTACATCTCTGAACAGCTCACCTACATGGCTGAACCCGAGTGCACGCCACATAGGGGTCTACACTATACTCGTACATCTCTGAACAGCTCACCTACATGGCTGAACCCGAGTGCACGCCGCATAGAAATCTACACTATACTCGTACATCTCTGAACAGCTCACCTACATGGCTGAACCCGAGTGCACGCCGCATAGGAATCTACACTATACTCGTACATCTCTGAACAGCTCACCTACGAGTACATGGCTGAACCCGAGTGCACGCCGCATAGGAGTCTCAGTATACTCGTACATCTCTGAACAGCTCACCTACGAGTACATGGCTGAACCCGAGTGCACGCCGCATAGGAGTCTACACTATACTCGTACATCTCTGAACAGCTCACCTACATGGCTGAACCCGAGTGCACGCCGCATAGGAGTCTACACTATACTCGTACATCTCTGAACAGCTCACCTACATGGCTGAACCCGAGTGCACGCCGCATAGGAGTCTACACTATACTCGTACATCACAGGTCGCCCACACGGCTAAACCACAGTGCACGCCGTATAGGAGTTCACAATACACACATACACACATTTTATTATATGATAGCTCGCATAGTAATTAATCATTGCCGCAATCAACAAAGTCTAAGCTACTGCTTAACTTTCAAACTATATAGCTGCACAGACATTTCAGTAAATGGAACTGACTGACATATTACTATTCAGATTATTCGAAGTAAAATCTCGTAGAGAAATTCCCAACATTCCATCTCATAATTTGTAATTTATTTATTTTCCAAGTTGTCCAATGCAATGATAACTCTATCGAGGAGTTGCCTCGACCAAGAGTACCACATGCACTGGCCCAACTATTTACTTATTGTTTATAATTAGTCCAACGCAACGATAACCCTATCGAGGAGTTGCCTCGACCAAAGGTAGCGCGTGCATCAGCCCAACTATTTACTTACTATATCCTTTATTTCATTTTAACAACTTATAAATTACATTTTTAAATATTAGAATATAAAAATACAAACATTTAAAAATATAAAAAATAGTAGTCCACCGGTATCGGGAACAGGGTCCAAGCTACCGGCGGTCAGGGCTCCAGACAGAGGAACCTCCTGACAATGCGAGCCGTGTCCAGGAGTACCGCTTTCTGAATCAAGCCCTTGATCCAGCTGCCCAACGAGAGCCTCCTTAGGTGTTGGTCGAGGCTCTTGGCAACTAAGCCATTACAACTACTTACTATATAAGCAACTACTTACTATATATTATTATAATTATTAGTCCAACGCAACGATAACCTTATCGTGATTCCATGTCACTTCTGACTTGTTAAGAAAACACTCTTTTCTTGGTAATACTTTTAATCAGCACAACTGTACTTTAGGGGTATGAGGAACAGGGTGTAAAGTTCACTCATCCCCCATAGAAAAGGGAGGATCCTCCGACCAGACGGGTGTGATGTCTGGCGGGCAACTGCCCAGAGGTTTGAAGTTGGGAGATTCTATATATGTTTATCGCGCGGTAAACTCTAATTGCGCGATGCAGGATTTGTGTGACGTCAGGATGTTATGTGACGTCAGGTCTTTGATGCGTAGTTCGCATGTAGCGATGTAGATGCCGCTACAGTACTATTTCTTAGTTATTACTCTAAGACTATTTCACAATCCAAAGACGACTGACTCTGCATTACATTTTATGCATTTTACAATTTAGCATGACTTTTGCCCCACCCAGAAATAACGATATTATCATAACCGTTATTTTTGAGTGTTGCCAAAGTAAAATAATACATTGAGTTGCAATAATGAAAATACATTTAAAACATTGTTACCCTTCCAATGACAACCTTCGTGCTACGGCATGATAGAAGTCATAATCTACTGATACTTGCTGTGCTACGCTTCGATCAATAATGCACTAGATACACTATCCCATACAAAAGTTCTCTTAAAACTGTTGCTGTTCTAGTTTAAATAAATATACATTAGTGTAAATTCAACCTTAAATGCAATGCTAAAAGTTGTATTCACAAAGCTATGTACAAAAAAGACAAAAAAGTCAAAGATACATCAAAACAAATTCAACCTTACCTGCTTGCTTTAAAGTTCGAATTACAAAGTACTAATAAAAGCAATAAAAATTTATGACAGAGGCTCGCCGCTTGGACAAGGAATGAGTGGAGTCGAAATGTGTTTATATTTCTTTCTATGAAATACAGAAAAAAATAATTTATACTAACAAATTCAGTTTATTATAAGCCTTGACACTCAAACATAAAGTTTAATTACAATGGCAAAATTAAATCTTTCTGTCGTCGGAGATACAAATATTTAATTATAATGGCAAAATTAAATCTTTCTGTCGTCGGAGAAACAAATATAATGTCATGTCGCTTGAAAATAAAAAGTCAATTTTATACTCGTATAAGTTCAAAAATACTTATTGTTACTGTTGTACTGTTTTTAGTAATCTACGCCTTTGCGTGTTTCCAGTTATGTCCAGTCTATTAAAATGAATCAAACAAATTGTTGAATTTTTATAAGGCTTATATATTTCTTTTCCTCTTTCTTTCGCGACAGTAGATACCCATTCTACACAGCGAAATGGGTCGCTAGGAAATCTACAAACAGAAATCTATATATATAAAATGATAAACTGACTGACTGACTGACTGACTGGGTGATATATCAACGCACAGCCCAAACCGCTGGTCCTAGAGACATGAAACTTGGAAGGTGTGTTCTTTGTGAAGAGCAAGTATCCACTAAGAAAGGATTTTTGGGAATTCCACCCCTAAAGGGGTAAAATAGGGGATGGAAGTTTATATGAAAGTCCGTCAGTTTTGAAGTTAGGATCTTCAAATTTTGTGTTTAGGCTGAAAATTGAAAATTAATTTATACGTGTCTCAGCGTTTTTGATATATCCACCCCCGAGGGGTTAAAAAGGGGATAAAGTTGAAAAGTCCTTAATTTTCTAAAAAACATCACAAAATTTTCTATCTAGGCTTATGGTTGGAAGCTAACGCAACGGTGTTGTTAGAATTTCAACCCAAAAGGGGGATGAAAATTTGTTTTTAATTAAAGTTCTTTATTTTTTAAGTTAAAATCACTAATATTTCGGCTTATGGTAGGAAACTATACAACGTTAATCGTTGTAATTTTTTAATTTCAACCCACAAGGGTCTGGAGATCATCATGGAGAGTGTGATTGTCGTAACTCACTGCTGGGCACGCCACAATTGAGGCGATACGCCCTCTCTTTGAGGAGTGGCTAGAGAGGCGACACGGGGTCCTCACCTTCCGCCTGACACAGGTCCTCACCGGACACGGTTGTTTCGGGAGGTTCCTATTCCTCATAAGGCGGGAGGAAACACCCGGGTGTCACCACTGTGTGGATCGCCCGGAGGACACAGTGGAGCATACGGTGGAGGTCTGCCTGGCTTGCCACCTGGTGTCCTTGTGGAGGCGATCGGTGACAGTGATCTCTCGAGCCCGGCCCTGGTCCAGGCCATGGTACGGAGCGAGAGGCCGTGGCAAACCGTCACTTCCTTCTGCGAAGCAGTAATGCTCGCGAAGGAGGAGACGGAGCGCGTGGTGGAGAGGCAAATGTCGCGCCCACACGCTCCCTAGCTACCGCAGGAGACGCCCTGGGCGTCGGGAATAGCAGGCCGATTCCCGGCCACCGTAGGTCCGAAAGGGATACCGTGGGCCCTGGCAACGTGGGTATTAGTCAGTAAGAGTCTGACACGCCCTCCCGCTCCGTCCAGAGCGGGAGAAGTCATTTAATAATTTCCCACCCTAAAAAAAAAAAAAAACGGTCTGAAAAGGGCGATGAAGTTTTGTATTGAATTTGTTCATTCGCTGAATTTTGTATTCAAGTAAAAATAATATAAGTACACTTGTACTGTTTCTACTGTTTCTAACTTTACAGTATTTTACATAGAGCGACTGCCTATCTGACCTCCACAACGCAGTTACTGGGTAATACAATAGCCCTTGGTAAGAATGGTTGTCAGACTTTCGGGCTTCTGACTTCCCGTAACAACTGTCAAAGATCCACGAATGACAGCCGGAACCAACGGCTTAACGTGCTTTCCGTGGCACGGACGGGTCTTTGTATGTAAAGATGGTCACTCATCCACAGATCAAGTGCGGCAAGTGTAGCTTAACCTGATCGATCGACCTGTGTGGCTGTTAATATTTAGCCACGGGTCCCTCCCCCGGAGTACCCCCCCTGGGTTCTCCGGGGGAGGGGCCCGTCCCCTTCTCCGGGAGAATCGATATAGATATAGATTAGGATAGTAAGGATACGAACAGAATGCGATACTGCTCATTCCTGATAGCAAATAGCGTGATAGTTTGTACCAATGTAATATTATATTATAGGGAACATCTATGCTATGTTATTGACGCCAAAATACTAACTGGATCTGCCAGAGCAGAAACAGTCTTCGTGCCGCGTATACCATTGATACCAAATTACCTTACGTTTGAATTTAAAAGATTGCAGTTCCTAATCAAGGTTTGCTTCGCGATGACTTTTAATAAGTCACAGGGACAAACTCTGAAATTTGCTGGAGTTGATTTGCGGCAAGACTGTTTCTCCGTCTGTCAGTTTTATGTGGCTTACTCACGTGTTAGCTCTCCAACTAGCTGGTTGTTTTAGTACCCGCTTCCGAATTAGTGAAAAACATTGTTTATAGAGAAATATTGTGAAGGATTTAGGTAGATACCGGTCCTTTACAGTAGGTATTTCTTGACAGTATTCCTCAAATATCTCACATAGTGGAGGACAATTAGCCATGAACAAAGCTCTATATTGTAATTGTTATAATAATTCATAATTATCTAGAAAAAAAGAATTTATACTCTACGCAGACGAAGTAAAATAAAATAGTAACGAAGTCAAACCTTACAATATTCGACTCGAATATTCTTTGAATATTCGAGTCTGATGCCGAAAACATATTTTTTAGAATTTTGGTCTGTTTGTTTGTAAGTATGTTCCGGCTTGCACAAAAACGGATGAACGGATTTGGATGATATTTAGCACACAGATAGTTTATAACCTGGATTAACCTATTGGTTATTTTTTAATCCCAGTAGTACGTTCCAGTCGGATATTTTTCGACATCCACGCGGGCGAAGCCGCGGGCAAAAGCTAGTAAAATATAAAATAACAATACTACACCATGCATTCCCTGTTCCAGAACCGTCGATGTTTGTTACAATAGTTGGTAGTTGTCACAAACATTGGTCAAACAATCATAATATTTGCTAATTGATTTATATTTACTATTTAATTCTGTTTTTATTTTATGAAAAACTCTTACTGATAATAAACTAACCGAAAAAAAAAAATCCTTCCAAAATCTTTGTGTTACGGTGGTTATTTACAAATTTTTTGAACGCGTACTGCGGCATTTTGACGTCTTAACGTTGGCTATGATTGAACCATACTAATTTGAAATAAGACCACAACCGAATCTGTGCTCTTATTTTTCGTTCCGTTTTTGAAGCGCTTACCGGGTGCATTATTGATCGAAGGTGCTACGACAGGTAGATTATGGTCTAAGTTTATTGCGATTATCTATGAAACTAAGCGCCCTATCTCTATCGTTCTTGTGGTATTGTGAGCACAAAAGACAGAGATAGCAATAAAGTATGCCATGCTATCAACATTTTAAGCATTAAAATGAATGTATGGCACTCGGAAGTTACTTCCGAATGTTGCAAACAAAATGGCGGCAATTCGCAAATGTTGCGAATTAATATTTTTATATTTTATTTCTCAAATAAATCAAAAAAATAGAACTGCTTTCAATAGAGAGGTAATTTAATGTAGTTTTAATTAAAATTTATAAATATTAATGAAACAAAAAGTTTCTTCGTTTATAAAAAAAAATTGTGAGTCGGAACTATCGTGGTCAAGTGGTTTTTGTTTGTGATGTTAAGTGGTAATATTTAATCTAGTTGAACGTTTAAGCGTTTGTAACCTTTAGATAATCCCACAAACTTCCAACTTATCTCTCAACATAAACAACTTTGACATGTTTACAATAATTACAGAGCGTTGAGTGAGTCGGGTTGGTGCCGCGAAATTCTATGATGCGTTTCAATTCGTTATTTGAACATACAATAATAACTTCCCAATAAGAATTATTGTTATTTCTTATTGGAAAGTTAATAATCTTCGTAGAAAAATGATTTTATAATGTAAAAATATGCAGATATTTGGTATTTATGTTCTTGAATGAGAATAATGGGTGAAAATAACAAAACTTTTTTTTAGTGTAGACAGGCTCGTTTTATTGTAAACCACATTCTTATTAGTCTTATAAGATCCAATTGGAAATATTGTACAGATTACGAAACAGTTATTGTTTTATAAGGGTTTCATAGTAAAATAGCGAGAAATCGGGGTTTTTTCGCAAGAAAACTCAAAAGGGGCAGGGCCACGTCAAGGTCACGATTAGACTTTTTTTGACATGCGTTTGACAGGTGACAGTCTAAAGACTACTAAAATATTAATAATTTGTACTTTGACAGTGTTGCCACAGTGGATATTATAATTCAATATATATTTTTTTAAATTTTATCAAAGAAATCATGACATACGGTATTCGAGTTTGTGTGGGGTAGGTACCACAACTAAAAAGTGAAACTAAAATCATTCTACAAAAAAAAAAAAAAAAAATACCTCCATAAAGCCGCTTCCCCACGAGGGCCGCGCGGCCGAGCCTCGTGAGTTTGTAAACGTACATACTCACGAGGCTCGGCCGCGCGGTCCTAGTGGGGACGCGGCTTAAGAAAACAGTACAAAAAAAAGTAAAGTGAAAAATAAAATAACTATATTTTTGGGAGTTGGTGACAAAAAACAAAAAATTCAAAACCAAAGTCACTGACTTGAATGAAAGTTATTTTTCTATACTTTTTTTTTGTGAAAAGTTTTTTTGACAATGACAGTAGTTGTGTGATGTTTTTGATTTTGATGGCTGATCTGCCTTCTCTGCCGAGTACGGAACGTATTGCATCATTTATTTTTAGTTTTATTTTAGGTTATAGTTGTGCAAAACTACTTCTGAAATTAGCAGGAAGAAGAGCGTATTGAATGAAACCCTACGTCAAAATCAATCTGTAATATGTCATAGTAAACGGAATGTATTGCACATATTACATAAAAAAATAATTGTGCATTCTAAATTTACAATTTTATTTCTAAAAAAAGCTTTTAAATTATTATTATTCTTAAAAAATTATCTTATATATCTTAGACCAAAAAATGTTTCGTAACTTGGCTAAGATTTTGGAACCTATCAGAAATCAGCTGGTAAGCGCTGTTGTTGTCAGAGGGTTACCACTTTAACCTGTGTTGCTTAAAACTTATGATAGAACTTGAGATACTTGTGTGATTGTGTCAGCCGCGGAAGGCGCGGGTGGGCAGTGCGGCAGACGGCGGCGGCAGCGCGTACGAACGGAACAGCGCGTCCAAGGAGCAGCAACTGTCGGAGACGCTGAAGCGCTCGCTGCCCGGCATCACGTATGTCAGCATCGAGGACATCTCGGGGGGATGTGGCGCCATGTTTGAGGTACAAACTCTGTGAGCTATCCAGTTTATATTGACAGCAAGGAGCACAATAAAGCTGATCGTACTTACCTACTCTACACATACCTAATCATCCTAAGACGACCCATTCCATTTCTTTTTGTCCCAAGTGTGCTAAGATTGGCTATACTACTAATTTCACTAAAGTACTACACCTGTGTGACCTCTCATGCCTACTCAATAAATCTACTTTTTCAGGTGAATGTGGAAGCTAAGGAATTTATTGGTTTATCTCGAGTCAAACAACACCGTCTGGTAACTGAAACTTTGAAGAGTGAGATTGCTGAGATGCATGGTATCCGCATACACACTGCAATCCCAGGAGCTGGTGACAAATAACCTAAGCTTGATATTTATTTGTGAATAGTAAATGCTTCAGAAATAAAACTTCCAAGAGTTGGTTCCTAATATGTACTTGTAAAACTTATTGCATTATTTTGAACAGACAAGCTTGTTTTTTTTATTAGGCTATCTACTGGCGTTAACTTTCCTTTTTGTTCTAGTTGAACATAATGATGGAATGGATTGTTTAACTATAGGACTTACTAGTGTTGATAGTTACTGTTATGTTGACCCAAATATGGGAAGTTGTTAATAATTGAATAATAATAGGTATTCTGTGAAAACAAAAGCTTTTGTGATCCTATTATATTTACCATGTTACCAGTACATTTTAAAAATGTGCTGTGGTTTAAACTAGGAGTATAAAATTTTCTGATACACTAATGTGATGTCTCATTAGAATACTAGTATTTTATGAGTTTTGTCATGTAGCTTGTAGATCCTAGAAATATAAATTATAATAGAAAAGTGCATCAATAATAACTTTTTTATTAACCTAAATAATCAGTTTATTAGTAAGAGCTAACTCTACTAAGCTAAATCTACATATTAAGTAGATACAGTTGGCAACGAAAGTCCAATAACACTACAGTTAATGGAGTTCCGTACGTACCCACGTACCACATTCTCATGTTAGTATTAAGTGAACATTTGCATGCTAAGTACAATTCTGGCAAAACATGTAAGATCTTTATTGTAAATTATTGTAACACCATGTATACCACGTTTTATGCAAATAAATACTTACTTACTTACCAATTAAAAAAACGGAACTCTTATATCTGTCTGTCTGTCGTTTGTCACAGCCGATTTGGTCTGAATCTACTGAACCAATTTAGTTGACATTTAGTACACATGTTTTTCTGTGACCCAAAAACGGACAAAACGTAAATAAATGAATTTGGAATATAGAGGTCACTTTTCAGGGACAAATTGGAAAACGAAAAAAAGTTTTGCCAACTGTACCGTGTGACATATCAACTGAAAAGGCTTAATGTGAGAGTCTCGAATATGTTTTTACAATTTTAAAATAAATAGTTTGAAAGTTATTTAGAAAATACATGAAAATTGGCCATTTCTCCCCCTCGTTTGCTATTTTGAATGATTTATATTATTGGTATTCTTTAAATTTTTATGTCTTCATGTTGTGTTAATTTATAATTAATTACATTTCGATACAATGTAAAAATTGTTAATAAAATAAATAAATTTCCGAAATTAGCGTGCCTAATATTTTGAAAAAATACAGAAAATAGTCGTGCCTCCCAAAAGTGAAAAGTGACCCCCGTATTAAAAAAATCATTTATTTATGTTACACGTCCGTGTTTGGGTCACAATTTATAGTGTACCTACCAAATTTCAACTTAATCAGTCCATTAGATTCGTAGCAAATTGATTGAGATGGACGGACAGACACACACGAGTGATCCTATATGGGTTTCGTTTAAGGTTTTGTTTTTCCTTTTGAGGTACGGAACCCTAATAGCAGAACAGATGGTAAATGTAAATTATTAAGTCCGTCACAGACGTGGCTATAATACATATACAGGCTGGAATTTTTTAACCTCATCTGGTAGCCTCCAGATGAGGATGATGAGCAAAAATTCCAGCAGTACTCTAAATACTGGAGATAGCAAATTTTACTGAAAGGAAACAATCCTTTATTAAAAAAAAAAAACAACTGCATTCAAAGTTTTTCAAAAATTCGCTTGCGACACTAGGGAATCGAACCGGCTATAAAACGAAAAAATAACATCCAGTACTTTTATGGCATCAATCGATAGGGTCAATCTTAAGGATCAAAGCTCTCTAACAAACATGATCAATTAAATGAAATGACAACCATACAATATTAACTTATTTTAACCTTTTGAACGCCAGAGCATAAACGCACGCGCGTGCCCTCCACAGCTCCACTCCACGCCAAGCCACAATTTCACCGCAAATACCTTCAAAATAGAATAGGGATTCCAAAACTTTATCGGTAGAGAATATTATTACAACATTTTGTTAGTAATTTTCGAATAAACACTACCCATGACATTGAAATGGGGCATGGGCATTACAATTCTATAAATATACATTTGATACGGCCGCGAATCATGTTTAAATCAACAGAAGTTTACAACATGATACTGGGGGCCTACCACAGAACAGATAAAAGAGGTTAGAAGGGCCTTGTGGGCGGGGCAGGCGCGCCGCACATATGAGCAAACGCTCATAAGTTAACCGAATTTTGGTTCACCGGCCAACAGTCGCGCTCATATTGTGATAACGTGGGAAGCTCCGCGAAAAAAAAAGAATTATGCCGTCTTGCGCTATCATAACGTGTCGGAAAAGAAGCCAGGTGTGTAGTATAGCCCGGGAAGGGATTTCTTTTCACCGGTAAGTCCAAAAACCTTAAAATACAAGTAATATTTGTAATTATTACAATAGTATTATGTAGTTTGTACACAAAAACGATACAATCGCTGTAGTATATTTTGTAGTGTATTTACTGGTACTTAATACCATTTAGGCAAAAAAACAAAAAAATGTAGGGCTAGCAACCAAACACATTCCATTTCCGTCCGCTTCACTAAAAAGTTTCATTAAAACTATTTTTGATAGTAAAGTGTTTTATTTGGGCAATATTGTATTGTTATACAAGGCGTATACACTGTAAATGGCGACGAGGATAAACAAGAATTTCGAAGCGTAAAAGGTACATTTTTACGGCTGAAACATGGCCAACGATTTTCGTATAGACGCTTTCAAACAAGATGGCGATATCTTGTGTTTTTTGGAAAGAATAGAGCAGTATTTTGAAGCGAATGAGACTAAAACTGAAAAAAGATGCTCAATATCTTCGATCAATAATGCATTATTGATCGAAGCTCAATATTATTAATAAGTCTTCACGAAGATGTATATAAAATTCTAAAGAATATGTGTCATCCGAAGATGCCCAAGGAGTTGTCATATATGGAGCTACAGAATTAGTTAAAACTAAGGTTCGAGAAAAGAATTTCGCATTTTAGAAAAAGGATTCTATTCGAAAAATTACAACAATTGGAAGGGGAGAGTATAGCCAAATGGTATGCTCGTGTTAGAGAATTTGCTGCGGGATGCAATTTTGCGAATACATTAGAAGAACGTGTTAAGGATAAATTCGTTACGAGTCTGCGTCCAGGACCAATCCAAGAAAAATTGTGTGAACAAGATGTCTCCAACTCGGTGACATTCTTAGTAGATACAGCACTGAATAAGGAAATGGCTTTGAAGGAGGTGCAGGAAGTACATCAAGTAGCTCAATACGGACATGCTAAGACGAATAGAAGGTCCCACAACACATTTAAAAAGACTGAGAAGAAACAGCAGTCTAATTACGCAACACATTTTATGTCTGTTTACAATTCTGAATCGAAAGCAAGTCCAGTTTTAAACGCCTGCCCAAATTCGAATTACGCTACACATTTTATATCAGTCGACCGAAATTGGATAGGGATGTTCTAATCAATTGGCTATAATTTATTTGAATGATGTGTTTTGTTACACCATGTAGGAATGATTAATTTCCAAATTATTGTGCTACAATTTTTTTTTTTTTCATTACAACTGATGCTCTACTAGTGCTTATAAATGAAACTGTACAATGATTGCCGAAAAATTAAAAACCAATTTTTAAAACACTCTACCAAAAACTACCATAATTGAAATACGTAACAAAACGTTTTTCTTTTCACGTTTTTGTTATCTGTGGCCAATGACAAAATCGTAGAAAAGCAGTGTTGTTAACTTAGTGGGATTTCCACTAAACCTGGGGATTTGGACACCCCTACTGGCGGAGAAATTTTGCTTTCGGTGGCCCGTGGTTTTGTTTAATGGTTAGTTTAATTCAATTTGTAGAAAACACAAAACACAATCAAACTAAAACTTTGACTCGAGAAAATATTTAAATAACACGATAATGGCATGTTTTATTGTTTGTTTAAAACCTGTGTCAGTGATTTTTCGATTTATTTCTTTCAAATGCCGAAACCAATGCGGATTCGAACGCTGATTTGGAAAGACTGACACAGCATGACGAATATATTGAAGTCACACAGAGGCTCCGCCCGAGTGAAGATCGAAAAACCACGTCATTTCAAAAAACGTATCTCACGGGAGACGGGAACGTACTTACGGGATAAAAAAATCTGCCGTTAAGCCGTTTGAAAACAAACATCTTCACTAAATTTTATTTCAATAATTATACTGCGGTTGCCATTTGTCATGCCACCAAAACAATAGAAGTTAAAATCGGTTGAACGGACTGTAAAAAAGGTTTACTTAAATGATTATATTAATCGAGTTTAAAGTTTTTAAGCAAACGGTTATTAATCGAGTTTAAAGTTTTTAACCAAACCGTTTCAATCGTCTTTAGTAATATTATTCGGTTGTAAGTGCATCATTTAAAAACTATTCAAACATAAACAAATACGTACTTACGCAAAGCTACTATTGCCGTGGTTGGTTTTGTGAAATTGGTTTGTGTAGTTCGGATAATCGATACGATTCGATTTCTGACTGAAATCTGATTTTAAATTCGTTTTGATGTATCTGACGCATGTCTATACCGGACTCAGGGAAAAAAATTGGCAGCACTGAGTAAAAGTTGAATAACCTCTTGAACGATCTGCCGACTCATTGTGACGTGTTCAGAGTCGAATTTATTGCAAAATATTGCCTATCTTTGTTGCTCTAACTTTATCAGTTTGTAGAGAAAAGAACAGGAAAGGCATATAACACATGTTAAACATCGGAAATAATCTGCGCTGGAAGGTGGAATGATCATTCTTTGAAGTCTGTGGAGAATACGATATCTAACATGGCGAATTGGCGATGTCTTTGTTTACATTTTAGTTTTCGGTAATATTTTAGATAAGCATTGTTTTGCCTTTAATGTTTTATATTTTTCAACATACAAGATTATATTTACTATTCTCTTACAGAAACATGGGCCTATGCTAGGCAGTTTTGGAACATTTTTCTTGTGGCTTGTGGAAGTCGGAAAAACTTTGGAAAATTCTCTCGTTCAAGACACTGCGTGCTCTGTTTTCGTTTTCTACTGGCTGCACTAAGACTTACTTAGGCTGTTTTGCTCAATAGCGAAAAGTACCTAAGTCGATATTATCACTACAAGTAAGTAAGCCAATATAAATAGGAATAACGTGTGTAAGAGAGTACCTTTGTATCTCATTACATTATTGTAGCTGTAGGTACATTATTGGTCAATCTACCTATGGGCAATCATTCCTTTGTTGCGTAGACACAAGCATCTAACTATTTATTGTGGTTAAATATAGTTACGATGTCCGTTAACCTCAAAGTCTAACTGAAATTGTTAATTGATATTTATGTAAACAATTACAACTAGCCAAATAATAACTAAGTACACTAGCCAAATAACAACTAACTACAAAACATATTTATAATATTTTCACAGACCGTGCTAGAGCTGAAAATACAAGAAGGGAACGCTACCCAACATCAATCTTGTTGTTCAAACATGGATTGAATATCCAATCTTCTGTATTAATCATTGAAGGTAAGCTTTTTGACACATAGTTAAGAATAAAGCATAGGAAGTCACATAATTATAAAACTTCGAATATATTTCCTTGGCTGAACTTAGTACATAGACACAACATATATTTTGTGTATACCTAACTAATGTTTAATATTATAATTCAGTATTATAAAATATCTGGAGACTGAAATATCAGCCCTAAATAAAGATGAAATTATACAACCAGCACCAATGACTAGGCTGATGGGTTTTGTCCAACCATGGGCTAATGAAAACCTAGTTGATATGCCTACTTTACTTTTCCACATAATTTTTAAGTACTTTAATTGAGCAAGAAATAATAAGATTTTGTTTTAAAACTAGAGTTCCTGGGGCATTTCACCTATGAAGACAGCATGAAGGATGTCGCCCATGCTGCGTTGCCCCGTTGCTCTGCTACTTCAGTTTTCACGCTTCTCAAGAACTAAAGTAAAAACTGAAGATTGTTAATGAAAGATAATCTTTTTTTTTTTTACTGTTCAGTCTTGTACGACAGCGATATAAATATGTGTTACTATTTTGTTAATTGATACAGTGTAAACTTAATAAAGTGTTTTTATTTTGAACCTGTACTTGTAATTTTTATTTGTACCTGTAGAGGTGCAAATAAAAATAACTTATAATGAAATATTTAAGAATTGAATACTATGCCTTTTATAAACACAGCCAATTGATTATTATAACGATACTATTTAGAGGTACCTATTTACCTAAATTAACTGTAACAGTAAATAGAAAGAAATAAATTATGGTAAACAAAAACGACTTTTATTATATCTTCACATTATTATGAAATATTTGGACATGGGGCAAAAAGAAATTGGAACAAATATACTGTAAGGATTAGTGGAATTTGGGATCTAATGTCTTGTGGCAGTCATCATGGAATAAGTATGTACTGCTTGCTAATTCTTGCTGTAAGCACTCATGAGAGTTAAATTTTTTCCTGAATAATGTAGTTGAGCCTGACACCTGAAATATAAAAAAAAAGAATTTAAGTAAATCCTCAATATATTGATATTCCATTTACCATTACATTCATCCACAAAGTCTAATAGGCCTCTCCCTTAAACAATTACATGCACAATCTATCTACTTTATAGAACAGCAATATTCTGCTATAAACAACAATTAGGTGCCTACAATTGACTTTATTTAAATGTATGGTAAGTTTACGTTTGATGGTGCATTTCGTATTTACCAACAAACAATAAGATTGTGTGTAAAATTGTTGCTATGCTAAACACACAATCAATGTTCAACACTAAGAAAGAAAATAATATTGATATTAAGTAGGTACCTTATACAGACAATGATGTGGAAATAGATCTATTTATGGTGTGGTGAGTATGTTCACCGATGTCCTTACAGAATCCATTGACATAAAATGCTTCAAACTATATTATAATATTTGTTCTTCTTGTAATAAATTTGCTTTTCCAATGAAGTACAAGCCCGACTGGTTTGCTAAGCTTGTGGCTTATGATAAGTTTGATACGGTACGAGGTACGAATTTGTCTTTCCTTTAAAATGCCACCAAAATACCTACCTCGTTTCTGAAATATCATAATATATATCTTTAGTTTAGGTTGTAAGCACTTGTAACAGAAGAAAACTTTCACAATTATTATTAAAAATCGACCTCGGTGCTTCGGTATTTTACAGACCCTAATACTGATCTATCATTGAGGTTTTACACAAAAACACATTCACAATATAAGAAGACGACGTTCACTTACATAATTTTGTAATAAGTAAGGAGATTATACGAGTAAATCCCAAAAATATTGCAAAGAAAATCGAATGCGACCAGTAGGGTGCCTTCTCTTTAGATTGATAGCTGAAAGCAATTTCTCGTTGATTTGAAACAAATTTTCAACTGTCAAAATGATTACGTAATTCCACTAATAGCCTTTTTAGACGATTATCGTTCACTCTTTAGCGTCTGAAACAGAGTGCAGTTGACAACACAGATTTTAGAGTTACGTAATTCGAAAATTATAAATTGAATGCAATTGTATTCAAAACGAAACAAATTTGACTCAATTGTAAATCGAAAATGTGTTGTGTAATTAGATAGCAGGACGGTGAGTCATCGTTATTAAAATGCATTCATTGCGGTAAACCGAACCATAATTTTTCAAAATGTAAATTTAAGTCATTTAAATGTAAAATATGTAACAAAATTGGACACCTAGCTATTGTATGTAAGAGTAAGGGTCAAACTCATAATGTAGAGGTAAATGAAGACACTATCAATAATTCTATTGATATCTTTGCAATAGAGAAAAATGTTAACTATGTTTTACCAATATCAATTAAATGTTGTATTGACAACAAACCGGTCCAAATGGAACTGGACACCGGTGCTGCAATTTCATGTTTACCTGAAAACATTTATTTATCTAAATTTTCTCACATTAAGTTACAAAATTCAGATATTGATTTAAAAACATATAATGGTGATATTTTGAAACCAGTTGGAGAAATAAACTTTAGAATTAAGGTAAAAGATAAAGAGGTGGATTGTAGTATGGTTATTGTTAAAAATGGTTGTAAAATTTTATTTGGTAGAGATTTAATTCAGAAATTTAATGTAGATATTTCAAAACTTTTACAAATTAACTATGTGCAAAGTACAGAAGAGAAATTGCAATTATTGTTACAGGAATTTGAAATATTATTTAAAAGTGAGTTAGGTATTATTAAAGGTGAGGAAATTACATTAGAATTAATTGATATAGATGTAAAGCCTATTTTTCACAAACCGAGGCCACATGCCCATGGCCATGCCCATGGCCTCATGCTTTTAAAGAACAGGTTGAATCCGAATTAACTAGATTAGAGAAAGAAGGTGTTATTACAAAAGCAGAAACATCCCAATGGGGGACACCTTTAGTTCCAGTTTTGAAGGAAAATAATAAAATAAGGTTATGTGCAAATTACAAAATTACTGTGAATAAACACATTAAAGATGTTAACCATCCTTTACCTAGAATTGAGGACATTTTTACTGCATTGCAGGGTGGTATATCATTTTCAAAATTAGATTTAAGAAATGCATTTAATCATTTATGTTTAAGTAAGGAGAGTAGTGAAATCTTAGCTTGGTCAACACAAAAATGAATATACCGAGTAAACAGATTGCCATATGGTACAAAGCCAGCTAGTGCTATTTTTCAAAACAAACTTGAGAAAGTATTGTTAGGGGCTCGGAGTGTTGTAAATTTCATTGATGATGTCCTAGTCACAGGTACTAATGATGTTGAACATTTAGAAAATTTAAAGGAAGTTTTAAGATGATTCAAGGAGGCAGGTATTCGTTTAAATAAAAGTAAATGTGAATATATGCAACCTAAAATAAAATATTTAGGACAAATTATTTCAAAGAATGGATTATCCAAAGATATGTCAAAGGTTGACTCTGTTGTTAATGCACCTGCGCCTAAGAATGTTTCAGAAGTTCGTTCATGGCTAGGAATGGTAAATTATTATGGTAAATTCATTAAAAAATTATCTATAAAACTAAAGCCTTTATATGATTTATTACAAAAAAAATACAAATTTAATTGGAATAAAGAATGTCAAAAGAGTTTCGATACAATTAAAAAGGATATTATTTCTGCTTTAGCTTGTGATGCTTCACAAAATGGAAGCGGGGCAGTTTTAAGCCACATTATGCCAGATGGGTCAGAGAGACCAATTAGTTTCATTTCTAGAGTTTTCTCAAAGGCTGAGAAGAATTATTCAATGATTCACAAAGAAGCGCTTGCAATTTATTGGGCAGTGCAAAAAAGGGTACATGCTGATTTCTTAGGACCTATAAGTGGTAAAATGATATTAATAATAATAGATTGTTACACTAAGTGGCCAGAAGCATTTATAGTAAAGAATTTAGAATCTAATACAACTATAGAAAATTTCAGAGAATGTTTCAGTAGATTTGGTTTGCCTAAAGTGGTTGTTACAGATAATGCTGCTACATTTTGTTCTAAGGAATTTTCTGATTTTCTATCTAAAAACGGTATTCAACATGAAACTTCTCCACCGTTCCATCCTGCAACAAATGGGTTTGCAGAGAATGCTGTAAAAAGTTTGAAAAATGCTATGTAGAAGTCTTTAAATGATGTTAGAAATAGAAATGTGTCATTTGTAACTTTAATGAACAGATATTTATTTCATTACAGAAATTCAATTCATTGCATTACAAATATTTCACCATCGGAAGCTATGTTTAATAGAAAACTTAGATCTAGATTAGATTTGTTGTCTACTAAAAAAAAGATAGAAAACAGTGTAATGTAGGAAAAAGAGAAGAAGAGTTTAAAGAGGGAGAGTATGCTTACTGTAGAGATTATAGGAATCCTAATAAAAAGAAATTTGTGACATGTGTAATTGATGAGGTATTGGGACAAAGAACTTATTTATGTAGAGTTTTTGAAGAGAACTTAATTTGAAAACGTCATTTAGACCAGATTATAAGTCCTTGGCCTCAAGACCAAAAGGAAGATTTAAATGAAACCAGTTTTGTAGTAGATGATAGTTTATTGCAAAATTCTAAGGATTTAAGAGATAATAATTATGATAAGCAAATAGTTCTTAATGATGAATCTCATGTTATTGTAAATGAGCCAATTTCAGAGATATTGCAAGAGTAAATGATAATGTTAATATTATACCAGAAGGTTTTAATAAAGTCTCTGAAGTTAGCCCACACATTTCACATACTTACCAGGATGCAAAAACTTGTAACAATACATACAAACACTTACCTGGTAATCAACCCGTTGTTTCTTGTAGTAATGAGAATCAAACTTTGAGGCGTTCTGATAGACAGAGGAAAGCACCTCAACGTTTGAATTTGTAAAGGGGGAGTATTGTAGTATATTTTGTAGTGTATTTACTGGTAATACCATTTAGGCAATAAACAAAAAATGTAGGGCTAGCAACCCAAGACATTCCATTTCCGTCCGCTTCACTAAAAAGTTTCATTAAAACTATTTTTGATAGTAAAGTGTTTTATTTGGGCAATATTGTAATGTTATACAAGGCGTATACACAGTAAGTGTGTAGATGTTTTACATTCATGTGAAAATTATATATCACAGTCTTAGTATCACCATATTTTACCTTTCGGTATGCAAAAAACACAGAATTAATAAAAACTAAACAGCAGTCTAATTACGCAACACATTTTATTTCTGTTTACAATTCTGAATCGAAAGCAAGTCCAGTTTTAAACGCCTGCCCAAATTCGATTTTTTTTTTTTTTTTTTTTTTTAGGTAGGGCATCTCGTAGCTGACCACTGAGGTCATGACTACTCAACCGGACAATCCTGTGGCTGCCTTAAGCTTCTACACTCAAAGCCTCCAGCCAGGGGCAAAAACTATGCTAATTAAAACTAGGCGAACGCTCGCTAAGGGCACCCCCTGTGGGGTACGAACCTCGGCTTAGGGCGTTCGCTGGGGGGAGGACAGCAAGAGGGACAGGCTGGATCAATGATATATTATTATTATTAATCGGGGAGTTTAAAGCTACAGGCTCAGCATCATCGACGCGGGCTGGCGCATCGTCGAGCAAGGGTCGGGGGGGAGTATCATTTACTCGGGAGGGTCGCGATCGCGGACCTCGGCGGCGAGGTCGGAAAGTGTGTCGGTGTGTGTGTTTTCTCACTGTACTGGTTTCCCTATTGCTCTCCTGGAGGAGGGTTATGGGGTCGTCTGGGTCGGAAAGGATATGCCTCGGGCGGCGGACTGTACTGATTTGACTCGGGAGATAATTGGCGGCCGCGACAACCAGAGGGTTGCGATGGGTGGCGGCGGAATCAAAGAAACGCTTGGAATTGCGTTTTAGAAACTGGTGGATTGTGGGGAGTCTAAGGTCGAGGTGGAGGGTCTCGTTCCTACAGAACCAAGGGGCTCCCGTGGCCTTACGAAGGAATCTGTTCTGTATTACCTGCAATCTATGGATTTGACGGGGTTTAGCTTGGGCGAATACGACGCCCGCATAGGTCAGGATGGGGCGAATGCACGTTGTGTAGATTCGCAATTTGCACCTAAGTGACATTTTGCTACGTGCATTTAACATGGAGTGGAGTCTTCCGAGAGCGAAAGCGGCCCGCGCGCGGGCCTGCTTTATGTGGTCTGCGAAAGTGAGGTGTTGGTCGAGGACCACACCTAGATACTTGGCTCGCTTCTCCCAAGGGATCGGCTTGCCGAGCATGGTGATGGGTCGGGGCATTGGGGGTCTGTATCGAGCCAGCAGTTTTGAAAACATGACCGCTTGGCTCTTGTCGGGGTTGACTTCGATCCTCCATTTCCTAAACCAGGCGCCAAGGTTATTGACTGCGGTTTGGAGTATGCGGGCTATCGAGTCGGGTCCAGCGCCCTTGTAGTAAATGACCGTATCGTCTGCGAACAGAGCCAACTGTGCCTTTTTACTCTTCGGGATGTCGCTGGTGAATAGAGTGAATATGAGGGGGGCAAGCACAGAGCCCTGAGGGACGCCTGCGCGGATGGGACGGGGAGAGGATATTGCGCCTTCGATGCGATAGCGGAATGTGCGATTCAACAAAAAGTCTCGTAAGATGAGCACGAGACGATCTGGCACACCGAGTTGGTACAGCTTGTATATTAAGCCGTTGTGCCAGACTTTGTCGAACGCTTTCGCTATATCGAAGAATACTGCACCGGTATACAAACCACGCTGGAAGCCAGCGCTTATGTGTTCGATTATCCGGTGGGCCTGATGCACGCTAGAGTGCTGGGTGCGGAACCCAAACTGTTCGTTGGGGATGAGGCCCTTTGTCTCGGCGTAGTCTCTGAGACGCTTATAAATAAGCCTCTCGTAGACCTTGCCGAGGACTTTGAGCAGACTGATGGGGCGGTAACTCGAAGGCTCGGTTTTGGGTTTGCCGGGCTTCGGGATACCGATGACGGTGGCGTCTTTCCACACTTGTGGGAAGATATTGTTGCTTAGGGCACCATTGAAGATGGTGGTCAGTAGCATTATCAGGTGGGCAGGGAATAGCTGAATCACCCTATTAGTGATTCCATCAGAGCCGGGGGCTTTACGGACTTTAAGACCCTTGATGATGTCGTGCACTTCGTCCGGTGTGACGGGGGGCAGAGGACTTTCAGGGTCTTCGACGGGAGGGAGAGAGGCTCTACGTTCGACTTCGGCGTCTACCTCTAGGAGGTGAGCTTGGTCTACTGGTAGGGTGCTGGGTGAGCATTGCGCTTCTAGACTATCGGCTAGGCATTCAGCCTTGTCGATGTCGTCGAAGGCTACGGTCTTGTCGGGGCGGACTAGGGGTGGTGTGGAAGCGACTTGCTGGGACTTGAGTTTCCTCTGAAGTTCCCAGAAGGCTAGGTGGGTCGGCTCTAGTTCGCTCAGCATCTTGTCCCAGCTCGCGTCACGCAGCTCCTGTATGCGTGTCTTTACAGATCTCTGTAAATAGCGCATATGGACTTTGTTAGCGTGGCAGGGAAAGTTACTGTATGCACGAATGGCTGCGTTCTTCTCAGTCAATAGGTCACGCACATCGTCAGGTAGTTTCCAGCGGGGGTCTTCCCCCACTGGGACTTCCTTCGAGCAGTCGCTCACGACGGATTGTACGTGATCAGTGAGTGAGTCGATCGCGGCCGTTGTTGCTGCGATAGAGTCGAATTGGTCGGGGATAGAGTCCAATTGGGGGGACGTGTTGGATTTCAGCTGGGTGCTTACTTTCCTCCAGTCCGTTACCCTTTTGGTGGTCGGGGGGCGGTTGGGGTCGGGGAGACCTATGCGGGGGTCTAGTTTTAGTATTACTGGACGGTGGTCGGAGTTAAGCTCGTCCACCGTCTCTATCGAGTCTAGTTTTAGATTGACGTTCTGAAGGATCGCCAGGTCTAGTACGTCTGGGGTGTAGCCTACGTTATGGTGATAGTGGGTATTATTCATCGGGGCGATGATGTCGATGCTAAGGGAGTTAGTGAGGTCGAATAAGTGTCGCCCTCTTATGTTGGATCTAGTGCTATTCCAGGAGGGATGTTTGGAGTTGAGGTCGCCCGCTATGATAACGGAGTCGCTCAGGGCTAATAGGGATGTGAGATCGTTTTTAACGGGTTGGAAATCCTCTGCATAGTTTGCAGGAGTTATGTAGGCTGATACTATTGTGATCGGCTGATGGCCTGTCATGCCTAGGCGGCAGACTGAGACTTCTAGTCGTGAAAGGGGAGGAGGATCTATAGGCATACAGTACAGTTCCTTTTTATAATATATTAGGGTGCCACCCTTGTGACAGCGAACCCTGTCATTGCGGACTATACGATAGTTCGCTATGCCAGGGTCACGGTTACAGGGTTTGAGAAATGTTTCCTGTACGAGGAGGATGTCAATTTGATGGGTGCGGAGGAAGTCCGCGATCTCATCGCGTTGACCATGAATGCCATCGGCATTGAAAAAACCTAACTTGAGGGATCGGGGTTTGAACCTAGCTATGACGGTGTTAGACATTATGGGTCCTTTGCGCGGCGGAGGACATCAGGGCGTGCGTAATGTCGGGATACGCTTTCCATATAGCCTGGATCCTAGGGATATCGTAGGCGTTTTGAGCGGCTGTAAGCTCGTCAGCCATTTTGTGAGCGCGAGGGGACAGGAATGTCATATACGCGGATCTGATTACGTCGTAAGGCGAGTTGGGGGTGGCCACGGGAGTGCTCGTGGGTTTGGGTTGGGTTTGGGGGCGCGGTGCTAAAGGAGCAGGTGCGGGTTTGTTTTGGGGCGCGGGGGCGTGCATGAGGGACATTAGGGGCACGGGGGCGCGAGTACGGGGGTCCATTTGACGGGGGGTGGTGGTGGGTGGGGGAGGGGGGGGGGGGGGTTGGAAGTAACCCAGGGCAGGAAAAGCCTGCTGGTGATGGAGGTAGTTCCAGGGGCTAGGCCTCTGAGGGCTTAGTCTCTGGGGCATCTGGGACGATGGGATCTTATAAGAGATCGGGGCTTCCCTCTGCTGGCGGGCGTCGAAGCGCTTGGCCAGTTTGGGAGAAGAAGATTTTGGGGCTTTCGGGCAACCTCGGTAGTTAGCCGGGTGTCCTTGTTGCCCGCATAGTACGCAACTAGGTGGGTCGGGGCATAGACTACGGTCCTTGGGACGGGTGCAGTCGGATGTGCCGTGCTCACCCAGGCACTTGACGCACCTGGGCTTTGCGTGGCAGTTCCGCTGCGAGTGCCCGTATAACTGGCAGTTATGGCATTGCCCTACGGCGCCAGTTTTCCACGGCTTTTCTATGGAAAAGCCTGTTAGGGAGCAGAGGGACTTTAACTGGAAAATCGGGTGATGCCCCTCGACGGGGGTGCATACGACTAGAATCATGTCGTATGCTTCCCCGCGTTTTGCGCGGTGCATACGGTGGACCTCGTCAACCGGGACGTTTTGCGACTGAAGGTCGGCTAGTATGTCGGAGGAGGCAATTTCCTTTGGGATCCGTTTGATCACCACTCGGATTTGACGTTCCTCTGAGAGAGTGTACGTGTGGAATGACACTCGTCGCTCTCTCAGAAGCTTGACTAAGTCCCTATAATCGCGGGAGGTTGGGGTCTGTACTTTAATACCCTGTTGGGTACTACGGGCGCTAGTGTATGCGATCCTTTGATCGCAACACCATTTTGAGATATCCGTCCACTTAGCCTTGTCCTGAATGAACACGGGTGGCGGCGGAGAGACCTTCTTAGGGTCAGAAGTAGGTGGGGTGGGGGCAACCTGTGAGGAGGGTGACGCGGTCGGGCGGGGGGTGAGAGAGAGGGAAAGGGAAACCTGCGAAGAGGTTGACGCGGTCGGGCGGGGGGCGGGGGAGGGGGTAGCTACGGGGGTGCAAGTAGCGGGTGGGTCTGGGGATGACGGGGAGAGCGCGAACGTATCCTTATCCTCGAAGGCTACGACCTTATTGGCCTGGGTGGAGGATTGCTTCCTGTTCTTCCGTTTCTTCCCTTTTCCGTTGACGGAGACTACAGTGGTGTAGTCATCGTCTTCGGAGTGGGACGGAGCGGAAGGACCGGAGAGGATTTCCTCTAAGTCGGACGAGGTGTAGGGGGATTGGGGGCGCTTTGAGGAAGCGGCTGTCGGGGCGCTAGTGTCCATATACTCAGGCGGACTGAGCGGACTATCTAGAAACTCTACTGCTGGGAGCGAGCTCTCCAGCGCGTCACTGAATTCAGTGACGCTGGGGACTGAGGGTCCCAGAAGGGTTTGTCGTAAAGCGACAAACCTGGGTTGCCATTTGGCTCTACGGGCGGGGACGACATCGTTGATGATGTCTTCGAAGAAATCGAGGAGCGTCGTGAGGCGAGCGTCCTCCATTATCGGGGGGGATTTATAAAAAATGAGAGGGAATTTTCCCTATTTCTCCTAACAATCCTAGCACTAACTCCCCGGGCGGATTTGCCGGGGATGTGTAAAACCCTCCCTGTCGGGTATAGACAGGGAGGTTGAGTACCTAGGGTGAGCCCTAAGCTTGCTTTTGCCCGTTGCCTATCTTAGTGTGCAACGGGGTCCTAACCAGTCTAGTGTGCCGGGTGTAGACACACCCGATCGACACTAGGTGTGTCGCTGTGAAGGGAAAACTGTCACCAATGTCGACTAGGAGATCCCCCAAGGCCGAACACTGGGACCCGTCCAACTGACTGCCTAGCCCTGATGGGGTTCGGCGGGTGTAGTCGGGGCAACACCCTCTCGGTTTCGTTGGCACCGTATAGGTTTCCACCGAGAACCACGAAACTGTGGATTTTCCCAGAAGGGGTCAAAAAGTCGCGACGAATACGTTTTGAAACAACTCTGATAAGAAATATTTATTAATTGTGTCTTGAAAAAGACAGCAATTAATAGGTCGGAGGTAGTCGGGTGACTACGGAGCTCGTCGCAGGGGGCGACGAATCTTGGCAGGTAGGCTGGTTCCACGAACAACACAGTAGCGCACGACCGTCCGCAGCCGATGTCGAGCGTAGAATGCCCAAATTCGATTTTTTTTTTTTTTTTTTTTTTTAGGTAGGGCATCTCGTAGCTGACCACTGAGGTCATGACTACTCAACCGGACAATCCTGTGGCTGCCTTAAGCTTCTACACTCAAAGCCTCCAGCCAGGGGCAAAAACTATGCTAATTAAAACTAGGCGAACGCTCGCTAAGGGCACCCCCTGTGGGGTACGAACCTCGGCTTAGGGCGTTCGCTGGGGGGAGGACAGCAAGAGGGACAGGCTGGATCAATGATATATTATTATTATTAATCGGGGAATTTAAAGCTACAGGCTCAGCATCATCGACGCGGGCTGGCGCATCGTCGAGCAAGGGTCGGGGGGGAGTATCATTTACTCGGGAGGGTCGCGATCGCGGACCTCGGCGGCGAGGTCGGAAAGTGTGTCGGTGTGTGTGTTTTCTCACTGTACTGGTTTCCCTATTGCTCTCCTGGAGGAGGGTTATGGGGTCGTCTGGGTCGGAAAGGATTTGCCTCGGGCGGCGGACTGTACTGATTTGACTCGGGAGATAATTGGCGGCCGCGACAACCAGAGGGTTGCGATGGGTGGCGGCGGAATCAAAGAAACGCTTGGAATTGCGTTTTAGAAACTGGTGGATTGTGGGGAGTCTAAGGTCGAGGTGGAGGGTCTCGTTCCTACAGAACCAAGGGGCTCCCGTGGCCTTACGAAGGAATCTGTTCTGTATTACCTGCAATCTATGGATTTGACGGGGTTTAGCTTGGGCGAATACGACGCCCGCATAGGTCAGGATGGGGCGAATGCACGTTGTGTAGATTCGCAATTTGCACCTAAGTGACATTTTGCTACGTGCATTTAACATGGAGTGGAGTCTTCCGAGAGCGAAAGCGGCCCGCGCGCGGGCCTGCTTTATGTGGTCTGCGAAAGTGAGGTGTTGGTCGAGGACCACACCTAGATACTTGGCTCGCTTCTCCCAAGGGATCGGCTTGCCGAGCATGGTGATGGGTCGGGGCATAGGGGGTCTGTATCGAGCCAGCAGTTTTGAAAACATGACCGCTTGGCTCTTGTCGGGGTTGACTTCGATCCTCCATTTCCTAAACCAGGCGCCAAGGTTATTGACTGCGGTTTGGAGAATGCGGGCTATCGAGTCGGGTCCAGCGCCCTTGTAGTAAATGGCCGTATCGTCTGCGAACAGAGCCAACTGTGCCTTTTTACTCTTCGGGATGTCGCTGGTGAATAGAGTGAATATGAGGGGGGCAAGCACAGAGCCCTGAGGGACGCCTGCGCGGATGGGACGGGGAGAGGATATTGCGCCTTCGATGCGATAGCGGAATGTGCGATTCAACAAAAAGTCTCGTAAGATGAGCACGAGACGATCTGGCACACCGAGTTGGTACAGCTTGTATATTAAGCCGTTGTGCCAGACTTTGTCGAACGCTTTCGCTATATCGAAGAATACTGCACCGGTATACAAACCACGCTGGAAGCCAGCGCTTATGTGTTCGATTATCCGGTGGGCCTGATGCACGCTAGAGTGCTGGGTGCGGAACCCAAACTGTTCGTTGGGGATGAGGCCCTTTGTCTCGGCGTAGTCTCTGAGACGCTTATAAATAAGCCTCTCGTAGACCTTGCCGAGGACTTTGAGCAGACTGATGGGGCGGTAACTCGAAGGCTCGGTTTTGGGTTTGCCGGGCTTCGGGATACCGATGACGGTGGCGTCTTTCCACACTTGTGGGAAGATATTGTTGCTTAGGGCACCATTGAAGATGGTGGTCAGTAGCATTATCAGGTGGGCAGGGAATAGCTGAATCACCCTATTAGTGATTCCATCAGAGCCGGGGGCTTTACGGACTTTAAGACCCTTGATGATGTCGTGCACTTCGTCCGGTGTGACGGGGGGCAGAGGACTTTCAGGGTCTTCGACGGGAGGGAGAGAGGCTCTACGTTCGACTTCGGCGTCTACCTCTAGGAGGTGAGCTTGGTCTACTGGTAGGGTGCTGGGTGAGCATTGCGCTTCTAGACTATCGGCTAGGCATTCAGCCTTGTCGATGTCGTCGAAGGCTACGGTCTTGTCGGGGCGGACTAGGGGTGGTGTGGAAGCGACTTGCTGGGACTTGAGTTTCCTCTGAAGTTCCCAGAAGGCTAGGTGGTTCGGCTCTAGTTCGCTCAGCATCTTGTCCCAGCTCGCGTCACGCAGCTCCTGTATGCGTGTCTTTACAGATCTCTGTAAATAGCGCATATGGACTTTGTTAGCGTGGCAGGGAAAGTTACTGTATGCACGAATGGCTGCGTTCTTCTCAGTCAATAGGTCACGCACATCGTCAGGTAGTTTCCAGCGGGGGTCTTCCCCCACTGGGACTTCCTTCGAGCAGTCGCTCACGACGGATTGTACGTGATCAGTGAGTGAGTCGATCGCGGCCGTTGTTGCTGCGATAGAGTCGAATTGGTCGGGGATAGAGTCCAATTGGGGGGACGTGTTGGATTTCAGCTGGGTGCTTACTTTCCTCCAGTCCGTTACCCTTTTGGTGGTCGGGGGGCGGTTGGGGTCGGGGAGACCTATGCGGGGGTCTAGTTTTAGTATTACTGGACGGTGATCGGAGTTAAGCTCGTCCACCGTCTCTATCGAGTCTAGTTTTAGATTGACGTTCTGAAGGATCGCCAGGTCTAGTACGTCTGGGGTGTAGCCTACGTTATGGTGATAGTGGGTATTATTCATCGGGGCGATGATGTCGATGCTAAGGGAGTTAGTGAGGTCGAATAAGTGTCGCCCTCTTATGTTGGATCTAGTGCTATTCCAGGAGGGATGTTTGGAGTTGAGGTCGCCCGCTATGATAACGGAGTCGCTCAGGGCTAATAGGGATGTGAGATCGTTTTTAACGGGTTGGAAATCCTCTGCATAGTTTGCAGGAGTTATGTAGGCTGATACTATTGTGATCGGCTGATGGCCTGTCATGCCTAGGCGGCAGACTGAGACTTCTAGTCGTGAGAGGGGAGGAGGATCTATAGGCATACAGTACAGTTCCTTTTTATAATATATTAGGGTGCCACCCTTGTGACAGCGAACCCTGTCATTGCGGACTATACGATAGTTCGCTATGCCAGGGTCCCGGTTACAGGGTTTGAGAAATGTTTCCTGTACGAGGAGGATGTCAATTTGATGGGTGCGGAGGAAGTCCGCGATCTCATCGCGTTGACCATGAATGCCGTCGGCATTGAAAAAACCTAACTTGAGGGATCGGGGTTTGAACCTAGCTATTACGGTGTTAGACATTATGGGTCCTTTGCGCGGCGGAGGACATCAGGGCGTGCGTAATGTCGGGATACGCTTTCCATATAGCCTGGATCCTAGGGATATCGTAGGCGTTTTGAGCGGCTGTAAGCTCGTCAGCCATTTTGTGAGCGCGAGGGGACAGGAATGTCATATACGCGGATCTGATTACGTCGTAAGGCGAGTTGGGGGTGGCCACGGGAGTGCTCGTGGGTTTGGGTTGGGTTTGGGGACGCGGTGCTAAAGGAGCAGGTGCGGGTTTGTTTTGGGGCGCGGGGGCGTGCATAAGGGACATTAGGGGCACGGGGGCGCGAGTACGGGGGTCCATTTGTCGGGGGGTGGTGGTGGGTGGGGGAGGGGGGGGGGGTTGGAAGTAACCCAGGGCAGGAAAAGCCTGCTGGTGATGGAGGTAGTTCCAGGGGCTAGGCCTCTGAGGGCTTAGTCTCTGGGGCATCTGGGACGATGGGATCTTATAAGAGATCGGGGCTTCCCTCTGCTGGCGGGCGTCGAAGCGCTTGGCCAGTTTGGGAGAAGAAGATTTTGGGGCTTTCGGGCAACCTCGGTAGTTAGCCGGGTGTCCTTGTTGCCCGCATAGTACGCAACTAGGTGGGTCGGGGCATAGACTACGGTCCTTGGGACGGGTGCAGTCGGATGTGCCGTGCTCACCCAGGCACTTGACGCACCTGGGCTTTGCGTGGCAGTTCCGCTGCGAGTGCCCGTATAACTGGCAGTTGTGGCATTGCCCTACGGCGCCAGTTTTCCACGGCTTTTCTATGGAAAAGCCTGTTAGGGAGCAGAGGGACTTTAACTGGAATATCGGGTGATGCCCCTCGACGGGGGTGCATACGACTAGAATCATGTCGTATGCTTCCCCGCGTTTTGCGCGGTGCATACGGTGGACCTCGTCAACCGGGACGTTTTGCGACTGAAGGTCGGCTAGTATGTCGGAGGGGGCAATTTCCTTTGGGATCCGTTTGATCACCACTCGGATTTGACGTTCCTCTGAGAGAGTGTACGTGTGGAATGACACTCGTCGCTCTCTCAGAAGCTTGACTAAGTCCCTATAATCGCGGGAGGTTGGGGTCTGTACTTTGATACCCTGTTGGGTACTACGGGCGCTAGTGTATGCGATCCTTTGATCGCAACACCATTTGGAGATATCCGTCCACTTAGCCTTGTCCTGAATGAACACGGGTGGCGGCGGAGAGACCTTCTTAGGGTCAGAAGTAGGTGGGGTGGGGGCAACCTGCGAGGAGGGGGACGCGGTCGGGCGGGGGGTGAGAGAGAGGGAAAGGGAAACCTGCGAAGAGGTTGACGCGGTCGGGCGGGGGGCGGGGGAGGGGGTAGCTACGGGGGTGCAAGTAGCGGGTGGGTCTGGGGATGACGGGGAGAGCGCGAACGTATCCTTATCCTCGAAGGCTACGACCTTATTGGCCTGGGTGGAGGATTGCTTCCTGTTCTTCCGTTTCTTCCCTTTTCCGTTGACGGAGACTACAGTGGTGTAGTCATCGTCTTCGGAGTGGGACGGAGCGGAAGGACCGGAGAGGATTTCCTCTAAGTCGGACGAGGTGTAGGGGGATTGGGGGCGCTTTGAGGAAGCGGCTGTCGGGGCGCTAGTGTCCATATACTCAGGCGGACTGAGCGGACTATCTAGAAACTCTACTGCTGGGAGCGAGCTCTCCAGCGCGTCACTGAATTCAGTGACGCTGGGGACTGAGGGTCCCAGAAGGGTTTGTCGTAAAGCGACAAACCTGGGTTGCCATTTGGCTCTACGGGCGGGGACGACATCGTTGATGATGTCTTCGAAGAAATCGAGGAGCGTCGTGAGGCGAGCGTCCTCCATTATCGGGGGGGATTTATAAAAAATGAGAGGGAATTTTCCCTATTTCTCCTAACAATCCTAGCACTAACTCCCCGGGCGGATTTGCCGGGGATGTGTAAAACCCTCCCTGTCGGGTATAGACAGGGAGGTTGAGTACCTAGGGTGAGCCCTAAGCTTGCTTTTGCCCGTTGCCTATCTTAGTGTGCAACGGGGTCCTAACCAGTCTAGTGTGCCGGGTGTAGACACACCCGATCGACACTAGGTGTGTCGCTGTGAAGGGAAAACTGTCACCAATGTCGACTAGGAGATCCCCCAAGGCCGAACACTGGGACCCGTCCAACTGACTGCCTAGCCCTGATGGGGTTCGGCGGGTGTAGTCGGGGCAACACCCTCTCGGTTTCGTTGGCACCGTATAGGTTTCCACCGAGAACCACGAAACTGTGGATTTTCCCAGAAGGGGTCAAAAAGTCGCGACGAATACGTTTTGAAACAACTCTGATAAGAAATATTTATTAATTGTGTCTTGAAAAAGACAGCAATTAATAGGTCGGAGGTAGTCGGGTGACTACGGAGCTCGTCGCAGGGGGCGACGAATCTTGGCAGGTAGGCTGGTTCCACGAACAACACAGTAGCGCACGACCGTCCGCAGCCGATGTCGAGCGTAGAATGCCCAAATTCGAATTACGCTACACATTTTATATCAGTCGACCGAAATTGGATAGGGATGTTCTAATCAATTGGCTATAATTTATTTGGATGATGTGTTTTGTTACACCATGTAGGAATGATTAATTTCCAAATTATTGTGCTATATTTTTTATTACAACTGATACTCTACTAGTGCTTATAAATGAAAATGTACAATGATTGCCGAAAAATTAAAAACCAATTTTTAAAACACTTTCTACCAAAAACTACCATAATTAAAATACGTAACAAAACGTTTTTCTTTTCACGTTTTTGTTATCTGTAGCCAATGACAAAATCGTAGAAAAGCAGTGTTGTCAACTTAGTGGGATTTCCACTAAACCTGGGGATTTGGACACCCCTACTGGCGGAGAAATTTTGCTTTCAGTGGCCGGTGGTTGTGTCTAATGGTTAGTTTAATTCAATTTATAGAAAACAATACAATCAAACTAAAACTTTGACTCGAGAAAATATTTAAATAACACGATAATGGCATATTTTATTGTTTGTTTAAAACCTGTGTCAGTGATTTTTCGATTTATTTCTTTCAAATGCCGAAACCACTGCGAATTTGAACGCTGATTTGGAAAGACTGACACAGCATGACGAATATATTGAAGTCACACAGAGGCTCCGCCCGAGTAGAGATCGAAAAACAACGTCATTTCAAAAAACATATCTCACGGCAGACGGGAACGTACTTACGGGATAAAAAAATCTGCCGTTAAGCCGTTTGAAAACAAACATCTTCACTAAAATTTCAATAATTATACTGCGGTTGCCGTTTGTCATGCCACCAAATCAATAAAGTTTTTAACCAAACGGTTAAATATCCTATTTCAGATTTTGAAATCGCTTTCAAAATCCGTTTTTAGAAATCGGTTTCAGGAGTGGCTCCAGCTCGCAGTTTCAATCGTCTTTAGTAATATTATTCGGTTGTAAGTGCATCATTAAAAACTATTCAAACATAAACAAATACGTACTTACGCAAAGCTACTATTGCCGTGGTTGGTTTTGTGAAATTGGTTTGTCTAGTTCGGATAATCGATACGATTCGATTTTTGACTGAAATCTGATTTTAAATTCGTTTTGATGTATCTGACGCATGTCTATACCGGACTCAGGGAAAAAAATTGGCAGCACTGAGTAAAAGTTGAATAACCTCTTGAACGATCTGCCGACTTATTGTGAGGTGTTCAGAGTCGAATTTATTGCAGAATATTGCCTGTCTTTACTGCTCTAACTTTATCAGTTTGTAGAGAAAAGAACAAGAAAGGCATATAACACATATTAAACATCGAAAATAATCTGCGCTGGAAGCTGGAATGATCATTCTTTGAAGTCTGTGGAGAATACGATATCTAACATGGCGAATTGGCGATGACTTTGTTTACATTTTAGTTTTCGGTAATATTTTTGATAAGCATTGTTTTGCCTTTAATGTTTTATATTTTTCAACATACAAGATTATATTTACTATTCTCTTACAGAAACATGGGCCTATGCTAAGCAGTTTTGGAACATTTTTCTTGTGGCTTGTGGAAGTCGGAAAAACTTTGGAAAATTCTCTCGTTCAAGACACTGAAGACACTGCGTGCTCTGTTTTCGTTTTCTACTGGCTGCACTAAGACTTACTTAGGCTGTTTTGCTCAATAGCGAAAAGTAACTAAGTCGATATTATCACTACAAGTAAGTAAGCCAATATAAATAGGAATAACGTGTGTAAGAGAGTACCTTTGTATCTCATTACATTATTGTAGCTGTAGGTACATTATTGGTCAATCTACCTATGGACAATCATTCTTTTGTTGTGTAGACACAAGCATCTAACTTTTTATTGTGGTTAAATATAGTTACTATGTCCGTCAACCTCAGTCTTAACTGAAATTGTTAATTGATATTTATGTACATAAGTAGATGCTGAAATAAACAATTACAACTAGCCAAATAATAACTAACTACACTAGCCAAATAACAACTAACTACAAAACATATTTATAATATTTTCACAGACCGTGCTAGAGCTGAAAATACAAGAAGGGAACGCAACCCAACATCAATCTTGTTGTTCAAACATGGATTGTGTAAGGGAAGCACAGTAATACGAGCTTAGTATTAAGTATGGAATCATTGTCGACATAAATACATAAGCTAAAAGTATTGATAAACACATTATTATGATTCTATGCAAAAAAGCCTTATATACTTGCAAAAAGGTCTGTAATATTTTACCCGTACTTAATACAGCATTTTAAATAGTAGATTTACGTCAGATAGGTCATTTCCCACCTAAATACCCATTTTATATAAGGAAATCCCTTAAACATGTCGTAAATTATGTAATTCCTTTGTTCTAGAACGTAAACAGTATTATATAAAGAAATCTACTGCGCAGTTACGTTCCCCTCATCCCTTCCAGTACCCCTCGGTCGTCTGAGAGTAGCCGTACCCCGCAAACACCCGCTTACCTGTAAACCCCCGCGAGTGTGAGCACACCGACGTAATTGGGAAATGAGAATGTCATAATAGTAAAGACACACACATTGTGTGATAGTGTGCCTTTACTATAAATAGAACCCAATATTGTATTCGTTAGTCCAGTCGTATCGAAATCTTTAAACAAGACAGTGCAGTCGTCTCAAAACCTTTAAACAAGACAGTTCAGTCATATCTAAACCTAAGAGAGTATTTTCAGCATCATTATAAACATTTCCTATAAGTTAATAGTGTGTCTAGGTTAATGTTTATTAGTTTTAGTCCCTTAGTGCGTAAGGCGTAGATTATTTTATTCCCTGTGTTATTAATATTGTGTGTGTTAAAAGCGAATAAATAAGAACAAGTGCTTCAGTAAACTCGTGGTTTTCCTTTTCCCGTCCACCTGAACAATTGAACAGTAAAAATCATAACCAATTTGACCACCCCGTAGTCAACACTTCATATCGTCGAGTGCCGCATCAGGGTGGTCAACAGATTGAATATCCAATCTTCTGTATTAATCATTGAAGGTAAGCTTTTTGACACATAGTTAAGAATAAAGCGTAGCAAGTCACATAATAAATAAAACTTTGAATATATTTCCTTGGCTGAACTTAGTACATAGACACAACATATATTTTGTGTGTACCTAACTAATGTTTAATATTATAATTCAGTATTATAAAATATCTGGAGACTGAAATATCAGCCCTAAATAAAGATGAAATTATACAACCAGCACCAATGACTAGGCTGATGGGTTTTGTCCAGCCATGGGCTAATGAAAACCTAGTTGAGCCTACTTTACTTTGCCACATAATTTCTAAGTAGGTACTTTATTTGAGCAAAAAATAATAAGATTTTGTTTTAAAACTAGAGTTCCTGGGGCGTTTCACCTATGAAGACATGAGGGCAGCATGAAGGATGTCGCCCATGCTGCGTTGCCCCGTTGCTCTGCTACTTCAGTTTTCAAGCTTCTCAAGAACTAAAGTAAAAACTGAAGATTGTTAATGAAAGATAATCTTCTTTTTTTTTACTGTTCTGTCTTGTACAACAGCAATATAAATATGTGTTACTATTTTGTTAATTGATAACAGTGTAAACTTTAATAAAGTGTTTTTATTTTGAACCTGTACTTGTAATTTTTATTTGTACCTACCTATAAAGGTGCAAATAAAAATAACTTATAATGAAATATTTAAGAATTGAATACTATGCCTTTTATAAACACAGCCAATTGATTATTTTATTGATACTATTTAGAGGTAGGTACCTATTTGCCTAAATTAACTGTCATTTATTAGGTAACAGTAAATAGAGAGAAATAAATTATGGTAATCAAAAACGACTTTTATTATATCTTCACATTATTATGAAATATTTGGACATTACTGTAAAGATTAGTGGAATTTGGAATCTAATGTCCTGTGGCAGTCATCATGGAATAAGTATGTACTGCTTGCAAATTCTTGCTGTAAGCGCTCATGAGAGTTAAATTTTTTCCTGAATAATATAGTTGAGCCTGACACCTGAAATATAAAAAAAAAAAATTAAGTAAATCCTCATTAGATTGATATTCCATGAACCATTACATCCATCCACAAAGTTTAATAGGCCTCTCCCTTAAACACTTACATGCACAATCTATCTACTTTATAGAACAGCAATATTCTGCTATAAACAACAATTAGGTGCCTACAATTGACTTTATTTAAATGTATGGTAAGTTTACGTTTGATGGTGCATTTCGTATTTACCAACAAACAATAAGATTGTGTGTAAAATTGTTGCTATGCTAAACACACAATCAATGTTCAACACTAAGAAAGAAAATAATATTGATATTAAGTAGGTACCTTATACAGACAATGATGTGGAAATAGATCTATTTATGGTGTGGTGAGTATGTTCACCGATGTCCTTACAGAATCCATTGACATAAAATGCTTCAAACTATATTATAATATTTGTTCTTCCTGTAATAAATTTGCTTTTCCAATGAAGTACAAGCCCGACTGGGTTGCTAAGCTTGTGGCTTATGATAAGTTTGATACGGTACGAGGTACGAATTTGTCTTTCCTTTAAAATTCCACCAAAATACCTCGTTTCTGAAATATCATAATATATATCTTTAGTTTAGGTTGTAAGCACTTGTAACAGATGAAAACTTTCACAATTATTATTAAAAATCGACCGCGCTGCTTCGGTATTTTACAGACCCTAATACTGATCTATCATTGAGGTTTTACACAAAAACACATTCACAATTTATGAAGACGACGTTCACTTACATAATTTTGTAATAAGTAAGGAGATTATACGAGTAAATCCCAAAAATATTGCAAATAAAATCGAATGCGACCAGTAGGTTGCCTTCGATAAATATTGATAGCTCAAAGCAATTTCTCGTTGATTTGAAACAAATTTACAACTGTCAAAATGATTACGTAACGCCACAAGCTTAGCAACCCAGTCGGGCTTGTACTTCATTGGAAAAGCAAATTTATTACAGGAAGAACAAATATTATAATATAGTTTCAAGCATTTTATGTCAATGGATTCTGTAAGGACATCGATGAACATACTCACCACACCATAAATAGATCTATTTCCACATCATTGTCTGTATAAGGTACCTACTTAATATCAATATTATTTTCTTTCTTAGTGTTGAACATTAATTGTGTGTTTAGCACAGCAATAATTTTACACACAATCTTATTGTTTGTTGGTAAATACGAAATGCACCATCAAACGTAAACTTACCATACATTTAAATAAAGTCAATTGTAGGCACCTAATTGTTGTTTATAGCAGAATATTGCTGTTCTATAAAGTAGATAGATTGTGCATTTAATTAAGGGAGAGGCTATTAAACTTTGTGGATGGATGTAATATCAATATATTGAGTATTTACTTATTTATTTTTTTTAATATTCCAGGTGTCAGGTTCAACTACATTAGGTATTCAGGAAATAAATTAACTCTCATGAGCGCTTACAGCAAGAATTAGCAAGCAGTACATACTTATTCCATGATGACTGCCACAGGACATTAGATCCCAAATTCATCTAATCCTTACAGTAGTGTCCAAATATTTCATAATAATGTGAAGATATAATAAAAGTCGTTTTTGTTTACCATAATTTATTTCTCTCTATTTACTGTTACAGTTAATTTAGATAAATAGGTACCTCTAAATAGTATCGTTATAATAATCAATTGGCTGTGTTTATAAAAGGCATAGTATTCAATTCTTAAATATTTCATTATAAGTTATTTTTATTTGCACCTCTACAGGTACAAATAAAAATTACAAGTACAGGTTCAAAATAAAAACACTTTATTAAGTTTACACTGTATCAATTAACAAAATAGTAACACATATTTATATCGCTGTCGTACAAGACTGAACAGTAAAAAAAAAAAAGATTATCTTTCATTAACAATCTTCAGTTTTTACTTTAGTTCTTGAGAAGCGTGAAAACTGAAGTAGCAGAGCAACGGGGCAACGCAGCATGGGCGACATCCTTCATGCTGTCTTCATAGGTGAAATGCCCCAGGAACTCTAGTTTTAAAACAAAATCTTATTATTTCTTGCTCAATTAAAGTACTTAAAAATTATGTGGCAAAGTAAAGTAGGCATATCAACTAGGTTTTCATTAGCCCATGGCTGGACAAAACCCATCAGCCTAGTCATTGGTGCTGGTTGTATAATTTCATCTTTATTTAAGGCTGATATTTCAGTCTCCAGATATTTTATAATACTGAATTATAATATTAAACATTAGTTAGGTATACACAAAATATATGTTGTGTCTATGTACTAAGTTCAGCCAAGGAAATATATTCGAAGTTTTATAATTATGTGACTTCCTATGCTTTATTCTTAACTATGTGTCAAAAAGCTTACCTTCAATGATTAATACAGAAGATTGGATATTCAATCCATGTTTGAACAACAAGATTGATGTTGGGTAGCGTTCCCTTCTTGTATTTTCAGCTCTAGCACGGTCTGTGAAAATATTATAAATATGTTTTGTAGTTAGTTGTTATTTGGCTAGTGTACTTAGTTATTATTTGGCTAGTTGTAATTGTTTACATAAATATCAATTAACAATTTCAGTTAGACTTTGAGGTTAACGGACATCGTAACTATATTTAACCACAATAAATAGTTAGATGCTTGTGTCTACGCAACAAAGGAATGATTGCCCATAGGTAGATTGACCAATAATGTACCTACAGCTACAATAATGTAATGAGATACAAAGGTACTCTCTTACACACGTTATTCCTATTTATATTGGCTTACTTACTTGTAGTGATAATATCGACTTAGGTACTTTTCGCTATTGAGCAAAACAGCCTAAGTAAGTCTTAGTGCAGCCAGTAGAAAACGAAAACAGAGCACGCAGTGTCTTGAACGAGAGAATTTTCCAAAGTTTTTCCGACTTCCACAAGCCACAAGAAAAATGTTCCAAAACTGCCTAGCATAGGCCCATGTTTCTGTAAGAGAATAGTAAATATAATCTTGTATGTTGAAAAATATAAAACATTAAAGGCAAAACAATGCTTATCTAAAATATTACCGAAAACTAAAATGTAAACAAAGACATCACCAATTCGCCATGTTAGATATCGTATTCTCCACAGACTTCAAAGAATGATCATTCCACCTTCCAGCGCAGATTATTTCCGATGTTTAACATGTGTTATATGCCTTTCCTGTTCTTTTCTCTACAAACTGATAAAGTTAGAGCAACAAAGACAGGCAATATTTTGCAATAAATTCGACTCTGAACACGTCACAATGAGTCGGCAGATCGTTCAAGAGGTTATTCAACTTTTACTCAGTGCTGCCAATTTTTTTCCCTGAGTCCGGTATAGACATGCGTCAGATACATCAAAACGAATTTAAAATCAGATTTCAGTCAAAAATCGAATCGTATCGATTATCCGAACTAGACAAACCAATTTCACAAAACCAACCACGGCAATAGTAGCTTTGCGTAAGTACGTATTTGTTTATGTTTGAATAGTTTTTAATGATGCACTTACAACCGAATAATATTACTAAAGACGATTGAAACGGTTTGGTTAAAAACTTTAAACTCGATTAATAACCGTTTGCTTAAAAACTTTAAACTCGATTAATATAATCATTTAAGTAAACCTTTTTTACAGTCCGTTCAACCGATTTTAACTTCTATTGTTTTGGTGGCATGACAAATGGCAACCGCAGTATAATTATTGAAATAAAATTTAGTGAAGATGTTTGTTTTCAAACGGCTTAACGGCAGATTTTTTTATCCCGTAAGTACGTTCACGTCTCCCGTGAGATACGTTTTTTGAAATGACGTGGTTTTTCGATCTCCACTCGGGCGGAGCCTCTGTGTGACTTCAATATATTCGTCATGCTGTGTCAGTCTTTCCAAATCAGCGTTCGAATCCGCAGTGGTTTCGGCATTTGAAAGAAATAAATCGAAAAATCACTGACACAGGTTTTAAACAAACAATAAAACATGCCATTATCGTGTTATTTAAATATTTTCTCGAGTCAAAGTTTTAGTTTGATTGTGTTTTGTGTTTTCTACAAATTGAATTAAACTAACCATTAAACAAAACCACGGGCCACCGAAAGCAAAATTTCTCCGCCAGTAGGGGTGTCCAAATCCCCAGGTATAGTGGAAATCCCACTAAGTTAACAACACTGCTTTTCTACGATTTTGTCATTGGCCACAGATAACAAAAACGTGAAAAGAAAAACGTTTTGTTACGTATTTCAATTATGGTAGTTTTTGGTAGAAAGTGTTTTAAAAATTGGTTTTTAATTTTTCGGCAATCATTGTACATTTTCATTTATAAGCACTAGTAGAGCATCAGTTGTAATGAAATAAATTTAATTAAGGGGTTATTACGGGTATTATAGGACAAGCTTTTAATTGGTTTTTAAATCATATTTACAAGACAGAGTACAGGATGCCTACCATGATCTAATTAAAAACGATTCAAAAGCAAGGCATTTCAGTTTAGGTTCTTAAACTGCTTCGCTTCAAAGTCGTACCATGACGTCCAATACGCTCAGCGGCATTTGGATCGTTAAAAGTGAATGAAAGATCGCAATTTGTGGCTGAACCGCGTTTGAAACGGGAGAATTTGACGCCGTGTTTATTTGAGACAATAGGGCCTAGACAAATGACATTCGCTTCGGATCGATTCTATTACGACAATCGCTATCGCTTCAACGATATCGAAGTTTAATTGGTAGACAAAGTACACTTCGTTTCGCTATCGTCTCATCCATTGGTGTGTTAGATAAAAATTACATTTTGTCTTTGGTCTTTTGTGAGCAAACGTCAAATTCCGCGCTGTCGCTGTCAATTCTTGTTGTCATTTGAATTGAACTCCGATAGTACGAGAGCCCACGACCAAAACCATGTCGCATCGTTTTACAGACAAAACCGTATAAAATCGTTAGTTTAGATGATTCTGAACCCGACTCGGTGGGCAGTACCGGTCAGAATCGTCATAGTTTTATGGGAGCCCATTTCTGCTATATCAAAAGAAACAGGCAGACGGTTTCATTATATATTAAAAATAGTTTTAATACGAATAAGTTTGTTTGCAGACATTTAGCGTGTCCAATTTTCAAAAATGTTAAAAATTTAACCGATCGGTTTCCCAGTAACCTGGTTCAATTTTTTTTGAAGTCTTTAGTACAGTTACCGGGATTACAGAAATATGATTTCTTAAATTTTAACAGACATCGAGAATAGGGCTGTGCCCTCAGCTTTAGTTATTACTCTGAGGCTGTACCATAATTTTTTTTTTCTTTTTGTCTGTTTTTACCAAAAATTTCTACAATAGAAGCTGAGACTCTATGACTGCATTCCGAGTTACACTGTAATCGATTTGAGCGTGCTAACGCCCGTACCGAATCAGCCTGAGCGCGTTAACGACGTATCGTGAATCGTCATAGATGACGTCATAACATGCGCCATCTTGCAATAACGCTGACCATGCCTTTTACCAGTGTTGTTATCGTAAAAATCTGGGCTGCCGTATGGCACTGTCTGGTTTACCGTATTTTAGAGAGACTAAAACTGAATTGCCGTATTTAATTTAAAAATGTCTATTCTTCATTTGTTTCTTCTTCAAAAAGGTTTCTTATCGTTTCTATTACTTTCGATTTTTTGGCGCGTAATGGCGCCCGTTAAATGAAACTCAATCCAGTTGTAATAGATGTGTATTTGTACAACATAGCACAGTATCCAAGCGACAGCGGAATGTATACACGAACACAGGTTATCAAACTTTATAATTACAGGTTACACAGTGTCTCGTAATAACATTGAGCTAGTAATATCTTTTTAAAATCAGATTCAAAATCCTCTAGTGGTTTTATGAACCATAGACTAACTGCCCATAGACAAACTAGTGTTGTCAGGTTATATCTTACAGTGGGAACCATAGATAATTAGTTGGTTCGCCACAGTTTCATGTTTATTTAATATATACTTGTTCTTGCATCCCATTTTGTCGCACATGTCGCGCGACCCTGATTTGGTACAGTACCTATCCTACCTACATGATTTTTGTCATCAATTTTTTTGAGGGTCAAATTTAATTTTGACAAGTCGTGGTATGTTCTCGATTAGTGGCAACATTGACGAAAAAAAAATGTGGCACAGAGCTTCCTCAGGTGACAGATATTTGGGTTATAAATTCATTGTAGTGAAAAACCGTTTCGTTTCACCTACAGTCAATTGCCGTATTTTGTGATACGGCAATCAAGGGCCTGCCATATGCCGTATTTTCTGAAAAAATTGCGTGGATTGCCGTATAATACGGCAATTGTCGTATCAATAACAACGCTGCCTTTTACTAATATAACGCTGTCAAAAATGACAGTTGTGCTGTTTTGTTTTGAGTCGCACTAACGTGGCATTTTAGAAATTGTGCTTCTGGCTACCGTGGCCACCTTACCAACGAAGAAGAAGAAATTTGTAGCAAACACAAAAAAATATGATATATAAGCAAGTTTCGACGTTGAGCGAGCACCGTGACAGCGTTCATGAGCGTTCCGAACTGTTGACAGCTTTCAGCTGTCATAATCGTGCTATCTAAATCGGAACGCCAATTATTGATGTCAGCGCTGTGAGCTATTACGTTCTAATTCGGAAAGCGGCCTTGGTCTTTGTCAAAATCAACATGGCGCTCAACTTAAGTGTCAAGATTCACCCCGTAGTATTATTTCAAATTGTAGACGCATATGAGCGCCGAAATGCAGACTCGCACAGAGTTATTGGTACCTTGTTGGGTAAGTATTGGATAAACATCCACTTCGTTGACTATAAATATCAATTTATGTATAAAATCGCAGCTTTCTACCGACCGATGTCTTCGTCATGTGTTCATTGGATATACATTTCTGACTAACTGAAGATAACGAGTTTTTTGACTCGGTATTTCGAACTTGCTTGTATTGAAACAGCATGACATATATCAAATACAATAATTTCAGCATTAGACTAGGTAAAACTTTCAAATGTCTAACATAGTTTTGAGGTTATGTTGTTATGATTCATAGGCACCTGCGACAAGGGAATCGTGGAAGTGACGAACTGCTTCTGTGTGCCACACAAGGAACATGCCGACCAGGTGGAGGCCGAGCTCAACTATGCCATGGACGTGTATGAGCTGAACAGACGAGTCAACTCGTCAGAGAACATTGTTGGTATGTTGTAATTAGTTTCTTTCAACTTCAAAATATTCACTTATACCTACAGGGACTTATAGTACAGTAAGAAGGCGTACTTTTGCGTAGGTACGGTACTTTATTAAAAAAATATGAAACATCAGAAGCTAGGTGCATTAAAAGTCATTTATTTAAACTAGACTGAAAATCAGGACTTTTCGAGTGTCAAAATGACATATTAAGACAGTCCTCCAAAACGCCCGCCTTTCACCAGTTCCTAGTGCCTTGACTGGGAATAGTGATATGAACCAGTTTCATAAAAACTTTAAAAAACCCGTTTTTGACTAAACCATTAACCACCGGTTCTCATTGAAAAACCGATTACAATCACAAAACATGTAAGTCTTTGACATGTATTAGAGGTTTGCACCGGAGCAATGAGCACCGGAGAATCACAGATTATTTTCCGGTGAACGTATTCTGTAAAAACACTGAATAAAAACCCATTGATCACTGGTTTTATTGGAGCAGCATTTTTTTAATATAGTAGATTTAAATCAAAGGAAGGTTTATTATTCATAATTTTTCTTTATAATTAGTTATTATTTCTTATTTGCTTCTTTTGTATAAGACATAATGTTTCAGACATTAAATCAAAGCGTGCTTGTCCATGTATATGATTCATTTCACTTGCTACTAATTTCCCAAATAACTTATTGCGATGTGAATGATTATTCCCTATATTTACGGTTTGAGTTCCTATTTCACTTTTAATTATAGGTGACAACAGTTCTGTTGCTGTTTTTTTAAAGTGTTTGCATTACACCAAGTCTCTGGTTCATCATCTGAAGATGACTCCATCGTTTGTGTATATTGTTCAAACAGATCTAAAACGCAAATGTTACAAATTGACATAGCATCCTTCACATTCCCCAAAAATGCTGTGGACCAAATTTGTTTCATAAATCAGAACTACGATTTGTTAGAAACAGTCAAAATATAAAATTTTAATTTCCTGGTTATTTGTTATCTGTTTGATGAACACTTTCTTTTTGTGATTGTTATTGTATCTAATAATTTTAAGAAAAGTCGGTAAAAATAAATACTAAGCCATAATTAAATACTAGTATTTTTTTTTAGGAAAAACTTACAGAAACCCTTAAAAAACAGGTTTTAATAAATAAGTAATCGGTATAAACCAGTGTTAAAAATTTTGATCGGTTCACATCACTAACTGGAAAGAAGAAGTGGCGCAACAAACTCCCCAGCAGCACAGCTAGGGTTGCCAACTTTTTGCAAAAGAAATAAAGTATATTATGGTTATATAATAATACCAGCCTGTTACTGTCCCACTGCAGGGCAAAGGCCTCTTCTCATACAGAGAAGGCACGAGCATTGATCACCACGCTTGCTCAAGACGGGTTGGTGATTTCAGACTTATATTAACTACAAGTCCAGGTTTCCTCACGATGTTTTCCTTCACCGATGTCAGTAATGTCCAAGATAAACTCAGAAAGTACATATGAATTGAAAAAGTCACATTGGTACTTGCCCGGATTTGAACCCACAACCTCGTGCATGAGAGGCGACGCCTTAACCACTGGGCCATCACGACAATTATCGTATTATATATTATGGTTAAAGTGAGAAAATAAACAGTATTATGGAAAAAAAAACATTATCTCGGAAAAATTCACAGTATTTTAAGTATTTTTTGTATCTCGGAAAAATTTATAGTATTGAAAGTATTTTTTTAATATCCATACTAATATTATAAATTCGAAAGTAACTGTGTCTGTCTGTCTTTTACCTTTTCACGGATAAACCACTGAACGGATTTAGATAAAATTTGGCAAGGAGATAAGATGGTATCCTGGAGAAGGACATAGGGTACTTTTTGTCTCAAAAATAATCTTAGATCGCGGCCCCAGCACACAGGCAACGGAAGGAACACGGGTGGGTTTTAGTCAGTAAAAGTCTGACACTCTCCCTCTCGCTCCGCCCAGAGCGGGAGGCGTCATTTGACGATATCCCAACAAAAAAAAAAAAAAAAGTGGCGGTGATATAGGTCATATAGGGGATAAAAGTTTGTATGGGAAATCTAGCATTTCTTAAGTTAGAGATATGAAAATTCAAATTTATGCTTTTGGTAAGAAATAAAGAATTACACATTTCAGCTTTTTTGTAAAATCATCCCCCAAAAAGGGGTTGAAAAGGGGATGATTTTAAAATTCACATGTAGTGTTGATTTTTTGTGTCTTCTTTTCAAGTGCATTAAGGTATTGGAAATATATAATGTTACTTCAAGACACGGCCTATGAATTTTTGATCCCAGATTGAAGAGCAAACTTAACTTTGCAGTTCATATATAAATTACCAATTTTCGGATTTTCCTCTTTACTTGACCTTGCTTCCCGCTAAACTTCATGCTGCTGGGCCAACGAGAAGTACCAAATAGACCGGTTTATTTGCGAGTGTCAAAAGATGCGGCATAAATAACCGTATTTATTTATTGCGTTGACTGGAAGTTTGATTTTCGTTACAGCTCCAAAAGACCGTAGATCTAAGTTTTTGATCTACTTGATGCCTCGGTTTCCTGAGAAAAAGGGTCTCGACAGACAACAAAGTCATCCTTTAAGGGTTAAAATTTTTAGTTTTGAAGTACGGAACCCTAAAAGAGACTCTTTATTATCTGCCTGTTACCTTTTCATGCCGTAACGGCTGAATGGAATTAGATGAAAAGCAGACCTGGGTTAGGACATAGGATACTCTGAATCCCGGTAGCATGTTCCTGTGGGATATTTTCCGACATCCACGCGGGCGAAGCCGCGGGCAAAAGCTAGTTTTAAATACAACCTTTGTTTTTGTTTACCCTAAAACTCTTAAGGGGTCATTGTACTCATCATTATGAACAACTTTTACTATGGGACCAACGCAGAAATCGCGAAAAAAATATCAGCTGTTCCCTACATTTCGACGAGATATGCGAACATAAATGTAGGGAACAGCAGATTTTTTTTTTTTTTTTTTTTTTTGGGTGAGGTTGTATATACATAATTCATTAGTGCTACTCGCGCAACTCATTAATTTAGCACCAATTTTGAAGGCTTCATAAGGCTCACCGAATAGATTGGGCACGCCACAATTGCGGCGGTAAGTCCCCTCTTTGAGGAGTGGCTGGAGAGGCGCCACGGCGTCCTCACCTTCCGCCTGACGCAGGTCCTCACCGGACACGGTTGCTTCGGGAGGTTCCTGTTCAGGATCAAGCGGGAGGAAACGCCCGGGTGTCACCATTGTGTGGAACGCCCGGAGGACACGGTGGAGCATACGGTGGAGGTCTGCCCGGCTTGGGCGGAGCACCGCCGTGTCCTCACGGAGGCGATCGGCGGCGGCGATCTCTCGCGTCCGGCCCTGGTTCAGGCCATGGTCCGGAGCGAGAGTGCATGGGAAGCCGTCACTTCCTTCTGCGAAGCAGTAATGCTCGCGAAGGAGGAGGCGGAGCGCGCGAGGGAAATGCAAGATGCGCGCCCTCGCGCCCCTAGTCGCCGCAGGAGACGCCCCGGGCGTCGGGAGTCGCGAGCCGACTTCCGGCCACCGTAGGCGCGGGCTTGCGGACGGTGGGCAATGGGTAGCTCGCCGTCCGATTAGGACCAGGCCCGGGTCGACGGCGCGTTGTGTTCCACGCGCGCCTCAAAGAGATGTCAGCACCAACTGACGGGGTCCGTAAGGGCCAATGCCTGCCAGGGTTGCGAGTTTGTCCGAAAGGGATATCGCGGCCCCGGCACACAGGCAACGGAAGGAACATGGGTGGGTTTTAGTCAGTAAAAGTCTGACACTCCCTCTCGCTCCGCCCAGAGCGGGAGGAGTCATTTGATGATTTCCCACCCAAAAAAAAAAAAAAAAAAAAGGCTCACCGAATAGATGAGGTGATTTTTTAAAATTAATTAAATGTATTGAAGCTCTATTTCTGTCGTCCCACAACTTCTTAGCATTCATCACTGATTATGTGAATACTCAGGTGGCAGAACTATACTAGTTTCTAAAAGGTAGGTAGTATTTAAAATAACATTATTTATCCTATTTACTATGTCCGAAAAATTCGAGACATTAACAGTTTCATTCTGAAATTAAGGCTAGCTGAACCATCCCGCCCATGCTCAGGTGCATGCATGATGTTCTAAGTAGTAGATTAAACTTTTTAATTATGTAGGTATAGCTCTGGATACGAGGGTGACACTGAAAGTTCGTGTCCTTCACCACACAATCCTCACCTTTGAAAACTTCATGAAAATCAATATTGAAAACGCCAAAAAATTGTCAAGAAATAGTCATAAATAGTCACCAAGGTTAAAAAAATAGTCGCATTATGATTCCGAAGATACAAATATAAGTTGGTGAGGATTGTGGGGTGAACGTCTCCACACAATCCTCACCTCAGTGTAAGCAAACGGCTGGGAGTACCGACTTGGTTTCAATTCCAAAAAATAGTCATAACGCTATGCCAAATTTCGAAAATATTCATTATAAAGGGGTTTTGGTGAGGATTACGTGGTGAGCCTTTCTCGCCACAATCCTCACCTGATTACCGCGGAACGCCTAGGTTTTGTCATTTGAATTTGGTGTCAAAAGATAGTCAATAAATAGTAGTCTCCAACCATGATAATTTCGACCTGGTTTACTATGTAGAAGTATGTTAAATTTCCACGTAAACTTCTACGTAGTCGGGCCATAAGTTCTGTCACATAGGTAAAATTTCGAATTTAGAATGCAAGCCGAGGAAAATATTATGGGCATTCGAAATTTGAATATTTAAAGAAAATAAAAACAAAGGGTTTCTGGAATTTTGTTCATTTTCTAAAATGGAGTGGACGCGCAAAGAAGACGGAGTCGCAGTAATTGCATTGCATCGGCAACGATGCAATGCAATTATTGATCTTCTTCAGCCGTGCGTTAAGAAGATGTGCTGTTTTTTTTCTATAAGCACGCAGTCCTAGGTCTTCATTTAACACCCTTTTAACAGTAGTTCTGCTTAGTCCCATCTGCAGAGCCAACATTTTTTGCTTGCGGACAGGATTTCGTTGGATTCGCGCCTTCATTGCTTTGATGACCGCTGGAGTCCGAACAGTACGAGGTCGACCGCTCCTTTGTTTATCTTCTAATCTTGAATCTTTGAATCGTTTGATAGTACGATAAATAAATCTCAGCGGAATTTTCAAATTTTTCAGCAGTTTGAAAATCTCAGTTGGCGCGTGAGCGCAACGATGCAATGCAATTACTGCGACTCCGTCTTCTTTGCGCGTCCACTCCATTTTAGAAAATGAACAAAATTCCAGAAACCCTTTGTTTTTATTTTCTTTAAATATTCAAATTTCGAATGTCCATAATATTTTCCTTGGCTTGCATTCTAAATTCGAAATTTTACCTATGTGACAGAACTTATGGCCCGACTACGTAGAAGTTTACGTGGAAATTTAACATACGTCTACATAGTAAACCAGGTCGAAATTATCATGGTTGGAGACGACTATTTATTGACTATTTTATGACACCATATTCAAATGAAAAAACCTAGGCGTTCCGCGGTAATCAGGTGAGGATTGTGGCGAGAAAGGCTCAGCACGTAATCCTCACCAAGACCCCTTTATATCTCTGGAATCCTTTAATGAATATTATCGAGATTTGGCATAGCGTTATGACTATTTTTTGGAATTGAAACCATGTCGGTACTCCCAGCCGTTTGCTTGCACTGAGGTGAGGATTGTGTGGAGACGTTCACCCCACAATCCTCACCAACTTATAGCTGTATCTTCGGAATCATAATGCGACAATTTTTTTAACCTTGGTAACTATTTATGACTATTTCTTGACTATTTACTGGCGTTTTCAAAATTGTTTTTCATGAAGTTTTCAAAGGTGAGGATTGTGTGGTGAAGGACACGAAAGTTCTTAGAAAATCAAAAACTGAACAAACTAGCAAGTTATAAGTTTTATTATATCTTTTCAAAATAGTGTCCATTTACATCAATACACCGCTGCATCCGATGGAAACACTGAGAAAAGCACTTTGCCCACTCGTCCTTAGCCTGGGTCTCTTCGACGGCATTTTGAAACGCAGCTACCTGCTTCCTCGGCGTCCATAAAACGTTTTCCTCGAAGTTTTTCTTTTATTTTCGGAAATGAATAAAAATCGCAAGGTGCGAGGTTGGGGCTATAGGGCGGATGACCCAGTAATTCCACGTCTGACGTCGCCAAGTAGTCGATTGTTTGCTTGGCGGTGTGCGTCGAGGCGTTGTCGTGGTGAAGGAGGATCCTACTGCGATGTTGTTTCTCTCAAACTTTTTCCAAGACAAGTGGCAAACAATTGTTAGTGTACCACTCTGCAGTAGGTAACTGTTTTTCGATCCTCTAAAACAATTGTTGCGTAATGACCTGTTCTTCCGAAGAACGAGGCCACCATATTTTTTCCCACGCTTCGACCTCTCTTCACTTTAGCCTCGGAAGGAAACACCCAGACAGCAGACTGTCTCTTAGTTTCAGGATCATAAAAATAAATCCAGCTTTCGTCACCCGTAAGTACGAGGGGTGTTCAATAAATAGTGAGAATGCGATACATTCTCCTTGGAAAGAAAATAAATAAATACTGGCAGGCATAGCCCAGACATTAGTTAAGATGATAATAAAAAAGCAATTAATTCTCTTTTGTTTTTTAAAAGTAGAAGTCTATTGTTTGTGTTGTTTCGGAACGTGTTCTTAAAAATGGATAAAATTGAAGTTCGCGCGGTAATAAAATATCTCTGCTTGAAAAAAAAGAATTGATGGAACATCCTCCATATTCACCGGACCTTGCTCCTAGTGATTTCTACCTATTTCCGCGCTTAAAGGAACATCTCAGGGGCCAGAAATTCGAAGATGATGACGGAGTAGTCGCCGCCGTAAATGATTTTTTAAGGGATCAGGAAGAAGTTTTTTTTAGAAAGGGAATTTTAGGATTAGAGAAAAGATATACAAAGTGTATAAACCTGAAAGGTGACTACGTCGAAAAATAAAATAACATATAATAAAAGATAATTGCGTCTTACTCATTCTCACTATTTATTGAACACCCCTCGTATGTCGAACAAAGCATTTGAGTCACATCCGTTAAATCTTTGAACTATTTCACGACACCAATCAACACGACGGAGTTTTTGGGCCTCTGTCAAATTATGAGGTAGCCACCGGGCACAAAGCTTCCTGACCGCTAAATGTTCATGGAGGATTTTGTGCACTTGACTCATACCGATGTCTAAGCTTGTCCGAATCCGCTGATAAGTCACTATTTTGTCAGTCTCTATCATACGCCGCACAACACTGATGTTATCTTCAGTCGTCGCCGTAGATGGCCGTCCCTCGCGCAGATCATCGCTGAGATTAGTGCGACCACGTTTGAACTCATTAAACCAGTTGTAAACAGTGGCACGAGATGGGGCTTCATCGTGAAAGGCCAATCGAAGTCTATCATAACTTTCTTGTTGACTTATATGTCATCAAAAGTCATAAAAAATCAATGTCCGTTTTCTCGCGTTAAATCACTAGATATATAATAATAATAATAGACGTCACACAGTCAATTATCCATTTGCCGCCATATCGTAAATAAATGACAAAATGAATAAAAATACATACCCAATAATATTGGCAGAGTTCCATTTTCAAAATTTGAACTTATTTTTTTATTGTATCGTTTACAAGTGGCCAGTTCTAAAAACTTTCAGTGTCGCCCTCGTATCAGTGAAAACAGTACCTACATTTATACATGTACTTTATTTTTGGTGAACAGTAAACACTATTTTAGAGTGAAAAACAGTATAATACTGTTTTAACAGTATGGTTGGCAACCCTTAGCACAGCTGTCTGTTCAGTTAGAAAAACTTGATTTATACAATAGTGTGCAAAATAGTTTACATTATGCTACACAAAACATCAAATTAAATTATTTTCCATAAGTCAGCTAGCACACACCAATATACCAACAAAAAAAATGTGTGCTTGGAAACTTCAACGGACAAGTTAAAATTTTGTTGCGATTCGTTTTGCCACTTGTCCGTTGCGATTCGTTTTTCCACTTGTCCGTTGCCATTCGTTTTTCCACTTGTCCGTTGAAGTTTCACTTCTACTATGTGTCCCAGCACACATTTTTTTTTTCTCAGGTTTACTGCATGTTATGATTTGGTTAGGTTAGGTACATTTTAATTAATGCATTTTTTATTTAAAGATATTTTATTTTATCAAACAAAAAAACTGAATTCAATCCGGAACAAAAAAAAACATCCATAGTGTACAACTCCTCGAATAAAACTCACTTTTCGGACTTACATAGCACTTTTAATCAACTTAACTTAATAGAAACACGGCTGGTAATAGACTAACTCAAGAGCTAACGCGCTACGCCGGCAGCCAACAAGAGTGGGGACCGGATGTAGCGCGCCACCTCGTTTGGTAAAACAGTATTATTAATTTATATCTTAAATATCATCGAAACAATTCTGCAATTCTTTAAAATATTACATAGCATACAGGAATTCATTGATGCATAACTTTAAACATGAAATCAATGTTTGGCAGCAACGGATATTAACACACCTCAAGTAACGCCATCTAGTGGTATAAGATGACAGTCACATCCAAAGTAAAAATGACTGTCATCATACAAACACAACAATAATTAATAGATTTACACTTCTAAAATCAATGACACAATATAACTAAATTCTATCATTCGGCCATCCGCATAAATTATCTATTATTATCACGTGGTGTCATAAGCTCTAACTTAGAAGTAGCTCAAGAATTTGTAAGTTTCTTTACTAATATACCATATAAAACGACGGAAGCTTTAAATTCCTCACCCGATGTCTCAATAGATTTATTAAAAGCAAATGTTCCAGGCTGCCCGGTTGAATTTCAATTTAAACATATAAACCCTATGATAGTTATAAAAGCTTTTCGGCAAATTAAAATCAAATTGACCGAAGATCTATGGGGACTATCTATCAAAGTTTGTACATCCATAATCGAGACTATAGCACCATACTTAGCTTTAATATTTAATTTGTGCGTGGATCAAGGAGTCTTCCCGGATTTAATGAAATACAGTAAGGTTATACCCCTTTTTAAATCTGGGGACAGTAAAGACACCAACAATTATAGACCAGTATCCGTGCTGCCGGTATTCAGCAAGGTGTTCGAAAAGGTAATGCTCAATCAAATGCTTAATCATTTTAACACTAACCAAATTTTACACGATCAGCAATATGGGTTCACCAAAGGACGTTGTACGACTGACGCCGGTGTCACCTTATTAAAACACATATTTACAGCGTGGGCGGAGGCCCAAGATGCCATAGGAATTTTTTGTGACCTCTCAAAAGCATTTGACTGCGTAAATCATGAGACCTTACTCTTGAAACTTGAGCATTACGGACTAGGTAAACTTGCGCTCAGTTTGGTAAAATCGTATTTAAATGATAGACAACAGCAAGTTCAAATTAATGGGGTCAATTCACTCGGTCTAAAAGTAAAAATGGTGTCCCACAAGGCTCGATATTGGGTCCTTTCCTCTTTTTAGTATATGTAAATGATCTACCCCATTTATTAAAAACCCAACCACAAATGGTGTTATTTGCTGATGATACTTCTCTAATTTTTAAGATAAATAGACGTGCATCAAATCTTGACGACGTAAATAACGCCCTACTGCAGGTCCAAAATTGGTTCACTGCTAATAATTTAGTATTAAATGGGAATAAAACTAAATGCATTAGATTTGCTTTACCGAATGTTAAAAGTAGTGATTGTGACATAGTATTGAATAGGGAGAAATTAGAATTCGTCGATAAAACTGTTTTCTTGGGGATCACGCTCGACTCAAGGCTGCAATGGGGTCCTTATTTAACATCTCTTGCAGGACGCCTAAGTTCAGCAGCATATGCTGTAAGAAAAATCCGTCAATTTACTGATGTAGGTACCGTGAGGCTAGTCTATTTCAGTTACTTTCATAGTATCATGTCTTACGGTATTTTACTATGGGGACGGGCTGCAGATATCGAGTCTATTTTTATTCTGCAGAAAAGAGCCATCAGAGCAATATATGGCCTCCGCAGACGCGATTCTCTAAGGGAACTGTTTAAAGATATTAACATCATGACGGTACCTTGTCAATATGTCTATGAAAACATCATGTACGTTAGGAAAAATCTAAGTCTTTTCAGTAAAAGAGGTGATAGACATAATTATAGGACTAGAAATAGGGACCAATTAATTCAACCGGGTTTCAGACTGGCTAAAGTAGACTCATCCTTCATGGGGTACTGTTTGAAATGTTACAATAAAATACCTCCCCAAATACTCCAACTGAATGAAACAAAATTTAAATCTTGTATAAAACGCACACTATGCAGCCAAGCATATTACAAGTTGGGGGATTACATCGATGACAAAAATGCTTGGCTCAACGCTGGTCCAGCTCCACAAGGGCGCATAAACTAATTGATTAGCATTCAAAATATTGTTGGAGCTACTGAAGATTGTAAAACTATCATTAGATTGTATAAATTCAGTCTTTTAGTATTATATAATTGCATAGCACATGTGGGAGCACTATGTACATACTTTACAGCTACCATTTACTGGGTACGTCTTTGATTGACTTGAATGTGCCCTGGCGGCTGAGAGTATGTCATGCTCACTCAAATGTCTCGCTGGTGGTGGCGTGTGTGTTGGATCATTAAGTTCCCTTCAAAATGGTTGAGCTAAATGGTGCTGATCCATGCGTCATGTTCGTGAACGGGCGCCGTCAGTGGGGACTGGTCATCTCTTAGCTGCTACGGCTTATTTAAATTTTTGAATTGTTTTTTATTACGGACGCTTTTAATATTGTAATTATACATGTGAGAACAATGTAGAAAGACGTGCTTTCTACATTGTTCTCACATGTATAATTACAACATGAATGATGTAACCAATTTTTTGTAAAAATATTCTGATTTAAAAGAGTGTCCGTGAAGTTTCTTGCCCGTTCTTCTCCATAGGAACCTACTACGCGTTGGAATGGGCAACTAGCTTCATATTTCTGACTGACCGACCTCTTGACAATTCAAAAGTACCTGTAATTGGTTTATTTGAAATAAATGCATACCGTCTTATTCCAAAACACGGACTAAATTTGGTACTGGGATTAGTACTAGCTTTAGTACCATGACTAAATAAAATGTTATTATAAAATGAAGTTTATCACCAGTTCCAGAACTATTTATGGTACTAAAGTTAGTCCGCCGAGTCCCCTAGTTTATCTTTGGTACTAATTTATTTGACGTTTGCGTTGATTATTATTGTTTGTCAATTTATACAAAAATCGTTAAAAAATTATATTAATATGTTTGATTTGATGGATTTGGAAGATTTGGATATGCTGGAAACGTCTCGGAGTTCTTACAGACATCGACATTGTGTAAATCCTTTTGAATTGAGTGACGAAGATTTTTGAATAAGTATAGGTTCACAAAACGTTTTGGAGAAAAAATTGTGGATGTTTTACGTGAGGATTTTTTCCCACGACTCTCGAGGATGCCCATTGAATCCTGAAGTGCAAGTGGTTTGCTCATTACGCAACTGGGCTCGCCTTTAAGTATGTAAGTACCTAGCCTTGGTCAATGCTAACCTAACATTAGACAAAATCCAAATAATATACTAATATCATTGTTTTATTCGTAGATTCAAGACGATACAGCTGATTTATATGGTGTGTCTCAACCAGTTGTCAGCAAAACATGTAAAAAGGTAGCAGATGTCCTGAAGATTTATAAAAAATGCCTATTACTCTAAATAAACAGGAGGAAAGCATTAGGAAGTTCCCCAGTATTGCTTATTTTCCTACAGTTATTGGACCAATAGAATGAACTCATATAAGAGTAAAGAAAGTAAATGCTGATGGGGGTCAGTTATATTAATAGAAATGGATTTTCTTCATTAAATGTTATACAAACTACATAACATTTTTTTTTTTCTGTACCGTACCTCTGTTTCGTAACAGCGTGCAGCGTCGCGATCCAAGAACGGTAGTTTGAACGCCCGTTCGGTACGGTACGGTGGTACGGCGTCTCACCGTACCGTACCGACCCGTGCCCGATACGCACCCGCCTTGTGTGTATTGAGCTTTACAGTTAGGTATATTAAGAACAATGAATACAAATAAGAAGTGCATTTATTTATTAATATGTAAAGGAAGTAACATAAACATGCGTTTAAAATTACGCGCGCCGCCGCTGCATGTAAGTCGCTGCACTTCACGCTAGAAGTTGTTTAGCAAGCTCACGAGCGCCCAGCGTCCGTCGCCGAATCTCTGGATGTTTTTTAATGGATATTTCAGGTTCGATTAGTGGAATTGATAATATTCAGGAATTATCATTAAAAAAATATGTCCTTTCGAGTCGTTTTTCCCAAGAGAAACGTCACTCACGTTTATTCAGTCAAATTGACAGCTTTTTGCCAACTAACGTTTCGTTCACAAAATAAACCATCAACAGAGGTGTTAAAAAATAATGACAACTTGATTATAAAAAGCGCAAGTCTTGTTAAATATATTGAAAACTAAACGAAGAACAATTTAGGGCATATTTTGATATTGATAAATTATTATTTAAGCATTTCAAGTGTTATTACAATTTCAACATTTAGAGAAACAGAACGTTGCTTCAAATAAAGCCTGCGTGAATGAATGAAAGAATGCCATTATTGTTTCTTATCTGTGGATATTATTTGAACCATGAACCTTCTTTGGTACTAACTGATCCTCGATTGGTCTTCGTTTTGTAATCAGAACACATTTTGAGGCTGGTACTAGCTTTGTTACCGTAACAATCCAAGACCTTTTAGTCTTGGTTTAAACCATTACTTATGCAGTTTTTTGTAATAAGACGGTTTGAGTTTGAGTTTGAATTACGCGTCCTCGCGTATGTATATGGATGGTTTTATGTACAAAACAACAATTACAAGCATACGGCAGTATTTGAACACCTAAATCAACTATAACAATTACAACTGTAATTTAAACGAAATATATTTACAAGTGGTACAACTCGCTACTACCTTGAAACCACCTTCATGTTTGGTATACTAGTGGTACAAGTCGCTACTACCTCGAAACCACTAGGGCGGTACAAGTCGCTACTACCTTGAAATCGCCACAACTAATTTATTCAAAGGTTGAGGTTGCCAATGTACCTCTACCCCGAACGATCTATTTTTAAATAATTCACCAAAACATTAATCACGATCTCACAACCTTGCCACTAACATTGGGGCTTTATTTAATTAATCAAATCATCCTCTTCATTGGCCGACGAGGAACTTGAATCGGTTCTGTTATAGTGGGCCCAAGCTTTCATTTTATCTACGGCAATGACGGCGGAATATTTCCGATTGCCCTTTTGGGTGATCGGGGTGTCCTCAATTCGATACCTGTCATTACCTAAAACCTCAACTACTTTGTAGGGACCCCGGTATTTTGGAATTAGTATTTTACTCTGCCCCGTAGCACCAATTTCACGCTCAACACTGACTAGTTTTAGTTTTGTCATAGTATGTTTTCTGCTTCTCTTGATAAGCGGTGATATATGCATTAGCCTCTTCTCGTATTTCTTTAATTTTATCTTCTGAATACGGTTCACTGTTATCAATAGACGCTTTAACCCTACCTTCAGTAATTCCGGTTAAGTTAGTACCAAAAAGAACTTGGGCTGGTGTCTTACCTATGCCTTTGTTAAATGTGTTATTTAAGCCCAACTGAATCTCGGACACTAACATCCCATTTTCTTTCGTCCAAACCCACACACTTCGCGGTCAGCGCCTCTAGTAAGGTACGATTGTACCGTTCGACTTGACCGTTGGCGCGTGGGGTTGCTACCGCGTTTAAAACGTGCTTTACGCCTAGCTTTTCCAGAAAACCGGTAAATTTACTACTCGTGAAACAAGAGCCACGGTCAGATATAATTCTTTTTGGTAGTCCAAATATACTAAAATAATCTTGCATTTTCTCGACAACTATTGAGGATTTAGTACTGCGAACCGGTTTGACGATGAACTTTGTGTATGCATCTATAATGACTAGCAAATGGTTTCTCATCTTTCGGTATAGGATGTAATGGCGGCCTTTTCTTTGATGAAGACTTTGAGTAAGAACATTCTAAGCATGATTCTACATACTTTTTCAGAAAACGCCTCATTTTAGATAACCAATAAGTTTCTCTGACTTTACTCAAAGTCTTATCAAATGCAAAATGGCCCAAATCATCATGGCATTGTTTGAGTATTTGCCAGCGTACACCCTTAGGCACTACCCACCTATCTCCCTCAGAAGTTTTCCTAAATAATTTACTATTACGTATAATATAATTATTTTTAACCTCAACGACATCATCTGCTTGGGGGTCATTTAGAATCGAAATTTTTCTTTGGACCTCTGAGTCTGCCAGTTGAACGGTACTCGACCAGTCTGACTCACCAATTGCCATCACAAAACGGTCACTACAGTCACTATCAGCTTGGATGTTGTTAGGTGGTGGATTCCGACTCAACGCGTCTACGTGGGCCATTGACGCCCCAGGCTTATAATCAACACTAAAATTAAATTCTTGCATAGCAATCCACCACCTAGCGACGCGCGGTATTAAATCGCGTTTAAGAAAGGTTGCTCATCATGGAGCCACTATTACGGGGACTATGTACGCAGGACAAGTAACAAAGTTGCGTGAGGAAATACGCAAGAAACGGCGTGGCAAACTCGCTAAAGTTGTTTTGTTTCACCAAGATAACGCCCCTGCGCACAAGTCCAGAGTTGCGATGGCTGCCATTCAAGAAGCTGGCTTCGAATTGATGGAACATCCTCCATATTCACCGGACCTTGCTCCTAGTGATTTCTACCTATTTCCACGCTTAAAGGAACATCTCAGGGGCCAGAAATTCGAATATGATGACGGAGTAGTCGCCGCCGTAAATGATTTTTTAAGGGATCAGGAAGAAGATTTTTTTAGAAAGGGAATTTTAGGATTAGAGAAAAGATATACAAAGTGTATAAACCTGAAAGGTGACTACGTCGAAAAATAAAATAACATATAATAAAAGATAATTGCGTCTTACTCATTCTCACAATTTATTGAACACCCCTCGTATATAAGGTGTATCTATTCATACACGAAATATTTTAAGAGATATACCTATAGCTGGTAAAGAAACCATAAACACGAAAAAAAAAATATCTCGATGTTTTTTATTTTACGTAATTATTATAATTTTAAAACTGCTTGAGACATTTTGCATAAAACCTTTACTCCATATTCTATGAATGACCCGCCCGCCGCGGTGAGAGAGGTTTGTACCTCGTTAGCTCAGACCAAATAAAAAACCAAGACCGAGCGCTCTCAACAGTGAAGTGAAGCCGGATTCGTAAACATGTGAGACTCATCACAGTAGCGTGGGAGCCCCACCAGCACCCTGAACGCGTTATTATATTGTATTCGGAGAGCGTTGATGGCCCGCTGCGTGTAGTTGACCCACAGATTGCAGGTGTAGAGAGTTTGGCAGAATGCTTTAAACAGAGTGTCTTTACCTCGCAAATCTGCGTGCCAACATGTTACAGCGGACCGCCATCGCTCTCCTCTCCCTTTCTATGTCCCTATCGTCTTTCAAATCCTCGGCGATCACATGGCCGAGGTATTTAAACTCTCTCACTCACTCTTCGAAGAGCTACAGCGTTAAGTAGCACGGGTGCCACATACCCCAGTTTAAGACCTCTGGCTTGAAATACCAAGAGCTCGCATTTCTGTACATTGTGCAGGAGTCCGTGTACCCTCGCATACTCCTCACACACGCCTATCAGCTTTCTGAGCGAAGCTATTAATGGACTGAGCAACACCATATCATCCGCATAACTAATACTGTTGATACAGTGACCAGTGATCGAGTATCCCACTCCGATGTCGCTCAGCTCAACAATCAGCCCGTTCACGTACAAGTTGATTAACATCTCTGTGTATCGTGTATATGGTCGTATCGAACTTTCAAAAAAGCAAATTAAAGCTGAATGAACAAGTTATCCGATTCATATAGTGGTTAAGTTGGAAAAAAAAAACAAAGTTCGTAGACTAAAAAAAAGATCCGTTTTTTTTTTTTCTGTATTCTTTAGGTTTGAGCTGGACACGTTGCTTCAAAAAAAATTTCATCGTAAGATCTCAAACTAGAAACTTCGAGGTTTAAAATCCTTTTTTTAAATTCCAGTACGGCCATTTTTAAGGGAAATACGAGAACAGCCACTTGAAAAACCTCAAAAAATGCTTTTTTTTTTTGATCCTTTAATTTTTTCCTCTAGTGTATAAGTTTCACTTCAAAAAAGAATTTGGTTTTTAATCAAAATAAGAAAACCATGGTCAGCAAGACGACCAGCCATCACAAGCAGCACCCGTTCACGAGCATAACGCTAAGATCAGCCTTTACCCCCCCTCATCTTTTATTAATTATAAATGAGTTGGACTCTGATCACTGTGGCCAGTTAGTCACTTTCCCTCAGAAAACAGTCAGAGCTCAAAGAAAACTTGTGAGTTTTGTTCCTGTAAATAAAAGTCGCTTAGGACATTTTAAAAATAATTTAATGGAAAAGCTACTGGGTTTGCCTTATCATAACGACCCGGACCAAGCGTATGCTTCATTATTTAACCTCATCAATTGTGAGTTTAGGAAGGTTTTCACCGCAAAAACATTGCCTGTTTTTGACCGCGTTATATTTAGTGATTGGGCAACACCAGGTATTTACAAAAGTAGGCAGAGGTTATTTGAATTGTATCATGAAAAAACATATAACCATGATGAAACTTTTAAAGAATTTGTTAAGACATATTCTAAAACTTTTAAAAGAGCTTGTTCCTCAGCAAAAGCCATACACATTAAAAACAAAATAAAATCTTCTGGAAATAAAATTAAAACAACTTGGAATATTATTAATTCAGAAACGGGAAGAACGACAGTACGGAATCGTGACTTCCATCTAAAAATCAATAATGTAGATATTAAGGCAGACGTGGAGGTGGCAACTGAGTTTGAAAATTTCTTCACTAATATTCCCATTTTAACAACCAAAACTCGGTCATTGTCGTCCTCCACTTCTGCTTACTCAATACTTAAAGAATGTGTACCAGAATGTGACAAACTTTTTGAATTTACAATTATTACTGCTAAAGACATTATAGAATCTTTTAATAAACTTGATGTAAAAAAAACTGCTGACCTTTGGGGATTATCAGTACATACCATGTCTTCAATAATTGATGTTATTTCACCCTTTTTAGCAATCGTTTTTAACTCTTGTATTGCATCTGGTGTATTTCCTGATTTGATGAAACTTAGCAAAGTGATTCCACTGTTCAAATCTGGCAGCACAACTGATCCCACAAATTTTCGGCCTATTTCGATATTACCTACATTGAGTCCTACATTGATCTTTGAAAAAATAATTTTAAAACAAATGTTAGGACATTTCAATGCAAATAATTTACTAGACAAATTAGACAGATAACTGACGTAGATACAGCCAGAATTCTTTATTTTAGTTACTTTCATTGTCTTATGTCATATGGAATTCTTCTTTGGGGAACCGGTGCGGACATTAATACTATCTTTGTTCTACAGAAAAGGGCTGTTCGAGCCATTTACAACCTAGGTCCAAGAGACTCCCTTCGAGAGAAATTCAGAGAAATAAATATTCTGACTGTAGCCTCACAATATATTTTTGAAAACCTATTGTATGTACACAAAAATATATCAAATTTTAAGAAAATGTCCGATATTCATAGTTTAAATACCAGGAATAAACACAACCTTGCTGTACATCGCACACGTCTCCACAGAGTAAGCAACTCGTTCATGGGTCAATGTATACGCTTTTACAACAAACTTCCCATTGACATTCGAAACTTACCCATTAAACGATTTAAAAGCTGTATTAAAACCAAACTTTGTAAAAAAGGGTACTATAAAATTTCAGATTATTTAGAAGATAAAAAAGCTTGGGATTGAGCTGCTCGCTCTGCTAAGCCTTGTGAAAACCATAAAACTTGACATTTTAATTATTCATCACAATAAACCAGTTTTATATACACATTGACATTGTTGAAAATTATGTTCAAAATGACACGATTACTTTGTAAAGTATTATATTATTTTAATTATTGTGAATGTGAGGACTATGTGGATATTTTTATTTTCCCTTTTCATTTCTTTTTTTCTTTCTCAGTTTTAATGATGGTCTGGCAGTTTGAGTAGTTGATGCGGCCTACCCAAATATCCTTTCCTTGGTATTGTTCGTCGAGTTGAGCTCCTTAAGTTCTGAGTTGAGCTCCACGATTACTGACAAATGCTTGCACTGACTGGACAGGTCCACTCAAATCTGTGTGGTTCTTTCCTCAAAAGACCATTTCAGACACTAATCTACATGGTCCTCACATGACTTGACCAAGATTATGTCTGGACTTTAAAAGAGACTGTGACCTCTGAGTTTGTTTCGGCCTTTCTTCTCAGAGTAGTCAGATAGGAAACACCGACCTCACCAAGCTTATTTTTAATATTTTTTTATATGACGTGTAAAAGTGATTCCGATATCCTATTTACAGAATAAACAATTTCATTTCATTTCATTTCATCATATTTGAGGGAAGGAGGCAACTTGATCTCCGACGCTACCACAATCAGCGACAATTAAGGAAGCATGACGAAGTTGCTGCCGGTTGCTCAGGCAAGAATGTGTGCGTAGTCCCAGCGGAAAAATGTCGAATTTCTTAATTTCAGTTTAGCAGATATTTAGTGTATGACGTCGTGTAATTGTGTATGGTAAGTTCAAATTTGTGCATCCAACCATTGGGGAGTTATTCAACAAAAACTGTTTCCGCTGGGACTACGTCATCCCAGTGGAACTTTTTTTTTCCTTTGGACGTACAAGACAAAAAATACATTCAATAATTAGTGTGTAACGAGAGGTAAATGTGTATGTTTAAATTAAATTTGTGCGTCCTTTATTTACCAAGTTATTCAAGTTTCCGCTGCGCTGACGTTTGGCAATTTGATGAAAATCATATAAAACGGTTTAGTGCAGAGTTGTAATTTTTTACGCACGTTGCTTTGAATTTGTGTGTAATGTGTGTGAAAACAGAATTTGAAAAAAACATACCGTTCAGAAGATATACACGTAAAAGTAAAATAAGGTTATTAGGTCCAAGTACTTAAAATAAGAACTCTAGAGCCTAACTTATAACGTTTATTTGTATCTTGTAAGGGTCTACAATATCCTGCCAAGTTTCATTTATGTGCTCTTAGTAATTAACGAGCAATGGCATAATTTACTACGACTGGACCACTATATTTAAGACATCCGATTGTAGGACTGTTTAATGGAATAGCAAAATGAAACATATTCTAATATTTAGTGTATTAATTCTACTATTCACATGTAAAATTTCAGCTCACTACATTAAATAATTAAAGAGATATAATGAAAATACTAGAACAACTGCAATACATGGATAAACCGACCAAGTTTGAATGGCTACGAAAAAGCGGCCGTGCAGTATAAAGTGCTAACGTTCTAAAATTTCCAGTATAGTATCGATATTGTTTTTAATAGTTTCGTACAGGTGCGCACACAATTCTTGAACAAGTAACTAATAACTTTCGTGATAAAAATAGTAGATCACTTGTTTTTCTCTTATACTTACGAAATGATTACAATAATAATTGTATCTGTATTAATAAATGCATTTATTAGTCAGAATATTACAAAAAATTGTTACAGTAGGTAATTATTATGTCCTTAATATTCTGCTGGTGCCAGCGTACAAATATTTTGATGTTACACGATACAATTTAATTAAATAGAAATACTAATAATAATAATTATTAGAAAAAAACATTAACCCCAGTAGTCATTTCAAAAGTCGAATTTATAAACTTAACGGTATAATAGGGAATAATCTAAAGTAGGTAGGTGTTTTCTTAGCGCGCGCTTCCTGTTCTGTTTTGTTTGTCAGTCACAAATGTGCAGCCAACGACAACGTGCGTATGTGCTGTTTATTTTGCCATCAACGTAATATAAGGAACTTATCGGACGTTTGAAACATCACAACATATTATTGCGGGGTTAAATGGTTTGTGGTTTGAATGTTTCAAACCAGAAGAAACGAAATTCCGGTCTCACACTTCAAAGTACCTAGAAAATAATACACTTATTCGAAAAAGAGACAGCAACTTTTAAAGAGCTGGATCGATTTTCATCAAATATCGTTATTTACATGCTTATGGCTTTCATAAAAACTAGAATCGGTCTAGACATAGTTTTAAGTTTTCGGCGTCGTCGAGAGGTAAGTAACAACACACAGTTGTCACTTGAACCTTTATACCTTCCAACAGATAAAATTTTCATTATTTTAGTAGTAAGTATCTACATAATTTATGATCTTACCTTGTTTATCTTTCAATCATTCTCACTACTGGCTCACTAAGTATGTCACAGTCACTTACACTATGTCAATATCCGAGTCCGATAAGTTCCTAAACTAAACTGTTTCCGCTGGGACTACGTCATCCCAGCGGAAACAATTTTTGTTGAATAACTCCCCAATGGTTGGATGCACAAATTTGAACTTACCATACACAATTACACGACGTCATACACTAAATATCTGCTAAACTGAAATTAAGAAATTCGACATTTTTCCGCTGGGACTACGCACACGGCAAGAATAGTATGATCAATTGTCGAGGTCTCTTGCTATGGTTGCCACATTTTTTTATTTTTTTTTAACGTTAGATATGTTCAAAGTGGGAAAATAAACAGTATTTCGGAAAATAAACAGTATTTCGGAAAATAAACAGTATTTTAAGTTAATGTTTTAAATACATATTGTATTTATATACTTCATTAGTGCTTCTCGCACAATTTAGCCCCAATTTTGAAGGCTTCGTAAACCCCACCAAATAAATGAGGAGCAAAATATTTATTAAATGTATGAAGGTCTATTTCTGTCGTCTCCTTAACAGTCATCATTCTGTGAATACTGAGGTGGCACAATAAATTAACTTAATAATACTTGTATGTATCTAAAAGGTATTCTTATGCCAATTATCGTTTACAGTTTCGTAGCTGTTACGTAGGAGATGAAACTTTTTATTTGGATATTTCTTTAGATATCAGTGAAAACAGTATATTCATATACTTTATTTTTGTTGAACAGTAAACAGTATTTTAGAGTGAAAAACAGTATTTTAGAGTGAAAAACAGTATAATACTGTTTTTAACAGTATGGTTGGCAACCCTATCTCTAGCTCACCATATAAGGCAATACAACTCATAAAATTATATGAACTCATATAACCTGTCAGTAGATAAACTAATTCTGGAGAAATAACATAAACATTGTCTTGAGTTAATCACAGCGACCAACTATTCTTATTGTTTATATTAAGTCTTTGATAGAATAGTGTGCCTTTGAACAAGGTTGGATTTTAATTTAGCTTTAAACGCATTAAAAGGCAAATCTAGCAAAGAAGAGGGTAGCTTGATAGAAAAGGGTATACCAAATCCGACAAATGAGTTATTAACCATAAGAAGCCAGGGAAATGGAGCACGTAGTTTGTCCTTATTTCTGGTGTTAATATTGTGAATATCACTGTTTTTAGTGTATACAAGCTGAAATTTTAGTGGTTGTTTTCCCGCAGCGAAATGGTTTTGTCTTGGTCGTACAATAGATTTATATTTTTTTAAATTGAAAAATGGCAGATTTAGAATCGTGATAAACAAAACTCGAAAGCGATCTCAACCAAGAGTGATACAGCGCAAACGACTGCGACTACTTACCTACCTAAAAGATATTCCAATTTTCCCTTCATACTTTTACGGGCTTAGGACCGTCATAAATACTTTTTTACCTACAATTTTTTTAATTATTTGAAAATAAAAACTTTTTTTTTTTAAGTTTAGCGCTATGATTCAATAGTACTACTTAAGGCAAATCGTTCTGCCGCGGGAAAACAACCATTAAAATTTCAGCGTGTATGTGTATATTTTGCCTGAGATACCAATATCTTTAAAAATTCTCTCAGATAAACTGGAACCTAGCTGGTAAAAAAAAACAGCAGAATACCGTAGGACATAGCGATGTGAATGAATGAAGCTACTTTCCTGACGGCGCGGCGAAGGCGGCCGAATTGAGCCTCCCCACTAAGCTTGTTTTATGTGGGCCCCACTTAAGTTTGGCATCTACTGTTATGCCAGAAAAACAGCCGAGTCTACAGTTCAAGCACCTCTTTATCTAAAGAGTGCACTGTTTACGTCGTCAAAATCTTCATATTCATATTTTGATATTGATCACTGAAATTTTTGGAATTTTGATCGTAAATGCATGCCTGCAGATTGCACTCCTGTACAATTTCTAAATTATACATTAAAAAAACCGGCCAAGGTCGTGTCGGACCACGCACAATGAAGAATTCCGTAGTTAGAATGAAATTATCCCAAGAACAAACTTAACATTGTAGTTGATAAACATGTTCTCCCATACGGAATGTATGGGAGATCATGTTTTTCAAACGGCAAATTTAAGTTGGTTGATTATTACTCGTTAACCTGTACAGCCTACCTGTTAACCTGTTTCTTTTTGTTAGAGTCATGTGTCCCCCTAGGACACATGACTCTAACAAAAAGAAACAGTTAAAAGCTTAATATTTCGCAAACGGATCCCTGAATCCAAAAATAGTTTTCACAAACTCACAATATTTTTGAACGACCTTTCTAACGGTACCCCACAACATGGAGTAGACGAGAAAAAAAAAACATCCCACTTTAGGTGTAGAGGTACATAAAAAAAAAAAAAAACTTGATTTTATTTTACCACTTTGTCGGCACGATTAATATGTATACATACATATGCCAAATTACAGCTTTCTAGTACTTACCGTCTCTGAGCTAAGCCACGGACAGACAGACAGACAGACGGACATGGCGAAACTATAAGGGTTCCTTGTTTACTACGGAACCCTAAAAATAGGGTCAGAGGTTCATACAAGGCAAAACATTTTTTTTTTTTTTTTTTCAGTTAATAAATAGTTGTTATAATGTTATTATTGAATTTAGAAAATCAATGTTCATAACTTTTATGTTTATGTGTGAAGTTTGCATGATATACATTTTTTTGATATATTTGCGAACTTTTTCCAGGATGGTGGGCCACAGGCAATGAGGTGACGAACCACTCGTCGGTGATCCACGAGTACTACTCGCGCGAGTGCCGCGAGCCGGTGCACGTGACGCTGGACACGTCGCTGCAGGGCGCGCGCATGGGCCTGCGCGCCTACGTGTGCGTAGCGCTGGGCGTGCCGCGCGGCAAGCAGGGCTGCATGTTTACGCCCATCGATGTCGGCCTCACCTGCTATGAGCCTGAGGTGACTAATGCCACATGTGTTTGTTACCATCATCGCATCACAAAGGGAGCTAACAATATAATTATTGCTAAAATATCAGTCTGAAAGTATTTTGCGTGTGCATCCAGTTGTACTGTTCTGTGAGTCAAAAAACAAAAAATAAAGTGCCCTTTATTATGATTGCAGATCGTAGGACTGAACCTGTGCCAAAAGACGATGGGCGGCGGCGGGCGCTCGCGGCAGGTGCAGCCCATGCTGGACCTCGCGCAGGTCGCCGAGGCCGCGTCCAAGCTGTCCGGCCTGCTGGACCAGGTCAGATCCGACACGTTAGCGTGCAGCTGACTTTACAAACATTACACTATAGGCCGACTTTTTTGTTGGTAAAAGTACAGAGTGACAGTCCCCAGACAGGGGACGTTAAGCCTCCCGTACACACTACAGTACTGCTTGCATGCTGCATGCCTGGGATCCTGCTACAGTACAGTACTGGGGGCTTTACAGATGTTGATAAAACATTTTTTTTTGTCCGTCTGTTAGATTATTAAAAGTATTGGACACGTATTTTTTCTTTTTTTACGTTGTCAGAAGATTACGGCAATACATTGAGTAGGCAATGCGTTAAAATGTGGAATGACGTCACTGGCCGGTAGATTTTATACTGACTTGTGACCCTACTCCCCAATTTTAATGCGTTATATCTAAACCATTTTTAGGGTTCCGTAGCCAAATGGCAAAAAACGGAACCCTTATGGATTCGTCATGTCTGTCTGTCCGTCCGTATGTCACAGCCACTTTTTGCCGAAACTATAAGAACTATACTGTTGAAACTTGGTAAGTAGATGTATTCTGTGAACCGCATTAAGATTTTCACACAAAAAAATAAAAAAAACTTTTTTTTTTTCCACGAGTATCGTTTCGGACTTTTGACATGTTGTTTGTAATAGTGTTCCCAACATTCGCCAATTTTCATCTTTGTGCGAATTAATGTAAGCTTACCCCTATTTTTGAAGCTAATTTGACCGGGCTATTAACTTTTATTTATAGGTCTATCTCACTTAATTTCAAGAAAATTAAACACATGAAAGCAAACCGTAAGATTTTTTAAAATTATACTTCAATATTGCATACGTTATAGTCCCTCTTCATTGTACTTAAAGGCCACACTGCACAAAGATTTAAAAAAAAAAAACAGTCACATAATAATAGTAGTTTTTGTAGAGCTGTTTAATAAGTAAACATAGACATCTGAAACATCAATGTACCTACTCGTATTTTCAATAAAATGTTCGCTTGGTGTATCTAATAATTTAAATCGCATAAAATAAATTAAAAATGTTATATTATTATTGTGTTCTTTTTTGTTCGTTTTTAGGGTTCCGTAGTCAACAAGGAACCCTTATTGTTTCGCCATGTCCGTCTGTCTGTGTCCAGGGCTTAGCTCAGAGACTCATCGTACTAGAATGCTGTAATTTGGCATGGGTATACAAGATAATTAAACACATTTAAGCAAACCGTAATATTTTTTTTTTTTTTATATATTATGATGATGATGCGGGAAGCACAGAACCCGTCGAAGTGGCGGTGCTTGGGGGAAGCCTATGTCCAACAATGGACAGTGGACATTCTTTTGGTTTCAATGATGATGATGATACTTCAATATTGCATCCTCGAGATTTAAAATACGTTGTAGTCTGTCTTTATTGTACTGATGAAACACAATACAATTTTTTCATCTTTGTACAATGTGCAAAGATGAAATAAAACTGTCTGTTACATAATAGAGTTCGCCTTTGGACAGAGCATGCACATAGCCAATAGTTTTTTCTCAAAGAAACCACAACGATTATGGACTTGGATGTCACCCGACGGTTTCACATGTAACGAAATCGACTACGTTTTATCATCTGACAGTCATATGATAAAATATTAGCGTCATTAATAGACTCAAATACAGCTCAGACATAGACCAATCCGTGCAAAAATCAGACTAGACTTTAAAATTCACCGAGCCAAATTGTTTACGAAACAAACCAAAAGATTTTCTTAAGAAACACTTATTAACAATTCCGAACATTACAACCTAGAATGGTCAAATTATTTTGAAGAACTGAAAGTTGATGAAACAGAAGAACAATACAATGCAATAGTGACCGGAATAACCAATACTTGTAAAACCATACAAAACCAAACCCAGAAATAGAACTAAACTAACAGCTCATAGTATTGATTTGATAGAAAAACGAACTAATAAAGTAATAAACAGAATACAGAACACCAGATAATTAAGTTAAAAGGAGCATTAGGAAAGATTTGGGAAGAAACATCCTTAGAAAATCATAGACCCCTAAGAGTTTTAAAACAAGGAGTCACAAAAGGAAAAACTTGGATTAACAGTTTGGTAGATAATGATGGGGAACCGATCACTTTTCCGAATAGTTTCGAATTTCTAAAGTCGAATTTCATTTTACCGAAAACTATTGACCGACGTCTTTTTTACTATAGGCATTATTTGACATATTTTTAGATCATCGAAGTATCATGTGACGGTATTATTTTACCGAACTATATTTCGCCGATTTACAAAATAACTTTTTGCTATTGGCCGAAGCCTCTTTTGATTTTTTTTTCATTTGCCAAATTATTTATTTACCATATTTTCACCACACCGAAACAATATTTTTCAATATTAAATTAAAATAGTGTCATAAAAAGTCAATATGTTGTGCTACTAAATTTAGTGACAGAAACGAATCGCTGCAAAACCGACTCTACGTAGTCTTGTATGCCCTACCCCTAGAGTGTAATTTAAGCCCGCGTAGGCGCGGAGGGGTGGGGCGGCCCACGAGCTGAGGAGCAGGTGGTTTGAAGGCCCGCCGCCGCGGCTGAGGCTGGCCGGCAAAGTTGGCCAGCAAGCCGAAGCTGCGGTGGTGAGCGTTAAAACCATCTGCAACGATAAAGCTCGCGTGGGGCCGCCCAAACCCCGCAGCGCCGGAGCCGTGACAGAAACAATGTTTGCTGCATATTGCACGCCTGCGTGCATGTTGCATGCTTGTTTGCACGCTGCATGCTTGCTTGCATGCTGGATGCCTGCTTGCATGCTGCATGCCTGCGTGCATGCTGTATGCCTGCTTGCATGCTGCATGTTTGAAGCAAGCATCCTTCCTTCACCCATCCATACCTCGTGGTATAATAAATGTTCGGAAACATAATACTTCGAACAAATGTTATTTCGGCTAAGTGTAACTTCGGTAAAAAGGTTTTCGACCAAATGAAACGTCGGAGTTACGAAAAAAATCGAATTGATAATAGGTCAACTGATACAGTGGCAGGCGTGACTTCGCGTGAAGTAAAAAAAAACGAAACGATAATTAGTTGAAAAGTTTTAGTTGAAATGAAATTCGGTCAAATATTTTTCGAACTTGTGATAGGTAACCATAATGATGGCATAAAGCATTACAGCAGAGACAAAATCTTCGAAATAGCAACCCATATCTATAGATTATTATATTCCGATCACTCACCACCCGATGTCAATATCGAATACAATCCTTCAGATTCCATTCCCCCATTATAAGGTTATGAAGTGCAAAAAGCACTTACTACAATGCACTATGATAGAAGTCCTGGGGAAGATGAAGTCACTACAGAAGCGCTCAAAATTGGCTCTACCACTTTGTTGCCCCACCTTGCGAACCTGTTTAACACCATATTTTAATCAAGAAAAGTTCCAAAACCAATGTGCAATTCAAAATTACAAATATAGTTTTTCTGCATAAAAAATGCGACAAAAGTGTCATTGGCAATAACCGTCCAATCAGATTAACATCTCACATTTACAAAGCTTTTATTAAGGTAGTACATAATCGCATAGAGGGGAAACTGGATAAACATCAGCCACCAGAACAAGCCGGATTTCGCCCTAGCTTCTAAAAAACCGACCACCTACAGACCTTGAACGAGCTACTAGAAGAATATTCAGAATATAATAAACCACTTTAGCCTTCGTAGGTTATACGAAGGCATTCGACATAACAATTGACAATAGTTATTTGATAATTTCCGACACTAAAAAATAAAAAGGTTGTACGAAGGCATTCGACAGCATCAAACACTCCGAAATATTTACATCATTAGAAAACCAAGAACTGGAACGGCAATATATAGACCTCTTAAGAAATACCACAAAAGCACCGCAGATATCAAACTGACTACTACAGGACCTTCGTTTAGGATACAAAAGGGTGGTCCAAAAGGGTGGCAAGCAGGGTGACCCGCTCTCTCCGAAATTATTCATAAGTTCTCTCGAGGAGATATTTAGAACATTGGCACTATTGGCAGCCATGATAATCATCTATATTCATTAATATAAACGGCGCGTATGACAGTTACATACAAATGCTTGATAATACTTATTTAGCATTTTATAAAGATTTTCTAGCCAAAATTATAATAATGTTGTGCCATGAACAACATATGATTGTATGAAAATCAGTCAATCGCACACTGTTTTTTTAACTCGTAAAATCTGTTGGCTTGCCCTAATTTTGACCCCTACGCCACTGGTCAGTCGTCGACCTACCTTTCGTGAAACCAAACTGGTGACTATGTAAAATCCCATTTTAATTAAAATGTGACAACATCTGGTGTAGCATGATTTTTTTCATATATTTTACTCAATAATGGTAGATCGCTTCAGTAGGGACAGTTTGTCAAGAAAAATGCGACCGGGGGCTGGCGTCCTCAATTATTAAGATAGAGACATGAAAATGATATCGAAAGATGCGTTACTGGAAGGGCCATAATACTGGAAAAAAAAAAAAGTAAAATGTTTATATAATTTTTTTAGTTTTATAAAACCAAATACGTAGTACGTACCAATTAGTAGCATGACAACCATAGAAACGAGTTTTGTCGAAAGAAGAAAAGATAAATGATAGATTGTGATTGTTTATCTGTCATTTTGTATATTCTTCCGTCGACAAAACCCGTTTCCATTGTGGTCATGCTAAGCGTGCAGATGGAACAAATGAAACAGTTCTCTGGTTGCCAAGAACGGTAATATTCGATAAAACCTCTTAAAAGAGCATTACCTTTCCTCTCAACTGTGAGTATTTATATACCTGTAGTATGTATGTTTATATATTTAAGCTTTATGTATTTATTTAAGTATATGTTAATTTATTACGATAAATGTGTAGGTACATTTTGATATTTTAGTTTAAGACTTCGCATATTTATATTTTACTCTTCTTGTTCTCACACACTATTGTCTACATTTCTTTCTCATTTCTCCTTTCGCAGGTCTGCTGTAAGAAATTTCTTAAGAAATAAGCAGTACCTTTGTACTCATAATTATGTTTATGTCGTATCAATTTTACTGTGTGTACATAAATAATAAAATAAATAAATATGAGTAGTTAACCACTTTTAAAACAGTATACTACTTCCACAGCTGCAGATTATGCAGCGCTGAAAGTTGTAAAACACGTATGTGTGTGTGTGCAGGTGTTGTCGTACGTGGAGGAGGTGCTGGCCGAGCGCGCCGACGTCAACAACGCGGCCGGGCGCGCGCTGCTGGAGCTGGTGAGCTCGGTGCCGAGCCTGTCCGCCGACACCTTCTCCGCCGCCTTCGCCTCCAGCGTCAAGGACCTGCTCATGGTGAGCCTAGCCTTCCCGCCCAGGCGGCAGGGACACACTAGATGCGAAAGGCAGAAAACCGGTTGTTGTCGTGAAACTAGGGAGAGGCCTAAGACCAGCAGTGCCAGAAAACTCCACTTACTAAAATACCTGTTAGTTTATATTAATGCAGGACTATTGCTCTTTAACTAAAGGATGATCAGCAAGGTCTATTGCCCTCTCGATCTGCCCTCAATCTTTATCAGACTATCGCCTTCAACTTCCAAGTCAGATCTTACGATAAATTTGTTAGCTCTGACTAAAACTGGTAGTATTCAGTGTACATGTCACAGTCAGAACTGGTCAAAACCAATTACATTTATGTAGAAACCTATTAGTTTGGTAGGTTTTTTTTGTGACCCTTTTAAAAACATTGTTTTTGTAGTGATTCTAGATATCCGCGACGTAAAAACGTATTTTTATTACACGACTGCCCAAAAAGAAGTGTAATGTTTTCAGAGTTCATGTATGTACATATGTGAATTTCTTTGTTCCACCATAACTTTGAAATGTCTGAACAGATTTGAATGTATGGGGGGGGGGAACATTAGAATCCTTTTTTTTTATATCAATTGAGTAAAGATTAAAAAGAATTGAGTAAAAAGTATCCAATTGAGCGCATTACAAAACTATATAATTTGCTATTACATAGGTGTAGGATGTACATGTAAAACAAACATTTCATCCCCACGCCATCCAGGCGTCTCCTCGCCGTGAGAGCATAAAACCACCTTTAGTGCTTAAAAATAAAACGTCACTAAAATGTATATAAAATTAAAATAAATAATTTAAAAACTCAACTGCCCTGCCAAAAAACGATCTAAAAAGTAAAAAAAAAACAAGTTGTATTAGTTAATAATAAACAGATAAATAAAATTGTCACTGCAGTCGGGGACCTCTTACATTAAAATGTGTTCCACCCAACGACACAACGGTCCCGTTGCTTGTTTTTTTAACTTTTTGAGCATTCGTGTTTTTTTAATTATTTGCTTTTTTAACAGGGAAAACGCGTTTCATCTTAACCTATTGATCGCCCCAGTCGGATTAATACGACAAATGTTTTCGTGCCCGTGCCTCTTCAGTCATATTTAAACGACTGAATCAAAATCAATTTAAAAAATCAAAATCAAAAGTCATTTATTCAAACTAGGCTGAGAATCAGCACTTTTCGAACGTCAAAATTACATAAGACAGTCCCTCAAAACGCCCACCCTTCACCACTTCCTAGTGCGTTAGCTGGGAAGAAGAAGTGGCGCAACAAACTGTCCAGCAGCACAGCTGTCTGTTCAGTTAGAAGAACAAAAAAAAAAGATTCTATACAATAGTATTCAAATCATTCTGAGACAGTGAGGACCTGTTATTTATGTACACACAAATGATTATGTAAATAGGGTTAGTTTTTTATTTCAATGAGCGACTCTATTCGTCGCTGACATTTATTTGTCGATTTTCGAGTTGGGCGCTGGGGGCACCGCAACTGATATAAAACCAAGCGGTCAATAGGTTTTGGCTTTTGACTATAACATATACATGCACTACAGTACGTTTGTCGTGTCGCAGGTGGTGACGCTGGCGCAGCTCATCAAGACGCAGCTGCAGCTCAACGAGAAGCTCACGCTGCTGACGTCACAGTGAGACTGCCGCAACCCTACATACTACTAGCTCTCACGAGCGCGTTGTTGTATACAATACTTGATATCCATAAATAAATAACTTACCATCAACAACTGGACTTGTTTTCTGCGTAAGGACCTTCAGCTAGCTTCAGCCGTTAGTTTAGTTGTTATATATAGAGAGCCAACGACCGTAAGGGCTTACGCTAAAAGTCGCGCCGGTGCACGCCCGAGTGTATGATTTGAAATAGTGCATTATGATACTAGTGTGTAATGATCAATGCAAACGCGTTTCATACGTTCTTCAACACACTTGCGAGAAAAAAAAACAGACTTGTTGTAAGTACAATATCGTAATTATACAGTTGATATACTATGTGAAATGTTGTATTATTATTTACTAAAAATATTCACAAATTAATCAAATTGAGGCAAGTGGATGTCAATATTGTCTATCTCAGCATACATAAAATACATAGCTATCCTATTCTGATAGTAAAACATTACGTGGGGGGAATCCCCAGAGCTTGTAGTTCATGTTGAAGATTAAACGAGACTCATTAGTTCTGTTCGGTGTTGACTTATGTGTTGTGTTTATGTGACTGACTTCAGTTGCCGCTAATTACTCGTGAGTGAAGGGTATGTGCGCATTGTTTTTGTCCAATAATAACACTTAAATATACGAAAATACTTTTTCAATTAAAAGCTTTAATGATAAAATACTTAACACTTTCTTGTTTTTAATTTCCCATAAATAAAGCTGCTTGCGATAAGTAATACATACCTCATATTATATGGTTTGCACAATTTGATACACTAGAGAAAGGTGCCATCGCCGGCGCCGTGGCGATGTCATATCGCCGTTCCAAATAATAATATTGATTCCAAAACACCCAATAGTTCCTAATGACTTAGACCTATGAAATTACGGCTGCGTTGTAATTAAAAACAACGGTAAGTGGTAAAAGTGCTGTCATACTCATCATACATAATAATATATGTGACCTTGTAAGGCCATGAGAACCATAACATCGGTAAGTATGGAGTTATGTTCAAAATCTACAATCAAACTTTATTAACATTATGTTTGTAAGAAACTCGTCAATAAAGTCCCTACACTTTGATAACTCTCTACGTTACATATTTATATAAAAGTAAGTAAATAGTTATTTAAACCATTTGTACGCACCCATCAAAATTTAATTATTAAATTAAAAATTAAAATTCATTTATTTTCAGATAAATAACACCCATAGCCAAACATAAATTAATAAAATAAATTAAAATACAATAAAATCAAACATCAAATAAAATAAAATAAAATTACGTTAAATCGAGAGCAAAATATAAATCAAATAAAATAAAATTAAATCCAAATAAAATTAAATTTAAATTAAATTAAAAATAAATAAATAATCAAAAACAATAAAATTAATACCCTCACTCCGACATTGGTACAGCAACATGTCTGCTGGAACAATGCCGAACGAAGGGGCAGTCCAGCCTTCCCGCAATCATCGCCAGTACGATGTTGGGGCTAACCCGTACCCTGCGCACAAAGGACGCGGCGCGCTTGCGCATAGTCGCATGAAAGCAATCGGTGCGCGCCTCTGCGAACATACCCGAGGCGCTGCAGTATCGGGGTAGCCCCATCACCGCCCTGAACGCGTTATTGTACTGGACGCGGATGGCGCTGTAACTTCTATTAGAGTAGTGAGCCCACAGACTGCATGAGTACAGCGATGTACAGTACGCTCTAAAGAGCGTAGCCTTAACCTCATAAGAGCACCGCGCAAATCTGCGGGCGATCATGTTAGCTCTAACAGATAACGCCCTCCGCTCCCGTTCCATGTCTGCGTGATCTCTAAGGTCGACAGTCAAAACATGCCCCAAGTATGTAAACTGGCTAACCCTTTTCATAGAAACCCCATTGAGTCTGACCGGAGGTATGGTTCCCGGACATTTTGCACTGGCGGTCTCAAAGATCATACACTGGCTCTTCTTTACATTATACAACAAACCGTGACCACAAGCATATTCCTCGCATATATTTACCAGCTTTCTCAAGCCGCAGACCGAAGCGCTCATCAGCACCATGTCGTCAGCATAACTTAAATTAGTGACACATGTACCGTCAATGTGACAGCCGACATGCTGACTGCTGAGCGCCACGATCAGCCCGTTAACATACAAATTAAACAGGGTAGGAGATGTTAAGCCACCCTGCCTGACTCCGCACTCGAGCTGATACGCATCCGACATTGCCCCCGCCCATCTAACACTATTAGACTGGTGCGCATACCAGTACTGTAACATGCTGATGAGTTCCGGTGGCAAATCTATGCTCCTCAGCTTGTTCCACAACAGATCATACGCTACAAGGTCGAAAGCCTTTGACAGATCAAGGAAGCACGCATACACGGGTGTTTTACGGTCTGTGTAGTATTTGACGGTATGCTTAAGACACAGTATAGCACTTTCAGTGGACAGCCGGGGACGAAACCCGAACTGATTATCGTGCAGTGTTACCGATCGATTTAACTGTGCGTTAAGCAAACCGTCAAACACTTTAGCAGTTACAGTGGCAAGAGAAATAGGCCTGTAGTTACTCTTATCAGTAAGGTCACCAGTTTTATTCTTCACTACAGGCACTACCACCGTTTTCATAAAGTCCGCTGGCAAGTAGGAATGACTCACGCACAGCGAGTAAAACATAGCCAATACCCTAGTAATGTGTGGTCCCGCGTGTTGTAGGTGCTCAATGCTGAGCCCATCATGACCAGGGGACTTACCTCTCGAGATAAGCCTTATAGCTTTAGCTACGTCCCTAGCCAGGAAGGCAGCCCCCGCATCCCGACTGTTTACGCCAGCATTGAGCACCCCCGTCGCTGTACCCAACGGAGACTTCACCAAAAATTGGTTCTTAAAAAGATTCGCAATCTCCTTCGGGTCATTAATACGATCGATGCTCACAGGAATGCCGGGGCATAAATTTTCTTTTTTGGTGCCCTTCCAGAAACCGCGGAAATCCCCCTTGTAATACTAGAGCCCCCTTTCACAGCTAGAGCGTCCATTCTTATTTGGTCCTGATGATTTTGTCACCATTTTAATCGAGACTTGAACACTCTTCTGCTATCGCACATTTCTTTATATAAAATTCCTGACTTAGGCCTACCACACAATACCCAATCGAGGAACTTAGATTTGGCCACCCTGTGAGCCTCGCTGACATGTTTGTTCCACCCGGCTATGCGCGGGCCACCCCCGCCCTTCCCCGTGCTTCCCCGACTCGCCACTGCCGCATCACGGAGGGCAGTCACAATGTCGGAGTAAAGCGTATCTAGAACAAGCCTGTGGCCACGGTCACTACAAAAACAATCAGCACAGCTAACACACTCGGGAGGGAAATCAATTATTTTAAGTCGCCTATGACACTCTTTGGCAAACATAGAAACTTGTTCCTCACTTTTTATACCCCACACTACATCTTTATTTACATTAGTAACTTGAGATGTGACCTTAGGGGACAGTAATTTTAAATTACACAAAAACACAAGTGGAAAATGATCAGACCAAAGAGTGTCATAGTTAACATCTACGTTAATAACAGCCTGCTTTGCCGAGTGAGTTGTTAAACAGTGGTCCAGCCAGCTGCTAGTCCCGTGCACATCACTTATAAAAGTAAAAGTACCCGAGTCCAACCCTAACATATCTATGTCTATACATGACCATTGTTGGTCACTACAAATAAGCATAAGTTCATTGAAAAACAACTCACCCGGATCCGCATTAAAGTCGCCTAAAATAAAAACAGATTCAATTCCATATTCGTCAATAATGGCACTTATCTCACTCAAACAATCGGTAAAATCTTGTAAATTATCGACAGAGTTAGTTGGTAAGTAAACACTCATTACGATCACTTGTCTATCACTCGTTGTAATTTTAATGGCACAAATACGGGCGTTATCGCACTGTAACACTGACACCTGTTTAAACGCACTATATCTCCATAGCAACGCGACGCCGCCATAGGGACGCCCGCGCAGTATCCCCGCGGATGTATCAACCGCAGACGTCGCAGTGTATCCGAAACCGCTGTCGATCGTGCTGATAAAGGGTATGTCGTGCGGCATCAACCAAGTTTCCTGGAGACAAACTACGTCACACGTATGGCACAGGTCTCTGACGTCACCGATGGAGCGTTTTACATTCTTGCAGTTGAAAGTAGCAAATCGATAAGGGCCACTATCCATTATTTGGTTTATTTGGACCGTCAGCGTCGGTAAGATGTGCACCGTTTGTTGTCCTGTGTTTGAAGTTTACAAACCGCCGAAATAAGACACCTGCGGGCCATAAAGTTTCGTCCATGTACCTTGATAGATTGGCCTCTGATATGAAAAACTTGTATGCTTTGTGTCCCCTTTCAAATTTCATATTTATTTTCTCTAAACACACATTTTCCCGTGTCTTGTTGTAAATATGTTTTATTATGTCACTTTCTATAGTCGACATATGTACATTTGTAATAAACATTGGAATTTTTCTATCTGCTCCACGAAATGTGCACTCCAAATCTCTGGCTACACCTGACTTGCCTACGAAACGATATTTCGCTGCTTTTTTACGATGCACTACTCTCTGCCATCCTTCGTTATTATTATAGTTTGCTTTGGTCGTAGTTTCGCATACATACACCGGATGCTGTAATCCATGCTGTCCCGTCGTAAATCTATGTCCGTCCTTAACAGTGACATCGACAGTCAGCTGATCCGCTATCTGCAAAGGCATACTAGGTGCGACTGACGTCACCGCATCTCTCGGCACAGAACCGGTCCGCGGGCTCGCCTTTTGACTCACTGACAGGCATTCCCCCTCCGCGCCGTAGTCAGCGCCCGCGCTCGCCTTATGACGCGGCAGCGACCGACGATCGCCTCTCGCGCTCGCCAACCCGCATTTTACCAACCGTTGCCGTTCACTTGATTCATGATCGGTTTGTTTCTCCTTAACTACCCTCATTTCTCTATATTGCGACAAAGGTGACTGAATATTCGAAGATTCAATATACTTGTTGTTCACATCTAACTCGTCACTCAGATTTTGACAATCATGTGAAAGTCCTATAGGACCACTGTCCAGCCAGGCACCTCGTTTCAAGTTTACTTTGAACGCCGACGCCGGCGGCAGGTAGTCGTTTTTTACGCGAAGAACGTCCGTTTTTAATTTGTTAACACTTTCTAGTGTAGCATATGTCGACTTTATACCTTCAATTTCGGCTTTCAATACTTGCATGTCCTTTAACAGTTTGGAACAATCCAAGTGATCTATCAGGATTGGCGGTAATCTATCCAGTTGTCTTGCCACAAAAATTGGAATAATGTCGGGCTCTGTCGATTTAAATAGATTTATGATATCTGTTACATCGCGCTCCTCCTTCCCTTTGTTTTTTCGCAATATTTTCCTTATGTCCGTTGGGATGGATTCAAACAGGAGTGACTTCGAGTTCTTGATTTCGTCACTTGTGAATGTAGCCTTGCAGATACGCACTAGTGATTCTTCGTCTATGATTGACACTTTATTTTGAATGTACGACAACATCTCATCAATGATGATATTACACACATTGCACTTTGCAACGTTCGTCATTTTATTACAACACACGAATCCACGCTCCGTATATAAAAATAGGCCCGACGCTGTAGGGTGCGCGCGCGCGACTGCTGACCGACTGATTATAATACTACAAATTTAAGAAGGTTGGCACAATGTACTGCGCGGCCGCTTTTATAGTCATTCGAATTTGTTCGGTTAATCGTGAAATTTCTTTTCCTATGGTTTTCTTCTTACGTCTGTGTAGTTACAAGGATTTTTCAGCTGTAACTTTAAGGATAAGCAATTGAATAAAGGTACTAATTATTTGTCGAATCATAATTACCGTCACTTAATAATAACTCATGTATTGGAGTGTTACATTTTAGCAAAGCCAGATTTTAATTAAAATGGAATAGCTCTCTGAGGAGCTGGACTAGAAACATCTAATTTCGCATGATGCTTTGAGTTCATAAAAGGTACAAACCACCATAATTGGTAAGTTTCTAGGGTTTCTCATTGAAGCGCAAGGATCGATTTTAGAGTTTTTGAAAATCAATTTCTTATTTTCCAACGGTGTCGAATAAAGAAAAAATAAAATTGTACAGCATAAGCACAAATTAAGACTCAATTTAGTAAAAAAAAAAAAACGTGTGCAATTCACACGTGGTAGAAGTGAAACCTTAAAAAATGTAGCACCAAGCAAACTCCCACTATGCCTTGGTAAACACGAGTGGAGGGGGTACGAAGCAGAGCACAAAGAGAACCACGAATATAAGAAACACTATAATGCGTATCTCATTTTCTCCCACGTTAAATCTTATGAATTTATGTATCTGTCTCTTTTTGGTTTCATCGACTTTCAAATCACAACGATGCTAAAGAAGTTTTCACTTCAAAAATCGTAGTTGTATGTCATGCCGTTTGAGAGGGTTACGGGAACCGATCACTTTTCCGAATTGTTTTTGTTCGAATTTCATTTTACCGAAAACTTTGACCGAAGTCTTTTTTGGTATATGCATTATTTGACATATTTTTAGATCATCGAAGTATCATGTGTCATAGGTATTATTTTACCAAACTATATTTCGCCGATTTACAAAATAACTTTTTGCTATTGGCCGAAGCCTCTTTTGAACTTTTTTCATTTGCCCAATGATTTATTTACCATATTTTCACCACACCGAAACAATAGTTTTCAATATTAAATTAAAATAGTGTCATAAAAAGCCAATATGTTGTGCTACAAAATTTTGCGACAGAAACGAATCGCTGCAAAACCGACTCCACGTAGACTTGTATGCCCTACAAACTCGCAACCCTGGCAGGCATTGGCCCTTACGGACCCCGTCAGTTGGTGCTGACATCTCTTTGTGGCGCGCGTGGAACACAACGCGCCGTCGACCCGGGCCTGGTCCTAATCGGACGGCGAGCTACCCATTGCCCACTGTCCGCAAGCCCGCGCCTACGGTGGCCGGAAGTCGGCTCGCGACTCCCGACGCCCGGGGCGTCTCCTGCGGCGACTAGGGGCGCGAGGGCGCGCATCTTGCATTTCCCTCGCGCGCTCCGCCTCCTCCTTCGCGAGCATTACTGCTTCGCAGAAGGAAGTGACGGCTTCCCATGCACTCTCGCTCCGGACCATGGCCTGAACCAGGGCCGGACGCGAGAGATCGCCGCTGCCGATCGCCTCCGTGAGGACACGGCGGTGCCCCGCCCAAGCCGGGCAGACCTCCACCGTATGCTCCACCGTGTCCTCCGGGCGATCCACACAATGGTAACATCCGGGCGTTTCCTCCCGTTTTATCCTGAACAGGAACCTCCCGAAACAACCGTGTCCGGTGTGGACCTGCGTCAGGCGGAAGGTGAGGACGCCGTGGCGCCTCTCTAGCCACTCCTCAAAGAGGGGACTTATCGCCGCAATTGTGGCGTGCCCAGCGCTGGGTTGCGACAATCGCACTCTCCATGCCGCCATGAGATCCCGCCGGAGCTCTGTCCGCTGTGCCGTGATTAGGGTGTGCCGAGTTTGGGCTCGTTTTGTTAGTTATACCTAGTTCTACTTGTCGAGGAGTTCTAGTAGCAGTCACCGAAGTACACCTTCAGGTCACTCCATCTAGTCCGGAGGTAAGATCTCATCATAACTAACAAAATGAGCCTAAACTCGGCACACCTAGTTCTACTCGTCGAGGAGTTCCAGTAGCAGTCACCGAAGTACACCTTCAGGTCACTCCATCAAGTCCGGAGGTAAGATCTCATCATAACTAACAAAACGAGCCCAAACTCGGCACACCTAGTTCTACTCGTCGAGGAGTTCCAGTAGCAGTCACCGAAGTACACAGGTCACTCCATCAAGTCCCAGTCGAATACGCATTTATAAACCGTACTTACTTTTACCGAAATAAAATAATTATTATTATAAAAATCTGTGAATACAAAATTGAAATAATAATAATAATAATAAGGGCCTCTGCGAGTTGGCTTTGGCCCCTCGTACGCCTTAAAAAGGTCCGGGACCCCAGGGTCCCGAGAAATGTCAAGAGACGTAATAATAATAATACGTAAGTAGCTTGGACCCTATTCCCGATACCGGTGGGCTACTATTATTTACATTTTTAAATGTTTTTATATTTTGTTATTCTAATATTTAAAAATATAATTTATATGTATATATAGTTAAATAAAGGAAATAATTCGTAATAATATGTACAAGTAATAAGAAAGGGGTGGGGGGGGAACAATCATAGGGCATCAAAAAATTCGTCCGCATCGCTGTCAACAGGAAAAGTGCCCAAAAGGCTGGCAGCATTGCCACGTTGTATGGCAATGCTGATTCTCTGGCCGAAGAATAGGCCAGCCTTCTGGTCACATGAAGAGTCGACCAACCGCTTTGCGATGTCTTGAAAGACTAAGTGGGCACTCGGACCCCATGGCCCTAGTGTTTCAACCCCAAACGGCTCAAACATATAAGTCCCAATAAGATTGGAGTATTTGCGCCGTTTGAGGTTTTCCACACCTACAGCAGCAGCCCCAGCACAGCCCACCGTGCTAGGAAGATGGGATGGCGCAAGGGTGTCGACACACGTTGCATCCCACACCAATGGCCTACCTACCTTCCAAGGCATTATGGTCATTCCGTCTGGTCTCTTCCCATCGTCGCGTGCCAAGCCGTTGGGTTCTAGACCAGCTGGCACCCCGGCGGTGACAAGAGCACGACGGATGATGTCATTAATGCTGGCGTGCCGTTCTCTCCGGCCTGCGCTTTTACTGCAGGATAGACCATGGTGTCCGAGACAGTCGACTGCTTCACCGCATTGACAGCGATGCGGGGCCACACAAGGAGCGCCCAGACGCAGACAGGTAGCGAGCCGGAAAGTGGTGTCACCCAGCATAGTGCCTATGTTGGGTGACGGTAGCGCCTGAAGCCAAAGGCCCGACTCCCACTCACCCACAGCCAGCAGGCGGGCACGCTCAGCAGTATTGGTGGACGTATTAATAAGATTGTTCCGTACCAACCTGCAGAGCGGCTCATCCCATTGCCTCTGGGAGGACAGGTTCACGGGCTGATCTGTATTCGGGCAAGCCGTTTTCCAGGCGTTCTCCGCATCGGTCAAGCACGGCACTTCAGAGTCGACCAGGCAGGGGGCTAAAATTTTCCCGGTCAACTTTTCAGTGCTGTGGACAGAGGACAGGAACGCGGGTAAGCTAATACTTGTAATTTTGCGGACACCGAGGCCACCGAAACGGATGGGTAGTGTGGCTTGCAGCCACGCCCGGTCGTCCAAGGCCACATTTAAAATGGATCGAATATTTTGTATTTGTACAGCGATCTTTTTTCACACGAGCCGCTGCAAAAAGGCAACACAGGGTCCACCACCGACAGCGGCCAAGCGCGGACTGAGGTTTCTTTCGAAATATTTGTGAAATAAATCAAAACAATCAAAACATAAAATAACCCTTAATACAATCGATTACGATTCATCCGTAATAGCAAAATATGTGAAAAAGTTAGTTTCGTTTTTTTTTTTTTTGCCGCTATTTGTGACATTTTGAAACATTTTTTTCCTAAGGTTTGAAATTGAACATGTCTGCCTACTAATAGTATTTTTAGAAATCTTAAAATATATTGATAATAGAACAAAAAATGTACCTAAACTCAACCCGATAACGTTAATTTTGTGGAAAATGGCAACGGAAGATCGTTTTTACAATATAAAAAACTATAATTTTGAACAAAAAAGTTCCTATCATTTGAAGATGAAGAACCAACCTATATGTGGTAGTTATATTTGATTCGGTTTAGTTTTGTCACAAAATCTACCGAAAAACAGCATAATTTTGTCCGATTTGCAAACGCGCCCTTAATTAGTCGAAATTTGTCGCTAAATATCAGAATTTGTCGGTCACTGGTTCAAAAGATATATGGGTTTATTTTTTCTTGGCAATTTTTCGTGAACTCTTCGACTATAGCTCTTGGACTATACCTTACTAATTGAACTCATTATATCTCCTAAACTAAGACCCGATCAAATCTGTCACTTGGCGACAAATTGCGGCTAATTGGCGACAAAATATGGGAGGAAACACATCTTCGCTAGGTGTCCTAGTTTTTGAGATTTAAATGTGGCCCTGCTGGGGTTCTCTCTCCAGATCCTATAAACCCTTATATCTTTTGAACCAGTGACCGACAAATTTCGACTAATTAGCGACAAATTTTATGTGTAATCAAAATTAAAATCCCCAATGGGTGGCCCTGCCAGAGTCAATGACACTACTCCAGCGGCATCTTGAATAACTCTGAAACCTCAAGACACACAAATTTATTTTTTTGGGCACAATAAGGCACAAAAGTGACCTAAGTAGCTAGTTTGTACTCTGCTACGACCACCGGTTAAAAAAGATGCTGCTGGGGTAACGTTACTCTAGCGGAATCTGTTTTTCGTGAATATCGTTGGATCGGCTGGACGCACAAATTCAAAATTTCGAGCACATTTACACGAGATGGGGTAGGTACTAATTATCTGTCAAGCCGAAATCCTGAAAAGCGACAACATTCCGCCGACGTAACGTAGACCTGCCAGGAGATGCAGGCCCTGTTTAGCTTGTTGTCTACATGACTACTCGTTTTAACTTCTGTCTAGAATGACCCCGAGGTACTTGAATTCGTTGGCCAACTGAAGTTCTGTATCGAACAGTTTGGGTAGGCGGAACGGGCCAAATGCTCGTTTTTGGGTAAACATGACTAGTTCAGTTTTAGTGGGGTTCACTGATAGTCCAAATTCCCGTGTCATTGACTCTGGCAGGGCCACCATCGGGGATTTTAATTTTGTTTGTTGTATTACACAAAAAAATTGTCGAAATTTGTCACCAAATATCAGAATTTGTCGGTCACTGGTTCAAAAGATATAAGGGTTTATAGGTGGCCGATCTGGAGAGTCTCCCCAGCAGGGCCACATTTATATCTCAAAAACTAAGGCACCTAGCGAAGATTTGTTTTCTCCCATATTTTGTCGTTAATTAGTCGAAATTTGTCGCCAAATATCAGAATTTGTCGGGTCTTAGTTTAGGAGATATAATGAGTTCAATTAGTAAGGTATAGTCCAAGAGCTATAGTCGAAGAGTTCACGAAAAATTGCCAAGAAAAAATAAACCCTTATATCTTTTGAACCAGTGACCGACAAATTCTGATATTTGGTGACAAATTTCGACAATTTTTTTGTGTAATCAAAATTAAAATCCCCTTTGGTGGCCCTGCCAGTCAATGACACCAAATTCCCTGCACCAACTTTCTACGATACGTAGTGCTTGCTGAGTGAGGTTACAGATCGTACCCGTCACCTTCCCCGAGACAAGGATAGCGAGGTCATCTGCATACCCTATTGTGTAATAGCGGTTGGCGTTGAGTTTGGTGATGAGGTCATTAATCACCAGATTCCATAAAAGGGGGGCCAGCGCCCCTCCCCAGGCCCCCCCGGGCTGTCCCGGCCGATTGCTGCTTATCCTCAAGGCGAACCACTCGCTTGCTTAACATGTTTGTAATCCAGTCTGTTAGTACCTGTTCTACTCTATGTCTGGAGAGGGCGCTGCTGATGCTAAATAAGTTGGTTTTGTCGAAGGCTCTGTCGATGTCTCTGAAAGTGCCAAGGCTGGTGCCTTTTTGATGAATCCACATTTTTACTTGTATCTTAAAGATGGTGCGGAAGCAAACTTTTCTCAGCCGTAAATTTTGCATAATAGTAGTTTATGAAACTGTTGCATAATGAGGGGTATTAAAAAACGTGTGTGTGTTTATTTAAAACCTCGCCTACGGCCCGGTTTTTAAAAGTATCACACGAGTGTTTTAATACCTAGTTATGTGCAGTTTCACACAATACTTTATATACATCTGGATTGAACGTACTAAATAATAAAAAGATAAATAGTAAAAACATAAAGCGTAAGCTGAAAGAACATTACATCAACTCGATTATAACTTAGCTGTTAATAGTGCGTTGATCAAAATATCAGGCCATGGCATGCTAAGATAGGCCCCAGAGGTCTAATTGTGTGCTTTGTTTCAAGTGTAAGGAACTAGTCATTTATAAAATAAATAAATAAAAAAAAGATCTAAGTCCAGAAATAGTTTATTGCTTCTAATGCAAGAATTAAAAAAAATCCCACGAATGTCAGTACAACAAAACGTATATTTGACGTAGGTATTGAAATACTTTACGAAATATCTGCTAAAAACTGATTTTCGGGACCTTTTTCGCACATGGTATCGTAGTGGACACAGTACTTCTTATGCTTCAATTAAGATAATCCCGGTAATAATTGTTTACAAGGATTTTTTTCGCAGACAAAATCTTATTGTCCTGGGCAATTATTGCGGAAGGTTATATATAGTGCAATGCCAGTGCATGATCATCACCACGGGTGAGGATGTTTGTTTGATAAAAAAAAGGACCAGATTGATATCGACAAGTTTTTATGACATTTTCTTCAATGTGTGCTCGTGCGGCAGTCGCGCCTGTGCGTCGTGGCAGCTGGCCAGCCACGCGGCCGACACGTGGCGCGTGTCCGACACGTGGCGCGTGTGCGGACTGCGGCCAAGCACTATGTAGTCCACCTCGCTGCCCTCTGCCACCTCGGACATCTACGACAACGCACATACATTGTAATTGCTAGCTTATATATGGCTTATAATTTAAATTATGTTTTGTGTTGCGTAATATACTTCGATCAATAATGCACTAGATACACTATCCCATACAAAAGTTCTCTTAAAACTGTCGCCAATTGTGTTTACGTAATTCTAGTTTAAATAAATATACATTAATGTAAATTCAACCTTAAAAGCAAAGCTTAAAGTTGTATTCACAAAGCTATGTACAAAAAACAATAGTCAAACATACATCAAAACAAATTCAACCTTACACGCTTGTTTTAAAGTTCGAATTACAAAGTGCTAATGAAAGCAATAAAAATTTACGACAGAGGCTCGCCGCTTGGACAAGGAATGAGTGGAGTCGAAATGTGTTTATATTTCTTTCTATGAAATACAGAAAAAAATAATTTATACTAACAAATTCACTTTATGTTTGAGTGTCAAGGCTTATAATAAGCCTTGACACTCAAACATAAAGTTAATTACAATGGCAAAATTAAATCTTTCTGTCGTCGGAGAAACAAATATAATGTCTTGTCGCTTGAAAATAAAAAGTAATTTCTATATAAGTTCAAAAATACTTATTGTTACTGTTGTACTGTTTTTAGTAATCTACGCCTTTGCGTGTTTCCAATCTATTAAAATAAATCGAACAAATTGTCGAATTTTTATAAGGCTTATATATTTCTTTTCCTCTTTCTTTCGCGACAGTAGATACCCATTCTACACAGCGAAATGGGTCGCTAGGAAATCTACAAACAGAAATAAAATATAAAATAACAATACTACACCATGCACTCCCTGTTCCAGAACAATCGATGTTTGTTACAATAGTTGGTAATTGTCACAAACATTGGTCAAACAATCATAATATTTGCTAATTGATTTATATTTACTATTTAATTCTGTTTTTATTTTATGAAAAACAACTTACTGATAATAAACTTAGCGGAAAAAAAATATATTCCTTCCAAAATCTTGGTGTTACGGTGGTTATTTACAAATTTTTTGAACGCGTACTGCGGCATTTTGACGTCTTAACGTTGGCTATGATTGGACCATACTAATTTGAAATAATACCACCACCGAATCTGTGCTCTTATTTTTTCCGTTTCGTTCCGTTTTTGAAGTGCTTACCGGGAATCTAGTGCATTATTGATCGAAGGTTATATAAATTATTATGAATACTATTATATAGAATCTTTTTTTTTGTTCTTCTAACTGAACAGACAGCTGTGCTGCTGGGGAGTTTGTTGCGCCACTTCTTCTTCCCAGCTAACGCGCTAGGAAGTGGTGAAGGGTGGGCGTTTTGGGGGACTGTCTTATGTAATTTTGACGTTCGAAAAGTGCTGATTCTCAGCCTAGTTTGAATAAATGACTTTTGAATTGGTTACTATTTTACGTAAGTAAGAGCTCTTGGCGAGAGACTTATCTGGGAAGTACACCACGCTACCGATTTAACTGTATTCCGGTTTGAAGAGTGTTGGAGAATGAGTGTTGGAGCTGCAAAAAATTGTTCTGTCAAAAGTTGTTCTGTGAGTCAGGTCATGTTTAAAGTGCTCCCAGTAAATAATATTTGGCAAAAAGTGCGAACATTGTGTGTGATTGGACAATTTGAGTGTGTAGTGAACTCTAGCAATATTAGTTGCGACGTTTGTGCCGCAACTCTTAGGATAAAATGTTATACAATAAGAAATTGAAGCTGCAACTTACTGTTATAACTTTTTCGAAAGTGACTTCCTCAACGATTTTAAACTAATAACAAAACAATAGCAATTACTTGGTTGAAAGGCGCATATTATATTAATTATGAAGTGCAAGAAGTGCGAGAAAGTTATTAAAATCAATGAGTTGAAGTGTTGCACCCAGTGCTCTGACAACTATCACTGCCAATACAAACAATGTCTCGGCATAATAGCTCCTACACACTTAAGAGGGCGCATAAAGCCAGCAAAAAATCAAATTTCACCCGCGCAACCCTTACCTACCCTTCTCATCAAACACGACGAAAACAAAACACAATCCATTCCCGCCAGCAGAAACTTTTCACCCGGCGTTTATCTAGCTAGGTATAGAATTCGAATTTGAATTTTCTGTAGTAAGTATACGCAAAATAATCAGATGAAACGGCTCTATATAATTTACCTAAGTATGATCGTCGTATACAAGTAGGTATATTATTCCATTTATATTACATTATTTTATGTCCGTGAATCTGTTACCGATTCTGGTGGGCTACTATTTTATTTGCCTCTGAACATAATTGTTATCTTATACGAGTATTTATCCGATGTTTATTAGTAAGTTATAGGCATTGATTAGAAAAAATGCGAATGGAAATGCGAGCGGATCATCATCAAAGTATATACATACTACATTATCAGTCATGATGAAAATAAACTCAATAAACTTGCTTTTTTGACGATATGGAAGCAAATACTATTTAACTAATCGTATCACTTACCTTCCCTTTTTTACTTTGAGGAAAACAAGCCTTTTTAGAATGATAACATTGTGGCAGCGCGCACGCCTAGCGCGCGCGCCGCACGACATCACACTGGCGGTCAGCTGTGGGCGACCCATATTTATAACTTCGGCCGTTTAAGTAAACCAATATATTTTTGAGTATATTTGTACTTCATTGCTATTGGTGGATTTATTCTTTTGGGTGTGAACCTACATACTTCACAACCCATCTAATTTTGTACATAGGTAGGCTAAATGTTTAATAAAGGAATTATCATTACATCTCCATCTGGTGTTTCATTCCTCCATTGCCTTAAACACCAAAACATCATAAAGGTCATAATTATTAAGGACGAACATGATTGAACAATTAACACATCAATAAACTTAGAATATTTGTTGGACCGCAGTGATCAGCAACCGTATTCGTCGAAATGGTTTTTCAATTACAATATTTAAACGAAATATGATCATTACCCATTCCCTTTATTTTCAACGCAATTCTTCAATAGGTAAAAACTAAAAACATCTGTTTATTTTGCATATACTATACGCTAAGCTTGAATTCAGAATCTTAGATCAAATGCAAGTTTTGGAACTAGAAACTCTATGTTGACGTGACAAGGTTCAAATTCAAATGTAACCAAATTTTATTTAGGATCTTGTACAATTTGTACCTCACGTCGTCTTCGTGGAAAACTGTGATACCCAAGTAAAAAAATATAATGCAAAGTCACTTAGCAACAGTGTTACCCAAGTAAAAAATAATATTGGTATAGTGGATTAAGCACTGTCTCAGAGTAATAAGAGCACCTGTACTGTGCAAAGACACATAGCATGTGTCACGAAAATCTTTGTGAACAAAAAAAGTAAATAAAACAAACAAAAACCCGACTTTTTTGTTTGTGTTTTTGAATTATAATCCGATAGTCGTGACGGCCAATGGCATATTGCTAAGAGCCTCGACCAACACCTGAGGAGGCTCTCGTTAGGCTGTTAGATCAAGGGCTTGATCCAGAAAGGGCTTCAAGTGCTTCTGGACACAACACGTATCGTTAGGAGGTTCCTCTCTCAGGAGCATAGATAATACGACACGAGCCCTGACTACCGGTTGCTTGGACCCTGCTCCCGTAAAGGATATAATAATATACCAATAACCATGCTTTTCGGGTTTCAACCTGATTTAGGGGATGGTCAAAAGTCGCTCGAAATGGTTCGTCTAAGCGTTACCTTATAAGACGTTTGTCAACAAAAGTGGGGTAAACGAATTTCGATTTTGAGTTAATCGCAATAAGATTTAAAATTTCCAGCGCAAACTTTCAAATAAACGTGGAATTGCCTAGTTGGCTATGTTGTAAATTTTCTCCGCAAGAAAATTGACCAAAATACAGGACAATGGCGCTAGTTGTACTTTAACAGTCATAAATCTGTCAAATAAAATGTATGTCATCTTGAGTTTTCAAATATCAACATTGAATTTTATATTTTTATTTAGCCTCGGTATTTATTTAGTATATCAATTCTTAAAGCTTTTAATAATCGTTTTGGAAGTGGTTTTAGTGTTTTTTTCCTTGTTTTCTATTTCACAGTTTCTTTTCTAGAATGTGATAAATTACGAAAATATTATTTACGCAAATAAATTATATCACAGCGCGGCCAAAAATGTGAGCGCAGTCTTCTCGTCTCAACAGAGCGACGGCGACTGATTTGTGAAACAAAAATATGCTTAAAGTTCCCGCAACGTGCGACGGAAGATGACTTCTTCCACGAACTAAGAACGTCGGTAAGTGCTAAAAGCTTGTAGTCGTAATAAAACCAAAACTAAAAGGAATAAAAAAAAAAGCCTACACAATTATTTTCGCCTTTTATTAATACAAATAATCATCTAATTTTTATCCAATTAATCATTACCATATTAAGTACAAATCGAAAATACGGGAAAATTAGAAGCAACTTCGTGATGTCTTTTTATCGAGAAAATTTTAATAGTTTGTGTTTCTGTTACACAAAAAGTTTTGAAATATCATGTAGTTACTCGTATTATTTTTATTTTATACCTAAGTCTTATCAACTTCCAGTAAAATCAAATTGAAGATAGGCAATTTTGCTTACTACCCCCTCTTAACGCCGCCCTGCCACACAGGTTCGCAAAGGAAATGAAGGCGCAAAGCCGAGGGTAAGTGCCGCGCGACAAAAGCCGGCGGCCATCAATCAATCAATCATTTATTTGAAACGAATGTAGGTTACATTAGAATACAGGTGGAGTAGATAGGAGTGAGCCATGTACATTCTGCCTGGAAATAGGCACGCAAAAAATTATAAAAATTATTAGGAAGCTATCTAGAAATAAAATTACAAATTAAAATATCATAGTTACAATTATTTAAACATTAATTAATATTGAAAAATTTCAAATTAAAATATTACTATAGAATAAAATTAAAAATAAATGTATATTAGGTCCGTATGTTCAAGATAATATTAATTAAATTCATTATTTATTCACATTGCTGATTAACAAGATTTGTCCATTAAAAAATCATTAATCGAATAATAACACTTTTCTATCAGAAAGGCCACTAATTTCTTTTGAAAGTTTTTAATTGCATCATTTTTCATTACATCTGGCAAGTTATTGTATATACTCGTAGTAGGACCTATACAAACAACACTTTTTCTCATGAGCGCTGTGTTACAGGACTCGATATGTAAGTAATACATTTTTGTATTGGTTTCTTCTGGCAGGTCGTTTTCTTGTTTCTGTCATCGAGGGAAACATGTTTCTATTGGTCTTTACAAAAATGCCCATTTCCAGAATATACAATGACGGTTCGCAACTGTCTGTGGTTTTCAAACCACACATCGCTCTAATGCAACGTTTTTGCGCCTTGAATATGTATTCCCTTTTTTTTGTGGGTGGGAAATCATCAAATGACTTCTCCCGCTCTGGGCAGAGCGAGAGGGCATGTCAGACTTTTACTGACTAAAACCCACCCGTGTTCCTTCCGTTGCCTGTGTGCCGGGGCCGCGATATCCCTTTCGGACAAACCCGCAACCCCAGCAGGCATTGGTCCTTACGGACCCCGTCAGTTGGTGCTGACATCTCTTTGAGGCGCGCGTGGAACACAACGCGCCATCGACCCGGGCCTGGTCCTTATCGGACGGCGAGCTACCCATTGCTCACCGTCCGCAAGCCCGCGCCTACGGTGGCCGGAAATCGGCTCGTAACTCCCGACGCCCGGGGCGTCTCCTGCGGCGACTAGGGGCGCGAGGGCGTGCAGCTTGCATCTCCCTCACGCGCTCCGCCTCGCTTCGCGAGCATAACTGCTTCGCAGAAGGAAGGAGGTGACGGCCTCCCATGCACTCTCGCTCCGGACCATGGCCTGCACCAGGGCCGGACGCTCAGATCGCCGCCGCCGATCGCCTCCGTGAGGACACGGCGGTGCTCCGCCCAAGCCGGGCAGACCTCCACCGTATGCTCCACCGTGTCCTCCGGGCGATCCACACAATGGTGACACCCGGGCGTTTCCTCCCGCTTTATCCTGAACAGGAACCTTCTCGAAACAACCGTGTCCGGTGAGGACCTGCGTCAGGCGGAAGGTGAGGACGCCGTGACGCCTCTCTATCCACTCCTCAAAGAGAGGACTTATCGCCGCAATTGTGGCGTGCCCAGAATATGTATTCCCTTGAGCTGCAATTGCAGAACTGATGCAACCCGATGATACGCTACACATTCGGGTTCTCTGGTTGTTTTGTCGTGATATTGCTGAATTGATAAAGTTAAATATGCCGAAAGCTATTAAAAGTGATGCTCGAAACATTATTCTAAAGGTTAAAACCTTTTTTGAAGAAGAAGCTCAGGCGGGGTCTCCGATTATTCCATTTAATCAAATATACAAACGAATTTCGGCAGCGACAGGTTAGTGTTGTCAACTTTCTTGTTATAAATTACCCGATACTTAACTGATTATTTAAGTCCACGAAATATTCGTTTCTATTCTTGCTGCAGGTTAGCGTAACGGTAACGTACATCTATTAGGTAACCTGCTAAGTGAGTGAGCCAACTAACCTGACAGATTTCCAATTTCTACTAACATTTATTTTATTATCTTATATTTCAGGTTTGAGTCAAGGACTAATTTCAAAAATAGTTAAGGAAGGGCACGCAGCAGAAGAAACTGGTACAAAAATTCGGACACCAGGCAAGGAGAGAAAACGTAAAAGTGCATTTGTGCATGTTGATGATTTTGACATGGGAGTTATACGGAGGAAAGTACATGAATTTTATTCTGCTAAAAAAGAGGTCCCTACTGTTAAAAAGCTTCTTAAAGACAGATATAAATTACACAGGACAGCGAGAGAGTCTGCGAAAGCTGCTTCACAAGGTGGGATTTCGTTTAAAAAAATCTCAATCCAATCGGAAGGTTCTTATGGAGCGTAATAAAATATGAGCTTGGAGAGCTAAGTACTTGCATGCAGTGGATAAAAATAATAAATCTCCCCAGCCCCGGCCCATAATTTATTTAGATGAGACCTATATTATATATATATTATATTATATATCATAAGTTTTAGCCTAGCCTATAACTGAGTGTACATTATGCAATAATAATAAATAAATAAATATTCACTCTTCGCATACATCGGGTAAATATTGGCAAGGAGAGGGTGAAGACGGAGTATTGGAGCCTGTATCGAAAGGGCAAAGATATATTATTGTTCATGAGGGGAGGAGATACTGGATTTGTTACAAATGCACTACTTGTGTTTAAATCAAACAAAAAGTGGTGATTATCATGACGAGATGAATAGTACCAACTTTAAAAAGTGGGTTATTGAAAAACTTGTGCCTAATTTACAAGAGCCATCCATAATAGTGATGGATAATTCTCCTTATCACCGTATTTGTGTGAATAAAGTCCCAAATACTTCCTTCCAAAGAATTCCTTAAAAAAAGATATGCAATTATGGTTGACCCAAAATAAAATTGACTACGGAGAGAATTTGACTAAACCTCAGCTTTTAGAAATAATTAAGAGAAACAAGCCTGAACCTGTATATGAGATTGAAAAAATTTTTGAAGACAATAGACACAAATGCTTATATTTACCACTTTATCACTGTGATCTCAATCCCATTGAAATCATATGGAGCACAATGAAAAGAAAAGTTGCTGATGTAAATATTGAGCACAAAAATGCTGAAATTCCCCGCCTAGTTAGAGAAGCTTTTGACGCTATTACAGTTCATGAGTGGGCACAGCATTGTAAACACGTTCGCAAGTTAGAAGGAGAATACTTAAAACATGATTTGTATTTAGATAAACCTTTTATTATAGAAGTGGTGGTGACACTGAAACCGAAAGCGATAGTGATAATGATGATAGTGGTACGGAAATAAGCGGAGTATGGCCTCACAACCAGGATGAAGTTGTGTATCTATGCAGGTTCATCTAAAGTTCACAATTACTGTAAACCTGGTTTTCAATAAATTATTGTAAAGCAATTTGTTTTTTTTTTATTACACTACACTACCACTAGGTACCACTGCTAATTATAATTAGTCAAATCTGGTGTTAGGGGTAAGGTACGGTCATAACTAAATGCTAGACATCCAGGTACCTCTTGCAGTGTAGGTACCTACTTAACTTCGCATTAAATGAAAGTTTTATCCCCCCGTGGAACATTTTATCTGCTGAATTTCCACTTCATTGGATTACTTTTTAGTTAAAGCCATTGTTTATTGCTGAGAGACTAAACTGTTAGCGTACCTACGTAACTGTAAATTATCAAATTCTTTTTATTTATTTTATTATTTTTATATAGATACCTATTGTTTTTAATTTGTAAAAACTGTAATTCTTATTAAACGATTATGTCTAATATGAAATTTCCTTCTTGAAAACTTACTCCATTCTGGGCACCTTATATTAATTAGCAACACTGAATCGACGGTGTCGTCCTCTTTCAGTTCACAGATAAGTTGGTAGGACTGTACCTACTCTTTGGTCTTCAGATAAGTTTTCAGAAATAATGAGTATTTAATGAGCTCTAACTCAAAGGTGGTCAATATCAAATGGGATGAACGTATGCAAAATTTTATTTTTTTATCATTGACAACTTATTAGTCAACTTTCAACCTCTATAGATAAGACTATTTCCGATTTTTAGGAATTTGTCATCTTGTTGACGAGCATGCGGTTTGAGTTCGTGTTTAACCGTGTAATCTCGTGAATGTATAAAACTGCAAAAGTGGAAAGTTTGAAAGTGTCTCATCATTAAAGTCCGTGACTGTAACATTGTGACTCAACTTGCAAAAGTAGTCGGCTAACGTAAACTTCCACAGAGATCCAAAACAGAATGAGGAATCTAATCGTCCTCGCTCTATCGTAGTAAAATTCAACAGTTCTAGACTGGACAGAATATTCTAGCCTCTTTAAGAATCTATAACAAGGACCACTCAGATGATAAATTCAATTCTAGCCTCTTGGGTATTGGCGGTGATAAAAGACCGGTATATGTTACGGAGCATCTTTCATTGGCTAACAAGAATCTACATTTTGCAGCGAGGGCTGTTGCTGAAGAGAAAATCTACGAGTTCTTCTGGGTCCGTGGAGGTCGAGTTTTAGTGTGTAAGGACAATAAATCTAAACCTATTGTTGTAAACATCTAACATCTAAGTAAATAATGTACAATTAGCGCTTACACTTGCCATTTATAAGCTTCGACAAATTAAAGTTTGTATTGTTTGAGATAGAGAAATAAATTTGATGAGCGTAGAGTCCTCACCTCGAGCACGAGGCCGCCGTACGCGCGCACGTAGCGCGCCATGAGCCGCGCCTCGTGCGGCGCCGCGGCGATCGCGAACGTCAGGCCGTCGAAGAAGTGCGGCAGCGCGGGGCCCGGGGGCGCGGGGCCCGAGGGCGCGGGGCCCGGCGGCCAGGGCCCGGGGCCTGCGCCCTCTTCGTCCGTCAACACTTCGTCCTCCGTATCGCGAGACACAGTCCGCGTCACGTCACTAGCTACGGGACTGTCGCCACATTTGTGTGCGTCATGGTTTGTCTTTGACTCAGTGAGCCGTCGTTTCTTTTGAGCTTGGAGCACTTTTTCTATTTCGTCGTCTGTGTCGCCGTCTGCAATGTGTTTTTAAAATCCTAAATTAATAGATTAATTTATTTCTTTCAGGCAATTTACACCCATTGCCAAACATTAAGGTGTGGCGGCATCTATAACGCCTCATGCAAACTACGAATCAAAGACCTGACGTCACACAAATCCTGCAAAGTATATATGTATACAATGTTCCGACATCAATCGTCGGCCAGTTCCCCACCAGACACAACACCCGTCTGGTCGGATCCTCCCTTTTCTATGGAAGATGACTAACTTGACACCCTGTTCCGTATACCTCTATACTGGTGAACCTGGTCGGCGCAGCCTTCGTGCAACTACTTCAGCGTACTGACTCAGCCCACTATCGACCCCCGGTCTCAGAATGTGTGTCAGTGATGTGGCGGCATCTACGCCACATGCGAACTGCGCATCAAAGACCTGACGACCAGAGCTTACTGCGTGACGAGAATACAGATTGTTCCTTTTGATAGCCCATAACTCCAGGGAATTAATGAGACCATGTAAAAGAATGAACTGGCTTATAATTATTTTTTTCCTTTTTTATTCAATATAATTCGACAAAGTCGATGTTCATATATGCGGTCCCGCGGGTAGGGATTTTTGTGTGGTTCTTATTAATTATTTGTGCCGAATAGTGTGCATAGAACTATAATATTTACAATCGCGTCAACCTGAGGTTACCTGCGGCGAGCTACAGGTCGAACTTGTACCGCGTCGGAGCTGGACATAAACAACGAAGAGCGGGCCGACCGCGCCCTGGACTATGCTGCGGACGACTCATCAGAACGAAGAAGAAAAAAGTCGAGAAAGCAGCTAAACCGCGCCATAAGATTCACCGGTGACTGGACTTGAACCAACCTGGCAGAGAAAGTTATCATATGAGACTTGATGAACTACGCTAAGTATAAACCAAGACAAAATAAAATACATGAAAAGTTAGACGGCATAACCAAACCCATTAAGAATCACAGGATGTGCTATCTCGCACATGTACAGGCGCCGCAACCCACACCTTATGCATGCAGTACAAGATCAAATCCAAGAAAGCCGACCGACCTATTAACGCATTAAATGGCAACCTAAAACAGGAATTGACTTACTTCGACAAGGTAATAATTTTTTGGATGGACACGGCTGAAGACCGAGATAACCAATAACGATAAAGTCCCGCCCCTTTGTGACGTTTTTGACTGTCAAGCCCCACCGTTTGACATCACGTCACTTACGACATTAAAAAAAAAACTCTAATTTATTTTTATAAACTTTTATTGAATTTCGCATAGGTGCATAGGAGAAAACGCACCTATGCGGTGCATAATCATGTGGTCTAAACCGCGTGACTCACTGTTGCCGATTCGGTGACAGCGGGGCTTGACGCAATTGGAAAACTGTCTCCGATTCGGAGCCATCGGCCCTTAACGGTTAAGAAGACGGCTAGCGAGATTTACAAGAAACCTGAAATGGATAGCAGCGAGAACCTCAGAGGAAGACATTGGAAACAGCAAAGAGCAGATGCACCGGTGAAACTGGACCTGAACCTGAACCATCCTAACGGCACCGTCGTAAAAAGATCTTTAGATTAATATCTTGCGTCTCTCCACTATTCCATTGCCTACGATATCCTATTTATAGAATAAACCATTTCATTTCATTACTCTTGGATGCATATCCGGTATGGCTCGCAAATCCTTCCATATCCTAGGGGCACATTTTCCCTACCATTACCGCGCCCCCCGGTCTACTCCTTGATATGCAATGGCCTCTGTAACCCCATGATGCATATGCCAGTTATTGATTCTTTGACAAGGTGTAATTTAATACTCTAATACTCTTAGAGTTATGGGATATTAATAGGAACACCTTGTGACATTTGAATCACAGTTTTGCTAGAACTAACGTTGTTTAGACTCGTGTTTGTTTGGTGCGCGGCATAAGATCAAATCTTTCTTATTCGTTTGTTAGTGAATATTAACTCGTAATTAAATAAATTCCCAGTCTATACAGTTACTGGGTCCACATCAATATGGACATCAGAAAGTTTTTTTGCCGAGTTATTTTCCGTACAATGACTTGAGGGGCTTGTGGCTAAGTAGTAACAGTCGCACGGGTCGATCGTTCAGGTTAAGCTACGTTTGCCGGGGTTTCTCTGTAGATGGGTGACCATCATTACATACCGTGCTTCGGAAAGCACGTTAAGCCGTTGGTCCGGGCTGTCATTCGTGGATCTTTGACAGTCGATACGGGTCGTCAGAAGTCCGACAGTCTGACAACCAGTCTTACCAAGGAGTATCGTATTACCCAGCTACTGGGTTGTGGAGGTCAGATAGGTAGTCGCTCCATGTAAAATACTGGTATTGAGCTGCATCCGGTTAGACTGGAAGCCGACCCCAATATAGTTGGGAAAAGGCTAGGCAGGTGATGATGATTTTCCGTACAATCACGTCAATTGTTTTTGTAAAATATAAATTGAGCAAATCAACATTCCCATGAGAAAATTTTCTATACTAAAAGTGGTTCTATACTACAGTCTATCAAATCTAATAAGTTCTGGAACATATTGAAATAGGAACAAGGGCGTCGCCAAGGGCAAAGGGAGTAGCTGCCCCACCCTAGAGATAAAAAAAAATAGTCAAATACAAGTCATTTTAATGTAAAGAAACTACATAAGTATAAAGCCAATTTTATTTATTTGGACGACTCTTATTTGGTTTTTTAAAGTTCCATATCTCCTAAACGGGATCTAATCCGGAGTGCGGGGACGTAATTCGTATTTATGTGTTGGTGGTAGGCCCAGTCATAATACCTATTAGGTTTCAGCTCTACAGTTCTAAATAGTTTTGGGAAAAACAACCCGAAAGGTCTGTTTCCAATCCAAACATTGAAAATATAAATTATTAGTTTTCTCAGTTCCTATCGGGACTACCAAGTTGAAACTGATTTGTCAAAAATCAAATATCCACCAGCGTCGATTTTGGCCCAATTGTGCGCCGTGGAAGTAAGACTCGCACTACAAGTATGAAGCTTCATGTGGTTTTGACTCTTGACTGTACCTACAAATCATACCTTTCCCATCCTCCCTATATCAACTTGCCTCCCCCCTCTGGGCCATCGCCTGGCGACACCCTTGGGTAGGTTTTCTGGCTATACACGATTGCACGATGCGACGCACCGTACCGACGGCGCGGCACAACAAAATGATAAAATTTGAGGTGAGCCACCTCGCCTGACCTCTAATTTAATCATTTCGTTCTAGGTCCGAACTTACGGTAGGTACAATCAGACATGGTTTTAATTCTTTCCTGTAGGTACTAGATTAGGTATTATTTATTTGGATATTATAGCTCCTACACACTATGCTGCCGCACAAAGGATCGCAAACGAAATGAAGGCGCAAAAGCCGGCGGACATGCCGCCGGTATGGCCGGCATGGTGGCCGTGCAGGTGCTATAACAGGAACAAAACAAAAATTATGCCTACCACCAAACCGCGTTAGCTCCGTGTGCACCAAGACAACATTGACTCCAATTTTCCACATACTAAGAACTAATTTTCACAAAAAACGCGCGATGCGTGTCTGTGACGTAAGTATATCGTATGCATAATAATATGCATCGCCCGCTCGAGAGATTTCGGTAGACAGACTGCTTACCGCCCGAGCGGCGCGGGCGGGCCGCGGCAGACAAAAAAATAAAATGGGCGGAACGATACTTCGCGCGTTTGCATGTCAGTGGCTAATGATTTATTTGCAGTTCGGGCCGCATTGGCCGGACATCCTTGTTGTCCACGTGGACTCATTATAACTCTTTTGAATGCCATATTGCTGCCGCGATAAGTACTTTGATGTTACGGTTAATGTTTGAACACGTTTGAGCAACATAAGACTTATTTGAGAACGCCTAGCTTGTTTTAATAACATATTGGATGCTATAGAATGGTAGTAGACCATGGTCTGAGCAACGTTTGTTCTGGTAAAACTGTGATTCAAATGTCACCGTGTATACAAAGTCTCGACATCGTCTGGCCGGAGGATCCTCCCTAATCTATGGAGGGTAAGTGAACTTTACACACAGTTCCTCATACCTCTATACAGGTAATGCCTAAAATAAAAAAATATGCTTACCTAAGTCAAAACTTTTTGTTAATGTTTTTTAAATTTTATAATTTTAGAAGATGTTGCTATAATCAAGTTCACATAATTAAAGCAACATCTTCTAAAATTGTGTGTGCACCTGTAAATTGGTCTATATGTCGCAGGCAGATTGTATGATTCGTCAATAAACAAACGGCGCCGTCTGTTTACAAATGCTCGCAGTCATGCAAAATGCCGAAGGCAAATTGGAAACTCATTTAATTGTTATAATTTCGACATTTATTGTTATTGTAGGGTGACCATCATAAAACACAGGTTGGACAAATCAGACTTTATTCCACCTAACTTTAATATGAAAGTCCTTTGCACGCGTAGAATTTGCACTGTTTTCAATATTGTTCTTGTTCACAAAAACATTACTCTACGCCATTTTTCTTGTTTTGATTAGCAGCGATGCGCGTGGTAAGAAATATAACTATAAACTTCAATTTGCCGCGGCATTTTGTAAACGGCGTTTGAATTGAGAGCAGTGGTAGCCCAGTGGTAACGGCCACGACTTACGAGTTGTAGGTCGTAGATTCGAACCCTGACTTTACTTTGTGTAAATTATTTCATCACCACTACTCTCAAAACGGTGAAGGAAAACATCGTGAGGAAACCGGCATGTCTTCGAACCAAACATTCGAAGACATGTGACATCTACTAACCCGTACTGGGCCCACGTGGTGGATTACGGCCCACTGCCTATCTCTGAGAGGAGGCCTGCGTCCCAGCAGTGGGAACATTATAGGCTGATTATGTTACGTATGTATGATTGAATTGTTCATCAAATGTTGTGGCATATTATGCAGTGACAAGACAATCTACATTTTGCCTTCGGCATTTTGCAAAATTACGAGCGTTTGTAAAGTGACGGTGCCGTTTATATAATGAAGAATCATACAATCTGCCTGCGACATAAACATAAGAATGTGTATACCTATAATTTTTATTAATTAATGTAAAATATACTGTTGGCGTATCTATTTTAAATACATTAATTATTGGATTGGAAGGATGGATTGATTGGTTGGTTAGAAAACTTGCCAGAGTCAGGATCCTGATGCGTGTGGCGGGTGTCGGGCTGCAGGTCATCTTCATCTCGCAGCTGCGCGGGCGAGGGTTGCGGGTCATCGTCGTCTCGTAGCTGTGCGGGCGAGGGCTGCGGGTCCTCGTCGTCTGGTAGCTGTGCGGGCGAGGGCTGCGGGTCGTCGTCGTGTCGCAGCTGTGCGGGCGTGGGCCGCACGCGCTGCGCCGGCTCCGTGGCGTACCAGCGCCACGGCAGCAGGCGCCGGCGCCGACTGACGTGCTCGAGCCAGTCGGCGCGCGCCACCGGCACGCAGGCGCCGGCGGCCGCGCGGAGGGCGCGCAGCTTCGGCGTGTTGGGGAACGCGCAACTGTACGGATAACATCACGTCACTGGGCTGGATCGAAAGATCGATTTTCCCACCCGCACGTTTGCGTAATATAATAACGTCACGCATATATCCGCTCCTACGGCTAATTTAAGCACAGATGTTGTCCAATGTAATTTTGGGGATATGTTTATTGCTATAAACCTAACACAAATCCAGAATCCGGACTGCTACTGAAAAATGCAATAAACACTGTCTCGCGCCACACTGCCCAACCTGTGAATCGAACCGTGAGCAAGTACCTCACGATCAATAGTCACATGCCGCAGTCATCCAGCTACTAGGACTAGATAACAGGACAGTCTGGTAACAAAATGTGCAAAAAAGAACTTGAGCTTTGAGGATTCCGAATAATTTCGAGTTAAGTTTTAATTCATATTTTTTATTTTTTTTTTCCTTTATTAAAAAGAACCAGAGGGCCTAGACAAATGGCATTCGCTTCGGAGCGATTCTATTACGACAATCGCTATCGCTTCAACGATATCGAAGTTCAATTGGTAGACAAAGTACACTTCGTTTCGCTATCGTCTCATCCATTGGTTTGTTCGATAAAAATTACATTTTGTCTTTGGTCTTTCGTGAGCAAACGTCAAATTCCGCGCTGTCGCTGTCAATTCTTATTGTCAGTTGAACTCCGATAGTACGAGAGCCCACGACCAAAACCATGTCGCATCTTTTTACAGCCAAAACCGTATAAAATCGTTAGTTTAGATGATTTTGAACCCGACTCGGTGGGCAGTACCTTTCAGAAACGTCACAGTTTTATGGGAGCCCATTTCTGCTATATCAAAAGAAACAGGCAGACGGTTTCATTACATTTTAAAAAATATACATAGGTTTCGTAATGTTAATACGAATAAGTTTGTTTGCAGACATTTTGCGTGTCCAATGTGGCCTGAACACATTTTCAAAAATGTCAAAAATTTCACCGATCGGTGTCCCAGTAACCTGGTTCAATTTTTTTAAAATCTTTTGTATAGTTACCGGCGTTACAAAAATATGATTTCTTACATTTTAACTGGTACCTATAATTCCAAACACCAAGAAAACGTTTCGAAGTCGCCCGGAAAACGCGCGGTGTTTGTTACGCTCCTATCCCTCACGACAGGACACGAAAGTTTTTAAACAGGTTCAAAATGGTTCAACTCATAAGAGACTCACACTTTCTTCTGAAAAACAATTTATTCACATCAATTGACCAATGTTCACCTGAAAACAACATTTTCAGACGGGTTGCTATGTATTTAATTGTTTGCCTCATTTTTAACTTTCTCAAATGGTCTCCTTAGTACGTGCGACGCTACTGGATTCTAAAAATTGTGTTTGGTATCTGAAATCTATCGTTCAACTCCATTCTTAAAATCAGAAAAATTGCTATGAAACACATCAGTATTTGTTTTTGAAATATTTCAAAATGCGGTCCGGTCAGACGTGACGCGAAAAATGTATGAAATTATGATTTTTTGTATTCAGAATAACTAAATCTATCGATTGTATATGGTTTTGTTCGTAAAACGATGAGGCAAACATTTTGTTCATGGGCTCTCGTACCACGACTCTTACTCCGGGACGAAAATTCTAAAGTGATATAATTCTATAAATAATGCATTGCATCGAGAATTTCGAATAGGGATGATGATTAAAATTATTTTTTTGTCCGTCAGGTAGATTATATCAAATATTGGACACGTATTTTATTTTTTACGTAATCAAAATATTACGACGTAGTGAGTAGCGAGCCCCCACTCCCCAACTTTAATGCGTTTTATCTAAGTATTTTTTTATAAATATGATAAAGCAAGAAACACGTGTTTAATATTTTTTTATTATCTGACAGACGGATTTAATAGAATTTCTCTAATATAAATTTTACTCCTCATAAAATTACCATACCCCCGAGTAAACTCCAAAAGTCGCCATTTTGTTTCTTTTTCCACAGGGTTTTGCCGTTCGCTAATGTTTCCATCATACGAATCGAAAACTGGCGATAACGCTTGTCAAAAAGTGTCACTTAGCTACGCATTTCTATGGAAGTTATCGTTCGACGCTGTCGATTCGTTTGATGGAAACGAATGATGATGACATTGTCTAGCTAATTTCTATTCGATAACCTATGATCACGTGACATTTCCATAGCTTAAGTCAACCGCATACATTTTTGACTTTTCTACTGGCGATATCGCTAATAGAATGTTACTTTGTCTAGGCAGCCAGGTTCTTAATAATTAATTACAATCTAGTCAATAAGACTAATAAGCAATTTTGATCTAACCTAATTTTTTATTTGATAATTATTTTAAAACTTAGAATAGTGCTGATTGTACTTTACACAAGTCCGTTCCACTTTCTTAGAGTCCGATATAATATAAAAACACTTGGTTCATGTGTTATATGTGTGTCATTATCACTATTATTTCTACACTTTTACACTAGTTTTGTTCGTTTTAGTCTTCGCACTATATTTGTTTGGTCTAACAGCTGAATTGCCTCGATGTTTACATGTCGGTGGAGTCGGTGTTCATGAGCCTCAGCAAATTTTTGGATTTTGTTGGTGACGGGTTCCATTTTTAGGTCATGAAGGAGGTCGTCATTTCTTATATCAAAGTCAAAGTCATTTATTTGCTTTAAATGCGGTTACAAAGGTGATATATAAGTATTCTTGTGCGATGACACATTTCGCCATTATTTGGCATGCAAATATTAATAGTAAGGCTTTTAATAAGCAATTATCTATAACTCAAGTTGAAAATATTTACTAAACTTGAAGTTAAGTACACTTTAAGTTACACAACAGAAATATAGTAATAATAAAAAAGTATATGTAATACATTTGGCACGAAATAAAAAAAAACAGATCAAAATTATATCTACAATCGCAGATTTAATAATATATTCTAAGTATAGTCTACAATGCATTCCTGAAATGATAGGACCGACAAGAAGTTTTTTTTAGAAATTCACCTATTGAATAATAACTATGTGAAATGAGCCATTTTTTTAGTACTACGCAGAATTTTCTGTAAGGAAGATCAGTTATAAAATTTGGAATTGAATTATAAATACCAGGGCACATACTCCTGAGTACCTTATTCTGGAATGTTTGTATAATTTTGATGTTGGTTGGTTTGGTACAGCCCCACAGTTGCATGCCACATGTCCATATTGGCATAAGAATAAGCTTAGGTTTCTATAAAGTTAAAGATTACTTAGACGACAAAAATGCTTGGGTCTAATTAAGCTACTCCAATGTACCCCAAGCAACAAACAATTATTTTAGACTACATGATACTATATGAGCATATAATTGTTTGGATAATTTTATTTGACTGTAAGGCAATTTTAATTTTGTTTTCATTTATTGTTGACATAATCTACTCATTAAAATGTTTTTATTTTATGAGTTGTATTGCAATTTGTGGTAATGTAAATTATTTTAGCATAATCACTATTATATAGAATCAAGTGTTTTCAACTGAACAGACAGCTGTGCTGCTGGGGAGTTGGTTGCGCCACTTCTTCTTCCCAGCTAACGCGCTAGGAAGTGGTGAAGGGTGGGCGTTTTGGGGGACTGTCTTATGTAATTTTGACGTTCAAAAAGTGCTGATTCTCAGCCTAGTTTGAATAAATGACTTTTGAATTTTGAATCTAATATAATAAAAAAATTAAGCCTCATCTTGAAAGGTTTGTATTTTCCTCTTCAGTCTTTCAGGGAACTATTTAAAAAGATTTTTTATTATGACGGTACCTTGCCAATTCATTTATGAAAATATTATGTATGTAAGAAAAAATCTACATATTTTTAATAAAATAAGTGATAGACATAATTTTAATACTAGAAATAAAGACAAAATAGATCAACCATTATTCAGATTATCTAAAGTGCATATATCTTTTATGGGGTACTGTTTTAAATGTTACAACAACGTACCTTGTCATATATTACAATTAAATGATAGAAAATTTAAAACTTATATTAAAAGTACACTGTAAACATATTACAGATTAGAGGATTATATCCAAGACAAGAATGCTTGGAAACATGCTGGTCCTGCTCCATAGGACAATTTAGAGTCTATACAAAATCAAACTGGTTGCAAGTTTAATGATATAATTTATAATTTTTTTATAACACAGATTTTACATTCTGTGATTACTTGAACTCACACACTGACTTATTAGTATTACTTGTTAAAATGTTAGGAATATCGTATAATTTTACAATGTTTGTAAATATGTGAGCACCATGTTTCCATCATATAATGAATATAAGTATCTGTAATTGTTTTTCATTCTTTTTTACCTATCCTGGTATAGTAATCTTATTCTAGATGCATCGTCTTCACATATAATTAATGTATACAAAATATTGTAAAAACATTTTAAAAGAGTAACGGTGGCGGTTTCTTGCCCATTCTTCTCGATACGAAAACTACCTTTTGGATGGGGCGACTAGAATCAATATATTTTTTTGTAAAATTGACTTTCAAAAGTGCCTTGTATGTGCCTAATTGAAATAAATTGTTTGATTTTGTCTTAAAATAATTACATATATAGACCACAGATAAATCAACAGTAGGTGAATCGTTCATTACTTTAATCAACGTTAGGGGTATGGTTTCGGTCGGCCCGGGTACGTTAACAGTACGAGAGCGGTTAATTAAATGTAGTTGAATAAAGGAAAATTCACCTACGGTCTCGTAGGTGAATTTTCCTTTATGAATTTCGTTCATTCGTTATTACAAAAATCTGTGAAATGATAATTAGGTATTTTAAGCAGTGGACACGCCACAATTGCGGCGATAAGTCCCCTCTTTGAGGAGTGGCTAGAGTGGCGCCACGGCGTGCTGACCCTCCGCCTGACGCAGCTCCTCACCGGACACGGTTGCTTCGACAGATTCTTGCTCCGGATAAAGCGGGAGGAAACGCCCGGGTGTCACCATTGTGTGATCGCCCGGAGGACACGGTGGAGCATACGGTGGAGGTCTGCCCGGCTTGGGCGGGGCACCGCCGTGTCCTCACGGAGGCGATCGGCGGCGGCGATCTGAGCGTCCGGCCCTGGTGCAGGCCATGGTCCGGAGCGAGAGTGCATGGGAGGCCCGTCACTTCCTTCTGCGAAGCAGTAATGCTCGCGAAGGAGGAGGTGGAAAGCGTAAGGGAGAGGCTAATTTCACGCCCTCACGCCCCTAGCCACCGCAAGAGAAGCCCTGGGCGTCGGGAAACACAGGGCGATTCCCGGCCACCGTAGGCGCGGGCTTGCGGACGGTGAGCAATGGGCAGCTCGCCGTCCGATAAGGACCAGGCCCGGGTCGACGGCGCGTTGTGTTCCACGCGCGCCTCAAAGAGATGTCAGTACAACGGAAGGGGTCTGCTAAGACCGATGCCTGTATACATTATCAGTTTGAAGTAGTTCGAACTAGCATCGACGCTCTTTAGCTCCTCCGAGACAATAAATTTGAAGTTTATTATCATTCAGTTATTTCCTTCTTTGTGCAACTATTATGCCTTATTTTTCTGACTATAGTCCAACCCCCAACCTCACTGGATTGCCTGTACTCTGGACTGCATGAGGAAGCTAAAAACACAGTAAACGGCGAAGTTTTTGTGCCAGCTAAATTAAGACTGGGAACTTTGATGGCAGCTAATATGCCTTAAATATTAGCATAGAGAGAATTATTCTATCACCCACGAGGTAGCTGTAGTTACGCACATCAAAACGACCAAATAAACGATATTGATGGATTGTGTGATAGATGATAAGATATGGCTAGGAGAAGAGTGACTTCTGAGATGATGGATTATACGTAGTCTGGTCATAAGTTTTGTCACATATGGAAAGTTAAATAAATGACACAGTGAGTTACGCACTACAACCATTTATATATCAAATAAAAGGGTATAAAATACAGATTTAAACCACATTAAAATTATTCGAAATGTCCTCCTCTTGCTTCGATACAAGCCTTCAATCTGCAAGGCCAGTCATCAATCGAAGCACGCACGACATTCATGGCAATATCGGCGACTGCTTTAATCAGGGATGCTTTAAGTGACTCCAAGTTGCGATGGGGTTTAGCGCAGACCTTCCTCTAAGTGCTGCCATATCTTGTAATCCAAGGGATTCAAGTCTGGACTGGATGAGGGCCAATCCTCATGCCTGATAAAGTCGATTCCACGGGTCGTAAGCCAGTTTTGGGTACTTTTCGCCTTATGCGCCGGCGCAGAATTCTGCTGGAATACCCAGTGCCTGTTTTCGAACATTGTTTGTGAAAGAGGTTCCACAATGTTTGTTAGGACTGTGTTTTGATATACGAGGGCACTGGTTTTCACTCCTTTTTCACAAAAAAACACCTCCGCCAAACCATGAATACCGAAGGGTGATGACTACGCTGAACACGTGGCAAACGTTTGTTCGCTTCTTCACTAGAGTGTGCATACACTTTATCATTTTGTTTATTGACACTCTCCTCAACATTAAAAAATTTTTCGTCCGAAAAAAGTATTTCGCGGTATTTTTTTCCCGCGTACCGCCTTAACAAAACCCGGCTTCTTTCGAGTCTGATTTTCTTCAGCCGTGCGTTAAGAAGATGTGCTGTTTTTTTTCTATAAGCACGCAGTCCTAGGTCTTCATTTAACACCCTTTTAACAGTAGTTCTGCTTAGTTCTATCTGCAGAGCCAACATTTTTTGCTTGCGGACAGGATTTCGTTGGATTCGCGCCTTCATTGCTTTTATGACCGCTGGAGTCCGAACAGTACGAGGTCGACCGCTCCTTTGTTTATCTTCTAATCTTAAATCTTCCCTGAATCGTTTGATAGTACGATAAATAAATCTCAGTGGAATTTTAAAATTTTTCTGCAGTTTGAAAATCTCAGTTGGCGCGTGACCGCAACGATGCAATGCAATTACTGCGACTCTGTCTTCTTTGCGCGTCCACTCCATTTTAGGAAATGAACAAAATTCCAGAAACCCTTTGTTTTTATTTTCTTTAAATATTCAAATTTCGAATGCCCATAATATTTTCCTCGGCTTGCATTCTAAATTCGAAATTTTACCTATGTGACAGAACTTATGGCCCGACTACGTAGAGATGTCTGGGAGAAGACATGCTGCATCAACCGCAAATAAATTGTGATAAGATAAGTTAAAGTGTTACATGAGATGCGTGGCCCTGGGTCCCCAGTTGCGCTGCACGCGGGCCCCCAGCGCCAGCGCCAGGTCGCGCACGGCGGCGCGGCGCGGGTTCTCGTAGCCGCTCAGCACCAGCACAGTCCCGCGCAGCAGCGTGTGCGGGGCCGCGCTCACCGGGCCCGGCGCCTGCCCTGCACACACACGCGGTGCTGTAGGACTAGCTTGTGCCAGGTAAGGTGGGCATAGCAGTCATCCACTTCATCTACAAATACCGGCACGGATCTTGAGCGCTCGGCGGTAGAGTGGGGATCGCTTTGCGCATCGTAATCACTGTACGATAATATATATACCCCGCTCCCGCGCCTCACTTCATACCACCAAAGGGACCCAATAACTCACTTTTGCGCAGGTGAAGGTCAGCGCTCAAGATCAGTGCCGATAATTGTACATTTATTTAGATTCTAACATTTTGTATTACACAAACAGAAAAAAATAAAACCCGCTGCAACAAAAACGTTCAAAACAAGTTCATGCAGTCTGATGCATGACTTTTTTTTTTCAACCTTTTAATGTGTTATATCTTTGGAATCGTCTCGTTAGGACACGCCAAACGGTAGACGCGAATCAAAACTCGTTACTTTCTATAGTTCTATACCCAAATGGTGCCAGGCGCAGCCGCGAGGAACACTTTCTTGTTATATTATTATTTTACACTTTTTTTTTCTTGTGTTATGATTATGTTGTGTTGTGTGCTTTTAGTGCTAAATAAATGTATTTTCTTTCTTTCTATAAAAACTTGAGCATTACGGACTTTGGAAACTTGAGCACAGTTCAGAAAAGAGCCATCAGTGTATAATCTCCGCAGTCGCGATTCTCTAAGGGAGCTGTTTAAGGATATAAACATCATGACGATACCTAATCAATATACAGGGTGTCTTGTAATTAAACCCGTTTGCAACAATTAAGTACCCCATAAAGCCTAGGCGAAAATTCATGGGATTCGAGAAAACTAAATTTTTTAGTATTTTTGAAAATTTCCCAGAGATCGTCACTAAATATCACTTTTCTCTGAACTCGCAAATTGAATGGCCTACGTTGATATTCCATGGGATATCTAATAATTTAACAAACCTTTCGATGTAACCAAATTTTCTAAAACATCAAACAGTTGAAAGTTAAAGGAAGTAGTTTATTAAACATTTTCAAAAATCATCTACGTATATAATTCCAAGCGTAAAAAATACGGAAAATATATCTTCATTTAATCAGTTATCTAACGAGGTACACAAGTAAAAAAATATTGAGCGGTGCCGATGAAACAGTCGAAAATGCTGGCAAAGGTCGAATTTACGAATCGAATTAATTAACTGGTTTATGCCATCCCAATACTTACTAACCTCCCAGCAACCCAGGTCGTCATGACCAGGTCACAAGTCGTGGAGCGGCTTTTGAGTTTTTAACAGGACTCACAAATGGGTCCTGGAAGGAATACGTCAAATAACAAGTCACCCCTGTATATATGAAGACATTATGTACGTAAGAAAAAGCAATACATCTTTTTAAGAAAAGAGGTGAAAGAAATAATTATATTATTAGAAATAGGGACCTATTAGTTCAACCAGGTTTCAGACTGGCTAAAGTAGATTCAACTTTTATGGGGTACTGTTTAAAATGTTACAATAAAATACCTCCCCACATACTTAAACTGAATAAGATGAAATTCGAATCTTGTATAAAACGTACACGCGTGCGCAAGCTTACTTCAAGTGCAACTAGACCGCGATCAATCGATGCCCAGCGTCGCCTCTAAATATGTCACTTCGTATAACAGGTTCAGAACATATGTATTTTATGTCAAAATCTCGTCCCTTCCGCAACTGATTACAACGAGTTACTTGTAAGTTTAAAGCTGGCTGGTCAGATTATAAGGAAGAAAAATATTATACTTGACTTACCCTGTATGGGCTGCTCCTGACTGCTGGAGCGCCTGCGTTTCCTCATTTCTTTGTTTTGGTCACCTGTTGGCTTGTTATGATGCCTTTGCGGTCTCGGCGGAGAGTCACTTTCGTTTCTTTTAGGGGTCCTTTTGGGCTCGTCTTTTGTTTTAGTTTCATTTTTTATTTTTGAGTCATCTTTTGTTTTTTGATTGGCATTGTTTTGTTTTTCGGTGTTGTCCTGTTTGTTGGTTTTGTTCGTGAGGTCGTGTTCCTTGTCACGCTCGTGCCGGCTGAGCACGCGGTCGATGCGCGCGTGCGGCTCGGCGTCGCGTGGCGTGTACAGTAGCGCGTCGCGCGCGCGGTCGGAGCGCGCGGCGGGCGGCGAGTGCGTGCGCGACACAGCAGGCTTGCTGATCGGAGTCTTCAGAAGCTTCGTTGACGACTCGGGTATATTCTTCAGAGCTTGTGATGTTGCTTGTCTTATTTGTGCACCTGAAAATACCAGTGCGCTAAATCCGAACATGCTGTTCAGATCTGAAAATGATACAAAAAATATCCTAGTCGACGATAGCAGCGTCGCTGAAAAGAAGTGCTTTCATACTGCGGCCCATCAAAAGCTGTTTCAAACTTCTCTCAGATTTGAACCTATCTATATCTATATTAAAAATAAATGCTGTTCGTTGGTAGTGCATCATTTGAGAACGACTGGACCAATATGAAAGATTTTTGGAACGAAGTTCCTTATCGCGCGTTGCGAAAGGGGGCTAGACGGAAAAAATTAAGACTAAAAGTTGTAACGACACTTTTTGCTATAGTTGTAAGCCGAGCGGCGTGCGCGTGTTTCTCTGTCTGTCTCTCTCTCTCTCTCTCTCATAGAAAGCAACCCAGTGATTTTCGTTTCTTCTTTCTATTTCGCATTGAACAGTGTGGTGTCGCGACGATTATTTTTTTTGGGTGTATACAGGTTTTTTGTACATAATAAATAACTTAAAAAAAATACAATTCCTTCACTAATTAATCGAAAGGAACTTCGTTCCATCCGGGTGTCCCTTGACACCTCTCAAGTTTTTATTGTTTTAAAATGTTGCTAATAGTCCAAATTAAGTTTTTATGGAAAAAAAACCCGGTAAATTATCAAATTCGGGAAAACCGAACGTCCTTTTTTCTATAGGATTTTTGTATGAAATCAAGACCATAAACCGTAGACCACACTGGGAACGAAACGAAGCTAAGTTCGTTTAGCTTTCCTCCGTATCTTTTCATACTTCGTCATAAATGAAATGACAGATATCATAGTATGAACTGTGTAAACAAGCATTATTACAAATTAGAGGATCATATCCAAGATAAGAATGCTTGGAAACATGCTGGTCCTGCTCAATAGGATAATCTAGAATCTAGACAAAATCAAACTGGTTGCTAATTTAAGTTGTAAAATTATTATATTTTATTATATGACATTGATCTTACATTCTGTGATTACTTCTTCACACACTGACTTATTAATTTTTAAATTTCAGGAAAATCGTCTACTTTTACAATGTTTGTAAATATGTGAGAACCATGTATCATATATGTAATTAATTTATCTGTTGTTGCTTTTTTTAAATTCTTTTTACCTATTGTAATTTATTTATATTAATTAATATGTATAGTAATTTATTTTTTTATTTTTAGATGCATCATCTTCACATGTAATTGTATAACTAATGTACCTTCATATACAAAATATTGTAAAACATTTTAAAAGAGTAACGGTGGAGTTTCTTGCCCATTCTTCTCCATACTAAAACTACCTTTTGGAAGGGGCGACTAGAATCAATTAATTTTTTTGTAAATGTTGACGTTCAAAAGTGTCTTGCAAGGGCCTATTTGAAATAAATGATATTTGACTTTGACTTTGAAAAGACGCGGAAGAAAGCAAGACGAATTGTTCCCAGTGTGGCCTTAGTTTAACTCACGATTAAAATGATTGGATATGCATAATTTTTTTTTGGAACGAAGTTGTTTAACGTGGCTTGCGGTAGGAGTAAACTAGCAGAAATCGTCACGTAATGAAAAAGCGTTATGCCCATAGAAATATAAATACCAGGACAAGTAGCATTGTGCCTGTGTCCGCGCGTTATGATCAGGATGCTCATGTCTCAGGCAAATGGCCGTCTCCGCTAACTAGGGCGCTTTCGAACGCGATCGTGATAACATCTAAGAATACCGTGTTGTTCAGTGGTTTCTTGTAAAAATCGAAGCCAAACTAGAAACTTTATAAATCATAGAACCACTTATCATAAATCAGCACAAGTATTTTACAATATTTGTGTTGAAAATCATGAAAAACAACAAATCATAAAATATTTCTTGCCTTTACTACCTTATTTTTGTTTTCATATATCACAGCGACTGTACTATTATTGCAGTAAATACATTGCTTCTTTATCACTACCTAATTATGTCGCTAAGTAACTGGACAAGCAATGTAAAAATCACAAAACGATACGTTCTTTAAGCGGTTGCATCGCGTAGTACGGCCGCTGTAACTTGCGACGAGTTAGTGATGTGATTGTGTAGATCCACTAACGTAGACTATCGACAACAATGTAGATTGTCGTATGAATTTATATATCAATTCAAGTTTATTCTTCAATTTGTCAACAGTTATAGCGTGGTTGGAAGAACAATGTGAAATCTTGTTTTATACAAATAGATATTTTCTCATAATGTTGTTTTTTTTTTATTTACATTTTTTTTTTTTTGCAACATATTGTTTGTTATATCATCATATTATATGTATATCGTATTTTATTTATTATTTTTTCAGTACCTCCCAATTTTAATAATAAAAAAAATTAACCCCACCGCCGTATCTCTACGTTGACGTCGTGGTGGGGCTTGCGCGCTCTATACTCTGGGACAGACCCAGAGTTTAGAGCGCGCAAGCCAGTAGAGTTTACTTTGCCGGAACAGGTCTAGGATGAGGAGCTAGACCAAGAGAGATACAGAAACCCGCAGGGCAGCATGTGGCGAGCTGTTGGGCAGTAGCGAACCCGCGGACCCTATCGGAGACCCTACCCGAGAATAACTAAAAACTACAAATAATAATAATAAATATATAAATGGGAATCGTAAACTTTCCGATTTAGTCAATCACTAGCGTATAATAATATGTAAAATAAATGGCTTTTGCACAGAACAACGATAGCGATCGATGTTTTCATGTAAGTGAGTTATCCGGTGCATGGTAAATGCACGCTGTGTTTGATGGGATAAGGTATTATAATTGATTGTGTAGTACGTTCTGATTTATAAATTGCAAGTGTGAGCACGACCTCGTATTTATTGGGTTTACTGATCTGCATGTGAAGTTGTGGCGAGGGAGTAGGGGAGAAGTGGAGACATTGGGTTTCGATACATTTTCAGCTATCGGGCATATCTCCTTAATTCTTATATCTTCTAGGTTATGCCCGAAAGCCAGTTTCAAGAATCAAAAATTATTGTTTTTGACTTATAATAGACGCTCTTTATTAATACATAATATACAGCAAAAGTAACTTCATTCCAACTGGGTGTCCCACGACACCTCCGACTTTGTTTTGTTTAACGTCATGGAAAAATGATCAGAACAATAAAATCGGGAGAATAGAGAATATTACGTAACACTATCCAGGACAGGACAACGTCTGCCGGGTCGGCTAGTCTATTAGAGAAATGTATGTACCTACCAGTATTACTGCTAGTGTTAGTCTGGACCTCTCCACTGGTGTTCTGCAGGTGCTTGGCGAACAGCTCGCCCGGCTTGAAGTCGTCCTCGTCGGACGAGAAGGCGTCGAGTGCCAGCAGGCGCGGCGGCACGGCACCGCACGAGGCGCCCTCTGCCTCGTCGATGTGCACGAACGATAGCCCGAACTAGACGCCCAGTTATCATCATGAAACAACTTATGACAGCAAACTAGATCATTACTTTAGCGGGACGCGCTAAGGTATAGCGAAGGAAACTAAAAAAATCATGAGGTTTTTGCAAATAGCAGTAATGTAGAAATATACATATAAAGTTTAGTCAATGTGTAGTATATCTACACATTTTTTATTATTTTTTGTAAGTTATATTTGCTGGGAAATACATATTCGCATTTGCCTTCAATTAGGTCTGTATAGGTAATTCATTATCATTCGACTGCCCGTATCTCCCAATTTATTTATTGGTCGACGAAGCGTATTTTCAAGTGCCAAACTGAGCGCGTCGTACCGTGCAGTGTTCCAAGGCGTTGCTGGCCTTTCTTGAGGAGTTGGGGTTGATCGAATTTCCCACCCGTACGCAAAATAAAAACTCATTTATTTAAACTAGGCAGAGAATCAGCAGTTCTCGCACGTCATAATAGGGATGATGACAAAACAATTTTTTTGCCCTTCTTTGAGATTATAAAAAAATATTGGACACGTATTTTTTCTTTTTTTACGTAATCTAAAGATTACGGCGATACATTGTGGTAAAATGTGCCATGACGTCACGAGAATGTAGATTTTATGCGTACTAGTGACGTATCGACCCCCACTCCCCAACTTAAAATGCGTTTTATCTAAGTATTTTTTTTTTAATATGATAAAGCAAAAACTACGTGTCTAATATTTTTTTATTATCTGACTGACGGACTAATTAGAATTTCACTTTTTTTACCCAGGCATCATCCCTATTACATAAGACAGTCCCCCAAAACGCCCGTCTTTCACCACTTCCTAGTGCTTAAGCTGGGAAGAAGTGGCGCAACAAGTACCTCAATAAAATACGCGCTTGGACGTGGAGTCAACAGCCCGTTATACAATACAATACCTGGCAGTGCTTGTTGTGCGGCTGCGAGCACACGAGGCGCACGCGGTCCCAGCGCTGGGCGCGAGCCGGCGCACTGAGCGCGTCGGCGCCGAACGAGCGCACGCGCACCACCGGCGCATCACGCCGCGCCTCCTCGCGCGATATAAACACGCTGCTGGGGACCAACACCTGAAGAAACAGTATATCACAGTATCACTCTCGTGCTGTGAATAAGACGCAGTCTATTACATTCGGAAAAATACTTTTACAAAAAAAAACACAATGTGCGTTCGGGCGACCCCCGTCCGGAACAAAGTTCCTTTTCACGTATGATTTAAAACAAAATCAGACGCCATCTTGAATTTACATTTTGGGATAGACTATAATTGTGACTTTCAACTCTTTTACTGAAAAGATAAAGATTTTTCCTTACGTACATGATGTTTTCATAGATAATATATTGACAAGGTACCGTCATGATGTTAATATTTTTAAACAGTTCCGTAAGAGAATCGCGCCTGCGGAGGTCTTATATTGATCTGATGGCTCTTTTCTGCAGAATAAAAATAGATTCAATGTCTGCAGCTCGCCCCCATAGTAAAATACCGTAAGACATACTATAAGTACCTGAAATAGACTAGTCTCGCGGTAAGTATCTACATCAGTAAATTGACGGATTTTTCTTACAGCATATTATGAATTCTACGAATTCTAGTTTCTCTTTATTAAATTTTTATCACAATCAATACTTTTAACATTCGGTAAAGTAAATCTTATACATTTAGTTTTTTTGCTATTGAATACTACATATACACATATTACATACACACACATATCACACATACTACACACACACATATTTACATATTGCAGTGAACCAATTTTGGACCTGCAGTAGGGCGTTTATATTTACGTCGTCAAGATTTGATGAACGTCTATTTATCAAAAAAAATTGGGAAGTATCGTCAGCGTCCCGTATCGGACGGCGAGCTACCTATTGCTTACCGTCCGCAAGCCCGCGCCTACGGTGACCGGGAATCGGCCTGCGATTCCCGATGCCCAGGGCGTCTCCTGCGGCGGCTAGGGGCGTGAGGGCCCGAAATTTGCCTCTCCCTCACGCGTTCACCTCCTCCTTCGCGAGCATTACTGCTTCGCAGGAGGTGACGGCCTCCCATGCCCTCTCGCTCCGTACCATACCTGTACCAGGGCCGGACGCGAGAGATCACCGCCACAGATCGCCTCCACGAGGACACGGCGATCCACACAATGACGACACCCGGGCGTTTCCTCCCTCCCGCCTTATCCGGAACAGGAACCTCCCGAAACAACCGTGTCCGGTGAGGACCTGCGTCAGGCGGAAGTGAGAACGCCAGTATGTAGGAATGGTCAAAGAAAACCTTACCTTTCCGAGGCGGCGTGCTAAAAATCTTAAGCTCGCTGCGGTCGCGTCCTACATTCTCTTAATTCTCAATATTTTCTGTATAACTTAACGAAATATCTCCTATCCTATTTCTGTAAGAATGGTTCAAAACTAACCTAATTTGAAACAAAAAAAACAAACGAGCTGGCTTTGCTCGCTCTTGCATCCTGCTTCTCAAACTTTTCTGCATTAGAAACAGCAGCTTGTGCTAGCTTGTGATATAATCTTGAAAAAAATTCTGTGAGACCAAAAACCGAAATGTTCGTCTATTTTTAATTTATGTTTGTTAATGTAATACAACATACAATGTAGTGTATAATTCAGCTGATACAATTTAACATTTTTCTTTCGTCTGGGAAATGAAAGAGGCCTCGCAAAGCTAATGTCGCCGACGTCCACGTTTGGTCTAGCACCACCACTGTGTACAACTAAGAACAATATATGTTTGTAAGACAAGCCAACTTGTCACTTTTATTTGTTGTCAGCTACAGCAGGCACTAATATAAATGTAAAGTGTCAGACGACATGGACATGATACGGTACTGATTAGACAATTACAATACATTGTGTTCAGTCCTTCATGTCAGGAATATAAATATTAAAATTCTACCTATTTCCCATAAAGTATAAGTCTGATAAAATGATGTAACCTGGAATTGTCCACTGGAGGTCTCTGCCCTGCCGACCAGCACCTCCACTTGTGCTGCGTGGTAGGCTCCTATGTGCACTCCTGTTATCTGAACAACGACCAAAACTAAATCACATTAGAAGTCACTCCCACAATTAGCTACAAGTGAATATAATGTCATGAGCAGTATGTAGGAGGCTAGAAAAGAGAACATCTGCAATCTGCTCAATTTCTTCTTGCATGTGAAACACTACCTTTGTTATTCTATTTGTGTCAATGACTCATACCTTGTCCCCCTAGTATGTACCAATCTGGCAGCTCTTAAACCCTGATTGGTTGTTATATTTATTTATTTAAACAAGATGTATTCATTTGAATTTGCTTCTTATTTTCTTCCCTACTATTTATTTTATTTATTTAAAATAGGTGCACCAAAAGTTTTACATTAATTTAGGTAACAATTCTGATGTATAGACCAATTGCAGGTGTACACAACGTTCACATAATCATAATTCTATCATAAGTAATGCAACATTTTGTAAAATTATATACCATAAAGAAATAGGAATTAAAAAACAAAACAAAACAGATCTATAGTGACAGCAAGATAAGATGGGCTAAGCTGTACTAACCTTGACAGTTCTGGGCAGTTGCAGAACCACCGAGCAGGACGACTCCCCTTTCTTGCACAACCACTTCTTCTTACTCACCTCTCGCTGCAGTAGGTTGCTGGCTGGGTGCTCCTGCAAAAGTCATGGAAAGGGGATACTATTAAAGATACCTAATATAACGAGAAATAAGTAAGATACCACACAGCAATTATAAACAGGAATAGGATTTAAAAACAGGACATTGGCGCAATATAGACTTTTTGATTAAAACTATTAATCATAAATAGCTCACCGCTCACGCCATAGAGTACTTAATACCATACTGAACTCACCCCTACAACCAAGGTTAGGCAGTAAGTACTTGAAACAAGTGTAACACTAGTGCTGACCTACGAGAAGCTAAAATAAATAGATTCTCGAAAAATTGTCAAATGGGTCAGTGAGTCGTCTTAGAAATGTAATGATTACACTTGTCTTTTTTAAATAAAGCAGAAGTGAATATTGTGTTGGTGATCACTTAAAAAAATGTAAACAAAGTCAGAGGCTGTTGTACTTACAGGATCCTCGCTGCTGAAACTGACGACGTAATCAAGTTTCACTCGCGGCATTTTGTATTATTGTGAAAAGATATGTCAACTCACGTATAAGTTTCATTAGTCGATAAATTAAAGATTAGAAATATAAATGGAAAACAGTTTTGTAGTCTAGCTTGCCGCGTTTCATCCACAGATTATAGAGAGCTAGAAGAACTCAATCAGACAATGACAATGACGTATGTAGTTAGTGTGACCAGATTTAAATTGAAAATTTTAAGCCAGTTACTCACCAAAATTCTGCAAGTCTGCATTTTTTTTTGTCATAAATGCCAAAACTCTGCTAAGAAATGAAATCTTATTGTGCCATAAGTTATCGTTTTTCTTTGAAAAAAATCTTTTTATTTTTCGTGCACCATTTATTTTTCACGTAATTGGCAGAATAGTTGATATCGGCGTTGCTTGCCATTTAATAAAAATAGAATAGAATAGAATTCATAAATATTTAAAAAAAAAACGCAGAAATATAAAAACGCAACAACCAATAAGAAAATATTGCATCCATCGCATCTCCTACTCGGAACGAAAGTTCAAGGGCTAATTCTCGTACTTAAAAAACGTTTTTTCTTCACGCAGAAAATGAACTATGTATAAACACAATTCGAAACAAATATACATTTACAGGGAATTCCCCTAAAATGTACTTGAGCGTTGCCAGTGGAGTAAAAAAACTCGGACATTATTTAAGAATGGTAGAATTCCCTAGCGCAACTACCCAAGTGAAGCACAGGTAATTTGTCAATGTCTAATCTTACTAGTTTCCTGCGGAGGTTTTATAAGATTCTGCCAAAAACTGCTATCTTTTCAGCCCTGATAAGTCCTAAATTTGGGATCTAATCATCGTCATCATTTTAGCCAAAAGACGTCCACTGCTGAACATAGGCCTCCCGCTAGCACCGCCTCTTCGACCGATTCTGTGCTTCGCACATCCAGCGGATTCCTGCGGCCTTCACAAGGTCATAGGTCCATTTTGTGGGAGGCCTTCCAACGCTTCGTCTTCCGGTACGCGATTGAGAACCTTTCGACCCTATCGGCCATCTGTTCTACGAGCAATGTGCCCTGCTCATTGCCACTTAACTTTGGCAATTCTTCGGGCTATGTCGGTTACCTTGGTTCTCCTAGGGATCTCTTCATTTCTGACTCGATCACGAAGGGAAACTCCAAGCATAGCCCTCTCCATTGTCCTTTGGTTGACTTTTAGCATTCTGATAAGGCCCATTGTGAGCGACCCTTAGAGCGACCACGTTTCAGTGCCATAAGTCATCACTGGTAACACGCACTGTTCAAAGACTTTCGTCTTGAGACTCTGCGGTATGTGGAACGAGAAGATATTATTGCGTATCTTCCCGAACGCTGCCCAGCCGAGTCGGATTCGACGATTGACCTCTTTCTCGAAGTTGGACCTACCTAGTTGGACTAGTTTGTCGGTGACGTCACAGAAACAATGTGAGGAAAATACTCGATTCATGCCATGTTTTATGTTGAATCTTGGTTGAATCGAATGAAAAATCGAAATGTAAAGGTTAGGATTTGGAATTTTAATAATAACATGATTAAACATTATTAAAAAAAAAATACTTTATGGAAGGTCATTCAGTTTTTTACGTAAGTTTGACGTATTTACAGAATTTAACAGCACAGCTAGGCATTTTCACGGAGCTCCGCGTGCCTTTAAAACGAGTTACGAAGTGCGTTAGAAACGATTTGAAAGTAGTTTTTATGAACGTACTAGAACATTTTGTTCTTGTACTTTTACAGAGGGGAAGTGCTCGTAACGCTTCTCCAGTGTTACCTATACTGGGTGTCAGGGACACAGAACAGATAAAAGAGACCTCTTTTATCTGTTCTGTGGTCAGGGACATCGACGCGAAGCCGGCTAAGAGAAAGAAAATTGGTGTAAAGTGGTTCCAAGAGCCAGAAATTATTGAACTAAGCATAGCCGAATATTAGTTAGTTAGTAGTAGTGTTAGTGGTCAATTCAGCGTTAATTTTTACCTATATCAAAAGTTCACAGTCCTGTGCCCCAAAGCTCCGTGAATTTTTATTTTTTTTCTTGTGTCTTCAATTGTTTTTCTTGCAGACTTGAGGGGTCGACTAAAATCGCAGAAAAGTCCGAAAGGGATACCGTGGCCCCTGGCAACGTAAAGGCAACTGAACGAACACGGGTGGGGTTTAGTCAGTAAGAGTCTGACACGCCTTCCCGCTCCACCCAGAGCGGGAGAAGTTATTTGATAATTTCACACCAAAAAAAAAAGTGTCATCTAAAAGGTTTGTATGGGGACTGTGAACTTGTTTTACTTTACTATATACTTTATAATGTTATATTGATATGTATTTTTGGCTATAAATAAAATATAGTAGATAAAATACAACACACCAAGTTAGTTTTCTTTGTTGTTTTCAGAAATTTTGTATGTTATTGTATGGTTGAGCTGAATGGTGCTTAATGTGCTGATCCATGCATCATGTTCGTGAACGGGCGCCGTCAGTTGGGATTGGTCAACTCTTAGCTGCCATGGCTGATTTTAATTTTTGAATTGTTCTTTGTTTTATCTTTTTATTACGGACGCTTCTAACGTGCACGTCTTTCTACATTGTTCTCACATGTATAGTTTTAACATGAATGATGTAACCAACATTTTGTAACAATTTATTTTATTTAAAAGAGTGTCCGTGGAGTTTCTTGCCCGTTCTTCTCCATAGGTACCTACTATGCTTTGGAATGAGCAACTAGCTTCATTTCTGACTGACCCATTCCTTGACAATTCAAAAGGGCCTGTAAATGGTTTAATTGAAATAAATTCTTTGAGTTTGAGAAGAAAGCAGGTTAAATTATTCGATTATCAATTTATTTTATTTTTATCCCCAAATATTAAATAAAAATCCGTTTTGATCCCATTGTTTCTTCTATTCCATTTCATAAATTTTTGATAAAAAATACTTTATCTCAAAAAATTTACTTGCTTTTTTTTGTGTTTGGCTTTGGAAGTCGTTTTATTTTTTATGAAAAAGTTATTAATTTTCTCGGTACATCGAGTGGCACGTCGAGAGAAAATGGACCTAACTCGTTACTCGAGAAAATTAAATAATATTTTATTTACTCGAGTAACGAGTTAAATAAAATGGAACCGCATCACTATTTGACACTGCCAGAAAGGCAAGTGTCAAGTGACAACAACACTTCATTCATTTTATTTTTTCCGTTTTTTTCGAATTGCATGAAATTGCTATTTCTGTTTTCCTGTGTGGATGGATTATAATGAATATGGATTCTTCAAGATTCTACAGCATTTGCTCCAGAAGGATGTTGTATTATTGTTCAGTAAGATTTCAACGCAATGCGCGAAGACATTGTCACCAAAAAGAAAAATACTAATATTTGTTAGAATACTTACTACCTACTTACTTATTTTCTAACACAAATCTTCAATTTCTAAGACTAGAGCTATTCTTGCTGGATACTGTTGCAACTGTTTGGTAGGCAGACGTTGGTGCTGTTGGTTGTGTAATGTTGAGCGTGCGGTATTTAAGTATTTCCATCTTGGACACGGTATCAGGATGAGAGGTGAACCGACTTGCCATCTTTTTAGATGAAATACTATCTATTTCAAGTCATCTGACGTGGAAATTGATTTAATTACCTACTTACTGTAATAAAAATGCTTTGTTACTTAAGTGATTTTTTATTCCATGAACCGTTCAAAACACCAATAGGTATTACTACTATTTACTACTGAACAGTGCACTATTTTACTAAATTACGAGATAATACCTGTGAGGCCAACCTACTCACAAAATAACAAATAGCTCTTTTAGTGAATTTTTTGGGTTATGATCGTATTTTTCAGTTTTCTCGTTAGACAAACTATAATTATTGGTACCACTATAGTCTAGAGATCGGAACAAATCATCATGCATTTCATTAACAGATGCCACAATCTTTGGGGGGCCTAATTGCCGAACAAAAAAAAACGATCTCCTTTAAAATCCAAACGCGACTGAAGTCGCGTGGAAGCATAGTTTTTTATAAATGTTTATCTGTTAAAATTAACAAACAAAAAAGTTATAGATTTAATCAGCAAATGATTCGTTTGTTCCATACGTTGTCCACGTACTGCTCAGTAGCGTTAGCGGCACAGTGGTTTGTGGTATCTGTCTAATAATTATAAGTTGCGGGTAGGCCGCTAATAAACAGTTGGTTCGTTGACTTGGTGCTTCATTGAGTGCGCTCCCTAATATATTCCCTTAAATACTACTAGTACATTATAACATACTAAAAGTTACCGGCAGCAACCGAGGTAGACATATTTAGTTTTTTTTTTCTATCTGCCTATAATAACATATTAGTAGGTACTTGTATACATTATCAATTGAATTAAACTACCTTCGTAATCTGGAGGAGCTGTGGCTAAGTAATAACTGCTGCATGGGTCGATCCGTCAGGTTAAGCTACGCTTGCCGGGGTTGGTCTGTGGATGGGTGACCATCTTTACATGCCGAGATTCCTCCGTGTCTCGGAAAGCACGCTTTTTCGTATTCTGGAAAACATTGTTTAATTTATTCCCACAGCATTTCAATTACATTTTTAATTTTATGCTGAGGATGTTTTGAGATCCACATAGGTGGTCGATATAACATTTCTGAATTCATTTGCCGGTACAAAATCGTCTAAAATATTTTAATCGTTCGGAGGATACCGCTCAGTCCGCCGCTCCACCGCGGCACCGCCTGCGCCGCTGTCCGTACCGCTCTGAGTCGTGGCATCTCAATCACTCGCCCGTACATTTATTCAAGCCGCGCCCCACTGCCGCTGCTGCAAAACACTCGGCAAATACCAAGCAGATGCAAGCAGGGTTTCGGCGTGTTAGATGGCGAGGCGGTTGCCTCCCCGACGCCTTCTTCTCCAAGCGGGATCAGCCTTCTCACGGTCCCGTTCTTCAGCCTCCTTCTGGACCATCACAGTTTAACAGGAGGGGGCCATATCCCTCCAGCTCTCCGACTCAGTGAAGAATATTATTGTTTATTCGTGTTATTTTTCGTTATTTAACGAAAATTCATCAAAACCCAACCTCGTACTTGACCCCTGAAGAAAAAAGTAAATTGTCCGTCTATTTGTCATCCTACGACAAATAGACGGACAATTTACTTTTTTAATGAGTTGGCTAAAGTTACCTACCCACTAGGTACATATTATATTGTCGCAGTAGGACATAAAAAAGGGGGTTCTGTTCTGTCTGTTTGTTTGTTTGTTTTGACTAAGTAGGCATCGTTGTCAGGTTTTATTGAGGATAATGCCGAATTGATAAAAACAAAAAGTATGTAGTATATTAATATTATCTGTATTTAGACTGCACTTTCTAGGAACTCGATACTTTTCAATGGTGGTTGATTAATGTATCGAACAAGTCAAACTTTACTGAATCTAGAGTAAAGAAGACCGTCGATATACACTGAGAGAGCTGAAACTTCAGTGATGTGGTTGAAATTAACAAATATCTTCCTTTCTGGTAAAGAATAAGTACCATGTGCAAGTACGTACTGCAGTCAAAGAAAGCACAGAAAAAGAGCAACACTTATAATATAATGCTATCAACATAACTTACATTCTACAAATAATTAGTTTTACAAACGAAACTAAATGTAGCCTTACATTAATGTAGTAGACCTCCGTCATGAATAAATAGCTGAGTAATTAATGATATATTTACACGGTTATTAATATTGAAACATTTAAAGATAATTTATTTAACAAGTTCCACGGCATGCCTACCGTTCCTTAACGATCCTATACTTGTGCACGCGTATGATGTAGGGGGTCACGTCGCGGTCGGAGGGCGCGCGCTTGGCGGCCGACTTGTTGGGCGCGCTGTGGTACGTGTATCCGCCGGCGGGGGTGGGCCGCGCGTACAGGATGCTGGGCTCCTCGGGCGTATTGGACGCCGCCGCATACAGCTGCGTCGCCTGGTAGTGGCTGGCGTACGACGCGTACTGCGGCGGCTCGTACGAGGCCTCGTAGTTCGAGTGTGTGGCCGATGCGTAGTCGTCGGAATAGGGCGCGCGAGCGTACACCGGGTGGTGCGCGGATGGCGCGTGCTTGCGATCGCGGCCGAGTGGCGCGGATGACAGCACACGGAGCACGGGCACGGGCGCGTGCAGGGGGATGGCTGCGTACACGTAGGGCTCATAGTCGCGCGAGTACTGCGAGTACTGCGAGTAGTCGCCCGCGTACACGCCGTAGCGGCTATGGCGGCGCAGTGCTTCACCCAGCGGCTCGCCCAGCGCTGTTCCGCACACACATAACACCACCAGTTGCGTCTGAAAGTAACGACACCATCAACATTTCACTTATTTAAATCTTCATTTAACAGCCTGTCAGTCAGCTGCTGGCCCTACTGGCCTCTCCTAATATTTAAAGCAATGAGTAGGTCTAGAGATTGGATATAGACGTTGGTACTGACGACGGGTCCCTACCCTACTATGGCTGGCTATACTTAGCGAGCGAGTGCAACGCGTTAATCCTGCTAGTCTCAGTGTTCAGAGCCTGGTCGCTCACTGCTACAGTGCCCGCCAGGCGCAAACGCCCGCATGCCGCTGACATTCGGTCACTTAGATGCACTTCTCCTTTATAACCCCGTAGCACTGTTCCACTTCCTATTGTACATAAAACTAGTAAACAAAAATATTGAGTGTGAATCGTGTATCGGCTCATTGCACTAGTTATAGTAAATAATAGAAGACTCACGAGGGCGTCCATGTCTCGGGCGAGGTGCGCGCACACTGGCGCGGCGCCGTGCGCCGGCGCGCTCCATCCTTCAGCTTCAGCGGGACGCCACCGCCGCAGCTGCGCGCCTCCATCGAGTTGCCGCACTGTGACTCCGCGCTCACTTCCTGTGACAAGCTATTGTTTCAAAAACAGACAGTGTGCAATCTCTGGACAGCTCATGTAGTAGTCATGACATGAATACTAAGAGTGATCTGAATCGTTTGATCGTCTGTCTCAATATCAACTCTCATTTGTAGGCAAAACGGCAGTTGAGTTAAAGCAGGCGTGTGCCACTACACTAAGTAAATATACTTACATAACAATGAAGTACCAACTAAATCAAGGTCATTACTGGTCGAGATTTGCATTTTTTAGGGTATCTACTCTAAACTGATAAACTACTTATATACATTAGGGGGCGTTCATAAAATACGTGAGATGTTTAAGGGGGGGAGGGGGTCGAGTCAAATCTCATCTAATCTTACGTTGGAGAGAGGGGGGGTCTCGGCAAATATCACGCAAATTTTTTTCTGATGGAAACAAAAAAAAATAATACTATTTTGGTCCATTTAATCCAGATTGTACATGCTTAAGATTTAATCTTAAGCGTTATCGTAATACGATTAAGATCATTCACTAATTCGTTCGAAAGTCGTCTTAACTAGTCGTAAATAAAAGCAAGAAGCAAATTTTTTTTTTCTTTTTACAATAACAATCCAACGCGTTTACGTAAGAAACCCACATTTTGAAAAATCTCATGTGAGATTGGGGGATGGGGGAGGGGGCTGAATAAAATCTCACAACATCTCACCAGGGGGGGAGGGAGGGACAAAAAATTAAAAAAAACACCTCACGTAATTTATGGACGCCCCCTTAGCTACGTAAATCTTGATTATGGTTATAATACTACTAGCTGCGCCCCGCGGTTGCACCCGCAAGTCTCGATCCCGTGGGAATATCGAGATAAAAAGTATCCTATGTACTATCCAGGTCATGGTCTACCCATGTGTCAAATTTCATCCAAATCTGTTTAGCCGTTTTAGCGTGAAAGCGTAACAAGCAAACAAAATCACTTTCGCATTTTTTATATATAAGTTAAAACTTGATAAAGTTAAAGGCCTTGATATAGGTATTATAATTACTGAGTGTTGCTCCTGAATCATCCGTCGGTCTTTTTATTAATATTCATAGTATTATTTCATCATTATGGTGGTTGTTGCAGCTCTGAGCATTGACCGGCGCGTGCGCAGGTTTGACAGCGGTGCGCGACGGGTGCGGGTAGCACGGCCCGCGCGCTGCGGCGCTTCCTTCCGCGTGGGTGCGTGCGACACAGACGTGTAATTACACTCAACTATGTGCTAAAAAAACACGATTACGCTTTTTGTTCGATTCGATGAATTTAATAATTTACTGCGTTTCCTAAATCAAATTATTGTTCCGATCGGCGGTAAGATGACTGACGTGTGCATAATCCGCTGCGAGCGGTGGATAAGGTGGATGTTATACGAGTATGGTGTAGGTTTAAAGACTCGTCTTTAGCTAAGTAGTAATCATACCTATAAATGGTAAATGGAGCTATTGTAGATAATATAATTAAATTGGTATTATTATTTGGAATAATGAATTCTGTCTACTATTTATTTATTAATTTAATTGATGATTTCCCACACTCAAAAAAAAAAAAAAGGGATTGCTATCTCATATGACTTTATTAAAAAAAAAAAAAAATGTTTATCTTGGTGTTCTTCATGATTTCTTTAAAACTCCAGTACTTTTTAGTCATAGGTTCTGGACTCGGGACCGCGTACCAGATGACGTAGCGTTGGAAGGTCCCCCCACAAGATGGACCGATGACCCGGGGAAGGCCGCAGGAATCCGCTGGATGCGAAAAGCACAGAACCGGTTGAAGTGGCGGTTCTTGGGTCAGGCCTATGTCCAGCAGATCTTTCGGCTGAAATGATGATGAATGATGAGGAACTTAGAAGTCCCCGGGAGGCTACAATCTGCGGGACTGCATGTAATAAGTCAAAGACTGTTTGTTTGCGAAAAGTAACTAGCAATGTTGACTCTGCATCACCCAAAGGTTGACTGGTAGAAAATGCCTATGTCATTAAGTCGCCTCTGTACATTTGTGTGCTTGAAGTATTAACTCCTCCCGCTCTGGGCGGAGCGAGAGGGTGTGTCAGACTTTTACTGACTAAAACCCACCCGTGTTCCTTCCGCTGCCTGTGTGCCGGGACCGCGATATCCCTTTCAGATAAACCCGCAACCCCAGCAGGCATTGGTCCTTCCGGACCCCGTCAGTTGGTGCTGACATCCCTTTGAGGCGCGCGTGGAACACAACGCGCCGTCGACCCGGGCCTGGTCCTTTTCGGACGGCGAGCTGCCCATGAGATAGCAATCCTTACATGCCTTTCATATGGATGCCAAACATAGCCTCTAAGGTTATAGGAACAACACAAACTAAGAGTTATGCAACATGTTGGGTATTAAATTGTTCGACAGAATTAAACAACCTCCCCAACAAAAGTATGGGCCCAGGGCAGTAAAGTGTATTGTGTGTTGTAAAAATAATTCGAAATTGTGAAAATTTGTAAAGTACGTACATTCGAATTACCAAGAATAACTAAGACAGTTGGAAGGTACAGGTGGACACATTGTTAATAAAGATAGACTTCTGGGAGTATGTAAGAGGAGAAAAGCCAAAACCTACTACCGATGCTGCTAATCGACATGGGAGACGGCTTACAGAAAAGCAAAGTCTGAGTTGATATTGGCGTTAAAATTAGAGAGCTAGTTTGCATCAAGAGGACCTGAAAAGAAATCAAATTTAATGAAAAGGCTCATGCTACAATGGATGAGTGAAAACCAAAAGGTATATGAGCACCTGGATTCCTTTTTTGAACCCGTTGACAAATTGGAAGAAATGGATATAAAAATACATGATGATTTGTTAACGATCATGTTGCTGTACAAGTTCCGGGAAGTTACGAAAACTTTAGATGTGTGTTCGAACGCACACGTTGACAAAATAGAAGGCGCCATGTATTTGGACAAACATCCAAAAAATATAAGAAGAAAAACTGCCGGAACTTTTAATGAGAACTATGGTAGTTCCAGTTGTCAAAAATAGAACTGGCGATTTGAGTGCATCTAGTAACTACCGACCAATTTCACTCGGTACGGTTATAGGCAAGGTGCTGGAGCGTCTCATACAGCCTAAACTGCAGAAGAATAAAAAAATTGACTATTCGGAGTTTGGTTTCCGACCCAGACTCTCAACACACTCTGCGATTATTACGCGCCTTATGAGTACGATTGCCTACTACACCCACCAGAGAACCTCAGTGTATGCTTGCTTCTTAGACCTGAGTAAAGCTTTTGACCTGGTGATTTATGAAATCCTCTAGGACAAGCTAAAAGTCACAAGTACCTCACCAAATTGTAGATCTGTTGAGGGTCTGGTACAGAGGACAAGACCAATCAAGTGAAATGGGATGACTATCTAGTCGTTACAGGTTAGATTTTGGTGTTCGCCAGGGAGGCTTGACTTCTCCAGACCTCTTTAACCTCTATATCAACAATCTGATTGCGGAACTCAGAAGAACCAAAGTTGGCTGTCACCTAGGCAATGTCTGCGCGAACAGCTTGAGCTATGCTGATGACATGGTTCTTTTAAGTCCCTCAATCAAAGGCTTGAGGAAACTCTTGTCTGTCTATGACCATTATGCTGATGCTCACGGACTGAAATATAATGTACTCAAAACCGAATCCATGGTATTCAGGTCTGGAGCTGGTCCGGGGAAAATACCCAGTCTGTACTTGCAAACAATGATGCTTACCGAACCTTTATGAAACTGCCAAGATATTGCAGTGCCTCGAGCATGTTTGCCGAAGCGAGGGTCCCGGACTTTGACGCCATCATCGTCTTTTTGGCAAAGTTTGAGACGCTCCAGTAACAGCATTTTGAGAGTTGGCTCGTGCAACCTAGCAAGTCCCTTACACGCACTGGAGCACTGGATTTCTGTTCACCTAAACGAGAATAAAAAATGACGAAAGACAATGTACTCGTATGTTTTTGAAGACTGTGATAATTTTTAATGATAAATTTTATTGAAATTTTTTAATGTTTTTACTACATAATTATTCAATTTTTTGTATATTTTGCATAAAAAACCTGTCATCTAAAGAAATCCCTATATATATGGTCTCAAATGAATCACTTATTGAACCACAATGTGGAAATAGACTGTTGATATAGAAATCTAAACTGAAGAACAGTCGGATGTGCCATTTAGTGATGAGCCTTCGAGAGAAGAAATTCCATTCGATATTTAACCGAATATGCCAGTGATTGATGAACGAAGAACAGAGATTACAGAATCTACTGGAATTGGTGATAGAAACATTATTTTAAAAAGAGGTCATGGAAAGCCAAGGATTCAGATAGGAAATCTTGACCGCCCTCGTAAAATCTACAACATGGTTGTGGTAAGAGAGAGTAGCGAAAATGACTCATCGACGAAAGAATACGTCGACACTGATGATATTGCTGGAGCTATTAAAACCACGTTAAAGGAAACTTTGGTATCTGACGAAAAGATCAAATGGAGGAAGGGATTCTTTCAGAAATAAGAAGTCTAGTTGTTAACGCCAATTTCAACTATGTAAGGAGACGTTTGAACCTACATTGATTTAGTTGCCAATAAACCTCATAGAAGACAGTCGCATTTCATTTTAAATATTCAGTAACACGTGCTAACATTAGTCAACCTTATTGCCATCAACATATGGTCGAATACGAGCCGGATCAAACCTCATTAAGCATTGATGGAGCGCCGCCGTGAGAACAAAAGAACCGCATTCCATTGAACGATAAGGGAACACGGTGTTGTTTTGCACGGATTTCTTAGAATTGGTCAATTAGTGTGCGTGTAAAGTGTATCACTGTATCATTTGAACATTAATAACTTAGCAAATAGACATTTGGAATATTCTTGTGATTTACACATAAACAATGACAACTCAAGCAGACCAAGCGTTAAGTGTACTAGAAGATTTGGCCTTAATACTCAAAAAGACTCAAATAAACCTTAAAAAGTGCCCTAAAGAACGGTTATCGAAACCTGGATATTTACAATCTCGTATTCAAACTATTGAAGAATACTGGGTAGCTTTTAAGAAAGCACACCATGATCTGTTGAAAAGTACAACTCGGGAACAACGTGGAGTTATTCCGTACTACGTGAATGAAGAATTTCTCCTTCATGAAGACTTATACCTATGTATGTTAGGAGATCTTAGAGACATGTTGGCTTCATGTAGTTTGAAGACGATTGACCAACCTTCATGCAGCAACACGTCATGTGATGGAAAATTACGAGCAAAAGTGATGCTACCTAACATACAACTCCCTCCGTTTTCCGGTAACTACGAAGAATGACCTACATTTAAGGACTTGTATGTGTCATTAATTCATGAATGCACTACACTAAGTGAAGTTGAAAAGTTACACTATTTGAAAACCAGTATCACGGGCGAAGCGGCATCATTACTGAAGCACATTCAGGTGACGGGTGCTAATTATGTTCAAGCTTGGGAAACGTTGAATCACCGATACGATAATAGGCGCATAATAGTAAATGCAATGATGAAGCGACTATTTTATCAGAAAAAATTTACCAATCAAACTGCAGCACAGCTGAAAGCCCTCTTGGATTGTACCACTGAGGTTATTAACAGCTTAAAAAACGTAGAAGTGCCTACCGATTCCTGGGATCCATTAATTATATTTCTGGTTGTGCAAAAGTTGGACCCGGGGTCACACAAAGAATGGGAACAAACTGCCTACTCGGTGAACGATCAAGAGCTGCCTACATGGAAGGAATTGCGGGACTTTTTAGAAGCCAAATTCCGGACGCATGAAATGGTTTCTCCGACGTCTACCACTAAACCTACTAAAGAGCGTGTTCTTCATGTTATAGCAACAGAAAATGATAAACAAAAATGTGCTTTGTGTAAAGAAACGCACACACTGTGTCATTGTAGCATATTCAATAAAATGACGATTAATGAAAGAGGCGAACATGTCAAAGCAAACACACTATGTTTCAACTGCCTTGGGGCGGGACATGCGGTGTTCAAGTGCCGCATGCCAATATCTTGCCGAACCTGTAAGAGACGACATCACACACTTTTACATCAACCCAAGAAGATTGATGAAGCGGCTCCAAATGTAGAAACCAAGCAACCGACTTCATCCAGCCAAGCAGATGTAGAAGAGAAGAAAGTTCACACAATGATTGCGTCTCATTATACCGCGGGGCAGAAGATATCTCTATTGGCTACCGCAGTAGTAATTTTGAAGAGTGAACATGGACATACTACTGTTCTACGAGCGCTGATAGACTCAGGATCTCAAGCATGTTTTATAAGCGAGAAGGCAACTCAGATCCTGAACCTAGAAAAATCATCAGTGAATCTAATCGTCTCCGGAATGGAATCCATGAAAGTCAGAGTCAAGCATGAGGTCAAGTTACAAGTATTGTCACGGTGGGAAAACCAATTCAATTTACATATCAGAGCCTACGTGATGTCCAAGCACTTGACCTCCAACATACCTATAAACACCACGATGGGGACTGATTGGCCGCATATAGCAAACCTCCAACTAGCAGACATACATTATTATACATCAGGACCTATTGATTTGTTGTTGGGTGTAAACGAATATGCATCAATTCTCAAGCAAGGACTTATTAAAGGTCCACCAGATACACCATGCGCCCAAAATACTTACCTGGGATGGATCTTAATGGGTGGAATAACAATTAAAGTGAACGCACGAGAAAAATCCTTCACGGCCATGAAGCAAGAAATTAACATGGAAGATTTACTGACCACAATATGGGAAGTTGACACGGACACGAAACGAAAACTTACCCTTACTGAGCAACTATGTGAAAAGCTATACGAGAAGACACACAAGCGAGATAATGACGGAAAATACATAGTCAAGCTACCGTTTAAAACGGAACAACCAAAATCAGTAGAAGGCAACACAAGAGAAATAGCAAAAAGAAGACTCCTTCAACTGAAAAAAGATTTAATCAAAACACAGAATTGAAGCAAGAATACTCAAAGGTGATCAACGAATATAAAGAATTTAAACATATAGAAGAAATACCTAAGGATGAAATAAATAATGAATCAGTATACTTACCTCACCACGCGGTGATCCGTAGTGACAAGGAAACAACGAAGACTCGTGTTGTATTCGACGCCTCGTCAAGGGTTTCAACGGTACTTCACTAAACGCTGAACTCTTGTTGGGTCCAATGTTACAAGATGACTTGAGAAGCATAATCATTAGATGGCGAATTCATGCTGTTTGTTACGTTTCTGACATTCAGAAGATGTACAGAATGATCTGGACAAACAAAAAAGACATCGATTATCAAAGAATTCTATGGAGAGATAAGACATCGGAAGATATTAAAGACTACAGACTTTTGACTGTGACATTTGGAACGGCTTCCGCACCCTATCTCGCCGTAAAGACACTCATGAAATTGGCTGATGATGAAGGTGACAAATATCCCGAAGCTGCAAAGATATTGCGCGAAGACTTTCACGTCGACGACGTTATGTCCGGACATTTTGACCTGGAACAAGCTATAAGAATCAGTCAAGATCTCAAAAAGCTACTGCGTCTAGGTGGCTTCGAACTGAAAAAATGGTCTTCTAATAACCGTGATTTCATGGAGACTATTGAACCAAGCGAAAGATCATCCAATGCACATCTAGAACTAAAGATTGATGGAACAATTAAAGCCCTAGGCATACAATGGAATTTGGGTAAAGACCAATTCGAATATAATCTGAACTTACCTGTTGTCGGAAAAGCAATCACGAAGCGAAGCATTCTATCCGACATTCAAAAGTTATTCGACCCGCTCGGATGGATTGCACCTTGTCTTTTAATGGCGAAGATTTTAATTCAACAACTCTGGCAGGAAAAGATTGATTGGGACGAGGTCTTGAATACGACACTGGCTGAAAAATGGGCTACAATACGAACTGATCTCGAAAATGTAAACGGAATCTACATAAATAGCTGGATGCGAACGTCTAGCGCAAGAAAGGATTCTATAGAAATACACGGATTCTGCGATGCCTCTGAACAAGCATACGGTGCTGTGGCATACTGCCGAGTCATAAACTTAGATGGCACAGTAAAAAGCACAATCATTGCAGCAAGAACAAGAGTAGCTCCTTTGAAAACCATTTCATTGCCTCGACTAGAACTGTGTGGAGCTTTGCTTCTATCCAAACTACTTAAGCAAATTATGCAAGCAATGAGGATACCTACAACACAAATCTATGCTTGGACAGATTCTTCTATTGTTATCTCCTGGTTACATGGAGATCCGAACAAATGGAAGGCGTTTGTGGCTAACCGCGTCGTCGAGATCACTACAAATGTAAATTGCGGTCAGTGGCACCATGTCCAATCCCACGATAATCCAGCTGATATTGCATCAAGAGGAATGTCAGTAGCCAACTTGAAAGGTTGCGATCTATGGTGGAACGGACCACAGTGGTTATTACACCAGAAGATACAGTTCACTAAACTAAACATAACACAAATAGATCTTGAAAGAAAGAAAAACATCATACGAGCTCGAAAATAACAAAAACGAAAACAATGAAAGTAATAAATTATCCGCACAACTCGACGACTTTGATACGCTGACTGAACTACTAAGAGCCATCACCTTCTGCCGAAGATTCCTGAAACAAAGGAAATTAAAGGAAAACATAGATAGTACAATCACAACTGAAGAACTTCAACTCTCCCTGCAAACCTGTATAAAAAGAGAACAAGAGGAAGAATTTAAAGAAGAGATAGAAAGCTTAAAGAAAAAGAAGAGAGTAAAAAAAACAAGCAAATTAAAATCATTAAATCCTTACCTTAACGAGAATGGCGTCCTCAAGGTGGGCGGCCGGCTCAGGAACGCAGAGTTGAGTGACGAATGCAAGCATCCAATCATTCTGGGTCGTAACAGTAAACTTACCTATCTTATAATAGCAGAAGCCCACTCGAAGACGTTGCATGGAGGTATACAGTTGATGCTTACTTACCTCAGATCCAAGTATTGGATACTGCGAGCAAAAACGCTGGTCAAACAATACATCCATCGTTGTTTGGTATGCGCTAAACTAAATGCAAAGGTGAGAACACAAGTAATGGGTGACTTACCAAGCGTACGAGTGAAACCAGCACGAGCATTCCTCAATTCAGGTGTCGACTTTGCGGGACCATTCCAAATATTGATGAGTAAGGGCAGAGGAGCCAAAACTATATAGCCATATTTATTTGCATGTCCACCAAGGCACTACATTTGGAATTGGTTGGTGATCTAAGTACAGCAGCATTCATAGGCGCCTTCAAAAGGTTTTGCGCCCGCAGAGGAAGATGCATAAATCTGTGGAGCGACCAAGGACGAAATTTTGTTGGCGCTAACAAGCAACTATATGAAGCCTGGAAAGAAGCTGGTTTGCAATTTGATAGAAAAACAGCCGAATTACTTGCTAATAACGGAACTCAGTGGCATTTTATATTCACCTAACTTCGGAGGACTATGGGAGGCCGGGGTGAAATCCATAAAATATCACATGAAGAGAGTTCTCACTACAAACTTAACATTCGAATAGATGACGACGGTTCTCTGCGAAATAGAAGCATGCCTGAACTCGCGTCCGTTATGTCCAATGGACGACGATACCATACAAGCACTGACACCTGGTCATTTTTTAATAACGGAAGCACCAGTCACCGTCCCAAACCCAAACATAAAGGATGCTAAAATAAGCAATTTAACACGCTGGCAATATACTCAGAAATTGTTGAATGACTTCTGGTCGCGATGGCAGAAAGAGTACCTAACGAGACTCCAGCAGAGACCAAAATGGTTAAAACGCGAAGAAGAGTTTAAGAAGGGAGATATAGTGCTGATCAAGCAAGATAATCTCCCGCCGGGAAAATGGTCCATGGGACGCATTACCGACAAGCACCCCGGCCCCGACGGTTTAACCAGAGTGTACAGCGTGAAGAGCGGTGACAATATAACCAAGCGATGTGTGACAAAGTTGTGTGCTTTACCAATCGATACAGTACCAGATGAGATGATAGTTTAACGTATCTAGCTTTATTTTGCATATACCTTACCTTAATAAATTATTGTTTTAAAAGGACTATCATAGTCCTTTTGTGGGCGGCTTATGTTAACGCCAATTTCAACTATGTAAGGAGACGTATGAACCTATATATGTATGATATGAAAGCAGGTGGTGACACCTGTCGTGGTCCTCCTGTCAGACGCTCTTGGTGACTTAGCCACATATTACCTCGCTAACTCACTCAAGCCCAATCCGAGCAAAACCCAGTCTTGCATATTCCATCTCCGCAATAGAAAGGCGCGCCGCAAATTTAACAACGTTTGGGGTGGGGTGACCATCGAGCACAGCAACTCCCCTAAATATCTTGGTGTTACTCTGGACAGGTCTTTAACATTCAACAAAAACTGCAAAAACATCAAGCAGAAGGTGCACTCTCGCAACAGTCTTCTTCAGCGACTAGTCTCATCGAAGTGGGGTGCTTCGCCTGTGGTTATGCGGATTACTGGGCTGGCTTTATCTGTTTCTGCGGGTGAAATCGCGTGCCCCGTGTGGAGTCGTTCTGTCCATGCAAAGTTGGTGGATACAGCTTTAAACGAAACGTTCGATCATCACTGGTTGCCTAAAACCGACCCCAGTTCAAATGCTTTATCCACTAGCGGTAATAGCGCCACCAGTTCGCAGAGCGCTGGCAAGCTCCAGCGAAAGATCCAAAATGATCTCCGACCCACGACACCCTTTGCACGACAAAATCCTTGTGAAACAGAGGCTGAAAACTTAAAACGTCCCACTCATTGACGAACGACCAAAAGAGAGACTGAAGTTGTGGCGAGACAGTGCTTCCTTACCCAAACCATTCGTTCCACCTGCTGAAGATCTCCCACCTGGACATGAGTTGCCTTGGGTAACCTGGAAGTCTCTAAACAGACTCCGAACACAGGTTGGCCGAAGCAAGGAAAATTTGTTCTGGTGGAGATTAATAGACGAGTCCGCCTTGGAGTGTAAATGTGGTGCTGTTCCACAAACGATGGGACACTTAATATCATGTCCTGCGTGTTCTGTCAGCTGCACGTTACAGAAACTGATGGACGCTAGTGATGGCGCCAAAAACGTGGCCGAATTTTGGGCCGAGTCGATTTAGATTGCTATCGACACGCTAAGAAGACCTGTCGTCTAAAGAAATCTCTTTATGGTCTCAAACAAGCTGGACGACTGTGGAATATAAAACTGGACGAGAAGCTGAGAGAAATGGGATTGAGATTCTATGATTAATGAACCTTGTTGTGAAGAGAGAATAAATGATATATTGATATTGATTGATTGTTTGTATCACAAGCGCATTATAGGTAAATCAGATCTTTTTGTTGTTAATTACGTAGATGACATATTGATTGCATCGCAAAAGAGAGTATATTTAAAGACAAATTCAAGCAGGAATTTGCGAGGAAGTTTCAGCTTAAAGACTTTGGTCAAGTAACCTTCTGTCTTGGGATAGACTTAAGAAGTAGTAAAAGGGAAAGAATTTCCCTATAGAGAACTAATTGGGGACCTGGGGGCTTAATTAAAATAGCCGCTTTGGCAGAATCATATTATGAATCACACAAACTGTCACAAATTGATAATTCATATTAATATCTGCGTCCAATTCCGCAATTTATCTGTTTGACAGTTTTATATTCTATTGAAATAAAATTTAAGCTGTAGAAATAAAAAATAATAATCTCATTTGATTAATAAAAACTGTAAAGAAAAATTAACCGGTAAAATTACGGTCTTGATTTTTTTTATGCGGCAATATTTACATCAAATATGATTCTGTTAAGAATTGAATTGAATAAGATTCAGCTAAAATATGTGTCACCATCATAGACGTATAAATTTATACGTCTATGGTCACCATATAGGAATTGCTGGGAAAAACAAAATGCACTTCTCGAGTTAGAATGTACAATTTCGGCTATTTTGAGAATATAATCATTCCGTCATTGACGCCGGGGGGCAGGTGGATGTGGCGTATTTCGACTTCCGCTTTTGACACCGTGGATAACGATTTACTTTTATGCAAACTCTCTGCTATGGGATTTACACCGCATTTGCTTAAGTTTTTTGCTAGTTACCTTGGCGAGCACCGACAGTACGTCGACTTTGCGGGCCATGAATCTAGGCCTTATTACACGTTCTCCGGGGTAAGTCAAGGGAGTAATATAGGACCTTTGGAATTCATTTTAATAATGTTTGTTTTTAATGATCTGCCAACAGTCGTGAAAGAGGCGAAGTGTCTACTGTTTGCAGATGACTTAAAATTATTCCTAAATATTGAGGACTGTAATAGGCTCCAGTCTGACATTGATAGTATAATCCAATGGAGTAAATCCAACAAGCTGTATTTTAATATTGAAAAGTGTTGTGTGATGAGCTACAGCCGCTCGCGTGCTCCATTGCAGCATCAGTACGAGATGGACCGCAAAGTGATACCGCGCGTCTCGCAAGTACGAAACCTGGGCGTACAGATGGTGTCTGAGCTGACGTTCCGCAAACACTTAGTTGAGATGTGCGGCAGGGCTTTCAGAAATCTTGGTTTCATCTTGAGACAGTGTAAGGATTTTTCCGAAACTGCAGCGGTTAAAGTTTTATATAATAATGCACTTGTGCGAAGTCATCTCGAAACAAGTGCAATCATTTGGAACCCGCATGAAAGGAAATACAGCCTCATGTTGGAAAAAATCCAAAACAAGTTTACAAGGTTTCTTTACCGTCAACAGTACGGGGTTTACCCCTTTTATCCTCTGATGTACCCGAGTCTGTTCGTCCTGGGCATGGTCGGGTACACCAAGCTGGCAGTAAGAAGAGACGTCGCGCTGGTCAAGTACGTGGCTCGCGTACTGCTTGGGTTGCTGCACCACCCGGAGGTGCTGGCAGCGCTGCGGCTGCGCGCGCCAGACGGGTGCGTAGGTGCGCGCCGCCGCCCCGCTCTATTAGACGTGCCAGCGGCTAGGACTAACATGCTCAAGTTTACCCCTATCTCACGAGCCGCACGTATTATTAATGTAATTGCGGTATCGGAGGATATATTTGGGCAAAACCTGCCGAAATTCATGCAAGTGGCACAAATTATAATTGAAAGGGGTATGATATAATAAAGGTTGCCATGTTTGTAGTATTTGTCATATTGTATGTTTGAAATTCTTTGGCTTACAGGTTTTATATTTTCTTTTTTGTAAATTTGTGAAGACATTGTAACTTATAACATCGCCTTGGATGAGTCTGTAAAGGTGTTATAATTGTGATTTGAATAAATAAATAAATAATATTTAGCGAATCTAATATTTTGAGAATCTACTATTTTGAGAATCTGATATTAAGCGAATAAAGGTTCAGAAAATGAATTGCTTTTAGAGGTATTAATGTGGTCGGAGGAGGTTATGGGTCTTAATGTGGCCGTTTTAGGCCCTCTTATATCGCTAAGGATACGGCAAAACTTGCATAGTTTGCAGAAAACCCGCAGGAAACTCATTGGAGGGCTGCGAAGCGAGTCCTTCGATACTTAAAAGGTACGATTACTCACAGTTTTGCGTTTCAGCCGACAGGGTTATGCATACAATGGTATGCAGATGCAGATTGGGGTAGCGCCGTTATCGATAGACGGTCCTTTACAGGTTATTTTAAATTCGTTCTAGGTGGCGTAAGCAAAGTCGTGGCGTAGTCAAAGTATGTTAAATAACAACTTAAAAACTATTTGTGACAACTTTAAAAATTGCTCATTTATTAATCTAAAATGTAATTACCCGTACAATAAATACTACTATTTATTAGATGTATGTAAATTAATTAACTTCAAAATTGACTCAAATTATTATGACAAAACATTTTTGTGTTATAAAAATCTTACGTTATTAATAAAGAACAAGGCTATAGTAGTACGCACTAACATTCCTAGGAAGGGCACAATTCCGTTCTACTTTAAGTCGTCTAAAAATGTACATACAGGGGATATTAATAATTGTATTGCCTCTTTGAGCAACCTGGAGGTGATAACCACTGGAACTCACAAGAAGGGAACCATACATTTTTATTAAAAAAAAAATCTACAGCATGTTTAAGTACACAATCTGATACACCGTTGGCGTCACAAGCGAATAAGTGTTTTCGCCCCTAATCCGGAATTCAATTTTAGAATATTTCACCAGACCATTGCCGGCGCCATAAATAAAACTGAGGAATCCACGAGCTGTCGCAAAATGGTCCAAAAATAGATGTGTGTTTAACAGAAACTTTCATGAAAAAAGGTATAAATATAAAATATAAAACTTTGACTAATATTAATGACTTGGCATGTAAATTTAATTTTTAATGTTGTGGCGTAGAAATAAATAAAATTATGATTATTTGTTTATATAGAACGCCTAATAGTAACCCAAACTTATTTCTTGAGAAACTTGAACAGGTACTAGTAAGCCTCACTAGGAAATATACTTACTGGTTTCTGGGTAACACACGTCGATTACGTTTGTGATAAACTCGACAGATTTGTCTACGCAATAAAAAGATTGAGAGTCACGGTATCAACAGAAGCTGCTCTTTGTGCATACGTGTCGTCCGTACTCGCTTATGGTCTCTTGTTGTGGGGTAATTCGGTGGATATTACAAAAGCGTTTTATTATTGTTTTGTTTCGTTTTATTTACAATATTCTGCCATTAGCGTGTATGTACATTAGAGAATTATGCCTATTTGTACTACAACATCCTGTATATTTCACTAAATACAAAGATGTAACTAAACGAAATGTAGCTCCTAGAAATAAAAATAAATTTAAACATGAGCTCTGTTTACCGCAATGCAGGCTCGAATTGTTTAAGAGGAACTCGTACATAAATGCTGTAAAGGTTTATAACAAATTACCGGACTCTTTTAAAGATTTACCTTTGACAATGTTTAAAAAAAGTTAACACAATGGTTAAAAGAAAAATGCTTTTACAATCTTAATGAATACATGTCAGATCGCGGAGAAGGGAACTAAGATAAATGATATTGGTAATTGGACTAATTGGAATGGTAATATACCATAATAGTACATTATGATACGAGTGTGCTGTATTGGTCATTGCCCAAAAGGCGGCACTGGCGCGCGAGCCATAGGCGAGCGCGATAATTTAGCCGAGTGGGTAATGATCAATGCACACGCGTTTCATACGACGTTTTTCAACAAACTTGCGAGGAAAAAAACAGACTTGTTGTAAGAACTTATGCTGGAATAACGTAACTATAGAGATGATAATTTAGATTCATAAAGTTCAACTGACCTTCATTGCCAGGTATTGTCAATCGGAGCTTCTTTTAAAAACTGTTGTACGTCGGTTGGTGACAATACTTTAGATTTTCGTATTTTTTATAACAACAAAACAAAAATGTTATCAATATTTACGGAAAATGGCGGGTTTTTTTTTTCTGCTGGCGATGCGCTATGTTGTAAATAAAGGCACAGGCGAACCCGCTGAACTGCCTATATAAAAAATATAATAAAAACAACATTATAATTTGAATACGCAAACTAAGATTAATATGTAGTGAAAAATATATAATTTGATTAAATATTATGTTAACGTATCACATTTTATTTATTTACACAGTAGGCATAAAAAGGCCCTGCTGGGGTCGCGGGTTTGTCTGAAAGGTATATCGCGGCCCCTGCACATAGGCAACGGAAGGAACACGGGTGGGTTTTAGTCAGTAAAAGTCTGACACTCCCTCTCACTCTGCCCAGAGCGGGAGGAGTCATATGATGATGTCCCACCAAAAAAAAAAAAAAAAAAAAAAGGCAAGAAGTACCCGCGCACAATGGTCCACCTGAAGGAAACCAAACCCCATAACATAGATGGCAAAAAGTCTCTTTGATGAGATTAAAAAAAGCACAAATCTCTGCTCGGGTTAAAATAGAGGATGCTCATTTAATAGTATAGGATAGTTCATACTAGTTCCATGTACTCAAAGTCAATTTCTTTATACAAATTCTATGCTGCAATGATAGGATTTTAAATTTAAACATGTAAACCCTGTGGTCGTTGTAAAGGCTTATAAGCAACTCAAGATCAAAATTACCGAAGATCTGTGGGGTATGTCTACTAAAGTTTGTCAATCAATTATTGAGACAATTGCATCCTATTTAGCTTTAATATTTAATTTGTGTGTGGATCAAGGGGTATTCCCGGATCTAATGAAGTACAGTAAAGTTATTCCACTATTCAAATCCGGGGACAGCAAAGATACTAATAATTATAGACCCGTATCGGTTTTGCCGGTTTTCAGCAAGGTGTTTGAAAAAGTAATGTTAAATCAAATGCTCCAGCATTTTAATCGTAATAATATCCTACACGACCAACAGTATGCTTTCACCAAAGGACGTTGCACAACCGACGCCGGTGTCACCTTATTAAAACACATCTTTAACGCATGGGAAGAGGCACAAGATGCAATAGGCATCTTCTGCGACCTATCCAAGGCATTTGATTGCGTGAATCACGAAACACTGCTCTTGAAACTGGAGCATTACGGACTGGATAAACTTGCGCTTAGCTTAGTAAAATCATATTTGAATGATAGATTGCAGCAAGTTCAAATAAACGGTGTAAATTCATTGGGCTTAAAAGTCAAAATGGGTGTACCACAGGGCTCGATTTTGGGTCCCTTCCTCTTTTTAGTATATATAAATGATTTACCTCATTTACTGAAAAACCGACCACAAATGGTGTTATTTGCTGATGACACATCACTGATTTTTAAGATAAATAGACATGCACAGGAGCTTGACGAAGTAAATAACGCTATGCTTAAGGTACATAATTGGTTCTAAATGCATAAGATTCACGTTACCAAATGTTAGAAGTAGTGAATGTCATGTTGTACTGAATAGGGAGACACTAGAATTCGTCGATAAAACGGTTTTCCTGGGGATCACGCTTGACTCAAAACTACAGTGGGGTCCTCACTTAACATCACTTGCAGGGCGGCTAAGTTCAGCCGCTTACGCTGTTTGGAAAATCCGCCAACTAACAGACGTGGATAGCGCGAGACTGGTCTATTTTAGTTACTTTCATAGCATCATGTCTTACGGTATTTTGCTGTGGGGACGGGCTGCAGATATGAATTCTATCTTTATTCTGCAAAAGAGGGCTGTCAGAGCCATATATAACCTCCGCAGACGCGAATCTCTAAGGGAACTGTTTAAGAAAATTAACATCATGACGGTACCTTGTCAGTATATATATGAAAACATTATGTATGTTCGGAAAAATCTACATCTTTTTAGTAAGATAAGTGACAGGCATAATTTTAACACTAGAAATAGGAACAAATTAGATCAACCACGTTTCAGATTGTCTAAAGTGCACACTACTTTTATGGGGTACTGCGTAAAATGTTATAATAAAATACCACTCGATATTCTTCAACTGAATGAGAAGAAATTTAAAACATGCATTAAACGCACACTATGTAGACAAGCATATTATAAGTTGGATGATTATATCATAGATAAAAATGCTTGGCTTAATGCTGGTCCTGCTCCACAGCCACTTGGGCTCACAAGTTAAAAAAAAAAAAAAAATATGTTTGGAAGAGTTGCTTCCCCTTTTTATTTCTCTGACATTACAAACTTAATGTTTATTTTTTATTTAAAACAAGTTTTAATTGTTGAATACTCCAATGGATAATGATTTTCTTTCTTTTTGGTAGTAACATTCTATTAATCTCTCAAATACATTGCAAATTAGTTTTGTAAAATTTAGAAGCATTTTTTCAATTTTTGTAAATGTGAGTACCATGGAGCCGTTTTAATGTTATTAAGATGTATGTTGACTTGAAAGAGCATGGCAGTTGAGAGTATGTCATGCTCACTTAAATGTCTCGCTGATAGTGGCGAGTGTGTTAGATCATTCAGTTCCCTACAAATTGGTTGAGCTGGATGGTGCTGATCCATGCGTCATGTTCGTGAACGGGCGCCGTCAGTTGTGACTGGTCATCTCTTATCTGCCATGGCTTATTTTTAATCTTATATTTTGAATTGTTTTGATTATTTTTTGTACATTGTTCTCACATATAGAAGCAACAAGAATAATGTACCCAGGATTTTGTAATTTTCTATATTTAAAAGAGTGTCCTTGGAGTTTCTTGCCCGTTCTTCTCCATAAAGATCTACGTTTTTGAATGGGCAGCTAGCTTCAACTTTCTGACTAACTGACGCGACTATTTGACAATTCAAAAGTGCCTGTAAATGGTTTAATTGAAATAAATGCTTTGAGTTTGAGTTTGAGTTGAGTTTGAGACTTAAATGTTTCGCTGATGGTTGCGAGTGTGTTAGATCATTCGGTTCCCTACAAAATGGTTGACCTGGATGGTGCTGATCCACGCGTCATGTTCGTGAACGGGCGCCGTCAGTTGTGACTGGTCATCTCTTATCTGCCATGGCTTATTTTTAATCTTATATTTTGAATTGTTTTGATTATTTTTTGTACATTGTTCTCACATATAGAAGCAACAAGAATAATGTACCCAGGATTTTGTAATTTTCTATATTTAAAAGAGTGTCCTTGGAGTTTCTTGCCCGTTCTTCTCCATAAAGATCTACGTTTTGGAATGGGCAACTAGCTTCAACTTTCTGACTAACTGACGCGACTATTTGACAATTCAAAAGTGCCTGTAAATGGTTTAATTGAAATAAATGCTTTGAGTTTGAGTTTGAGTTTGAGGACTTACTAGTTCCATACTGCCATGTCGCGTTTCAAAATTTGTCAAACAACAGTGGCCGCTAGAAATTGTCTATGGTTTTAGTGATGTGGAAGTATGATCTTTTCGTCTTCGTACTTTCGATGTTACGATTTTTTTTCTAGGTAGTGTTTTTGTGAGTATTTTTATATTGAGTAACTTTCACATAAAAAACAAATCCATTGAAATATGTTCGAAGTTAAAACAGTGAAAACGAACAATATAGCACGGGTACTTACGTACGTTTGTTATGTAAAAGATAAATAAATTCAGTGTTAAAGCAGTATAATATTCTAAAACTTGAGGGGTCTCCATAATACATATAGACCTACGACATTATTTAATAAGGAAATAGGACCGCATCTTTAAACGTGGGCTAGTTCCAACAGCATCTTGAAGATCCTAGCCTAAAACACGATTGTTGACAGTCTACTAATTATAAATACATTGTTATTTTTTTCAATAAAGGATTAATAAAATACTCCTTGAACAAATAGTCGATATTTATTACGTCAATCACTAACTTTTCAATGACAAGATAAATTTAGACCAGTTAAAAAGGATGTCGGTTGCCTATGGTCGGTTGTTTGACTTTTGTAAAAATTTAATATTTATTCCAGTTTTCGCTTTTATTGTTAATTAAAATAGTTTAATTAAAAGATAAGAAACACGCATAGGATGTTAAAGTGGGTGTGATAATACGTGTATCCTAATTAGTGCGTATTTAATCAGTTACACGTAGATATCGCGTTCAATTCCCAGGCAAATCCAATGTTATTGTTTTTAGCGAGTCGCAACCAAATCCTGATTAGTTATCTGTGGCATTACAGCACTAGTCCGATAATATAAAGTTAAAAGCACGCGTTTTTAATACACTGAATTATGACCCTAAAAACGGTTCAATAAGAGCTACTTTACGAGCAAGTGTGTTGAAAAATAATTTATTAATGTTCAAATTTTAATATATTACTATTATACTATTGACATTATCAATTACAATTTATAATGACATTTATATTTATTAACTGAAATTTTTATTAAACTTTATAGATCTGCTGAACTAATATAGATTATAGGTATAATTTGACATCTATTAATTAATTTGTTCCTTAAATACTTAATATGCATGAGACATTATTTGTTATCTGTTGTTACTGTCTATAATTTTATTTTATTTTCTGTTTTTATTGGACCTTATAACTAAAGGAATGTAATTGTATAGGTTAAAATTAAAGATTTGCACACCATAAGTAATGGTAGAATGTAAAGCGGCCATTATAGTTTTAAGATCATACATTTGTAAACCTACATTCTGGCAAATAAATGAATTTGAATTTGAATTTGAATTTAAGCATATCATGGAATTCACACAAGCAACGCATCGTTGCAAATTCTACTTGTAAGGCTGAGTATGTGAGTTTGGCAGAAGCTATGAACGAATCTGTGTATTTGAATAGCCTGTCGAAAGAACTAGGTTTACATCAACTCTGTAAGGTAAGAATGCATGCTGATAACTTAAGTGCTATTTGCCTTGCTGAGGATCATGGTGTACATCATGCGAAAAGTAAACACATTGACATTAGACATTTCTTTATAAAGGATGTGCTTCGTGATAATAAAGCTTACGTTGGAATATTTGTCAACTGATAAGATGTTGGCAGATGTCCTCACCAAACCTTTACCTCACGTAAGATATGAGTTACTAGCCATCCGTTGCACCAATTTTCGCAACAAAACACGTTAAAATAAAGTGTCCGTATGGATTGAGGAGCCAACGCGGGTACTGCCAATATTTAGTAGTTAATTGGCCGAATTTGTAGGCCCGATCCTGGAATTTGTAGTAAAACCCGTAACAAGATAAAGACGTTTAGGATGGCTCCTCAATTCAGTCTGAATTGAGGAACCACCTTACCACTCGAAGATTAGCCGACGGATATTTTTTGAAAATTTGGTAGGACTTAGTAGTACTTATTCGTAATCTGTACAAAAAAATGGGTTTGGTAGGGCTGAATTTGAGGGGTGTGTAACGTTTGATATAATAACAAAAGTTCTAATGATAATAAGACCTAATTTAATTTAATATAATTCTTTTTTAATATAACGATCAAATGATATAATGAATTATTGATATAATTTCATTTTACCTGATTTCATATGGTATAATGAACAGTTTATATAATGCGCATTTGAAATAATATTCAATTAATATAATATTCAGTTGCTATAATATTCAAAATCTATAATTAACGTTTAATATAACTTCTCTACGATACGATTGATATGATACGATTTTCTTCATTTCTACGATATGGCGACAACATAATTACACACCGGCTTATAATTAATAGGTTGAATCTGTTCCAAAACCGAATCGAGGCACCCCAACTTTACGTAGTCTTTTGGCTCCTACCCTAGAGTGTATATAAAAAGCGGAGGCGCGGAGGGAGAGCTCACCTCAGCCGCTACGGCTCGCACGGGTGCCTATTCTCTGTTACGTAAGGGCGAAGGAGTTGCACTTCCCGCAGCGCCGGAGACGATGCAGAAGCAACTTTAATGTTTTGAGGTTAGGTTACAATATAATTTGCTTTCCTCAAGAACGATGCGTTACATTAGAAAATTAGTTAATATGAAAGTTAGGTCAAATGAACATTATATAAAAAGAGCATTATACAATTTGAAAATCATATGAAATGAACGTTATACTAAATGAAATTAGAGAAAATAAACATTATATCAAATATAACATTAGGTCATATGAAATTTGGTTAAATGTTTTTATAGCATATGAGAATTATATCATATGAGAGTTATGTCAAAAGAAATTAGACTATCTGTTATTATACCAAACATTACACACCCCATAAAATGTGTTGTATTAGCGAAATAATATAGTTTTTCCATTTTATTTTTATACCACAAATTATAACACATTTACTACTAAATCATACCTACTAAAAATATGTTGTAATTGGTTGATTACTTTCCGAGAAGCGCGGTGAAATTTATGGATGTTAATGAAAAATCAAAGCATTGTAGCTATCTCAAATTCGGGTGTGTAATGTTTGGTATAATAACAGATAGTCTAATTTCTTTTGACATAACTCTCATATGATATAATTCTCATATGCTATAAAAACATTTAACCATCCTGACGGTCTATAGACAATATATGTACGTATATGTAGCTACCAAAGTAGCTCATCAAATGAAATAACAATATCACCAATAAAATACAATAGACGACGTATATTTAGTAGCGTTATAGATTGTTAAATACTTGTCCAATTTGAAAACCTGCCCGTAAAACTTCAAATTAAAATTTTGTTGCGATTCGTTTTACCATTTGTCCGTTGCGATTTTTTTTTCCACTTGTCCGTTGCTATTCGTTTGTCCGCAAGAGAAGTCTGCGGTATCATAATGTCTACCTTCTAAAAATGACCCACATTAACCATTTTATCTTTCAGAATTTGAGAAATGTTTAATTGTTATTCCCGAAGCAATTTTATTTATTTTATTTTATAATTTTTAGAAACCTATAGCTAGGCATGTATGTAGCTACAATAGTGCATTTGTTAATAACATGAATATGGCCAATTCCAAGTTTTCATAGATAGGTTAACAAAATAATAATTATGAGTTAAGGTAGTATATAGACAGAGATGTTATACAGAATGCCCGGTAAACATGACTTAATAACAGAACATACATTTTTGTAATCTATGTATTATAGTTTTATAGTAGTTTATTATTTTAGCTATTATAGTTATTATTTTAGTGAACTTGGAGCCCTTGTTCCGCTCTATCACGTCCATAATACGGTCCGTATTATAGTGGCGAAGGTCCCTTTTGAATGACTTTATTGACTCGTTGGTATTTGAGCGCATTGTCTGACGACTTCAAGATCATCTCGCACCTCTCCTCCATGAGCTATAAAGTAGCATCTGAAAGCTTCTTTATTCGATTTGTACGATGGGTCTTGAAAATTTAAGACGCGTCCGTATGGACAGGTTTTAACTAAGTTCCTATTTAAATCGAAATCTGAATTGTTAAAAGTACGCATGAGTCGTGTGGTCGATGGCGTAAGAGCGTGATCTTGGTCTAGTTTCCTGGCACAGTGATACACTGGCCGCCGACGCTCACGCATCCAGCAGTTCGTCGCCAGTTCGCCACATTACACATACATTGAGATCAGTACTACGAGCATGTGTAACAGAACAGTTACTCAGGCTACGCGACGTGAATTTTCATAAACTGAACACGTGCTAGGACTGTATTTGTTATGTTTCTGTGAGCCAACAGGTGACGTATGAATCTATCTGGGCCCTAGACAATATTTTGTCATGTATACACTTTTCAGTGTGAATGAAATATGTTGTATGAGATGAAAGTGTGACACAATTTTTTTTCATCTACCTATCGTGAAGCCAGGTCGTGTGAAGCCAATCCCTGTATATGAGTCAGCACTGGATGGTGCTGAATAGTACACAGACATTGTCCTGCATAATTTTGAAAACAATCATACAAATCTGTTTCGAGCCAGCACCTTAGTTGATTGGTTTTTACCGCACAGAGTTGGCCCTCATGTTTGCAACAGATAAAAGGACAATCATGTTCGCTCTCAACACTTGTCTAAAGCTACGCGCGATAAAGTAAGGCGTCTAGGAATAAATCGGTGCCGAATATGGAGTGAGTAAGAGCGAGACAAAGTGTATTGCATCATAGTCATACCTTTGTTTGTTATTATTCGAATTATCGCAAAAACCTTAGTGATACCCTAGGGATATTGCGAAAACACGGTTAATTAGACAAGCAAATTGGAAGTAGCGGGTGGTCACAGTTCTAACCTAACCTAACCTATTTCACCCAGTTCAATATGCCGAATCACACAATCTGCCTGCGACTAGATAATTAGACAATTAGGTTAGAACTGTGACCAACCGCGCGCGAGCCAAGTGAGTGAAGCGAGCGGAGCTGCGACAGCGGCCGGCGAGCGCTACTTCCAAGTTGCTCGCGGAAATGTTTTCACCATTGTCTGATTATCCTAGTTTTCTCAATATCCCTAGGGCATCCTAGGGTTTTTGCGAAAATTCGAATTATCAAATCATCCTACGACATATAATATCAGAAACGAAATAATACTTTAAATAATATTTTCAGTAACCATGAGTTAATTCGTAACAGATTTGTCCATTAGAAAATTCATAATATCCTTAATATCGGGGACGCATAATATTGCGACTCAACGCCTAGAGCGCTGGTTCATACACAGATATTGGCTTCACGCAGCCAGGTCGTACCGTCGAACACCATTTTGGCTCTTTCGTTAGACTAAACGATACCCTTTGCACGATAAAATCCGCGTGTCCCAAAGGCTGAAACGCCAAAACAGTTTCATAAAGTGCGTCGCCTCACTCACTGGTGAACGCTCTAAAGAAAGACTAACGGTGAGGTGAGGCACTGCTTCCCTACCCATCCCATTCGTTCAACCTGCTGAAAAAGTCCAACCAGGACAAGAGTTACCTTGGCTAACAAAATAAAAATAAATTGTATTGTATTGCAATTGTGATGTGATGTTAGTTGTGTACTTATTGTGTACTATTATACGTTGTTTTGTGTGTTGTGTTGTATTGTGTTTGAGTCTACCCTGCCTATGCCAATATTTTATTATCTTCCTCAGTTTTGCTGTAGTTCCAACCTGGAAGTCTTTAAACAAACTCCGGATACAGGTTGGTCGAAGCAAGACAAAGCTGTAGTGTAAATATGGTGCTATTCCACAAAAGATAGTCATGCGTGTCCTGTTGTCTGATGGCCGCTAGTAATGGCGCTAAACTCTTAGCCGAATTCTGGACCAACTACATTTTGATCATCGACACGCCAAGAAAAAAAATCACCAGATCTGGGAACGAAGACATCATCATCGTAGTAAGAACTCTATTCAGCTATTTAATACCTACTATTCAATCTTGAAGTAGAAATGGTGTAGGTATTCGATTTTAAGTAAAGGATTCTTCTAAATAAAAGGTTGTAGTATTATAATTATAATTTATTGTTAACAAAGTATCCTATGTATTTGGTGGTCATGCGTCACCACCAGCCGGCGGAGTACGAGGGCGCGTACGAGTAGGAGATGCGTGGCGCCGACACGTAGTGCGCCACGCGGGCCACGTGCGGGTATGACACGATTTTCTTCACCGACACCACCTGCAGATGTGGATAAACATTAATGCCAACTTATAAGCATGTTTGTAGAAATTATCCAGTTTTCTCTGTCCATGAATTTGGACAATGTAAAAGCAGACACGAACGTCCATGAGATAATGTGATTTCCGAATACAATGAATCAGTCCTGCGTGGATTAAAAAGACAAAGGAAGGGACAGCACAGCCAATATCCAATTTACAGGAATTTCGCCTTACCTGAGGTACACTAACAATTTTTTTAACGGAGACGATGGCCGGCTCGTGGATGACAGCGGCGGGTGCGGAGTACACGAGCGGCGCGTGGCTGATGAAGGGCGCGTCCAGGCTGTAGGCACTGTACCCGAGCCCGCCGTGGCCCCAGGACGAGCGCTTGTCGCGCTTGTCGTCTTCCGGCGTGGGCGCTGCCAGCGCGCACGCCACCAACAGAGCGATGCATACCTGAAACATACGACATATAGGTAAGTAGCTGGCACCGGTTGGGAATTTTTGAATGTTCGACTTGTTCAGCAAAATATTGAAAGTTAAACGAATTAGGTACGTTTTCCTGAAACGTGGTTTAAATTCCAATGCAATTTAAGATATTGTACATCCCTACAGCAAGCCTAAATATGAATATCGGCTATTAAATATTATCAAATTACTTTTTCAGGTTTATGATTAGAATTCTTTTGAATACTTAGCACTTTAACTACGAAGACGAATAATTAGATACTCACGAAAGTTCTCATGGTGATGGTATGTATGGCGGAGGAGCAGGTACTACTGATACCTCTGCCGGAGCCGCGCCGCCGTTATATACTTACGCACTGTGACAAGTTACAAAATTCCGCAAAAACGCCGCCATTGTTGCGAAAACTCGTGTTTTATTTTATTTAAATAGAACCATTCGGTTTAGTGAGTGACATCACTCTCTATGAGGCTGAATAACTTATGGATGGGTGTAGCGGGTAGCTCCGCACAGTCACGCGCGTCTGTCGCAGTCTTACGCACTCGTCTCCTATGCTTTATATTCTTGTGCGGACTTTACAAATACTTAACATTGTCTCCCGATTTCTCTCGAGCATGCGTTGTATTTAGTTCAGTCATCCAGTGAGGATATCGTCCTGGTTATATCGTGGATGACGCCTTCTGCCGATTTGCGCTGGACAGTTATTTGAAATATTGGTTTATTTATTTTGTGTTAAATTTTATTTAGCAGTGCTGCTCAATGCTTTATACCCATCGATCAACACCCCTTGATAATTTAGAAATTCTGTCTGAAACTTTGAAAGGTCAATCCGTCTTTAGTACCTAATATTTATTTACTCACTAGGTACATATAGTTTGGTCAAGTTCATCTGAATTGATATATTAAAGTCGATAATGGACGATTCCATTTTGGTGATAATAATGCATTTTGAAATCGGCCTTTGGTGACATTCGTAATAAATTAATTATTGTAAGTATCTGCTATATAGTTGGATTATAGCAGACTACTACAGACTATATACGTATATATACATACAGATTGCAATATAGTATGATAATAGCAGATTTTTACACAAGCGTACATTATTGCTCTTGTTTTACCATACAAAGTATTATTTTATTGTGTGTGCTGTGCATTGATTTGTATCAAAAATGTAAAACGTTCACGCTTAAGAAGGTAGTAGGCAAGTTCTAGTTGCTTCTGACGACACCACGTCAAGATCTGGACGGACCTGCTTCATCGTCCCCATTGCCTAGCGTGATACTGTCAATAGTTTCATTGTAGTGGTCGTGTAGAGGCTGATATGATAAGAAATCGAAGTGTTGGTAATAAGAGCATGTGATTGTTACATGCACGGCATGCGTGTGGAAGTAGGAAGCGTGGCGCACTCGGCTACCAGTGAGAGTGACAGCTCGGTTAGTAAAAAACTCCGGTGTGCTTTGTCCGTCAGAGCCCGATTAATGGCAGCGGGAACTGATACTGTGTGCATGCTGTTTATTTGTAGGCTGGCGATTAAATCACTCAAGCAGGTGTTTATAGCCACGTGTAAAGTAAGCGAGAAGCTCACGTCAATATGTATAATAAACGTCGCCGTTAGATGTATTTAATTTATTCCCTCCTTTATTAACATTTTAACATATAAAATACATTTTTAAATATTTCTTAAAAACTATATAAAAAACATTTAAAAATATAAATAATAGTATTCCGCCGGTGTCGGGAGCAAGGTCCAAGCTACCGGTGGTTAGGGCTGCAGAGACAGGAACCTCCTCACAATGCGAGCCGTATCCAGGAGTACTGCCTTCTGAATCAGGCGCTTGATCCAACCGCCTAACGAGAGCCTCGAAAGATGTTGGTCGAGGCTTTCGGCCATCAGGCCATTGGCCGTTACGACAATCGGTACAATGATAGCCGAGCTCACATTCCACATGTCAACAACCTCGTGTGCTAAGTCGAGATATTTTATTTGTTTCTCTTTCTCAGCTTTCACGAGGTTCCCGTCATGTGGGATGGTAACATCGACTATCATTGCGCGGCGCGCTAATCGGTCTATCACCACTATATCAGGCTTATTGGCAACAATAGTCCTGTCAGTAATGATAGTGTTCAGGCTTTACAAAAAGCCTTCAAAAAGTGGCAACATTTTAATATATTATTACAATGGCAACATCGCCATCAGTGTCAGAGTCACAGTGACGTTGTGACTTTTATATTTTATCTGTGTACTTTTTCCCGCCACTTGGCGCCAATATTCAAAAAGAAAAGCCTTGATGTAACATCCTCGTCGTAAAATAAATAATATTATACAATCAATTCACCTTTTTTGCACCATTATATCCCCAAAGATATAACATGGTGGCCCATGAGGGGAACTAAAACAAGAAATCCGCGACCACAAAGAAAAAATCTTCGTCGGAATTGCTACCTACCTACATACGAGGGAATCGACGCCGAAGCCCCCGAAGCCCGCCAAGTCGAGAATCGAGAGCGTCAACGCGTCGCCCCGAAGTTGAGTGCCTTTCCGTCATTTAAAACCCCTAAATACCTTTCCTAATACCAAAATATCCATATATAGCAACCATTTGTGTAAATAAGGTGATTACAAGAATTGTAAATCCGGTCTCAGCTCAACGTTTCAATAGTACTTGCCCCCAATTTACAAAATACGAGTATTAGTGTCTCGATATTTAGTAGTCTGCCGACTATTTCAGGTCATAATCGCCGTGCTCGCTTCTCTGCCAGATCGAGAGTGCATAACTGTCTGGCTGGCGCTCCACTGATCGTGCGCACCCGGCTTCCTAATCGGCAGGTGACACCGAGACGAGGAACGTGAGCCCATTCTTTTTATTGTCTTTGTGATAATTCCTCAACTTTCATAACAATCTTTATTCACAATGCCTGAAGCTAAGCAACGTTATAAAGAATTGTTAACAAAAAGAGCATCCGCTAAAGGGCAAATTACTAAGTTTAAAAACTATTTATGTAACATTTCTAAACAAGAGGAATTGAATAACATTCAATTGACCGAGTTAAATTTAAAGCTCGCAAAGTTTGAGGCATTATCTGTTAAAGTTGATGACTTGCAAAGTGAAATAGAGGTTCTGAGTTCTGACAACATTGATGCTGAAATTGATGAACGAGACAACATTGAGCAAGACATAGTAATTAACATAGCCACTGCTAAGAACTTATTAGACATGTTTTCTCAGAAAAATGCATGCGAACAGAAACATAGTTCTTATCACTATGCTTCATGTTGTCTGGAAGATCATAAGACTTTAGGATTAAAGCTCCCACAAATACAAATAGCTAAGTTTAATGGTGAATATTTCCGTTGGTTAGAGTTTAGAGATACCTTTGAAAGTTTAATACATAAAAATGACCGTATTTCTGAAATTAATAAGTTTTATTATTTAAATTCATACTTACAAGGTGATGCAGCCAGAATTGTTTCCAATCTAGAAGTTTCTGCTAAAAATTATACTGAGGCTTGGAAGCTGCTTTGTCAACGGTATGATAACAATAGAATATTAATTGATCATCATCTTGATTCATTACTGAATATAAAACAGCTTCCAGGTGAGTCAGAAGAAAAATCTTTAAGATATTTAGTTGATCATATTACTAAAAACTTACGTGCCTTGGTCAGCTTGGGACAACCAACGGATAATTGGGATATAATTATTATATTCATGTTGTCAGCTAAGTTCAATAGTCAAACCTTGTTGAAATGGGAGGAATATCGCAGTAGTTTAGGAAGTCAGCTACCAAATTTAGAGCAGTTTTTTAAATTTATTACGGATCGTGCTAGTGTACTTGAATCTGCAAATCGAAGTTCTAATAATTCTGGCAACATAGATTCAAAGAAGCCTACTCCTCCTCACCGTTTAACACCAAATAAACAAAGTCAAAGGAAGAGTCAGAATAACAATGTTAAATCTTTTGCAAGTACTAGTGATAATAATAAGAATAAAGGACTGAAGGGTTATTCATGTATTGTTTGCGACGAGCGTCATAGAATTTATGACTGTCCAACATTTAAGGCTAAGGGTATTGATGATAGAATGACGGATGTGACAAGGTATAAACTTTGCATTAACTGTTTGAGACAGGGTCACTCCGTTAAGGATTGTCGATTCAGGTCATGCCAAGAGTCTGGCTGCACTGAGAGGCATAATAGCTTGCTACACCGTCCGCCAACGTCGGCATGTCTCGCTTCGGTTGATGAGCCAGGTGAGATAGTAGCAAACTATTCTAATAAAAATACAAGTCAAATAATATTGTCAACAGCCATGGTAGAGGTATCGAATCCATTTGGCCAGCAAAAGGTCAAAGTTCGTGCACTATTGGACTGTGGCAGCCAATCATCTTTTATAACCGAATCCCTAAAGATCAGGTTATCATTAATGTCCCGTCCCATTGACACTCTAAAGGTCATTGGCATAGGAAACACATTAACAAATAATGTTATTGAAAGTTGTAATATTAAATTACAATCAATAAATAGTAAGTTTAACATAAGTTGTTCATGTCTTGTGTTGAACGAATTGACAGGTAGACTGCCGAAGGTTCCCATCCATATTGGTTCTTTGAAGTTACCTGAAAATATTCAGCTGGCTGATCCCATGTTTCACAAACCAGCCGACATAGATGTCTTGATAGGTGCAGACTTATTCTGGGACATTCTAGGTACTGAACAATTTTCATTAGGTGTCAAAAATCCTAAGTTAATAAGTTCACAATTAGGTTGGATTGTATCTGGTCCCATAGAATCGGTGAAGCCGCATAAAAATGTTCACTGTAATCACAGTATAGTTTCCAAATGTGATAGTAGTGATGCTAGCATTGATAATATGCTAAGTAAATTTTGGGACTTGGAAGAAATTCCTGGAAAATTAATTACAAGTGAAAATGAAAATGAATGTGAAAAACACTTTCTCACTTACACAACTAGAACCAATACAGGTAGGTTTTGTGTAAAATTGCCACTAAAAGATACTGCTGATTGTTTAGGCGATACTTACAAGTTAGCTAAGCGACGCTTAATTAACATAGAAAAACGGTTAAAACGAAACGCTATGTTAAAATTAGAGTACACTAAGTTTATTAATGAGTATGCTGAGCTAGGACATTTATCTGTGTTAAATGATAAATTTAGAGATAGGATAGGTCCATGTTATTACTTGTGTCATCATCCGGTTCTTAAACAGGAAAGTGAATCTACCAAGCTTCGTGTAGTATTCGATGGTTCTGCTTCTTCCACTTCCGGTTGTTCTCTGAATGACATATTAATGGTAGGTCCCACCGTACAGGATACTCTTTTCTCTATTTTGATACGCTCTAGGCAATACAAGTATTTGCTTACTGGCGACATCGAAAAGATGTATCGCCAAGTCTTAGTACACGAAGATGATAGGTACTTGCAACTTATCTTGTGGAGAAAAGAGGAATCTGATCCTATTCAGACACTTAAGCTCAATACTTTAACCTATGGAACAGCAAGTGCAAGTTACCTGAGTACGCGCTGTCTATGGCAGGTAGGGCAGGAACAGGATGATGAGCTCATAAAGTGCATCATCCAGAAAGACTTTTATGTTGATGATCTCATAACAGGTTCAAATGATTCACAGCAATTAATTTATATACATAAGGCTGTATCTGAAGCGTTAAGGGCAGGTTGTTTTAATTTAAGAAAATTTAAAACAAATCATTCTTCTATTTTTGACAATGTAGATATGAATGAACAAGATAGTTTAATTTTAGTGAGTCGTCTAGTACGCTAGGGTTGGGCTGGACTCCATCTAGTGATACATTTCATTTTCCTATAAAGGGATTCTCACATGATAATAGTCTAACCATAACAAAACGATTTATTATGTCAAACGCTTTCAAAATATTCGACCCATTGGGTATCTTAAGTCCAGTTGTAGTCATACCAAAGATAATGATACAAAGACTTTGGCAACATAAGTTAGACTGGGATCAGCCAGCCCCTCAGGAAATAAGGGATGATTGGACTAAGTTTTCTGAAAATATAAAGTATTTATTTAATTTACAAATACCTAGATTAGTTATAGGTGAATCGCCTCAATTTATTGAACTACATTCATTTAGCGATTCCTCAAATTACGCGTATGGTGCGTGTGTTTATATAAGAACGATTAGTCATAATGGGGACATCACGGTCAGATTGCTATGTGCCAAATCGAAGGTGGCTCCTTTGAAGCCTACTACCATTCCCCGCCTGGAACTCTGTGCAGCCTTGCTCGCCGCTAAACTGACCAATTCTGTAACAGACTCGCTCCGTTACAAGCCGGATAAGCTAGTGCACTGGTGTGACTCCACAGTAGTATTAGGTTGGATTCGTAGTGACGTCAGTAAATTAAAAGTATTTGTAGCTAATCGTATTAGTGAAATTAAAGAATTAACTTCTTATTCAGCGTGGCGATATGTTCCCACGGATTCTAACCCTGCTGACTTAATATCACGGGGAGTAGATGCTAAACGCTTAGTAGCAATGCCGCTGTGGTGGACTGGGCCTAGTTATTTATTAAAAAATGAGTTTGAATGGCCTATGTTAGGTATGAATGATTCCAAAGAGTTACCGGAATTAAAAGTACATTCGGCGATAATTAATCAACCTATCATTGTCTTTGATAAGTATTCATCTTTAACTAAATTGCAAAGATCGTTTGCATATGTTCACAGATTCATATTTAATATTAAAAATAAAAATAATAAACGTGTAGGTATATTGTCAGTTAATGAACTGCGAGAGTCATTCCATTCTCTATGTGTTATCGCTCAGGATCAAGCGTTCCCTATGGAGTATGATATTCTAAAGAAAGGTAAATCTTTGAAGAGTAATTGTAAATTATTATCGTTGTCACCATTTTTAGACGAACAAAAACTAATTCGTGTCGGTGGACGAATTGATGCATCAGCACATTCATATTCAAAGAAACATCCAATTCTACTTCATGCTTCGCATAGGCTAACTAAATTATATTTTGAAAGGGAACACATAAACAATATGCATGCTGGTCCACAATTGTTGTTAGCGTCTGTTAGAGAAACAGTGTGGCCAATAAATGGTAGGCATCTTGCAAGACGTACAGTCAATAATTGCGTACGATGTAGGCGAATACGAGGTTTGACTCTGCAACCCAAGATGGGTAATTTACCATCTCAACGTATTACGCCTGACTATCCTTTTATATCCGTTGGTTTGGACTTTGCTGGTCCATTTTATATTGTAAATCGTAAAGGTCGTGGCAGTCGTGTAGTCAAATGTTATTTATGCCTTTTCGTCTGCTTGCGGTATAAGTGCATTCATCTCGAAGCAGTCAGTGACTTATCGAAAGATGCATTTATACTGACACTCAGGCGTTTCATCGCTCGTCGCGGCAAACCGACGGAAATATTTAGCGACAATGGAAGCAACTTTGTTGCCGCCGCTAAGGACATCGGATCCTTCCTAAAAGATAATCACGAGCCTTTGTTTGATTTTGCAAGTCAACAATCTATTAAATTCACGTTCATTCCGGCTTACACTCCTCATTTCGGTGGCATTTGGGAAGCCGGGGTTAAATCGGCAAAATATTTCTTAAGGCGTGTCATCGGTGACAGCCATTTAACTTTTGAAGAAATTTGTACATTATTTGCACAAGTGGAAGCTATTCTCAATAGTCGTCCCTTATCCCCCCTTTCCTCCAGTCCTGACGACCTCCTTTCCCTTTCCCCTGGGCATTTCATCATTGGGAGGCCGTTGACCGCTCTGCCGACACCAGATCTGACAGACATCAAAGAAAGTCAGTTGCGGCGTTATGAACGTCTAGAAGCAATCCGAAGACAATTTTGGAAAAGGTGGCAGAAGGAATATCTGGCAGAGTTGCAACATCGAACCAAATGGCGAACGAATACTTCAAAACTGGTAGTTGGAGACATGGTGCTCTTAGCAGATGATGGTGCCCCCCCTCTGGCTTGGAAACTCGGCCGTGTTGTTCGCCTCATAACTGGACCTGATGGGATATCCCGAGTGGCCGACATTTTCACCAACAAAGGCTGCGTGCGACGCTCTCTAGTGCGGCTCTGCAAACTACCTACAGCAGAGGAACTTAATAGCTGTTGAAAGTGATCTTTCAACGCCCCGGAATATGTTCAGGCTTTACAAAAAGCCTTCAAAAAGTGGCAACATTTTAATATATTATTACAAAGGCAACATCGCCATCAGTGTCAGAGTCACAGTGACGTTGTGACTTTTATATTTTATCTGTGTACTTTTTCCCGCCACTTGGCGCCAATATTCAAAAAGAAAAGCCTTGATGTAACATCCTCGTCGTAAAATAAATAATATTATACAATCAATTCACCTTTTTTGCACCATTATATCCCCAAAGATATAACAGATAGACCGATCCCAGTACAACGTGACATGGTCATTTTCGAGAACTGGGTCGGGCACATACTTGTAATACGGTACCTCAGAGTCAACAAGTTTATATTTCAAAGCAAGTTGCTGGTGAATAATCCTGGCCACTTGGTTATGCTGTGTAAGTACTCGCCGTTAGCCAGACGCGAACAACCAGAGATAATATGTCTGATGGACTCACCCGGACGATGGCATGCCCGACACACGTCAACCGTCCCGTCCTTCATAATATGTCTCCGGTAGTTATTCGTCAAGATAACTTCATCCATAATTGCACAGACAAAACCTTCAGTTTCCCCGAAAAGGTCACCGAAACGTAGCCAGGATACGGACGCTAAGAAATCTACACCAGGCTCATGAAGAGCCCGATAGTAGCGCCCGTGAAGCTCCTTGCTCTGCCATACCTCCTTGCGGTCATCTGTAGTAAGTATTACAGGTTTGCGCCAGTTCTCATTAGCCATGGAGAGCGGGGTGAGTCCCTTGTCCACTGCGACCACATCCCGGTGCATACCCACTTCGGCTTTAAAAAAATAATCCCTGAGGCTGCACACCTCGCGGTTGTGGAGGGTCTTAGCGTTTAAAAAGCCTTGACCCCTCGGTCTCATCACCGATGAACGTGGGTGATGCATCCGGTTTGCGGTCAGGAGTGTACGGACCCTTCTGTCCAGGGCGTCGAGTTCGGTCTGAGTCCATTTGAGTATGCCGAAAGAGTACATCAAAACCGGCATGACCCAACCGTTGCAGGCGCGCACCTTGTTTCCGCCCGAAAGAAGACTAATTAAAACCTTCTTCAGGCGACCAAAGAAGCGCTCCTTCAACGATTGCTTCATGTCAGCAACGTTGATGCCTAACGCTTCCGACATACCCAAGTACTTATAGCTTTCGGCTGAGGAGAGGGATCTAAGGTGTATGGAGTCCGAGAGTTGAGTTCCCTCGGATTCCATAATCTCCCCTCGCTTTACATGCATGACTGCACATTTGTCCACACCAAATTCCATCCTGATGGCGCTACTGAATGTTTCAGTTACCTTCAGTAGCTCCATCAGTCGCGATTTGTTGGGGGCAAAGAGTTTCAAGTCATCCATGTAGAGGAGGTGAGATATGACCTGACCACCTCTCCTCAACCGATAGCCCAGACCTGAATCCTCCAGCAGTGTGCTTAGAGGATTCAGGGCTAAGCAGAACCAAAGTGGACTCAAACTGTCGCCCTGAAATATTCCCCGTTTAATCCATACAGGGTCATCATTCCCCTGGATCTGTTGAAACCTTGGGTAGCGAAGGACCGTCCTCCATTGCCCCATACACGACATCAGGAAGGTGCGCAGAGTTGCATCTATCATGTACAACTCCAGCACCCTCATGAGCCATGTATGTGGCACCGAGTCGTAGGCCTTCTTATAGTCTATCCAGCATATCGACAGATCCTTGCGGGATCGACGAACCTGTTGGCTTATGGCCATGTCAATGAGGAGTAGCTCCTTAGTTCCGCGGGACCCATTCCTACATCCATTTTGAGAGATGTGTGTGTTAATTTTCGCTCTCAAAATGGATGTAAGAAGTTTATAAACCGTCGACAAACATGTGATCGGTCTATAATTCTTGGGTTCCGCGGGACTACCTGACTTATGGAGCAGGTGGGTAACGCCTGTTGTAAGGAACTGTGGTAGCGACCCAGTCTCTAAGGATGACTGGAATTGAGATGCCAGGCAAGTGTGTGAACTAATTAGCCATTTTAGCCAAAAGTTGTGCAGTCCGTCCGGTCCCGGTGATTTCCAGTTTGGTAACGGACGGGCTGCACTGGCTATATCTAATGACGTGATTTCCACCTTATCCATTTCTGGTATAGTTTCACACACTCGCTCGACATCCTGCATCCAGCCAGCCTCAGCGTGACAGACGGGTACCGACCATATGCTGCGCCAGAATGCACTCGTGGCGGCATCATCTGGGCGGCACACGTCTGTCACATATTGTTCAGGCCGCTCCCAAGCTCTATATACCCACCTCTCATCGCTCTGGAACATGCGATTTTGCGTGTATCGGTCAACCCGCCGCTTATACCGCCGAATTCGGCTCGCCCATGCACAAACTTTCTGCTTCAGGAAGTCGATGCGCTCTGTAACACGGGACATGTATTCTTGAGGACTGATTCCAGTCCCCGAGAATGCCTGCCTTACAAAGCGCATCACTCGTGGTCGTGTATTGCCCTCCCTGAAGCAGTATAGTTTGCCGATGAGTACCCTGGTCCCATCACGGCTGGTTTTGGTCGAGTAGCTCCGTCACAGTTTGGGAACTTGACGTTAGCTAAACGACATGCCGCAACAGCCGCACAATACAGGATCGAGTGTGTATCAATGAGATCCTCGCTGCTCTCGAAGAAATTCTTAAGCTGCGAGTCCAAGGCACACACCAGCGCCCTATTTTTTTTGTGCATGGGTAAGCGTGGAAGTCGGGGTCTAAGTTCGGTCGGGGTGTGCCTATACTCGCGAAACGCATCCTCCAGTGCGCTCCTCAGTCGGACGTTGCACTGGCTACTTACTGTATCAACCCTATCATCCTCCTCTGCAACACCATGATTGAACCGCGGCGGGATTGCATCAGTATTTGACCTTTGTGCCGCGGTTTGTGCCGGAGTTGATACGATATGGTTGCTCAGTACCTCTGAGCGCAGCCTATCAAGTGCGGCATCGTCCAACCTATGATTGCGTTGGATGACACGCACCTGATCCGACAGTCGTTGGGCCGAGACGTTGACGGTTGGCTCTAGTTCCTGAAACAGAGACAGCATCCTAACACGGTACGCAGTGAGGTTAGTTCCTCCCTCTGTAGACCCGTAATATGCGCGCATGACGTTCTCGTTCATAGATTGAGTCCATCTCATGCGCTGCACACAACCACAGGCAGCGGGGACCCGGCTCGGGGCCGGTTGGCCCCTAAGTCCCAAGCTTCTCGGTGGCCGGCCTCTCCCTTGCCGACGTATAGGTGTTGGCGACGTCGGAGGGGAGAAATACTCGTCGCTCGAGCTCGACGCAACTACCACGGCCGGTATTGACACAGCGCTCACGATGGGGCTGGGTACCGGCGCGGCGGCGGCGAGGCGGTGCTGAGCGGCGAGTCCGGGGGTAGTAGGCGTGCACGGCGAGCTGCTGATCTCGTCAACATACTTATTTAGTTTTCAAATCTTACATAATTTGTTTTTAGGGAGTCCGAGTTTGACAGCGTCATTTTGATGTTTCTATATTTCTTTCGTTTTTTCATTTTAGTTATGTTTGTTGTATTATTTCTTGTTTATTCTAGAGATTTATTTCTTGTTTATTCTATTTGGCGCTTTTGGTATTTTTACGATGTACGGAATTATTTAAATATATAAATTATGTGATAAGAAAAAACTTGACATTGTTGACGTATCAGTGTTGCCTTATTTATTATAATTTATTTATTATTAGGCTCTTCAACAATGAGTACACTATTACTTTATAATTAGTACATTTCAAACTTAAATCTAAGCGCCTCATTACTTATAGAAAAGCACAGCATGCACTACATTATGCGCAGATAATAACATAATTAATTAATTAACAAGAAATACATAGTTTTGATGAAAATAAATTATTATAAGCTAAATTGATTACAATAAATGAATTAAATTACATTGAATAAATTAGATAGATTTTATGTATAATGGAAAGACATACTCTGCCTACCCCAAACAACTGGAGTAGGCAGGACAGGACACAGTTCCTCATCAGATGCAAGGTCTTCGTACGTCTTCTTGACAATATCTCCTTTAATTAAAGTACTTATTATATAGGCTACGAATCCAATTATTTATATATTTAATACTTCAAGCATACAAATATACTATACAGACGCGAAATTAATGCCTTAATTAGTAAAGTCGGAAATTAATATAATAGAAAGGGGAGGATTCATTAAGTATCAACAAGTTGAATTATCGTGCAGTAATTTATAGTTAAGTACAGCAATTAGTACAATTGCCTGCTCCGTGACTGTGAGTCAATGTCGAGGTGGTGTTAATGTTCCTGAACGGAATTGTTGCATCCATTACATTCCACGTTGATCGTGATTCATGACAATTTACATGCAGTTGTGCGTGCCATATTTGTTTGCAAAATACACAGTATTTACATAATTTTTAAATCGTGTACCTATATGGTCGGCACAGTCTTATTTTTCCTTTATACGTTTCGTTTTGACCGTGTAATAGAACTAGATGCAGCTTCGTGTCTCAGACGTCGCTCAAGTTTATAAATGGGGTGTGGGCGTGGTGTTTCTTATTTCATTATTATTAGCCAGTATTGTGCCACTGTATGGTGCCACTGTATGGTGCCACTGCCTAACTTCTCACTTTTCTCGATGTTGAGCAAATCCGGACCATACATATCAGTAGGCGTCCTCACGGCTCCGCTGTGATGACGTTTGCTGTATTTGTATTATATGTATTTGGCAAATAGCTGCAAGCAGTGGATCATGAAACAAAGGTAATCTAGTTCCAGTTGATTTTATACGTTATGATTATGTACGAGTATGTAGATTAAATACCCAAACCTTACCAATGTTACGTAAAAAAAACAAAAATTAAGTAGAAATGTAGTATCTAAGAAAATTGACCTCTCTTATCTTAACTGTATAGTTATTTAAATCCCCACCCAGTTACTGGGTTGTGGAGGTCAGTAGGCATAGGCCAACCGGATGCGATTGAATACTAGTACGAGTAGTTTACATGGAGCGACATACTGCGCTTAGATAATATGTATTATAAATATATGCGTTAACTGAATTATTATATAATTATCAACTGAGTAAGTATGCAAATGAGTCCGTTAGGTCGGTTAGGTGATATGAAACGCTAGTCATGTGACTGACTGTGTAGACACGCATGTCAGGCTCGCTAGCCCCAGCTGAAATATGCTCAAGCTAGACGCGTTCGATCCAAATACTGATCGGATCGGTGTTGTTACATCGATTGTGGTTCGTATACTTCTAGTGTGAGCCGCGGTCTGCTGGTCGTATACTTCTAGTGTCAGCCGCGGTCTGCTGGTCGTATACTTCTAGTGTGAGCCGCGGTCTGCTGGTCGTATACTTCTAGTGTCAGCCGCGGTTTACTGGTCGTATACTTCTAGTGTGAGCCGCGGTCTGCTGGTCGTATACTTCTAGTGTGAGCCGCGGTCTGCTGGTCGTATACTTCTAGTGTGAGCCGCGGTCTGCTGGTCGTATACTTCTAGTGTGAGCCGCGGTCTGCTGGTCGTATACTTCTAGTGTGAGCCGCGGTCTGCTGGTCGTATACTTCTAGTGTCAGCCGCGGTTTACTGGTCGTATACTTCTAGTGTGAGCCGCGGTCTGCTGGTCGTATACTTCTAGTGTCAGCCGCGGTCTGCTGGTCGTATACTTCTAGTGTGAGCCGCGGTCTGCTGGTCGTATACTTCTAGTGTCAGCCGCGGTCTGCTGGTCGTATACTTCTAGTGTGAGCCGCGGTCTGCTGGTCGTATACTTCTAGTGTGAGCCGCGGTCTGCTGGTCGTATACTTCTAGTGTCAGCCGCGGTCTGCTGGTCGTATACTTCTAGTGTGAGCCGCGGTCTGCTGGTCGTATACTTCTAGTGTCAGCCGCGGTCTGCTGGTCGTATACTTCTAGTGTGAGCCGCGGTCTGCTGGTCGTATACTTCTAGTGTGAGCCGCGGTCTGCTGGTCGTATACTTCTAGTGTCAGCCGCGGTCTGCTGGTCGTATACTTCTAGTGTCAGCCGCGGTCTGCTGGTCGTATACTTCTAGTGTCAGCCGCGGTCTGCTGGTCGTATACTTCTAGTGTGAGCCGCGGTCTGCTGGTCGTATACTTCTAGTGTCAGCCGCGGTCTGCTGGTCGTATACTTCTAGTGTCAGCCGCGGTCTGCTGATCGTATACTTCTAGTGTGAGCCGCGGTCTGCTGGTCGTATACTTCTAGTGTGAGCCGCGGTCTGCTGGTCGTATACTTCTAGTGTGAGCCGCGGTCTGCTGGTCGTATACTTCTAGTGTCAGCCGCGGTTTACTGGTCGTATACTTCTAGTGTGAGCCGCGGTCTGCTGGTCGTATACTTCTAGTGTCAGCCGCGGTTTACTGGTCGTATACTTCTAGTGTCAGCCGCGGTCTGCTGGTCGTATACTTCTAGTGTGAGCCGCGGTCTGCTGGTCGTATACTTCTAGTGTCAGCCGCGGTTTACTGGTCGTATACTTCTAGTGTGAGCCGCGGTCTGCTGGTCGTATACTTCTAGTGTGAGCCGCGGTCTGCTGGTCGTATACTTCTAGTGTGAGCCGCGGTCTGCTGGTCGTATACTTCTAGTGTCAGCCGCGGTTTACTGGTCGTATACTTCTAGTGTGAGCCGCGGTCTGCTGGTCGTATACTTCTAGTGTGAGCCGCGGTCTGTTGGTCGTATACTTCTAGTGTCAGCCGCGGTCTGCTGGTCGTATACTTCTAGTGTGAGCCGCGGTCTGCTGGTCGTATACTTCTAGTGTCAGCCGCGGTTTACTGGTCGTATACTTCTAGTGTCAGCCGCGGTTTACTGGTCGTATACTTCTAGTGTGAGCCGCGGTCTGCTGGTCGTATACTTCTAGTGTCAGCCGCGGTCTGCTGGTCGTATACTTCTAGTGTCAGCCGCGGTCTGCTGGTCGTATACTTCTAGTGTGAGCCGCGGTCTGCTGGTCGTATACTTCTAGTGTCAGCCGCGGTTTACTGGTCGTATACTTCTAGTGTGAGCCGCGGTCTGCTGGTCGTATACTTCTAGTGTGAGCCGCGGTCTGCTGGTCGTATACTTCTAGTGTCAGCCGCGGTCTGCTGGTCGTATACTTCTAGTGTGAGCCGCGGTCTGCTGGTCGTATACTTCTAGTGTGAGCCGCGGTCTGCTGGTCGTATACTTCTAGTGTGAGCCGCGGTCTGCTGGTCGTATACTTCTAGTGTGAGCCGCGGTCTGCTGGTCGTATACTTCTAGTGTCAGCCGCGGTTTACTGGTCGTATACTTCTAGTGTCAGCCGCGGTCTGCTGGTCGTATACTTCTAGTGTGAGCCGCGGTCTGCTGGTCGTATACTTCTAGTGTGAGCCGCGGTCTGCTGGTCGTATACTTCTAGTGTGAGCCGCGGTCTGCTGGTCGTATACTTCTAGTGTCAGCCGCGGTTTACTGGTCGTATACTTCTAGTGTGAGCCGCGGTCTGCTGGTCGTATACTTCTAGTGTGAGCCGCGGTCTGCTGGTCGTATACTTCTAGTGTGAGCCGCGGTCTGCTGGTCGTATACTTCTAGTGTGAGCCGCGGTCTGCTGGTCGTATACTTCTAGTGTGAGCCGCGGTCTGCTGGTCGTATACTTCTAGTGTGAGCCGCGGTCTGCTGGTCGTATACTTCTAGTGTGAGCCGCGGTCTGCTGGTCGTATACTTCTAGTGTCAGCCGCGGTTTACTGGTCGTATACTTCTAGTGTCAGCCGCGGTCTGCTGGTCGTATACTTCTAGTGTGAGCCGCGGTCTGCTGGTCGTATACTTCTAGTGTCAGCCGCGGTGTGGTCGTATGTTACGCACTATGACATATGCGGCGATGGACTACGTTTTTGAGATCTTGTCGTAGTTAAGTGATATACAGATAACCTATTTCTTAAACAGAAATATCACTTGCAGGTATCGTCAGCAACAAGTTGATTCACTAGCAGGTATCGTCAGCAACAAGCCGATTCACTTCTATATAAAAAATCAAAACGGAATAGAAATATGTAACCACTTAAAATAAAAAAATTCAAACTGTATCATGAAATGCTGAATAGCAATTTTTGAAAAGGTAATATTGTATCACTTTTATCAAGAATATTTTACAATTTTAACTTTGAATAAATATTTATTTATTGAATTTAGATAGAAAATAATATACTTAACAATCTTAATAGAGATTCGTTACTGACCGCACCAAGGAACTATACCAACGACCAAAGAAGAAAGAATAAAGAGTCATTATGACACTAACAAGTATGTTAGTACATATTTTTATGTGACAAAATACAAATTGTATTTAGCAACATGTTTAAAAAGGCAAATAGCTTTATCGCTCTACTTTTTTAAAATTGATTTATCAGCCAAGAAATTGGTTAATAAAACTGTTGCTTCTAATGGGCAATTATCTGACATTTTCAGTGATTCAGCCAATAACTTGGCTACACAAGCTGACATTAATTTAAATTAGAAATTGAGACAATGGAGGAAATCTCTTGCATAATTAATTTTAAATACTACTAAATTTAAATTTAAATACTAGTCTAAATCATTAAAATATCAGAATAAGTTCTAACACAGTTCACCTGGTGCACAAAAATATTCAAGGTATGTTGAGAAAAGACCTTGAAATTTAATTATTCATGAACTGTAACAACATTGATATTTTATGTATTACAGAACATTGGTTCAAAAAGCCATCAGTTCATGTTTAATTTCAGTAATCACCAGGTTGGTAGTTCATTCAGCAGAGATAATGCAATACATGGTGGCTCATTTATACTTCTAACTAAATTTAAATTCAAAGAACGTAAGGATATCGTAAGCCTCTCTGTTGAGCGGAATATAGAAAATTAGAAATAGCTTGTGTGGAGTTGGAGCTGCTTGTTATATTGAGCGTATACCGGCCTCCATCATCGATTTATGATTGCTTTGAGAGTATCATGGATGATGTGTAACAAAAACTTGGTAAATTAGGAAAAAATATAATTGTATGTGGTGATTGTGGGAGTTGCGCGAGGAGGCGAAACGCCGGGGTGTTACTCCGCTGCCGCGAGAAATCACGGCACAGCGGACAGAGCTCCGGCGGGATCTCATGGCGGCATGAAGAGTGCGATTGTCGCAACCCAGCGCTGGGCACGCCACAATTGCGGCGATAAGTCCCCTCTTTGAGGAGTGGCTAGAGAGGCGCCACGGCGTCCTCACCTTCCGCCTGACGCAGGTCCTCACCGGACACGGTTGTTTCGGGAGGTTCCTGTTCAGGATAAAGCGGGAGGAAACGCCCGGGTGTTACCATTGTGTGGATCGCCCGGAGGACACGGTGGAGCATACGGTGGAGGTCTGCCCAGCTTGGGCGGGGCACCGCCGTGTCCTCACGGAGGCGATCGGCAGCGGCGATCTCTCGCGTTCGGCCCTGGTTCAGGCCATGGTCCGGAGCGAGAGTGCATGGGAAGCCGTCACTTCCTTCTGCGAAGCAGTAATGCTCGCGAAGGAGGAGGCGGAGCGCGCGAGGGAAATGCAAGATGCGCGCCCTCGCGCCCCTAGTCGCCGCAGGAGACGCCCCGGGCGTCGGGAGTCGCGAGCCGACTTCCAGCCACCGTAGGCGCGGGCTTGCGGACAGTGGGCAATGGGTAGCTCGCCGTCCGATTAGGACCAGGTCCGGGTCGACGGCGCGTTGTGTTCCACGCGCGCCTCAAACAGATGTCAGCACCAACTGACGGGGTCCGTAAGGGCCAATGCCTGCCAGGGTTGCGAGTTTGTAGGGCATACAAGTCTACGTGGAGTCGGTTTTGTAGCGATTCGTTTCTGTCGCAAAATTTTGTAGCACAACATATTGGCTTTTTATGACACTATTTTAATTTAATATTGAAAACTATTGTTTCGGTGTGGTGAAAATATGGTAAATAAATCATTGGGCAAATGAAAAAAGTTCAAAAGAGGCTTCGGCCAATAGCAAAAAGTTATTTTGTAAATCGGCGAAATATAGTTTGGTAAAATAATACCTATGACACATGATACTTCGATGATCTAAAAATATGTCAAATAATGCATATACCAAAAAAGACTTCGGTCAAAGTTTTCGGTAAAATGAAATTCGAACAAAAACAATTCGGAAAAGTGATCGGTTCCCGTAACCCTCTCAAACGGCATGACATACAACTACGATTTTTGAAGTGAAAACTTCTTTAGCATCGTTGTGATTTGAAAGTCGATGAAACGAAAAAGAGACAGACACATAAATTCATAAGATTTAACATGGGAGAAAATGAGATAGGAAGCATTATAGTGTTTCTTATATTCGTGGTTCTCTTTGTGCTCTGCTTCGTACCCCCCTCCACTCGTGTTTACAAAGGCATAGTGGGAGTTTGCTTGGTGCTAAATTTTTTAAGGTTTCACTTCTACCACGTGTGAATTGCACACGTTTTTTTTTTTTACGAAATTGAGTCTTAATTTGTGCTTATGCTGTACAATTTTATTTTTTCTTTATTCGACACCGTTGGAAAATAAGAAATTGATTTTCAAAAACTCTAAAATCGATCCTTGCGCTTCAATGAGAAACCCTAGAAACTTATCAATTATGGTGGTTCGTACCTTTTATGAACTCAAAGCATCATGCAAAATTAGATGTTTCTAGTCCAGCTCCTCAGAGAGCTATTCCATTTTAATTAAAATCTGGCTTTGCTAAAATGTAACACTCTAATACATGAGTTATTATTAAGTGACGGTAATTATGATTCGACAAATAATTAGTACCTTTATTCAATTGCTTATCCTTAAAGTTACAGCTGAAAAATCCTTGTAACTACACAGACGTAAGAAGAAAACCATAGGAAAAGAAATTTCACGATTAACCGAACAAATTCGAATGACTATAAAAGCGGCCGCGCAGTACATTGTGCCAACCTTCTTAAATTTGTAGTATTATAATTAAATTTTAATAATTTTTAATGTTAATTTATTAGAGGACTCATCAAACAGCCTAAAGATGTCACTGCTTGTGGTAGCGTCGGGGGTCGGGTTGTCTTCTTCCCTCAAATATGGCAAGGGATTACGCAATCGCCATATTTGATCTGGCGATCTGGCTGATCTTAGCGTTATGCTCGTGAACGGGTGCTGCTTGTGGTGACTGGTCGTCTTGCTGACCATGGTGTTGTTATTGTTATTAGTAATTAACTGTTTAATTATATTATTTATTTTTACTTCGATGGTCCTAGTTTATCATTTGTGACTTCGAGTTACAGCTATTATGTCTTATGATGTTCTGTTGTGGGGATAGGCAGCTGAAGTGGATTCCATTTACATTTTTACAAAAGAGGACAATCCGCGTGATCTATAAAAATGGCTCCCCGCGAGTCCCTTAGAAACAAATTTAACGAGATTGACTAACTCTGCCTCCTCTTTATTATGTCTTAGGACGTATTTTGTATGTTCGCATAAGCATTGGACTTTTCAAATTAAGAAGTGATTTCTATAATTTAAATACACGTAGGTACCTAGTAGACGTCAAATTGTAATACCCTTTAGATAACTAAAACGAGCAAGTCATTTCTTATAACAGTATCCGCTTTTATCACAGAACAGATAAAAGAGGTTAGAAAGGAAATAGTTCCTGATTTGTATTAGAACAAGTGTCGCCGCATATCCCCCACTCTTTAACTCACCTAAAAGCAAGAGACCAATAGAACGCGCATTACGCACACAAATAAACCACACGCACTTAGAGAGTTTGCTATTGGTTGTCACACTAACGCAAACACTGCGCTTGACGTACACTCACACACGCGCAAAAGCAATTTATTTCTCATACATGTTACGGCAACCAAAAGGTCGATTATTGATATCGATAAAATTATTGTAAATTTTAAGTTTTGAAATTTTTGGGTATAATTGGGAACGGGAAGGGGGACAATTAGTGTGGACTTCTTTTATCAGGATCTGCTGGAAACCTACAATGTTTTCATTACAATTAAGGTTGGTCACCTCAAACCAAATTTTAGACGAAAAACCCACTCAGAAACTAAATTATTAACCCACAATAAACAATAATTGGTAAACAAAGTTATTTTAATTATAATATTACTGATAATAATCATTTAATTTTGTATCAAACACACAATGACATACATAATATCGACATTGTTTACAACTTAGTACAACACTATCGATACGCGTGGATTTCGCGGAATTTCAACTTTGGCTTGGTGCACGCGACGTTCGTAGTGAACGCAATACATTGCGCGATCACTCATCTAACTACAAGATGGTACCCATGCATTGCAACCAATGTATAATTTTGCATCGGTTAGCGATTGTATCGTTTTTGTCTACAAACTACATAATAATATTGTAATAATTACAAATATTACTTGTATTTTAAGGTTTTTGGACTTACCGGTGAAAAGAAATCCCTTCCCGGGCTACACTATACACCTGGCTTCTTTTCCGACACGTTATGATAGCGCAAGACGGCATAATTCTTTTTTTTTCGCGGCGCTTCCCACGTTATTACAATATGAGCGCGACTGTTGGCCGGTGAACCAAAATTCGGTTAACTATGAGCGTTTACTCATATGTGCGGCGCGCCTGCCCCGCCCACAAGGCCCTTCTAACCTCTTTTATCTGTTCTGTGGCTTTTATAGCAAGTTGCCAAAGTCGGTCGGACACATCAAACGTGTCCTTATCAAACATTATTAAAATTAAAGAAAGTCCGTTGAAGACAAAGGAGTTAACTCGGCATATTTATGTAAGTGTCTATTAATTGCTCCAAATTACGAAGTATTTTTATGTTTACATTTTTCCGTGATAGGTATTATTAAATATTATTCTATTCTATTCTAATCAATTAATCATCTCCTTATTTGTCATTAAATACCTACAATTTCAATGTTAAATTAAATTACAAGTTTTTGTGGACATGATATAAATATTCAGATTTGTTACTGTAAGTTGTAATGGTAATCATGTCATTTGGTTTAAACCGTGGACCTAGCTTCTGATGTTTCATAAGTGCCCATGTAGGTTTATGTGAAATAAAGTATTTTTATTTTGACTTACAGTAGCAATGGCTTTCATTTTGGCAGTTCAACAACATTCATTGCGTTATTTACTTTGTTGAGCAGACAATTTTTTCGATCATATGAAGCAATGGATTAGCAATATCCTTCAAAATCGTTCAGATTGTGATTGAGAGTGTGATACGCAAGTATGGCGCTGTTCAATATCCTAAGCGACGTTGGCAAAGCGCTAAGCTGTGCCAGAAGAATAAACGCATCCTGGGTAGCTTTCTTCTTCAGAATCGCCGTCAAAAAATAATTGTCGTCATTATTTGGGAAACCGATTGTCAAATCGAAGAGTATAGCATACATTTTAGCGTAAAAAAAGGTCCTGCTACGCCGTAGTAGAGCCCTGTAGTAATGGCCGTAGTAAATTCGTAGCATTTAGGACGATGAAATGAAACGATGATAATTTTTAGTCAAAACAATTACGCAGGGACGCTAGGGCCTTATTATTAATAAAATAAATATAAGTATTATACTCTGCAAGGATTTCTTGGCGATCAAATTACGTTGACAGGGGGGAGTTGTTGGTAAACGTGTGTATAAACGTTGTTTGTGAAACTGATTGAAAAACAAGATTGGTTGTTCCAATTTTGGTCACAGATATGAGTTCGATAAGATGAAAAAAAAAAACATCTACCTAAAATATAATCACATATTATTATGTATAGCATCCAGTTGACTATCGTGTTCACCACCAGCCACGGTGGCCGTGCTCAACGGGAATCTCCTTCTTCAGGACGATGACCTTGGGTTCGCTGATGACCTTGCGCACGTGCACCACCTGCGGCACGGATATCTCGCGCTGCACGTGCACCAGCTTCTTGACGGCGATGATCTTCGTCTTGGGCTGGTCGTGCCAACCGCCAGACTTCCAGCCGTCGGACTGCCAGCCGGGCCCCTGCTCGCTCCAGCCGAGACTGCGCTTCTCGCGCAATGCAGCGCTGGCCGCCAGAGCCACCAGCGCGCACAGGATGATCTGGACAGGAAGAACAAAATTAGAAAAGAAATGAATTGTTTACAAAAATACCGAGAGCGTGTCTTGGACATGCGGTACTTTGTGGGGACCGATGTTATGACAGTTTACGTAAATATTAGTTCAAAATCAAATTGAAACACGTAATATAAATTGAAAAACGTACGAGTATTATAAATAAGTTTCAAACATGTTTTAAAATTTAATAAAAAAGAACATGGTTTTAAATCAAATTTTAATATTGAATGAATGAAAATAATTGAAAAGTTATCAATATGAATGTTTAGAACTTGACATAGCTCTAAAAGAAATTACAAAGACTAGATAGTAGATTAGATCTATTTGTTATTGAAGTAAAAATAAGAAAATCGCAATGATAAATTTGAATTTCATAATGATACTATAATTACAAAATTATTTTTGCTGTTGCAGAAAATCACGCATATTTAAATAAATAACTTATTAATCGGCGTTTTTAGTATTTGTTGATTATATATAGTATATGGTACATACAAATTCAAATCTTTATTGCATATCTCATGTCAATTTGTGTGTACAAGATCTTAAATAATAGTTATAAAGTTCACATGGACCCTGTCGGGCACAACAATTTAATAGAATAATGAAAAGTACTCGTAGCATGCTTTAAATGCATGAAGTAAATGGGTATTAATTGTACGAACGTCATAATTTAGTATTTAAAACGAAGTTAAAAGGAAAACTATAACAGCTAACAACTTAAATTTGCAGTTTGAAAAACATGTTCTCCCATACATTCCGTATGGAGAACATGTTTTGTAACTACAATGTTAAGTTTGTTCTTGGGATAAATTCATCCCAACCACGGAACCCTTCATTGTGCGTGATCCGACACGCACCTGGCCGGTTTTTTTTTTAATAGTCTAGATATTAATTATCTTAGGCCTGATTGATTTGGGTTAATAATACATTTGATAAATAACTCAAAGGAAAAAAAAAGAAAAACACTCTTGTTTAAAATATTTTAAACTGTTGTTTATATAAAATTTTAATGAAAACCTTTTTTTTTCCAACCCTGTGACAGCACAAGCGTCAAGTTGACAGAACCTGGAGCTGCTAAATTCGGCGTTCCTCAAAGGAGTATCGTGGGTATATTCTTCCTTGTTTTATTTAAATGACATGCCTTCGGTAACAAATCATGACATTACACTAAGTATTTGCTGATGATAGCACTGTTTTATTCGTTAATGATAATACAATTGATCCAGAATCTGACATCAACCAAACAATATTATTAATTAGACTGGCTAAAATCATTGACAAAACTAAAATAATACATTTTAAAATACGAAACTCGTCTTACGGGTAAGTACTTTAAAAATCGATTACCTAGATAGCGACATTGAAAAAGTAACAAAATTTCTAGGGTATATATTATATTGATAACAAACTTAATTGGAAATTATATATTGACCATGTATGCAAAAAGCTGGGACGGTTTTCATATGCACTTCACAGATTGGGAAAAATTGCGAATCAAACTACTTTACTAACAGCTTACCACGGTTACGTTAGCTCTGTCCTCAGATACGGTGTAATATTCTGAGGCAACAGTACAGACAAGGAGCGTGCTTTCATTGCTTAAAAACGTTGCGTCAGGGCTATATTTAACTTATATGAAACTGACTCCTGTAAACCATTTTTTCAATAGATAAACGCATGTGTCTATATATTTGGGGCCAAAGTATTTGTAAAAAATTATATTGATATGTATAATTACTACACGCGTGTATGGCGTAAGGACAAATTGCGCACAGTAGCTAGCAAGACTCATCTAATGCATGCATTTTTAATAATATTCCGAGGCCTATTAGAATAATTACGGAAATGGAAAATTTTTAAAAGAATCTCCATGGTCAAGACTTCCTACCAGACAAATCAGTTCTCCAATACAGGACTGTATTGGAGAAGTGATTCCTTTTTTCCCTCAGTCATTCCCTCAGACATGATGCGTTCAGTGTCCCACTGTTGTGACACCTACCTAAATTCATTCCGATTTATTTTTATCTTTTCGTTTTATATATTTTATGAGTAATCTTAATAATTTGTAACAACAATGTAAATTTAATTTTCAAAGCCCAAAAGCGCTGCCTGAGAGCTCTATTTGATTTTAAAATAAGGGACAGTTACATACCATTTACCAACTAGGTGCCAGAGTTTCTGTAAGAGATTTTTTCAAAGATATTGGTATCCTCACGGTGTCATCTCAATTCATCTTCGCCAATATCTTATATATTAGGCAAAATATACACTAAAACAGTAATTTTCACAATGTTAACACTAGAAATAAGGACAAACTACGAGCTCCCTTTCACCGGCTTCATAAGGTTCATAACTCATTTGTTGGGCTTTACATATACTTATACATACCTATACTTTACTACAACCTTTTATAACAAGCTACCCCCTTCTTTGCTAGATTTGCCTTTTAATGCGTTTAAAACGAAAGTAAAATCCAAGCTTTGTTCAAACACATACTATTCTATCAACGACTACTTAAATGATAAGAATAGTTGGTCGCTGTGATTAACTCAAGACAATGTTTATGTTGTTTCTCCAGCTTAAGTACTGACAAGTTATATGAGTTTATTATAATTCTTTATTTTATATGACTTTTTATGTCAAGTTATTTTAATTTAATTTTAATTTATTATTGAAAAAATCTACTCATCGCAATGTTTTTTTTATGAGTTGTATTGCAATATGTGGTTAGCTAGTGACCTCGACCATTGATCATATTATTTATTGTTATTAGTAATTAACTGTTTGTTTATTTATTTTACATCGATGGTCCTAGTTTATCATTTATAACTTCCAGTTACAACTATATGTAAGCGGGCACGCCCTTTATGCCTGGAGGCTTTTTATTTATATTAAGTTCTGTTTACGTTACGGCTCCTGTAATCTTTAATAGAATACCTGACTAAAATTAAAGACTTACCGTTGCAAAAATTAAAAAAAAAACGTTTCACAGAATTACTTGTAGATAAATATTATTATTTTGTGCAGGATTTGTTAAATGGTAATTGTTTGTAATAGGTTTACTTTGTATTGCATTTGCATGCTATAGGCAGAATGTACACGGATGATATTATGCAATCTAACAACTTATTTTCATGTACCTACATTCTAAGCAAATAAACACCTATTCTATTCTATACTATACTATACTATTCTATTTAATCTGATACTCACAAAGGTTTTCATGTTGGAGTGAGTAGTTGTTGACTGATGATCTGTGCTGCGCTGTGGAACGTTATATAGGACTCATCCTCGGCACATGGGCCACACACGGACACACCACACACACACCTCCAACACACCATAACCTTCAACAATTAGGATGCATGTTCACATGAGCACGGAGAGGAGAGTACTCAATGATATACTCATATTTGGAATTTTGAATGACACGTATGTACCTATAATATATTGATGTAAATAATTGTTGAAAAACCAGACATACCTGACTCAAACTTGGGAATTATTAAGTACTATTCACACTTGTCAGAGACGTTCCGAATTGTCCGAATATTATGCGATGCGTGCAGAACGCCAATATCTGCGTCGATTCAGTAAACTTCCATCGATCCAACGCTCGGTTGCGGACTCGCTCGGACCGCTCGCCTCATTTTGGAATGATCTTCTAATGAAAATAATAACATTAATGGTAATTATGACCTTCTCCGTATTGTAACATGCATTTCAGTGTGCACCGATGCGATGCGACCAGGTGTGAAGCTTACCTTCTGCATGCACCAACATTTCGAATTTTAAATACTTGACATTCAAACCAGTTTTGGTTACGTAACTTATCATAATGATATTTCCAAAAAAGGGAGATGGTGACTCGCCCTTGGTCCGTACTTGTTAAAGCAAGAGCACGACCACGGCGACGTAACGTCCAGGGCGTAGCCTGCCGAACAATACCTCGTCATACTATAGATAATAGAATATAATACTTTTATAATGTGCCAAAATTGGTACTAACCCAAATTAACAAAATTACCTTTATTCAAAATTGTCTAAAACAGCTTTTCCATTTCCTCATTGCACACAAGTATAACACGTGGGTGATATTCTCAAGCGTAGGTAATTTTTAGGCGGCGCGGTTGATTATTTTTATCTTAAAAGGCTTATAAAGGCTATTACACAAATGCGCGTAGATGGCATGATTTCCTCGTTGAAATTGAATACTATTCGTTGGTTAGTTTAAATAACAATTACTTGGTAAAAATAGTTCGTTTTCTCTTCTACAATAATACTAAATAGATTTTTCATTATTTATTTATTTATCTAGCAATATTCGTTCTCCTGATGCATGTTTTGGCAAAAACTCATGTACAGCTCATTTGAGAGCTCTAATTTGCGGATTCTGTTGAATATAATTCATCAAAACAATTTTTCTCATATTAAAAATATCCGATATTTTTATAATAATAGAAGAAATTTTTGTTATATGACTTTTATATAAAGAAAAAATGACTGGACCTAATTAAATTTTCTACTGACAAGGTTTGTAAACAAGTCTGAATATCTCCGAAGTTCTACATCATTTTCGTACGTAGTATTTATACTAAAATAATCTCCAACATTTGCTTAATAACAAACAATTTCGTTTAATTTTTTTATTGCTATATCTATTTTTTATGAATAAAATAAAAGTACTATATATTTCACCGCGCCGGCGCGCAGTGGGCCCATACTGAAAATTAGTGGACTTAGGCAACAAAGTTCCAATATCGAGCATTTTTCGGTTACTCGTTTGTTTATGCGCTTAGCCGACCGCACAAACAAATGAGTCATCAATCACAATGCAGGTGCTACCGATAACATAACAATAATAACTAAATTTCTCCCAGAATTATTAGTTATAAGTACCTATGCGCTATTAAAACCATATATTTAATAAAGAGAAGGTCAAAATTACAAACAAAAAAAAAAAAAAAACCTAGTGATTACTCGCGATGCCGCGGATTGCCGGCGCAGATTTTTTTTTTCATGGATAGAGAATGACCCTAGCTATCATATACTCACGCCACACATCCAACATATTAGTACAATTGAAGAAAAAAAAATTAATGTGATTCGCTCCATACAAAAAAATCTAATTCATTTTTTTCAAGACAAACTATCAACTTTAGAAGTATTTTATAGGAATAAAAGTTGTCAGGAATATTTATTTATTTTATTTATTTCATTTCATACATACGCTACCATTACAGTGTCCCAATTCGGTAGTGTAGTTACTTAACAGTCTATCAAATAAATTTACAACATAATACTATTACATAGATTTACAAATTAAAAACATAACACGTGTAACGTTACCCTTGCGAACTCGCTCAGTGAACATGAGAAAATATCAATTTTGACGGCAACCAAATTTAGTGTGCGCATTGTCCTCGTCAGAGGGACATTGTCCAACAGTTTAGTTCGACCGCGCGGCACCGCGAACAAGTTGGGCCGTCGTCGGCGCTGCACGTACCCATCTGGCACATACAAGCCTATCCCCTGTAGCACACCCGGATTATTTATATTACCCCGGAACACTCCCAGCATATACGACGCCAGTGCTAGATCCCTCCTTGTTTCCAACTTGTTGTATCCAACCATGCCCAGCACAAACAAGGTTGGATACATCAAGGGGTAAAAGGGATACACTCCATACTGCCGTAGGTATATGTATCTAGTGAACTTGTTTTGTATGCGCTCCAACATGAGACTATATTTAGTCTCATGTGGAGCCCATACTGCCGCATTGCCCTCCAACTGACTCCTTATTAGAGCGTCATACAATGCCGAAATGGCTTTAATATTTGTGAAACCTTCCGCTCTGCGAAGCACAAATCCCAGTCGCTTGTAAGCCTTTTTACAGACATTGATAATATGCTCCCGGAATCTCAATTGAGTATCCATGCGAACACCAAGGTCTCGCACTGCCTCCTCCCTTTTCATAGGCACGTCGTCCACTTTATAGCTGTGGTGGAGTGGTACTCTTGCGCGACTAAATGTTAGAACTGAACATTTCGTTACATTGAATTGAAGTTTGTTCTTTCGACTCCACTCCACTACTCGATCAATGTCTTGCTGAAGGCGGTGACAGTCGTCCTCATTTTCTATTGCCAGCAGCAACTTGAGGTCGTCTGCAAATAGCAGACACATGGCATCTCTTACTACGTCAGGCAAGTCATTAATCATTATTATAAATTCTAACGGCCCTAAATTGCTACCTTGACTCACTCCCGACCTAGTGAAATAAGGCTGTGACCGGAGTCCACAATACTCTACATACTGTTTCCTGTCCCTCATATAGCTCGCGAAGAATTGGAGCAATTTAGGTGTGCAGCCAACTTTCGCTAACTTTGATAATAAGACATCATTATCCACCAGGTCAAACGCCTTCTTAAAATCAAAGTAAGCGGCGTCCACCTGCACCCCTGCATCAATATGAGGAACTAAATACGTCATAGCATTCAATAGGTTACTGGTCGTGCTCCGCGCTGGTCGGAAGCCGTGCTGGGCGTCTGACAGTTGCGATGTTACTTGCTCCTGGACATCTCGATGGATGGCAGACTCAAAGACCTTCGCTGGTGTCGACAGAATCGCCACTGTCAATATCTCACGTCTTATAAAAAAAATCGCATCGATATTGGAACTTTGTTGCCTATGTCCATAAATTTTCAGTATGGGGCCCACTGTGCGGCGATGTGCGCTCAGTATCGCAAGAATGCTTTAGCGCAGCGCCGAAATGTAAGAGGGCTCTAACCAAACGTACAGTAAAGTTTTTTTTTTAAGTAGACCTACATTTTATCTTGATCAGGCCGTGTTGATCGAAGATCAGGCCGTAAATATTTTAGTAGTAAACATTTTAGTAGTTAGAAAAAATGTATGATAGTTAGCATTATTCTAAGTTTGGTGGCGCGTCCGCAATCTGTTTTTCTGGAATTACCACCGTTTAAACGAAATTAAACTACTTTACTAGAAAATGAATAATTGTATATGACTTCAGTTTAGTAGTTTTTGTATCTGATAACAGTTTTATTCTTATATTTAGTGCAATAGGTACTTTATCCTAGAGAAAATCGAAAAGGACTGTCAGCGCGAAATTTTAAATTTTGATTTTCACCTATGGATGGAGTGAGTAATGAGGAAGGTTTTGGTGTATAATTCGTTATAGCCGGGTATTGAGTGTCACGATTTGTATGGGAACCTTGCAAATCGCAAATCTTCACCAAAGGAAGCCGCTTGGTGCTGGTGGTCATCTGAGCTGATTTAGCCGTACGTTGGACATTCACTATCGTACACCGTACTTTTTGCCAAATTATCGTGTGGGTTGGCAAGTTTGTAACCTACAACTACTTCCAAGTTGCTCGCAGATAGGCAGGCTATTTAGTAATAACGCAAGGTGCGTTACGTCACAAGCAAGTTTTATACCAGTTGACAATTTTGTCGGTTTTCCATGGATAGGTTACTCCCTCAAAATAGTGCGTTAAATTGTAAATTGTTTGTTGCAGTTGTTGTTCACAATTTTTCGACAGTTTATAATCTAACGGAATTAAGACCGATAGGTTATATACAAACGAAGTTCATCATTTGATAATAATACGGTGGCATATATAGTAATAGTGTCGGCGTTTAGTCGTACACTCAATAGATGAAATTAAAAAGGAACAAAATCATTCAAAATGCGAAATTGAGAGACTATCAGCGGGCATAATAAAACCGCGAAAGAAGAAACTTAATATAATCAACGAATGGTTGATGGTACATTTGAACAACAAAAACAATTTAGATGTGATCGCATTTTTAAATGGTTTATCCTTTAATATTAATTTTAAAACATAAATTAATATTTAATTAAATAGGAGTTGTTATTATAATGATTTAGGTATTTGTGATATTTTTATTGTTTAAACATTATTTTCGTTTGTATTTTTCTATGCATTTTTATTGGTATCTTTACATAATGATATTATACATTATGTACCTATACTAAAAACCAATGCAAGATCTTTATTTTATAAGAATTGTATAATTGTAAGAATTTATTAGAATGATTTAGGTTTTTGTGATATTTTTATTGATATTAAGAGGTTTGTTTAAATAAATTATTCTTGCTTGTATTTTTCTATGCATTTTTATTGGTATCTTTACATAATGATATTATACATATATGAACCTATAGTAAAAACCAATGCAAGATCTTTATTTTTTATGAATTGTACCTATACCTAATTACAAGAAAAGCATAATCGATTTCCAAAGTAAGTATCTGACTATCGGAGTTATGTTGCGTCGCTGATGAGCCCTGTCAGCGAAGAGTCCTGTCGGCGAAGTGTCCTGTCGGCGAACAGTCCCGTCGAAGTAAAGTCTTGTCGGTGTTCAGTCTGTCAGCGTAGTGTCTGTCGGCGTTTAGTCGTACACTCATTTCTTATACTCTGAGCTCGGTTGGTCCCCTAGAGCATTTTGATCCTTATTAGAAACAGGAATGGCATCATAAAAAGTTTTAGTGTAAATTGCCCATTTCCTTGCTGACTGTATTTTTTTTACAAATCTGTAAATGCGGGTCAACATGTTTAAAAAAGTAAACGAGAGTCTTCTAAGAATGTTTATGCTGCCGTTACGATCCGTCTGAATATCCAGCCTGATTATTATAAAAGTGTATGTTTCTCAAAATTACCGAGTTAGATTTTGATACCCTGTTGCACAAGGTTTAAGATGAGGTATCCCTACACAATTATCAAACGTCTCCTCTCCCATTGAAAAAAAAAAGAACAAGATTGCGGCCGGCGTTAGGTTCGATTTCGGCCACACGCCAAGATGTCCTTGTAGCGCTATAGTAAGTACATAGGTACATTTTGTTTTCCCTCGAGGTTAAGCATAAAATATAGAATGCTTGTCATCCAGCGATTTTACTTTGCTTTAGTTATTACTCTGAGCTTTTTCCACAACCTATGTATTCAGTATTTCAGTTACCCATATCCAATCACTGAACGACTATCGGCACACCTTGTTTTTACCGATATTAATAAAAATAAAACTTACGTAAACATCGAACTTTAATATTTTCTTAAGAGGGTTTATCCTAAAAGTTGGCAACGTCGCAAATAACTGTCAAATATTTATTATTTATACCTGTTTTGATTCCTAAAGCAATATTACTGAATAGAAATAAGAAATGTGGCTAATTAGAGAACTAGAATATTAATAATTAATTGCAATTATAACATTGAATTTGATGTTGTAACAATTTTAGCTGTAAAAAACGCATTTGGAAAGTTTCCAAATAGTTTTTTTACATCTAAAACTATACATTCGGTGTTACGATATTAATTATTGCATTTCATAATCAATATTCTAGTTCGCTAGTTATCCACATTTTTTATTTCCACACAGTAATAATGCTAAATTAATTAAAACAGTGAAATATTTGACATCTACTTGCGGCGTTGCCCACCTTCAGAATAAACGCTCTTAAAAGCTTGAGGCTTATCTTTAAGTGAAAGAAGGACGTTCACGCCTCGAGCTTTTAAGAAAATATTAAAGTTCTATGTTTGCGCTCAATCATTAAAATGGAAGTACGAGACCAGAGATGGACCAAAAAGGTGACCACATGGGCAGGTCCACAAGGAAAAAAAAGGAGAGGTAGACCTGCAGCTAGTTGGGAAGATGAGCTCAAGAAAACAGCTGCCCACAACTGGATTCAAGTAGCCCAATCTAGAGGGGACTGGCTATCTTTGGAGGAGGCCTTTACCTGCGGAGGGGTTCTTGCAGATAACTAAATAATACGAAATGTATAAACGTAGTAATATGTAATAATATGATGTAATAATATTATGTAATAATATGTAATGTGTATGACCCCGGAATACTCGCAGCTTCTCAAACGGCGAGTTTTCAAGTGTCCTTCAATAAGGACGCTTACTAATTTTGCACAACACATGCAAGAATTCTTGCTCAGCCACATATACAACAAAGCGGTAAGAATGTGTGGTATCAGTAACTCTAGAACAAGCCAAGTAAAAAAGATTGTTCGCAAATGGCTGCTAGCCCAATCATATGGTGAATCTGAATCTCTTTTAAAGGTGATTTCATAATACACTAACACATGCCTACACACACTCACACTCTCTCTCACTCACAAACACTCACTCACATTCTTACACATAGTGCACATTGCCATAATATTCTGTTAACCTATTTTTGTTTTATTCTTTTTTTTTTTTTTTTTAAAACGATTCTAATGCCGATAATATTTTTTATTTGTCTGTTTGTCTGTATGAATGTTCCAGCATTACGCACTCTACTTGACAGATTCTGTTAAAATTTTGCATAGATATTCCCTATGAGTCTGGTCAAACTGTAGGGTATAAACTATCACGCTATTTGCTATGAGGGATGAGCAATATTACATTATGTTCGTATTTTTCTCCGCAAATTGTAAAAGGACACGCCAAAATGTTAGGATAATGCAGATAGTTAAGGTTTAAGGGCCTTGCTCTCGTTTAGTGCCGTACAATTGTCACTTTAAAAAGCTATCTTCTCATGTTACGGCTTGGTTAAAAGATTTGAAAAAAAAAAAATTTACTATAGATTTTTAAATGATTTTATCATCACGCTATACCTTTATCGAGCTAAGCAGTCAATCATGAAATATAAGAACGGCTATTTTAAATAACTTTCAACAGGAAATAACTAAGTGGTTAGACGATTACTTTGCAAACCAGTGGTTGTAAGTCGATTCCCAACGATTGGTATTTTTTGTGATTTTTTTATATCAACGTTTGTTATTTTTTTACATTTTGTAATACTAATATGAGTATAATAGTTCGTGCCAGAGACTGAAGCTATTGTTTTTTAAAGTAATTTAAAAAAGCTACCATTTCTTCGCTTTTCGTGGCGTTTTCAACAATGCTAGTCCAACATTCCTTAATGTATGGAGAAGGTAGCAGTGGTAAATTGGAACATACTCTGACAATGTTTCTACACTCTCTGTTTTCGGGAAGACCCAATGTTGACGCTTTTTTCCAAACAGCCTTATTAAGATGATAATAACAGCCCGTTATTTGAGTGTTTGGAAAAACGTCTTTAATTCCATTGATAAGCGCTATCTCATAATCGCATTTAATGGCCATCATGTCTATTTCAAAATGCTGCTTGATGAGGACAAATAAGCGTTCGTAGGTGTCTTGTCTCTTGTCAGGTAGTAACGCGTATATAACTCCCATGAAATACATCTTATTTTTCAATGTCTTAATGCATTGTCTACATTGTATTGGATCTGCATTGTATTGGTGTTGAAAATATTAAGATTTTATTATTGTCACATCCATCTTCTCAAACAAGGAAACTGCCGCCCTTTATTTCTGGAATTGTAACATCATTCAAGTTTCTGAATTCAGTTTTACAAACATTTCAATATTTGCGACGAGCCCTGAACAGTCTTTTTTTGAGTTAAAATCTGGTACCTACCTGATGAATCTCATCCACTTTTCTGGGGAGGTTTTGCTTTTTGACGAACTAATTTCTTGCATTTGTCCATCACTACGTCAGTCCTGTTTTTATCAAAATTAGCTTTGCAAGTATACTCATTTAACTGACGAATTATCTTGTTTTCGTCTTTATTTATTGTAATAGATGCACTACTCTCATTGCGCTGGGAGCATCTCCATAGAGTTGACCCTCATTATTTGCAATATTTAAATTTTACCTGTGACCAGCAGCAGCACACGCTTCTTCTTTTGACTTTCAATTAAAGAAAATGTTTGTTCTTCATCCAGTTTTAGAATTTAGAAGCTAGAACTATAGTATTTGTAATGAATAGCAATCGATACAGAAAAAAAAAACAAATAATAATAATAATAATAATTGGCAACACCGTGTCAACTGCACGTCTTGTTTTTTACAGTCTTCGTAATAAAATATTAATTCACACGCAGTTCTACAAGAGTTTGTTAAATTTTAAGTAAACCGTATCCACAAAGCAATAATTCATTAAGGAGATAAATATACACCAAAATGTAAAAGAATTTTAATAAAAACTGCCGAATCGGAGGTGACATGACAGGTGTCACCTCCGATAACAGAACAATGAACACAACAGGAAAATAAGAAAATCAAGACAATGTTGACAAGATCGGCCACACGTCGAGCACGCCTACCACCTCCGGACTCGTCGCTCAGCTCCGCCTCGCCACCGCCGGTACCCAGCCCCACTGTGAACGCTGGGACGACACCAGCCGCGGCAGTTGCGTCGAGCTCGAGCGACGAGTATTTCTCTCCGCCCACGACGCCACCACCTGTTCGTCGACGGGGAAGACACCGGCCTCCGGACGGCTTAGGACCTCGAGGCCCACCGGCCTCTGATAGGGTCCCAGCTCCCGGCGGATGTGTGCAGCGCATGAGATGGACACAATCCATCAACGAGAATGTCATGCGCTCATACTATGGGGCTACAGAGGGGGGAAACAACCTGACCGCGTACCGTGTCCGGATGCTCTCTCTTTTTCAGGTGCTTGAGCCAGCTGTCAACGTTTCGGCACAACGACTGTCGGATCAGGTGCGGGTCATCCAGCGTAATCATATGTTGGATGACGCTGTACTTGATCGCCTGCGAAATGAAATGCAGAGTAGCCATGTCATCGCTCCCCCGCCGCAGAGTGTTATTGTAGTACCGCCACAGGACACTACAATTCAAGCTGACGAGAGGATTGATGACAGGGCTACAAACGTAAGTACCCAATGCAATGAGGAATTGAGGAGTGCTTTGGAGGGTGCGATTCGGGAATATCGATTCATGTCGCCCGGACTTAGACCACGTTTACCTCGTTTGCCCATGCATAACAAAAATAGGGCGCTGGTGGCGGTTCTGGATTCGCAGTTGTCAAACTATTTTGATGATTGCGAAGACCTCACTGATACTCATTCAATTCTGTACTGCGCGGCTGTAGCAGCATGTCGTGTAGCTCACGTAAAATTTTCAAATGACTCTAGAGCTACACGACCGAAACCAGCCGTACCAGCTTGGCAGTGCAGAATTGAGCGCCGTATTGGTGGGGCCAGAGCGCTCATCGGCAAACTTATTTGCTTCAGGGAGGGCAATACTCGCCCTAGAGTGATGCGCTTTGTGAGGCGGGCGTTCTCAGGGACTGATATTCGTCCTGAGGACTATGTGTCCCATGTCACAGAGCGCATCGACTTCCTGAAGCAGAAAGTGTATGCATGGGCTAACCGTATTCGTAGGTATAAGCGGCGAGTGGAGCGATATACTCAGAATCGCACCTTCCAGAGTGATGAAAGGTGGATTTATAGGGCTTGGGAGCGACCGGACCAAGGTGTGGCTGACGCGCGCCTTCCGGATGATGATGCCATGTGTTCTTTCTGGCGGAGTATCTGGTCGGCGCCTGTCAACCACACCGAAGGTGATTGGACTAGAGAAGTCGAGCGAGCCTGCGATCCAATACCAGAAATGGGGGCTATTACCATCTGCCCCCAAGATGTAGCTCGTGCAGTTCGTCCGTTGCCCAACTGGAAGTCTCCAGGGCCGGACGGGCTGCACAATTTCTGGATCAAATGGTTCAAAAGGTCGCACGCTCGCTTGGCGGCTCAGTACCAGACTGCTTTGGAGTCTGGTTCGCTACCCCAGTTCCTAACGACAGGAGTTACCCACCTGCTCCATAAATCTGGTAGCACCGCGGAACCCAAAAATTATAGGCCGATCACGTGTTTACCGACGGTCTATAAAGTTCTTACTTCCATTTTGAGAGCTAAAATTAACAAACATATAGACACCAACTCCATCATGTCTGCCTCTCAAAATGGATGTAGGAACGGGTCCCGCGGTACTAAGGAGCTACTCCTCATTGATATGGCCATTAGCCAACAGGTTCGCCGTTCCCGAAAAGATCTATCGACATGCTGGATAGATTATAAGAAGGCCTATGACTCGGTGCCACATACATGGCTCAGGAGGGTGCTGGAGTTGTATAAAGTAGATGCAACTCTGCGCACCTTCCTGATGTCGTGTATGGGGCAATGGAGGACGGTCCTTCGCTATCCAGGATGTCGCAATATCCAGAGGAATAGCGAGCCGATAAGGATTGAGCGAGGCATATTTCAGGGCGATAGTTTGAGTCCGCTCTGGTTCTGCTTAGCCCTGAATCCTCTAAGCACATTGCTGGAGGATTCAGGTCTAGGCTATCGGCTGAGGAGAGGTGGTCAGGTTATATCTCACCTTCTCTACATGGATGACCTAAAACTCTTTGCCCCCAACAATTTGCAACTGATGGAGCTACTGAAAGTAACTGAAACTTTCAGTAGCGCCATCAGGATGGAATTTGGTGTCGACAAATGTGCGGTCATGCATGTAAAGCGAGGGGAGATTGTGGAATCCGTGGGAACACAGCTCGCGGATTCCATAAACCTTAGAGCCCTCTCCGCATCCGAAACCTATAAGTATTTGGGTATGTCGGAAGCGTTGGGTATCAATGTTACTGACATGAAGCAATCACTGAAGGAGCGCTTCTTTGGCCGCCTGAAGAAAGTATTCAATAGTCTTTTATCAGGCGGAAATAAGGTGCGCGCCTTCAATGGTTGGGTCATGCCGGTTTTGATGTACTCTTTTGGCATACTCAAATGGACTCAGACTGAACTCGACGCCCTGGATAGAAGGGTGCGTACGCTGCTGACTGCATATCGAATGCACCACCCACGGTCATCGGTAATGAGACTGTATATCCCGCGAAAGTGTGGAGGTCGAGGCTTTTTAAACGCTAAGATCCTCCACAATCGCGAGATATGCAGTCTCAGGGAATATTTCCTAGAAGCCGACGTGGGGATGCATCGAGATGTGGTCGCGGTGGACAAGGGCCTCACCCCGCTCGCCATGGCTAAAGAGAACTGGCGCAAGCCTGTAGTGCTTGACACTAACGATCGCAGGGAGGTATGGCAGAGTAAGGAGCTTCACGGACGCTTTTTCCGGGCCCTACATGGACCCGATGTAGATTTTCTAGCGTCCGTAGCCTGGCTGCGTTTTGGTGACCTCTTTGGGGAAACCGAAGGTTTTGTCTGTGCAATTATGGACGAAGTTATCATGACGAACAATTACCGTAGATTTATTGTGAAAGACGGCACGGTTGACATCTGTCGGGCATGCCACCGTCCGGGAGAATCAATCCGACATATTATCTCCGGCTGTTCTCGTCTAGCTAACGAAGAGTACTTGCATAGACACAACCTTGTAGCCAGGATTATCCATCAGCAACTTGCTCTGAAATACAATCTTGTGGAATCGGAAGTGCCGTATTACAGGTATGTGCCCGACCCAGTTCTCGAAAATGGAAATATCACATTGTACTGGGATCGATCCATCATCACTGACAGGACTATTGTTGCGAATAAACCTGATATAGTGGTGGTGGATCGAGTAGAGCGGCGCACAATGATTATTGACATAACGGTCCCGCATGACGGGAACCTCGTGAAAGCTGAGAAAGATAAACAAATCAAGTATCTTGACTTGGCTCACGAGGTTGTCGACATGTGGGATGTGGACTCAGCGATCATTGTGCCGATAGTCGTATCAGCCAATGGCTTAGTTGCCAAGAGCCTCGACCAACACCTAACGAGGCTCTCGTTGGGCAGCTGGATCAAGGGCTTGATTCAGAAAGCGGTACTGCTGGACACGGCTCGCATTGTCAGGAGGTTCCTCTCTCTGGAGCCCTGACCGCCGGTAGCTTGGACCCTGTTCCCGATACCGGTGGGCTACTATTTTTTATATTTTTAAATGTTTTTTTTAATGAATTTTATAAAAATATTTAAAAATGTACTTAATAAGTTTATAAATGAATAAATGATAATAATAATAATATTTATTCCAAAATAATTACAAGGCATAAAAATTAGTACAGTTTTGCTTAAATGTAAATTATATTCCTAAGACTTACGTGCCTGAACTAGGTAATCCTGTGTTTCAGGCGAGAGGAGCTAAAATAAACTTATAAAATAAATAAACAACAGGTTGACAATAGATCACTAATTACATGTTGAAGAGCTTAACTCTTAGTTTCTAAATTTGATATACTTATACTTAACGTAGGTGAAATTTTTCACTTTAGCACAGTTAGTAAATTCTCTGTATCTTCGTAAGACATACTTTGGAGAGCATCCTTGAGAATTCTCTTACAATTTGTGTAATTCAGGGAATAAATGTTTGCTTTCGAGTTTAGTCTATTATAGAGAAGAGGACCGAGGTACAGGTAAAATTTGGAAACAAAAGCATGTTTTGTTGTATTTTGTGGACAAACTATATCTTTACGTCTTTTATTAGCATATGCAGTGCTATAGGGTAGAGCTCTGTGTTGTTTTAATACAATACCCATTATAAATAGCTGTCGAACTGTTAATACTTCACAAGATTTGTATAGGAGGTTAGTAGGAAAAAGGAAAGGGCGGAAAGTAGACACTTTGAGAATCGCCCTTTGAGCTCTCTCGATGGTTAGTAACATTGTTTTACCCGCTCCACCCCATGTGGTAATACAGTAGGTTAATATTGATTGACATAGAGCGAAGTAAACTTGTCTAACTAGTTTTGGGTTAGCAATATAGCGTAACTTTTTAAAAACAAATATCAGCTTCCGAATTCTACTATTTAAAGCTTGTATATGTTGTTTGAACGAAAGTGTTTCATCTATTATAACACCAAGATATTTTGTTGTATTTGTCATTTTAATATTGGGACAAACACATTGGTTATCTGTAGGAATTGTGCAATAATGAGCATACAATGTCGAGGTAGTGCTTGTTGATATTTGCTTGCGCATCGAAAACTTAACGTAATTTGTCTTATTTGCATTTAGTGTTAGTGAATTGAGTTGAAGCCATTTATTAACAATATTGAACCCCTGTTGCGCAAGTTTGTAGACATTTTTTTCTGAATCAGCTGAAAATAGAAGGGCAGTGTCGTCAGCATAAGAAACAATTTCGCCGTGATCTAGGTTTAGGTTACAAAGATCGTTTATGTAGATCAAAAATAAAATAATGTAGGCCCTAAAATACTTCCTTGGGGAACTCCGAAGGACGTGTTTTTTTCAGTATCGCTGAGAACATTACCAATCCTTACACATTGGGTACGGTATTCTAGATAGCTCTTAAATAGTTTCAGCTGGGTGCCTCTGATACCTATGGCTTCAAGCTTGTGCAACAGAATAGGAATAGAAACCGTATCAAAAGCTTTGGCGAGGTCTAGAAAGATTCCTACTGTGTGGTTACCATTATCAAGTTCTTGTGCTAGATAATCAGTCAGGTGGTGCACGGCATCGTCTGTTGACATTTTAGGCCTAAATCCAAACTGCCGTTTAGATAAAATTGATTTATCCTCCAAGTATTTGTAAAGCCTTTTATTCATAATTTTTTCTAATATTTTAGACATAGTAGCCAGTAAGGAAATAGGTCTATAATTTGTTACTTGATCTTTACTGCCTGATTTGTAAACAGCTTTTTTTAGGCACTCGGGAAAAAGACCTAAAGATAAACATTTTTGGAAAATATAAGTTAGTGGCGGTCCCAAAATGTGCTTGAACTGTTTAATAAATGAGAAATGCTAATGAAATACTCAATGAAATAGCATTAATGACAATAAGTGTCAGTCACCATTCAAAAGGTATGATATACGCTACGAATACATAGACCAAAGAGTCTGTATGTACATATTATAATGCCGTGTCCGTTTCCCTCCCGATGCAATGTGTGTGTTGAATTTTGTGCCTGAGTATCCAAACATTTTGAGAATCTGATGATTTGCTAAATAGACGTTCTGCTATATAGACCATCTGATAGTTGAACGTTTTGCTACATGGATATTTTGCTAATTAGACGTTTCGCGACGTTGGACGTTTTGCTACTTAGACCTTCTGATCAGGAGAGGAATAATGTAGGTACTAAGAGAATTATTGGGTGTGTCAATGGGCCATTTTAACGCCCAAAAACGATCAAGTTCCGATCAACCACAGTATTCTCTTGCGAATTGAAGGGAGCGAAGAACACCATACACACCTCCACTGGATATACACCTCCACCGGTTAACACTGTTGTGCAGCACGCACCCACACGTTATCCCGTAGAATATCTGAATTCGCTAACGGCAAGTGGACTTCCGGCGCCCATCATCCAGCTGAAAGTCGGTGTCCCGAATATGCTCCTTCGGAAGTTAACTCCGTCGAAGCTGAGTAATGGAACCCGGCTCAATTCGTGTCTTTAAATTCTAACAGGTTGTAGCGTTGGCGAGACAGTTTATACCGTGTATACCACTAATTCCCCACAGTTACCCCTTCCAGTTTAAGCGCGTGCAGTTCCCTGTGAGCATTGCTTTGCGATGATTATCAACAAGTCACAGGGGCATACACTGAAGGCTGGCAAGGTGTCGGCCTCAGTACAAAATGCTTCTCACACGGACAATTGTGCGTCGCTTGCTCTCACGTCACCAGTCCAAACTCTCTGTATATTTTGGCTGTTGAATACAAAACTACAAACGTACGTAGTATACAGGGAAGTTTTATAAAAATGTGGCTGTTATTGTAGTATATTGTGATTTCTTACGACTTCCACGTGAACGAAGTCGCGGCCAGAACCTAGTTCTTTAATATGGAGCCAAAGTTATATGTGTCTAATAAACCCTAGTACTGCGGGGAATATGAAAATTATGTTTTTCAACAAGCATCTTTTTCATAAGTCCTGGCACAACATCTCTGTAACGGGAACACCCAAATACTCCGAAATATTTTATTCCGAATTTCGATGTTCCGATTTTCAAAAGTCCGATTTTCATAATACCTAAGAATTATAATGTCTATTATTAAAAATCACGAAATTTATTTTACCGAAAGTCGTAAATGCGATTTGTTAGTTTTCCGGTTTTCATACGTTCGAAGAATCAAATGCTCGAAGGGTTCTCGGTCCGATAAACGACATTCCGATTTTCAATACTTCCAATAAACTAAAAGTCAACATATTGTGCTACAAAATTTAGTGACAGAAACGAATCGTTGCAAAACCGACTTCACGCAGTCTTGTCTGCCCTACCCTAGAGTGTAATTTAAACCCCGCGTAGGCGCGGAGGGGTGGGGCGGCCCGCGAGCTGAGGAGCAGGTGGCAGCAAGCCGAAGCTGCGGTGGTGAGCGTTAGAACCATCTGCGACGATTAGCTCGCGTGGGCCCGCCCAAACTCCGCAGCGCCGGAACCGTGACAGAAACAATGCATGCTGCATGTTGCATGCCTGCTTGCTTGCTGCATGCCTGCTTGCATGTTGCATGCTTGCTTGCATGCTGCATACTTGCTTGCATGCTGCATATTTGCTTGCATGTTGCATGCTTGCTTGCATGCTGCATGTCTGCTTGCACTCTGCATGCCTGCTTGCATGCTGCAAATCCCCTGTATCATTGATGAATCACTTCGGTTAGGTTAGAACTGTGACTATTAAAGCGTAAGGCGCATTCGTTTTTTAATTCCTTACCTTAATTACCTCCTCATTCTAAACAGAATATTATACTTCTCTCTGACGAGCAATTATGTGTTTATTTGTCTTGCTATTCAGTTTTACCAGGCGTTTTTATTTCGGAATTGTATTAATCGGTATTTTAATAATCGGAATTCGTATTTTTGATGTTTTGAATTATCATTAAGTCGGACGTTTTGTTATTCGATCTATTGAAACTCGGTATTTTGAGAATAGTAATTATAAACGTTAGGAATATTGAAATTTAGGAATTATAAAAATAGGAGTAATGATAAGTCGGAGTTGTTATATTTGGAATTTTGAACCATTCGGAATTATGAAAATCGGTATTTTGACATTCCTATTTGTGACTGACGGAATAAAGTTTTTCGTATTTATGTAGTGTACCCGTATGTAACAGTTGTTCAAAGACACAACTATTAAACATACAGTGTGTTGAGGTGTTTGCAGCCCGCTTATAATTTATTTCAAGTTCTGGTACAGGTCTAGGTGCTGCTTCAGGTTCAGCTATTGGTTGAGGTCCAGGTCTTGATTCAGGTCCAGGTAGATTTACTCGATGTCGATCCTGATTTGACATCCGTTGAGGTCTCATCCAACAGGGATGATACGCATAGTTAATAACCAAAAAGAAAAAGATTTAAGATAAAAATATATCATCACAGGCAACAAATATTTATATGACGAACTTTGCACATAAGTGTTTGTAATGGTCTGGGTGTCAATAAAAAAAAAAAAAAGTATTATACCCATTGTCTATGACCCATATTACGAGTACAAGCTTTAATAAATTAAGCTATACCTAGTTTGGGACTAGATGGTGCTGTGGAAATATCCTAAATATTTATTATATGTTTTACGAGTAATATAGTGAAGTATGTATGAATCAATATACTCGTAAGAAAACACACATAATACAGATCAGGGACAGGACCGAATATTTGCAGGCCGATGAACTGATTGTCTGAAACGGAAGACCATGCATTGGATGGGTATTTAAATATAAAAGAACACATTGTGTTAAAGATCATTTTTATTACCTGAGAGAAAGCTAGATGTGACCTCGGTAAATTCTGAAACATTGAATTGTTCCTTTTCACTGCATGGTGTTGTGAAATCTTGTATTCTTCTTGTCGAACAAAAAACATGGAACAAACTTTTAATTATTTGATTAGTTCGAAAGTTCCAGGTAAATAATAAAACCATAACAATTAATCTATTAATTTTTAATAAAATAACAAGAACACAAAAAAACATGTGACAACTAACAATCTAAAAACTAACAGACTTAAAATAATAATAATATGTACAAGTATATAAGAAGGGGGGGAACAATCATAGGGCATCAAAAAATTCGTCCGCATCGTTGTCAACAGGAAAAGTGCCCAAAAGGCTGACAGCATTGCCACGTTGTATGGCAATGCTGATTCTCTGGCCGAAGAATAGGCCAGCCTTCTGGTCACATGAAGAGTCGACCAACCGCTTTGCGATGTCTTGAAAGACTAAGTGGGCACTCGGACCCCCTGGCCCTAGTGTTAATTAATGAATATTTGAATGTTACGATGTAGTGAGAAATTTCTATACATGCTAAAGGCAGCCATGGTTAGCCATGTCCTTTAAGAACTAAACATAATTACTAATAATGTAATACTAACCTAGAATTTAATATTTTTCTTTTTGTAATCTGCAACAATATGTAAGGCTTTTTATTTTATTTATTTTTTTGTTTACGTAAGTTTTATTTTGTACTTTTTAGCATTAGAATTTGTTTAAATAGCTGTTCTCTCACCTTCACAAATCCAACGAGCACAACACTACAGGGTTATCTTGTTTGGGTGAGGAATTCCTATGGCCACCTTCCGCTTTCATCATCAGACTCTAAACACCACCTAGTGTAACAGCACTTGTCAAGACAACCCTAATGAAACCAAACAAGACGGGGCTATCTGGATCACTTGGGAAGTGCCCATAATCACCTTCCGGCTCCATGATCAGACCCTAGATACCACTAGTGTAATAGCACTTGTCAAGACAAAGCCAACGAGTTCAAACACGATTGTGGTATCTTGTTTGATTGAGGAGTTCCTATGGACAACTTCAAGCTCCATCATCAGACCCTGGACACCACCTAATGTAATAGCACTTGTCAATACATATCCAATGAGTCCAAACATGATGGTGCTATCTTGTTTGATTGGGGAGTTCCTATGGCCAAGTTCCGGCTCCACCATCAGACCCTGAACGATACCTAATGTAATAGCACTTGTCAATACATATCCAATGAGTCCAAACACGATGGTTCTATCTTGTTTGATTAAGGCGAGTTCAACGTTCGGCTCTATCATCAGAAGGGTCTGATGATAGAGCCGAACGTTGAACTCGCTAGATGGTGTCCAGGGGGACACCATCTAGTGTCATAGCACTTGTCAATACATAACCAGTGAGTCCAAACACGTACCATTGTGTTTGGACTCACTGGTTATGTTTCAAACACGATTGTGGTATCTTGTTTGATTGAGGTTTTCCCGTGGCCACCTTCCGGCTCTATCATCAGACCCTGAATACCACCTATTGTCAAGGCACTTGTCAATACATAACCAATGTGTCCTACACGATGGTGCTATCTTGTTTGGTTGAGGAGTTCCTATGGCCATCTTCAGGCTCCATCATCAGACTAGCTCCATGGTATCATATTTTTTAAATTTCTCCGTAGTTACATATAAATATGTCAAGTTTCAGCTCAATCGGATGCCAGGAAGTGCTTGAAAAATATATGACAATAATTGGAGTAACTGGAAACACACGAACGAAGCAAGCTCATTTATAACCTTGTATTCGTATAAGCGCATCACTTGGCGTAACCGATTTGTTTTTTTTTTTTTAATCTTTGTAAACTTAGTCCGAATTTAAAGGTTTTTGGCAAAGCAATATTGGAAAACTGGCCTGGAAAATTAGAAAATTTGGGCAAAAACGGAAAGTGTCTTTTCAATGGAATTTTTGTGTAATTTAGTGTGAAGACAACGTCTGTTGGATCAGCTAGTTATCGAGACATAAGTACATTGATATATTTTGTTAATTCATCTTTGCTAAACTCTGGGAATTTCATCTGACTTCCAACTATCTATAGGCCTGACGCCATTTAAATATACAGTATGTGTCGTAAATAGTGGTCCAACGTAAAGGGGTCGAAACACCATCCGCCACCATATTCAGCTATCACGTACCACAATTTGAACCATTTTCTCGTTTCTGTAAGTTCTGTAACATCGCACACTGTGTAAACAGCTGTTATTACATCTGTGTATAATTATATTAAACCATCATTTAACAAGTAGCTCGTTTGTGTTATTAGCAGTAAGTGAAGCAACACGCGCTCGTACCGATGTTAATGAGGGGCGTGCGCAATGCTCGCTGGTTAAAATGATTTATGTTCTAAAAATGTTAATCTCTTTATGTTTCTGTATTTTTGTTTTGCGCTAATTTCGAGGCGCGGTCGAGCAAGGTTATGATTGCAACCTTGCGAGGAGATTAATATTCGACATCTTGATGTTTATCTGGTGTTATGGCGCCTATATCCAGGGCTAGGAAGGAGTCACACGTTTAAGTATAAGAAGACACGGCTTCTTATGCTTAAAATACTTAGAAAAATAATTATGGATCCACTACAAATAACCATTTTTTTATAATTACAGTTTGATAACCAAAGATCCTACTTTTTCTCTTAAAGGTTGCACTGTACCTACTGTTGGATTGTTTTTACATCGCAATATCTGCAAAGATCAGTCTAAGATCTGAAACTTGTTAAGTATTGCACATTTCCTGGCAGACCGACAAACCCAAGACTTACATGTAATCTATGTGTCTGCAGTGAATGTATATCAAGGTATTGTAAAATAAAATAAAAGTGCTACTTTTTGTTCAGCAGTTACCTATCATGAAGAAATAAATGGGATAGTAATAATAATTGTAAAACAATAATAGTAAGTGATTGCGTGGATCACGGCAATCTCCTCCACGTACCATCTCCATCAGTCGATCCTCATTAATTGTACCAGTTTATTTTATTTTATTTGAAAGGTACACCAACGACCTTTTAACTAGAAACATTAACATAATAAAAAATAATATAAGTGTTGAGTTTTGTTGAATTAGTCACTTACAGGCGTACCCAGCACTTACTTATAGAACAACTTCTTAAATATACGTGTTTACAAGATTTTTTACTCGTAGTGAGGATAGAAAAATTGAACAAAACAAACAAAATCATAATCGAAATTAGAATAATAAAAAATTATCAAAAATTAAAAATAAAACATTGAGATTAAAATTAAAAAATAAACAGTATAATTGATATTCAAAATTCAGTGAGCATTTGAGTAGATATTGCGTATATACTAGTACCTTAGAGTATATACTAGTACCTATGTACTTTGAAAGGCTTTCAAGTTAAACATGCGTCATCCTGTGCACTACCCCGTACTCCTCAGTTTCAGTGGTGAATGTGGATCTAGTTACTATAGTCTAAATCAATCAGAAATAGCGCATACACAGATTTTTTTGACGTCAACTAATATATTGGTAAGACAGCGCAAACTATTAGAAAAAATAAACTTGTTCGGGTGACCCCCCGCACACACACACTCGTATATAATAGAAAGAGACAGAGTGAGAGAGAGACAGTCGCATGGAGATTTCTACCATTCAACTCCTATACGTGGAGGAGCTCGTGGCTAAGTAACAACAGCCGCACTGGTCGATCCATCAGGTTAAGCTACGCTTGCCGGGGTTGGTCAGTGGATGGGTGACCATCTTTACATACCGAGACTCCTCCGTGCCTCGGAAAGCACGTTAAACCGTTGGTCCCGGCTGTCATTCGTGGATCTTTGACAGTCGTTACGTGTCGTCAGAAGCCCGAAAGTCTGACACCAGTCTTACCAAGGGGTATCGTATTACCCAGTTACTGGGTTGTGGAGGTCAGATAGGCAGTCGCTCCATGTAAAATACTGGTATTCAGCTGCATCCGGTTAGACTGGAAGCCGACCCCAACATAGTTGGGAAAAGGCTAGGCAGATTGATTGAACTCCTATACAGCAGACAGAAACTGTATCAAATCGCAGGAACTTATAAAAATGAAAACAGTTAAATAATTCAATCCAAAATAAACAAATGTGAATCAAACAATAAAAATAAAAATAAACTCCTCTACAGCAGGACCTTCGTTCCGCTACCGCTATAATGTCTGTCATCAATCTTTTTTGCGAAGCATTGACTTCCTTGCTATCAGCAAGTGAGCTGAGCTAGACACTTTTTATTTATAATGTGATTATTCACATACTTACCTAATTTGTTTTATTTCAGTTTTTGTTGTTTTAAGTCATTGTATTTTTTTAACAACCGTGTTGATATAGATCCATATTGTTTCCTCAAGAAATTAGGTAGCTTTAATTGGTTTGCTAATAAAAACGTAATTTATATTTTAGAAAGATACGGATCTAGAGCGATCGATGAATAGGTCAGTTGAGTGAGTCATATCGCGGTAATGTTACAATGATTTCATCTTACAATAAAGCAACAAACAATCTTAAAACCTGTCCACTTCATCATGATCATAGAAAGACCGGTCAAGTGCGTGTCGGACCACGCATTATGAAGGGTTCCGTAGTTGGGATGAATTTATCCCAAAAATAAACGTTCAATTCTCCAACTGCAAATGAAAGATTGTAAACGTAAAAAATAAAAATGTGATAAGATAATAGTTATTTATGCATAATAAACTGTTGTATAATAAGGGATATTAAAACACGAATGTAGTTGATATATAAGTAGTATCATATGAGTGTTTTAATACCTAATTATGTACAGTTGCATACAATATATCTACACCCATGATAAGAATCCTCTATATAAGGTTCTGAAACCATAGGGTGTTCAGCAGTGGTGTAAGAACTCTATGTAAATTCATGAAAGTTTAATTGCTGAATATCTAATACCAACCAACTATGTATAGGTAATAATGTAATTATTTATTGTAATAATTATTTTCATATTTTTTAATTACTGCGCTGTGATAATGAAACGCGCGTGCATGACAATATTATTTTTTTAAATTAATTTAGATACCACGAATTGATTTGTGAGAATGTGGCTGTTTGATGAGTAAGGAAGGGATCGAAAAAGCAAAGGAGTTGCTGCATAATGAAATTTAGTACAACATTATAACACTCGTTTGGATGATATTATGGTTACTATGGCACTGGTTGTTTTAACGTTGGCAATAAGCTAACTGTTTCAGAAACTTTTATAGAGGATTTCTAGCATGGGTGTAGATAAAACTACAAATTAACGTTCATAGGACTTTTTCCTTTAATTGTGCTGTGAGACATTGCTTCTTGTCTAATTTCATGATTCTAGGTCAACGAGACGTACGCTGTAGGTTTTGATTTAAGTATTTGCGAGTATCGAAATATGTCGCATAAATGGCCGTACTTTTTTATTGCGTTGACTTATAAGCTTGATTTAGAGCTCCAAAGGACTGTGGACCTATGATTTGATATTAATTTCAACTTGATACCTCCACGTGTTCCTGAGAAAAGGGGTCTTATCAGACTAACAGTCAGACGGACAATGAAGTGATACTTATTAGGGTCCCGTTTTTTCCTTTTGAGGTACGGAACCCTAAAAAGGAACAATAGCTTTTTTTTTGGAAAATGTGTCGAAACTGACCTCGCACTGTTTAGATGGTAGATATCACTAATACAGACACGACGACTATTAGTGCAACTTACAACTACCTAGGTACACTTCGCAATTACTACATACATACGATTAAAAAAATATACGTTTGTAATAGAATACTTACTGGTTATCTTACACCGGTGTGTAATGTGGAGTAAGGCAAGTATCGCAATTAAGCTCCTCTCAAATGAAGTAATGTCGTATAATGTTTCATTACCATCAACTTTATTAACTCCGCGGAGTCGAACGGAAGACAAGCAGATGTTGCGACACTTCTCCTCAGTACTGAGGGTTGACAATGTGTGGTTATGTTCAAGATATTTGTTGTTGCCCTTTTTGTTTATTAAATCTTCTTGTAGCCCGCGAAAATCAAGTTTGCTTACGTTTTTTGCAATTTGCAGGTCAGTGTCAGGTTGTATCTTGATCAAAATATGATTAGCGACTATAACATATATGTATTTACTTAGTTAGATTTGTTCCATCATAAGAACAATTCTCTTATAGAATAGTTCTTATGGAACAAAGATATTTTGAACTTAGAAATGACTATAATTCTGTAAATACATATCTCTTGAAATTAATGTTCATCACACAAAAGTTTTGCTTGCAGTGCTCTACAGTCCTAATCTTCACATTGACTACTTTCATTCTCTCGACTTCACTCTCAGTGATCTTTGCCCCATGTATGAGCACGTTATTTTAATGAGTGATTTTAATACTTGTCTTCATTCTATCTTCAAGTGTTGCGTCTCTTTGCAACTGACTATTTTCCTAATTGTTCACCCTCTTTTCTAGTTCTTATGACTGTTTCTTACAATACTGTCAAAACTGCGACACTAGAGAGTCTAGTTAGTTAGTTTGCTGTTATCACAATGTTCTCACTTTAAGCTTAGCGATGTTACTGAATATGACGTTAAGAAATCTATACTTGCTATTACTTCTTCAGCAGTCGCTAATGATAAGTTGTGTTCAAGAATTATAACTCTTATCCTTCCCTCGTTACTTCCTCTTCTAACTGACATCTTCAACCACTCTTTTTCCTCTTGCTCATATCCGTCAGTTTGGGAAATAGGCTCTTATAATTTTTCCTTTACCTAAAACTATCAATCCACTACTACAACACACACACTCTATTAACTTTATTAACCCACTTTAGACGTATTTCTATTCTCCCATTTTTCTCTAAAGTTTTTGCGCACATAGTTCATAGCCAATTCAATTATCTTTTCTCTTGGCGTCAAACTTGATAATTTCCCCTTTTCAATCCGGTTTTCGCTCAGGTACAATACTGTTACCGTGCTTTTTGAAAGTAACTGACGACATCCGCTGGCCAATGATGAATGATGAATGAGAATAAGTCCCTCACTGTTCTTGTATTGCTTGACTTTAGTACCGCCTTCAACTCAGTGGATTTCGACATTTTACTTGGTATCCTCAAATCTATCAATTTCTCTTTTCCCGCTTTAGGTTGGTTTATATAAAATGGCACTATTGGAGTTACTGGCTTAATTACACATAAAAACTTTATATGAAACCATAGCTCTTACAAGCTTTTGTTTGTAAGGGTATTTTGCTAGATGTGATATCTCTCATCTTCGCAAGGAACTCAAGTGGCTCCCAATCCGCCTTCGCAGGAACACTCGGATTTTATATCTCCTATTCAACATTTTACACAACCTTCCTATCTAGCGACGCACCCTGTAGATAACACCTTAGATCCCCCGTGTCATCCTCATAAAACAAATTGCTATTCTTATTTCCTCTCTGTCCATGCAGTAAGATTGTGGAACTCACTTAGCATTCGTGATTTAAAAACTGTTTCACAATTTAAATATCGAGTAAAAGAGCATTGCCTTTCCTCTCAACTGTGAGTATTTATGACCTATAGTATGAATATTTATATATTAACCTTTATGTATTTATTTAAGTATATTTTAATTAACTACGTTATAAGTGTAGGTTAATTTTAATATTTTAGTTTAAGACTAATAGCTCCTACACACTATGCCGGCGGAATGGCCGCCGGCACTGCCGCCGGACTGCCGGCACTGCCGCCGGACTGCCGGCACTGCCGCCGGCCATGCCGCCCGGCAAGCCGCGGCGCGCCCGGCCATGCCGCACAAAGCCGCACAAAAGAAATGAAGGTGAAAAAGCCGGCGGTACGTGCCGTGCGGCAAAAGCCGGTGGCCATGCCGCCGGCATAGTGTGTAGGTGTATTAGAATTAATTTATATTTTTCTCTTCTTGTTCTCACACACTATTGTCTACATTTCTGTCTTATTTCTCCTTTCGCAGGTCTGCTTGAAGACATTTCTTAAGAAATAAGCTGTACCTTTGTACTCATAATTAGTACCTTTGTACTCATAATTATGATTATTTCGTATATGTATCTATTGTACTGTGTGTACATAAATAAATAAATAAATAAACGCACGCCTGTGGGGACTACAGGCGCGAGGTTATTAAGAAGGGTTAGGTTTTGTCAATTTTCAATAATTCAAGTACTAATTTTGGATACAACCTGGAGAGCTATTACGTCAAAGTACAAGATGTGTCGAAGATCGCGAAAAGAAACATATGCGACAGCGCCTGCGTAGTGAAGAGAATATGAATTTCAAATAAATACTTAGGAATTAAATAAGTATAACTTAAATTGTTTTTTTTTTTAATTAGGTAAGTAAATAACATTTTCCGTTGACGTAGAGTGTTCACCACCAACCGCCGCTGGAAAGACCGCCGGAGCATCCGCCGCCGTACCCGCTGCCGTATCCGTATTATCTTTATAAAAACAAGGTATCATCCTTATGCAGTGTGAGTCTGTTCTGTCTATTGTCACAGAATAGAAAATAGTACATATACTACTTTATTGTGGTGTTCAGTTTGACATCTGAACTGCACGAGGCGGGGTAGTTCGGGAACGTAGGTAGGTACATTTAATTCGGTACGATTAGAGTTTTTTAAGAGTCACATTGGTTTGTTTCCGTACTAACAAGAAGGAAATTTGCAGAATAAAATGATAAAGTATGATTACAGTTTAAAAATATTTATTGAATAAATAACATTCTTCGCCTTCGTTGACTAGAGTGTTCACCACCAACCGCCGCTGGATTGACCGCTAGAGTGACCGCCGGAGTATCCGCCGGAAGATCCGCCGCTGTATCCGCCGCCGTATCCGCCACCGTAACCGCCGCTGTATCCGCCGCCGAAGCCGCCGGAGACGGGCACGACTTGCTTGACTGTGATGACCTGTGGCACGGAGACCACCTTGCGCACGTGGACGACCTGCGGCACGGTGACCTCGCGCTGGACGTTCACCACCTTCTTGACGGCGACCACCTGTGTGGCGGGCGCGGACCAGCCGCCGGAGGAACCACCGGACCAGCCGCCGGAGGAGCCGCCGGAGTAGCCGCCGGAGGAGCCGCCGGAGTAGCCGCCGGAATAGCCACCGGAATAGCCGCCGGAAGAGCCGCCGGAGTAGCCGCCGCTCCAGCCCGAGCCGAGCGAGCTGGCACCGCTCCAGCCGCTGCTGTAGCCGCGCTTCTCGCGCACCGCGGCGCCCGCCGCCAGAGCCACAAGCGCGCACAGGACGATCTGGAATTAAAGCAATACATTAATACACCATCTCAAGTAATGCTGACAACAAGCTAAAGGATCTGGTATGTTCACAACTCTCAGCTAACTATAAAACTTTTCCAAACGTTCCGAGTGCCCCAAGAGCCTTTGCACTAAACTTGCCCCTTTTTCACTAAACTTTGCGTTATTAGTTATTTAGGATATTATTTTTGATTAACTCACGAAGGCTTTCATGTTGTTGTTGTAGTGGGTGGTTGTTGTGTGATGCGTGTGCCGCGCTCCCAACGTTTATATATACGGCGCGCGCTGCGCTTACGAAACGCGTCCTCGGCAGACGCAGTGCTCTGCCGAGAGGGATTCGTACTCATTGTGGTTCAATAACACTTCCTTGTTGATATCTGGTTAGCCTAGATGAATAAAGCTATTTACAACACCCTTTCTAGGGTCAGTTAATTTAATAATAGCTAGGACTCTAGATTATGGTAGCGAGAATGTTTTCAAGTCATATTGTTGCTTGCAAATTACAGATCTTTTGGTCTCGATATCAGATTTTAATACGTACAAAAAAAAAGTCAATTTTCCATAATTGTTCTTCAAATTTTTGCCAGTTGTGAAGCGTTGCGTTCACAACGTTTGACACCCCCATTCAGTTTAGAATGTTGCTGAACGCTTATCTGTGCATCATCATCTTTCATTGCCTTTTTTGTCCCACTGGTGTAGGACATGTTTTCCGACAGTTTTTTGCAAATCTTGTCAAGGCCTTCTCAACAAATTCAAAATTTCTCATCTTCGGCGGCTCATCATCTATTTCAGTTCCCTAACAACCCTATACCTACTTATTAATTGTTAGTACCTATTAGGTTTATTAGCGATGAGTAATATCCTTCACTTTGCTATCAGTTCTGATTTCATAAAGATATTAGGTAAATTATTTCAATAATGTATATTATGAACAATGCCATTAGGTAGTGTTACATAATAAATTATGTATTCTGCATTAGCGAACATTAATTAACATCTCAAACTTCACTTTGGATGCTGTTTTGCACTGTTATTTCTTATTTATCTGATTTGTAGGTTTTTTATAGAGTAATATTAGCGGTGACCTTCGACCATTTGTAGATGATGTTAACTATTTTTCCACTAACTGTCGTAGCTTTCATATTTGTTTAGAGCTTGTCGCCATATTGTTTAGAGCTTGTCGCCATATTGTTTAGAGCTTGTCGCCATATTGTTTAGAGCTTGTCGCCATATTGTTTAGAGCTTGTCGCCATATTGTTTAGAGCTTGTCGCCATATTGTAATTTTTCTTATTATTTCTTCGTCAGAACCCATTGGGAACAGCTACATGTTATGGTCGCCCAAAAAAACGATCACGACTCTGTGGGAAGGTTGCTTATCTCTTTCATTTTAAAAGCTTATGTCATTAATAAGTAAAAAACAGTGATAAGATAATAATCTGTTTGATTAAAATTGTATGGAATCTAGATCTACGAAGTAATTAGCCCTCATCATGCATTTAGTCAAAGTCAAATGATTTATTTCAATAAGGCACATAAAACTGTATTTTTGTGTACCAAAATAAGCATGAAATTGTTCTGCATAATGATGTAGTATCCAGACCTAGCCGCAAAGTTCACAAGCTTCGTATACCTAGTCGAAATAATAAACTAAGTATTTTCTAATAATGTATTTTGTATGGCGACCAAAGTTTATAATAAACTACCAGATTGTTTTAAAACTCTAAACTTCACGACTTTTAAATGTACCCTACCTACCCTACCTACCCTACCTACCCTACCTACCCTACCTACCCTACCTACCCTACCTACCCTACCTACCCTACCTACCCTATCTACTCTACCTAACATACATACCCTACCTACCCTACCTACCCACCCTACCTACCCTAATTTTCTCACCGTTTAAACCTTCCCTGGACTATGACAAACATTTCAAAACCAAAATCAGCTAAATCGGCCCAGCCGTTCTGAGTTATAAAATTACAACGAAAAGTGGCATTGATTTTATAGATATAGATTCTCTTCTCTATCTCTTTGACTTAATTAAATCTTTTTGACATTTCTATAGCTAATATTTGACTAATCTGCCATTTGAATGTTATCCTCATTTATTTAATTCAATATTTATTCAATGTGTGATCTAATAAGCGAACCAAAACCCTGACAATGTACGCCGGAAACGGCAGAATATGATGTACTTAAAAACTATGTAACATCTCTGTAACTATATTCTCACAAATAAAAACTATGTAACATCTCTGTAACTATATTCTCACAAATAAAAACTATGTAACATCTCTGTAACTATATTCTCACAAATAAAAACTATGTAACATCTCTGTAACTATATTCTCACAAATAAAAACTATGTAACATCTCTGTAACTATATTCTCACAAATAAAAACTATGTAACATCTCTGTAACTATATTCTATGTAACATCTCTGTAACTATATTCTATGTAACATCTCTGTAACTATATTCTATGTAACATCTCTGTAACTATATTCTATGTAACATCTCTGTAACTATATTCTATGTAACATCTCTGTAACTATATTCTCAAATAAATGCACTATTACTATTATTATTACTCTTGACATGTCTTGGGACCCTGGGGTCCCGGACCTTTAGACCGCACGAGGGGCCGAAGCCAACTCGCAGAGGCCCGTTAGACGTTTTAAATGAAATGAGGAACCAACCGTCGATTATCCCTGTATGTACTATGCAAGTGCACCCAAGGACAACCCCCGGTTGATGTAGGACTATTGCAGGATATGCAAATAAAGATATTGGACTATGAGTTTGGGTGGCTTAAGTTGACTGGTGACCTGGATCAATGGAAGGACTATGGCCCCTGCCTGATCAATGTTTTATATGTACGAGATGTATAAATATTTCGCTAAGAGATTTGTGGCGACGTCGATTGTATTTAAACGGCTCTGATAGCTCTTTTGCTAAATAAAAATGGATTTAATGTTAGCAACCCGACCCCACAGTAAAATGCCATACGTCATAGTGCTGTGGAAGTAGCTCAAATAGACCAAACGCGTGGTTTCATCTGTTAACGGTATTTTCTTTCTGACATCATAAGCGCCCGAGCTTACCCGCCCGCAGTCAACCCGCATTGTCGTTTCATACTTTTTTCATCACTTCTATTATCTCAATAATGTCTGTACCTGAACCTTGCCTCACCTTCATAATAAGTCACCCGATTTGCCCCACTCACTACTCATTCTCTTTTGTCCTAAATACATCTGTTCTACATAAATGTCAATCGCGATATATTACTACTCATAATACTGAGTAGATTTCCATCTGCCCATAACGTTGCCCTGCAGTGAAAACCTCGTAAACCAAAATAATAGTTTTTTTTAATTTATTTATTTCTTGTGTAGAAAACCTCGTAATGCATATTTAGAACAAACGTGCACAGCTCTAAGACCTGCCTTCTATTTACAATAATGAGAACCTCGCACTCTCTTCCCCTGTAAAATAACATTTAATGGAATCACGAGGTTTTCGCTGCACGGCGACGACGATATGGTACTCCACTATTCTATGATATTATTCTTGACCTTGACTGAGAAGACAATTACAATATTTTTAGGATTACATTCATAATTGTGCTCATAATTATGTATTAGTAACATCTTTAAGTACCTATTTCGTTTGAGGATTTTATAGTCATGACTCGAACTTGTCTTTACTTGTCTTCAGTGTACTTTACGTGGTGTTCAGTTTGACATCTGAACTGCACCGACTGCACGTAGCGGAGTAGTTCGGGAACGTAGGTAGGTAAGTACATTTAATTCGGTACGATTAGAGTTTTTGAAGAGTCACAGTCTCTTTTAAAGTCCAGACATAATCTTGGTCAGGCCATATGAGGACCATGTAGATTAGTGTCTGAAATGGTCTTTTGAGAAAACAACCACACAGATTTGGGTGGACCTGTCCAGTCAGTGCAAGCATTTGTCAGTAATCGTGGAGCTCAACTCAGAACATAACGAGCTCAACTCGACGAACAATACCAAAGAAAGGACATTTGGGTACGCCGCATAAACTACTCAAACCGCCAGACCATTATTAAAACTATCTGAGAAAGGAAATAAAAAAAATGAGTACAGAAATATCCATAACTCATATTGTCCTGAATGAGCAAGAGTTTATCTTTATAAAAACAAGGTACCTATCATCCTTATGTAGTGTGAGTCTATTCTGTCTATTGTCACAGAATAGAAAATAGTAGATACTACTTTATTGTGGTGTTCAGTTTGACATCTGAACTGCACGTAGCGGGTTAGTTCGGGAACGTAGGTAGGTACATTTAATTCGGTACGATTAGAGTTTTTGAAGAGTCACATAGGTTTGTTTCCGTACTAACAAGAAGGAAATTTGCAGAATAAAATTATAAAGTCTGATTACAGTTTAAAAATATTTATTGAATAAATAACATTCTTCGCCTTCGTTGACTAGAGTGTTCACCACCAACCGCCGCTGGATTGACCGCTAGAGTGACCGCCGGAGTATCCGCCGGAAGATCCGCCGCTGTATCCGCCGCCGTATCCGCCACCGTAACCGCCGCTGTATCCGCCGCCGAAGCCGCCGGAGACGGGCACGACTTGCTTGACTGTGATGACCTGTGGCACGGAGACCACCTTGCGCACGTGGACGACCTGCGGCACGGTGACCTCGCGCTGGACGTTCACCACCTTCTTGACGGCGACCACCTGTGTGGCGGGCGCGGACCAGCCGCCGGAGGAACCACCGGACCAGCCGCCGGAGGAGCCGCCGGAGTAGCCGCCGGAATAGCCACCGGAATAGCCACCGGAAGAGCCGCCGGAGTAGCCGCCGGAATAGCCACCGGAATAGCCACCGGAAGAGCCGCCGGAGTAGCCACCGCTCCAGCCCGAGCCGAGCGAGCTGGCACCGCTCCAGCCGCTGCTGTAGCCGCGCTTCTCGCGCACCGCGGCGCCCGCCGCCAGAGCCACCAGCGCGCACAGGACGATCTGGAATTAAAGCAATACATTAATACACCATGTCAAGTAATGCTGACAACAAGCTAAAGGATCTGGTATGTTCACAACTCTCAGCTAACTATAAAACTTTTCCGAAACACTGCGAGTGCCAAAAGAGGAGCTTTTTCACTGAACTTCGCGTTATTAGTAATTTAAGATATTATTTTTAAATACATGATTAACTTACGAAGGCTTTCATGTTGTTGTTGTAGTGGGTGGTTGTTGTATGATGCATGTGCCGCGCTCCCAACGTATTTATACGTCGTGTGCGCTGCGCTGACGCAACGCGTCCTCGACAGACGCAGCGCTCCGCATAGAGCCATTCGTACGAGTCGCGGTTCAATGGTACTTCCTTGTTGATAACGAGTCGTCAAAGAAAGTGATGTTACGATACGCTACACCCTTATGATCACGAAAACATTGAAGCAGTTGGTCGGCAGATTCTTTCGGAATTTCAATCCTATGCAACGCTTTCCACTTTGTAAGGATTTAGATTTTCGATAATTTATAGTAATAATAATTATTATAAAGTATAATGCTCATGTATTTGTTTCGTTTATTAATGTTATGTTCGTTGAACATCATTGTACTCACTATGTCAGAACGTCAAACTGGCGCAGTATTGTAACGCAATGATGAAAATAATTACTTACACGCGAAAACCCGGTGAGTGAACACTTTATAAAAAGACATTTGTATATAATGTATTGTTGTTATTTTATTTTTATTTCAAATCTAAAAACAAGTGTCACGTTAGTAACGTCATGCATGAGATGAAGAGGAACAAAATTAAAAAAAAATTGTTAAACGAAGTTAAAGACGTTTCATTCGATATAAATCGTATAACGTTTTATTACCTGGAATTATAACTTTGAACATAACGAGACTAGTGATAGCCTAGTGGTGTGACCGTCGGACTGCCAAGTCATAGGTCTCGAGTTCAAACCCAAGACACGCACCTCTGACTTTTCGGATTTATGTGCGTATTGTATAATAATATCAGTTGCTTCACAAACGTTGGAGGAAAACATCGTGAGGAAACCGGCATGCCTGAGAGATATTTCTCGACGGCACGTGAAGCCAAGTCAGAAGCCTTTTCTTTTTTTTTTTGTGTGGGAAATTATCAAATAACTTCTCCCGCTCTGGGCGGTTTGATATGAGTAGGATTATATCCAAGAATAATAATAATAATAATCATTTATTTGCTTTGAAAGTAGGTACATAAATAAAGGTGCTTACAAAATGCTGAGATCCCTGTACAATCTACCAATTAGGCATGCAAACATTGAACGTAAATTTTATTAACAAAATCGAATAAAAATCAAACGAAAAATTAATGTATTAAAAAATTATAGAATTTAAAGCTAGCTAGCTTTAAATTCTATAATTTTTTTATTACGTTCATCGTTATATTTAATAAAATTTACGTTCAATGTTTGCATGCCTAATTGGTAGATTGTGAGAATAATAATAAAGAAATACAATATCAGTAATTAAATCTAAAGAGTAGGGTATAATAACACTTATCAAGTAATAGGGCTGTCAGTTTCTTTTTAAATATTTGGATTGGGTGATTTTTTATAATATTCGGTATTTTGTTATAAATGGTAGGACCCATGCCGAAAACACTTTTCGCAAGTAAAGCTGTATTGTAATTACCATTTTGTAATAGGTTCCTATATTGGCTTCTAACAGGCCTTAATCTAGTTTCTGATACTGTTAGAAAGTAATTCTTATGTTTTCTCACAAAAATGGCCATTTCTAAAATATATAATGCGGGAAATGTTAATAATTTTAGGGACTTAAACATAGGTACACAACTGTCTGTCATTTTCAGGCCACACATTGCCCTTATACATCGTTTTTGGGCCTTAAATACTTGTTCTCTCAAACTACAATTACCCCAGAATACAATTCCAAATCGCAGAATTGATGCCACTAAACCATGGTAAGCTACCAATGTCGTAGTTGTACACCTCTTCGGCTTGGGGGTTCCATGTTAACTGACTGTCTATTAATATACCTAAAAATTTCGCCACTGTTACTTGGTCAATTTTTTGTCCGTCGTATCCTATAGTCATTTGTTGTACCCGTGAGTGTTGATAGAAATGCATTATGTTAGTTTTCGATAAATTTATGATTAAATTGTTAATGTCAAGCCAATGGATGCCGAATGCATGGCCGAATGAATGGTAATCTGTGGTGGAATGGTTCCGGTATGATATACATTATACATTCTTCTCCTCAGTAACTGCACAAACCTGTCCAAAAATGTTTACATTTTGTTCTTCTTCTTCTTTCATGTGGTTAGTGAATAACCTGGTGTCAGAGTTTTAAAGCCGCCCTTAGGCCTCTAGGCGCGGGCTTGCGGATGGTGAGCAATGGGTAGCTCGCCGTCCGATAAGGACCAGGCCCGGGTCGACGCGACGGCGCGTTGTGTTCCACGCGCGCCTCAAAGAGATGTCAGCACCAACTGACGGGGTCCGTAAGGGCCAATGCCTGCTGGGGTTGCGAGTTTGTCCGAAAGGGATATCGCGGCCCCGGCACACAGGCAACGGAAGGAACACGGGTGGGTTTTAGTCAGCAAAAGTCTGACACACCCTCCCGCTCCGCCCAGAGCGGGAGAAGTTATTTGATAATTTAACACCCTCAAAAAAAAATAAGGCATGCAAATCTCAAACGTTGACTGTATCACAACATTATTTTATAATTACTTGCAACAATAATTTATAATTTATAAATTTTGGGTCATTTCACAGTGGCAAATAATAATGAAATATAAGCAAATAATAATGTCACTAGAAATTAAAATTTAAATGTCATGTATTAAATGAGAATGTCCAGATATATTTGTAAATAAATGTTAAAGTAATAATAATAGATAATTAATTAGTGCATTAATCACATGTCACATCAACAACAATATTTCTGAGAACAATATGTCCCTACATCCTATATCAAATAATCCTGAATATTAGAATAACATTTAAATAGCAAGAATCTTTTTAATTTCTTTTTAAATTCGTCGACGGGTGGCGTTTCTAGTATAGACTTTGGTAAGTGATTCATACGCGGTGCCATACTGAAAATGCTTTTGGTATATAAGGCCGTCTTGTTAAATTTGCAACAAATTTTATCACTATGCCGCTTAGTTCTGTACTTATCAAAAAGATGTTTGTTAGTTTTTGCGAAGCTAGCAATCTCATAAATGTAGACACACGGCAATGTCAATAAATTATATTTGATAAAATGTGGTCTACAGTTATAAGTCTGGTTGATATTAAACATACCCCTAATACAACGCTTTTGCGCCTTGAATTGTCCTTATTTGTGGAATTACCCCAGAATATAATACTCGTACCATACTTTATCAAGGATCCCACGTAGCCATATGTATGTGTATGGTATGCTGCAAGTACAGCAGAAATGTCTACCGTTTTTGCCAGCATATGTAGGGCATATGATTGCTTGTTTTATTTTTTATTTAAAGTATCAACAGTCTTCCAATTCAGATTATAATTAATATTGTCATGCCTAAGAATTCTGTAGTTGCTATCTCATTTATTTTGTTCCCTGTATAATCTATATTAATGTCAGTAAATTGGGCTTTACGATTGCGAAATATCATAATTTTAGTTTTGTCAAAGTTCATTTTTAAATTGTTATTAGTTAGCCATTTTATAATTACACTTAGAGTGCTGTTTATATCTTGTTCTAGGGATAACTTGTCCTTACTTGTAAAAACAACAGTACTATCATCAGCAAAAAGTATAGTAGGATGATTAGCTACTTTGGGAAGGTCATTTATATAAATTATGAATAGCAAAAGGGCCCAAAACACTTCCTTGTGGGACACCTTGTTTGTTTTCTCTGTATTCTGAAGTGTAGTTAATTTCTGATCTATTTTTGGTTCATACTCACTCGAGTCAACAGAAAACAATCCACTTTAGTTACTCAACTAAAGTGGATTGTTTTTTGTTGGTAAGATAAGAAGTTATCAGCTCTAATGAAGTTCCCCGAATTCCATGCATTTATAATTTATGTAACAGAATTTGGTGATCCACGTAATCAAAGGTTTTACTTAGATCCATATACAATGCGCACGCCGGAATTTTATTGACTAAGCTAGCCATAACTGTGGTCAGAAAATCATAGACGTTCATATTAAAGGTTTTATTTTCCCTAAAAACTATCTGCTCTTTAGCAAATAAATTGAAATTTTCAAAGTAGACATTTATCCTGTCATAAATTACCCTTTCATAGACGTTAGAGAGTACCGGTACTAGTGCTATTGGGCTATAACAATTCATATTTTAGAGATCATCTTTCTTGAAAAGAGATTTAATGATTGTTAATTTAAGTTTATCAGGAAAGTATCCATTTAGGATCGACAGGTTAATGACATGACTTTAAATGTTGGATATGTTAATTGGCACTTGTTTTAAAATTTTAGTCGATATACTGTCTTATCGAGTTCTGTTGCACGCGTCGCATGACGCTTTCTATTTCTACGAAGAATAGACACAGCTCTTTCTATACAAAGTGACATTTTGTTTCTCCATTTTTGACATCGCACCGTATAAATCTTTCTACAATCTGACATTTTGTCTTTCGTTTCTATCGATCTTTGTCTAGGTCCTTTTCTATGTAGACTATTGCAGAAGAAAGTTTTCTATCTTATAACTGTCAAAATCACACTGACAACTGACAGTTGTCTAAGGTAGTGAAGACAATTTGATTTTGTAATCGCTAAAATTTGCTAGATGAGTTCGGCGTTTCCTATCCGACTACTCTGAGAAGAATGGCCAAAACAAACTCAGCGGTCACAGTCTCTTTTAAAGTCCAGACATAATCTTGGTCAAGCCATATGAGGACTATGTAGATTAGTGTCTGAAATGGTCTTTTGAGAAAAGAACCACACAGATTTGAGTGGACCTGTCCAGTCAGTGCAAGCATTGTCCAGTAATCGTGGAGCTCAACTCAGAACATAAGGAGCTCAACTCGACAATACCAAAGAAAGGACATTTGGGTAGGCCGCATAAACTACTCAAACCGCCAGACCATTATTAAAACTATCTGAGAAAGGAAATAAAAAAATGAGTACAGAAAACAAACAAAAAAAAAAAAAAAAATATCCATAACTCATATTGTCCTGAATGAGCAAGAGTTTATCTTTATAAAAACTAGGTACCTATCATCCTTATGTAGTGTGAGTCTGTTCTGTCTATTGTCACAGAATAGAAAATAGTAGATACTACTTTATTGTGGTGTTCAGTTTGACATCTGAACTGCACGTAGCGGGTTAGTTCGGGAACGTAGGTAAGTACATTTAATTCGGTACGATTAGAGTTTTTTCCGTACTAACATGAAATAAATTTGCAGAATAAAATGATAAAGTCTGATTACAGTTTAAAAATATTTATTGAATAAATAACATTTTTCGCCTTCGTTAACTAGAGTGTTTACCACCAACCGCCGCTGGATTGACCGCTGGAGTGACCGCCAGAGTATCCGCCGGAAGATCCGCCGCTGTATCCGCCGCCGTATCCGCCACCGTAACCGCCGCTGTATCCGCTGCCGAAGCCGCCGGAGACGGGCACGACTTGCTTGACTGTGATGACCTGTGGCACGGAGACCACCTTGCGCACGTGGACGACCTGCGGCACGGTGACCTCACGCTGTACGTTCACCACCTTCTTGACGGCGACCACCTGTGTGGCGGGCGCGGACCAGCCGCCGGAGGAACCACCGGACCAGCCGCCGGAGGAGCCGCCGGAATAGCCACCGGAATAGCCACCGGAATAGCCACCGGAAGAGCCGCCGGAGTAGCCACCGCTCCAGCCCGACCCGAGCGAGCTGGCACCGCTCCAGCCGCTGCTGTAGCCGCGCTTCTCGCGCACCGCGGCGCCCGCCGCCAGAGCCACCAGCGCGCACAGGACGATCTGGAATTAAAGCAATACATTAATACACCATGTCAAGTAATGTTGACAACAAGCTAAAGGATCTGGTATGTTCACAACTCTCAGCTGACTATAAAACTTTTCCGAAACACTGCGAGTGCCAAAAGAGGAGCTTTTTCACTGAACTTCGCGTTATTAGTAATTTAAGATATTATTTTTAAATACATGATTAACTCACGAAGGCTTTCATGTTGTTGTTGTAGTGGGTGGTTGTTGTATGATGCATGTGCCGCGCTCCCAACGTATTTATACGTCGTGTGCGCTGCGCTGACGCAACGCGTCCTCGACAGACGCCGCGCTCCGCATAGGGCGACTCGTACGAGTCGCGGTTCAATGGCACCTCCTTGTTGATAACGAGTCGTCAAAGAAAGCGATGTTACGATACGCTACACCCTTATTTATGATCACGAAAATATTGAAGCAGTTGGTCGGCAGATTTTTTCGGAATTTCAATCTTGGTGAACCATTAATTACATACCTACGCAATGTTTTTCCACTTTGTAAGGATTTTGGTTTTCCATAATTTATAATAATATATAGTATAATGCTCATGTATTTGTTTCGTTTGTTAATGATATGTTCGTTGAACATCATTGTACTCACTATGTCAGTGCTTCAAACTAGCGCAGTATTGTAGCGTAATGCTGAAAACAATGTTCACGTGAAAACTCGGTGAGTGAACACTTTATTAAAAGACATAGGTTATGAACATTCTTGATTTGTATATTAGTGTTGTAGTTATTTTATTTGTATTTCAAATCTAAAAACATATGTCACGTTAGTGACGTCATTTGTTATGTCACACGGTACAGTTAGCAAAACTTTATTTGCCCCCCCAAAGTAACCACTCTATTCAAAATTCATTTCTTTACGATACAAGTCCGTGTTTGGGTCACAAAAATACATACTCGTATGTGTACCAAATTTCAACTTAATCAGTCCATTCGATTCGGAGCAAATTGGCTGTGACAGATGGACAGACAGACAGTCAGACATACGAGTGATCCTATGAGAGTTTTTTTTCCTTTTGAGTTACGGAACCCTAACAAGGTACAACGAATTTGATGCAGCAAAATATAATTACGATTTGATGAAAAACTGTATGGCTTCCGTTGTAGCCTAAGATGTCTATTATTGACATTGTAGCACCTAGCTTAGCTCTTATCTTTAATAATTGTATCGACTGTGGGGAGTTTCCTGACCTTATGAAAAATAGTAAAATAATACCTTTGTTCAAATCAGGTAGTACATCAGACCCCACAAATTATAGACCCATTTCAGTACTACCTACCTTTAGTAAAATATTTGAGAAATTAATTTTAGAGCAATTGCAAAGATTTTTTAATAAACAAATTATTACATAGCAAACAGTTCGGTTTTACAAGGGGTCGTTCTACTACTGATGCCGGTGTTGAACTTTTAGGACATATTTATAATGCATGGGAAGATAAATGCGATGCCTTGGGCATCTTTTGTGATTTGTCCAAGGCATTTGATTGCGTTCTTCATGAAACGTTAATCAGGAAACTCCGCCACTACGGGGTCCGGAACACCGCTCTGGATCTTCTTTCTTCATACTTGAGTAATAGGATTCAGAGCGTTGACGTAAATGGACAAAGATCTCCTGGATCTATAGTAATAATGGGAGTCCCACAGGGCTCGATTCTTGGTCCTTTTTTGTTTCTTATTTATATTAATGACTTGCCTTACCTCATAAAGGATAACCATGATATAGTGTTGTTTGCGGATGATACTTCACTTTTGTTTAAACTTAAACGTCAGCAGTTGGTTACTGACGACGTAAATAGCGCGATCTCAAAACTAGTTCACTGGTTCAATGTTAACAATTTACTTCTTAATGAAAAAAAAACCAAATGTATTAAGTTTACCCTACCACACGTTAGGCAGGTGAAAACTAAGGTGTTGATAAGGGGCGAAGAATTGAATCCTGAAGATAGCACAGTATTCTTAGGCTTAACTTTGGATGCTAAGCTTCAGTGGGGCCCACATATAGATAAATTGTCAAAAAAGCTAAGCTCCGCAGCTTATGCTGTTAGAAAAATTCGTAATTTAACTGACATAGAGACAGCCCGTTTAGTGTACTTTAGCTATTTTCATAGTGTAATGTCGTACGGTATTTTGTTGTGGGGAAATGCCGCCGACATTCAAACTATCTTTGTTTTGCAGAAAAGAGCCGTTCGATCAATTTATAAATTAAGCCCGAGACACTCTCTCAGAGAGAAATTTAAGGAAATTAATGTAATGACTGTGCCTTCTCAGTATATTTTTGAAAATCTTTTATATACCCATAAAAATATAAGATTGTATAAAAAATACAGTGATATCCATAAGATAAACACTAGGAACAAACACAAATTTGTAGTACCTACAACAAGGCTCAAGAAAATAGGTAGCTCGTTCAGATGTCAATGTATACGCTTTTACAATAAACTCCCAAGCCACGTACAAGATCTAAGCCTTAATAAATTCAAATCATTCATTAAACGTAAGTTGTGCCAGAAAGCGTTTTATACCATTAAAGATTACGTTGAGGACAAAAAGGCCTGGGATTAAGCTGCTCCAATTTTTTTTTTTTTTTTTTTTACAGTCAGAAATTTGGTTTTTAATATTTTTTTTTTTCTCATTCATTTGTACCACTATATGAATATTTACTTTGTGAAGTATAATATATACATATTTTTTTAAATATATTATTGTGAACGTGAGGACTATGTGGATCATATATTTTATTTTTTTTTTCTCAGTAATTATTAATGATAATCTGGCAATTTGAGTACTTTATGTGGCCTACCCAAATGTCCTTTCTTTGGTATTGTTCGTCGAGTCGTTGAACTCCTTAAGTTCTGAGTTGAGCTACACGATTACTGACAAATGCGTGCACTGACTGGACAGGTCCACTCAAATCTGTATAATACTTTCCTCAAAAGACCATTCGAGACACAAATCTACATGGTCCTTCAATGATCTGACCAAGACTATTTCTGGGTTTTATATACACATTGACATTAATGAATTTTATATATACAATGACATGAGTATTTACTTTTTAAAGTATTATATTGTTTTAATAATTGTGAATGTGAAGACTATGTGGGTCATTCCTTTTATTTTATTATTTAGTTTTTATCACGGTCTGGCAGCTTGAGTAATTTATGCGGCCTACCCAAACGTCCTTTCTTTGGTATTGTTCGTCGAATCGTTGAGCTCCTTAAACCCTGAGTTGAGCTGCACGGTCACTGACAAATGCGTGCACTGACTGGACAGGTCCTCTCAATCTGTGTGGTTCTTTCCTCAAAAGACCATCTCAGACACCAATCTACATGATCTTCACATGATCTGACCAAGATTATGTCTGGACTTTAAAAGAGACTGTGACCTCTGAGTTTGTTTCGGCCTTTCTTCTCGGAGTAGTCAGATAGGAAACGCCGACCTCATCTAGTTTAAAAAATATGATTGACGTGTAAAAGTGTTTTGTCCAAACCCACTTACAGAAATAAAATCATTTATCATTTATCATTTATCATATAAGAAGAACACATTTTAGATCACTTTTATTGACTCTTGATTTGCGTGAGAGTTATAGTGGTAATTAGGATTATATTATTTGGATTAGTTGTCCTATTTGTAAATGAGTGCACCAGTGTTATGTGTAGGTATGGTTTCAAGTTTTAACTATGTATTTGGAAAATAATCGACTAATTTCGAATACAACCTCGACATTTATTAGGTCAAAGTTGAGATCGCGAAAATAATGAACTTTATATGTGTGGCCTATTTAATTGACATAGTTACTACTACAAGTAACGTTCTTCTGGCATTTAATAGGTAATAAGGGTATCATTAAATGTGTGTCCAAAAGTTAAGTGATTTGAGTCCGTTTAATAATGTTAATAATTGTAAGTTCAGCGTTGATGTTGAGCCGACCTAATGTTAATTGTAAGTTCAGCGTTGATGTTGAGCCGACCTATTGTTAATTATAAGTTCAGCGTTGATGTTGAGCCGACCTAATGTTAATTGTAAGTTCAGCGTTGATGTTGAGCCGACCTAATGTTAATTGTAAGTTCAGCGTTGATGTTGAGCCGACCTAAAGATTACAAGATCTAAGACTTGCCTATTGGATCATAAAGTAATTCATAAATATACAGGTTGGTATCATCGACGCACAAACTGTGACTACTCGCATGAATTCAGCACTTGATTCTAGATCCCCAAAGGAGATAATTCTTTTTGGGCTAAATTATGAAAGCAGACCAAACAAAAAAAACAAAAAAAAATTGATGGTACATGTTATTCTCTTTACTTTTCACTATGGTACTGTAGCGGCATCTACATCGCTACATGCGAACTACGCATCAAATACCTGACGTCACATAACATCCTGACGTCACACAAATCCTGCATCGCGCAATTAGAGTTTACCGCGCGATAAACATATATAGAATCTCCCAACTTCAAACCTCTGGGCAGTTGCCCGCCAGACACGACACCCGTCTGGTTGGAGGATCCTCCCTTTTCTATGGGGGATGAGTGAACTTTACACCCTGTTCCTCATACCCCGAAAGTACCATATCTGTAGGGTCATTCCCTGCGACCCATGTGATTCCCATTATACGAGTTTGAAAAATCCTGTTTTCAATATGTTTCAGTTAAAAGAATAATAGTAATATATTATAGTAGCTTTGTCTGCCAGTAAATATTTAAGTTTTTTTTTTTTTACTGTGAAACTAAGGCTCTAGGGTTATTCTGCACATAGCTACATGAAATAAAGTTTTTTTTTCTACAGTGCTAGTATTAATTGATTTAAATAGGTAACTGGTTTATAGATCTATTTAGTGATTTATGTTCACGCTAAAATAGTGTAATGAAATAACACATGTTTTAAGGTACGTTTATTCTAGACCTTGGTCCAGTATGTGCAGATTTGCAGGCTACTGCAGTCTAATTGTGTAACACATTTCTTCAGTCTTTTAGAGCCCAAAATGTAGCACTCGGAATCGCTTGCCATATTTGGAATTGCGTCACAAACATTAGGAACCTTCTGGTTACGGAGATATTGAAGGTCAAAGTTTCAACTTTTATTTACTTTTGTTTTTCACGAAAACAAGTTTCAAATGTTATAACTTAACCTTAAATACTCCCACAACTCCTGTACCGTGTGCAGCCCCCACAGTGTGTGCGGTACATTACTAAAAATAAAAGTCGATTTCTAGCAATATTTTTAGCTTAATTTACTTAGTTTGATGTACAGAATGCGTAGATAATGGATATGTTATGGGTCTTTTAACAGTCTGTTTATGTAAAAATACAAAAAATAGGAAAAGAAACAACCCCAAGCTGTTGTCATATTTATGTTTCAAGCCGGTACGGAAGAGAAAGAACGACGAATTAAATAATAACCGCATTATTCCAATAATTCGGCTATTTCATTGTACTTTTTGGTTAGCATTTTCACGTTTAGCCCAAAAATGTATGGACGGTGAATGATCTCCTTTTCTGTCGGTTTAAAAACTGTTTCGTAGAAGAATGCAATACCAACGCGGGCAAAATGTATGGAACAGCAAACATTTTTGTAATAATCGACGAAATATTTCAACGTAGGGGTTCAGTATCATGTACTGAATCCATGGTAACAGGTAGCGCGTCGTTGTCCCTGCCACCCTGTATAATATGAATCATTCATCATGAAATTTCAAATAAATAGGAAATAAATCATAATAACGTAGGTTGTGTTAAAAACTATTTATTAAATAAATAACATTTGACATCGATTGATTGTTCACCACCAACCACCGCTAGACTGACCGCCGGAGTATCCGCCTGAGTATCCGCCGGAGTATCCGCCGGAGTATCCGCCGGAGGATCCGCCGCCGTGTCCGCCACCGTATCCGCCACTGTATCCACCGCCGTGTCCGCCGCCGTATCCGCCGCTGTATCCGCCGCCGAAGCCGCCGGAGACGGGCACAACTTGCTTGACTGTGATGACCTGCGGCACGGAGACCACCTTGCGCACGTTGACGACCTGCGGCACGGTGACCTCGCGCTGTACGTTCACCACCTTCTTGACGGCGACCACCTGCGTGGCGGGCGCGGACCAGCCGCCGGAGGAACCACCGGACCAGCCGCCGGAGGAGCCGCCGGAGTAGCCGCCGGAATAGCCGCCGGAATAGCCGCCGGAATAGCCGCCGGAAGAGCCGCCGGAGTAGCCACCGCTCCAGCCCGAGCCGAGCGAGCTGGCACCGCTCCAGCCGCTGCTGTAGCCGCGCTTCTCGCGCACCGCGGCGCCCGCCGCCAGAGCCACCAGTGCGCACAGGACGATCTGGAATTAAAGCAATACATTAATACACCATGTCAAGTAATGCTGACAACAAGCTTAAGGATCTGGTATGTTCACAACTCTCAGCTAACTATAAAACTTTTCGAAACGTTGCGAGTGCCACAAGTGGAGCTTTTTCACTGAACTTTGCGTTATTAGTTATTTAGGATATTATTTTCAAATACATGATTAACTCACGAAGGCTTTCATGTTGTTGTTGTAGTGGGTGGTTCTTGTGTGATGCGTGTGCCGCGCTCTCGAAGTATATATACGTCGCGCGTGCTGCGCTGACGCAACGCGTCCTCGACAGACGCAGCTCTGCAGAGAGCGACTCGTACACGTCGCGGTTCAATGACACTTCCTTGTTGATATCGAGTCGTCGAATGATATTTTACGATTCAGTTCTCTTTCTAATGTCAAGTTAAGTGGTGCAGGTCATGATCACGAGAATATTGAAGCAGTTTGTCGGCAAATCCTTTCGGACTATCCTTCTTCTTGAACCATTAATTACAAAAGCAATGCTTTTCCGTTTTGTCAAGATTTTTATTTTCCTAGAAATGATTGTGAGCAATGTCCGTGTCCGTAGAATAACATGCCGTGGATGTGTATCTAGGATATCAAAAACATCGATAAGATCTTTTAGTCCTATTTAAGTGCCTGTTGGAATTGTTAGAGACGTGAAAGCCTTAAACCTTTGCCAGCATCTGCGGTATAGTGACTGTCTCGTTGGTCTAGTGGGCGCAAGCGCTGCTGCTGAGCATGAGGTCCTGGGTTCGATTGCCAGGTTAGCTTCTGACGTTTCGTAAGTAGATTTATGTGAAATAAAATATTTTGAATTTGAAGTTGGCCAAAGTGTTATTGGGTTTTTCCAACTGGAATTTCTAGCAGCAGCCCGGAGTCTTGATTTGTGCATGGTTGATGTTGATGGCCATAGGCTCGCCCCCTATAACATGGGGCTTAAACATATCTGGCGAAATCTGGGTGTACTGTGTACACCTCTGCCTAATCCTTCGAGGAATACAGACATGATGTTATTTTATATGTATATATTAAGTACATACTTAAAGAGTTTTAAATGAAAAAAAAAAACAATACTTTCCATAATTTTGTTTGTAGGTTATGCATAAAAATTTAAAATCGTTGTCACGATAACTTTTAATTTTTGCACAAGCATAATTTAATGAATATTGTAAAAAGATAATTAGAAAAGCTGTAGTTGTTGGTTTTTCTACTGCAAAAAATTACTCAATATGATTATATCTCAATATCATATTATATTATTATATCGATCCTCGTTTAAAACATTTGAACGTTTTTTTTCGTGTGCCAGAAGTAGTCCACTTGGTTAGTTTACACACGACTTAAGAACTAGTGTTAGTACTTACATCTACCCATATATACCAAAGTATATATTGGTAGATATGATAGACCAGAGGTTCTCAAACTTATTTCATCTACCGCCCACTTTGAAAATCAATTATTTTTCAGTGCCCCCCATTTTTTTTTACTTTACCATAGCTTAAAAACCACAATGACAGTCATTACTTTAATTATTTTAATTGCAGTGTGCTATATTAGTCTGGTCTGGAGTTTAAACTTACATTCTAAGCTAGACTTTTTTTTACCAGTGAGAGCAATTAGAACGCAAACTCGTTTATCTCATTCGACGTTCAATCGTACGGAGCAAGTAAGAACAAGTATCGATGAACCAGCCGATTGATACAGGATTGCACAAATCGCGTTATTAAAACTTGATTGCTCATGGGCTATCCTACGAAATTTATGTTAAATATTTTTAGTTTTTATACAATCAAACAGGGCAGAAATAATTAACTAAATAATCGACGTTTTGTAGTAGGTAGATTTAATTTAAGTGAATTTTAAAATATAAAGTAGATGTAATTACAAATCAGCCATCGCCTCCTTAAACCACTTCAACACACCCCAATTTTTTCTGGGCCCCTTACCGCCCCCCTCTAGGCCTCCAGCGCCCACAAGGGTACTTTATCCCAAACTTTGAGAAACACTGCTATAGACCAAAGTCCATTACGCGTTGAGATCGCAAAAATAATGAACTTTATTTGTGTGACCTATTTAATTTAAATAGGCAGGTACTGCAAGTAACGTTCTGCTACATTCAATAGATAATATAACGGCCGTCTTTACCCTGGATTGCAAGGGGTGCGTAGCACCCGCGCGCAGGGTCCTAGGGGATGCAAGCCGATCGCCTTACCTACACAGTACACATACGATGCGTAATCACAACTTTTTTAAATTAATTATCAAATATGCATTATACCTACCTATAAAAATATAGGCACCAATATTGTTTACAAAAATACGCCTTCTCCAGCTTTCGACACATTCGCCTTACGACTTGCGTTGTGCAAATCTAGTATCTAGTCACCAACACAAATTGTGTCAACAAAAATGTACCTAGTGATTTTATTTGTTATGTGTTACAATTACCATTAAAGAACAATGTCAGATGTCCATAGTAACTTAGGCTCAATAAAAAAAATTCATGGACAGAGAAAATTCTAACGTTTTTTTGTGTAGTTTAATGTCAGAAGCTTTTCTGTGTTTTCCACTTTTACATTGAACTTCCCAAAAAGTAATTATTCAGACATTGTAGATTGGAGGTTATTTATTTTTACAGAGTAAATTAAACAAAAAATATACAGTAATTCAATAGTTTTATTCGTTTTCACCATTATCATTCATTAATATCATTCAGTTTACATTCTATTAATAAGAATCGTACTTTACCTCAGAAAGTGAAGTCCATTGCCGTAACAATGAACGGACATCGTCAGATTCAACTAAATGCCGTTTCATCCGGAACACATTTAAACCACAATTAATACAACGTAGTTGATGGGAAATTGTCACAAAATGTGTGGTATGGACGGATATAATAACACAATAAGTCTTTAAACGCAAACGCAGAGGAATTCGAGAAATAAACAACTGTACACATAGAAAAACACCAGCAACAACACAAGATGTTTGACATCGACTATCTGTCAGTTAGAGCGCGCGATCTTGACAGAACCTAACATGGTTGCCATTACATTACGATTAAGTTATCGAGCAAAAAATCGATTTCTTGAATTTCGTTTTATATTCTTTAAAAAATACTTAATGTATTTATAATAAACACGATGAACGTATTATTTAGGAAAAAACGAATAATAAAAGACAATTGAGAAGTGGTAAATAAAAAGTAAAGAGTAAACGCTTTAATTATTTAGAATAATCGATTACAGTGGCAGAACAGGTAACTACCTGAACCTTTTTATTTATAAAAAGAATAACCTGGAACATGATAAACAAAATGATTACTTAATAGAATGATTTTCTTTTCGAAAAGTTCTAGAAAATAACTAAATGTTTTTTAAGAAGTTAGTATTTTATATTTAAATTGTTGTAGGTAAAAACTTTGTGTCCGTGTGAATTTAGTTTTAAAAGTTGTGTAGGCCGAAACCTGGCATTGTTCAAAGCGATAGCCGTTTAAGTGACCATATCGTTTGGCATAAGTACCTACTTATTTTGTATTTGTATCATAATGTTTCAACATCTTTACGTATATATTTAACACTTCCTGTGACAGTAGCAGAATTAAAGTAACTCCTATTATGTACCTACGAATAGTCAAAAGAAACCCTTACCTATCCGGGCTGCGGTGCAAAAAATTTCGAGCTTACTCTTCGCTCTAGCTCTTGACGTTGACGATAAAGTATCTCCTATTTATTTATCAATAGTCATAAGAAAACGTAACCTTTTCGAGGCAGCGTGCTAAATACTTTGACATTCATTCCTGGGTAAGGGGGCCTCATTTAGTTTTGCCGCCCCTTACAGGATTAGTCCGCCACTGACTGACGAACGTAGATTTCAAAATAGTCGATGTAATAAAAAAGTTTGCCAACTTAAGAGCCAGGGAAATTGAATTCGATGTTTGAAAATGTACCTAATTGTATTGCAAGTTGGCAGGTGGGGCGCCGGCAGATTTTTGCATCCGCCTGGATAATATCTCATACGCGTGTCCAAAAGTTAGGTCATATTGTAATCTGTTAAATAATATTAGATCAGCGTTGATGTTAATAAAATTAATCAGAAATTCTAATATAAAAGAAAAAAATGGGAACCGATCACTTTTCCGAAACTTTTTTGTTAGAATTTCATTTTACCGAAAACTATTGACCGACGTATGCTATATGCATTATTTGACATATTTTTAGGTAATCGCAGTATCATGTCCCATACGTATTAATTTACCGAACTATATTTCGCCGATTTACAAAATAACTTTTTGCTACTGGCCGAAGCCTCTTTTGCCAAATGATTTATTTGCCATATTTTCACGACACCGAAAGAACGTTTTACGGAATATTATTTGGTCACAAATATATAGCCGGTTACATGGTAGCATTTTCATATTATGTGACAGAAACGAATCACTGCAAAACCGACTTCACGCAGTCTTATCTGCCCTACTCCTAGAGTAGGGCGGGCTGCCGCTGCGGGGGTAGGGCGGCCCCACGCGAGCTTCGGTGGTGAGCGTTAAAACCATCTGCGACGATAAGCTCGCGTGGGGCCGCCAAAACCCCGCAGCGCTGGAGCCGTGACAGAAACAAAGCCTGCTTGCACGCTGCATGCCTGCTTGCATGCTGCATGCTTGAAGCAAGCATCCTTGTTTGGATGCTTGGTTGTATAATGAATGTTCGGAAACATAATACTTCAAACAAATGTTATTTCCGTTAAGTGTATCTTCGGTAAAAAGTTTTTCGATCAAATGAAACGTCAGAGTAACGAAAAAAATCGAATTGATAATAGGTCAACTGATACAGTGGCAGACGTGACTTCGATGAAGTAAAAAAATATGAAACGACAATAGTAGAAAAGTTTTAGGTAAAATGAAATTCGGTCAAATATTTTTCGAACTTATGATAGGTAATCGAAAAAAAATCATAATAACGTAAATTGTGTTCAAAAATATTTATTAAATAAATAACTTTTTTCGCTGACGTCGAATGGAGTGTTCACCACCAGCCACCGCTGGAGTGACCGCCGGAGTATCCGCTGGAGTACCCGCCGGAGGATCCGCCGCCGTATCCGCCGCTATGTCCGCCGCCGTATCCGCCGCTATGTCCGCCGCCGTATCCATCCCCGAAGCCGCCGGAGACGGGCACAACTTGGTTGACTGTGATGACCTGCGGCACGGAGACCACCTTGCGCACGTTGACGACTTGCGGCACGGTGAGCTCGCGCTGGACGTTCACCACCTTCTTGATTGCGACCACTTGCGTTGCGGGCGCGGACCAACCGCCGGAGGAGACGCCGGAGTACCCGCCGGAGTAGCCGCCGGTCCAGCCCGACCCAAGCGAACTGGCACCGCTCCAGCCGCTGCTGTAGCCGCGCTTCTCGCGCACCGCGGCGCCCGTGGCCAGAGCCACCAGTGCGCACAGGACGATCTGGAATTACACACATACGTTGTTACACCTTGTGAAATAAAGCTGACAACTAGCTAAATGACCTGGTACGTTCACAACTCTCAGCTAACTATAAAACTTTTGCGAGTACCGTAAGAGGAGCTTTTTCACTGAACTTTGCGTTAATAGTTATTTAGGATATAATATTTGAATATATGATTGACTCACGAAGGTTTTCATGTTGGTGTTGTGGTGGGTGGTTGTTGTGAGCTGCGTGTGCCGCGCTCCCTACGTATATATACGTCGCGCGCGCTGCGCTGACGCAACGCGTACTCGACAGACGCAGCTCTGTAGGAGATCTCAAACGGTTCAATAACACTTCCTCATTGATGTAGAAATTAATGAAGTAACTGCAACTGTCTTTCTCTTCTTACGTTCGTATTCGGGTTCACTTTCTGAACATGAAGATTCCATTACATGTGGGGTTTTACTACGAGAGAACTAGGTACGTCTACATATAACTAAAAATAAAGATGTGTAGTTAAGTATCTACTTATGATATATTATAGTTACCCTTCGTATATTATAGTTACCCTTCGTGTATTTTGGTACTTATTTTGATTTATCCTATACTATTAGCTGAGCAATATTTGTATACATCCTTAGTTTTTGTTTACACTAAACCTCTTAAGGGGTCATTGTACTCATTATTAAGAACAACTTTCACTATGGGACCAACGCTGAAATCGCGAAAAAAAAAATCAGCTGTTCCCTACATTTCGACGAGATATGCGAACATAAATGTAGTGAATAGCTGATTTTTTTTCGCGATTTCGGCGTTGGTCTCGAACTTTAGACAGTATTTAAGGCGACGATAGCGGACTTTTAATTTATTATTTGTTTTATACTGAAGATCACGTCTGAACGAGTAGTGTTAATGATTTGGAAAAAAATATGTGTTAAATTATACGTAGATCATTTTCTTGGTAACTTAGTAACAATATACGAATATTTTTGACTATGTTTATATTACATAGTGAAATTATATAAAGTTATGTCTAACGCGGATAAAAAACTAAGAATCACGCGCTACCAAGCGTATTTTTCTGAAACCTTCACCATTTTAAAGATAATTTAATTATTGATATTTAAGTATCGTGTTTTATTAAAATACCAGTGAGAGGAATGATAGATAGCCTAGTGGTGTGACCGTCGAACTGCCAAGTCATAGGTCTCGAGTTCGAATCCAAGGCACGCACTTCTGACTTTTCGGATTCATGTGTGTATTGTCACTTGCTTCACAAAAGTTGGAGGAAACCGATGCCTGAGAGATATTTCTCGACGGCATGTGAAGCCATATCAGAGGCCCATGGGTGGCTTTAAGTCACTAGCTACACGAAAATAAGAAGAAGATTACAATTTTAACTTTTAAATTTAAATTAAAACTTTTGTTTTATAATGATAATATATTCTTTAATTCTAAATAAATAAAATAAAAAATATTTAAATATTTATAATAAATTAATAATGCGTCAAATTCGGGACAGCGCTCCTTGATCGGCGAGTCCTATTACTGGCTGGTCGTACGACGCGTTGCGTGAGCTCAGTACAGAAGACGTAAGCTAACCACTCAAGGTCACTGGCATATGTCTGCGTCTTAATTGGTACAAAACGAAAAACGGAAAAAAAGTACTATTATATCCCATTCAAGGCATATTCCCATAGGAGAGTAGCGAGGCTGAATTCCAATAGCAACCCGTAATTGAACTCTATTTATTACAACAGAGCCGCCCTTGCTTCGCACGGTTTTACGACTCCTACATCGAGATTTATTTGTTAGATGTAAGCTTAATATTATACTCGTACTAGGATTTCGTAAAAAAAAACATGTTCTATTCTCAGCTGAGGTAGGATCTTTTTCAATAAACAATATATTATGCAGTTTTATTTTCCTTCAAAATTGAGGTCATCGTTCCTTCGACCACGTGGCCCTCCTACCCGTAGGTCCTAATTTAGCCATGATGTGCCGTCGCAAAATCATGTTCGCAACTGACATACCTATACCTATTCTTCTGAATTCCGTTCCAATAAATGATTTGACTTTTGACACAGGATCAGAACCGTTTTGCAGAGCAAGCAGGTTGTTGAACGCTGACCCAGTTCATGCTGCCGTTTAACATGTAGTATTCTTGTTTTTCAAAAGTATTTGAGAAGAGAAGGCTGAGTTGACAAATGTAGTTATATTTATCTGTTGAAATAATAATTTTTAATTATAAATGATGGTCAAATCACCAAAGTCATGGCAATCATTATTAAGGTGTTCATTAAATGGAAAAGCCTACATTAGATCTCAAAGCAACATCATTTTGGATTAGTTTTTTTTTTCACATTTAATTGCAATATATCACAAGGTATTTTGTTGTAACATTTAAGATAGTACCCCATAAAAGATGTGAGCGTGTACCTATCAATACAAAAGACTAACCCTCCTTCACTGGTCTTGAGTCGTCCTCATTACTGAGATAATTATGCTAAATAGAGATGTGCTGCCAATTTTCATCTACTGCTAGCTAGTATTTAAATCTAGAAACGAAATTATACCACTGTGTTGTATTAAAATAGTTTTTTTATTAAATTTACTTTAAATAAATCACATTTTCACTGTTATTGACTAGAGTGATCACCACCAGCCACCGCTGGAGTGACCGCCGGAGTATCCGCCGGACGATCCACCGCCGTATCCACCGCCGTGTCCGCCGCCGTATCCGCCGCCGTATCCGCCGCCGTATCCGCCGCTGTATCCTCCACCGTAGCCGCCGCCGAAGCCACCGGAGACAGGCACGACTTGTTTGACTGTGATGACCTGCGGGACGGAGACCACCTTGCGCACGTGGACGACCTCCGGCACGGTGACCTCACGCTGTACGTTCACCACCTTCTTGACGGCGACCACCTGTGTGGCGGGTGCGGACCAGCCGCCGGAGGAACCACCGGACCAGCCGCTGGAGGAGCCGCCGGAGTAGCCACCGGAATAGCCGCCGGAAGAGCCACCGGAGTAGCCGCCGGAGTAGCCGCCGCTCCAGCCCGAGCCGAGCGAGCTGGCTCCGCTCCAGCCGCTGCTGTAGCCGCGCTTCTCGCGCACCGCGGCGCTCGCCGTCAGCGTGATCAGCGCGCACAGGATGATCTGGAATTACACACATACATTAGTACACCATGTCAAATAACGCTGGCAAGAACTTAAGGGATCTGGTATGTTCACAACTCTCAGCTGATTGTAAAGCTTTTCGAAATACTGCGTGTGCCGCAAGAGGAGCTTTTTCACAGAACTTTGCATTATTAGTAATTAAGGATATTATTTTTAAATTTATGATTGACTCACGAAGGCTTTCATGTTGATGTTGAGGTGGGTGGTTGTTGTGTGATACGTGTGCCGCGCTCCCGACGTATATATATATCGCGCGCGCGGCGCTGACGCAACGCGTCCTCGACAAATGCGTCACGCAGGAGGGATGATGCACATCATCTCGTACGGCTGTATGCTGAGGCTCATTCAGAGCAAAACCATAATTTTTCGGGATGGGTACCAAATTTACCAAATTACTGTCAAATATTCAGATGATATTATTGTTATAATATCATCTGAATTTTGAAAGGGCCTCTAGATGAGCAGCAATACTTGTTGGTAAATCTAGTCGAGAGAGGGAGGCTGCTGCGCATCATCATCCCTTAAAAGGGAGTGAATAGGTTAGTTAGTTTTAAGTCAAAGGCATTATGTAACTGTTACTAAAGCTTGCCTCTCGAATATGAAACATAAGTGTGAGTACTAGGTGTTACAACATGCGTAACACAAACTAGCCCTCCGGTCTACTTATGAGTCATGATCACGGACCAGTGGCATGGACGGAGATCGTTCAACCGTTCTGATTCAGTATATTTTATAAAGTATAAGTAACAGTTGTTCGAGTAGTAATTTGCATTGTTTTGATGGCGTTCTGGCACCATTCTAAAGATGTGAATTGTTACTTCATTATTTCGGTATTTGAAAAAAATGTGTAATGTACGATTGTTTCCAGTATAACAATGCATAATTTGTTTTTAAAATTTAAACAAACCTCCTTGCGGTGCAACATATTGTAAGCTGGTTACTAGAATATCAATTATCTCGATCGTGTCGCGACTGGCGAGCAGTAATTATACAATTAAGCTGATTTACTAATCTAGACTAGTCTCAATTAGTGTGTAAGTGTTAGTTTTTATTTGTTAGTGACACATAGTGTGAGCGGCGGCGGATGACGACGGCGCGGGCGCAGCCTGCCGGTTGATCAATAGGAGCAGACTTACAGGTTATATTGCACATGCACGTGTGTGGTCTCATTAGCAAATAGACCACTCTATTGCATCGTACGGAATATATCGCCGACTATTTTTATATTCTATTGTGAAATATTTTATAATTAATTCTGAGCAATTATTGCGAAATCCTGAAAATTCACCCGGAATTGTAAGCAGGTAAGCGGTTTTCCGAATTCAAAATGTGCAATGCTAATCCGTTTTGATTTCAATAATGTAGGATTGATTTTTTTGTTGTGATAATTTATAACTTTTTGATTAGTTCGTTGGATATGTTCTTCAAATAATTGAAATTCTCACAATGCTTTCAAATAGACGTATGTCTGTACCATCAAAAATTATAAAATTGTAGTATGTTTATTTGCTGGCTCTAGGCTTACTATATAGGCCTCTAAGGTTTGCTATCTCAATTTACTGAGAAACGGATCAGTTGACCTAGACCCAAAGCAAAGCCTGGTCGTAACGACTGTGGATACATATTGGGGTTTTGTTTCTCCTCCATCATGTTTACATTCCCACACTCCAGTAGATTGCACGTATCGTATGATTGTATCACAGTTCACACCCGACTGCGAGAGAGTCAAATTGAACTGAACTAACTAACTGACTGATTCCTTGGTCAAGGAGGATCAAGGAATCAGTCAGTTTATGTCAGTCAGTGCGTCTTCTTTACTCGCAAACGTTGCAACTATCGAGTGTAAGTTTTCATCGAATAACTATTACTAGAGGGAAAAGCTGTACCTAAATACTTAAATGTCTTATATGCGGATTAAGTACCACTTCTTCTAAAAACCAATAAAAGAAATTGATGACTATCCTCACCACACATGAGTATTCTCACAACATTAACTTAAAAATCCGTAATTACAGAAGTGACAATAACAAAGTTAATCAGAATTGGCATCTTTCTTAAGGTCTGATTAAGACGATAGTAAGGCTGAAGGCCACTACAATATGGTATTATGTTAAAATGGAAACATTCTTGAATTTTAGAGATCTTATAATCTGATAGATCTCGCCTAACAGATTAAAATCAATATAATTAGAATTAGCATGCGAATCTCGTGCCACAGTTCTAACATACATAGATCAAGGTTCAGTTCAGTTTGACCCTCTCGCAGTCGGGTGTGAACTGTGATACAATCTTACGATACGTGCAATGTACTCGAGTATGGGAATGTAAACATGATTGAGAAGAAACAAAACTGCAATATGTATCCACAATCGTTACGACCAGGCTTTGCTTTGGGTCTAGGTCAACTGATCAGTTTCCCAGTAAATTGCCGTAGCAAACCTAGAGGCCTAGTAAGCATAGAGTAATAGTTATTCGATGAAAACTTACACTCGGTAAGTAGTTGGAACGTTTGCGAGTAAAGGAAACCAAGGAATCAGTCAGTTGATATTGCCAGTATGTAGGTATAATAATATAGAAAAGTACATAATATGGTAGGTAGGTACCTCATCTAATAAACACGACAACAAGCAAATCTTTAGGAAACTGTTAGGCAAATGTAAATGTATGTTGAATAGCTTATTATAATCATTATAATAAGCACCAAATCCTTCGATTATCTTTTGTAAGGCGTTATGTTTATTTTATGCACATCATCATTAAATCGCTATTGTTAGTTTGATGAATATTGATTTACTATGCTATTGTATATTTCAACATAATATGGTCTATTTATAAAACGAGCCTTGCTAAGCAGTGTCAGACAACAATATAATCTTGATTTCCTTGTAGGAATTATTATGAACACTTGTATCATTAGGACATCAAATTGTGCACATATTGATTTTGTATGCAATCTATGCAAGGTTAATTTAAGTGCGAGTTTTTCTCAATACTGATTAGTGGTTGGTAGCTAATTAATAGAGAGAAAAACTTGCGCGACGATAACCGCCTTTATTCCATGTAGTGCGACTATAAAGTCGCCGTTCCACAGCAGCCCACGGCTAAGCTACGGACGTGTTAGACATGTACTTACTTCCGGCCAGTTTCTTCATCAACAACTAAAGTAATCAGTAAAAGTATTGACTTTTACTTGACCTTTACTGATACAACTACTACTACGGCAAATGTGTTTCTTCATTCAAGTAACAGCTAAAGTAAAAGTTAAAAGTGTTGCCATTACAAAAACGTCATAATTTCCCCAAAAAGTCATCGGAAACTTTTTTTACACATGGCAGCACCCCAATTTCATTGTCAAGTCATGCCAGATGCCAAAGTGAAAGTTCTTCCTTGAGTGTAATAATAATAAATAGGGACAGCACAGCCTGCACAGCATTGGTAACGCAGATTTGTAAATTCGAATGTCTGCACTGTTTTTATTAACATATAAATTTAAAAAAAAATATATATATATATAAATATATACTCGTATATATTATATTAATTGTAGGTGACCGGTGTTTTGAATACCACATGTTAGATGTTTGGTATTTATAAGTTTACTAGTTGCCCGCCCCGGCTTCGCACGGGTAGCACTAAGTACTTATCTACGGCTACTTACCCTACCTACCTACCCTACCTAGCTACCCTACCTACCTACCCTAACTAGCTATCCTATCTACCTACCCTATCTACCTATTTACCTATCTTAACTATATACTCGTATATGCCTACCTACCTACCTACCTACACCTACCCACTTACTCTGCCTACCTACTTACATACCCTACCTACATACCTACCTTACCCTACATACCTACCTACTTACTTCCATGCCTACTTGCATACCTACCTACCTACCCTATCTACATCTACCTATAACCTTGTCTTGAGAATAACGAATACAACAAAAAAAGAATTAGCGAAATTGGTCCAGCCGTTCACGCGTGATGCCGTGTCCAGTCGATCCATTCTGTAAAATTCGCACCGTGAAGAGTGAGGTGAAGTGAGCTGTCAATAGTGTCAATCCCTAGCATTAGGTGTAATGACAGCTCACATCAAGCTTACTTCACCTAGGTTTTCACGGTGAGATGTTTACAGAATAGCACGGCAGGGGCAATAGGGATTCATTTTTATTTCTACAGATAGAATGTGCACAATCTTTTTTCATTTTATTATAGTTATAGGGTATGTATTTATTACAAAAAATCAAAAAATCCGTATTTATTAAAAAATTTGGCGTCAGTTTGTCTTGCAACAATAAACTGAGGTATCATGTAACTAAACAGTTACATGATACCTCAGTTACCAGTCAGTCAGTGATACCTCCTTTGGCATTCTGTATCGGAACAGAAAATCAGCATCGTCCCATAAAAAATGATCCTTGCGAATATTAAATCTCTTTCGCCTATGCGTTTAATGACGCACGATAAGTTCATCGTCTGATAAACTTGAACTTTCACTGCACGATCTTGATGCCATTTTAACATTTTATTAATAAAATAAAATCTAGGTTATTATTTAAATGCACAGTGAGTTAGCTAACAACTCAAACAGGTGTTGAATAAGTCTAACCTACAACGATAAACTACATCACCTGTATTTCATTCATTCATCTTAAATATATATAATATAGAGCTAACACTAAAATATATGCAAGCAATAAATTATGTACAAGTACTCGTATATAGAAGAACAAAATAAAAATAAAGGAAGAGCTCATTGGGCATCAAAAAATCTACCTAAAACTATAACTTTGACAAAATGACAATTACTTTAGCTTTCACATCAGCAAAAGTAACAGTAAAAGCAACAGCTAAAATTGTGAAGAAACAAATTTAACCGATACTTTGACTTTGTGTCGTTACTTTGGCTGTTACTTTTGATGAAGAAACTGGCCGGCAGGCGGGACCGTCCACTGCGACTCTCGGCCACGCTACGCACAAAACAATTGCCGGCAAACAAATGAACCGTGGTAAATTTTGCCCTGCACATCCTGCGTAGCAGTGGACGGTCGACTTAATATAGACATCCAGGCGGATAAAGTCGCTGGTAAAAGCTAATAATTGATACGATACGTATTCTCAGTGCGAAGTATGTTATTTTATAACTATCTTATCTTTGTGCTGATATGCGTTCGTAAGATATTGGCATCAGGCCAGAATGAAAAGTGTTTTATAATCATAATCAATCGTGAGAATTACAGGTTATTCTCATATTAGAAAGCGTAATTTTGAATAGATATTATATTATTATAAGTAGGTCGATTTTGAAGGGTTTTAATGTTTCGGTAACGCAAAGTATTTGTTACTAGGTGTATACATGTGGAAGCTTGTAATTAGCAAATTTTCCTACCTATGAATGATTTTAATTGTGTTATTAGTATGTAAGCTTTAGTAAAAAAAAAAAAAAAAAACGTTTTAACGTTGCCTCACGCTAAGAATTTCTTCTTGTATTGTGGGTGCGTTTACACACATAGAAACTCACATACACTAACACCCAGACCCGGAACAACTACTTGCAGATCATACAAATATTTGTTCCGTGCGGGGATTGAACCCGCGACACGTTGCGCAGCAGTCGATCGCTCAGCCACTGCGCCAACCGTGCCGTCTAATTGAGTCGCATCGGCTATTAGGGTTTTACTGTTCGGGCTTATGTTAATTTATCTTTCGTCATTCGGTGTAACATAGGGAAACCCAAAATATAACCAGTCCTATATCGATCACTAAAACTATTTTTAACTTAGATCCAAGAGCGGTTCGCTTCAGAGTCCCTCAGGGTATTGTCTAAGGTTCTTCTACTTCCGCTCTTATTTCTATCTGTATTAACAATTTCAATTTTTCAATTTATTTATTCACAAACAATTTACATTGTGTTTGAAATTTTCTATATGATAAAAAAAAAACAAGTAAGTAAACACATTAATAACAAAAAAAAAATAACATTCATAGTACAAGAAACACATTTAAAAATTAATAACAAAAATCACATCATCATGAAAATTAACATCATAATAAAAATTACCTACATTAAAAAATAAAAAATAAAAATCCATGTCAACTCATTAACAATATATGATAAGGAATAGAAAATCAAAAAAAATATGTCAAATTAAAAAGTTCAATGTCAACTTAAATAATTAATAGGATTAATAATACATATGTCATTTCAAAATAATGTCCTTAACATACATAAAACAATAACTTCTGTCTGCTCTGTACATACATATTTAAGTTGACAGGAAGAAACGCATGGTCATAATATTATTACATTTCGTCAACGGAGTAGAGACATTTATCTAGTAGGAATGCTTGAAGCTTTGTTTTAAATGCAGATGTATAAATCAAGCTTTTTAATTGCAAAGGTAACTTATTGAAAAATTGCACCGCTTGATATTGTGAACTATGCTTCACAATGTTGAAGTGAGGACTTATCTTATTTCTCAATTCCTTCCTACGTGTGCTCTCTCTAACCAGCCTTTCCTCATCCGTCTCATATTCATGTATGTACTTTTTAAGATTAGTCAGAAGGACTAGAACATAGAGACTGGGTACTGTAAGGATGTTTAAATCTAAGAAATGAGAACGACAACTTTCTCTTTGTGAAATACGGACAATGGTACGTATAGCTCTTTTCTGAAGGACAAAAGCTCTTTGGCAGTTATAATTATAGCTGTTCCCCCAAAATTGTATGCTATATCTTAATTTTGACTCAATAAGTGCGTAGTATACGATTTTTAAATGTTTAATGTCAATTTCGTCGCGAAGGGTTCTTAACGCATAACACGCAGATGATATAGATGCATCAATGGCGGATAGCTCCTTTTTCCAATTTAATGAGTCGTCTATGTGTACTCCCAAGAATTTTGCTTCTCTCACGAGTTCAATTTTGTCCTCATTTAGTATGATTTCCATAGATTCTTTATTACGAGCAGTTGTTTTGAATAACATTATCTTGGTCTTTGTACTATTAATTTTCAACTTATTTACAGTAAACCATGAATATAGATAACTTATAGCTGCATTAACCTTTTCCGTAAGTTCTTTTGTGTCATTTGCCCCAATAATGGCATTTGTGTCATCCGCAAAAACAACAAGTTGTATGTCTGGTAGAATCTTATTTATATAATTTATTAAGTCATTGGTAAACAAAATGAACAATATGGCCCTATCGATCCTTGCGGAACACCAGCATGAATATTAAAAAGAGGTGATTTATAACTTTGTCTATGCCCATCTTGAATATCACTGATTTCTACAAACATTTTTCTGTTTTCTAGGTAGGATAAGAAAAGTTGGGAGGCTTTGCCTCTCACTCCGTAATGATTTAGTTTAGCTACAAGTAAATTGTGATCAACCGTGTCAAATGCTGAACTCAAATCTAAAAATACACCAGCTACTCTCAATTTATTATTTATGCTATTGATTACATCATTAACAAGGGAATATATAGCGTCTCCTGTGCCAACATTTTTTTGATATCCGAATTGTCTTCTATGTAAGACTTTGTTTAAGTTAATATGAAGTACAAACCGAGATTTGATATTTTTTTCGAATATCTTTGAAAGCGTTGGTAGCAAGGAGATTGGCCTGTAATTTTTAGGATCAGTCTTTGTGCCTTTTTTGTGAATAGGTATGATCTTAGCTATTTTTAGCTGTTCTGGAAATATTCCTTCATTAATACACTTATTAAAGAAGTAAGAAAGCGGTTCTGCAAGTATATTTATATTATCTTTAATAACAGATATAGGAATTTCATCATCAACAATCGTAATTTTATTTATTTATTCAGTAGTTGTTCATGATGTAGGTAATAAAGGTAACAGATGCTGTGCAGTCGGTATAAAAGTTAAGATAAAGTCTGCATTAGCTACATCGATGACAGTGATGTACGTAGGTACGATTATATTAGGGGTGCTACACACATGTTCGGGTCAGCATAATTTCGCAAAGCCGGGTGCCGAAATTGAACATAAATATGTAAGAAGATGTTTGTTCGTGAAAAAGCCGTTTGGCCTAGCTCTAATTGTGTCAAGCCGACCAGAACCGAAGGAAACCGAATCGTGCACCTGCACACAAGCTGTAAGCATCATCGCTTGACCTCTCACAATGTCGCCGCAGCGCAGCGGCCGCTCTGGTAGCCGACTTCGGTATACACAAGTTGAAGTTCACGCGCATGACCTCATAGGCCAGCGGGTGGGCGGGGCATTTGGAAGTATCTATTATGTGCTTTCATTAAATGATCTTGTGATTTCTTTTCAGTTTGTAGATAGATTGCAATTCAGTGGATAATTAGATACCAGATAAAATCTGGTAAAATATGGTAATTAGATAATGGCGGCCCCAGGCGGTACTCCTGAACATTTCACGTGTTGCTCACAGGTCATCCTTTGTGAAACAAATGGAATCTTACGTAAAGCTGAGGCAGCAGAAGGGGGCGACGCCATCTAGACTCCAGGTAAACAAATAGGCCGAGGAAATTAGGTTTGAAGCCTGCTCTAAATCTTAACAGCTATTTTTTTCTAGAATCGTATTTTTGAACTTAGCTCTTCAAAAAATAAAAAATAAATTAACATTTTCCATGGCCGCATCAAGGTAAAAAAACAAAAACGCGTTTTTATGAATAAACATTGAGGCAAAATAGTTAACAGGAAAATTTTGGTTACAATATGTAAAAAAGTTGTAAAACCAATATATTTTTTCAGAATGAAATAGGTAGGTATACGTATATATATTCGTCCACGAAAATTTCGATAAAAATAAAATTACGAAATTTTTTAATTGTACTTCAAGAAATAACAAAACAATAATGAAAAAATTTAATGTTTTATTGGCATAAAACTGATAACATATAAATGAGAATAAATATTTTGACTGGATTGTCACATCATCATCACCATCCGCTGGCGTACCCAGCGCCGTATGAGGAAGAGGCGGCGGCGGAGTACAGGGAACCGATAGACGAGGAGGCGGAGTGTGCGCTCTGCAGCGGCACCAGCTTCTTGACGATGATGACCTTGGGCTCGCTGATGATCTTGCGCACGTTGACGACCTGCGGTACGGTGACCTCGCGCTGCACCTGCACCACCTTCTTGACGAAGATGACACGCGTCGCGGGCGCCGAGTAAGACACGGCGGGTACTGAGTAGCTTATAGCTGGAGCAGAGTAGCTGACGGCCGGACCTGAGTACCTAGCAGAGGGTGCCGAATAGCTGATAGCGGGCGCCAGGTAGCTGGTGATGGGCGCCGAGTAGGACTCGGCAGGCGCCGAGTAGCTTACAGCTGGCGCGGCGTAGCTGATGGATGGTGCAGAGTAGCTGACTGCCGGCGCGGAGTAGGAGCTGCTGCCCAGCCCGTGCAGTCCGTGCAGGAAGCCGCGCTTGTCGCGCACGTTGCCGGCGCTGGCCGCGCACAGCAGCGCACACACTACCACCTGAAACATGTTAGTGCACTGTCACACTCGCCTGCAACACTCGCATGTTACTGCACTGTCACATACACTGCCACCTGCACAAGTGCACACTCGTCGTCGCCACATACTCACCATGCTCTTCATGTTGCTGCTTGTCATGGTGCTCACTAGATCACTGATGCGTGTTGTCTTCACCACGCACATTATATACGCACGCTGTGTCACCTTATCCTTGCCGCCGTGCTGCCCTACGACACATGTGTCGGAACTAGACCAATATTATAATATTCATCAAGTTTAAAATAAATACATTAGTTTAAACTTTAATTAGTTTGCCAAACTGCCAAATCATGGGTTACAAAATACATAATAATGTAGCAACAGTGCGAGCGAGTGCAATGCGTCTACGAGTCTACGAGTCTACGGCGTAGCACTGATGGTGCTATATACTAATTCAATATAATTATGTATAAAAATAAGTACGTAAAGAGCAATTTTCTTCAATATTTTAGGCTCAATTGTTTCGGAGATAAGGGATATTCAAAGATCATTTTTTCTAATAACTATAAAACTATTTATTTAAAAATTATAAAAAAACATATCTTTGAGACCCTCACAGGATTCATTTGATATGTCACACGGTTGCAGAACTAATTTTCGTAATTTTCTTATTTGCTCCCCAAAAGTTACCGATTTATTTACGTTACACGTCCGTGTTTGGTTCACATAAATTCATGTGTACCTTTCAACCTAATCGGTCTATTAGATTCGGAGTGAATTGGCTGTGCCAGACGGACAGACAGACACACGAGTGATCCTATTCGGGTTCCATTTTTTCATTCGGACAAATGGTAATCTAATAAATAAGATTATCGTCCAGCTCCTTGCTGATACTCGGTAGGTACGCGTGAGTTGAGTGAGCCGGCTCACGACACAAACTTTGCCCATAACTGTACAAATTAAATCAAAGGAGACTAGTGACTGAGAATGTTGTAGCTGGCTATGGTTGTATGTTTATGTCGCGTCATGCTCCTCTGTACATATTATCATCAATATGTCCGTAATCGTACTTAGGAGCCACCTAAGTACGATTGGGTCTAATACTTACAAGACTTAATTATTCGTCAAATGTGTGTTTCGTAACACATAATTTAGCACATCAATCGGAGATAAATTATGTATAATATTATAATATTGGTCTAGTTCCGACACATGTGTCGTAGGGCAGCACGGCGGCAAGGATAAGGTGACACAGCGTGCGTATATAATGTGCGTGGTGAAGACAACACGCATCAGTGATCTAGTGAGCACCATGACAAGCAGCAACATGAAGAGCATGGTGAGTATGTGGCGACGACGAGTGTGCACTTGTGCAGGTGGCAGTGTATGTGACAGTGCAGTAACATGCGAGTGTTGCAGGCGAGTGTGACAGTGCACTAACATGTTTCAGGCGGTAGTGTGTGCGCTGCTGTGCGCGGCCAGCGCCGGCAACGTGCGCGACAAGCGCGGCTTCCTGCACGGACTGCACGGGCTGGGCAGCAGCTCCTACTCCGCGCCGGCAGTCAGCTACTCTGCACCATCCATCAGCTACGCCGCGCCAGCTGTAAGCTACTCGGCGCCTGCAGAGTCCTACTCGGCGCCCATCACCAGCTACCTGGCGCCCGCTATCAGCTATTCGGCACCCTCTGCTAGGTACTCAGGTCCGGCCGTCAGCTACTCTGCTCCAGCTATAAGCTACTCAGTACCCGCCGTGTCTTACTCGGCGCCCGCGACGCGTGTCATCTTCGTCAAGAAGGTGGTGCAGGTGCAGCGCGAGGTCACCGTACCGCAGGTCGTCAACGTGCGCAAGGTCATCAGTGAGCCCAAGGTCATCATCGTCAAGAAGCTGGTGCCGCTGCAGAGCGCACACTCCGCCTCCTCGTCTATCGGTTCCCTGTACTCCGCCGCCAGCTCTTCCTCATACGGCGCTGGGTACGCCAGTGGATGGTGATGACACAATCTAGTCAAACTACGAGTATTTGTACCTATTTATGTTTTGATTAATAAAACGTCTTTATTTTTTTTAATAACAAGCTGTTTATTTCGTCTAAACACAATTCAAGCTCTTGGTAGTATAAATTCCTATTCACGCGCACAGGTAGATGTCATTCTTTTTTATGAAAATATATTGAAATTGTAAACTGATCGAACGGAACATCCATTCTTTTAATGCTTTCCGTCATCAATTCCTTATGTTCGGTGCGCTGAACCGTTGCCAATGTAATGCGACGGAATTGTTCAAGTCTCTCTGTGTCGAATCTTCGCATATCTACGCAGTTTCTCATATTTCCCGGTCAAACAGCAATGATAAGCTGCATGTATCCGCTGATTACATTAGCTGCAGCATTTATTTACGTTTGTATTTACGTACATATGTTCCAGTTGTAGCGACTCTCTACGAACACATCTAATTAACAAGTATACCGTGTGTACAGTATTTGAGTCTTCTGACACGCACATTGTAAGCAAGAGTACTTCAAGATGCTTTATGGTTAAATATTAAGAAATTAATTGAGAAAACGGAATCCTGATGTTTACGACCATATAAAGACCATGCAACATTGCATGTCATCGAAGAAGAAAATTGAGGTTACAAGATCATTATTTGTCCAAAACATGAGTATACACACACATGCGTGCAAGCTCGGTCATTATTAGGAATACTTATGTTTTGAAACATACCGGATCTGTAGATTCTGGTTAAACATTTGCACTTACAACTTTTGACTATTGACAAAACAAACATACGAGTACCTATATTATTGTTTAACGTAGACAAGGACTTGAACTTCTCGTTTTTAAACGAGAAGTTCAATTCGTTTCACACTGAAAAAATTGTTTTATTTTAATAAAACAATTTTTTCAGTGTGAAACGCGAATTAATTACAACCAAATACTAACAAAATTATGGACCTAAGTCTGAAATAAAGTTTTTTTTTAAATATGTATTTGTCATACCACGTGTAAAGAACATTGGGAAAAACCGTCCCCACCCTTGTAGCAACTTTTCTCATATATCAAATGAAAGGACGTTAAAAATACATCTTTTTATTATAAGGCAGTAAATGTGTGAATAATAAGGGAAAAAAGTTATTCATTCATAAAGATAAAAAGACATTAATTTTTGTTTTTAAGAATTATTTTGTTGAGCTTTAATAAATAATAATTACGACCGAGAATCAGTATCAGTCAGTTGCTTAGAACTACCTATCAACTATGGAGGACGTCGAACAGTCCGCGAGCCACTTTGACTCGTGCCCAAAAGACGCTTCCGACGCGAGCGCTACGAATGGCGTAAATTCTAAAAATATCATTTGTAGAAGCATTAATTTCTGCAACCATACTGATTATTACTATACTGAACCATACGAATACAACACGTGTATAAGAACATGATAATAATCATAAAATAGAAATCATAAAGAGCAGTCTAACATAAAAATAATTAAGAAAAAATATTGTTTGCCACATTCATACATTTCATTCTTTCATACTTTCTTTCAGTAAATTGTTACTCAGAATAATATCAATTTTTTTACACATGGCCCATAGTGCTACACTGCTGGGGACGGGGTCCATACAAATTTTCCCATTGTTCTTTAAAATAGAATATTGACCATATTCTATTTATGTTTAATAGTAGATTTCGATGAATACAATACAATACAAATGGTTGAATACTCCAATAGATAATAATGATTTTCTTTCTTTTTGGTAGTAAAATTCTATTAATCTCTCAAATACATTTTTAAGTTTAAGTTTTCTTACTGTTAATAATTTAGATTGCAACTTTACTTATAGATTTTTATTTTTATTTTTTCTTAAGATTAGTAAATATAAGCTAAGTTAAATACGGAAAAATGTACTTACATTGCATAATTACCCTTAAGGTCACAGTACACTATATTAACTTAGTTAGTATGGGTGTACGACAATGATGTGAATGAGCGGAGCCTTCTAATACAGGCATTTTGTTTGCCTAACAGGAGGCTCCAAACACGTTTCAAATGTAATTTTCTATTTACACAATAAACTATTTTGTATTTGTTTTTGTACATTGCAAACTATAGTTTTGTATAATTTAGATTCTATGCATTTCTTAATTTTTTTATGAATGTGAGTACCATGGAGCCGTTTATTATGTTATGTTATAAAGATGTGTTGACTTGAAAGAGCATGGCTGTTGAGAGTATGTTATGCTCACTTAAATGTCTCGCTGATGGTGGCAATTATGTTGGATTATTCGGTTCCCTACAAAATGGTTGAGCTGGATGGTGCTGATCCACACGTCATGTTCGTGAACGGGCGCCCTCAGTTCAGACTGGTCATTTCTTATCTGTCAGTGTTTATTTTAAATCAAATTTTTAATTGTTTTTATAATTTTTGTACATTGTTCTCACAAGAAGCAACAAGAATAATGTACGACCCAGGATTTTGTAATATCTATACTTAAAATTATGTCCTTGGAGTTTCTTACCCGTTCTTCTCCATAAAGATCTACGTTTTGGAATGGGCAACTAGCTTCAACTTTCTGACTAACTGACCGACCATTTCACAAATCAAAAGTGCCTGTAAATGGTTTAATTGAAATAAATGCTTTGAGTTTGAGTATGAATGATTTCGCTAATAATAAAAGATTCTAAAGTGTTATAACTTCCCTTTATTTTATTTTCACATATGGTTGCAACACTTGTTTTACTCGTAGTTACCTTCGTACGTCACTGGCCCCTCCGCACTTCGTACGTCACTGGCCCCTCCGCACTTCAAGTAGTTTAGAAGAGAAACAATAATATTTCGTTCAGAAGTCATTTAATAAACTAGTGCTATCACGTGTTTGATCACTTCACCACCAGCCGCTGTTGTCATCGCTGCTGGTTGAACTCGAGCTGCTGTAGTCTCCGGCGTATTCCCCAGAGTAAGCCCCGGCGTAGGAACCGGAGTACGCCCCGGCGTTGGGACCAGAGTATCCGTACCCGTTCGAGTAGCCAGTAGCTCCTGCGCTGCCGTAGGCGGTCGAGCCCACCGTACCGTAGGCGGTCGAACCCACGTTGCCGTAGCCTGTGGATCCCCCGCTACCGTAGCCCGTGTACCCGGTGGAGGGAACCACTTGTTTGACGGTGATGATCTTGGGCTCGCTGATGACCTTGCGCACGTTGACGACCTGTGGCACGGTGACCTCGCGCTGCACGTTCACCACCTTGCTGACGGAGACCACGCGCGTGGCGGGCGCGGCATAGCCTGTCGACGCGACGTACGAGGAGGCGGGGTATGCCGCGGGAGACGCGTACGACGACGAGTACGAGTTAGCGGACGACGAAGGGTACGTGTACGGCACGGCGGCGGGCGCGGCGTTGCTGTAGTAGCCGGTGCCGCTGCCGTACGCGTTGCTCCGGGCTATTCCGTAGCCGCTGGTGCCGTAGCCGTAGTCTTTGCTGTAGCCGCTGCCATAGCTGTTACCGAGGCCGCTTCCGTAGCCCGTGTAGCCGCCGCCTAGTAAGTCTAAGCTCAGCCCTTTGAAGAAGCTTCGCTTTACACGCTTCTCTGTGGCAGATGTCACAGCCGCTAGGGCGCACAGTAATAGCTGGAAAGTTACAAAAACGTTAATTTCACGAAACTTTGAATTGATTACAGGTTGCACAGAAGTGAACACTGCATTTAAAGATGTGAGATGTATCTTAGTTGTGACCGAAACGTATTAAACAAAACACATTTCAAGTTAACGTATTTGTAGGTGACACGGTAAAATCCTTGACATTCAATTGTTAAAACTTTCGCATGTTATTGTGTGTGAGTGAACCTTCTTGAAATAATGCGAAGAGGTGAAATTAGGTATAGGTAATTAGTAATACTCACGATGGCTCTCATGTTGTCGCGTGATGAGTGATGCGCGGTCGAGGTCGCCGCGACATATATAGCGGAGAGCTGTGACGTCACGACGCAGGCGACGCCCTACGCACAGGAAACTAAACGACAAGAAAGTAAATAGGACAAAAGTATTCAATTGTAAAAATGACAAACATTTGTGGTGAACATCACGTGTCGGATGCACCGATAGCAAATAAGAGGCGTCTCGAATATGACTAGTTTTACACAAAACCTCCTTGACTCTTGACTTTTTGAAAGTCTAGCTGTGTCACAAAATGTTTTATTTTGACGAACTTACAACAATCTAACTTCATTACGATGATAGTGAGGGATTCACATAAGTTATTGCTGTTTCAAAGATATGGTGGGAAGGATAACATGCTGTATAGTAATATAAGGGTGTATTATCTTGTACATACCGCTCTGTCTTTGGTGTGAAGATACTTTCTTCTCCATCAGCAGAAGTACATGTTACGTGGCACAGTCTCGAGGTACGACTAAACTATAATATTGTGTTCACCTTGGCGAGCAGGTTACAAAATATTCTGCAATTAGTACATCCCACTGTTTACCATTTGTGTTCAAATTGTGTAAATACTGCGTTTTATTATGTAGGTTTGCTGGCGCTTCTCACACGACCTTCCAACCGCCGGTGCCAGCTTGAAGGTACTGCTTTCCAAGATTTATTTATTTCTTCATTCTTACGTCTTCAATCTTTTCTTGGGCTAGTCCTCCGCGCTTATTTGCTACTCCTCATTCCTCGTAGTCCCCGACAGGTAGGTCATCGGCCGATTTCCGAGAGACTGACGACTACTTTTTCATTCCAAACACTATAATGATTCAAGTAAAGCCACTGTATACTGTACAGCACACAATATTTTTCGTGTAGATGCACTTGAATTCCTCCACTGATATATGTGTAGAATCTAGACTACAATGCAGGACCGGTTTCCAACTAAAGACGCCGGTGGTGGTGGCAGTGTTGCTAGCCGGACTCTTATTGTATTGTTTTTGTGGTCAAACTTTGATATATGAACGTCAATGTGTCCAGTTTTCTCTTTGACTAGTCATTGGAGACAGCGGTTACTGGAGGCATAGGACACTAACAGTATTTTAGGGTAATTGTGCTGACAAATGGAGAAACACATCTCTTGTAGGTACAAATAACATGAATTAGAAGACCAGCCGCCATAGGCGAGTTTTAGCATGTATGTAGTTAAGTAGCGAATCATGTTAAATATAATGGCCTATAATTAAATATATTAAAAACTGCAATAAAACACAGTGTTGGGCTTCATCCGTTATTTTATTAGTTTTTAAATATCAAACCGACATTCAAGTCTTGCGCAGGAGTTGTACGAGTATATTAAAGTTTTAAGTACAACGAAATTATGGTTATAGCAGAATTAACTACACTTTATGAGTGTCGACAGGCTTAACTGAAGTAATATAAGTAAACAGGGAGGGTATTTAGTTTGATTTGAGATAAGGACAAAACAAACTTCAAAAATATTGTATTGATTACTGCATTCGTGGTCGACTTGTCGCTTGAATGTTTGACATAGTGCCATGTAAACATTGATAATCTTCAGAAATCTAATAACGGATCGCAACATTATAAGAGTACGGGTTATTAATGCGGGTCGTATTATTTACCTTGTAATGTGGAAATACCGCGAAATGATCGCGAACGGTCGGTCAACATTGACCGCTCGTTAAAGTCCGAGTTACTTCTGTTTGCTAAAGGCGACACCCTGCTTTACTGCCAAGTGCCGAGCAGTCGGTGACAGAGAGGATATTTGATTTGCCTCATCGTCTTGGCAACGTGACTAAAAGAGTATTTTAGAAGGATTAACAACGTATTTTCCTGAAATAATCTGAGCTGGTCCAAACCAACGACGTCAAGAGCTAACTATGCCTATTGTCTATTATATAAATATATTTCATTTAAGGCGGATCACACATAAAAGTCACATACAATCCATATAGTATTAGTAACAAAGACTTAGAAACTATGTTATTAAAACTTACAAATTAACCTAACTACAACTAACACCTACGTGACTCAACACATGTTGGCACGTGCATCCGCACCCAGTGCCTAATAAAGGAGTTGTCCACCTTGTCGGCCAATGATTTTAGCATGCTGTTGGGGCTTCCGCGCAGCCTACCCATAATTGACGCCGCCCGCTTTCTCATTATGGCATGAAAATCGTCAACACGGGCTTCCGCGAACATCTGTGAAGCGCTGCAGAAGCGCGGAAGCCCCATCAACATCCTAAATCCATTAATATATAGAATACGTAGGGCGTTGTAAGCCCTCTGCGTATACTTCACCCACAAGCTGCACGTGTAGAAGGTTTGGTAGTAGGCCTTAAATAGATACACCTTCACATCCCCACTTCAACGTGCAAACCTGCGGGCTAACATATTGCACCGAACCGCCAACGCCCTACGCTCTCTGTCCAAATCTGCATCATCAGATAAGTCCTCCGCAATCAGATGTCCTAGGTACTTAACCTGAGCAACACGCGTCTATGCCTGCTGTTAATCAGGATAGCTGCGTTTCAGTTTGAAAGGCATAGCAAGGAAGGGTCAGTGACATGCAGCGGTAACCGTCCCATCAGACAGGACGTCCTGCTTGTCAACCACATAATTATAAATACGTTGCAAAGCACGTGATCTTTAAATAACTACTCCTATATGTTAGTCGGTGTTGCCGCCAATCACAAGTCGTAACATTGTAGTGCACATTGATTGCGAGTCAATTACTCTGATTACTTCGTTAATGTGTTACTTTGTTACAGCCAACTAGTGTGGACGATCGATTAGAGAAAGGAAATGGAAAGTAAACGTGACTTACTCGTACATAGGAGGTAGATTTACGGTTTTGAATAATCATATCGATACTTGTACACAACACTATGTGTGACAGGAACAAAAACAAGTTGGTGCTGAAGGAACGACAACTGAAAGACACTGACCTGCACTATGTTTGCCAGTTAATCATGTACCTACAATACAGAGAAGTAAGTAGGTACTTTCGGGGTACGTATTGCAATTCAATACGTGCATACCCTTTTGAAGTAACGTTGTATCATTTGCTTAACAGACATAATATATTCTCGAAAGATAATAATACTGTATGTTTTCGTACAAGATTTAGAGTGATTACGAAATTCTTACAACAACTTCCTTTAGTGAAGGTCGGAGCAAGAACCAGTACATCACGGTCTTGAACTGACAAGACGTGTACTATGAAAGTAATAATCACGTCATCTAGCCCAGCCCTATATTTTGTAACGCACCACATAATGTACCAGGGGTCCATAGTGTCGTGAGAGCTAACTAGTGTCACTGCACAGATACAGATTGTGATTGTTTAACTGTCATTTTGTCTATTCTTCCGTCGACAAAACTCGTGCCTACAATGGCCATGCTACGCGTGCTGGTCTTACAAGCGTACTTCGAAGCTGCTTTCTTTAGGCAAATGGTTTAAGAACTTTATTATTCAACATTAATAATTCACAAAAAACAACAACAATAATTCACTTAGTCATGGGTCTGTTCCAATTCAAGAAAAAGAAGAACACGAGTCACTGTGACATCGTTATCTTCTTTCAGGCAATTCCAGTGGCCGCAGAATATACCTACCTATTAAATAATGATGTCAAAATATGTAACTAATCTTATACGTATTGTCTGAACTTGACACAAAATATATTAAAATGCATCTAATTAGTTGCTCGGCCTAGATGTGAGAATGATGCGAATCTCAGGGCTCAGCTCAAGGCCGGGGTCGCGACAAACTGGCGAGACCGGTGATACGGTGCCGATTCTCTTGTCACAAATGCCTCTAAACTAGACTAAAAATCACTAAAATTAAGTTTAATCCTGTCAAACGACGATTTCCCATTCTGAAATAGACTAAAGTGACACAATTAAACTATATTTTAGTTTGACAGCACTAAGATAGTACTGAGTTTTTAGTTTAGTGAAAATGGCAATTTTGCTATTCTGAATATGACATTTTTCACCTAAAATTTTGTTTGTAAAATACCAAACCAGACTAATTCTGACAATTTTTAATCGCGATTAAAAAGGTGTGGTGTAAAATAAGTTGTCATGAACTAAAATTCACACCAACATCTCGACTACACGTGCAATTTATTTTTTCTCTTGCTTATATCTCGAAAATGGTGCGTCCTATCGCAAAAATAATGAAAATTTCGACCCCCTTTATGACACCCTTAAACCCCTAAACCTGAACATGTAGGTAATATTTTTTCATGTTTTCCATACAAAAAGTGAAAAATTACATATAAAACACGTCGAGGCGGCACAACCTGCGCGCCTCCGGCTCTAAAAAATCACGGGTGAGGGCAAACCACGGGTACCACGTGGTGTGGCGATTGTCAAATTCTATTTTAGTTGTGTCAAAATTATTTTTTAGTTTAGAGAATTTTATTTACAGAATAGCTCTAAGATTCTCATAGCCTAAAGTAAGGAATTTTAGTGATAGTTTAGTTAGTTTAGTTCGTTGTACAAGAGAATCGGCACCAATGTCAACACATTATACATTTATCAGCCTCACTATTAGGACTGCCAATATTTACACTATTTACATAATCATAATCGAAGAGAATACCAATTGCGTCGCCACCGAACTGTGTGCTAAAGCATGAGCGTACCCAGGGGGGGCAGGGGAGGGCAGCTGCCCCCCCTGCCCCCCTGGGTTTTGTATGCTTAAGTACCTAGGGTTGTCAATAAAAAATATGTTAGGCTCACGTTAACACTTACTTTAAAATTAAAATACGAGTATATTAGGCATTAATTATAGAAAAGCCCGTACTGCGCGGCGATGTAAATTTTGTTAGCAATGCCTTAATCTACGGTTCAATTGAATTATCATTCAGTATACTCAGATGTGTAAAAACATGGCTGAGATTGACAATGGTCAGGTTAAATGGGCTTTGCTCTGTCCGTCTTTGGTCAGTCAAACAATTATTTTGTATTTACAGAATTGTAATTATTAGAATCATTAATCTCTCTTAGTTTAAATTAGAATTTAATTTAATATAAATTTCTGATTTGCCTGAACTTATTCTATATACCTAGCTATTATGATTGTGTTTTGTTTTCGTCTGATTTTATACTCATTTCGCATTCAATGACAGAACTAAAAGCAATTAAGTGATTTAGATTTAAACTTAAGGCCTCATCATTGACCTGTATTAGTGCGAGGTTATGAACTTATAATTTATTAGGTTCGTATCTGTTTATGTATTATAATATACTTCAATTATATTATTCTCTTGAACATGAATTAATTTATTTAGGATTATCTGATAGCCTGCAGATACATGTTCAAAACAGCAGTTCAAGACATAATGAGGCTTAAAAAAAAAAGTTTAAATAAACTTTTTTACAAGTAAAACGATGATAGCTGCAAAAGTATTAACTGTAACGCAGCTAGCAACGCCCTTTTTCAGATACAGACTGGAATGATGTACCATGCAAAAAGTGCTTAATAGGTAATTAAGTTAATTTTGATTTAGTTAATTAATAACAATCAATCTGCCTAGCCTTTTCCCAACTATGTTGGGGTCGGCTTCCAGTTAATTAATAACAAAAACAAAAAATAAGATAAAAATAAACAGTATAGGAAATGAAATTGTTTATTTTGTAAATAGGATATAGGAATCACTATTACACGTCATATAAAAAAAAAAAAAAAAACAAAATTGCTAGATGAGTTCGGCCATAGGACATATGATTTGGGATGTATGATACAAGTACGTTGAGATAATGTGGTGAGTGTAGGATGAATGGGTGTGTGGGTAAGTGATAATGAGGTGTGCGAGGGGTGGTTGTGGTGTTAAAACACCAGAAACACCCCACGTGTGTGGTTTTTTTGGGGTGTGTGAGTATTTTACACTTCCACGAGTTTCTCTGTTTTATCATAATGTTGTGATTTTAACCAGGAGTCAAGTTTCATTTTGCATTTGGTCTTGGTTTATGGGTAGATGTGTAAGCTTTTGTTTAATTTGTTGTAGATTTTTGAACTTATGTGTCTGTAATGACGACTTGCAGCTGCGGTTCTACGCGACTCAGTGTTACAAACCCTATTCGAGCGGCAAAAAGGACAAACAAAAAAATAAATTTTAACCTTAACCTTCTTCAATTATGATCTAGAATATTTAAATGGTTATAAACTATTTGGTTTTCGAGATGTTTATTGAATTAAATAGCTCGCTCGAATATAATCTACCTACTGACATTTAAACTTGCAATTTACCTGAAATTCTTATAAAAGTAAAAAGTTTATCATGTGGTGACAATAATTATGTCAACACCGTCACAACTGCATGCCTCTCGTTACATTTTATGAATACCATCAATTAATTAAAAACACACTTAAAACAGATTCATATTTCCACTGCTGAAGTAAGCCTAAAGTGGTATAACTTGTTTAAAGTTCAAATACTTGACCTTTGCCGTGTATGTGCTGTGTGTGCGAGGTAAATACTGTGGCGATGGTTTATGTAATGTAATCACTATGTACATATAGAGTGTATGACCCAGTGAGAGGGGCGTAGCGTAGGTATGAGAACCATTCATCATAGTAAATTATATGAGCATGAATGAATGTGTCTTCATTGACAATTTGAGGAAATTGACGCTCATCACTTTCGTTTTGTACTGACAGACGTCATCATTACTTCACTATCAAGATTTCTTGGTCTAATTTAGAAAGTTCCAGGGTTTTTTAACACAGAGCAAAGTGAGATATTTGTAATTCGAGCGACAGGAATCGACATAATTTGAGTTTTAACTACTTATTTTTTATCTACTCTCGTAACGTAAAATTCGAATAAACTTCAAAACGAGTTTATAATGACATACCTACTTTATAAACACAATACTGAAATATATAAAAATAGAATCATATTATACAACTTTTTCTCTAACAAAATAATGTTAGGAAACATTTTTTTTACTAATACTATACAGGGCAAATCCAAGAAGTTAATATCACCAAGGAGTTTCAAACAATTTTTTTTTCCAACGGAACGCCACTGCAGGCGCGCCATTTACAAAAAAGTTTTGATTCCAATTTTTATTTGTCGCCCGTTTTTGCGTATGGGCGGTGATATGCTGGGTTTTGGCACCATTAATACAGAGGCGGATTTATTTTTATTTTTTTGCCAGTTATTTTCAAAAAAACATAATTATTGAGTTTTCTAGAATCCCATGAATTTTCGCCTTGGCTTTAAGGGGTTGTTAATTGTTGCAAATTGGTAATTTTATCACGTCCTGGAAGGAATACGTCAAATTACAAATCACCCTATACGAGTATAATCCTAAACTAATATCATAAATGTGAAAGTGAGCTTGTTTGTTTCTTTGTTACGCTTTCACGTTAAAACGGCTGAACAAATTTGAATGAAATTTGGCACATAGGTAGATCATGACCTGGATTAGGACATAGGATACTTTTTATCCCGATGTTCCCACGGGATCGAGACTCACGCGGGTGAAACCACGGGGCGCAGCTAATATAGTACATAAATTAGTGTATGAAACTGCACATAACTAGGTATTAAAACACTCGTGTGATATGACTATTGACAACCTCGCCGTGTTTTAATACTCCTCATTATGCAACAGTTTCATAAACAACTATTATGCCAATAAAACATAAAATGCATTAAACTGCTAAACGCGAATCGTTCTATCAATGATTAATGATAATTAATGGAACGATTCACTTTATTTACGAGGTTTTATTAATTGCAGATACCTACCTAGTAAGTGTTTACTGATATTTTAGTCAATTGATGTGCTAATTGGCAAATCATATTATTATCAAGGGCAACGTTCGGTTCCGACCGGCTGCAGCTGAACTTCTAATGTAACCTGTGCGGGTGAACGTCTCTCTGGTTACTTACATGGTACTCAGTTCGAGAACATCAACATTGTAAATGCAAAATAATTTGATTTGATTGATTGACCACTTCGGAAGTACTAATTATCGCTGCTGTTATTGTGTTAAGCGTGACGGATATGTCAATCTCATTCAGACTATGATTTTCGGAGTAACCGTAGAGGTCTGAATGATCAAGGTACCTACCTACAATAAAAAATATTGTAAATGTTCTTGTAACGTGTGATACGGTATTTCATAGAAATACTAGAAAACAGTGGTACGGACTTGTACCTTCAATCGTTTTTAGTATAGGATCTAATCATTTTGCTGATTGTAGATATGTCATTATTGCTAGAACAATTCGCATGTTAGTGAAAATTTAATACACAATACAACATTCCACCGCAGCGTATCGTCCATCACCTTTCACTCCCCCCCCAGCACCACCGGCACATCGTAGCCATGACCTTGACAGTGGCAGCACGCGCCGCTCGCGACTCCCACGCGCATGCGCTCTCAACGCCATGCTCTTACGACTTATGTAATGTTTTCATTGTTTACGTATGTATTGTCATACAAATCAAGATGTTTGAGTTAACTTTGTAAACAGCACTTAGTGAGCATTTGATTATGAATAGGTGCCTCCATACATATTGATTAATTGATTAAGTGGTGACGAGTCGTGATGTGTTTAAGAGTGCGTAGACGTTGTTGTGTTTCAAATGCTCTCTCTTGGCATAACCTCGCTCAGTATTATCAACAATTACAGACCAGCCATACCTAATTATATCGAACACTTGTGCGTGGTTAAGTAAAGTACAGTTGAGCCAATATTTAGGTACGTTCCTAACCTAAAAAAAGACTAGCATTTGTTTTTGTCTCCGGCCAAAATTGTTCAGGAGACCCTCTAGAAGCCACAAATAGCCTCTCATTCTTTCAAGCGAAGCGGCACGTTTCTAAACCCAACCCCTCTACTTTTCGCACTTACTGCGAGGTAATACGAATCAATCCGATATTAGTGAACATGTGGTGTGACAAAATAATTTCAATATTATTAAGTTGTAAGTCAATCTGGAAGCCAGCTTCAAACATGATTGGGAAAGAAATAATTAAACAAACTCCTTTTAGTAGCCCGTAATACAGAACCTCACTCAATACTCATGCATTACTTAAAACTAGTTTCAACCAATCAAAAGGCTTTAAACGAGTTTTAAGTAATACTTGAGTTTTGAGTGAGGTTCTGTAATATGGGCCTTAGTGTGTTATTTTGTATGTGCAGTTTTAAGTAATCGCAGCAATAAATCTGTCGAACAGTTTGTGTCCGACGCTCAAGCGCCCCATAACTCAACGTGTGTCTGTATTCGTACATGGTGCTGACCTCGGCTACTTAATTACGAATTGTAGGTATTATATTATTTATATTAATATTAAAATCAGTGGCCTCGATTCACAACACTTAAATGTTTATCATTAGATATTGGAGTTTTCCATAATCACATTGTTAGTAGTGCACAAAATAATAAAATCAACTCGGCTAATCGTATTTCACACTTGGACAGAGGCCTTCTGCATCCTGTCTTTTTAAAGTAGTCAGTCCATCTTAAAAAACAATTGCAGAACGTGTTTTGGAGCTAAATAATTTTATATTTTTGGATAAAAACATTAGAAAACCAATGAGGCAATGGTTGTATGATCTAAATAACCACCAACAAGATCTAAGGTTTATTCCGATACTCCTAGATTCGCTGCAATGTTGCAACACCAACAGTAGAACGGCTATGATTAATTATAATTACCACAGCCTGGCGTAATATGCCATAGTGTCGTATTACAAGTGCCACAGAGTAGTGAACACTCCTCAGGTATCGAATTAAACAGGTGTGTTTGAAGCTGACCAACAAACTGACGGTAACTACATGTTGTAACTGTAGTTACACTGACATGGGCAGAGATTGTTGTAGAAATGTAAATAATTACTTCCTGCGGCTGTAAGTAGATAGGGACGTCGTTATAACATGGCATCATGCCAGTAATCTCTGAAGGGTTAGGCAGAGCTGTACCTACCCTATTTTACACCCACATTACGCCAGTTATGGACGTCTTTATCAGCGATCCCTGATTTCGTAATTAGCTTTGGACTTAAAATAATATATAGCAATAATCATTATCCGGACATATTAAGTGCGAGGTGTTAGCTCCTATCATTTAGCTTCATAGCCGAAAATTTCATAAGTTTCTCAAACATTTGATACCTCTGACCGAATTAATTTTCAACTGTAATTAACACTGGCACACATCAATTAATCTTGGTTATAACTCTATTAATGGAAGCTTAATAATCAACACAATTAGCTTAATTCACTGTATAATTAGATGATTAAGGATATGATTTGTCATGATTAATGCTGATTAGATTTTGTCCGTTAAGGTAAAATACTAGGTTCTTTGGTTTGCAAATATATGTTAATAACCCAAGGATGTCCGATTGCGAAATATAAGCCAAGTTGTTGAATATTTCGATGAAACTTACGTTAATAAAATTCTGAGAACAAGTGGATGTCCTTTTGTAGCGGTATTGGTAAATAACTTCCGATTCGTAACCGTACGGTAATTGTTTGTTGAACGCGCGGTTATTATCCTCAAAGCTCGTGAATAGCTTGGATATTGAGTTTTGAAACCATTTCGTAGCGCGACAGTGAGATTTTATGTGTGCCCTTTCGATTATTAAAGACTAAAATAAAATAACGGAAACTTAAAAACTCACATACACACGCAGATAATCGTGGATGAGTTGTTTTGTTCTGAATTCGATACTCAATATTATTTTAAGGTAGCGGATACTTACGTACACTAATATCCGCGCATTTTTTTTTGTGTCAATGCTAACATAATTATTTGATTATAGTACGAGTATCTCAGTATAAAATTGAACAAATATTGAGTTTTAAGAACATTCACATTAGAATGCGAGCGTTCGAATATTTTTTGACAGATTGTGTGATTAGAATCTCAATCTGTCAAAAATGTTTTGCGTTTACCTCATAGATTGAGATTTGATTGTTGCTGAGATGAAATTGTGACTAGATTTTAATAAACAATTTTCAAACTACCTTAACGTTTATTTACTGCTAATTGCATTCAATGCTCGTAAAAGCAGCTCGTAATCTCATGCAACAATTCTGATCAGCTTTACTGCCACGGCGTGGGTCCCGCCATAATCATAGTATTTGTTTTTAATGTAAGTCTCAATCGTAGAGAACGGTTCTTACACGCAACATTGTGCAAAAGTGACCGGACACAGACTACCTACCTAGTGTGGTGATTAAATAAAAATAAAAAAAACTTTTGCCGTAGTTTTAATTACCGACCAATTAGTAAGGAGTTTCAGCAGTGGCCATACACAGACCAATAATGACTACGACTAGTTGGTCAATTCATCATCGGTCCCGACACAACAGCTACCAGACGACGGTGTTCGTCTGCCAGCTCTTGACCTGTTATTTCGAGTCCGCGTAAAAATGGTTTCGCCAATGAGGTTAACTTTCAGGTACATGCAGCATATCTAAATGCCAGAATCATTACGAGACTGCGGTATATTTACCACATTTAGCTAACAGGATATCGATCGGGTTTTACCGTTGTGTGCAAACCGTACAAACCTTTATAGTTGAGGAATGGACGATTCGAATACAAGATTGGCTATCTGTGAGTAGTCAGAAGTGGCCCACTGATAGCATTGAGCAAGACTTCGCAACGTCGGAATGAGGCGCGGCGGTCACGTGACTCATAGTCAAAAGCCCCATTTACACGGTGCAAGTTTCTGGAACGTTCAACAGTAATAGTTGCAGGCCATAAAGCAAGTTCAAATATTTCTATTCAAGAATTGCATGCAAGTGTTTACACGTGTCACCCTAAGACATCAGTTCATTAGCTTTTTATTTTTAAACTAGCTGACCCGGCGAACTTTGTTCCGCTATCAATCACATATAATACAGTATCACATATAATCACATATATACTATGACCTGAATGCAGATCTCCTCAATAAACTTGACCGCCTTCTAAATAACTGCATTCGATTCGTTTTCAATCTTCATAAGTATGATCATGTGTCTGAGCACCGATTGCTTTTAAAATGGTTACCCATACGTCAGCGCAGAGAGTTGAGGGCTATGTCTATGTTGTATTCTATACTGGACAATCCCACTTCTCCTTCTTACCTGACTTCCCATGTTCAATACCTATGCTCTGCCCATAGTAAACATCTTCGTTCTACCAACAATCGTCTTCTACGATGTCCTTCTCACCGCTCTGGTTTTATTCACTCTTCTTTCTTTGTCCAGGCGGTTTTTCTTTGGAATGCGCTCCCTTTGAGCATCAGGATGGCAACCAGTCGGTTTTCTTTCAAAGTGAAGGCACGTGAACATATTCGTAAAAAGTTGGCAGAATCATTGCAGCGCTGATTTGTTGGATTTGTTCTCTCCTCTACCTATCGTTATTTCTCTTGACAAAGTTTATTTGTTTTATATGTATGTATTTATGTATCTATGTATTAGTATGTATTAATTTTCAAGTTATCTATCCCTTATGTTGCACCTGCCATGTATTGTCTCTGCATCACCCTAAGGTTGACTGGTAGAAAATGCCTTAGGCATTAAGTCCGCCTTTGTACAGTACTTTTTTACTTGTGCATGAAGTTTTAATAAAATAATAAATATAAAAAACCCTACCTATCCTAACTACCCTACCTACCCTACCCTACCTATCCTAACTATCCTACCTACCCTACCTACCTACCTACCTACCTACCTACCTACCTACCTACCTACCTACCTACCTATCTACCCTACCTACCTACCTACCTACCTACCTACCTACCCTACCTACCTACCTACCTATCTACCTACCAACATTTTTAAAATAAACGACCCAAAAATCTCGGAAATGATACCAATATCGATACTCGCCATTTTTTATTCCTATCCCACCCCTTTTCATCCCCCTGTTAATAAAAAGTATCCTATCCTTTATCTCAGTATTTCACCTATCTATTTGAAAATTTTCATCCAAATCCAGTCATCAGTTTTTAATTTCCCATACAAACTTTCATCCCAATTTTCACCCCTTTAGAGGGTGGTTTCCGGGATAAAAAAAGTATCCTTTGTTAGACTCCTGGTTCTAAGCTACCTCTCCACCAATTTTCAGCTAAATCGGTTCAGCCGTTCTTGAGTTATAAATAGTGTAACTCACACGACTTTCTTTTAGGGAACACCCAAATACTCCGAAATATTTTATTCCGAATTTCGATGTTCCGATTTTCAAAAGTCCGAATTTCATAATACCTAAGAATTATAACGTCTATTATTAAAAATCACGAAATTTATTTTACCGAAAGTCGTAAATGCGATTTGTTAGTTTTCCGATTTTCATAAGTTCGAAGAATCAAATGCTCGAAGGGTTCTCGTTCCGAAAAACGACATTCCGATTTTCAATACTTCGAATAAACTACAAGTCAAGATGTTGTGCTACAAAATTTAGTGACAGAAACAAATCGCTGCAAAACCGACTTCACGTAGTCTTGTCTGCCCTACCCTAGAGTGTAATTTAAGCCCACGTAGTCGCAGAGGGGTGGGGTGGCTCGCGAGCTGAGGAGCAGGAGGTTTGAATGCCCGCCGCCGCGGCTGAGGCAAGCCGAAGTGAGCGTTAAAACCATCTGCGACGATAAGCTCGCGTGGGGCCGCCCAAACCCCGCAGCGCCGGAGCCGTGACAGAAACAATGCTTGCTGCATGTTGCATGCCTGCTTGCTTGCTGCTTGCCTGCTTGCTTGCTGCTTGCCTGCTTGCATGCTGCATGCCTGTTTGCATGTTGCATGCCTGGGATCCTGCCGTTTTACCGAATAGATTTTGCAAAAATTTCACTACCCAAACAAATTTTAGCAACCTTTTTTATGCCAATGCAATGTTTCGAATGTACGCACATTTTCATTTGGTCTAATTTTTACTTGGTAGAATATTATCAAGGATAATGTCATTTAGCCATTTGGTCTTTAATCAAATAATTTATTACAGAAAACAATCTTTAGACAATAAACGTTTGGTCAGTTAGTTATGGAACTAGTTCGAGTATGTTTTTTTTTTTTTTTAATGATTAGGTTAGGTTAAAACTGTGACCTCCTACGCACGAGCCGAGCGAGCGAAGCGAGCGGTGCCGCGGTAGCGGCCGGCGAGTGCCAGAAATGACTAGATTATATAGAAAAAAATATGGAAAAAAAACAGGCTACCCGAAACTGAACTAGTTAGACGAGATGAATAATTTTAAAAAATGCTATAAAAAAGAAATACTACAAGAATAGTTAATATTAATATTACCTGTTTAGAATTTGTCCCAAATAGAAAAAACAACCTTGTAATAAAACGTCTTTATTTTGCGTAAAATGAGTTATTCCAACTGAAATATTTGACTAAATAAAAATTGGTAAAAGTACTAGTTGGTAAACAAGTTATTGTTTAAACGTTCACTTGCAAAACATTAGATTTGCGTTACAATTATTTGGGAAGAGATTTTTTGCTAAGTAATAATTTGGCAAACGAAATTATGCGGAAAATTGTTTGGGAAGTGATAATTTGGCAATTTCTTTTCGATGAAACAAGGGAGACCCAATAAAACGTCTTTATTTTGCGTAAAATGAGTTATCCCAACTGAAATATTTGACTACATAAAAATTGGTAAAAGTACTAGTTGGTAAACAAGTTATTGTTTAAACGTTCACTTGCAAAACATTAGGTTTGCGTTACAATTATTAGTGAAGAGATTTTTTGCTAAGTAATAATTTGGCAAATGAAATTATGCGGAAAATTGTTTGGGAAGTGATAATTTGGCAATTTCTTTTCGATGAAACAAGGGAGATCCTGCATGCCCGCTTGCATGTTGCATGCTTGCTTGCTATTTTTAATTTCGGAATTGTATTAATCGGTATTTTAATAATCGGAATTCGTATTTTTGATGTTTCGAATTATCATTAAATCGGACTTTTTGTTATTCGATCTATTGAAAGTCGGTATTTTGAGAATAGTAATTATAAACGTTAGGAATATTGAAATTTAGGAATTATAAGAAATAGGAGTAATGAAAATTCGGAATTGTTATAGTCGGAATTTTGAACCAGTTTTTCGTATTTATGTAGTGTACCCCTTTCTTTTATATATATATACGTATATATATAAGTAATTGAAACTGTATTGGCTGTCGTCTAGAGGTCGCAAACACGGCAGGTGAATGTGGGATCCTGGGTTCATCAGGACGGGAAAAGAGTTACCTAATTTTTCCAATAGCAGTACGTAGTCTGATTTGCGCCCGGGTAATGGAAACAGGCGCATTACATACAGACATAATTGGAGAAATATTGTTTTTACGTAACTAAACTGTACACTGTAATTCACCAGGTATATTGAAGCGGATTGCAGCTGGCTTGAGGGCGTTGCTATTGACATTATAAATATTATTCCACCGAGTGGAGAGGGCAGTCTGTTCTAGGCCAAAAATAGACTCACGGTGCTCACCTACATGCTTTCCCAATCACTAGACTAGACTAAACTAGACTGATTAGCAAAAACGAAACACTTTCATCACTAAATTAATTGATTGCTTTTAGTAATTAACTACAATTATTGATGTGTTTGTGTCCGAGTGGGTAGTCGTTACGAAACGTTGATACATATTTATGAAATGATTTGACACTTGAATTGAGCTGGAAATAGATTTTAGATTACTTATGTACGTATTATTTGCTGCAACAAAAATGTCTCATCTGATTCTTATCCTAACTATATAATAATAATGTAATAATCCTAATCCTAACTAATATTATAAATGAAAAAGTCAGTTTGTTTGTTACGCTTCACGCTAAAATGGCTGAACGGATTTGGATGAAATTTGGCACATGGGTAGACCATAACCTGGAGAAGGACGTAGGATAAAGAAAAAGAAAGAAAATACATTTATCAAACACAGACTAAAAAGCACACAATTTATACAGCAAATAAAAAAACAAAAATAAAATCAAATAAAAAGTGTAAAATGCGATGTAAGAAATTAGCAGGGAATTGTGCCTCAGGGCTGCGCCAAAAAGGCCCAGTTCAGCAAAAATGCCAGACAACTATAAGTGCCTGACGCTGGTTTTCAACTGGACCTGAGAGTGTGATGTGACGGATCAGAATTAGTTTTATAATGCAACATTTGTGTGCATACTTATATAAAATAAATTTGTGTCAGATAAAAATTACAATGAACATGTGGGTCTATCTATCTACTAGCTTTTATCCCGATATTTCCATGGGCTTGGGCGGGAAGTATAGGGAAAGACATACCCAGTATAAGATAAGATAAGATAAGATAAGATAAGATAAGTCTTTATTTGCTTTAAACATGGTATAAAGTTGATGTCTGGTTTTGATATACATAATGTCCACATGTTTAGCTATACAGAATATTGTATCAATTGCATGCAAAATAATTAATAACGAGTTAAAAGGTCAGCTATAGAATGTCACAAATTAATTGGAAATACAATAATAGTCATTCATTCATTAATACCTGTAGATACACATTTTATATTTTCAAGTTAAAAAAAATCATTAATGTCATAAAAATTATGTCCATTCAGCCATTTGTATAATTTGTTTTTAAATGAGTTATGATTATTTAATAATTTTATTTCTTTTGGTATTTTATTGTATATACGTACACACATCACAAGGCAGCTTTTTGCATACTTGGCTGACTTAGGATTATCCTTTAATACAAGTCTGTGTGGATCCCTTGTTGGTCGAGAGATGAATTCGTACGCTTTTTTAAACAATCCCTTATTACTGTACACAAATTTACAGATTTCAAATATGTAAAGTGAGGGAAGTGGTAATAAACCTATCTTTTTAAAAAACGGTTCGCAGGACTCAGCAGGACGGAGTCCACAAATGGCCCTGATGCATTTTTTTTAGGGAGAGACATACCCAGTATAGGGAGAGACATACCCAGTATAGGGAAAGACATACCCAGTATAGGGAGAGACATACCCAGTATAGGGAGAGACATACCCAGTATAGGGAAAGACATACCCAGTATAGGGAGAGACATACCCAGTATAGGGAGAGACATACCCAGTATAGGGAAAGACATACCCAGTATAGGGAGAGACATACCGGAAAAGCAACCGCGGAGTGCAGCTAGTGTACATTTATTATGACAAAATCTTTTAAATTGGAAATTATTATTTAGACACCTATTTAAATGTTGACGCCAGCTGCTTGTGTTTGAAGAGTTCTGAGGTTTTAAAGGACATTATTACATAATTATATCAATAATATGATTCAATAAGAGAAGATAGTTTGGTTTATCGAACACATTCGGTTTAATACTCCCAAATAAATTACAGTATTTTACAAAGTTTTATTTACAGCTAATTGAGTATGTGGGAAACTTAAAGCTATTTACAAAAAATCCTCTTGCAGTTCTTTGGTAATTTATCTACCACCATCCTCCTGAACCCCCGGTCCATCCAGACTTTCCCCTCCATCCAGAGCCACCAGTCCATCCAGTCTTTCCCTTCCATCCAGAGCCACCGGTCCACCCAGAGTCTCCACTCCATCCAGAGCCACCAGTCCAACCGGTCTTTCCTTTCCATCCTGAACCGCCGGTCCATCCAGAGCTACCAGTCCATCCAGAAGATCTTCCTTTCCTTCCAGAACTACCGGACCATCCGGAGCTGCCGCTCCATCCGGGGCTGCCAGACCATCCACTCTTGCCTCTCCAGCCGGACCCACCCCACCCACCGCCACCACCGCCGCTGCCTGAGTAGATGACCACCGGACCAGACCACCCTCTCTTGATGTAGCCTGCTGAAGTTACTGCCAGCGCTACGGACAGAATTAGTATCGAGATCTGAAACCAGAGGGAAAATATATTTCAATATCACACATGGCACTAAAACCTTAACATTTTATTATCCCTTATCTTATTTCTTTATTGAAAGTTAACCAAATAAAGTAACAATGAAATAGTGGCCAATTCAAAAATGAAAGTAATGCAAAATGTCGAATGTTGCTGGTGCGTACAAAAGACATCAACGCGCGCACACCTTCAGAAAATACTACCACCAATTGCATGATAGCGAACTACACACGACATTAACCCGAATTTCTCTGGTTACTACAGTAATAGTACGTGATATGATGAAGGTTAATGTAATTAAGTGGTAACTTAGATAGTGGTTGGATGAATCATCATATATATGATAATTTATATGATTTATCAATGTATCTAAGTTAAACTTGTTGATTTTTTCGATGTTTCGGCTGTTCTTTTGGGTTTTTCCTAATTTTCTTTTTTTCAAACCACCGCGGTAATAGAATAATCAAATGCCGTGCATTAATCTCGCAAAAACTCGACCGATTTGAATATATATATATTTAACTAAATGGACGACTCTGCTCCCTATTATATATATATTACAACGTGATACCTTACAAACAATAATAAAGTATACCCACGTGTATGTACTTGATGAAATGAAACCGCTGCCACGTTTCTAACATTACATAAAGCCATAAACTTCTAATGCTAGCCCAGATGAATACTCCCACAAATTGAATGCTGCATGTATTTCTGCATGTTGTATTAGAACAGTGCAGCCTGCAGTGTTGCCACACCTCGTAATAAGAGCACTCTCGCTAGTAAACCTGTATTTTAACACAATTACTTGGACTCACTATAACATCATTCGTTTCGTCACGTCCCTCGTAAAGTCTCGCGAATTATCTTAAATGATCTGCGTTACTTTTGGCTCAAATGTTACATAAACAGACGTGCACTAAGCGGTTCTAGCGCATTCGGAAACCTTTTATCTTAAGTAATCCTTTTACATCGGACAGTAAAGTATTTTTATTTGTTCCTTATTGGAATTCAGTGTTTGATTCGTGCGATATATCATATTTTATTTCAATTGTATTATATACTTAAAAAATCTTTTCAAGGAGTATTATAGAGTACGTTTGCAACACATTAAATATTGTAAAGTTCGAGTTGCTATACGCAGCCAAACGATTAGAGTCACCTCACGCCGTAATCTCATCTAACAACATTAAATGAGCACTAATAAACTTAACGTCGCAGTATGTATGATACAAGAACACCTTACTTTACAACACCTGCGTATGCGCACATGCATCATAAAAATAAGCTTGTCGCACACGGCTGCTATTGATGTATATTAATGTATATATTTGACATCCTGCTCGTACATTTTTACATAGCTCCAACGTATCGCGTATGTAGCAGGTATTTTTTTATGTTTACCGTCATGTCTAGATTGATCTCAATCTATACTTTAATGTATATATTCGTATTGCAAGCAAACCTTAAAGTAAAAGATGTTAAAATATTTATTATCACTTCCATAAGCACATGGGCTTTTGTAGAATCTACTGGCAAGATGTTTTAAAATAAAATGTCTTGTTAAAATATCTATATTTTTTTACTGTGTGTGACGGGCTTTATTCCGCAGGACGCAACCACACGTGAGCATTGTCACTGGACCACCGAATGTTGGTCAATTGTGACACCTCTCACGAATTACTGCCTTTGTAATGTATATCTTTGAGAGATGTTGAGGTTTGACGCCACGTCGTGAAGTTATTGTGTGAGTTATAAACATTATGAAACAATTACTTTAATGTTTGTTTTAGAGTTTTGGAATAATTATAACTGCAGAAATAATTTAGGATATAATTATTCAACGAGCACTAATCAATTCATTCTTTTTCAGATCTACGTGCATTAACTCTTGTCGGTGGAGCATCTTTTACATATCTCTTAATTCGTTCGGTTTAAAGAAATTTATTTCTCAAAAGAACGTAAGTACACAGTTCACTTAAATATGAGAAACTAAACAAATTATCTAATTTAATAAACATAATTATTGTCATTCGATCTATCGAGTACATACAGTGAGTAATGAATAGTTAGAATTTGTTATTTATTGTCAATCCCATATAAACAAATCCTCGCCGAACTAAACACCACTTTCTTTCATCTCATGGATCAAATAATGTATAAATTTGCAGTTATTGGATAAAGGATTATACTGATAGACAAAAAAACCATGCCTACACTTTTATTGAAAGCCCTTTAATTAGTTAAATGAACTTAACTGACACTTGCACTAATTTTTTCGTTTAGACAAAATAACGAAGGGGTGTAATTAATTATTAGTACTAAGTACATAGATATGTGATAATTGATAGAACTGGACTTACAAGCTTCATGTTGGTAGTTTGTGTTGCGACACTGCACTCGGTATGCAGCATGTGTTACATCCTCATCCTTTTATATCACATACACACCCATCTCATCACAGAACTAACGTCACAGACTAGCTGACATTGTTCTAAACACCAGTGTAACCAATTTTCCATACATAACTCCGGCTGAACCAAAACACATGAGGAATATAATTTACTCTGTGACGTTTTGACTAGAGCGTGGCCAGTCCTACTGTGTTCGAAAAATCACTAATGCCAGCTCTAAGATTAGATTAGAATCCATTGCTGGTTTTGTTAAGTGATAATATGTGCTAGACTATTGATAGCGGGCGATATATAGTGAAAATGTCCTACGCATCACATCTTACATTTTTATCTCAATGGATCTTGTGTTTGAATGGTCTCATTGATATTTGGAGGCGAGCAGCATTCAGCTCTTAACCGTGGGTCAGTGACTCCAAAACAACTGCAAACAATATTAGACGAACATTCGCATACATAATAATGGAGATTTATTGTACTGTGTGACCTCGGCCACACGGCGCTCGTCCGCTTTTGTTTTCAAATGCCGATTATTACGCTCAAATTATGCATTAAATTATTTAGCATTTCTAATTGATGCCGCTCATCATTTATGGTTCTATATAATGAGGAATATGCCCAATATTTAACAGCTACGAGGATTATGTATATTTCCGACAAAATACGATGTTTTTTGTTTGCATATTTTTTTTAAATCGTATTGTGAAGTAAGTTATGATGGAGGAGGCGGAGCGCGCGAGGGAAATGCAAGATGCGCGCCCTCGCGCCCCTAGTCGCCGCAGGAGACGCCCCGGGCGTCGGGAGTCGCGAGCCGACTTCCGGCCACCGTAGGCGCGGGCTTGCGGACGGTGGGCAATGGGTAGCTCGCCGTCCGATTAGGACCAGGCCCGGGTCGACGGCGCGTTGTGTTCCACGCGCGCCTCAAAGAGATGTCAGCACCAACAGACGGGGTCCGTAAGGGCCAATGCCTGCCAGGGTTGCGAGTTTGTCCGAAAGGGATATCGCGGCCCCGGCACACAGGCAACGGAAGGAACACGGGTGGGTTTTAGACAGTAAAAGTCTGACACTCCCTCTCGCTCCGCCCAGAGCGGGAGGAGTCATTTGATGATTTCCCAAACAAAAAAAAAAAAAAAAAAGTAAGTTATGATTAATACTCACGAGTGTAAAAATGTCTGGATAGCTTGTACTGCCTGCTGTTTAACTACTGTAGCTTAAATTGCAGAAAACCGAACATTAAGTGCCTAAAATAAACAGAGCACTCAGTACCTCTACCATGAGTTGTCATCGAAAACTTACTCGCTAGCGTTAAACTCGCTTCACTAGCATGTTTCACACATCAAAATGCTAGTGAGCTACGAAACTACTATTGCAAGCATATTTTTTGATAGCGTCTGTCGAATTCATGACTCTTGGTGCCGTTTTGTATGGTGACTGCTAAAAAACGTTAGTGACTATCGAATAGATTACGTTAGGTTTCTTACCAATCGAAATCTATAGCGCTCTTGGTACGATTTTTAATTATTTCTGTTCCGCTAGGGGCGCTGTACAGTATCTTTTCATATAAATCATTTATGTAGCGATGCTAGCGAGTTTTGACATTATCGAAATCTATACGCTAGCGAGTTTAAAGCTAGCGAGTAATTTTTCGATGACATCTCTTCGTAGAAGTAGTGAGTTATTAGCGTTACGGTGTGTCCGTTGCCGTTGCCTAACACAACTTAGTTGTTGCACAAATAGATTAGCTGCCATGATCTGCAAACCTTAGTTGTTGCACAAATAGCTGCCATGATCTGCAAACCTTAGTTGTTGCACAAATAGATTAGCTGCCATGATCTGCAAACCTTAGTTGTTGCACAAATAGATTAGCTGCCATGATCTGCAAACCTTAGTTGTTGCACAAATAGATTAGCTGCCATGATCTGCAAACCTTAGTTGTTGCACAAATAGATTAGCTGCCATGATCTGCAAACCTTAGTTGTTGCACAAATAGATTAGCTGCCATGATCTGCAAACCTTAGTTGTTGCACAAATAGATTAGCTGCCATGATCTGCAAACCTTAGTTGTTGCACAAATAGATTAGCTGCCATGATCTGCAAACCTTAGTTGTTGCACAAATAGATTAGCTGCCATGATCTGCAAACCTTAGTTGTTGCACAAATAGATTAGCTGCCATGATCTGCAAACCTTAGTTGTTGCACAAATAGATTAGCTGCCATGATCTGCAAACCTTAGTTGTTGCACAAATAGATTAGCTGCCATGATCTGCAAACCTTAGTTGTTGCACAAATAGATTAGCTGCCATGATCTGCAAACCTTAGTTGTTGCACAAATAGATTAGCTGCCATGATCTGCAAACCTTAGTTGTTGCACAAATAGATTAGCTGCCATGATCTGCAAACCTTAGTTGTTGCACAAATAGATTAGCTGCCATGATCTGCAAACCTTAGTTGTTGCACAAATAGATTAGCTGCCATGATCTGCAAACCTTAGTTGTTGCACAAATAGATTAGCTGCCATGATCTGCAAACCTTAGTTGTTGCACAAATAGATTAGCTGCCATGATCTGCAAACCTTAGTTGTTGCACAAATAGATTAGCTGCCATGATCTGCAAACCACATACTCGTATAAACAGGAAGAATATACTAAAGTGTCTGCACCGACAATCGACCTACTTTATCATTTACCGCCGGCGATCGCGCCCTTTGGAAAGGTGTGCAACAATGGAAGGTACTCCCTTTCTTCTCCTAAAATTGTTTGTCCGAAAATCATTATCCATAACACGTTTGCTATAAATTTCAGTAACCATAATATTAAAAAATTCGAAATTTTGTTTTACATAATTATCTTTACTCCTAAAACTATTCTGTCCTAGTATCGAGTACTATAATAATTGAATCTCCTAATTTTGCATGAAATAAAGTCATATGTCCTAAGTATTGTATTTTATAATGTGATGTGTATAATGTGTATCCGAATGTTCATTTATAATAAAATTGTTAGTCCTAAAAAAAATTGGTTTTAGTGACAGAAACGAATCGCTGTAAATCCGACTCTACGCAGTCTTGTCTGCCCTACCCCTAGAGTGTAATTAGAATCACGTAGGCGCGGAGGGGCTAGGCGGCCCGCGAGTTGAGGAGCAGGTGGTTGTAACAGACGAAGCTGCGGTGTTGAGCGTTAAACCATCTGCGACGATAAGCTCGCGTGGGACCGCCGGAGCCCCGCAGCGCCGGGGCCGTGACAGAAACCATGCCTGCTACATGTTGCATGCTCGCTTGCATGCTGCATGCTTGCTTGCATCCTCGCTGGCATGCTCGCTTGCATGCTGCATGCTTGCTTGCTTGCTCGTTGCATGCTGCAAGCTTGCTGCATGCATGGTGTATGCTTGTTTGCAGGCTTATAGGGAAATAAAAAATATTAATGTTAATATTGTATAATGTACTACTTTGTTTAAAAAATATTATTAGGATATATAAATATTAAATAATTTTAATTTAGAACTTTAAACTTTTATTTTAAAGGAATTTTTTAGGAAAAATCTAAGTCTTTTCAGTAAAAGAGGTGATAGACACAATTATAGCACTAGAAATAGGGAACAATTATTTCAACCGGGTTTCAGACTGGCTAAAGTTGACTCAACCTTCATGGGGTACTGTTTAAAATGTTACAATAAAATACCTCCCCACATACTCCAATTGAATGAAAGGAATTTTAAATCTTGTATAAAACGCACACTATGCTGCCAAGCATATTATAAGTTGGGGGATTACATCGTTGACAAAAATGCTTGGCTCAACGCTGGTCCAGCTCCACAAGGCGCATAAACTAATTGATTGGCATTCGAAATATTGTTGGAGCTGCTGAAGATTGTAGGACTATCTTTAGATTGTATAAATTCAATTTCATAGTATTATATAATTGCATAGCACATGTGTGAGCACTATGTACCTACTTTAAAGCTACCATTTACTGGGTACCTACGTCTTTCATTGACCTAAATGTGCCCTTGCGGCTGAGAGTATGTCATGCTCACTCAAATGTCTCGCTGGTGGTGGCGTGTGTGTTGGATCATAAAGTTCCCTTCAAAATGGTTGAGCTAAATGGTGCTGATCCATGCGTCATGTTCGTGAACGGGCGCCGTCAGTGGGGACTGGTCATCTCTTAGCTGCCAAGGCTTATTTTGAATTTATTTTAATTTTTGAATTGTTTTTTTCTTTATTACGGACGCTTTTAACGTGCACGTCTCTCTACATTGTTCTCACATGTATAATTACAACATGAATGGTGTAACCAATATTTTGTAACAATATTCTGATTTAAAAGAGTGTCCGTGGAGTTTCTTGCCCGTTCTTCTCCATAGGAACCTACTACGCGTTGGAATGGGCAACTAGCTTCATATTTCTGACTGACCGACCCCTTGACAATTCAAAAGTGCCTGTAATTGGTTTATTTGAAATAAATGCTTTGAGTTGAGTTGAGTTGAGTTTAAACCGTTTTATGTCTTTTGTATATTATTGATTGTAAAGGGCATATTGTATTTAGGGATTTCAATTTCATGGCATGTGATATTATGTGGCTTTAAGTTCGGGCAAGTTATCATTCGGCCAAAAGATGATTAGGAAAAAAAAAAAATATGGCACTTTAGATTATCGATAAAAAAGTTAGGGAACACAATAGAGAACCACAATGGAAAGTTCCAACAGGATCACTAGTGAGTCTGCAGCATAACGTCACAATAATATTGGTAGACAATAAAGTTATGATCCAAACATAATATCCCCGTTAACAATAACTACATTATGGACTGCGGACGAATACGACGACTTAATTACATTATGTATTACATATTATTGATGAAAACTGTTCGAGAGGACACGTCTTGTTGTCAATACTACATTTTTATTTGAGGTTTTATTTGTGTGTAGGAATTCTTTTGATTAATGAATTTGTCGTACGAAAGAGTTTCGTATGAGTTGTGTAACTCATTTCTAGTATTTTTGTCGAGTGGTAAAATCAAGCTATCTTTTTGTGCTATTTTCACCTCTATTTCAAAGAATAGGGTGTGATCCCAATGGCAAAATTGTCGAACTCGACACCTTTGCCATTGGGGTAGTTTCATCGGTTTTGTTGAGATGATCTTGTTTTCTAGATGGTGACTGGTATATCCTCGTACTTTCCTAATACGGATAAAGTCATTGACTTATCGACAACTTCAGATACGCGACAATTTGCAACTACAATCTAGCAGTTAACAGATTAATAGGCAATTATTGTAGACCGCTCACTGATGCCGCTTGTTCATTTATTATATTTGATTACCATCGCGTTGTACAAAGTAATCTTTGAATGCATCATTGCGTTTAATCGGTGTCATAAAACATTTTATGAGATGTGATTCATCATCATAATAGTCCGTAAATGGCAATTATTATTGTTTGGATAATTGAATTGTCTGATTGGTCACCAATAATGGGCGATGCTTTCTCTGCCTTACGCTTGCGTAAAGCGTGTCTAAAGTTTTGTTGTTATTATGAGTAAAGCAGTGCTGGAGTGTCGTTCTAAGCACTCATTATAAGAGTTCATATCAGCAGTACGTTTGTCCGGTAGATTGGCAACAAAATGTTTTCTTAATTAATGGTTCTTTTGCTGATCTAAAAGAAAGCTTATTTCAGCAGATATGTTTTTCAGAACCAAAGTTTTTAGCGTTTATCTCAATTTTCATTGAAATGATGATGTCTTACGGTGACAGAGTTAACCACAGCTTATTTGTTCAACTTCATATCCAATAAGCGGTAAATATACAGACGTATAGTGATGATTTACTTTCTAACCACATATTGGCACAGTTCTGATAACCTTGAACGGATTGAACTCTCACGGCCATTGCTTTTGATCTGGAGCCCAATTATGTACTCACCTCACTTTGAGAGAACCTTGGAATTCATGCGAAATCGAGATTAAGATCATTAGTATTATTTAAACAAGCGTTTTTTTTTGTTGGTACGGCGTTGCACTGGTCCCGACCACGTCTGCCGAGCATGAGGTGTTGACGTCGATTCTCTGTTGGGGAAAAGAGTAATTGGGGGTTGGTTTTAGGACGTTCTCTTAACAAGAATGGGCGTTGGACTTGCATCTGTCTATTTACCTGACAATATGCTTGCGTAGTATAATCATTAAAATCAGCCTATAACGTTCCCACCGCTGGGACACCGGCCTCCTCTTTGTGAGAGGCAGTGGGCCGTAATCCACCACGCGGGCCCAGTGCGGGTTAGTAGATGTCACATAATTATACGTATGCTTGTTGCATATTGTCAAGTAACTACTCGTAGAGTAAATCTTTATTTTATTCTTTATTCTTAGTAAGTATGTCAGGTTAGTTTCCACAAGTGCAATCTAATCGACACCAATGTTCATAAATTAGAGTTTGGGTCGGCGCGGGGGATGATCTGGGGTCTGATCGGTAAACAACTTAAGAAATAGATCAATATACTAGAAAATACGGTAAAGCATAAAATAACAGCATAACGAAGTTGAAAACTTCCATCATAAAATTCTAGCAATAATTATATTACTGCATACATACAGTCCAACATGGCAGCGTGACAGGCGACTGGTCATTTGTTGATATTGAATTATTAGGTGTTGCTTGTGTTGCACCGACTCCTGGCTCGTATCCGAGGCGGCTGTTCAGGGACAACGTCAGAGCACTTCAATAGCCTGTTAGAAGCGAAACTGTTGGAACTAGATTACGAGATAATACTCGTCATATGGCAATATTGTATATTATTAATGTAAATGAATTCTGTAATATTATTCTTTTGTTACAACAAAAGTTTCAGTAAATGATCCTGTACTAATCCTACATATGTAAAAGATGATATGGCTAAGAAAGGGGGTGAGTTACCGAGGTGAGGACTAAAAAAAAAGGGATGTCGCACCGAACACAAAATAAATTGTGATAATAAGGGCAAGAGAATGATATGACCGACGACGGTTATTACAGTTATTTTGGGACGTGTATACGGGTACATTTTATACTTACTAGGGATGTTTATAGACAATGAGGTAGCGAATATAATAATCATCATTTTGCATTTTTTATCAATTATATTAAATATAAATATTGACATTCCAGTTCGCGGTCAGATCTTCAAAAAAACCGGAATCAATCATTAGAAAATTACAGATCGTAATTCATAAATAATATCCTAAAGTGCAAGAATAAGGTCGCCTGGTGGTCTGTGGTTAAAGAATAAGGTCGCCTGGTGGTCTGTGGTTAAAGAATAAGGTCGCCTGGTGGTCTGTGGTTAAAGAATAAGGTCGCCTGGTGGTCTGTGGTTAAAGAATAAGGTCGCCTGGTGGTCTGTGGTTAAAGAATAAGGTCGCCTGGTGGTCTGTGGTTAAAGAATAAGGTCGCCTGGTGGTCTGTGGTTAAACCCGACGCATCTTAAGAGCGTGTCCCAAACACATTAGAACGTAGGCGGCAGGAATGTGTACAACGAAGTGCAAAAGATCCACTCCTATCATAAGATGGCTCTATTAATGTAGCCAATTAAAGCGACTCAGCCACTTCGCAGATGTGTCATCCTCCTGGGATGAGGGTAGGAGGATGGTGACTTGTAGTGACTGAGCAATCACGAGTTAAATCACCCCGCAAGGATTCATTAATATTTGTAGTGCCTGCAGATGGCCGATCGGACAAAGTACAACGACGTTAACTGTGTACGGTAAGTCGCAGCTAGGGAAGACCTCAACCGAGAAGGTGGACCGACGAAAGGTGACGCGGACCCTCTGGATGTGGGAGACACAGGACCGCGCGTTGTGGCCATGCTCGGAAGAGTTTCTCTGCTGGCAGATGATGATGAGTTGATGACCTTCAGATAATTCCATACATCAGATTATTATGTACTTAGGTGTTCGTGGATGTGAAAGTATTTGTAACCCGTTACTGTATATATATAGTAGTATAAAACAAAGTCGCTTCGCGCTGTCTGTCCCTATGTATGCTTAGACCTTTAAAACTACGCAACGGATTTTGATGCGGTTTTTTTTAATAGATCAAGTGAAAAACGTTCCGCATGAAGCGGAAGGTTTTTGTGTATAATACATAAAGGTTTTGTGTAAAATGGCTGAAATATGACGATTATTGTCGAAGATATCGGAAAAAATCATGCCCCAGCTTTACTGGCGTGCGCCGCGTAAGCCGTAAGAGACACATCAAATTTATGTTTTACAGAATTGTATATCTTAAAAAGTTCAAAAATCAAGTCCGCGATAGCATATGTCTATCTTCGAAGGATGACCTACAGTAACCATTTTTATCTTTCAGAATTTGATAAAAAAGATATTGTTATTTCCAAAGCTACTCGTATTTTGACCGGTATTTTATTTATCCTCATCCAATAAAATCAATCAATCTGCCTAGCCTTTTCTCAACTATGTTGGGGTCGGCTTCCAGTCTAACCGGATGCAGCTGAATACCAGTATTTTACATGGAGCGACTGCCTATCTGACCTCCACAACCCAGTAACTGGGTAATACGATACCCCTTGGTAAGACTGGTGTCAGACTTTCGGGCTTCTGACGACTCGTAACGACTGTCAAAGATCCACGAATGACAGCCGGGACCAACGGCTTAACGTGCTTTCCAAGGCACGGAGGATTCTCGGTATGTAAAGATGGCCACCCATCCGCTGACCAACCCCGGCAAGCGTAGCTTAACCTGATGGATCGACCAGTGCGGCTGTTGTTACTTAGCCACGAGCTCCTCCCTCGTCCAATAAAATATGTTATTTAAATTGGGCGTTTAATTTAGAGTAAAATATGCCTTGACATCATATCATTAATGAATACTTTAAAAGATATCACAGATTCAAAATTACGCGTGACAAAATAATTATGGTTGCCGACAACGCTGGAATCAATGACTTTTCCTCGGATATTAGGTATCTAACTAAACCCAGTAGTACGTACCCGTGGGATATTTTCCGACATCCACGTGGGCGAAGCCGTGGGCAAAAGCTAGTTTAGAGATAAGTTCGACTTCTGTATTAATCTACTTTGCGCTACCCGCCACCTATATTGCACATTCGCGATGAGTTATAGCCGGTAAATATGATTACCTACGAATCAGCACTTACATAATAATTATATACCGGTAGATAGGTACTTTTTTACTGTAGTAATTTACTATGAAGTGTGTAGGAAGGTTTCGATTCTTATAATAACGATTTATTTTTCTAACTAGTTTTATTCACATCGATATTTTTCGGTATCTGTAATGTTCAAATTATATCCGTTATTAATTTGTTGTAGGTTTAATTTTCTGGGGCATGGTGCTCCCACCAACCAGATGAAATATTCCCAGAAAACTGCGGAAAAAGAACTTCAACGCGTGAATTGAACGAAAACGAAAAAAACGGAAATATACATAATTATACGTACATATGTATATGTACGGGTGTATATTTCCTTTTTTTAAGCAAGCAAGCTTTTTAAAGCAAGTCACTCGTTTCTACACAATTATGTAGAAACGAGTGACTTGCTTTGATTATTTAGTTAAAGAGCGTTTATTCTGAAGGTGGGCAACGTCGCAAATAGATGTCAAATAGATCAATGTTTTGATTAATTTAGCAATATTACTGTGTGGAAATAAAAAATGTGGCTAACTAGCGAACTAGAATATTGATTATGAAATGCAATAATTAATATCCTTACACCGAATGTTTACTTTTAGATGTAAAAAAAACTATTTGGAAACTTTCTAAATTCGTTTTTTACACCTAAAATGGGTACAACATCAATTCAATGTTATCATTATTAATATTCTAGTTCGCTAGTTAGCCAAATTTCTTATTTCTATTCAGTAATATTGCTATATGAATCAAAACAGGTAAATATTTGACAGTTATTTGCGACGTTGCCAACTTTTAGGATAAACCCTCTTATTTGACCAATTAATTGTACATCACACCAGTCTACCTTACAGTCTGTCTATTTATGAGGAACTTTGCTTTAAACCAGATTATAAAGCGTGGTCAGTATGTAGTCCAATCTCCAATTAGTGACGACCTAATTGCTTGTTGGTTGGTTTACTTCGCTTTCATAACATTTAAACATCTGTGTCGAATTTTATGATCCTTACAAGCAATCAATTCCAAACTGCCTACCAACCTTCTGCAGATTCCTTCGTTGATGTTCTACATGCTTTAATCTAATATTATAGATTTTAAACTGGCTCTGGCAAAACCGTTTTTTTTTTTTTTTTTTGTGGTTGGTAAATCATCAAATGACTTCTCCCGCTCTGGGCAGAGCGAGAGGGCGTGTCAGACTTTTACTGACTAAAACCCACCCGTGTTCCTTCCATTGCCTGTGTGCCGGGGCCGCGATATCCCTTTCGGACAAACCCGCAACCCCAGCAGGTCTGGCATGACATCATCTGGGAATCACAGGGTCTGCCAAGGCCCTGTGATTCCCAGAAGGTCTAAGTCTAGGTCTAGGTCTTCTAACGAAGGTCTTGTATGTACTAATTGATGTCAATTACTCTACTACTACTACTTGATCACCAGTCTGAAGTCTAAGTGATTATGACTAGCTAGATTCACAGGTCTGAAAGCAGGTCTATGTTCATCAGTGGATCTTTGTGCTCTGGCATGACGTCACTTATGAACTTGCGCGGGTAACTAATGTACAAATTGATTTATTCATTAATGGATGCAATCTTAGTCTAATTGAGTTTTATTACCACGATCTGGTGGAGCCGCGGGCTCGTGTGAATAAACATCCTATATCTGAGGCCTGAGGCTAATATGGCCAAATATTGTACATGGGTAATATAACCGCATCTCAATACATATCAAGGCTGTGTGGATGCTGATCAGTCATCGTTTCCTGTCACCGCCGCGGGTTCGGTGCGCCGCACTGTGGATCCTAAAAAGGCTCTCGAAGAAATAGACGCTTAAATTTTAAAGTGTCTGTTTTTTGCTTAAAATGAGTTCTAATAGAATACGTCATATTACGAGATTTAGAGCCGTTTTTTTTTTAAATACTATCGTGTAATGATCAAGTACGTCAAAAAATCATAAATAAATAGTTACATCAGCCTGTGCCAGGATATAACGGTTGTGCTCTCCGTTATATCTCCGGAACGGAGAGAATAACCGTTATACCCTTGCACACTGTTTCCGTACATTTTTGTCGCAAAAAAAATAAGTTGCTAATTTGCCTACGTGATTGTATCCTATGATATATTTATGGATAGTATTGGCTATTAGAAGCCATTTTAAGCAAAAAGCCGACACTTTAAAATTTAAGCTCCTATTTCTTCGAGAGCCTTTTTTCGATCCACAGTGCTACGCCATCGTTGCGACACGCGGCCTCCTTTACACTAAGTAGGTACTAGGATTTTATGTTGACCAAATCTTTTGTGATTCAGTCAGTGTGAAGAACTTTACGCAAGGGAGTTACTTTCTAGACCAATTTAGATTAGGTGCTTTTAGAAAATTACATAAAACGTTCTTGTTAGTTGAACATGCTTGTACCACTTTGTACCTGTAAGTAATGTGACTTATTTCAAAACTTAATATTACCTTTTCGTTCTAAAGCCCATAAACAAGGAATTGAATAAAATAACATTACAAAACAACTCTAAAATAACTTCTGATTATATCTATTATTATTATGCAGTTTAAACACTGCGGATAAGGCAAAAGGTTAATCGTCTTTAATCATGGTTTGCACAACTTATTTACAGGCTGGGCTTTGTCGTTTATAACTATATGAATAATTTGCAAGTCAACACATGACATCATGGATATCCAAGCGTTAGGATACAGGCATTCAAATACAAGAAGTGTTAAAACATCTCGTTGACTTGTCAAGAAAAGGGGTAGCAGCTGAGTCCTTTAATATGGTCACAAGAAGAAACAGCGCTTATTAATACATTTGGCGAAGGGTTATTTTAATAAATAAATAACATCAATTGTGTTTATGACCTATTATTTACTTGGTTGTGGTCTAGTCTACGAGGAGGTGCTATAATTTACGGTCTGATACGATAACATCATTCCCACGCTTATGCTAAAATTATTTCTTGAACAGTTAGATAGAAAGATCAATGTCAGAGAACCTTATTCAGCAGTCTTTATAGGTTGTATTTGTTTCGGTATGATGACATGATAGCAATAGTTACATCGTCTTTTCCGAAGTGGCAACCTTTTATAATACACTTTTACACGACTGACCAAAAAAAGGAGTGTTATGTCACTTGCGTTACAATGTGTCTGTAGTCAGCAGTTTTATTTTACACTTGTTCATTTGACACTAAACAAGTAACCTGCATAAATTGTACCTTTAAGTAATCAACATGTGATGTAAACAAGCGTAAACAAGCCTCGAGCTACTTGGCGACAGCCCCCTGTGCAAGGTTACTAACTGTCAACGACCTTATAAGGAGTGTTGTCAAAACAAACGTGAATAATGGGTAGCCTTCGTATATGGAGGGAGACGAAATGGTATGCAAAGTGTGTGTATTGTAAGGATAGTCCTTTTCAGTGAAATGAAACTACGTCGTAGCTTAAGAAATATATGGACTCCCAATATCTACCAAACGTTTAAAGTATGTGTAGCATCTCGTGTGTAGTAGTTGTGTGTTTTCGACTAGTAAGGCCCATTGCAAGAGTGCCCCTCTTTAGTCCTTTCATAACTTTAGTGGGATAATCTTTTAGTCCACTAGCTTTTTTGTAAGCTTTTGACTGTAATATTTAGATAATAACACCACGCCTGTTTTCCTGCTGCGTTCGGCAGATGTACATATCTATAGTACACCCACATCTTCATCATTTTCTTCATCTGGAGGTCTCATTAAATAAAACACACGCACGTTTTATAAATGTTTAATTATAATTTATCACTCAGGTCGTCGTTCACCACGATCACCACCAGCCGGATGCGTACCGCGGAGGAGCCTTGATTACTTTGATGATGACGGGAGCCTGGCCCTGGTGGCTGTGGGGAGAGGTCGCGTGACTTAGAAGCGACGGGGAGTGGATCGAATGCAGCGAGGAGGAGTGGCTTGGATAATGGAGAGCTGAGTGGCTTGAACTTAGGGAACACGATGGACTGGAACATAGGGAGGAGGAGTGGGTCAAACTTAGGGGAGATGAATGAGATGAATAATGGGGAGCGGAGTGGCTCAAACTGAGAGACGGTGAATGGCCCAAACTCAGCGAAGAAGAATGGCTTAAACTTAGGGGAGCAGAATAACTTGAGTAATGGGGAGCGTATGAGCTCAAACTTAAAGATGGTGAGTGACTCAAACTTAAAGATGGTGAATGGCTCAAACTCAGCGGTGAAGAATGACTAGAATAATGGGGAACAGAGTGACTTAAACTTAGGGGAGCCGATTGACTAGAATAATGGGGAACATATGAGCTCGAACCTAAAGAAGGTGAGTGACTCAAACTTAAAGACGGTGAGTGACTCAAACTTAAAGATGGTGAGTGGCTCAAACTCAGCGGTGAAGAATGACTAGAATAATGGGGAACAGAGTGACTTAAACTTAGGGGAGCCGATTGACTAGAATAATGGGGAGCATATAATGAGCTCGAACCTAAAGAAGATGAGTGGCTCAAACTAAGAGACGGTGAGTAGCTCAAACTAAGGGGTGCAGAGTGCAAGGGGGCTGAGTGCTCCACATGTAAAGGTGCAGCATGTATAATTGGAGCAGAATGCAATGACGGGGAGTGCTCGTATGAGCTCAAAAGCGGGACTGAATGTAGACTAGAGTGAGAATGGAGTGGCTTGGCGTGTATGTGTAGAGGCTCAGAGAGAAGAGATGGTGCACTTAGCAAAGGGGCAGAGTGTAGAAGCTCTGAATGGAGGGAATGAGAGTTAAGCAAAGGTTCAGGGTGATGCAGATGTAGTGGCTCGGCGTGTAAAGTATGTGAGCTTAGCAATGGAGCTTCGTATAAAGAGTGTGAGCTGTGTAGTGGTTCAGAATGACTGTAGAGAGGTTCTGGATGATGCAATTGCAGTGGTTCCGAGTATAGTGGGGCACCGTATGATTCCAGCGGGGCTGAATGTAGCGAGCTGTGTGAATGTATTGGAGCTGAGTGAAGAGATCCGTGTGAGTGCGAAGAGGGTCCATGAGAGCTGTGTGAGTGTCTTGAGCTTGAGTGTGAGTGTCCTGAACTTGAGCTGGCGGACAGCAGGCCGTTGAGTCCGCTGAGTATGCCGCCGGGCTCCCCGAAGATGCCGCGCTTTTGTCTGAAAGCGGACGAGCTGGCTATCAGTAGCACTGTGCAGATCTGTGAAAGGAAATAAACATTCAATGACACAATTGTTGATTTGGATTTCTATTCTCAACTCAACTCAACTCAACTCAAAGCATTTATTTCAAATAAACCAATTATAGGCACTTTTGAATTGTCAAGGGGTCCGTCAGTCAGAAAGATGAATCTAGATGCCCATTCCAAAGCGTAGTAGGTACCTATGGAGAAGAAAAGGCAAGAAACTCCACGGACACTCTTTTAAATCATAATATGGTTACAAAAAATTGGTTACATCATTCATGTTGAAGTTATACATGTGAGAACGATGCAAAACGTTAAAAGCGTACGTAACAAAAATTAAATTTAAAAAATTAAATTAAATTAAAATAAGCCGTGGTAGCTAAGAGATGACCAGTCCCTACTGACGGCGCCCGTTCACGAACATGACGCATGGATTAGCACCATTCAGATCAACCATTTTGAAGGGAGCTAAATGATCCAACACATGCGCCACCGTCAGCGAGACATTAGAGTGAGCATGACATGTTTATTCATATTGGATTCTGATTGATATACTCGTATTATCTAGAATAGAAAATTGTCTAATTGCTACAAGTGGTAAAATAAAGGTTGTCAAAAGTTTAAAAAACTAACTATTACTAAAACATTCCCGTAGGGTGAACAGTAATAAGCACATAAATGAAAAGAATATTCTAACAGGAAACTAAACTATGTACGAGTATTTACAAGAACTATTGTACGAGATACTATTAATTTGATGTACGGTGCTCATGTAATTGGTAAGAGAATTTCTCAGGCTTCCTATGTGCGCTGTGCTTTAGTAGGAAACATACTGTAGCTACTTATTATGTTCTTTATTATTTTATTTATTTAAGTTTTTGAACTGCTTTTGATTTTATGTATTTTATTTTCCCTTCTAATCTCAGACACGTCTACATTTCTTTAGAAATAAGCATAACCTATGCACGTATTTTTCTGTTCTTTTCTTCTGGTCTGTTTATATATATGTATGTATGACATAAATAGTTAAATAAACACCGCACCAATTGGAAACTAAAATTACATAAAACAAAAAATAGATGAAATAATAGAAGCAATCTGATAGTAGATGCAGCAAGGCTAACCGCGAGCCATAACTTTACGATGCCATTGACTGTATTATCATAAATTATAGTAATTTGGCAATAACTGATTTATTTCAAAGGTAATGTTTGACTTTTAAATCACAAATATTCATATGAATTGTGAAATCGGATTAACTGTTTAATTAAATAATTCAATCTCCATATGAACCTAATCTAAAAATAAAATGATAAAGGTCAAAGATATTTTTAAACTAAACTCTGTATTGTGTTAGCCCGTAAATATCTACAGTTTCAAACATATATATAAAAGTCTTGCCTTGCAAACAGGAACAAAGAGGTTAAAGCCGTCTAGAGACTCTTGAAGCACAAAGGGCATCTTTATCTCTAACATCTGCAACGTATCAGCAAACGTTGCAGATGTTAGAGATAAAGATGAAAAGTGTGTGAAATGTGAAATGCAAAGGTTTAGAATTGGAATCATTATTCGTTTTATTTTAATGTTTGTTAATAGAATAGATTTTAAAGCCAGAAATCTTTGGAGTTATTGGAATCTCAGCTTTTGACGACTGTTTGTTTACATTATTATAAACAGTTATCACAACTTATTCATTATTATAAACAGTTATCACAACTTATTCTGGGTGATGACTACATTCTCTCATTAGAGATAACTAATTAAAAAAGTATTTTGTTTACTCACAAACAGTTTCATCGTGAGTGCGTGTGATCACAGTTCCGGCACAGTTTGGACGCCTAACTGATGTCACACACAATATATACCGATATCCGATTAATTTGAATGTTACGAAACTGCCCCCGACTGCTGAGAGCCCTCGGAGCTGACGAAACGTTTCCAAAGGTACGGTTACGTAACAGTTATCGGAAGAAGACCGAACATATATCATTAGTTAATAGTAATAAACTTAGTTATGAATATGTAATGAACTGATTATACCGGACGTGTGGTTAATATGCGTATGACCGTGGCGCATCTCCGCCGAGATGATGCCATATTTGGGCATTAGGTTTGGATTAAAAGGTAACGATACACATTCCTCGTTTTTATCCGGTTAAAATTCATTAAAAAAAAAAATATCCGGTTAAAATTCAGTTTGCCAAAATGTAGGAATGAATGTATGCGATGCGCGGAAATATTTTACTCAAGCTGAATGCCGGAATCAACAATTACCTGAAGAAAGCCCAAGTCGTTGTCTCAAACTCTCAACCACCAGAACATACACGTCTAGCTGAGAACGACAGCGAGAGCCGACCGCAAATGAAATGGATAACTTAGGATAAAATTAATTTCACAAAATTATAGATCTTAGTAGGTACTCAGATAATATTATTCATTTCTTAATATAATATAACACATTCACAATGGCCTGTGGTCGTAGATATGGTGATAATCAAGTGATCTAACTATTATTTGGATAACTAATGCGTTTTCAAGTGTGTCAACATAACCATTCCGAATCCCTTTCGTTTCCGAAGTGTCGTGTTATCTCATAAGATTACATATTAATATGCTATGAGAGTCATACAGGTCACAGTGAGATGGAGATCTCGTCATCCCGGCAGGGTTTGCCTACATTGCCCAAAAAACGGAAATTGAATTTTGTAAGTAGGTACCATATGCCTATTGCACAAAAAATACCTATCATTATTTAAAAAAAGATGAGCTGATAATTTTTTTGCAGTAGACCACAATCAATTCCCAGTTAGAAATATTCTCCAGGGAAGCCCCTGGGGCAATTGCATTTCCCCTTTACATCCCAAATATAAAAATGTGTAATTTTGTACAGCGTGCAGCGCCTACTTATTTCATTATAGCACACGCACTGCCAGCGTCTGATTCAGTACTACAAAACATAGCAAGACACACGCTGGTGTTTGTGAAGAGAAAACCACTGATTGCTTAGGCGCTTAGTAGTCAACCAGTAGTATCAGTTTTAGTACTAAAATATGGTTAAACTAAATTATAGTATGTCCAGGCTTGACTAACATTAATAAGAGTTACATCAAATACTGCAGACTACATTATGCCTACAAGTTGCTAGGTAAGTAACAATATTCTCTATGTTTCGTATTGGATGAATCTCCAGTTGACAAGAACCTTAAAGTCACTGCTAGCCTGTTATTATGCTGGAATCGAATCTCTATAATTAGTGTATGATACCCCAGCTCTTGTGAGAACCCATTTCTCTGAGCTTTTCTTTCTTGCTTCTATTTCGGGTACCAGGTAGGCATTGGTTAAGAGAAGCGTTAGTAAGATCATTTCATAATAAGATGGTTAACACAACATTTGTTGGCATTGAAAATATGACATCTACGTTGTTGACATAATAAATTTTCCACATCGTACTCAATTAATAACAGAGCATTGAACTAAATCGAGATGGTTCGAATGTCATCACGAGTATCACGACGGGCGGCGATGGCGGCCCTTTAACTCACCGATCAGTGGGCAAATGTCAGAGTGACCTTACACCTCGACTCACTAACTAAATGGATTGTAAGTACGTCATATAGACTTTTAAACAAACAGCGAGGATCTCTTTATAATGTTGTTTGATTAGTAAAGAGGATGGATAGGATAGCATAGCCTCCGATGCCTTGCTACAGCCTTACATGGAACTCACGAGCGTGTTCATTATGATTCTGTTACATCGTGATTGTTCTTTGTATCGGTCTAATACCAATGCAAATACGTTACTAAAATTATTAACTGTTTAAAACAAAATTGTTTTGTATCTCACAGGTAACTACAGTTCTTGACTACGCGTTTCTGATTGCTACGAAGCGGCTACGGCGGCTACGACGCGACGCTACGGTACCCAAGTGAATTTAGTTTTGTTTTGTCCGTAAATCTCTGTTCCCATAAAAGGATATCCAAACTGACAATTTAAAGTGATCGACAATAATAACGCTGGATTCAGCTACGCCTGAGTTTATAATGAAGAAATGAGAAGTGGCAATAACGTAGGAACTCGTATGTACATAATTGACTCCAGACTTAACCGTTCACGTAAGAATCACTCGTTATTTACTGCGGCAAACCGAATAAAATAATTGCATAGATACACATTCAATGATAAAAGTCATTGCTTATGTACTTACACAAACCTATATCATTACGATATAACTTTCACAAACAGTTCCCAGTTGTCTATCGCGGCACTGGTGACACTTTAATAAGTGCACTACTCCCACTATTATTGCACGTAATACGGGTTTAAACAGCATGAGATTTTATCTGTGGAACTACTTGCGTGATTATGATATGATTGATAGCCACTCGCGGTTGCGTGTAGTCCACACATCACCTTTACGTGTCGTAAAAGAAGACAATTTGAAGTGACTTCCGGAAATGAAATTAAATGAAATTCTTTATTCTGATTCCGTTATCCTATTGAAAACGGAATAACTTTCACGTCATAGCAAAAATGAACTAAACAAACAGAGAGATCACGCTAGTGAGTGCATTATTGGGTAGTAAAAGGATGTAAAAGGGGAGAGGAGATAGAGGATAAAATTTTTGTTAATTCCTTTGTTACTTAAACACAGGAATTAACATCAAATTGCTACTTTTTTTGTTTATTTTTATTTCTCGACTTCCCGGGTACTCGACCGTTTTTACCCGTCTCGACTAAGGCCAAATTTCCCGGGAATTCCCGCGTCGAGACTTCCCGATGAGAAACCCTAATTACACTTCTTAATCTGTTCAGGTCTTATAATTTAATTAACTTGTGTTTTGAACCTACTAGGATCACGGCATCTTCGACAACTTAAACCTTAGGTCAATTCTACCAATTTACGTGCAAAGTGAAAAACATGAGACCGGAATGCGATGACATTGTGAATAGACCAAAAAATGGTATTCTGCTAACCTTAAATTTGGGTTTGTTCACATTCAAGTCGCAATATCATCGCAGCCTAGTCTCATGGCAATCAACTTTATTTTCGTTTACGAAAATAAACATATTTTCACGGGGGTTCAATGTATGCAGACGATATTGTGATAATTAGTGATACTTTAATTTTTAGCAACCTTATTTTATGATCTTTTTAATGTCTTGATTAAACTAATAGTATTTTCATTTTCCGTTTTTTATTTTAATGTTTATAAAATACAAAACCATTAAAATAAATAATTGGATATAAAGCTAACTTGGAAAGTATTGGTAACCGAGGCGCGCAAGCGCGACGCGGATGATTTAAGGTGTCAAGAAGAGACGTCATTAAATTGAATGTCAAACTATAATTTTATATCAATTTTATTATTATTGATTTATAGCTGAAATTATTGTAACGATTTTTTGGAACTATCACAGGAAGAAACAGATTTTCTCGAATATGGTACCTACCACCAGCCGTTAGAATTTTGTTCAGTACCTATCTATATTATCCATGAGGAATATCATCGCTTAGGAACAGAATCCGAACATAGCATCCAGGATCATTAATATCCACTGTTGTAGTCGTTCTGGTGCGTTGAGTGAAGAGTTACAGGGAAAATTATACTGATTCAAAGTGCTGCTATGATGTAAAGCTTCCGTACCGCGCCTACAACAAACACAAACGGTTGTTGTTAACATCAATGTTTCTTCGATACCCTGAAGGTAGATGAAGCTTTACAGCGGATTTTATAATCCTTTGCAGATGAAGGTGCCTACCTATACCAACTATTCGGCACAAACTGAAGACTATTGTAAAAATTATTTCTACTGGGTACTAGTTCAGTTAGGTACTGCTTATGACTGTAACAAACTAATTAAATAAAAGTATATTTTTTATTCGCCTTTTTCATTTCTTTATTATGTTATTTTTATATTGTTTCACTTGATAAAGACTCTTAGCGTAGCTCGAATGTGGAGACCAATATTCGACTTCTATTCATTGTTAATTTTGCATGAATATTGTCCCGTTGGCACCCTTTGGGTACGGAACCCTAAGGAGCATACAGTTATTTTGTTATAAGTAATTTAAAAATCGTATTGTATTAAAAATTAATACAAAAATAAATTAAAAACATACAAAAAATATAACAATAGTTGGGGATCGAACTTACAATCAACGTCATGCAAGGCAGACGTCGAACCACCCCGGCTGTACGGTACGTTTTATGCTTAAAAAAATTAGCCTTTCTTATACCTACACGTCATAATAAAAAAGCTAATTTTGAAAAGACACATGACATTTCCTATATGTGCGAGAGCTTGTGACCAACATTTTTGCCTCATTAAGTTACTGAGATTTGGATAATCTGAATCCAAAAATTCTTATTTCAGGAATTTTCCGGGTCACGTCTGACTTAACCGCATTTTCAAATATGTCAAAAAAATTACCGAACTGTTTCATAGTAATCTGTCTGATTTTCAAAATGTAGTGGAACGATTAATTATGCAAGATTTCTATAGACATAAATTATATTATTGCGGCGTATTTACGTAGGATTCATAAACACCCGAAACGATTGAACTGAAATTAGGGACTTTTTTTCAAAAATGTACAAAAGGAAACTAGGATAACATTTGAAAAATAATGTCTTAGAAAAAAATGCATCGTTTTTAATCATTGTCGGACTCATCATTATTATCGTGAGGGATAGGAGCATTATAAACACTGTGCTTTTGTCGGGTGACTCCGAAACGTTCTTTTCGTTTTTGGATTGATGGTGCGTCGCGCCTCATCTGACCGCATTATCAAATATGTCAAAAAAAAATCCGAACTGATTCATAGTAATTTGTCTGATTTTCAGAATGTAGTTGAACGATTAAATTTTCAGGTGGTGGTGCCCAGATATAGAAAAAAAAAATACATTTGTAACCTATTTGTAACCTATGTACATTCTTTTTTATATCAGACATATTGTGATAAAACCGTCTGACCAATACTGTCCACCGAGTCCTGTTCAGAATCATTTAAAATAACGGTTTTGGTTTTGGTTTTTCCGTAAAACGATACTACATGGTTTTGGTCGTAGGCTCTCGTACTAATATGTCAAACAACTATTGACGCCTGCAATATGTAAGAGGGAAACACTTGCTAAGAAGAATCCACAAGGCAGTTTTACTATTTTCTAACATAGTTCCTTGTAGGTACAACTTAATGATTTTCATTTCAGAGCTTACATCCGTACCTAATTTACAATTTTGTCTCGTCTTATTACAATCCCGCAGTAAACTATCGAAGAACAGGAACCAAATGCAATATTGCTCTGTCCCCCATAGCAAAAAGAGTGATAATGTAGGTATAGCTTATACTCAGCAGTGGGCGGAACAAGGCTGCCAGTAATTATGATGATGATGATATATTGTGTGTTGACTTCGACTTTTAAAGATTTTTTTTGCTAAATTCGTACATAATATTAAGTTTTCGGTCGGCCCGGGTACGTTAACAGTACGAGAGCGGAGTAGTATTATTTTATTCAGAATCTTGGGTATACTTTCAGATAAAGAAGTAAATGAATGAATGTAACACATTTATAAAAATCCATATGTCATACATGTCTCAATTGTCTGGTCTCACGTGTGAATTTCATAAATCCTAAATATGTAGGTATTATGTAGTAAGTTTGGAAGCAAGCGTGCCGTGATAGTTGCAGGCCAAATGCATACCGACTATTACGTCAGCCCTATATAAGTGGAGTCATCATCATCATTTTAGCCGAAAGACATTCACTGTTGAACATAGGCCTCCAAGCGTCGCCACATCGACGGGCCCTGTGCTTCACAGAACTGTAGGGACTGCAGAAAAATAAAGTTACTAGGTACTAAAACGAATATTATTTATTAACTTGTCGATACAAACATATTAAATATTATACTAAACAAAATAAGTAATGGGGCAATAGGTATTAGGGCGCTTGATTATCGCTCGTCTGTCCTGCTTATTCTTCCCGCCCCGTGTGTCGTCCGCGTGATTCCTCCAAATAGTGCCTAGGAAAGCACGTACAGCCGTTGGTACCAACTAATTTCTTCCCGGTTACGTCGCATTGCCGTCCCATCGGACTATGAGAGTGAGGGAAGAGGGAGTGCTGTGTATGCGCAAACACTTGCGTTGTTGTCTATAGTACCTCCTGTTTACTTGGCTGTTTTGGTTGAAATTGGCCGCCGTGACCGCAAATAGGTCGGGACTTCGACCGTATCTCATCTAAATGTATGGAATCTAAAAAGGATATATGATATTAGGTATCATAATAGTGAATCAACAAACACATTAATTTCGCATAATTTTTAAAATAACGTGCGCAGTTCCAGCCTATTCTCGGGCCTTTCTTGTCATAGGGAAGTGCACATGTGTTTTGAACACACGTGGGTGGTTCAGGGCCAGTGTGACTTTCTACAAAGCTGTGAATCTGAAGGAATATAGTTTTGACCCACTACGAAAGTGTGGCAGGAGCTACTAGCTACTCGCGCAAAACGCAGGGGTTATCAAAACCGAGAAAAAGTATATACGGTGATGACGAAGATGCTTAGAATATAGCTGCCTTCTTGCATATCAATCAGTAATATTTTTATATAAGTATTATAATGTGTACTTAGTAGACCAACCTTGGTTGCCATACCCAGTCCATTTCTTCGCTTATTCTGCGGGATATGCGGCTTCAGTTCGTAAGACTTGGTTAGTCTGTATGTTTTTACAAACGCACGGTCGCTTTAATGGAAAATGCGTCTGATGTGGGATCTCGCGGCCGGCGATGCTGAGAAAAGCTGCTGCTGTGTTCTCTATTTTGTTCTGCGGCCGATTCGTCGTCTGCACGTTGTGCGAGGAATGAAAGTTGCTCCCACAGGCCGAACCCACTGGTTTTGTATTATTTCACCACACAAACACAAAATTATTTACAACACTGTTACTGGATAAGTTTTTTCTTCATGAATCTTGGATTTCAAGATGATTTCAAAGATAAAATCGAAATAAAATGAGAAATGTGATACTGCAGAAGCTAAAATTTTCTGTCACAGTTTAGTCAACAAATAATCTCATGCTTACGTCAATTTTGACGTTCTTATATTTACGTGAATACCAATTTTATTTTCTTTGTCAAGTCAAAATTTAGCAGAATACCGTTTTAGTACATTTGTTATTTTCATTCCATTCGCAATCTCATGGCACAAAACGTCACGTTTGACTTGGTTTTTTGGTTTAGCAGAATACCTTTTGTGACATTTTGGAACTTTTGCGGCTCTGCGACTTGAATTTGAACGTTTTTTAAGTACGAGAATTAGCTCTCTACCACTGTGGTTTATTAGTTAGCTTCCCCATGCCATTACATAAAAAGCCGCATAAAATAGAATGCAGGCCTTATACAGCTAGTCGTTGCAATAAGTTTAAAAATAATACGGCTCATAGAATTACACCATCTTAGTAGAACACGAGAATCCCAATTAAATCTATGGAGCCCTTTTTGATATTGTGCAAAAAGAGAAGGTACCAACCTACTTTCAAGACCAAAACTGTTAAAACTAATGGCACCTCCGTTGGCTTTAACCAATGAGCCAGGTCCAGGTATTTATAAAAGTAGAGCGACACTATACGAGTTATATGGTTTGGAAAAATACAGGTTTGATATTCCTTTTCCAGAGTATGTCAAAAATTATTTAAAAAAGTTAGTGATTTTGCTAAATCAATATTTTTAAGAGATACAATAAAAAAATTCAATTATAAAGTAAAAATCAATTGGAAAATTATTAACAATGAAACGGGTAAGTCGGATAAACAAGATAAATAAGTTAAGATTATGGTCCACAGTAAATTAGCTAATAAAGCAGCTGACGTAGCTGAGGCATTTAATGAGTTTTTTGTTGTTCCGTGTTTAATTGACGACATTAACATAGGTTAATTACCCACAATTTGCAAAAAAAACTATTTTTCTAAATTTTTACAAAATTTATGGATAAGTTGTTAACTTAAAAATAGGAATTAAAGTAGGAAGCCAGCCTGGAAGACTAAATTTGGGAAATATTAATTGGATATTATATAGTTAAAAATGGACTTGATCCCTAGACACTTTTGATGTGTGTATAATTATGGTTTAAAAATGTAACTTCGTCCAACCAATGTTACAAACATTTCTCCATAATGGTAAGTTAGAATTCTAGACTAGATAGGGCAGTGTGTGACACATGCAACATGATGTAGTATGTCGTAACCAGCGTCGAAAAGGACCGACTTTTTGTACCACAGAGCTTTGTGTGCGGCGCGGAGGTGTGCCCATTCCGAACAATCCGACCGCCGCGCGCCGCCTGTTCCGAGATACAGACACACGTGTATGTAGGTAATTGTTTATAATTTTGGTAATTATTGAATTATCATTGACAAAAGTTTAAATGCTGGTCTTGACTTTATTTTGTTCACTGAAATGTAAGTGTCATTTTAAGGAGAATTCTAGTGATTTTATAAAGGTATGTCCCTCCAAATAATCTTGTGCTACGAGTGAGTTAGAGTCAGTAGTGAAAAGGGTAGGATATAGATTGAATTAGAACGGGTCAAACTTTAAATAACACTTACCTATCCATAATAATGCAACGTAAACTTAGATGCACAAAATATATTATTTATTTACGTCTTTCTAATTTATTGATTGATGCCATAATACGAGCACATAGCACACAGTAAGGACCAAAGGATCTCTCCACAACTATGTTTAAAAGGGTACAATAATTACACAACTTGCTAGTTTTCCCTAAAAGGCTGAGTATTTACTAAGTTATTGACAAACGTAGTTGAATTATGAAATGGTCCGACATAACCTGATAGTGCGGCATGGAAACCGCGCCCTGTCATGAAATCTATGTCTGTATGTATGTCACACGAGAACCAGATCTATGTGAACTGTGGGAATTAGGAAACGTGGGCATTATCAGACAGACTTATTTATTTATTTATTTATATATACTTTATTGTACACCACAAAAAAACATAACAAAAAAAAATAATAATCAAACACTACAAAATATACAATGGGCGGCCTTATCGCTTCCGCGATCTCTTCCAGGCAACCTTATCGAGACTTTTGAATTTCTTATGAAAATGGTGGTAAAAGAAAGGAAAGTATAATATATTGATTCCTTAAAAAAATTGGCTAGGCAAAGTGTATTTTTTTAAAGAATTAGTAAAATTTGAAAGTTGGCCATTATACTACATTTGTGTGTCTATTATGCATAGGTACTTATTTTAATATAATTGAGGATCTGTCTCTCCTCGAAACTAAATGGGCAGTAGGAACCTGGCTCACGCACGGACTTGATACCTTTAATAACACCACGGATTAACATTCGCAAGCGTAGAGTCAATGACCCTAATGCAATTAACCCATTCACAGTTCGCAATCGATTCACTAAACCACTATTTCTACTATATTCAGCCAATGTTGACACAACCACATATTTCGCAACTTCCGGGCGATGCTGGCGTAGCTTCCGGTTGCGACACGACATCTACCGGCGAATACATTAATAACTTGTCGCTGATGAGGGAAGTGTATAATTTGGTGGAAATGTGGGATTGGGGACATCGGGGTCAATTAACGTATGAGTCAACTGTCAGCTAGAGTAGGCTTGTATCGAAATGTTAGCGTGTAGGTACTCATGGCTTGTAGTAAAGTTTTCTAGTCATAAAAAATCGGCGAAGTGCGTGTCGAACCACGAACAATGAAGGGTTCCGTTGTTGGGATGAATTTATCCCAAGAACAAATTTAACATTGTAGTTGAAAAACATGTCCTCCCATATGCAAATGCAAATGTAAGTTTGTACGCACACTATTGAGAGATTTACCATGTTATTTTAAGACCATAGACATCTTTTATGTAAGTTTTCCTGTAAAATATAAGTATCGAACTATTTCGTGGTTTTTTTTTGTCTCAGTAGTTTCGGTGATGAGGTCAATGGTAAATTTTCATCAAATTTCTTAAATAACTCTAAAACTATTTATTTTAAAATTGTAAGAAATATATATTTGAGACCCACATAGTAAGCCCTTTTATTTGACGCACGGTACAGCTATGTGTTTGTTGTTTGTTATGTATATTAATGTAAACTATCGAAGTTTCAGGCATCTACTGAAAGAAACCACCATATCACACAAAAAATATATAATGATAAAATTTTTGCATCAAATCGATCAATAACGAAAAACGTAGTAATTTGGCACTAAACAAACACATTCACAGAACGAACTTATATTATGTAAGTAGGCTCAATGCCAGCCATGGCCGAGCCCGAGGAGCGGGGCACTGTAGTGTCCGCCGAGCAGGGGGGCGGAGTACCCATGTGACACGATGGGGGCTGATGCTACCACCCCGTGGCCGAGCCCAAGTCCGTAGCCATGGCCTAACCCGCCGTAGCCACCGAAGTCGTACCCGTGGCTGATGATCGGCGCGCTGTGGCTGATGATCGGCGCGCTATGGCTGATGATGGGTGCGCTGTGCGAGTACAGGCCGAGCCCGTGGCCGCCGTAGTAGCCGCCGTGGCCACCGTAGTAGCCGCCGTGGCCGAATCCACCGCCGAGCCCGTAGCCGAGGCCTAGCAAACCCCTCTTCTCGTTCTTCTTCTCTTCTGCGCCCGACGCCAGGGCTACTAGCAGCAGGACGACGCACAGCTGAAACAAGAAGGACATTTTAAAGGTTGGACAATATTGTCATCACTGATTCTCATCATCGTCGGACAATCGTTAGCAGGGTTGCAGACTCTACTAGTACACACATTGCAAGTTTCAGTATCCAATAAAGAAACAGCAAGCAATATTATCATATTGCATAGATTTGAGATCGGTCCGATCCATTGGTATTGTCCGTGACTGCCCAGGGTCCTGGCCCAGCCCGGCCCTGGGCAGTCAACCCAGCTGCCAACCTTAAAGAATAGCTTAACTTTTGCTCCAATGTGAGCTATTCCCGTGTAGTTCGTGTTAAAACCTCTAATAGATGATAAGTAGGTTTATTGGTGTCTAGTGATATGGATTCCAGCGTTTATCGTTGACATTTCCCAATAGAAACAATAGTGTGTTGGCTCCCAGCCGTGCTGCCATCGATCAGGCATTAGCATAGCATCGTGAGTGATCGTGACTCTCCGTGACGATTGATGGTGATCGTGAGCCGCGCGTCGTGTCGGGGTTCGGTTCAACTGCGCGTCAATCGCTTAGTTGGTCAACTCGAGCAGTTACGAGCAAATTATAGGTTAGATAACTGACTTCATTGAAGCTCCAGTAATCTACTTTAATAATCTTTTGAGTTAAGTACCTACTTTTTCATGAACTCCATTTATGAAAAAAAAATGCAACCCAGTTACAGGGTAAAGCTCCAGCTCAGATATGCAGTCGCTCCATGTAAAAAACTGGTATTTAGCTGCATCCGGTTAGACTGGAAGCCGACCCTAACTTAGTTAGGAAAAGGTAGGCAGATTGACTGATAAGTGATTATTACAAGTGTCTAGGTTGAAACTTAAGCAAGGCTTGAAATAAATAAATCTGCGCCAGATATAATAGGTTTTAATAACTTCTGGTTACAGATTACAAAATGAGAAAAGTTAGGCTTGTGATGATAAAATGAATAGGGGCTTTACTACCGAAACATCCTGAATGGTCTGCATTAGCTCTAGAACAAGGAATAAGTCATTTGCTTAGTTACAGAATCTGCCACAAAAAATCCGTTTCGCTGTGACAAGACACGTTGCCAACTTAGGCTCATTTATCAAACACTTTTTAATCCAGTCCAGCTTCCAGTATCCCAGTACTGGGCTAGTCAGGACACCCGTTAATTATCCCATGTAATGCCCGATCCAGAATCACAATTGCTAGATCAATTGTTATCAGCCTTAATACTTGAATTCTGTTTGTTTGACGCTCCAAAAGCAAATACGTACTTAGGCATAATTTAGTTTAAAAAAAACAATAGTAACTTACAGCAGCCTTCATGTTATCAATGTGTTGGTTGGACAAGCACTAGTCCTGCGCTTGCGCCTGCGCACCTTATAACTCCTGACTGCCCGCGTACCACGACACTAAGTACTGAGTGCTAAGTGTAGCCGCTCGTACACCCCGTACCAAGACAGTGGAAATATAGTCTCGTACTATAAAGTTACTATATCTATAAACGGTGCGACATGATTCGAAAGACAGTACTTCAGATCATTCATATCTGTAATCTATATTGTGCACCATAATAAAAAATATTCGGTTCTATTCAGTTCCATATCTTTGTATTAGTTTGGATTATTACTGTACTGGAAAGCCTAGATAGGCGCTCAAGATAAAATTTGAAGGGAGATAGCCAAAAAGGTGCAAAGGAAAAAGTGCAAGATATAATAAACGTGAGATATAACAACTGTTGATATAATTTCTTTACATATAACATTTATATACTCTAAAACTTATTTCGTATAACGTTATTGGATATAACGTTTATTTAATCGAAAATCATTAGGTCTATCGTTTAAAATATAACACTCCGATTCAGGGCAATCCGACTCGGATAGGCTGCCGAGCGTCAGATCTCCTCTATTGTTGGTGAATCATTTGGGTTAAACCTAACCCCTAACCCTTAACCTAACCTAAGCAGGTTAGAACAGTGACCATAACGCGGGAAGGCGAGCGGCCGCCGAGCGCCAGATCCCCCTATTGTTGGTGCATCATTTGGGTTAGGTTAGGTTAGAACAGTGACCATTAAACGCGCGAAGGCGAGCAAGCAAGCTTTTGCAATATGTCTCACACTTGTAACAATCCATTGTTAAATAAATAAATAATTATTTAACTGAGCAAGATTATGCACAGAAAGTAACGTCTAAAATATTTGTTATGCTACCTACAGGCTACAACTTATCAATAATTAGACTAAGTTATAATGTGTATATATGCAATTTTGCATTGTGTTTTTAACTAGGCGTTTTTATCATATTAGATTAAATAGGTTTTTGAGTGGTATATCAAACGATTTTATATTCAATGTATATTATGCTTAAAAAATTAGTTTTTGGTCCCGTTTTGTCCTCTGATCAGGCTCTGTCCTCTAATGGCTTATAGACAGGTCTTCGGGTTACCTATCTCAAAATGTTACGAGTTTCAAGGATTGTTAGACCATTACTAATGCAAGAGTGTTTACTGCATGGCTCCATCAACTAGAAAAGAGCTGTTAATCTTCAAACGGCTGAACCGATTTTCTTGAATCATAGCTAAGAACACTCGCGATGAGGTTCCCTTTAAAAAAAAAAAAACAAAAACACAATCGGTTCAGCCGTTTGGGAGCTACGATGACGCAGACAGACACACAGATACACACGTTAAACTTATAACACCCATATATAGTTTAAATTACCCTTGGCTTGTGATGTGTAGGCACCGTATAAGTTATACTGTGGTTCATGCGAGTAAGTACCTAGTAAATTATCTATCTTGCACTTGATAGCTAAGTATAGACATCTCCCAATAAACTTTTGCTTTTAGTCATTATGGCTTCTTTTGAACAAATATCATTATTTGCATCGGAGGGAATTGTGCTGTATTGTTCAAATTCATGCATATGTCATTTATATATCAACATGTTCAACACAAAAAATTACTTAAAATGTTCGGCTTTGCTAACTTTTTAGGACTTCTACGTGAGTTTTTCCACGAGTGTGTAGTACGTACTAGTTTTGTCCTTATTGAACTGGAATGGCCAATAGATCTGCATAAAAAGTTTATACACGCATAGACATACACTTCCATTGCAAAGAGATTGAGTAACTGATACCCTTACAAGCCTTACATGCATTCTCCCATTAACTTTAGGATTAAATCAGAATAACAAAAACTTTACTTCGTCTGGCCTTTCAACCATCAACAATTGTAATACTCACATAATGCTAAGTTAGGGCTTTGACATACCTACCTACCATTTTTATGGAACTTATTTTCACATGACACGATATATATGTACAGGTAATTTTCCCAAAAACTATCTAAATACTTATTAGTAACTAAAACGCCTATAATTAGGTGTGGTATGTAACCACACCTAATTATAGGCTTATGTAACTAATGTGATTTCTATTCTTATTCTGTAAAATGAGAATTCTGAACTTCATGAAAATTTAGTAAATTTTCAGGAGTTTTACCGACGTCCTTTCTCCCCGCGAGTCTTCCGCTGTTGCAGGTAATAGAAAGAACTTGCCTTTAAATAAGTTGTGTTAAGTTTTAAAGTTCTGGTTTATTTGCAGAGGTTTCTTATGTCCAAGTCCTAACTCATAGGCAATGGTTCTGCGGGTCCCACAACAGGGCACAACGAGTCACGCGTGCGACCGGCCCATTGTGCCACGCAGCGTTATATTGATTAGCCAACCTAACTATTGATACAAGAGAATAACCTGAGCTGCTATTCTATTGTCTATTAAATAACACGTAATCTGGCTTTTTATTGGGTGCATTGTAAATCGAAAGAATTACTGAGTTTATGTCTACTAGTTACCTAATTTTATATACGACGGTAAAACTTATACACATAGGTAAAATGTTCTGTTTAAAAGTAACTGCCTTCTAGCAATCAGTGGTAACTACACAACTGGCACGGCATATCATTTTATTTCCTTACTTTACTTGTCTTCTACTACGCTACCATTTAGGTCTGAAATGTAAAGTACTATGATTAAAAATATCGCATATTTTCCTTCGCATTAGTCAAAACGACTCTATAAAGAATGTTCGGTTGTAAACAGTCGTATAAGGCGTGTTTGCGATACGGTTGCCAAACGTAGTCCTCGTAAATGCCTGTGTGTAGGGCGCCGAGTGGCACGGATTCGGGCAGACATTGAGCCAGAGTTATTTGTTAGTGCATATTGCGATGCTAGGGTAGGTAAGAATATGCCTTTTTATATTGGTGGTAAATGGCTATTGCTTGACACGACACTACATGGTGCAGTTTATACAGGGTGGATTTTTGAGACGGGGCAGTAAGAACAGCTACCTTAACCGTTGTAGCTACAGGAAAACGGTCTTAGGAGACCGGAAATCTTTCAAAAAGTTAAGGACACTTAACTTTTTGAAAGATTTCGATCTACATTCTTAAATTTTGAAAAAATATTACAGTCAGCAAGAAAATGGGCAGTTTTCACAAAAACTTTTTTTGAATCCAATCGATCCTGTTTCTTATAAGGATCAGAAAACTCTACTGGACCAACTGAGGTTTGAGTACTAGACTAAACTCATTAAATTTTCAACACCAAATGTCAGGCAGCTAACTACCAATGATCAAGTTAATGAAATAGAGCTAGACCCTGTTGAGTCGACAGTTTTTCATGGAATCACTATTGACGGTAAATTACAATGATAAACACAATGAAAAATTGTCAGGAAGGCTAAGTTCGGCCACCTATGCTGTTAAAAAAATTTGACAGATAACTGACGTAGATACAGCCAGAATTGTTTATTTTAGTTACTTTCATAGTCTTATGTCATAAGGGATTCTTCTCTGGGAACCTGTTCGGACATTAACTCCATCTTTGTTCTACAGAAAAGGGCGGTTCGAGCCATTTACAACCCAGGTCCGAGAGATTCCCTTCGAGGAAAATTCAAAGAAGTAAATATTCTGACTGTAGCCTCACAATATATATTTGAAAACCTATTGTATGTACACAAAAATAAATCAAATTTTAAGAAAATGTCCGATATTCATAGTTCCACCAATACCAATAATAGTTGTACCAGGAATAAACATAACCTTGCTGTACATCGCACTCGTCTCCACAGAGTAGGCAACTCGTTCATGGGTCAATGTATACGCTTTTACAACAAACTTCCCATTGACATTCGAAACTTGGGTAAGTTTCGAATGTCAATGGGAAGTTTGTAAACGATTTAAAATTTGTATTAAAACCAAACTTTGTAAAAAAGGGTACTATAAAATTTCAGATTATTTAGAAGATAAAAAACTAACGAAAAAAAACCTGAAAAGCGAAAAATAAAAAATAACCTTTTAGTGTAACTAAGCTCCTAAACTTATTTAAGTAACAAATTTCGAGTAATGAATTTCCTCAACAGCCTTTCGTCTCCATGGTCAGACCCTCGATGTCGGTCATACCCCAGCTAGGTCTAAAGTTCTCATCAAGGGGAATGAAATAAGCCCAAACACTATGTAGCTGCTGCAAACTGCTGAGGAGCTCTCGCAACCGTCTTTCGTCTCCATCATCAGATCAACTCCAAGTCTTATTATGTGGTTGTGTCATCAGAACTAAAACATGTGCGCGATATTACAACAGAATCGGTTCGCAAATAAAAATTCAGAAGGTGAAAAATCAATCAACCCCAACTTTTTTACCCTTAGGGGTGGATTTTAGTTTTCAATTTTACATGGGACCAACCTCGAGGTAAACCCTCCCGAATAAAATAAGAATCGTTCAAATAGGACTACTCAATAAAAAGATATGCGTGGACATACATAAAAAAAAAAAAAAAAATACTTGTCGACTTGAGAACCTCCTCCTTTTTTTTTGTCGGTTAAAAAGCTTGGGATTGAGCTGCTCAGTCTGCTAAACCTTGTGATAAAACCATAAAACTTGACATTAGAATTATTTAGTAAAATCATTAAAATATACCACTTTTATTTATACATCAAAACAAAATGTACTTGTTTATTACTTTGTAAAGTATTTGATTACTTTGTAAAGTATTGCGTATATTATATTAATTACCTATTGTGAATGTGAGGATTTTTTTTTTTTTTTCGTGGCTCCTTTTTTTTTCTTTCTCAGTTAGTTTTAATGATGGTCTGGCAGTTTGAGTAAAGTCAAAGTCAAAGTCAAAGTCAAACAATTTATTTCAATTAGGCACATAAAAGGCACTTATGAACGTCAAATTTACAAAAAAATAGAATTGATTCTAGTCGCCCCTTCCAAAAGGTAGTTTTCGTATGGAGAAGAATGGGCAAGAAACTCCACCGTTACTCTTTTAAAATGTTTTTACAATATTTTGTATACATTAATTATATAATTATATGTGAAGACGATGCATCTAGAATAAGATTACTATACCACGACAGGTAAAAAAAAAAATAAAAAAAAAATAAAGCAATTGCAGATAAATTAATTATGATAGATAGATACATGGTGCTCACATATTTACAAACATTGCAAAATTATACGATATTCCTAACATTTTAACAAGTAATACTAATAAGTAATACTAATAAGTCAGTGTGTGAGTTCAAGAAATCACAGAATGTAAAATCAGAGTTATAAAAAATAACAAACTATATAATTAAATAAGCAACCAGTTTGATTTTGTCTAGACTCTAAATTGTCCTATGGAGCAGGACCAGCATGTTTCCAAGCATTCTTATATTGGATATAATCCTCTAATTTGTAATATGCTTGTTTTCAGAGTGTACTTTTAATATGAGTTTTAAATTTTCTTTCATTCAATTGTAATATATCACAAGGTATTTTATTGTAACATTTAACACAGTACCCCATAAAAGATGTATGTACTTTAGATAATCTGAAAAATGGTTGATCTATTTTATCTTTATTTCTAGTATTAAAATTATGTCTATCACTTATTTTATTAAAAATATGAACATTTTTTCTTACATACATAATATTTTCATATATGAATTGGCAAGGTACCGTCATAATATTAATCCTTTTAAATAGTTCCCTGAGAGATTCGCGACGATGTAGATTATAAATGGCTCTGACAGCTCTCTTTTGTAAAATAAATATGGATTTAATGTCAGCAGCCCGACCCCACAGTAAAATGCCATACGACATAATACTGTGGAAGTAACTAAAATAAACCGAACGCGCGGTTTCTACATCTGTTAACTGTCTTATCTTTCTAACAGCATAAGCGGCCGAGCTTAGGCGCCCCGCAAGAGATGTTATATGAGGTCCCCATTGTAATTTCTCGTTTAGCGTGATTCCTAGGAAAACCGTTTGATTAATAAATTCTAGTTTTTCTCCATTCAATATGATGTCACATTCGCTACTTCTAACATTAGGTAATTTAAATCTAATGCATTTGGTTTTTTTTTTATTTAGTACCAAATTATTTACCGTAAACCAATCTTGGACTTGAAAAATAGAGCTGTTAACGTCATCAAGATTTTGTGACCGTCGGTTTATTTTAAAGATCAACGATGTGTCATCTGCAAATAACACCATCTTCGGTTGATTTTGAAGTAATTGGGGTAATGTAGTAGTAGTTTATGCGGCCTACCCAAATTTCCTTTCTTTAGTATTGATCGTCGAGTTGAGCTCCTTATGTTCTGAGTTGAGCTCCACGATTACTGAAAAATGCTTGCAGTGACTGGACAGGTCCACTCAAATCTATGTGGTTCTTTTCTCAAAAGACCATTTCAGACACTAATCTACATGGTCCACATATGGCTTGACTAAGATTATGTCTGGACTTTAAAAGAGAATGTGACCTCTGAGTTTGTTTCGGCCTTTCTTCTCAGAGTAGTCGGATAGGAAACGCCGAACTCATCTAGCAAAATTTAATCTTTTTTAATATGACGTGTAAAAGTGATTCCTATATCCTATTTACAGAATAAACAATTTCATTTAATTTCCGGAAGTACCACTTTCTGGAGCCCTAGATCCAGGTGTCTAACGAGAGCCTCCTCAAGTGTTGGTCGAGGCTTTTGGCTTTAAGGTTAGTTTAGTGAAAACTAAGCTAAAGTAAACTAACTTAGTGCAGCTGGCAGTGGACGGCTCGCTTTAAACTGCCACTATGTCTGGCTTAATGGCAACAATAGTCCTGTCAGTGATGAAACATCGATCCCGAAACAACGTGATGACATGTATGGGCCGGTAAAAGCGCCCGTGAAGCTTTGTGCTCTGCCATACCATGGCTATTATTATTGTTAAATGACTGGAGAATAATTATGCAGCCTTTTACTCTATCTCATAGGCTGCACCCGCGCCCTAGTATCAGTCGGAACCACAGACTATGGTCGGAACTTTACCATCGCGGCAAGTGAACGTATTGTCTCGGCTTTCTAAGTGTGACTGTCTCAGTTAAAATCCAACAGTTTTGTTAAAAACGTTTACAACGTAAAAAAACTTTTCAAAATTAATGTAGGTATATTTTTTGTGTTATCGTGATACAAAAGTGACACAAATGAAGAGTAAGGGCAGAATCACAACGAAGCCGACGAATATTTTGTTTTTTGTTTTTTTTGTACTTCTTTTCATTTTTGTGGATTATTTGATTTTAAAGGCTATAAGCAACGTCTTTGCCGTTCAGCGGGCGTTAACGGCATCTTTCCTAAGACGGAAATGGAATTACTATTCACATTTAAGTGAATATACTGTGACAAGCCCTAAGTGTAAGGTGACACCTTCGAGTTACTCGTGAAATATGCATTTGACTATAATTTACCATCAATTACACTGACATGCTGCACTGTAAAGTATAGTACTTACCGAATTTACGTAATTTGGCACTTTAAAACAAATTCTTAATGTCCTACGCGCACGAAGTGAAACCATCAGTTACAAAATGGCTGGGCCGAAAGAAAGTAGCGCCATCTCGTTGTAACTACTTAGACGCATAGAGGTGCCATACTTAATTTGGAATTTACTTCTATTATTATAGAATATCAAAGTAACAAGAAAGAATAACACAAAGGAATGGAATATGAGACACGTGACTGTGGACAAATAAATAAATGATTTATTATAATAACATTGTTTTATAAAAAAGTATCCTATATTATGTTAATCCAGGTCATAAACTATCTGTGTGCCAAATTTCATCCAAATTCATTCAGCTGTTTTTGCGTGATTGAGTAACAAACATCCAAACATATAAACTTTCACATTTATAATATTAATAATAGGAAGTAGGATATATATACATATATACTCGTATATAGTAGCAAGTAAGATATACTTGTATATAACTTACCCGTTCACCTTCTTTTTTTTCCCCAAAAACCAATCTGCACAAAAACCTTATGTTTAAGAAAAATTTAACTATTTGGATAGTTAACTCTGTATTGTCTTGCAAAGAATACTCTATGATGAAATAAAGAATTGAATGCAAATAATTGCGCATATTAAGTCGTAATTCATCTTTCATCCACCTATGTTTGAATTTCAAACATAGGTGAAAACATTGATATAAGTCGATGGATGAAAGAAGATAAATAGAAACAAGTACACACACGAGCACACGACACACACACACGAGTGATGGAAGCACGATGAAATGCACGATGATGAAGATTTTTCACCAACCCTGAATTAGCTGCGGAAATCACTGGACTCGATTTCTATTTGATTTACCGGCTTAAAGTCTTCCTCGAATTAATTTCAAGCTCTATTTGCATAAGTTTGCAGAATATTGCATTGAAACTGCAAAACTTTACATAAGTTCATATTCATGGGATCCTGTGACGCCTACGATGCTTTCGTAGATACAAGACCTTAATGCACGGGGCCACTGTCATGGAAATGTTGTTGCCAATTGGATTACCCTCAGAAGAACCCGCTGAGGCACAAAACAAACATTTCAGGCCGTTCAGGCAAAACTTCGCGAGAAATCCAGGGTGGGGTGTAACCTTGATATGTTAATAAAACAGGCTCTTATTAACCTCTGATCCGCTGAAGCAAGTAATCATGAGACCAACTCCCAAAAAGGAATCAAGCTGTTCTTCAGTTGATAATTGAGTTAATGATTCCCGCTGGACCCGTATCTGAAGATGACTTCGATTCAGATTTCGAGAGGTTTCTGAAGACATAAAGAGTGACGAAGGAGGACCATGGCACTCATCATCATATTAAATAAATTAAAAAAGAAAAAAAACTTTTTTTTTTTCTCTAGAAAATCTTACATTAGAGACGCATTATTCATTACAAAACACTTTATAAAGTCATTCTCATTACAAATATAAAAATCGAAAGAAATAATTTTGACCGGCTAGGTTGGCCAAGTACCCCTTCAGCTGTTTTAAATAACGGAGCTGTTTTGTAAAACAGCTATAAGTAGTGGTTATGTAAAAAAGCTAATTAAGCAATCCATCTGTGGCTTCTAATAATCCAGGCTGCTAAATTCCACAATAGTGCAAGCTGTGTGGACACCCTATTATCAATCAAACTAACTGTCAACTCTTTCCTCTTGACACTATCAGTTGTATGAGTAATATGCCCAAACGAGTTAATTGCGTTGTTTCAGCCTTGTGTTTATTACACACGGTTGATATCTCACCGTGTGTCGTTCCTTTCTAATGTGTATCCTGCCAGGATATTATGCGCCGTTCAGCTCCGTTCACCTGACGCCATTACCTCGCTACTCCCTAAGGGTATATCTGCATAGTCTATCATGTCCATGTTTCGGTTGTTTCGGTTGTGTTAATAGTGTGCTCACGACTTTAATCGGTAATGTATGTGTATAGTTACTGTTTATGTCCGTAGTAAATTATTTGCACTACGGATTGTGCTTACTCTGAGCAGGTTGTTATAGTATTTTTTTTTAAATATCCATAATATTTTCATTCTGTTGTGCAGTTGTACGGTCTGAGACAAAATTATTATAAATACTCATTGGTACGCAAATTAGAGTCCAAATCCATTATTAACCTGTCTTCAATAATAATAATAATAAATCGTTTATTGACCAAATAAAGAATCTTTACATTTCCTTAAAAGTAATACAAATAAACTATTCCAAAATATTATTGTCTTAAAGAAAACATAATTTTAATATTTTAACCTATGGACTCCATACTAGGTCGAGCCTGTCTCATGGAGTCCTTGAGAGTATTTACCAATTTAACATTTCAGGGTCGATACGTATTGTGTTTATTACATATTGTTTTAAAAATTTAATGTAAAAACAAAATCTTTAAAAATAAAAGAAAAAACTTTAAAAATAAAACAAAATCGTTAATCAACTATGATTTTTATAGTGAGTGTAGTTAACGGGCAAGTGTAGGTATTTATACTTTGATGTTTAGCAAGGGTGCGTGCGAGAGAATGGTTATGTAGGAGTATATATATATGTAAGGGTTTATTTAGGTGGATGTGTGGGAGTGAAGTTGTGATTGAGGGTAAGAGAGTGTTTGTGGTAAATATGTTATGATAATACTCGAACGAAAGCTTCTGATTCTGAGTAGGATTGAGCTAAAAGCCATTGTTTAATAATTTTTTTAACTTGGTTGGTCCTACAATTTCTGATGTCACTGATTTTTGCAATTTTGTTATATAGGAAACTGAGCATAAATTCTTGCATACGTTGTGCAAAAGCGGTTTTTACTACAGTAAGTGGACATTTGAAGATTCGTTGTTTCAGTAAATGGAGGTATCCTGTGGATTGGATTGTTATTTTGTGTTGTTTCAGTACTATTTTAAAGATGTATAACTGTCGGACATTAAGGACTGATGCTTCTTTATACAGTTGGTCTGTAGGATAACGAAAATGTTTTCTATACATAACTTTTAGCACTGATCTTTGGGCTCTTTCCAATTGTATCATTGAGGTAATACCAACCCCACCCCATACTGTAATGCAGTAGCAGAGAACTGACTCACATAATGCCACATACACCAATAGGTACCTACACATACAATAGGTACCTAATAGCTGATTAGACCGACAAGGGTAATTTAATTACCTAACCAACCTTTGGTAACATACATTAGGTAGGTACATTAAGCTACTTGCGACAAATACCTAATCAATTCATTATTTAAATAGCATACCTATTCAAATGTTTGTAATTGGAACACTTAGGTAAGTATTTTATGCTTCTATGTGTAGGCTATTCGACGTAGTTACGCAGGTGTTGCAGTCGACAAAGATGTGAGCAGCGGTGTTCGGGCGCAGAACGCGTGGCGGGCGTATGTAGACAACCTAGTAAGCTAGTGCTTATAGCCTATAGTACAGTACCTCACACACGTGTGGCCCACATTGACAGCTAACCACCACATGTCCGCTGTCTATTGCCAAATAGTTAGCTCATTCTCCCGCAGTTGTAGGTACCTACCGCCACGATAAATGTACCGCGTTAGACTTTAGTGAATTACTTTTAGTAACATGATATTAATAGGTACTTCTAGGTTCTAGCTAGGGGATTTGTTTGAAAATGAATAAAATATGTGAAGTGGCTGCAAATAAATGTTGACTGATGACAGTTGCGTTATTCGGACATACGCAGTGATGAAGTGTCTGCTTGTTATGGACAGTGGTCAGTTACCCGCCCTTTTCAAATCAAACAAGAATATAATTCAACGTTCCAAAATATTTTATTTATAAAAAATAAATAAATCTTTCTTACAACTATGTTAATAACTTAAACTATTTACTGTTATTAGGCAATACATGAACATTAAGTTTGTCTACATAATATACACCGCGGCCGAGACACGAGCAGAGCTATCTAACGATAGATCGCAGCTCAGTCTCACGATAGATCTCATCTTATCTACTGACTTGTAAGTTGTAGCTCTTGTAACATATCTTTTACTTTTTCTAGCATTCAGTTAGATAATCACTAATTTATTTGTTTTACTGAAGAGCAACACATTTAACACGTGAACCTAAATCTGGTATTATTAGTTTTCCAAGATAAACTTATTTCTTGTTACAGTGAAACTTTACAGTCAGTAGAGCACTCACACCTTCCATTCACTCGTCGAGGTAACTGATAAATGCTGAACATTGTCTACAAGCGGTAAACCGAACTACCGGAAATGTTCGAGTGGCCTCTCCAGAGGCGGCTGCAGCATCAGCGGGATGTGGTTGTGGTACTGAGGCTCCTCCTCGCCTTCCGCGCTGCTTCGACCCTCAGCGCCTTGGGGAACACCGTATTCAGCAGCCGGTTGCTGCTGGCTGAAGTCCTGACCGAAATTCTGACCAGACTGGCTAAAATCCTGCCCGAAATTCTGTCCTTGTTCACTAAAATCATGACCTTGCTGACCAAAATTCTGTCCCTGTTGACTAAAATCATGACCTTGCTGACCAAAATTCTGCCCCGGTTGACTGAAATCTTGACCGCCATTGTGACTAAAACCTTCTTGCCCAAATTGCGGGACTCCATACTCCTGGTCTGGTTGCTGATGTTGTTGTTGGTCGTATTGCGCCTGCTCGAGTTGATGTTGTATGTGATGTTGCAGCTGGTTTTGTAAGTCGTGGTACTGCTGTTCACCGGTGTGCTGCTCATAAACTTGCGTGCCTTGCTCTTGGGTGAACTGGTGGTGGCCGTTCTGTCCAAATTGCCCATCTTGTCCAAAGTGAGCACCATGTGCCAATTGGCCGTCTTGACCGAAGTGGGCGCCCTGAACAAATGGACCGTCTTGGCCGAAGTGTCCCCCCGGTTGAGCTGCCCCTAGGTCATGGGGTTGCGTTTGTAAAGGATGCCAGCCGTCCTGGTCAAGCGTTGACTGAGTAGGCTGCAGGTGTACAGTTGATTGAGTAGGCAGGACACCTGGCTGCGCGGTTTGCAGCACGCCGGGCTGAGCACCGTGCAGATGTACTTCAGGCTGACCCTGGTGGAGGTGAACCTCCTGCTGTCCCGGGTGAAGATGGACTTCTTGTTGACCTTGGTGAAGATATACCTCTTGCTGACTCGGTTGTAAATGGTATTCTGGTTGACCTGGTTGCAGGTGAAACTCCGGTTGACCTGGTTGCAGATGAAACTCCGGTTGACCTGGTTGCGGTTGACCTGGTTGCAGATGAAACTCCGGTTGACCTGGTTGCAGATGAAACTCCGGTTGACCTGGTTGTAGATGATACTCTGGTTGACCTGGTTGCAGATGATACTCTGGTCGACCTGGTTGCAAATGAACCTCCGGCTGAGCGGAGTGCAGGTGGACCTCTTGCTGACCTGGATGTAGGTCAGGTGACAAATGGACGCCTGGTTGCACTGGCTGCGGATGTACGGCGTGTTGAGGAATCCCTCCGTGAGCATGCAGGAATGTTGGCTCTACGTGAGCACCTGGCTGCTCGTACACCACGCCCTCTTGACCTGCCTGTGGAGCTAGATGGAAGTGAGGCGCTTGAGGGCGCTCGAACAACACCTGACTGACAGCTGGGGGAGCTTGAGCCAACGGGAAAATTGGACTTTGATAATTCAGGAATGGATACCTTGGGTAATTTGCGAAAAAAGAAGTCTGAACTGCATTACCGGGACGCAAAACATACTGAAATTGGTTGGCATATTGTAAAAGTGGAGAATAGGGATGATGCGTGGGTGCTGGAGCAGCATGTACTACAGGCCTTAGGTGGGTATTTTCCTGAGGAAAGAGGTGAGTATGTGCTAGGCCTGCGGCTGGGAAGCTAGGTGCAGGTGCGGGTATTGGCGCTGGTTGGAGGAGCAACGGTGGAGAAGGTGCTGGTATGTGATGGGCCACCGTTGCCGTAGTCTCTCTTAAAGGTAGCACGGCAGTAGCGGGCACCACAGGTAAAACTGGCTTAGGAGGGACATGATGATGATGGTGATGGAAATGATGGTCAGGTTTGGGCAATAACACTGTTTTTGTGTGATGAGGAAACTTGAGACCGTAATGAGGATGAGGCACAGGGACTTTATGTCCAACTGGAACAGGGTAACGCGTGCTCAACGGATGAGCGAGTGGGACTTTCACGTTGGTTACCGCTGCTGCGGGAGGGTATGACACTACGACAGGTTTCAGGACGGAGTGCGTTACGACTGGGATGTCGTATCCTAGCTTGTAGGGTGGCACTGCAGACAGCACTCCTCGTTTGTGGTGCTTGCCATTCACGAGCCGTCCAATCAGCTTCGCCTTGGCAACCTTCAGATGCGCTGCATCTGCCGCCGACAAGCACACGCACGCGCACAACACCAACGCGATCTGAAATACACCACGCACCATTTTAGTTAGAATCCACACGATTGATCACAATAATCACAATAATCACGATCACTGTCACTGTCACAACATTTCACTTTTATTCCAAAGCTTCGTTACTTACGATTGTAAGTCTCATGTCGATACGGTCGCCCGGCCGGCGCGACTACCACTCTGAAACCGATTGTCATCGGACTGTTCCACCCATACTTATAACTTAAAACATATCAAATTAGTATGTAGCCAGCGTGCAGGTTTCACTAGGCAGCCGGACGTGCCAGCTGCGAACTTCGTCCTTACGCGATTATGCTTTCGACCGTTCCTAAATGAATGCAGCTAAGTTCTTCTTCCGATTTATCGTTACACAATATTGAATTCTATGACATGCAAGTAGAGTTGAATTTGGAAATGGTTGAGTATGTTTTAGGCAGCACGTAGGTGGCTGCCGTCATTCCTGTGTAACAAGTGTGCGTACGCGCATACTAATTCATCAAAAACGTAATCGAGAGAAATTGTACCAGCCGGTACAGGGACGAACTATTTCGGTCGACAACCGATTTTAGGTAGTTAGTTGTGATTACAGTATGGCATAGGTTATCAAAATATTTGCCTACGCAGCAGTTGACAGGTAGGCAGCAGTACACGATTAGGACACGCAACCTTCGATGCCAAAATAATTGATTGTAAACAATGCTCACTTCACAGTTGGTTCTCGAGGGTGTTCGTTGATATATATAACTTTATCTAAACGTAATAATAGTATTTTAAGAAAATAGTTAGCTACTTACAAATAATATAATTATATAAGTTATTTTAATGATTTTTTATGCGCATGTAGGTACCTAATTATTCAGTTTTCATGTATTATTTTTAGCTTTCCATGACTTAGATTTTGAACTTTAAGTACCTAATAGCTATACTTACATCTAGTACCTAATAATTTTGCGGTGCCCTGACAGGGTCTACAACGGCTCTTAGCTCATATGTAAAACAAGATGTTAACAAAAGGCTTACTTTTATTAACATCTTGTTTTACCTTGTGGAACGCAAATAAATTAATATGTATTTAGCAAAAATAACACAGTCGACTTGGAAATAAAACCCGTCCTAGATTTAATTCCTAAGTCGGGGACCCACGCTCAGCAGACGCAACCAGGAGGAAGTCACTAACATACTTATCGATGTACCTACCTAGGTTATGTCGTTGTCGTTGTAGGTTGTTGTGTTTTTAATTTAATTTGTGATTTCCTGTGCGAGTCTCAATAAATACTTTTTCTTTCTTTCTTTCTTTATGTAGGTATAAATAGCCAGGCGATCGACACTGATGTTCTAACTCCGTCCCTGCTTCGCCAGGACATCGATATGCGTACACACGCCCAGCGGTTACCAAATGTACCGCGATCACTTTCCTTGGCTCTCACCGGTGGTGGCGGCGGCAGCGGCGCGGGCCCAGATCACTTGGCGAAGCCGCCTTCTAGTGACACACACTCTTGCGTAACTGGATTCTACATCATGAAGCAGATAGTTGCAGAAGTCCAATTATGATTATTATGTAGGTTCCAAATCAGAAATACAGACCAGACCACTACTTCTGAAGAGAATGCCTAAATGAAACGAAGCATTTAGGTAGGTACCCACAGCCAGCAGTCACAGCACAACTCAGTACCAGATGATTTTACATTATGCAGTTTTCGTAAGTTGCAGCGGAGGGTAGGTATCTATGAACCTACTGATATCTCCTTTGAGCAGATACTATCCGAGACACAATTCCGACTTCTAAAGATGTTAAACACGTAGCTAAGGCGGTTTTACTTACTCACTCGGAATAAAGATCTGACAGTTATTAAGCTAAAAGTCTGCGTTAGGTAATAGGTACCTGCTTTTCATTTCTCGACCTACGTTATTTGGGTTAGGTTCAAACCTATGGCACATTACCAAGTTTCAACTTATAGAGGGTTTTACAATTTATACGTTGCTTAGTACCTAATTAGCGGCTGTTATTCTAGCCCATACATTATTGAGGTTGGATTTTTAAAACTCGTTTAAACCTCCTAGTGTGTTAATTAAAATTTGGTGTAATGTCAGTTCTGTTTTTATTGCGATAATTACACGTTTTCATTATTTATTGTACTCATGACGCTTTTGTAATAAAAAATCTTATGATTTCCACACTTTAAAACTTATGAAAATATACTTTCTGAACGAACTTTCTAAAAAAGTGACACATGATATTGACAGGTGACAGTTGTTGTTTACAAATAATACGAGAAAAAAAACATAATTTAGCTATTCTTTATGAATTCTCCGTAATTTCGCAAGAAAAATCAGTAACACTGTTTAATGGATAAGTTCAGTGACGAGACGATGTGCAGAATATGTTTTAAGAAGCAAGATACAGTGTTCTCATTGTTTCGTAAACGAAAAGGCATATCTCCTTGCGAGAAATTGAATAAAATTGGAGTAAAAGCTGATTTGAATGACACAGGACCTTCTTGCATCTGTTGTGACTGTCTCACGCAGTTGGAGACTACGGTACACTTTTTAGAAAAATGCGAGAAATCCAACCAAATTCTTGCTGAACACTTGGGTGATATTTTGAGAGACAGCAATGCTCTTCACTGTGGAAACAGACACTTAGATAGTATCCAGGATGAGTGTGAGGTTAACGTTAGACAAGTATTGTTGAAGAGTGGTGAGCAGTTGGGGTTGGAGGAGGCTCACTGTGAGGAGTGCGGGTCGCGCAGACGCTGCCGGCATTGGACGCCGCCCGCCACGCACACCTGCCCCAAATGCCACAAAGTATTCAACAGGAAGTTCAACTTTAAATTACATCTGTGAGTATGATGATTGGTTTATGCTTCTATTGATATTGAAATAGTAAGCCACTTCCTACAAATCCACCATAAGTGCGTTTTTGCATGCACAGAGTTATCTCTCTAGCAATTAAGTAGTAAATTATTATCACATTATACTCGTAATTCTAAGAATATAATTTATACCTTACAATCTGTGCAAGGCTGCACACATGTGTATGTCACCTCTATACATGTATTGTGTGACTGTTTTGCTTCCTATGTTAAGTTTACAAATATATTCATAAGTTCATATCTGTTTATTATTCTGTACAAGTTATAGAAATGTGCTACTCATATAGAATTATTTAATAACTTACTGCAACTGGTCTTGACATTGTAACTGTTGGTCAAGTGTTCTGACAACCTTGAGTAGCAAGGGCAGTGTGTTTAACATAATTTCCTTTTCTCATAGCATACTCTTTGTGTTACATAATAATTTTGTAGGTTTGTTTTGGTTTGGAGGTAAGTGTAAACTACTTTGTTTAGATTAGATTAAAGCAAGGAGCACCTAGAAAGTTCATCAGCACGCGTAGCATGACAACCATAGAAACGGGTTTTGTCAACAGAAGGATAGACAAAATGACAGATTGTGATTGTTTATCTGTCGTTTTGTCTATTGTTCCGTCAACAAAACCCATTTCTATTGTGGTCAAGCTAAGCATGCTGTAGGTGTACATTACACAGTACCCACTCTGAATAAAATAATTGGGCATTCTTAAATATTTGACTTTCAGGCTTACAGTCTTAATTATTTAAATATTTGGCAGGTGTATTTTATGTGATTATGAAGTAAAAAATTATTATTGATATTATCTGTTCAACTTTACTTCTATTTCAACATTCTTATTTTATATGCATAATGTATATGGCCCTAAAGCCATTAATACTGCACCAAATATATAATGTTTGCCAACAATGTATGCAGTATCAAAGAAATCTATGATTCAACAGTCACCTGTCAATGTGAAAGTGAAATTAAGTGTGTACTGTGAATGCTACGGCAATATCAATGGGTTTGTGCTTCGATCAATAATGCACTAGATACACTATCCCATACAAAAGTTCTCCTAAAACTGTCGCCAATTGTGTTTACGTAATTCTAGTTTAAATAAATATACATTAATGTAAATTCAACCTTAAATGCAATGCTTAAAGTTGTATTCACAAAGCTATGTCCAAAAAACAATAAAGTCAAACATACATCAAAACAAATTCAACCTTACACGCATGTTTTAAAGTTCGAATTACAAAGTGCTAATAAAAGCAATAAAAATTTATGACCGAGGCTCGCCGCTTGGACAAGGAATGAGTGGAGTCGAACTGTGTAATATATTTTTGTTTATACCTTCGATCAATAATAGTACTAGAACAAAGATACGTCGCTGGAGTGGCCACGTTTGTACACACTTTAGTACATTTATATTTCTTTATATGAAATACAGAAAGAAATAATTTATACTAACAAATTCAGTTTATTATAAAAGCCTTGGCACTCAAACATAAAGTTTAATTACAATGGCAAAATTAAATCTTTCTGTCGTCGGAGAAACAAATATAATGTCATGTGTCATGAAAATTAAAAGTTATTTTTATATAAGTTCAAAAATATTTATTGTTACTGTTGTACTGTTTTTAGTAATCTACGCCTTTGCGTGTTTCCAGTTATGTCGAATCTATTAAAATGAGGCTATATTAAGGCTATTATAAGGCTATTACTATTAATATTTCTATTGATATCTATTAATATTTCTTTTCCTCTTTCTTTCGCGGAAATCTACAAACAGAAATAAAATATAAAATAACAATACTACACCATGCATTCCCTGTTCCAGAACAGTCGATGTTTGGTACAATAGTTGGTAGTTGTCACAAACATTGGTCAAACAATCATAATATTTGCTAAATGATTTATATTTACTATTTAATTCTGTTTTTACTTTATGAAAATCACTTATTGATAATAAACTTACGGAAAAAAAAATATTCCTTCCAAAATCTTGGTGTTACGGTGGTTATTTACATATTTTTTGAACGCGTACTGCGGCATTTTGACGTCTTAACGTTGGCTATGATTGGACCATACTAATTTGAAATAAGACCACAACCGAATTTGTGCTCTTATTTTTCGTTCCGTTTTTGAAGCGCTTACCGGGAATCTAGTGCATTATTGATCGAAGGGTTTGTGTGTATTAGGTATGGGATTCCCAATCATTATAAGGGCCACCCAGTAGTTACAGAAAAAAAAATTGGGTAGGTATCCCCCATTTCCTTGGGAGTTTTGGAAGTTCACGCAGCCAAACTACAGTATTGTTCTGTATGATTCTGTATTATAATAAAGTATTGTGCAATACAGAATCTTGCTACTGCAGCACTATGCTGTGCTTGACAGAGTGTACAATAATCTTGTTTTTGTAAAACATACCATGTAAGTTCACATTGTGGAATGCAATAATAAAGGTATTGAGTGTTGAATATGATTTCTAAGGGATAAAGGGTTCTCTTTATCATTTCTACCTAGCCTTTTCCCAAATAATTATGTCGGGGTCGGCTTCCAGACTTACCAGATGCAGCTATTTTACATGGAGCGACTGCTTATCTGACCTCCACTACCCAGTTACGTACAAAATTCAAAATTCAAAAGTCATTTATTCAAACTAAGCTGAGAATCAGCACTTTTCGAACGTCAAAATTACATAAGACAGTCCCCCAAAACGCCCACCCTTCACCACTTCCTAGTGCATTAGCTGGGAAGAAGTGGCGCAACAAACTCCCCAGCAGCTACATGATACCCCTTAGTTAGACTGAATTAGGGATAAAAGGTTGCAAAAAAATATACATATACAGGAGTTGAGCTAACAGTCAGCCAATGCAACCATCAACCTCCATAAACGATTAACTGTGTTCCGCGTTGCAGGATGCGCCACAGTCGCGAGCGGTCGTGGTCGTGTGCTAGCTGCGGCACGAGCGCGGTGTCGCGCTGGCTGGCGGCGCGGCACTGCGCACCGCGCCCGCGCCGTCTCTGTCCCGTGCCTGGATGTGGGAAGACCTACACTACTAATACTAATCTTAGTGTGCATCTTAGGGGACATAAGGGTTGGTATTTACTAATATTTAATAATAATAATATTATGATTAGCATAATCCACTCTAAGGGGTGCTACACTTGTTTGGGTCAGCACGATTCGGCTCAGCCGACGGCAAAATCGAATATAATTATATACCTACCTACATAGCGATATTATGTTCGGAAAAAGTAGCTCGGCTTAACCCGAATTGTGCCAAGCAGCCCAGCATAGCTATTGACAACCATTCAGCAGGCTTCCAAGTCCAAAATGACATATTTTCGGTTACCTGATTGCCTAGTCCCCGACAGCAAAAAGCCGTTGGAAGAATAGTGGTCATCTATTTGGTTTAAACTTTCAAAATCCGAAACCTGAGAGGTTTGGATTTGTGAAGACCGTTTAGAGGACTCCTTCGATAGCATTGGTTGATGTTTGCAATAAACTGATTTGATTTGATTTTTTTGATTCGACACGGGAGCGTATGAAAAACATCCATTCGATGATTCAGTGAGGGTAGATTTACTTTATTTTATTTCTTAAGAAAAGCTAGGATACAGGTAGTTGACAGTTAGTGAAAGAAGGCCAATTAAAAGTTTTCACTGATAATATTAGGGTAGCACAAGAAACAGCAGACAGGCAAGCGAAAGTAAGAACAAGTAAGCACTCGGAGAGAATTAAGAAAAGACTGAACAGGTTTTAGTGATTTTCAAAGAAGTTTGTACACAGTATTTTTTTAAGTTTAGGAACACTGGTGGAGAATAAATCAAGATCATCAACACTCTGACACATCGAGTTGTATGCCCTGCTAGCTCTTATCATATACGAGTTTTGTCGATACATGCACCTCACATACGGAACATACAGAGGTTGATGACTCCTTAAGGTGAAGGATGGAACACGCAGCCCAATTTTGCTCATCAATTCAGAACAGTCAGTTGAACCATTTGCTAAATTTGGGGTAATTCAGTGGACGTGGACAGAGCGTTTAAAGTACAAAAAAAGTGTATCCGAGCCATGAGTGGAGCAGAATATTTAGACCATTGCAGACCATTATTTAAAGAATTAAAAATTCTCCCACTCCCGTGTCTGTATATTTTTGAGGTTTGTTTATTTGTTAAAAAATACCCTCATTTATTTTCATTGAATGAACAAGTCTCGGAAAGATTGAATAAAAAAAATGCTGGCAAACTGTTAGTTCCTCCTCAGAGACTGCATCTCTATAGTAGAAATGCCAGTTGTATGACGATCAAAATTTATAATAAATTACCATCTGCGTTCAGAATGTTACCAATAGATAAATTTAAATGTAAAATGTTTGTATGGCTATTAGAGATGTGCTTTTATTCAGTTAATGAATTTTTAAATCATAATTTTAGATATTGTAATGAATATTCTATGTTATTAGTATTTTGGCATAATATCTATAATTATTACTTTATTATGGAGCTTATATTTTGGACATAACATTGTTTATTTTGACATTTTAATTATATTTTCTGACATTGCAATTAATCTTAATAACACTGTATTACTTTGACTTTAGAACTTGTATTTTGGACATAACAAATTAATTTTTTATTTTACTTTTTGACATTTTAATTAACTTAGTGATGATTTGAATGTGCTTAACTTTTATATTTTTTTTTATATTTCTACGCCAGCAATGGCGCACGCGCACGCTCAAAATACCATATACTTGGAAATAAATACATTATTATTATTATTATAAATTGAACAAGAATACCATGTCGGCAATTTTTCTCCGCTCAATTAGTGGAAGAATGTGAAATTTCCTACAGCGGCTGAAATAATTAGGCAAATAGGTTTTAGATCTAAACTGAATGTACCTCAAGAACTTCTTTTGAATACTTTCGATGCGATTGACGTAAGTATTATAAATAGGATTCCATACAGGTGAGCAATATTCGAGATGACTGCGCACAAAAGCACAATAAAGTATTTTGAGTGTTTTAATATTTTTAAAATCAGCTGATATCCTCAAAATGAAACCTAGTGCCTTAGAAGCTTTTTTAATAATATTATCAATGTGTGTGTCAAAAATAAGTTTCGAGTCAAAAGTAACGCCTAAGTCTCTAATCGTATTAACTCTGGCTATTGCAGTGTTGGCTAGTTTGTAATCGTAAAGAATAGGTTAGGTTTACGAGTGAAGGTACACATATAACATTTCGAGACATTTAGATCCAAGCGGTTGACCGTACAATACTCTTGGAATCTGTCCAGATCATGTTGTAGACGTTCAGCATCTTCATAAGTTCCGATTTCACTTAGAATCTTCATGTCATCCGCAAACAAAAGAACTGTTGAGTTAGAGTCACAAGAAGAGACGTCATTGATGAAGATGTTGAATAACAAGGGTCCCAAAAGCGATCCCTGTGGAATCCCTGAGGGGGTAATCATAGTTCTCGATGAGTATCCATTAAGAACAACAGTTTGACATCTGTTGGCCACATAAGATGAGAACCACCTGAAGAGATTACCACTGATACCTATAGCTAAAAGCTTACGCAGAAGTATAGCATGATCCAAACGATCAAAACACTTGCTATAATCGGTGTAGATTACATACCTGTGTGCGACGAGCCATACATTCAGTCAAGTAGTCAACACAAAAAATGAGATTGGTGGTTGTGGACCGACCTCGCAGGAAACCATGTTGGCGGCCAGTGATGCTTAGTTTAAGACAAGCATAAAGCTGCTTGTAGATTATCTTTTCCAGGATTTTTGCGAAAATGCATAGTTTGGATATAGGCCTGTAGTTTTCCACGAGGTCTCTAGGCCCTTTTTTGTGGATCGGAGTGATCAACGCCGACTTCCAGATTGTAGGTACCTCATCAAAATTTAGGGACCGCCTGAACAGAAGTGAAAGAGCAGGAGTCAGACTTTTGGCACAGTTGAGTATAAAAACTGGCGGGATATTGTCTGGCGGATTTAGATGAGTCAACTCCTTTAAGTAGATTAAATACTTCTAATTCATTAACTTCGACTGAATGTATGTCCGAAACAATATCGCTCAACTGAATGTTTGAACCCTGCGCATGGCCATTGGAAAGATCGGCGTCACCGTTGATACCTACAGCAGAACCAAGAAAATTAGAATAGAAATAGTCGCCAAACATGTTGCAGATATCCTCTCCTATATTTGAGGTGTTATTTCTATATTTAAGTAAGGAAGGAAAAGCATTTATTTGATTTTTTGATTTTACGTACGACCAAAACGCTTTGGGGGTCTTAAAAATGTCTTCTTCAATTTTAGTAATATAGCATCTAAACATTTCACTTTCAACCTCCTTGGCACGCCGTCGGAGCAAAATAAAAGACTCATGATCAGACAGGTTTCCGTATTTCTTAAATTTTGCGTGGTACTTCGCTTTTTCTTTGATAATTTTTATCAGAGGCTGTTTGAACCAGAGAGGGTATCCGCTGCTTGGAAATACCGTCTTAACAGGAACAAAAGAATCACGAAGTTCATTCAGAGTGTCATAGAAAAAAAATACGGCATCTTCGAGTGTCCTAGTGCTCAATTCATTGAGCCAGTCGATCTGGCTCAGCCGGTGATTAATGGCCGTATAGTCGGCCGATCGATATAAAAATTTAATACGAGGACGCGCCGGAAGAGTATGAAGTTCCACGAAATCAGCAGACACACAGAGAGACCTATGATGAGGATCTTCCGGCACCAGAGGATCGGTGCAACTTGCTACTAAAACCTCGCTATTAGATAAAACTAGATCTAGTATTTTATCGTTGACATTAACGTGAGAATTGTACTGAAAAATATTGCAGACTGTAAAGTTATCAAACAAATTGACCTGAACATGACCTTGGATATTACTAGGGCAAACAGACTGACCATCATCATCTGGTTCCCAGTTTATATTTGGGAGGTTAAAATCTCCAAGAATTAGAAATTTATCAGCGGGATGTTTCTGAACAATATCTGTTAGGTTGTTAGAAAAATTGGTTAACTGACCTGCTTGGGAGTGGCCAAGATTTTGATTGCAGATGTACACTACACAAATATGCATTTTATACGATACTCGCGGTATCTTCCTATGTAAGGTGAGAGTAACCCACAAGTCCTCAGCAGACGAAAACCATTCACTGCGGAGATCACTGATACGTTCCCGTCGCACTGCAATTAGCACACCACCCCCCAAAGTTTGTTTCGTGCTAGAATAATTTCTATCGCGCCTCCACACTATGTAACGGTCGTCAAACAATTCACTGTCTTTAATATCCTCAATAAGCCAAGTCTCAGTTAAGCAAATGATATCGTAGGTATTAACACACACATTACGATAGAATATTGACGTTTTTGTACGCAATCCCCGAACATTTTGGTAAAACAGACTAATAGGTGACATCGCAAACAGAAAGATTAATAATGAATAGTGCTCTAACAGAAATTGAAATGTGAGGTACAGACGCCAGCACATCAAGCTACTACAATCTGTCAAATTTATTTAATAGATTTTCAACTTTAGCACTACAGCATAAGGTTCAAGGTTGATTGCGAAAATTTTACAGTTTCGGGTAGCTTGACCTGCTGGCCTCTGTACATTCAGTCTAAAGCAAAAAGTTAAATTATGATACATTAAAAGATTTGTCAACAAATCGATTCGGGTCGGCTTTTTTGTGCGAATGTCCCGAACAACTGTGTAGATCTATAAAGGCTAGAAATGATCTTCAAGTTAAATATTTATGTTAACTCTAATGACTGTTAATATTGTTTCAGGTGAGAGACCATTTGAGTGCAATGACTGCGGAAAGAAGTTCTCTAGTAAGAATACTCTACAGAACCACATCAGGATACACACAGGTAATTGGCAAGGAAATGAAGTTAACGTTTGTGTTATGTTTGAACTGACGTAAGTGCTTTTTGTTGCTCAAAGGATTCCTCACCTACTAGCAAAAACCCTAAAACCTACAAGTATTTTAAATATATTGCTGTATTCTAGCAACCACGACATTCATTGAAATTTATTCTGAATTTATTATCACAAGTTTTCAGCTAAAGATACCATACATTCTCCAGGTGCGCTACCCTACATCTGTCCTATATGCGGCAAGCAGTTCCGTACGAACAAGCTGTCGGCTCACATGGCCACGCACACGGACGCGCGCTACAGCTGCCTGAAGCAGGGCTGCAGCAAGCGCTTCGCGTCGCGTGCAGCGCTGCAGCGACACGCGCGCGCGCACGCGGCGCCCGGCCCGGCGCACGCGGCGGCCGGCCCGGCGCACGCGGCGCCCGGCCCGGCGCACGCGGCGGCCGGCCCGGCGCACGCGGCGCCCGGCCCGGCGCGCGCGCTGCCGCCCGCGCACGCCTGCGCGCTGTGCTCCTCGAGGTACCATCACAAGCAGTCCCTGAACAAGCATGTGCGGAAGCAACATGCACAGGTTGGTACCGAAACTGTTTCTGTAGGCCTGGGCTTATACAGGAGGAGGTCATTTAAAATGGGGCGATTACGGCAACTACCTTAAGGTGAATTCCTAGATGATCTCACTGACATTTTGTCGCTAGATGGCGACACATCCACAATTTCGAACATTTTCAATTTTTACACCTAACATAGAAATTTTTAATAAACAACTTTATTCTTAGCGAAACCTAGGGCATTAACTTGATTTTTTTAGATCATCACTGTCCTTGTTAACTGGTATCATACAAAGATTAGAACATAATAATGATTTAGCCGCATGAATTTACTCTTTACACACACATGCAAAGTAAATAGTAGTAACTTCCGACTACACTAGATGTCGTTTTATTCAAACATGGTTGGAAATTAAAATGTCCAGATGGCGTTAATTTAAAGAAAGAGGACCAAATTATTTATAAGATTAATATCCTTACAATAAAGCAAAAACTGAAAACAAATATTAATTTACTAATTAAGCATACTTTAAATTACTAGAGGATTGTTATGTTCCAATCTATTTCTATAATAATTTAATAATATAATTATTGGGATATGCATACTTTTGTTTCTAGGCTCTTTATCAGATACCTTTTCACCATAACAAATTATTCAGATAAATTATTTTGGGTAATAAAGGTATATTGTACCTATATAGGTTGTTGTAATGTGACTGAACCTAAATAGTAACTAACGTGTAAATAAATTGTGACCTGTACTAAATAAATAAAAAAATAAGTATTCAATTGTAAAGCGTTTTATTGTATCTTACTATAAATTAACAATATTTATCTATGGTTAATATTTTCATACAAATATCGTTTTATTTACTCTCACTGCATTTACCTAAATATTTTCTGGTTGGATTCGAACCATCGACTCGTATTATAGATATTTTGATATTTACAATTATGATTCTGAATTTAGTATTAGAAAGAATTATGTACGTAGATTACAATTTATGTAACATCACACGTAAGTGCTTCGATCAATAATGCACTAGATACACTATCCCATACAAAAGTTCTCTTAAAACTGTCGCCAATTGTGTTTACGTACTTCTAGTTGAAATAAATATACATTAATGTAAATTCAACCTTAAATGCAATGCTTAAAGTTGTATTCACAAAGCTATGTACAAAAAACAATAAAGTCAAACATACATCAAAACAAATTCAACCATACACGCTTGGTTTGAAAGTTCGAATTACAAAGTGCTAATAAAAGCAATAAAAATTTATGACAGAGGCTCGCCGCTTGGAAGGAATGAGTGGAGTCGAAATGTGTTTATATTTCTTTCTATGAAATACAGAAAAAAAAATATACTAACAAATTCAGTTTATTATAAGCCTTGACACTCAAACATAAAGTTTAATTACAATGGCAAAATTAAATCTTTCTGTCGTCGGAGAAACAAATATTTAATTACAAAGGCAGAATTAAATATTTCTGTCATCGGAGAAACAAATATAATGTCATGTCGCTTGAAAATAAAAAGTAAATTTTATATAAGTTCAAAAATACTTATTGTTACTGTTGTACTGTTTTTAGTAATCTACGCCTTTGCGTGTTTCCTGTTATGTCCAATCTATTAAAATGAATCGAACAAATTGTCGAATTTTTATAAGGCTTATATATATTTCTATTCCTCTTTCTTTCGCGACAGTAGATACCCATTCTACACAGCGAAATGGGTCGCTAGGAAATCTAAAAACAGAAATAAAATATAAAATAACAATACTACACCATGCATTCTCTGTTCCAGAACAGTCGATGTTTGTTACAATAGTTGGTAGTTGTCACAAACATTGGTCAAACAATCATAATATTTGCTAATTGATTTATATTTACTATATAATTCTGTTTTTATTTTATGAAAAACACTTACTGATAATAAACTTACCGAAAAAAAAAATCCTTCCAAAATCTTGGTGTTACGGTGGTTATTTATAAATTTTTTGAACGCGTACTGCGGCATTTTGACGTCTTAACGTTGGCTATGATTGGACCATACTAATTTGAAATAAGACCACAACCAAATCTGTGCTCTTATTTTTCGTTCCGTTTTTGAAGCGCTGACCGGGAATCTAGTGCATTATTGATCGAAGCGTAAGTGTAAGTATCTTACACAACAACACACAAGTGGTTGCTAGCTAACCATAACATTTATGTTTCAAGAATACCCACTTATTATACAACTTTGAACAATAAATATTCTTTTACAATTGAATTGTTTGGCTGGTACCTAAATGCATGAGTGAAACATATGTACACAGAAAAATCTTATAAACTAACAAATAACATAAACTATACATCGCTACGTACAAAAATAGCATAATAATTAGTCTATAATGTTCCCACTGCCGAGACTCAGGCCTCCTCTGAACAGTGGTGATGAAATAATTTATACAAAGCAAAGTGTCGGCTTGGATTCGAACCATCGACTCGTATCACCATACAAAGATACATAAAAAATACTATAATAAAATATCTTCTCTTCTACACGCTACTTTTTGCTGCGCCGCCGACGCCGCGCAGTATCAATCTTCTGCTTGTCACTTTTTACTTCCATTTATATCATTTCCGTGCGATCTGAATCAATTGCTGGGAGACACAGTTTTCGCTGCAACAAATGAATTTACACAGTTTTGTTAGACTATTCTTACTGAACCCACACCTCAGAAACCTGAGGAATAAGTTAGGAAATGAGTAAGACTTATATTTTTCATACCTTTTAATTCCTTGATGTCTAGACATTTAGCATTTTTCTCAACTCGTCTCAAAATAATTTCCGGCAGTACACATGTTTTGATAAATGTTACCAACTTATGCGTCATAGCGTTGATAAATTCCTCATCCCGGTTAACTTCTATGACAGTCAATGGTTGGGTGACAGATATAAAGCAAATGAAGTAACATTTACTCATTTTGGTAATTCGCAATTGACCCTGGACCTAGAATCAAAATAATAATAGCTGAGAAACAATCCAAGAAATACATTATATTTATACATACATGAACCAAGAAATAATGATCTTTGTTACTTACTTGATAATAATAATTATGCTTTTTGTTCATAACTAAAACATCATTTTCCAAATGAATAGGAAAATTTCTATTTTCTGATGCTTCTCTAATATTTTGAGATTTCCTTTTCAAGGAGGGAAAACATTTTATTTCTACAATAGTATTTTCTGCTTCTATAATACCTGTAAAAAAGAACAGTTTTTAGGCCTACGCCACTGAACCAAATTAAAAAATCCACGCGACACACAAGATCCATGGGGGCGGAACCACAGGCAAAAGCTAGTTATTTGTATATTTTTATTATTGAATAATCTTACCATCAGGGCTAGCTGCTAAGAATCCAAAGTCTTCATCAATAAATAGACCTGATGGCCTGACAATTTTGCCATATTGTTGCATAAACATGCTCTTTGCAACATGTTCGTTTTGTTGTCCATACATCATATCTTTAGTACAAATATTATTTTTGTAGAGAATGCATTTCACATGATTGTGACATGGTGTGGCATTACGACGTTTGCAAACCTAAAATGAACAAAGTGACAATCATAATTCTTGTACTGGCTTGAGCTGTGGATTCTTAGAAAGTAAGAAACAATAAGAGGATGGCTGATATCTTACCATTCCAAACTGACTTGCTGTGAGACGGTCAGATCTGTATGAGAGATACTTTTCATTATCATGTTGACCCACAGTCTGGTTTTCAATTAGTACTATTTTTTGTGTATCTTCTTGGAATTTAAGCAATCTCAATTCACAGAGCCGTTTTAATTCTACCTCATTAATGTCGACAGGGTCACTTGCTTCTGGGCCATAGTCCTTATCAGGTTGAGTTTTAGTATTTTCAGTAAAAAGCCGTTTTCGAGTCATTTTCTGTTGGCGCAATCTACTTCTCTCTTTTTGATGGACATATTTTTTTAAATATTGTCCAGGGCTCTGTGTTGTCTTCTTTTTCCATGCAGTTTGATGCCATTTATGTCCTACAGAATGAGACAATCCTGAAAAACCAAATCATAGTCACATACATGTCTGTTTGCAACCTAAGCTTTCATTGATGACCATTGAAAGTTCTATAAGTTGAGAAAAACCTCTTATATTATGAAGAGAAGAAGTCATAGATCATGGGGGTTGCTAGAGATGTCATATATTGTTTTAAAATATCTATAAAAAAAACTTATTTACCTGCTACATGAACACGCCGCTGATAAGAGCCTCCTTTTCCAAGACTGAGTCGTTTTCCACAGTTAAATTTATTAATGACACTCATAAAATTCTCTGCAACGTTTGTTGTCTCGTTAGACAACCGTCCAGCTTTCAAAGCAATTCTTTCATTTGCAGCATAAATAAGAGCCCAGACCTCTGGTGCTGTATTTCTTAGGATTTCTACTTGGTTGTCTTGCTGTTTATTCTCGTCAGGTGGTAATTGCTTCACTGAACAATAATATTCCTTACATTTTTCATGCTGTCCAAATACATGAAGTGGACTATTCCGATTAGACAGAGGGAGTTTCGTATTACCTAAAATCTTAAATAAAATATAAATATTAAAACATAGGAAGAGAAAAAATCTTTTTTGAAAAAAATACAACCGACTTCTAAAAACAACAAAAAACATTGAAAATGCCAATAAAATTTGAGGTTTACCCTCAATTTCCCTGGGATCCCATTATCAGGTCCTCATTTGTGACAAAAAACTTTGACGAATTGATAACCTCCTACTTTTTGGAAGTCGGTTGAAAAAGAGAGGAACATTTATTTTATAGTAGCTAAATCCTACTTTATGTGTTTTTTTTTTTTTTTTTAAATTTATACCAAACACTGAAAAATTACTGAACGGAGATGGATGAAATTAGGCACACAGATATTTTATAACCGCGACATAGGACTTACTATACTTTTTATCCAGGTAAACATTTTAACGCGGGCAGAGCCGCAAGTAAAAGCTAGTGTAAAATAATTATTATAACACTAAGAAGTGGTTACCTTGTAAAGTGCAGTTAGTTAGTTTTAGTGTAGTTTTTTATAACATGATTCTTGCATTCAATTTTCTTTATTTGGTTTCCATAAGACACCTTTTCTTTCAAATTAGCAAACACTGAAGAATCCCCATCTCCTACAAAACTTAGGTACCGAAGATTATGCATATTCTCACTCTGTTGAAATCCTTCAACAATTATATCAGATTCCATCGCAGTAGATGGCCTGGCTGTAAAGTTTTTGCAGCAACCATGACTCTTAGTGTCTGAACCTGTTCGCTCATAATACTGGCATGTATAACAATATTTGTTTCCTGACACCAAGAAAAAGACATTTCTTGGTTTCCTTTCCAATAATGCAGGCCTAAAATAAAAGTTCTTAGTTCAAATATTGTAAGAAATCATAAATCAAAACATTGAACATTGTGTAAAATATGTTGACAAGCAAAAGAGTACTAATGAAATGAACACAAAAATATGGTATCAAGTTGGGACTTACCATTCCAGATGAAGAATCAAAGTTGTGACCATATGACCTTTTCAACCATCCGCCATCTACATATACAGTAATGTATGGAATACCATCTGTAGAAACATTTCCTTTATCAATAGCAATAGACCTTTCTTGCTCACCAGCTTTCTTTATTTCTTCGGTCAAATGTTCATGCCATACATTGCCCAATTGTTTTTCAATTGAACGGAACGTTTGTCCGGTCATTGTTGGTATATCCATTAGACTAGTGATGTGTGCTGCGTGCGTGTAGTAACTTCCAGCAGTCACAGTTGCCCATACAAATGCAGTGTTAATTTTCTGCTTCTTCTCTGTGCTTTGCTGCCATATTTTATTACACATGCTACATTTAAATGTTAACAAACTGTGAAATCCTTTCCGGTGTTCACTAATATACTCAATTTGAGATGACTCACAAGACTGACGATGTTTTTCCATTTGAAATGCCCATTGGATCACATGTTTCAAGTCAACAATACGGTACCCTACCAAACCTGATAAGTTGTCACTTGATGTTCTTTCCACAGTTAGTTGACAAGCTTCAGTCTGTGGATCGGGTTGCGGCCAATCAAAATCAATAGTCTCTACTTGCTCTGTAACAGATTCAACTCTATTAGAGCTAGAGCTGCAGGCTATGGCTTCGTAACGAATTTGTGGTATACCACGTGAATACGTTTTGGGCGTATCTTGAGCTGTGGAAGGGTTGGATAGCTGATCATGATCTTGAGTTGTATTTGGACTGAAATAAAAAATAAATAAATGAAATAGGTACAGTTATTAAAAACAATGTTGAGAGACAGAAAAATATTGATATGTCTGTACCTACCTAAACACAACAGGGCAGTCCGCGGTTTCTTCCACAACTTTTTTTTTCTTGTTACGCCATGCTTCCAGCCGGCTGCAATTTGATAAAACTTGCTCAATACACTACTTGAAACTAACCTTATCGAGCTAGCCGTTTCTTTTTTTCCTACTGTTATCGACGAGACACAATAGATAAACAATTGTCATAAATCTCCTGGAGGTATCGTAACAGACAAGGGTCTACAGAAGAAATGGCGGCAAACGAAGACATTACATCACGGGCCAACGAGTATCAAATACACTCATAGGTACATTCACGTAAATCTGATTCGAAATCTTATGGGAATCTGATTTACTCACTAAAAATCATTAGAAGAATTTCCATGATGTCTTTTCAATGTTGCTTGCACTTTTTTCCGTGATTTTGGGATGGCCCTGAATACATATGTCGTATATAGGCAAGTTTATTAGTCGGATTCATCGTAGGCAGAGTTGCAATTCAATCTGTAATCAAAAAGAATAATTAAACACAACAGCAAAAGTCTCGTAATTATGAAACGCTTCAAGAAATTTGTATTAGTCAGAAATAACACCACCATTTGTCACCATCAATCAAGCTGTCAAGCTGTGTGTGAAAATTTGCAAAACAACTGACAGAACATGAGAACAGTGTTGCCAGTACCTGCGTCGACTTTCGGACGATTCATTTGCTGAAATGGGACGATTTTTGGACAAAAAGGAAGGCTGGAGAAATATTAATTTGTTACGATTGAATGAGAAAAAAGTATACCTAAAATGGCATGAATACTGTTATATTTTTAGGGCAAACAAATAAGCGAAAAAAAAAAATTAAGATGTTCAATATTGGTCCCGGCCATGGTATAATAAAACAAGGTATGGCACTCCGAAACACAGTGGTCACGTGGGAGACACAAGACTACGTCATCACCGCTATCCATGGTTCTCAAACTTTTTAGTTTGGGGAAATTTTATAAAACATTGACATAATTATTAAATTATTTCTAGCTTTTGCCTGTAGCTCTACCCGCGCGTTGTAGGTTTCCCTAGACAAAAAAAAACAAATTAGATAAATCTACTTTAGCATTCATAATATAAGTGTATATTCATTCTTAATAATAAGTGGATTCTAGGGATTACTAAAATAATACTCAAACACATTGTTAAACTCGTCTACTTACGAAGTTTTATTCAAAATCAAAAAACAAAAAATATTTTACTTCACATAAACTTAACTGGGCACATGAAACACCCGAGGCCCTAGTGTGAGTTTCTTTTAACCATCTCGACTTTACACATTGATCGCGTTCGGCGCTCTGAATGGCCCTTCACTAGTGAAGGCCAGTGAAGGGATTGATATTGTGGTCAAAGAAAAAAATTTAACAAACCAACTTGTTAGACGTCCACAAATAAATGTTTGAGAATCACTGTGTACAATGGGACTGAGCGAGACCAATATACGGGTTCGACAAGAATAGCGATACATGACAAAATGTCAGAATACCAATTAGACAGCCCGTTTCTGTGTTACCAGTAGTGTGTAATAATAACTCCCCAACCTCCTTTATCACTTATGCGAATCTGATACAATAATGAGGTTTTAATTAAAAATTACGTTGGCATATGTTTGTTTCGTTTGATAACACAAACGAAACGACAATTTCAATGCTTTGTATATATTTTTTAACAGAATGGTGATTGAAAATCTTTCCTTAAATTCGAGTTTTGTTGCAATAAAGTGGCAACTGAATAGTGACGTAGGCATGTGTCGCTCCCGGAATGCCATACCTTGTTTTATTATACCATGGTCCCGGCCATTCCCGTAGCCCCCCAACCCGGGGGCATTCGGGGCCCGCCAGCTAGGTTTTGTTTTTTTGCATGTCTTTGGTCGGCTCAAACTTCACGAAATCCTTGATTCTTGAACTTGTTGCCATCAAGGATACTAAGGTGGGTTAAAATAGACATAATATTATGGGTAATTATTGAGCTTTGTAGATAGTTATATGATATAATAATGATAGTGTAATATCACCCTGAGGGGGATAAACTCATAATATGTCTATTTTACAATTTCATTATAACTTTGATCAAAGATTTGATAATGAATAATGAATTCAGCTGATTATCCGAATGATTGTGGTTGTGTGTGTGCGTGGAAGGCAAGCGATACGGGATCACTGCGCGTGGAAAAAGGATGGCTGGCGATATTCGCCAGTGGTCTGAAATTAATTGCATTCACACGCCGCGCGTTTAATTTTTACGATTTTTTGTAATTTTTAAAACTGTGTTTTGTTATTTGCATTATAAACGCATTATTGTAGTTGGATATTTGAAAAGGGACTGAATATATGAACGGACATCGAAGGGACGTAAAGATGTCTAAACGGACAAAAATCGTCCCTTTTGGGACGTTCTGGCATCACTGCATGAGAACAGACCAAATAGAGATGTCAATCTGAAATCGATTGAGCAAAGAATCGATTTTTTGGAACAAATAAAAACGTTTTTTCAAATCGATACAGGGAATCGATATTTCACCCTAGAACATCAGTTTTTTGTTTGTTTGAATTGTTAAGAATTGTGGTGGCGGGAAAATTTCGAAGCATATCCAGTGCAAATCCTTTTGCGTAAAAATACGGATTTTTTCCAGATATGAGACTAGTTAAATTCTTTTCGCTCATCGATCGTTTATTCGCCCTCGTAAACGTGTACGTTACCCTAGCAAGAAAGTGTCTCCTAGAGTTATATGAGTGGAACGTATAGTTGGTGCCCAATCTGCTGTAAAAGTGCCCCTACATAAAAAATTGGTGCCCCACAAAATTAAAATATTGTCCTAAAAAGTCAATATGTTATAACATCGGAACTCCAGCAGGAAACGCGATATCTCGAAAACCTGAAGGACCACACATTTTCTTTTTAGGTGCACACTTTGGCACTAATACTATAAGCTCTCTGGCCTTGCACAATGTTTCTCTCTCAGATCATTGGTTTAGAATTTTCCTGCTGGAAAAACGTTACCCTAGCAGGAATCGTTTTTTCGGTTTTTTTTTCAAAACGACAAGGGGCACCAATTTTTTATATAGGGGCACATTTACAGCAGATTAGGCACCAACTATACGTTCCACTCATATAACTATAGGAGACACTTTCTTGCTAGGGTAACGTACACCCCGTAAACCCCTACATTGCGAATTTCATCGAAAACAAATGATTGATTTTTGGAAAATTATTTCTTTATTTGTGAATCGATTTTTCATATTTCCTTTCGAATCAATTCAGTAACGGATCTTTTTCAGAGAGTTTTTTTTGGTTCCTTTCGTCCCTCTGGGACAGGCAAAGTGAGCTGAGACCATACAGCCATTTTTTAGAGAGAATTGACGTCCCTATTTTTGGGGGAAATATTTGAAATTTAGAGTAGGTAGGTATGTGATGTGATGTCAATCAACGAGTGTTGCTAACGTTTGATTTTGTATTTCCTCTTCTAAATCTTACACTTTTTTAAGTTTTAAGGGTAATTACTATTATAATATAACTCTGTATCACCTTCAAGCAGAAAAGCATCCTTTGTACATAAAAATAACACTTACCGTAAATAAAACACAAAAACACTTCACTTTTAAATAAAAACTCTTTCACGGATGGCACTCGTATGATTGGTTCTCAGTAGTAGCCCCAGTCACCAATTCTAAACCTGAATGGTGCTTACTACTTACTTAGCTGTTCAGACGAGCGAAATTGGAACTACAGCTACAATTTTGAGAACGTCATTTCGCTGACAGTTAAAAACCCCGAAACCATAAATGAATGATGATCATTCATCGTTTTAAATATCAGAACATCCTACAACTTACTACTAAAATACTGCCCTATGTTTTATTTCCCCTTTTTCTTGGTAAACTTCTTAGATTTAGCAAGACCAATTTATCTCGACGCACTTTGACGTGTGCTAATAATACTAAAATGTGCAATTGTTATGAAAAATCAATGTGGTTTGTCTGTGTATTCACTTATCTTGATGGTTTCACATAAATTAAATATGATTCAATCAATAGATGTAAGTAGTACCTACGTGTCACCATTGCGTAGGTAGGTAATTAGAAAAAAAATAGGTAAATTTGCCTACGCTGATCGCCTGATTTAGGTATACCCTAAGTTTACATGAACTTCTATTGTCTGATTTTATTCAACCCAAACCAATGAATTAGTACCTAACCGTGTCAGAAAATGTATTATCAGTACCTACTTACATACAGTAGAAAGACTTTTAAATCTTTAGGCACTTTATATTTAAAGTAGATATTACAATAATTACATTAGTATTGTATCTGTGTGAACCAAATGCAAATCGCAGATATTTTTTTTCACTTTCTAGCATTCTTTCTCATTCCCTAATAAAAAACATTTTATCAATCATAAAATGTAAAACCCGCGGGCAAACCCGCGCGCCGGCGCTAACTTTCTAGAAACACAATTTTGGAAACGATTCGCAAACTTTGTCAAGACAATCACGCATGGACTAGCCCCGCTACACCCCGCGTTGTTGCCATTTGTGCGTCTTGAATGGCATCGTCGCATCGCCGCGTCACCCGACTTGTAACCTTGGCAAGCGCCAAGGTTAGTTAGTCGTCGTCGAGTTCGAACAGCGCCATCTATTATAAATGTTTACCGAACGTAAACTCGTAACACAACAGCAAATAACTCTTTCTCGGTGGTTCTTTAAATTTCTGTTAGATGGCGCGATTCAGGTCACTCACACATGTAAAGATTTTTCGATTTTTATTGGGTTTAATTCTCCTAGAAATACTGTATTTTTTTATAAAATTTGGCGTTAGGCGAAAATAATACATTATAAAGTCTCATTATACTTGCTTTTATTCTGCAGAAACCGTTTATTTACGGAGATTACAACCCCTGAAAAATGTATGGCGAGGCCTGTCTAGGCATTCACCTTAAGGTGAAAGCGCCAGGTTAGCCCGCGAAAATCAAATTACCCAATTGAGTTACTATTTCATTATATTATCTTTATATTTTATGCCAATTCTCACTTAGAGATGTAGATGCTGTATTGATGATTTTAATGATTTTTTTAATTGATTATAATTGTATAAATACATGTTTGTTACAGTCGCGAATCATATTTTTATAAATATACACCCTGACACTGACTTGCAAATTGAAAAAACCTAATTTGAATTTCGCGGGCTACCTTAACCATTACAGCCGCAAGAAAACGTTCTTAGACGACCGTCTCTAGCTTTTAGAGTACCTAATTGCCAATTACAATCATAGATGGACATTCTGGTAGAAACAGGTAATTTCTCAAGTTTTTTTTTTTTTTTTTTTTTTCAGATTTCAGATTTATTTATTTGCCATCAATGTAGGTACAAGTTTAAGATGATACAATAGCTGAAGGTTACCGCTACATTCTACCTTACGGCATGCAAATTCATAGAAACTAATAGATTACATACAATATTATTATAAATTAACAACTAACATGTCATTCTAATTAACACTAACAAACATAAAAAAGGAAATAATAATAAAATAATAATAATCATCAAATAGTCAATTGCACATAAATAAATCTTGTCAATAAAATGAATTTCATTACTTGGAATTATAATTAAGTGAAATATTATTTTACAAACATAATGTCATTTACAAATTTTATTGTCAAATTTCTTTATCATTTAAAAAGTCATTGATACAATAATAACATTTATCCAATAATAATGCAGTGAGCTTAGATTTAAATGTTCGAATAGGGTGTTCTTTGAAACTGTGCGGAATTTTATTGTATATGATAGGTCCCATCGACATAATATTTTTCCTTAGTAGTGCTGTTCTGTAATTGCCTGTATGTAATAGGTTTTTATATTGTAGTCTCCTTGGACCTGACCGCATTCTAATATCGGCTAGTGATGGAAATAAATCTAAATTAGTTTTAACAAAAATTGCGACCTCCAAAATGTACAGTGATGGGAAGGTCAGTACTTTCAGCGACTTAAACACAGGTACACAGCTGTCTGTAGTTTTCAGATTTAACATAGATCTTATGCAACGTTTTTGGGCTTTAAAAATCTGTTCCCTCTCACTGCAATTGCCCCAGAATATTACTCCGAATCTTAAAATTGGCGCCACTAGACCGTGGTAAGCTACTACGAGTATATTATTGCTTACTTTATGCGATAGATTATGCAGCACATAGGCTGACTTGCTAAGTTTACAACAAACGTCTTCAGCATGAGGTTTCCAAGTAAGATTGCTGTCAATTAAGATACCTAGGAATTTAGCAATATTTGTTGTTTCAACATATTGTCCATTATGACCAACGTTAACATTAAGAGGGCAAGTCCTTTGGTAAAAATGCATAATTTTTGTTTTTTTAAGATTGATGACTAAGTTATTTATGTCAAGCCAGTCAATAATGTTTTCCAATGCTGTATTGATATCATCTTCATAATCTTTAATGTCATTACATTTTACTATCACAGTACTATCATCCGCAAATAGCACCATAGGATGTTGGATTTGACGTGGCAAATCATTGATATAGAGCAGAAATAGAGTTGGCCCAAGAACGCTACCCTGTGGAACACCATATTTGACTACTCTACCGTCTGATGCATATTTAAGCTCACGTTTCGTTTCAAGAGATGTTCTAGATATTTCTGTTACCTGATATCGACCACTGAGGTAAGAGGTTATAAGGTCCAGGACATTACCCCTAATGCCATAGCGGTGTAGTTTATATAAAAGGACGTCATGGCTAACGTAATCGAACGCCTTAGTCATATCAGTTAATATGGCACATACCGGTACTTTCTTGTCAACATTATTCATAACGGGAAATAGAAGATTAAAGATTGCCATATTAATATTTTTGTTTTTTCTAAATCCCATTTGTTCTTTGCACAATATATTATATTTAGTCAAATAATTGTCAAGTGCTTCATAAATAATCTTTTCAAGTATCTTGGAGAATATAGGGATCAATGCTACTGGTCTATAGTTGGACATATCTTCTTTGCTATTTTTTTTATGTATTGGTTTAATTACAACTGTTTTCAGGCTATTAGGGAAAATACCAGAAGTAATACAAGTGTTCACTATGTGACTTAAAGGCGCAGCTACAATATCACTGACAAACTTCACAACCTTGGTAGTTATACCGTCATAACCATGACTTTGTGTATTTTTCAGGCTTTTGATCACCCTTACTAAGTCGTTTGAGACAGTTGGGGCCATAAACATTGAATTCGAGTTGTAATTCAGGTCAATAGTTCTAACGTTTGTTTTGTTACTTACACTTTGTACTTGGTCAATAAAAAAGTCGTTAAATGATGTTGCTATCTCTTTAGGATCGTCAATTGTCCTATTTTGGTTAGTAATCTTTGATACAGGTTCTTTTATATAGTTATTATTGTTAATTATTTGCCATGAAGCCTTTGATTTATTATGAGCAGTATTTATAAAGTTGTTATTTTGTGCCCTTTGAGTGAGTCTGATGACTTTTTTAAACCTTTGTGAGTATGACTTAAATTTATTTTTATTTTCGCTTGATGGATTCAACCTGCATTTCCATAATAGGCTTCTTTGCTTCTTGCTACAAAGTTTAATGCCCTTAGAAACCCATTTATTTTTGTGTTCTGCTTGAATTCTAATCCACTTAATTGGAAAACACAGATCATAAAGGAGTTTAAAGATTTCTATAAATTTGTTATATGCGTCATTAGGGTTACTCACACCGTATACATTTGAAAACGACAAACTCTGCAATTTTTTTTTAAACTTAACCAAATTGTCTTTAGAATAATCCCTTTTTTGAGTGCGCCAATACTTTAATTTGCAAATTCTATTAACTCGAATTTTGAGGATTTGAGCTGAGTGATCCGATATCGCAAAATCAATAATATCACTAGTGCATTTTAGGTTCGCATCAACAGCAAAATTATCTAGACAAGTAAGACTGCTTGGTCTTGTGGCCTGCCTTATTTTCAATTTAAGGTTGTAATTTAGGAGCAAATATTCAAAGTCCAAAGTGCATCTGTTACGTTTTAAAATGTCTATGTTGAAGTCTCCGCATAATACCACCTTTACATTAGTCTTATTGCACAACTTTTTTAATAAGGTATCTAAAGTTTCGAAAAAACGATTAATGTTAGACATGTAGGGAGGCCTATAAATACACACTACTATTAATTTATGTTTTGGCAGTTCTATCGCACAACATTCAAAAACACCGGTGATAGAAAAGCTCATTAAATCGCTTAATTCCTTGCATTCGAGATAAGTCTTTACCAAAATACATGAACCTCCTCGTCTTTGCTCCCTTCTAGAGTAGCATGACGCCAGTTTAAAGTTAGATATTTTAATCAGTGTTTCTTGGCCAGAAATGACAAAATGTTCTGTTAAGCATATTATTTCTATGTTGATTTGATTTTGCAATAATTCCTGAATATGTACTGTTAGTTGATCAGATTTATTTAGAAGGCCAGCAATGTTTTGGTGCATGATGTGCATGTAGTTATCAAAGAAAAAGCTCCAAGTTGTTTGCTAGCTTGCTTACTTGATCCTTTTCCATACGTTCATTTATGCAAGAAGTGGAATTTACTTTACACTCTTCAATATATTTTTCAGAATTTGCTGCTATGAACCTAATCATATTTTGTATGTCATTAAATATTGATTGAAGTCCAAATTTATTTATCCTTCCGGAACGTCTATCAAACATTGTGTCGTCGTAACTTAAATTTCTATTGCTGTCCAAGAAATATGCGTGTTCGTGAGTGAGTATGTCAAGGTATAGTAAGTTGTTGAAAGTTTCCACTCTTGAATTGTAAAGGTAGTTATTATTAAAAAACTTGTACGTTGGGGTGCAGATAATAACGTTTGTGTTCGTTATGTCTTGTAACACTTGTCTAATTTGGACGACACAGTCTAAGTATCTGTTAGTAAGTGTGAAGTCCTCTACTCCCAGCAATATAATACAGTAATCGTTTAATGTGTAGTTTGAGAGTTTCTGTTTTATTCCGTTTAGTTGAGCTTGCATATTACCGTGTGGTGTGATGTAATGGCAAATATCGGACTCAGCTAAAGCGTTTTTTGCAATGTATAGAATGTTATTCTTATTATCAGTACTTAAAATGCAAATTTTATTGCCTTCCACATTATAGTTTTCTTGTAGCTTGGTCTTATTTTGAGTTGTTGGCTTTCCATTTGTTTCTATCATATTTTTGGTTTCCCGCTTTTCTGTTTGAGTCTGTTTATTATGTTTTTTACTATTGCTTAAGTTCTTACTTGGTGTTGATGTTGACTTGAGTTTAACTGGAGTACTGGCAACTTTCTTGTAAATATCATTTTTTTTCATAAGACTATCGTTCTCGCTCTTCAAGTTACTGTTTTCTAAAGACAGGACTTCAATTTCAGAATGAGCACTTTGCAATTCTAATGTCAGATTCATAATTTGTTCGCGCAATTTTTTTACAATTCCATCATCTTCGTCATCTGACAGTTCCGGAGCACTATTGACCGTTTCATTCGGTGTTTGTGTGGTATCGCTGACGTTCAAAATTGAGTCTGATTTCGTTCGAGTTCGGCGAAAAGTAATGTTTTCCAAAAAATTCATGTCGGCCGCAAAGTTTCAATTTTCTACCAATTTAGAATAATTATATTATTATGGTAACACTACGGTTTAATTTTTCCAGCAGCAACCCTGTTACTAATGTCACCCAGTATCAGTGAAACGTAAGCTACTCGATACTAGATGGCGCCTTTTGCAGTTTTAGGATTTTTATACAGTGGCAACTCGTAACCTAAATGTCACTTTTAGTTTAACTATTCACCACTTCGGGCGCTAGTTGTCTTTATTTATCAATTTTCAAATAAACACTTTTTCTTAACGACGACAATGAACTGTTTTTAGTTTGTTTTGACTAGTAAATAACTATTTTAACACCACAGACATTCGGGGAGGTTTTTTAAGTTAAAACTGTTTGTTTATTGTCCACATACGGCACGTATTGTTTATTTTTTGAGTTTTTTTTTAGAAACCAGTCACTATTTTTTTACACATTATACTTGTTGTTTTTACGTAGTGTCTGTAGCCACAAACAATGTCACAGGAATGGCTCACTATTTACTCTACATTCAATTACTATAAACACTGTTTTATCACTTATTTAATTATTTTTAGGATTTAAATACGCAGGAGATGTTTACTAAGTCAGTGTTGTTGTTGTGAGTTTTATGATGCCAATCGATGCAGTTCAGACTATCAGTACATCGAGGTGCTGAACATGAAGTGTCCGTACGAAAACGCCACCGTTGTTCGTCCGACTCCAGGACCGGACTTCGAAAAACCTATCCTTCTACAGCGAGGTGTGAGACGGAGACGTTATCTCTCCGAAACTGTTCACCGCTGCACTGGAGGATTTCTTCAAGGTTCTAAACTGGATGCCTAGCCACAAGACAAAGGTCATGTCAAATGCCCACGCCACTCTCATGAAGATCGCAGACGCTACACTCGAAGTTGTGGACGAGTATGTTTACCTAATCTGGATTTGGTCGCGATTTGCAAAAAGCAAAAACATTGAACTTGCCTGGGAATTGAACGCTACATCTGCGTGTCACTGATTAAATATGCACTAAATAAGATACACATATTATCACACTCACTTTTACAGCCTGTGCGTGTTTCTAAACTTTTAAATACACTATTATATCTATCAATAAAAGCGAAATCTGGGACGAATTTTGAAAATTTTCAAACTTTAAACGACCGTCATCCTTTTTTATCTCGTCTAAGTTTATCTTGTCATTGAAATGCTAGTGATTGAAAACAAATATAGTATCGATTCTTTGTACAAGGAGTATTTAATACTTTTCGTCTAGGATCTTCAAGATGCTGTTGGAGCTAGCCCGCGTTCTTTTGTTCCTTATTAAATAATGTCATAGGTTTATCTTCGACATTATATCATCACTGACAGGAAGTTATTATAACATCATCCACATAGAATATGAGAAAAAATAAGTATTATTGAAGCTAACTCAAAAACGACCTATGCTAAGTTAATAAAATAATATGGGACCACCGCGCAAGCTTCATCTACCAAATGAAAAAGAATCACGTAAATCTGCTCAGTATCACGGAGAAATCGATGAATATACATAAAAAATATATACAGACGAACATAGAACCTCCTCCTTTTTTGAAGTCGGTTAAAACTACAAAATGCTGATATTTAGCTATGTCAAATTTGCATGTCTTTTGCTGTGTATACCTACAATATTACCTTATTTTTGTTATATATTGTTCGCAACATGACCGAGTCCTGATGCGGATAACTGAGGAACGGATAGTCTACTTTCTTTCTCCTTTAATTTTTAAAGGCATTCTTTTAAGTAACGTAGGTACCAACACCAATTTCAAATTTGGCATCTCTATTAATACAAAGTTACCTTGACGGACGCACTGACATTAGAGATGAGTAGTCTTTGTTCCAAAAAGTGCACTGCTCATAATCCAACTCCGGTGTCGGTACTGGTTCAAAGTACTTAGTTGTTTGTCAGCACCTGCACGCGTAGCATAACAACCATTTATACGGGTTTTCTATGGGTTTTATCGACGGAAGAATAGAGTAAATGACTGATTGTGATTGTTTATCTGTCATTTTGTCTATTCTTCCGACAACAAAACCCGTTTCTATTGTGGTCATGGTAAGCGTGCAGGAGCAGTGCAGGCAAGACTCTTCTTCAAAGTTGTAAAAAAAACAGCGAGCGCTACTTATAGTTCATAAGCCCAACCGGTTTTCGACTGGCTCACTTTCACGACAACTTTAAATTCTGTTTGCTTCTACCAAACCCAACAATTTTTTTTTTAAAATATCTGATTTCCCTTCAATTATATTATTAAAAAAATGGCCAAGTACGTGTCAGACCACGCACAATGAAGGGTTCCGTAGTTAGGGCGCGTTTGCAAATCGGAAAAATTATGCTGTTTTTCAGTACATTTTGTGACAAAACTAAACCGAATCAAATATAACTAATAACTACCACATATAGGTTGGTTCTTCATCTTCAAATGATTGCATTTTTTTTTAAATAATACACCTTCAGGTCACTCCATCAAGTTCGGAGGTAAGGTCTCATCATAACTAACAAAACGAGCCAAAAATCGGCACACCTAATTGTACTCGTCGAGAAGTTCCAGTAGCAGTCACCGAAGTACACCTTCAGGTTACTCCATCAAGTCTGGAGGTAAGGTCTCATCATAACTAACAAAACGAGCCCAAACTCGGCACACCTAGTTCTACTCGTCGAGAAGTTCCATTGGCAGTCACCAAAGTACACCTTCAGGTGACTCCATCAAGTCCGGAGGTTAGTAAAAATTTAAAGAACAGTACGAAATATTTTTTGGAGGTACCAATGAATAAAAAAAACAAGAAAAAAAAAAAACCCAAATAGGTAAAATTCTTGCAGAAAGTGCAAAATACGAGTATGATTGTATATTTACTATACGAGGGGTTCTCACTATTTATTTAACAATAAATAGTGAGAATGCGATACATTCTCCTTGGAAAGAAAAAAAAAAAATACTGGCAGGCATAGCCCAGACATTAGTTAAGATAATAATAAAAAAAGCAATTAAAACTCTTTTGTTTTTTTAAAGTAGAAGTCTATTGTTTGCGTCGTTTCGGAACGTGTTCTTAAAAATGGATAAAATTGAAGTTCGCGCGGTAATAAAATATCTCTGCTTGAAAAATTTTACTACGGAGCAGGTAAATCAAGACTTGAGAGCAATATTAGGGGTTCATGCTCCTCCATATTCTACGGTTGCGCGTTGGTGTGCTGAGTTCAAGCGAGGAAGAACTTCCACTAACGATGACCCACGAACGGGACGCCCCATATCCGCAGTGACTGAACAAATGATTAAAAAAGCTGAAAATATTGTCTTGGCGATCGTCGTGTTACTGTTCGTTTTATAGCTGAAGAAGTAAAGATTTCGATAGGAAGTGTCCATAATATTATAAACGACCATTTGGGTATGAAAAAAGTGTCAGCGCGCTGGGTGCCCAGAATGCTTTCTGACGCGCAGAAACAAACTCGACTGAGAATTTCACAAAGCTGTATGGATTTGTTACAACAAAATCCTGACCGATTTTTTGGCTCGATTCATAACTATGGACGAAACATGCCTTCACCATTATGACCCGGAAACGAAACAACAGTCCATGACTTGGAAGCGACCGTCATCTCCAACTCCAAAGAAATTTAAGGCGATTCCATCCGCCGGAAAGATCATGGGCTCTCTTTTCTGGGACAGCCAAGGGGTGGTAATGATCGAATATCTTAATCATGGAGCCACTATTACGGGGACTATGTACGCAGGACAAGTAACAAAGTTGCGTGAGGAAATACGCAAGAAACGGCGTGGCAAACTCGCTAAAGTTGTTTTGTTTCACCAAGATAACGCCCCTGCGCACAAGTCCAGCGTTGCGATGGCTGCCATTCAAGAAGCTGGCTTCGAATTGATGGAACATAGGTGGAACTATATCCTCCATATTCACCGGACCTTGCTCCTAGTGATTTCTACCTATTTCCGCGCTTAAAGGAACATCTCAGGGGCCAGAAATTCGAAGATGATGACGGAGTAGTCGCCGCCGTAAATGATTTTATAAGGGATCAGGAAGAAGATTTTTTTAGAAAGGGAATTTTAAGATTAGAGAAAAGATATACAAAGTGTATAAACCTGAAAGGTGACTACGTCGAAAAATAAAATAAAATATAATAAAAGATAATTGCGTCTTACTTATTCTCACTATTTATTGAACACCCCTCGTATATAGACATGATTAATTTAAATGTTTCATTGCTATGAATCCATGATTATATCTATTATTTATTGACGACCGTCCATTGTTTCTTCTGCAACCATACCATTATATTATATTATAACCACATTATTTCATTCCATATAAAGCGCTATATAATTATTTGCAAACAATTATCTAATCGAGATTAATTTTATTTGCTACACATATCTAGGTATCTACTTTTATTTAAATATAGAACACATACACACTATAAAACTGCAGCAAAATTTACATCCGTAAAGGCTTGTGCAGACCAGCGCGAATTGTCGCGCGACGCGACACCGGTTATTGTTGTACTGTGAAGTTTTCTTAGAAATTGTATTGTTCCTGTCGCGTCGCGCCGTCGCGTCGCGCTTGTCTGCACAAGCCTTAAGACGTCCTCGTAACAGAAGGTCCAGTTGAAAACCAGCGTCAGACACTAGTTGTCTGGCATTTATGCTGAAATGGGCCTATTTGGCGCAGCCGTGAAACGCCACAATATTATTTCAAGTTATCTTTATTTTTTCTGTTTTTTTTTTTGTATTTTTATGTGAATATTGTGTGCTATACCTGAGTCTAACTGAGTCAAATAAATTTATTTTCTTTCTTCTTTCGTTCTTTCTATATCTTTGTTCGTTTTCACGGTTTAAATTATGAACATATTTCAATGGAATTACAATAAAATTGTTTTTGATTTGAAAGGACATTTTTAAAAATGGCCTATGAATCAACACGTATGAAACCTTTACAGTAATTACTAGTTTGTTTTATAATTTACATTACAATTATTACAATAGAACGGACACTTCTTAATTTCGAAAACATTTTAAAAAGTAATTCACTTCGGTCTTATTCCCCGGCGCCATTATTTTTGTTCCAAATTGACGTTTTGGTGTAGGCAAAGGGCAATAGCTCATACAGCCAAGTCTTTTTGCGCAGCGGTATAGTGTGCCCCGTAATTACAACGCTCAGCACTCTCAGCGCTTGATCTATGAATAAGGTGATTTAGTTACAAACAGAATAAAGTGATTAAAAGCGCTGTGTGAAACGAGCAACTGCGACACTGACTGTCGATGAATTGACAGATGACAGTTTGACATTTCATAGTAATGACAGCGTTGTTATTTTGTCACTCGCATGATCGCATCCTAACTCCTGCGCTTGCATCTTGCGTAGCTTGTGTGTATTCGTTTGTGTTATTGCATTTTCTGTTTTTTTACCTATTTTAACTAACAACTTGGCATGAACAAAGGACTGTGATTTCCTCTTGAAACATCAACCTCTGGCTGGGATTTCATGGCCCTAAACTAGTCATAACTACAAATAAATTAGTAACTACTTATAAAGAAATAATGGTTCTGACTACCTAATAGTACATTATGCATTTAATGAAACGTTTGAAGGTAAAATCCAATGTATTTTCACTAATAAACGTTAAGTTAGTATGTTTCTATTGACCTAATTATAACCCCAAAATCCGAAAGTATTTTAGATTTTTTACAATTCTCAGCAGTGTCCGTGATTTTAATTTAGGTTCAGTCGAATATATGCATTATTTAGAATACAGAAAGTAAATTCCCGTGTCTGTTGGTTCTTAGGCGAACGATGTATGGACGCCGAACAATGTCCTTTACTCAATATAAAAAATACTGATGGAACACTTAAAAAAATCGTAACATCGATAGCACCAAAGCTTAAAAGTCATAAGACCGCATCACTAAACCATAGACAATTTCGAGCGGCCTTTGTTGTTTACATCTTTTGCAAATTTTGAAACGCCGGACCTTAGGACAAACTGTCCAGTTAGGTAGGTCCAACTTCGATAAAGAGATCAATGCGACTGGCTGGGCAGCGTTCGGGAAGATATGCAATATCTTCTCGTCCCTCATACTGCAGTGTTTCAAGACGAAAGTCTTTGACCATTGCGCGTTGCCAGTGATGACCTATGGCACTGAAACGTGGTCGCTTACAATAGGCCTTATTAGAAGGCTAAAAGTCACCCAAAGGGTAATGGAGCGGGCTATGCTTGAAGCTTCCCTACGTGATCGAATCAGAAATGAAGAGATCCGCAGGAGAACCAAGGTAACCGACATAGCCCGAAGTATTGCCAAACTTAAGTGGCAATGGGCAAGGCACATTGTTCGCAGAACAGATGGCCGATGGGCTGAAAGGTTCTGGAGTGGTGACCGAATACCAGAAGACGTAGCGTTGGAAAGACTCCCACAAGGACCGATGACCTGGTGAAGGCCTAAGGCATCCGCTGGATGCGGAAAGCACAGAACAGGTCGAAGTGGCGGTGCTTGGAGGATGCCTATGTCCAGCAGTGGACGTATTTCGGCTGAAATGATGATGCAGTTTCATGTACAAGGATTAAAAAAAAAAAAAAAACACTTTTAGCTAAGTCTTTTTACCGCCTCATCATGCGACTGATCTATGCATTAATGTGTGTATGTTAGTGTGTACATCACACGCGACCCACATATAAATATGATTGGGTCCAGTAGACTCTCACTAATGACATCAGCTACTTGATATTCATCGCGCACCAATTTGTTGACAGCGTTATTTTGTTTATAAAATGCTAGAGTATAGTTTGAAAAGCTCTCAGCTTCAAATTCTCAATTCATAGTCTGGCTGTTGGGACTTTCCGGTTGCCAGTCAGACGTATTGGGTTATTGCCAACGTGCAGTGACACATTGCAGTTTGTTAACTGGTTGTGATGTTTTGGTCAATTAACAAGGCTAGAAGCCAGTGTGTTTAAAATCTAAATATAGAACATTTTCACCTCATTCATAGTATGTCTCTTGTTGCAGCACCCTGTACCGGCAGCAGAAGTGGAAACCAACAACATCGCCGAAGATATTGAATGTGATCTAGAATAGTTGTCTATGATAACGAAATTACTATTTAGATTAACTTCATCAATACTTAAGATGAAACGTTAGAAACATACCTATTCGTGAAGAACCAATTATTATCGACTTCGATTCACGCTAATATTATTTTAAATTCAAGCAAAAAAACCTTAACAGATATCAAACCAAAAGAGTCAGACTGAGTACCTAGGTACAGTACGACACAACTTAGATGTAGCATCGACACAATTCGTAAAACCGATCACCATCTGAACTGAGTGCGCCTTCAAAATCACCAATATTTATTACTGCTTTAGGTGAAAATGATCTTTACGCAAACGCATTATCTTGTGAAGTCATACGAGTATAACCAAATACATTCGTAAAATTGAAATGAATGAATTTATCTAAGTTGTGTCGTATTGTACATAATATAAAAAATAGAATAAGCCAAAGACTAGATAGATTAAGTAAGTTTCATTTAATTTGTATATATATAGTTTTTTTTTTTACCTTTACTTATATATTTCTATATAAGAAATCAGCTGATAATTTGTGTTTTACAAATTAGTCTAATTCAGCGAGTGTTTTTATGGTAGATGTGGTTTAGTGAAACCTGTGCAATGAACTGGCGGTCAAGGCCGGGGACTAGGCCGACCGACTGCACGTGATAATAAAACTATTTGTCACAGATTATAGGTACCTACGCTTATTTTGTTTGTCATTCTATCTATTAGAGCTCTGATGAAAGTATTTAGCAATTGTAATGCTGTCAGTCATTAGGTAAGATAAATTGGAAATGAGAAATAGATCTTACAAGAACAGGTGCATATTGCGTTTGTATTTCACCTGTCCATTTTATTATGCGTTTATTAAATTAGTGATGAATGACGTAAATGTTACGATGTAAATGATTCGGAAGCCGCCGCACGGTCGCCCAAGCTACAGCCCGGGCGGTCGGTGCAATGTTGGTTGTAACGCTCAACAATGGCTTGCAGCTTTGCGAAAATCAATTAGGTCATTGCACCTCTCTTGAAACGGCCTTTTCGACTCGTTTTCTACTTGACGAGGCACCGGGACCTTCACCCACTTGCCGACGGTCCCGGCGATTTCACGCCCCAACAATGATTCGACTCGGTCTCTCAGTAATGAAATCGATTATTTAGAAACAGTTTATTTAGAAACTTATTACAATTCGCTAAAGCTAAGTATAAAAATAACAAGACTATCGACATCAATTAGGTACATTACAACTAGAACATCACAGGCAGGCGCTCCACCGACACACATAGGAACCGATCGTTTGCACATATCTACACATACTTAAAATCATCACACCTCGAAGAGTACACGCATACGACATTTCGCGCGCACTTCGCGAGGAAAAACCTCCTTTGTTTTCCGCGAAGTTCTATTACATCGAGAGTTTTATAAGTGTGCGTGCGTTATCAAGTATGTAATCCGCTTCGATTGTATCGTAATATTTTGTTTACAATCGTTTCGAGTCATCAACTCTCTCAATAAATAATAATTACAATTATGGCGTGTAAAGTGTGGCGGGTCACGCCTGGCCGGTGCTGGTCTGTTTGCTCTTCACGCTGGCGACGGCTGGGCGCGGGTCGTCCACCTGCACGTTGGTGGCGCGCACGTAGTTGTTCTGGTAGCCGGTCTCCCGCACGCGTGCGTTGGGGCTCAACTTGTCTGTCCTCTCCCGTTCATCCGCGCGGTCGTCCTCGCCAGCCCTCTCTTTATCCTCAACCGACCTCTCCTTGTCCTCTTCTGAGTGCTCCTTATCTTCTACAGAGCGCTCCTTATCGTCCGCTCGCTCCGAATCATCCTCGCGTTCAGAATCATCGCTCCTGTCGTCGTCGCGGATGCGGTGACTCGGATCTTCCCGTAGCCGTTCATGATCTTCCAAAAAGTATCCGCTATCGACTGTCTTCTCGTGTCTCGCGACGTCTGCATCCAGGGTCGGCGGCGGTACTGTTAATTCCATGTAAAACTGTTCCTCTTTAGAGACGGGGACCTTCTTGCCGTAGTAGTCATAATCACCAGCGGTGTAGTACTCTTTCTCGACGGCTCGCGTCTTGCGGCTCTGCTTACGGCGTCGCTTGCGCTTGGCGGGGCGCTCGGTCTGCGGCGCCAGTGAGCTGTCGTCATCGTCCGCGTCCTGCTCGTACTCCCGCTCTCGCTCGCGGCTGCTGAACTCTCTTTCTCGGGATTCTCCATACTCCTCATCTCTGTCTGGGTGTTCTGGACGCTCGCGGTGCAATTTTCTCGGTCGTTTCTCGCGGTATATTGGTGGCACTCGCACCGTTACTGTGTCAATTTGGTTCGGGTTGTGCTCGGTCGGAGGCAACACACGCGGCTTCAGAGGTTTCCTCGGATCTTCTGTTGTGGTCGTAACCTCTATATCTTCGTCAGTTTCAGGCAGAGGCAGCGGGATTCTGTTAGGCCGCGGACGCTCGCGTTGAAGACTCTGATGGGACTCGTCGCGGCGACGGACATTATCGGCTAGATCCCGATCTCCGAAATGTACGTTTTGATAATGATTTGCGGGAAGTCTCTGCGCTTTCTGCTGAGCCGGCCTTCTCTGCTGTTTCTTATTTTGCCAGAACTGGTCGACAGCGTTACCAAACTGTCGCACGGCTGCCTCGCGGTCGCGGGACTCCTGCACGTCCTCGTAGTCATCGTCGTCTAGCTGTTGTTGCGCAGTGTCGTCGTCATAAGCCAGGTAATCCTCATCAGCGTTATTAGATCGTTGTGCGTCGAACTGTTTGGCGTCGACGGTGTCCACTCGACGCGCTACTCCGTTTCTGACAACGAATGCGTCGACGTACACTCGCGGCTGGCGCGGCTCGGATTGTGGAAGTTTCGCCGCACGAGGTTCGATAGCGATCGGCACAAACTGCTCCTGATTATCGAGTTCCGCTTGATCGTATTCGGCGACTGCCTCGGCGACTGGTGCTTGCGTCGCTGGGGTGACCGGGGCACGGTTAAAGTCGAAGTTCAGTCTGAGATTGGAGGTGATCCTCTCGAGGTTGTCCGCTTTGGGTGGTGGAGGTGGTGGTGGTGGAGGAGCACAGGGCGCGGGGGTGGCGGGGTTCGCCCGCGGCTGAGCACATGGAGGCGGTGGCGGGGGCGGCGGCGGTGGTGCCGGCTTGGGTTTGGGCCGCGGCGCAGCTCTCGGTCTCGGGCAAGGTGGCACTGCTTTCGGCTGCGGTGGTGGCGGTGGTGGCGGCGGGGGTGGTTTCACAGCTCTGCAAGGCGGAGGGCCGGCTGCACGGGGCTGCCCACACGGTGGCGGTGCTGGAGCTGGTGGTGGAGCAGGCGCGGCTCCGGCCAGCGGCGCGTCTATGCCGGGCACTGGCGCCAGTGGCGGCGGGAAGTCAGCCTGCGGGGGTTTCCTCGCAACATTGTACCCGAGCACGTCGGCCAGTCCTCTGAACACTATGTCTCCGAACGTTCGTTTCTTTCGCACGACTTCCTCGGGATTACCGTCTAGTTCGATGACAGTGCCGTTAACATCGCGCAGCACGAGCGTGCCGTTCTCGTTGTCGACTACGATGGTGTCATTGCTGATGAGTGTGTCGATGGACTCGTCTGCGATGACATGTGGTGGCTCGTTGGCTGCGACTGTTGCCAGCAGCAACAACAGCAGCGGTGGCGCGCGGTGCATGGCGGGAGTGCGAGTGTCGCGCGGGAGGGCGGCGCGCGCGGTTTTGTCGCGCCGGGACTTGCTCAAGCGTCGTCACGGTCCACCGCGCACGTACACTTTGTGTCTGACATCTGATTGATATATTTATAGGTGGTTCTTTGTCCACACTCAGATAATGAATCCAAACTTATTGTCTCTGTTTATGTCCTATTAACTTTTTCCTAATTTTGTAACAAGTTATTGTGTTTGTTTAAAGTCCCAAAATCAATTATTTATACTGTAGAGCAATCTATCGAGTTTCAGGTTGAATTAAATTGTTTTTAGTTTCTAGAATTGTGCGCTGTTTCGTCGTACAATACTCGGTTTATTTCAAGAAAAGTCTGAAAACGATAATGCTTTTTCTCTGAAAATATTAAGTTCGACGAGTTCTGTTGTAAGTAGTTAACTGCTCGGTATGTCAGGATGTCTAAACGGGGTTCTGAATGCTCGCTCATCTTTAGCATAAGGGAACAGGTAAAAGTTTTAATGCTTCTATATATTTGGTCATCTCTCTTGAATTCTTATCAAATTCTCGATATGTCTCTATAACTAGCCTTGATGCAGGTTAAGCAAATTCATCGCGTAAATTATTTACGGTAGTTTTTTTTTGACCTAGGTGTCAAAGTCAACTATTTTAATGTGAGAAAAATAGGTAAGTATATTCATGGCGGTCTTGAAAACAATCTGTAATTACAACGTTGATGACAGTTGATGAAGAAAATAAAATAGGAAAATTTGGCTACAAACATATTTAAGCAAATTAAAAACTAGGATACAATTAAAATATCGGATAATATAATATAGTCTCAGACTTAGCTAGCACCCATTTAGCGTTGACTACGTAGCGCATTGCAGAAAGCATAAACGATGTCATACTGCTTAGGTACGGTCTAAGTAATTCCCCCTAGACTTCAATTGGAAGGCAATTTGAAATTATGATTTTGGCTTCCTTTGGTTTAGTGGGGGCAAGTCTGCCTGCTGAACGTAGGGCCCTGAGTTGGAGAGATCAGGCAAATTGTTTGTCAGTAGCAGCCCGGAATCAGGATTTATTTATTTTATTTTATTTTATTAATTAGGCACAAAAAACAACAGTGACCTCAAGAAAATACAGAAAATCCATAGCAAACATGTAACCCACACAATAGGGATGATGACAAACATTTTGTTTTTAGTCCGTGTCCGTTGAGTTAAACCGTGCCATGACGTCAGGAGTATGTAGATTTTATATTTACTTGTGACGTAGCGACGCCCCACTCCCCAACTTAAAATGCGTTTTATCTAAGTATTTTTTTATTAATATGATAAAGCCAAAAATACGTGTCTAATATTTTTTTATTCTCTGACTGACGGACTAATTAGAATTTCTTTTTTTTTTACCCAGGCATCATGCCTATTTGTCCTCGCATTAATAAAATAATTAAAAATAGTGCCCGGATTATGGTAATAGCTTCGACCACTACTACCTACATAAAATAACCGGCGAAAGGTCTCCGCTGTAGTCTGCCCCTTCAGGGAATGCGTGATGTTATGTTGTGTTTTAGAATATTCCAAAAGCATCTCATAAAATGGTGTCAATGTCGGGTAGGGCAACATGGTTCATCGTCTATCTGCATAGTTACAGAATCTAATACATTTCGCCACATCGCACTTGCTTGCTACTACTACTTGCACCAGTAAAAGTAACTTACAACATATTGTTTTATTACGAAAGCCATGGTAAACAGAAACTCAATTAATACTCGTATAACAAAAACCACATGAAAAAGTGAATGTCAATATAATGGCGATTGCGGTCAGCTCCGTTAATTGTTGGTACCTACCTACTACTGGGTCAATGAGACGGTGTGGTACGGTGAGATAACGATCACTAGCCACTAGCCACTCCGCTATGCTAATATTTGTCCGAGCTGAAAGCAGGTGTGTTCGAGAAAAGCCTTTGCTAACGCAACTGCTCTGTGATCATATTGTTAACACCAGCCTGTGCTTAAAAATACTTCTAGGTGGTGTCGGTTAACGTGGTGGTTTATAACGGGTTAACAGGATTTAATTGCCTAAAGCTCAAGAACCACTGCTGCGTATCACCTTGAGGCTGTCTACCTGATCATACGTTTCTCTAGTTGTGAATTCGTCGGATCGGATTATAGATATAAGATATCCTAACGGAAGAAGGTGGCCTTTTCTATACTACCTCGGAATTTTTGTGCCTACCTAATTCTACGTCAAAATAGGCTACTTGGTCAAGGGAAAATAATGTGATCCGGTGATCTGTCCATCCAAACACCGGCAGAAAGCAGGTAAATAGGAAGACACCTTAGTAACTGAATGTTATGAAAGATCAACCATTGAAACCAAGGAAGCTCGCTGAACAGAATCTGTAAAATCGGGTGTTGTCATTGTCTCAGTGATTTACAGCATTTTATGCAACTCGGCTGCTCCGATGAGCAGGCTTTCAGATTGATTAAATAATGACTTAAACCTAGTCGCTTAGTTAATGTTTTGAGACAATGAGATACCCGCCTTGTATTGCAACCGAATTTGCTTGTGAAGCTGTGTTTAAATTACCAACAGATCAATTCGTTATTGTCATTTAAGCAGGCAGGTACCTAAGTACTTATTTTTTTGGGAACCGGTAAAATGCAGCTGAAAACTGTTAACTCTTAGAGACAATGACAACCTTGTTTTAATAAAGGTAGGTACGTGCTATAGATATTAATCTGTAATGTGTGATCGATGCGAGACGCCACTTTTTCGCAAGCGGGTCAAGGGTACACGGTCGCAAATTCGCCACTAAGTAAATCAGTTGCTAAAATAATGTAAACCGTTTTTTTTTTGTAAGAACAATAAAAAATGTTGTGATAGATGTTGTGAATGTACGAGTACCTACTCGGCGTCTAAACACTCTACCTACATCAGTGGATGCCCACGGTCCAGTCCTCCACCTCCTCCTCCATGAACTGCCTCTTTTTCATTAAATGCATACCTACATAGGTACAAATAAAAATCCGGGCTGAGACATACGTGCCTAAAGCCTATTAGAGTTACCAATTAGGTATTGTACCTATGTAATAGTAGAGTACGTATTTTTGCATGCAAATTCCTGGATATACCTGGAACGAAACATTGTTTTGTAACAATTCACCTGTATTTCTCAGCTATTCTAATAATAATTGGAAGAAACAAGTATCGTGTAAGCTCCTGTTCAAATGTTTGTAGCGTTTGCTATTAGAAACGCGTCAGGCGTTAGTGTTGAAATTGCAATGCAAAATTCAATCATACCTATTGCTTTGAGTTTACTGGTAGGCGTTAATTATTTTTCTTCGAATTTTTTAAGTTTCGTCTGTATTTTATTTTATTACAAAAAGTCAGCCTCGTGACACTCAACTCAATGTCAGACGAAAAACGGTATCAACAGCAATCCTATTAGTGGCGGCGCGGACGAGAATTGGATCATTCACCCCTCGATAATTGACTTTAATTGGGTTAGTGCTAAACCTGTAGATATGCTTTTGACAGCTTGATAGAGATTAATTACGGTGGCGATACATAAATATGAAACCCACTACTAACCCTAATCACTGGCTCAACTTTTACGGTCTAAGCCTCGACGTGTCATCGCGAGAGAAGAAGAAATGAACTTGAAACTGATTGAAAATGCTTTCATTCAATAATTGACGCATTATCGCATTAATGCAAAATCATAGCTTTGCTGTAGTAATGGTAGCATATAAACTGTCCAAATCGTAAGTGATATTGAAGTTCCTATAGGTATCCTGCTGGTGCTGCTAGAGCGATATCCCCCCCCAGCTATTGCCTTTCAAGACGCCCTCATCATTGAAAAGCAATATATCACCTTTTGTTGAAGCAATGTATCACCCTTACTTTGCGACCTAAATATCTCCATAACATAACAGTTGTCTCGCCTCATATGGGTTAACATCAGTTACCTGCCGTGATGCGAAGCTCACAGTAATTGAATGTGATCGGAACAGTCGCGTGTAATTGGATTTTGGCATGTACCGTCAGTACACTCAGCAGTAAACTGTCGGTACCGTTGGCAGATTAACGAGCAACTGTCCATACTCGGCGTGATCGAAATGAGAACATATCAATAAATAAATATTGCTGTTTATCGAATAATTTAAAGAAATGTCGAGTCAGAAATTAAAATGATCCAAACAAAATCACACTATGCTTGAGTTTGAGAGCAGCTCAGAGTCTGCTATTTATTTGGCTTTGGGCCTAGCATGGTTAGCTGGGCTGGAAGCAACTAGGAAGTCGTGGGGTAAACGTGTACTCCACGACAATCGTTAGAAAGAGCTGTACAGTGCAATCATTGTAATTTCACCAAGGTAACCAAGCACTCGACAGTGGTTTTCGTATAGTACACCTATGTATAGTCATGTGCACATTCACATTTGTGTCTGACGCTCTGATGCTCTGACGTGCGGTTGACTGTACCTACATAGTGGTATTATCATTGTAGCTGTAGGCGTCACATCTTCCGCGCCTATTTGTCCGTCATCGCTGTCAATCTGTCCGTCAACCGTTGCATGTGGACTATGGTGCCTCCTGGCTTGCTTTCTATGATATAAAACTAATTTCTTGTTAATATTGATACCTGTCTCTCAAACTCAAACTCAAAGCATTTATTTCAAATAAACCAATTACAGGTACTTTTGAATTGTCAAGAGGTCGGTCAGTCAGAAATATGAAGCTAGTTGCCCATTCCAACGCGTAGTAGGTACCTATGGAGAAGAACGGGCAAGAAACTCTAACTTTCAAGTAGGTAAGTAGGTACCAAATCCATATCCATAACTAGACCCAAAGTCGTTTAGTTATGCAGGAGTACGCATGATATCCAAGACTCAAAGCCACCATCCACTTCCTCAAGGGGCTATCGAAATGTCGAAACTCGAGATGCACTAAGTACAATCTAAAAATCACGAGATGCAGTTATTGATTTTGACAATGCTCCTCTTAGGTTGGATGGACTCCTAATAATGTAGCGTCCAATTTGATTTGTACAGACCGGTTCAAAAGATGCTTGATATTCTTGGAAACCTAAGATTGCGGATGTAAGTTTGACAGTTATTACTCAAAGCAGTAAAAGCTCGTTTTCTGTTTTACCGTGATAATACTTAATGTAAATTCGTTTCATACAAAATTGACATGCAAAATTGTTATGCAGTTGAAAATAAATGACTAGCTTCTGCCCAAGTCGTAAGACATACACTGAAAACAGCCACATTTTATAAAACTTACCTGTATACTACGTTTGTATACAGAGAGTCACAGGACAGGTGACGCGGGAACAAGCGACGTACCTACAGTTGTCCGTATGAGAAGCAGCTCCTCCTGAAGTCGACACCCGCAGCCTTCAGTAGTATTTTCTCATTGCTTGCGAAGTTTTTCGCCTGAGTGAATTTATGAACGCCTGCATATCACTACCTGATGGCAAAACACTGATACACTGACTCATGCATTCTTAGAAATTACCTATTCCTGACGAACGGCTATGACAAAACATCATCAGTAGATTGTGAACACACAGGATTTCTCACCTAAACATAGGTAGTTTTGTTTTTATAACCATAGATGACTGAAGAGGCTTGAACTTTATGTTTTCTGTAAAAAAAAAAGAATCACAAATATATCTAGTTGGTTGTTGTTGTTGGAAATTGAGAATCGAACTTAATTCCACAGGTTTGTAAAGCAGTCGTTGAGCCGCTAAGCTATGCTTTGGCTTCGTTGAATGCGGTCGAAAATAGCCGTTTTTATATAGGTATTTCATGATTGACTGTGAAGAATACGAGCATTATGTATCTAATATTGCTCATTCCCCAGAAATAGCCTACAGTCTGACAAGACTTATATGGAATATCTATGCAAGATTTGAACAGAAACTATCCGGTAGTTTTTGCGTGATGCTGGAACATACATTCAGATAAACAAACAAAAATTCTAAAAACTATATTTTCGGCATCAGAATCATTTCCAGACCTCGCTGCAATTACCTACTTTTTTTCAAAAATATTCAATGTAACTAGCTACAGTTTTGACTTCGCTACGATTTTATTAATATGCAGAATGATGAATTGATGACACAAACTTGTCTCAAAACCTTCTAGATCGGTAGGTACCTACCGAAGGCAAGACTGTAAATCTGCCAACTTTGCTTTGTGAAACCGTACTCAATATATTCTTTCTGGCTGTAGCAGCCAGAACAACAAGAGACTCATTTAGCCTGTGGGGGTCAGATGGTTTAGCTCCACGTTAAGTATTGATATTCAGTCATTCCCGTTACTTGTCATGAACTTACCTACAGTCAATACACTGCTGAGAATAAGCCTCTCGACTACCCCAATCCAGCTGCCACCCTACAAAGATAGTCGCTCCACCCAACTTGTAAGATTGAAAGCTAACCTCAATATTTCCTAGCTTATATTGAGGTTGGCTTTTGCATATTTTGCTTCTGCTGTATTTAATTATGCAGTAATATCACTATATCACTGAATAATTAAATACAGCAGTCGCAAAAAAGCATGTTAGTGTCACAATCCGTTGAACAGTGATGACTGTGTTCGCACGTTGAGTGTCACATTGTGGACGTCTTCCGCGTGAACCGGGCACACTTCCGCGCGGTAATTACCTATACCTAATTATTTTATAATCTTTATGTAACTTGACGTTGATTGTTATTGTCTTTGTTTGTGGCTAAATATTGCGTGATTGTTAAACCAACCTGTTTTCTTAGAATAATATACTTGTTTCATGATGGATTGTAGTAGACCTGTAGGCGTACTGTACCTACAATAATAATTGTAGATTTTTTTAAATTCTTACCTTAATAATGAGATAAGTAGACCTCCCTCCGAGCTTCGCTCAACATTAGATGATAAACAATTCATGGCTTTTATCTCTCAGTTACTTCATCTAAAAGAGCCAAAGTCGTTCCCGGAGAGTTTGTAGCGTAACCTAAACCTTCACCTAGGTTTTTGTACCTATTTCTAATTTGTTATTTTCACCAATAATTATTTTAGAACTATAAAAAAATGGCATGTAAACCCAAGTCAGAGGCCCATGGGCGGCTTAAACTCTGACACCAGGTTAGGCAGTAACAACACGAAAAGAAGAAGAAGAAGAACTATAACGTGTACTACTTTTTACTAAGTAGGTGGTAACTAATACTTTTGAACCTTATAATCTTTAATCAATTACCTACCCACGTATTGTTATTGTGCAAAGTTAATTAATAGAATTTTGTTCTAGGATCAGGATGTACCTAATTACAACAACACTTAGACACCGGACTAACAATAAAAGTTAATGAATAGGTTACCAGTTCCTTTATTAGCCAACCCGCGTACAGTTACACGTGTGACGTGCACATTAACACGTTGAAGTTAATCGTTGAACTACCGGACGGTTAGACAATAACCATCAGTAGAGCCGATGACCCTAACTTTAAATAAGAATTCCTTTGTCGGTGGCTTTCTGAAATTATGTAGGTAGCAGACTGATTGTAATTTAGCAGATGCTCTTACTCTTTAAGGAAGAGTAGCTGAATATGCTTTACAGACTGGCTATGACAAGTGTGAAGATTAGGTAGTCGGTAGGATGGTTAAACGTATTGGAGCTAACCGCCGCCGTTAGAGATTAGTAGTTATGAGATTTTTGAATGTGTGAAAGTATAAAAACGCCAACTAAAAAGGTATAAACAAACCATCACAGATAGACAAACGGAGTCACAAGTCGTATTATAAACCGAAAAGATTACGTAGGTACGTCATACATATTCTATGTTACACCAAGATATGCAAGCTTTCTTTACTAAAAACATCACAGATCTGGAGCATCAGTTAAAAAAATATTAAACCTCAAGGATCAAAAGTTATGGAAAGCTTCAGAAGATATTGGAAACAAAAGATGAATGTCATAAGGAAAGAAATACGCCACTAGACGCTTTGAAAGTGGAACGTACAAACAAAATATTTAGTTTTGGCATTCAATAATGTGTTGGACTATTATCTGCATTGATGCGATCAAGACAGGATACATCATAATTATGTAATATTTTACATCGTCGTCACGTCTCTAACGAAGCCATATGCACTAACGTCATTAAATTCGCAAAGCCAAGTTCTTGGGTGTACTCATAGAATACGACGTATTGAAATACACGACGTATTGAATTGAAATCTAGAATATTTGTGCAATGGGATCAATAAATTTGCCTATGCTGTCTGATCGTGACAAATAGAAAAACGACAATGATAAATAATAAATGATAAATGATTTTATTTCTGTAAGTGGGTTTGGACAAAACACTTTTACACGTCAATCATATTTTTTAAACTAGATGAGGTCGGCGTTTCAATTATTGCATAGGTACATGGATAGAATCCATTTTACGTTACGGGCTTATTATATGGGGAACAGTACGGATAAGCATTGAGCATTTATTGCACAAAAAAAATGCATGAGGGCCATTTTTGGACTTCGTCCTGATGAGTTGAAATTAGTAAAATTAGTAAAATTGTGTACAGTAATAAGGGATTGTTCAAAAAAGCGTATGAATTCATCTCTCGACAAACAAGGGATTCACACAGACTTGTATTAAAGGATAATCCTAAGTCAGCCAAGTATGTTAAAAGCTGCCTTGTGATGTGTGTACGTATGTACAATAAAATACCTACCAAAGAACTAAAATTAAGACGCATTTAAAAACAAACTATATATACTCGTAGGTATGGCTGAATGGACATTTTTTTTTGACATTAATGATTTCCTTAAATTGAAAATATAAAATGTTTATGTACAGGTATTAACGAAAATGTTTCTGATGTATAATCTGAATGACTGACGAGTATTTTGCATGCAATTGATACAATATTCTGTACCTATAGCTAAACATGTGGAAATTATATCTAAACCAGACTGTAACAACTTTATACCATGTTTAAGGCAAATAAAGACTTATCTTACGTGTGTTTTTGTAGTAGTTGGTCTTTAGTTTTCATAACTTTTAATTTGATTTAAATTATTTTGGGGATACAAAATAAATATTTTTGTAATGTGCTAATTAAGCCCTGTCATTTGATCCTCAACATGGCATCATTTCATATTTTTTTTACGTCTTTACTTTTTGTCCTCTAGAGGGCTTCATATTCAATTTAATGTGACGTCACATAGCCTGTATGTACCGAACCAGCAGACGATCAAGACGCTTCCAACGATACCTCATTTGCAGGCCCCTCTTTCCCATGGAGCACTCTGGGCAAGCCCAAGGCCCCGCGGTCGGCGGGGACCCCCGCCTACCCTAAAACAAATGTTCTTTGCAGCCGCCGCGCGCGCCGCGCCGTTCGTTCTACGCATAATTAGTACCCGATTCAATGACAAAATACTTGATTTACTACTCGGGGTAGGCTGGATCGATCCAACGTGAACATTTATGTCCGTGGTGGGGTGACTCAGACTGCCAGGCACTTCTGCTCTTGCAACCGAGCGGGTGGGCTGGTTGCGGATACCCCAACTCCGGCTGCGGGACCGATCACTGACCGTTAGTGGGCGATCCCGCACTCGGAGCATCTCCCAAAGAGATCCCGGACAAGAGAAGTTCCCGAAAGCCAAATCCCAGTGGTTCCGTAGTTGGGGATAACCGAATCGGCACCGGGGGGGTGAATTAATCCCAAGAACAAACTTAACATTGTAGTTGAAAAACATGTTCTCCCATACATTACAACTGCAAATAAGCACATTATTGAGAGATTTACCATGTTATTTTGAGACCATAGACTTCTTATAGATTTTCCGGTAATCTAAGTATAGAACATTTTTAATTTTTATTATAGACTCGTTAGTTTCGGAGATAAAGGATTTATTTTTTCTATTAGGTATCTTAAATAACTTTGTTTTTTTTTTAAGGAGAAAAAAAAAAATATACTTGAGACCATCACAGCAGGTAAGTCCTTTAATTGTATTTGTCACACGTACAGTTTGCAAAACAATATTTTTTTCTATTTCATATTTGCCTCCTAAAAGTGACCCCCATATTCCAAGTTCATTTTTTTACGTATCACGTCCGTGTTTGGGTCACAGAAATTCATATGTGTACCAAACCACTTGATCGGTCCATTAGTTTGGAGTAAATTGCCTGTGGCAGACGGACAGACAGACAAACACACGCGTGATCCTATAAAGTTCCGTTTTTCATTCGGACGTACGGAACCCTAAAAACAATAGATATAGTTAAGCACTCATATTTTTTTAATAGATTATGTAAGTATTTTATCTACGGAAACTGGCTATCACACGGTAAAACTTATAAAATGCCGCAGCCATAGGTTAACAGATAATCTCATCAACAATCGCATTGATTGATTTCCTTCTTAGTTGGAAGATCATTAATTTAACTACGCCAGAGAAAGTAAGACGGATGGTCATTAGTCGTTAGTGATTACAATGAGCGGTGGATGATCAGCGTCGTTTGGATGAGCGACGGATGATCGTGGATGATCTTGAATGATTGCTTCCTGATGCGCGTGAGATCGACGCCGGAAGTATGTAATTGATGGATGTTGAGCTAACTCGATCACTGTCCATTTGTGTGGGACTGTTCAGTGTTGCAATGTTCGGAAGAGTCGTCTCGTTGGGACATTATAATGTCATTGCAAGCTAGAGCAGGAGCTAAACGAGCTTCCGCTTCTGAAATTGAAATAGCAACCCTGTTTACAGCTTATTTCTAATCGGGTAAGTTTTCAAATAGCATCCATTGTATTGGAAAAGTCGCCAAATCTTTATTACACACATCAAAAAAGTCTAAGCAACACGCATCATTTACAGAAACTGCATGTTTTATTAATTGATACTTTATTTTTTTCTTATCCAAGTAGATTGGTACATACACAATTGTTTTGTTCTCGGAAACATAAACTGGCTGATTTAAAAAACAGAAACTTTTCGTTTCGTTTTGTTTTCATTAAAATAAAAGCTAATAATTTTTTACCCGATTTCATGTGTTTTCGTTGCTTGATTTTGGTATATAACTCACTTTTATAATTTTGAGTTATACAGTTTTTATTTAAGTGGTGAGTCATATTTTATGTCATGGAGCGACGCCATTTGACTGCTGTGGAAATGCAGAGAGCTGTAGGAGTGCTACAGTGTCAATAGGAGCGTGATTTGTCGTCTTTTGCAGCGTTACGTTAATACAGGGAATCCTGCTGAGCAGCACCCAGGACGTGGAAGGAGTAGAACTGCTCGACAGGACCGATACATAGATCTGACTGCAAGACGTCAGCCGATGTTAACCACCCGGGAGATAGGTTTAAAGCTTCAATTCTCAAGCGGTGTTGTGTTTAATCACCAAACTGTGAGAAATAGGCTGCATGAATACGGCCTACGAGCACGACGCCCAGTCAGGTGCCGACCTATACGCCATGGGAATCGCGCCTGTCGAAACGAATGGTGTGAACACCTGACATGGACCCAGGAACAATGGGATAAAATTTTATTTTGCGATGAGTCCCGGTTTGGATTTAGGCCTGATGCGAGAAGGGTAAGAGTGTATCATCGTCCCGGAAATGCTGAACGGCTGAGATGCGTCCACGAAGTACACCCTTACAGTGGCTCCACAGTGATGGTATGGGCGGGTATTATGTAGAACAGATGAACTGTGCTCGTTTTTGTAGATGGCAATATGAACGCTGAAAACGTTGAGGATGTTCTCGGGCCATAAGTTCACCATTTGCACAAAGTCTTGGCTCAGATTTCACGCTGATGCATGACAAAGACAATGCGCGTTCGCACGCAGCACGGAGGACCAGAGAGTACTTGGCAATGGAAAACATCCGGGTATTGCCGTGGCCTGCACAATCGCCTCACCTCAATCCCGTCGAGCACGCATGGGACATGCTCCAGAGACGTGTTCTAGAGAACCTGGACGGATTGTCGACAACCCAACAACTGAAAGACTTGTTAAAATTCCATTAGGAGCGATTGCCGCAGGATCAGATAAACAATCTTATAAATTCAATAAAAACCGTTCCCGATAAGTTTTAAACAACAGAGGCGGTCACACTTTGTATTAAATTACCAAATAATTTTAAAAAATGTCATTTAATTTTGAACAACATGAAAAGTTTAATTTCGTTTTAACTTTATTTTATACTTTGTATGTTACGGTACACATATTGTTAATTACTGTGATTAAATGAACAACTGAATGAAGGATTTTGTTGCTTTAGTCACTAATGCATAAAAAAATGCTTAGTTATTATTTATAAAAGAAATATCAATATATTATATTAAATATTATATTATATTAAACCGTACATGTTGCTTAGACTTTTTTGATGTGTGTATAGAGATACCTATTATATATCTTCCTTTGAGAGTTCATAACTTTTTTGCTACTTCAAGTTTGTAAACTACTACATATTTTAATTCTATATACCCAATATATTAATGCCCCTGCGCTTGCGTCATACCAATAAAATACTATACTTATTGAGAATTATGTGAAGTGAAAGATCCCGATAAAGCGGCGCCACGGACCATATATACAGTTTATAATATATTATAATCCTGACGGCGGCGACTGCATAACATTTAACTTTTTATTTTTAATCCACAATCGGCGAGAAAGTGTTCGATTTAAAAAATACCAAACTGTCTTTTCTTTCCGTTGCATCGGATTAACCGATCAAGTGCGAAAGACCAGAATTATCTCAATATTCACCGTAAGCATGGTGCATTTTCATTTAGTAGAGTATCCTGGCCGAATTATCTGGCTGCAAATTCTTCTGCCTGCGTTTTACATAACTGTATCGACAAGATGCCGTGATCAGCATTACTTTAGTATAATTCCGCAAGTTGCTGACGTTCCTACACTGTCGGTCAACATCTCTCTATTATTAAATACCTAGTTATATGCGTCTATATTGCATGTCAGTTACCAAGTTTCCAAATCGGTCCATTGTGTTTCAAAATGCTTTGCAAAATGTTCTGTTGGCAATCTGTGTTCATTTCAAGCGTTTTATACGTTTATTGTTAGTGATGTGTCCTATTCATGCTTTAATTGATCGTTTGTATTGCAGCACCCATCTGAAATTTTTATTTTTATTGAAACATTCGACAAAAAGAGTTTGTCTAAACGTTGAAGGTCTTAGGTGTAGAATTACTTGACCAATGACCATTGTCCATAAAGGCACGTATACTAAAATCCTCAATACCTACCTTATTCTTGACTACCTCTATAGTGCTGGAATTTTAGGAGGCTTTGTCTTACAAGTATCTACCTATTTACTTTCTTGTTCAAGAGCTCTTTATAGCTACTGGCGATATCCACTTTATTGCCTTTATTAATTATATATAAATTTGACCACTGTCATTATCCCCATCTATGAGATTCCCTTGCTAAGTATCTGAACATAGTAACTAAGTATCTAAATGTCAATCTCATTTCAGCGTCTTTGATGACTTGGCTAGTTGAACATGGTAAAGTCCAACATAGCGAGTAGCTGCCATTCAATTCAATTTAAAATATTTCATTTCACATAAACCTACAAGGGCACTTATGAAACGTCAGAACTAATAAATAGCTATATTTCCTCGATCATGATCATAGAAAGTGTTCACTGAAGCCATTGTAGCCATATTAGTACAGCACGTCTTCAGGTCACTTTCACGACCAACTCAATCAATTTCCCTATAGTTCGGGGAATCGATCCGTTGTCGAAATCTCACCGATTCGCGGAAATCAACACTAAACTTTGTCTGAACTGAATTTGATTGAATATGGTCGTGATAACAATTTATGTTCATTTGAGAAGTGTGCTGTGCTAAGGCTCCGTGCACAAAAAAAACCCTCTTTCGTCAATAACTTATCTAATTATAAGAAAGCTTGAAATAATTGAAATATTTAGTCTGTGTAGCTATAAAAATACAGTTTTCGTGGTGCATTCGTGCCAGTCACAGCACCTGTAAATATGGTTTATTTCGCCTTTTATTTACTTATTGAAGATATTGTATAATCATAAAATAAAATTTTGGTTTAAAAATATTGTTTCAAGCTAATGCGGATCAGGCGCGATCCCAGGGGGGGATCCTGGGGGTCATGACCCCCCCCTCCCCAACTCAAATGATTTATGTGTCTTACTAACTACAAACTGTAGGTACTTGAGCCACAGTTACCCCGATGGACATTATACAAAAAAATATGAAAAAAAGCCTGTCAAGCAAATTCGGGCACCACTACGCTCGGGTTAGAGCCAGATTTCAAAACCTAAACTGCTGTAAGACGTGTTTAAGCTTTTCTTCTCGACACAGTAAGTTCTCTTCGTGTATAATGGCCAAAAGAACAGAATCTATTCAAGGCGGTGCTAAAATTTTGAGGCTCGCTTGTCTTGAGCTTTTCTTCGTAAGTCGACAAAACAAGTTATTCTTAGTTCTTTAGGAATGATTAAAAGAAAATCTAACGTATTCGAGGATTCAACATTTTAAATGTATTCTACATTTTTGTAGTTGCTTGGTTTTTCCTGATTATGTCGACATATAACTCTTATTTATGTTTGAAAATGTTAATCATATCCTAACCTATCCGAGATGGGGTATTAAAATAATCGAGTTAGCTTCGCTCGCTCTTCTCACCCCACACAATATACTATCATAATACTTATTATTTATCAAAAAGCTGGCGACCAATTTGGCAGCATCATAAACTACCCCCGCCCCCCCAATATAAAGAACAGCATTACTAATGTCAAGCTGGAGATGTACCTCCCTAAAAATATTGGATATATTTATAATTGAATCGAACCCCAAATAATTCGTATTTTGGGGTCTATAAAATACTAAATAGACAACTAATTGCGACCAACTTGGATGTAAAAATGCGGTATTGGGGCGCGTCATTTCAGGCTATAGCACCCGCCGGCCACTCCCGCGGTACCGCTCATTTCGCTCGCTCGGCTCGCGCGCGGTGTGTCACTGTTTTAACCTGAACTAACCCGTTTGGTCGGGGTACCCTAACTTAGTTACTCGACCAACTGTGAGAAAAGATCAGAAAGTTAAAAAAAGGTTCAGTTATTTAAAAAGTGTGTATCATTAGAAGGTCAAAAAGTTTTTAGATTATCAATTAAATATTTCCGTAATATGCCTCGGCATCCATGGTGACCCCCTCCAAAACCTTAGGCTGCGACCGCGCCTGATGGGGATAACTATGTTTAACTATTTTAATTTTTACAGTGTATTTAAATTGCAGTACCTATTCAAGAGGTTTAATCAAAAACTAATAAACTTTATTCTTCCCAAATATCTGAAAGCTATCGACCTAGAATGGATACTTTAAAATACATGACAAAACCTAAAAAAACAACAAGTTAATTAAGAATAACGAAATCGATTAACGAATCGCTTAGACAATCGATTAGTTGCATCGAGTGCAGCGGAACAGCCATGACCGTGACGCGTCTGCTTTTGACACCTCGCAGGTTGGAGAAGAAAATGTTTTAGCCAATCACAATTATTGGAGGATTGTGTTTATTGATTCATCCGTAAATCATAAATCATTTACCGTGTGCCTACTCCTTTTTGAATGTAAATCGTTTTTAATGTTTCAACTTGAATCTTCGCAGGATTAGAAAAAAATATCTTCACGGAAAAAAGCAGAAAGTTGGTGTGACAGTTTGTTGGTACTAATTTGGTTTTCCGAAGAAACCATTTTACCAAATTTAAGTTAAGGAAACCAATTCATCAGCAAATTTGTCATCGAAATGAAAAGATTACAGGCGAATAGTGAAGAAATCGGTCAGATCTGATATAGACCAGATAAATACAGGTAAGTCGAGGGGTCACAAGCCCATTTCCTGTGGCTGATTCAGCGGAAAAAAAATAACTTGGGTACTTACGTCGTACAGTCCAGACTCGTCGTCTAAGAGAATACTTCTAAAGCCACGTGGTGTAACGGTAACACACATTACAATCGAATAAGGCCAGCATGCGCCTGCGCCGGACGTTGAGCTCTCGTCACGGCATCCATTGTCGTCAGTCACGAGCTGAGAACAGATATAGCGTTTGTAAAGCTCACTCAATCGCTTTACACTTACAGGAAAAATTTACTGCTTCACAATACAATGGTACATGCCGCGGTGGCTATGATGTTAATTGTTGCTTTTGTACAGAAAACGTTTTAATAAGTTGGTGGTAAACTCTCAAAGTATATCATAAAAGTATTGTTATTTTCGCCTTTCTATAGATTATATATTTTGTGCTCAGATGCATTATGTTTGAGGATGGTCAATTATGACAAAGACTAATTACAAACAAAAAATACAAATATTTTCTCTTAGTGTATAAATGTAGACTAGTTGTGCCAGCGGCTTCACTCTGGACTGTGTATCTATTGGCATTATAGGGAAGGTGTAATCATTGAAAATCAAACTAGCCTGAATCCAAATAAAATACCGCTGACGATAGTTTATGGGCAATCTTCTGTACTCTAACATCTGTAAATATTATAAAACAAAATCGCTTTTCGCGTTTGTCTGTATGTCCGCGTTGTTCTTCTAAACCACGCAACAGATTTTGATGAGGTTTTCACGATCGTTTAGAGAATTTATTCCGGAAGTTTTATGTGTTTAATACGTTAATATTAAAGTTACTTATAACTAAGAAATCTCGATGTTTTGTCAAGTCGTAAAAACCGTGCGTAGCAGGAACGGGTCGCCAGTTCTTCATAATTAGTAACCAAAGTATCTACTTACTTATAGTGTTCAGCACCGGAGCGCATTGCATAGAATTTTTACCTACAAAACTTTAAGACAATGTTACCGTGGTATAAACTGGGTTATGCGGATGACGTCATTCATTAGGAGAAGGAAAAACCGTTCCATACATAGATAGGATAACTCGTGGTCAACTACAATGATAACTGTGGGTGGTACTACTGTGGCACGCGCAGGTAATCTGATCACTCACTTTTTGCACGACATTTTCCAATCGGCATGACTCTCTCACAAACGTACGTAATTACATTACAGTTAACTTTTACAGTACAAGATGAATTCGAAGAATTTTCATCTCTTTAGGAGAAGTCGGAGGTAGGTAACTGCTGAAACTAAAATGTGGGTTTTTTGTTTTCAAAATGTGAATTGTGGATTTATCGTAATGCAAGCATCTAGCTTAAAGTTTCAACATAGCTCTGAACGGCGTATAATTAGCAATTCGATCTGAAAAGAAACAAATCAGTTACATACTAAGTATATTTATATTTTGTGGACGAGTCGGTCGGATAGTTGGTTAGACGTTATTTTGTGGTTTGATGCTACATTATTGTACTGCGTATCTACTAATTGAGAAGGACCAACAAGAATTCTCCAACATCATCCACTTACTACTGTTATGATTAAACAAGTGTGCATGAAGGATATAGCAGCCATTGCTCTAAAGAAAGCTCTGTGACTAAATAGTATAAATACAGAACATTGTACTTACAATACTTATAATATTGAGAATACCTCATCGCTCAGGTAAACAATGTGTAACGACTGTTTGTTTACTCGCTAGTCGCTGACTCACCGAACAGCCAGACAAGAAATATACACGTGGTTCACTTGGCAGGATACATTCAAAAGCTCCACTTCATACAATATTGAGAATACTTACGATCAAATTGACAATTAGGATTGTGATAATGGAGACGAAACCGTACCAACCAACACCGATTACGACTAATCTGCTTCATTTTGACAGTTCGACAATATTCATTGCGCTATTGTATATACGTTGTTCAGCTCATTTTTTTTCGAACTTGTAAAGCAATGGATTAGCAATCTGTTTCAAAACGATTCATATTCTGGTTGATCGTGTATTACGCAATTAGGGTACAACTCATGTGTGTATAAATTGACGTGTATTTGAACTGACGTAATTAATAATTATTAATAGGAAGTGTATAGAGTGCCCCTAGCGGCATTCTATCCCTATCGGATAAAGTGCCGCTATTTGTGGCATAATAGTGGCGCTGCCTCGGCCTGGCTAAACTGCCGTAAGCATTGCATTGTCATTGTCACTTGTTATTTTGTTTGATCGTTGAGGTTTGTTCGCTGCCCTTTGTATTGATTGATCGTATTTTTGTTTTAGATAATTATATCAAAACTGACTACAATGACTGAATTTACGAAAAATTAAGTAGCAAATGAAAAAAATGGCTGAAAGGTAGGTTAGGTTAGAAGCGTGACCACACAACGCACGAGCGAAGCGAGCGGTGCCGCGGCAACGGCCGGCGAGTGCCAGGGTCCGTTTAGGCACAAGAGAATGTAATGTTTTCGGAATGTGATGTTTTACAGCGAACTAGCCTCAACAATCAAACAAAATTACAAGTGACTCAGTGACAATGACAAAGCAATGCTTAGGGTGCTTTAGCCGGGCCGAGGCAGCGCCACTATTATACCGCCAGCGGCAGTTTATCCGATAGGGATAGAGTGCCTCTAGCGGCACTCTATACACTGGCCTTTTTAATAAATGCTACAATAATTTGTAATCATCCAATCTTATTAACTATTTATATCCTTATTTTATTGTTAAATTAATTTAATTAAGTATTAAGATTTTTAATTTTAATTTTAGTGTTAGATTTAATTTAGTTTTTTGTAATTTTAATTTTAGTCTCATGCTGTGCCCTTACAGGGTCCATATTTGTATACTTAGCTTTAAGCCATACTACAATATCGAATGCAAATAAATGAATATGAAATATGTTTTCAGTTTTTGTAAAGCTGATCTGCCTGTAGCGAGTAACTAAATGTACCACACACATAACTAAAATTAACAACAAATAAATTAACAATAATTTTATGCAAGCGTGCACAACTTCCCTATAGGCTACACACTGTACAAGCAAGCTGGAGCAGCATTCGTTTTAGGTTGAGTGGTGGACGACGACGACTCGTTTGCTTCAGCTGCATTAATTGCGTGCAACTAGCGTGCGCATATGATTACGTAAGCTTAACCTGCATACACACGTTCAATCATGCTTACACAAGCGTGGCTTGTTCAAGCCGCATAATGAAAATTCTATCAATCCTCATGCCGCTTGCGCAAGCATGATGCTTGCACAAAATCATCATACAGACGCTCGAGCATGCTTGCACTACTATACCACGATAGGTAAAAAATAATGAAAAATGAAGCAATGACAGAAAAATTTATTATGTGATAGATACATGGTGCTCACATATTTACAAACATTGTAAAATTATACGACATTCCTAATATTTTAACAAGCAATACTAACAAGTCAGTGTTCAAGTAATCACAGAATGTAAAATCAGTGTTATAAAAAAATTACAAATTATATATTTAAATTAGCAACCAGTTTGATTTTGTCTACTAAAGAGAGCGGCGCGATTGAGTGCGAACACAAGTCGAAGCTAACACGACCGCATTCGTGCTAGCTTTGCTAATTTACGTCCACACGTACGAACCAAATGTTCCGTGTTCGATGTTCGTGTTCACCATGTTTTGTTCGTTCGTGCGTTCAGACTTCTGCACGTTCCTTTGCTGTGTTCACACACAATAATATTACCATGTGTAATGATAATGACTATCATAAAACTATATAAAATTGGACGTGACTCATGATCACAGAAAAGCCTTAAAAACAACTCGTTAATGTTTACCAACGATTCGTATTAGGTATAAGATAGGTAACATACAAATATGCACTTTCGATTATTTAGCTCTTGTGTCTGGAGAAAGTAGACGTTTTGATGTGGACCACTTACGTCACGAGATGTGTAACCAAAAACGATGAAAAGAAGCAGACAGACGGATTGATTTCATTTTACTTTGATTTCTCCCAAAGACGTTCCAGTTCCATAGTAACTTCACCATAAGCATGGTTACAACTCCTTTGGAAATATTTTCGTACCCAAATCAGTAAACATGTGACTAAAAATGTGTTATTAAAAGAATGTGACTGTGAGTAAGATTTATGTTTACACAAGTGTTTATGGTCATGCGTATAAGCAAAGCCTGGTTAAGTTAGCGTAGCACATTTATGTCGGGGGCCTTGTCAATTTAGCATGGCTGCTTCTGTTTCTGCTGTGTTGACACCCATCTGCCATTCATATTCACTTCTCCACCCAACTTGACTATTGACTGAACAATTCCCATTCAACCAGATTGGATTTGGTCAGCTTGACTGAGTACCTATATGTAGTGTTATGATCTGTCGGACTTTGGTGCTTCGTCGTTTAACTGAAATTGCGAAGGCGAGAGGTGATTATCCTTTAATCAGCTTATTGCCTTCACACACAACTTGGTGCACTATTGATAAAACTGATGTGCTGATAACTTATCAATACTGAACATGTCTCTAATTAGTACCTGCGTCAGTACTTAATTTAATCTTGTTTAACTTTGATCAGGGGCGGAATCGGAAAGCGTGTTTATGAATATGGACAAGTATCCACAAGTAAGTTTCTATCCTTCCCAGAACGAAATACATAAACAATAGCGTTGACATCTTTAACATAATGACCGGCAGATGTAGGTACAAAGAGATGAGTCGGTGCGCGGGCGCTGTCGCCACGCGACGCTTAAACGTCGTTAGCTGGAACATCCGATACTATGGACTTTCTCTTATTTCTGTAATATTTATTAGTTCCTGATGACTCGACCTTCGTGAATGAGGATACTTGCGCACGTCCGGTGCACATAACCGCGCCGCGCTATCAGCTTTGCTGATTGTCTGTTTTTTCTGCACCAAATGGAGAGACCATTTGGTGCAGAAAAAATAGCGAATAGAAGAAATAGAAGCAAAATATAATAAGTATATACTCATAACATAGCTCGTGTCCGACATAGAAGAAGAAGTTCGGGATTGAGACTTCACAAGCTGGCGTTATTCTGACTTCTTAGTTTATTTCGTAATAAGTAAGTACATAGTCCCTGCACAGAACTGTTCCTTGTAGAAAAGTGGAAGATGAATAGTAGTTACATCCCGGAACAGATATTAACGACTCAGAAACACGAGATAGTTGTAGCAGAAGTTGTTGTTGTTGGGGAAATATGAATTAAGCTAAGCATATACAATGCGCAGCATCCCTACATCATAAGCTATTTCAAGTTGTACAAGTTGCACACAGTTTGGAAGACACTATTGCTTAACATAATTAGCCCGCCTTTCCAGTCGACAAACACAACGAGCGTCTCGTTCCTAAACTGCCAGTTAAATATTACGTGATAGTAAATGAGTCCGTTTATTACTATCGTCTAGTCAAGTGCACGTTATAGCTATTATTGTGATAGTTCCGTTAGAATCGACCATTATTATACCATGTCTGTTTGTTCCGTCATAATTGAAACCGTGTCTACAACATTCCTACCTACTTTTTGAATGCTTATTATCGTGTCAATTGTAATTCGCTTATTTTAAACGCACATCCATTTATATTCTATTTTTATTCAAGAACATTATCTAATATACATATTAAAATAACACTAGGTCAACCAGAAAATACATCAATACCAATGTATTGATGTATTTTCTGGTTGACCTAGTGTGGCAACTGGCATGGTTCTAATTTACCAGACGAGACGGAGGCTGTGTGGCTTTTAGTATGATTAGTCAATTCAAAATAATGATCAACAACTACTGTAGCAATTTGTCAGTTGCCAATTCTTGGCCTATCAAGACAATCTACATCGTACACAGCATAACTCCACAACATATTGTTTGCACACATCGTTGTATATGTAGAGATGGTTGCTAAAGATAGCGTACCTACCCAGTAATCATTCTTATTCATCGTGTGGGCGAGTCTATTGACTGACCAGCAAGAGCTTTATCCAAGCAAACTCTTGCAAAAAATCGATGAGGTAAAAATGTTCCTACGCATTTGAATTGAGATCTATACGATACAGACTTAGGTATTGGAACAAAGTATCGATGATCAGGTTTAGTCTTTGGTAAAATAAAATGTTTTTTTAACCACAAATCAGTTCCCGCTTATGCAACATGGTCGAGCCTTCAGGATTCCTTGTCTTGACCATCACTTCCTAGTTCCGCTACACATAAGTTAACATCCTCCAGACAAGCGGCTAGTACCTACAAAAACACCGTCAGTCGGTCGATGGTATCGTAGTAGGTACAAGATGCGACAGCGCGTGCTCAGCGTCACGGAGCGTTTTTGCATGTCGACTACATTGCGGTACTTGATAGGGTTGTCAGACATGGTTGATGGTTTTAACTACGAGTACAATGATAAATTCTTATGTGCTGTGCTTTTTCGGTTGTTTTTATTCAGCATTCAGATTTGTGTCTTACTGGATCTGATATTTTCTTACAGGTATGATTATCTCATAAACGAAATGTTTTAGAGACTTCCTTCCGGACTATATAGGGGAATTATTTTCTGATTTATCATTACGTTTTTATTTTTCTTTTTTCTAGAGATTTCAATATCATACTATTCGGTCAATTACACGCTCGCGCGCGCTATCAGCGTGCTCGAGTTCAGAACAAGCTGGGAATCACTGTCGCTTGAACTTGATTGCTTTTTATGTGTCGAGTCTTCGGGAGCCCAGGTTTACAATGACGTCAATGGCAATGACGTGAAAAGTAGTTCGTAGGCTGGTGTTAAATAGCTGGTTTTTTGCTACCATTCCAATTAGCCAGGATTTGTAAATTGATATCAGAAATTGTACAATTTCTGATATTCCAGTAGTTTTTGTAGTACCATGTATCATGTTGCTGACAAAAGAACTAGATCATGCTTTTGTACTTTGTATACATTTCAAGAGCAGTTCCAACTGTGTCACACACAACGGCATCTGATATTGAATCGTGACTCGCTGGGATCATCTTCAATGGATCATTTAATAACTATTTTCCCAGTTTTTATTCGAATATCTTGATCAAATTAGCTGTACTTATATATCGAGAGTATTTTGAGAAGCCAATCATTCGCTGCAGGAATGTTAACTGTCGATCATTATCTTTTCTCGGAATAATTATTTAGTTTGCAGTTACAGTTAGTTCCGTTTGTAGTTTTCGCTTTAATAGATTTAGTAATTCAATTTTTACCATATTTATTGTCTACTGCGCTGTGAGGTTCGGCTCTTAAAATAGTGAGTACCTACCTGCATGATTATTTAGTTTCCCTATTCCACAGCAGGTTTAGTTATGTAAGACATAATGACCATAACAAGAGCGCTTCCAAAAATAAGGGTTTAGTGCAGGATATTAAATTTAAGTAGTATCACATAAGCATATTATTTAAATACGCTGAGTATAGTTATCAGTTTACATATTCCTAGAAGTGAAATATATAAATTATAAAACTATCAATCGTCAATTATTTTACCGCTTTGTTAATAGCGGACCAGACACTATCAGTAATAATGAAGATTCGCGCTGTACCTGTAAAACATTTAGCCAATGAAGCAGTTTATATGTATGCTCTAAAGTGCTTTGCCTAAAATTTATACGCACCAGCCCTGTGCTCCAGCTGAGTTTTATAAATTGTAAGGTGATCGTTTTGTACAGCAGTGAGCCGATCCCGCGCTATCTCGAGCTAGATCAGATGGTACCGATCGTAACAGATAGCTGGGCTATCCTCCACTTAGCTAAATTGTATGTTAATGGTAAAGGGGCTGTTTCGCAACTCTCAAGATAAACTTACATCTAAGATGGAGACAGATATCGATAATTTTCCCTAATTGCACTAATGTTCAGTTATGTATGTTGAAGATATTCATTAAAGTTGATAAAATGCTTGAACACTTCAAGACTATAATTATCTAGTGGAAAATTGCGTAAAGATAGGTGATGTGGTGGTGTATGTATATACCTGTGTTTAACATATAAATATTCATTAATTTCACATAATGTGAAACAATGCTGAATGGGTGATGCTTTTTTCAGCTATCCACCTTTTAAAATATCTTTTAAACAGTAGTAAAGTCTTCTTAAGTTCTTTCTATCTCCTCTTATCTTCGATCCCAAACAAGCGGGAGTAAGTCAGAACGATCGCGAATTTGCGATAGTGGAACAGCCCCTACACTTACACACTTACCTGGTGCTGGTGTAGTGCTGGCCGCTGTGAAGACATTATCAATTTGATGTTTATATTTACGTGATACCTACTGTGATGTCGTAGGCGGCTAGTCGGTGAGACGTTGATCGTCGTAGTTTATGTGCCAGTCAATTAGAGTCTTTATATTCTAGTCAATTTATGTCTTCATTGTCTTCCTCGGCACTTTCCTGATTACGCTTACGGAGATGTCACTGCAAATAGGGTAAGAGGTAATTAGAGGCATGGGGATATTTACTGCTGAAATGAGTCTGTGCTATTTACTGCTTTACTGCACTGTTCAGTCTTCAAAAGTTTACACATCTATCTTTATGATGGACTTGTTATTAGCTCGTTGGACGAGCGCATCTGATTATAATCTGCGACGCGGCCCCTCGCTCATTAGTGACAGACACCTCGTGAGAACTAGGTCAGTTATCATTATGACGTCAGTCCACATCTTGTCTTCTACAGTGACTGTTAAGTAGACTATGATTAATTTATTTTGTTATTCTTTTCATTCGATTTGAAGACCACGAACTGGCTGCGTTCTTACTGGAGGAGTCCGATAGACGTGTAACTTAAACGTTCCTTAACATACGTAGGTACTAAAAGATAGGCTGGTATATTGTTCAGGACCCATATTGTCTCATATAATCCGCCTGCCTGAGTCGGTCGGTTGATTTCTGATAACATATTACTCTTATCTCATTATGACATAGATAAAGTATTCACAAAAGTTTCTAAAATATTAGGAAACAATCTAAATTCCGATTCTTTACATAACTAGACGTAACTACTACCGGCGGCGGCGGTCACAGGTCGTCACCATTAGTTGAAAAGTGAAACCAAATCACTTGCACTCGACGATCAACGCACTGAATACGCAACTCATACGCATAACAACCCGACCAAGTTGAATAGCGCACTGATAACATTCAGGATGATACACAATAATGTCTTCTGAAACAAGTGGTATAACCAAATGTTTACGTTTAGGTAACAGAATCGCGTGCATGACCTTTGCATTTTTTTGCTTTACTATCCATAATGCGTGTATGTAATCTGAGTAATGGGCAGAAAGGTGGCTCCACAGATTAGGCTGTTTTTATAATGATTACATATTGTGGGGATGATCTGTTGAAGGCAAAATGATGATGATGAATGATTGTGAGTATCATGTAAGTTCTTACCTAACATGGTCATCACGTCGTGTGTGTAATAAGTAGGTACTGAGTGTATCTTCCATAAAAGTGTTTGAAACTGAAGAGATATTTATTTATTTATTTTAAAAACCAACTTATACTAACAGTTTGCACCACACATACAAGTTATAGGTCAATATCTATTAGTAATTACACAACCAATCATAAAATTAAAATTAGATTAGATTACATAAAAGTAGACAAAATATGTTGAAATGAAATAAGTCAAGATCAGGCAAAAACTAGATAAAAGTACGAGTATGTAGACAAAATTAGATAAGATTAGATATAATTGGGATAAAAATTGGAATTAAATTATTAGGATAAAAATTAGAATACAATTATTAGGATAAAAATTGGAATAAAATTATTAATAACAAATTTAATAATTAATTCACTCCAAGGAGATTGTACTGAGAGTGGCAATGGATTCCAGGTATCGAGTAGCAGTGTTCAGGAATCCCAGTTCAGTACTCGCAAAGACATCCGAGAATTCGTCATACAGCAAAATGCTGTTAATATGGGTGAGGGCTAGGTACAATGGACTGGCCTTGAGGGTTATGGTACTCGTTTGAGGTATTAAGAATAGAGGACGTTGGCGAGGGCGAAGTGTGTGTCTAATGGGTAGTGGGATGTTAAAGGGGATGTGCTGTAATAAAAATGAATTGAAATATGTGCCACGAATTAGGCGGATGAAATATTTAACGAGACTAAGATTTTTCCTTACTTCTAAACTTTGATAGCCCACCATACCTAGCACAAATGGTGTTGGGTACATGTACGCATAATATCCATACAGTTTTAAGTAGAGGTAGCGGACAAAAGACTTCTGAACCTTTTCAATGGCCAGTGTATACACTTTTTCATGGGGGCTCCAGATTGCACAGTTAGTCTCTAGCAAACTGCGGATGAAGGAGTTGTACAGCATGGCCAGTGCTTGACGATTTGTAAAAATGTTGGCCTGACGCAAGACAAAACCTAAGTTTTTGCGGGACTTGTTGCAGGTCTGTAGTATGTGCTGGTTAAATGTAAGATGTGGATCAAACTGAGCACCCAGATCGCGTACGGTTAAAATGCGTTTCAGGGGTTCATTGTTCATAGTGTAGATGTTGTGTATGGGTTATGTGGCCTTTGAGTAGGTCATGACCGCGCATTTACTAATGTTTAGATTGAGGTTGTTTAAAGTGCTTCAAGTGTGAATGTTGTCGATGTCGAGTTGAAGTGTGGCCATATCTAGTGATATGATTTACTATGAACGAGCAACCGCTGCTGCCATCAGTCCACATATTAGAATGAAAAACAATACTCATTGTCTTTAGACAATTATTATCAAACTCCATTCAAATACACATAATTATGTACTCACAGTGAAACTAATTTTATAGTCATATCAACACCATCTTCAGTTTCAGTCGTTTCAGAACCTTCAGTCATGTCTGCTGTCAATCCTTGTTGGTCATAGACACATTCTCGTCATGTTTATGTGATATCCCTCAAGTTATTCTACTGACTCAAAATGAAAACCATAGAGCAGCTACACTTCTCGCTACTTTCGCCCATTGTTCGTTCTTCGTATTTATAGGATTCGTGACTCATATGAGATATATAGATAGATGAAATAATAATTTACTGGTATAACTGTCTATAATTATGTATATTAACGCTTATTGGATGTTTGTAGTTTACTGAACTAAATGACCTTACTAATAGATCACATCAATCGCCTCTATTCATTCTTTAAAGCTCAAAAGATGCTTCTCTTCAACCTTTAAAGCAATTAAATGCTTAGAATTTCTTGTGATTAAGACAATTTCTCGCTCCATTTGTTAATGACGCAACGAATTCATAATATTTATGATCAAAGTGAGCCACAGTTCACTTTCATGGAAAGCTCTGAAACATTATCTGTTTAATACGCTACCTACTCAATTTTACGCATTTTTACCAGTCACTCAAAAATTACAGCTAATGTATATTTATAACAGGCGTTCAGCATTTTATTACAAAATCTTTCCGAAAAGGATTGTCAAGTGAAAGTGCAATGAAAGCTCCAAACATGTACACGCGTTCACTTGAGATTCGGCAATATTCGATAACAGATGCATTCTTGTATAATATGCAATATCGAGAAAGTAGAATACCTTCTCCTTGAAAGGAAATAGGAAGTAAATTATTCACGTGACACAACGTAATACTCGTTTTCGAATCCGTTATCTATTTGTTGAATAGTCTCAATCTCTTTGACCATTACTAAAGACTTCAAATATTATTTACGCAGCATTTATCTCGACAAAGGAATCGAACCCGGAACAAAACTTCTGGCATTCATAAGTTGTCAAGAGACGTACGGTCTAACTGTGAGAGAACGCTCATTAAACAGTTAGCAATCCATCTTAACGAGCAATTAGCTGCGCACACGCATCTGTGTGTATTAGGTAATTACCACGACTACTGTAGGTAAGGTATGCCCCTTACTACTTACTGGACGAAAGGAGGGCTCCGCACAAACATGGAACATTAAGTAATGAGATGCAGAAGACTTACTATGAGAATAAATGCGGTGTTGTTACTGCTGAAAACAGCACAACATCTAGGACAATTTAAGAAAACATATAAAAAAATATATCTATAAAAGTTTTGTCATACAGATGGCTGGTGGATTCTGCGGCTTCAAGCTCTACCTACTCATGGACAAAACTAACTTCTTTTGAAGAAACCTACAACGTAGTAGATAAGTACCGGGAGTTGTATGGAGTGGGACTTCTTCTCGTGTTTACTTCATGTTTGATGGTTTCCCATTATCATAATTTCTATTAAATTGTTTATTTAGAAATCATAGAAAATGAATGCGAGACAAGTGAAACTACGAGTATGTACGAAATGACAATATGTTATTTCGTGGCCACATTTTTAATATTTCAAGATTCTATTGTGTTGTGTTAAATGTGTTTGTGTTTATAAGTTGTCTATGTTGACATGCGACTTGAGGATGTTGCTCATGTCTGTCATGGGAAAAAGTAAGCACGAAAATAATAGGCAACATTCGTTGGTAGCGGGAGTTCGAAAAACTTTGTTTTCCATTCTTTTCTCGGCAAGTAGGTACTGACTACTGTTTCAACTTTAAGGCTTGTGCAGACCAGCGCGATTTGTCGCGCGACGCGACACGAACAATACAATTTCTAAGAAAACGTCACAGTATAACAATAACCGGTGTCGCGTCGCGCGACAAGTCGCGCTGGTCTGCACAAGCCTTTATTCAGTAATATCATGTTCTGACTGCTATGTCACTTTCAATTTAATTGTGTGATCCGGCAACGAAAATATGTTTTCTTCTGAAAAAGGAATTGTAAACTTGAATACCTATGTATTACCACAATCTGTAGAATGCGTCTGTTCTGTGTTGTGCGTCGCTGCCTGTATTGCCATGGATGTAGGATTGCTATGCGGACGCTCTGCATGTCTTACTTCTTTTGGTCCGGTTTGGAAAACCTAGGTTACTTAACACGCTTTTAGCGGTGCATACTAATGTGTATTAATTGGCATTCATTATAATTATCCTATACTAAATAATACCTAATGCGACCAATTGATCAACCACTTGCAATTGCATGTTTTTATGATAATAATGACGATGAGTTTATATTATGCAACATTTATCATAGTTGAGTCAGAACCTGCAAGTAGTTTTCTTAAGACGTCAACGTTTCAAATCAATTATTTTGTAATTCCGGATGACACAAATGATCTAGATGACCTTTCCGGCTCATTATTTAACTGAAAACTACCTTTTATGTAACAGTGTCTCTTCGCACATTACAGCGAAATGTAGAGAAACAGAAAGTTCAGTTTGGACAACGAGAAAGTTCATTTTGATCGCAAGCCAAATTTCAGCAGAACCAATGCTAGCACGGCACTGAAGTGTTGTAGTAGCATACGAGAGGTACAAGTGAACCTTCTTTGCACATCTACTCTGTGTCCATGTCCCACGCACGTAGGAATGCATTATACGACGCGTCCGCGTGCTTCCGGCTTCTCACTGCACTTTACGTAATGCGCTCCTAATTGGAGGTCACTGCACCGGATCATCTCATAACAACCGAGATAACAATCGTTATAAACAGTGTCGCGTGTGACATCTTTAAGAAACCGCTCGTTTTTTCACCGAGGAGTCAAAAGGCGTAATGTGGTGTAATTTTCTATAGCGACAATAGCGTTATGCTTAAGTCTCATGAGTCTATTGCCACTAGTTATTAACCGGGAACACATCCAGACTCTGGGCTGCTACTGAGAAGCTCCTGATGGATAACCCATATAGCCATATATAGCAGGGCTTACTTGGGAACTGAGCTGCGACCACTAGACAGATCAACTAGACACTTATTTTAAGATGATTGAAGAATTAATAACACTTTCCTTGTTCCAAAGCCTGAACCCGGGAGTTCAAGGCGGAAGCGGAGTGACGATGAGGCCACGGAGCCGGTTTGAGAGAACAATAATTATACAATTAGTAATAGGTACTTCGGCTTAATAGACAATTAGACGCGGTTGTTCATAATTCCCACCTGTGTATTAACTAGCGAAATATTAAAATTTGTAGCGAAAAAGATCCCTGTTGCGGCAAGTCTTGAAATTGGACTTCAGGTTATATTATGCAGCTCCTATCGAACCACTGTCCAGCAAAGGCTTCCTCACAAGTATTTCACTCTTTTCATGATTACGTCAATGAACACTTGATTTTTTTAACATAGTTTTACTTGCCCTGTCAAACTTAAAAAGAATGGCCAAAGTTGGGTGTCGAAAACTGTTGCATTGATATCATATATGTTGAAAGGTCAATTCAAATGGATTCGAAATCAATCACCCGTAAAGGTTAATAGATTAATCAACGCAGATGTTAGCATCAAAAAATAATTATTGAAACTGCCGCTTTTACATAAACATGAGGGTGTTGAAACTTCAAAATACGGAGACACATCAGCCCACTATTTGGCAATTCAACTTGCTTGCAGACATTTTACTTAACCTACAATCAGGTAAGCTAGCTTCAGCGTCCAGTGCTGAACACAGGCTTCCAAGGACGATGCTGTTGCACACTCTTGTAAACTAAACGATCTGATCACAACTGATACCTATAATATACGAGTTTGGACGGTTCATGGCCCAGGTATTATTCACGATAATTATCACGTTGGTTTGATGCCAGGCAGCTGTGTTGCTGGACAATTATGCAACTTCAGTTTATAAACTTCCTCAAAAATAGAATGTTCAAATATTGACCAGCAGGAGGTATAAAGAGAAAGTGTAACAAAGTTATATGTATATTTTTTAGTCAACTGACTCCTAGACCATACATAATCGATAACAGCGGCGCGCGCGCATCCATTTGTTATAAAGCAAGAGATATCGAATTGTCGTGAAAGTTACAACAATAGCTAACCGGGAAAGGATACATTCAAAATTGTTATTGTCCGAAGCGACCCAAAAAGTAGAGAATTGCGTTCATTGCTTCTTCAGTCTCCATTTTACTGGATGTCTTTTACTGGAATGAGGCAATACACATCGTTCTTAACATTTTGGTGCATTGTTGCCAATGTTTGGGGCGTAAATCGTGTGTGTCCGATTTTACGAAACTCTAGCATTTCCAAAACGATTTAGATTATGTTCAGTGGAATTGGATTTCCTTATCAAATGGAGAGGTACTTAGGTTGTGTGCTGTAATCGATCAGCTTTGTTACCGGTGCAAAGAGCGTGTAGTTTATAGTTTTCTAATTTGGATCTTGAAGCTACATAATTATATAAATTTTAGGTAGCTTCAAGATTACGAAAAAAAACATGTTAGTACTTACTTTAGATAGGTACTTACTTATATTTTTGGTGAATAAGCGACCCTCCTCTATGTTATGTGCGTATACGCACTTTCGAAGTAGGTACCAACCTTCCTTAGCATTAACGCTTGTTGCTTTTTCAATAATTTGTCATCAGTTTTCTATGCGTAGGTATTTGATAACATCATTTACTAATTACCTACGTAAGAATACTTACATGTATTTTCGGCTAAATTCGTGAGTTTCAAATAACAAATCTTTCGATGATTGATTACCTACTTATTTTTGTTGTCTATTATTTATAAATGCTGATTTACAGGTTAAAGATAGTTCTGAATAGGTAAAAAAAATTCATAACCTTTGATTTTCGGGATAGCGAAGAGTAAATTATACCAAACACAGTAAAGATTCCGACTCCCTAAGATGCATAGCTTTTCATTTTATTTATGTTTTAAACAATACACGTGACCCTCGCTCACTGCCACGCTGTGTCCACGCTACATTCTTGTTTACGGATAATTTGGATACATAACGATGTGTGACAGCGACGAGCTGAGTTGGCTGTGACACGCATTAACATCACAATGAGCTGTCACGCCGTCACTGAGGCGTCACGCCCCGCGTGTCCGATCTGAACTAACCATTGGAATAGCTACAATTTTGGGATAAATGTGGGTAGGGATTAAAAAATATTATTGACTTTTAGGCGAAACAGTGAGTTTTGTACTGTAAGAAGGATTTTATTGTGGGACCTCAACATGACTGGCTAAATGTGAGTGTACTATAGGTATAGGTACATTACACCTCTGCCTAACCCTTCGGATTACGGGATTACAGTCGTGAGGTTAATCTTATGATTATAATATTTCATTTCATTTCATTTCAATCATTTAGTTGTGAGTGAGCTAATACATACTTCGCTCTGAAACGAGATTCTAAGGGATTTTTTCAATATTATTTAAATAAAATTAGATACTATTGTGTGACGGATAGGGTTTACGTGGTGGTAGAAATAAGACCACGTAAAATATGAAGCCTATACTTAAAGTTAATTGAAGGTACAGACTAATATTTGAAATGGTGTCACAGTACGCGTTATCTACCTCTAATAATCGGACAATCCTACCATTTTTTCTCTTTTGGCCACTGTCATCCATAAAATTATCAAAAACTTGACAAATTGATACTTATTGCCTCGGAGCTATACATTGTAGATACAAGTGTTGACGGCTACTCCCGATTGTGTAGAGAGAGGTTCTGTGTTAGCGGCGCATGTGGGACAATGGGGGTGAGTCATAAATTATTCAGATTGGTACACCGTGTCAGGAATGTGGGGAGGACTATGTTCTGTATTTTTTGTTTCTTCACAACATTCTTTTTGACATGAATAAATATGTAAGTTGGTGATAAAGAAAGAAGTAATCAAGCGTAGAATTTCAAGAATGACGTAGTAGGTACTTAAGTGGCGGGCATTTGCAAAACAGCCTGAAAAGATCTGACCTAATTAATTGTACCAACTTAGATCCCAACATGTTACATGTAGTAAACACACACAGATAAAAAATCGCTGCTAGTTTTCCTTTCGTATCATGTGCCATTTGGCAAATTTTATCTTTAAAAACATTCTCATAACTCCAACAGGTACTACGTCATGCACTTAAAAATAACTCAATAACACCTACCGAGCTAATCCAATCGTTTAGTTCCAGGTACACTTGTTATTTACTACGGCTCTTCACATTCTAAAGGTTTATAATATTACTGTAACGACGTAATTGCTGCATGGGTTGTAGGTATAACATAACATGAAATAAAATTAAGGTAGAACCTTAATTTTATTTTAAAACATATACTTAAACAAAGTCAAATCCTTTATTTCAAATAAGCCTTTGTAAGGCACTTTTGAACGTCAATACAAACAAAAAAATAATGAATTGATTCTATTCCAAAAGGTAGTTTTTGTATGGAGAAAAACGGGCAAGAAACTCCACCGTTACCCTTTTAAAATGTTTTACAATATTTTGTACAGGTTAATTAGTTATAATGTGAAGACGATGCACCTAGAATAAAATAACTAACACTACCACAACATGTAAAAAGATTAATTATATATATATTAGAGAAATTAATTATTTGATCGATACATGGTGCTCATATATTTACAAACATTGTAGAAGTAGACGATTTTCCTAAAATTTTACAATTAATAAGTCAGTGTGTGAGGAAGTAATCACAGAATGTAAAATCAATGTCATACGAGTATAATAAAAAAAATAAAACTACAATTAAATTTACAACCAGTTTAATTTTGTCTAGATTCTAAATTATCCTATGGCGCAGGACCAGCACGTTTCCAAACATTCTTATATTGGATATAATCCTCTAATTTGTAACATACTTGTTTACAAAGTGTACTTTTAATATGAGTTTTAAATGTTCTTTCATTTACGAGTAATTGCAATATATCACAAGGTACTTTTTTACATTTAACACAGTACCCCAGAAAAGATGTATGTACTTTAGATAATCTGTGATCAAAATGGTTGATCTATTTTATTTTTATTTCTATTAAAATTATGTCTATCACTTATTTAATTAAAAAGATGTAGATTTTTTCTTACATGCATATTACATATTTTCATAAATGAATTGGCAAGGTACCGTCATAATATTAATCCTTTTAAATAGTTTCCTCTTATAAAAAAGGAAACTGTTTAATGTGTTTTTGATGCAGAAAGTCCTACCCATTCTTAGTATAATAACAGCTATTGGGGTTAGGAAAGGTGTTTTACATTTTCAAAATCCTCAAACATTAGAATAGCATCACAAAGCACTATGAAATACAATATGAAAAAAAAACCTGTCCGATCCGAAAGGGCCACATAAGTACTGCATTACACATTACCAAATCTTATTGTTATTAAAAATAAAAAATAAATTGCTAGTATCGTACCAAAATTACCCCAAAACCATATAAAATAACCAAAATAAAACAGGTACAGTTACGACGGCCGCCCGCGCCCCATGTAATGTAATAAACCGGTAATATTCTCCCTATTGAAAAAAAATATGACAATTTCTTTCTTTTTTTCCTGAAAATTACCACATAAATAGACTCTTAGTACGATACCTAACACCCTCACGGATCAGACAAGGTTTTTTTAAATGTTGTATTATAACATCTTCCGTTTCTTCTGGTCGTAAAAATAAGCAAGTAAATTATTTCAGTATCTCTCTATGTACGTTAACTGCATATCCCCGATAGGTGAAGATGGTCAGGTAATTGATATTATCGGTATACGTGTTTGTACAAAAGAGGTGTTTGGAGGTTGAGGTGCTTTTTTCATAACATCTTCTTATTTTATTCATTAGAAGCTTTTAATTAACTTGCCTTGTTAGTTAGTTAGTTAGTATGTATGCGTCAAATCGTGCTAACTGAATTATAACCACTTTTTATCCTACGGAGTTGAAATTTTACAAGTTGGTTCAGTTTCGCAGACAATGCATTTTTATAATCCATGACCTGATTCTACACCCAGGACTGGCTCCAGACAAAGGAACATCTCAACGGTCAACAGCACAGACACAACATTTTATAAACGCATTCAATTATGATAGCCCGATCTAAAGTACTAGCGCATGACTTGACAGTGCAACTCGTTTGGCTTTTTTTTTTTTTTTTTTTTTGGGTGGGAAATCATCAAATGACTCCTCCCGCTCTGGGCGGAGCGAGAGGGAGTGTCAGACTTTTACTGACTAAAACCCACCCGTGTTCCTTCCGTTGCCTGTGTGCCGGGGCCGCGATATCCCTTTCGGACCAACTCGCAACCCTGGCAGGCATTGGCCCTTACGGACCCCGTCAGTTGGTGCTGACATCTCTTTGAGGCGCGCGTGGAACACAACGCGCCGTCGACCCGTCCTGGTCCTAATCGGACGGCGAGCTACCCATTGCCCACCGTCCGCAAGCCCGCGCCTACGGTGGCCGGAAGTCGGCTCGCGACTCCCGACGCCCGGGGCGTCTCCTGCGGCGACTAGGGGCGCGAGGGCGCGCATCTTGCATTTCCCTCGCGCGCTCCGCCTCCTCCTAACTCGTTTGGCTTCACACCATGACTTGCGTAAAGGCGTGTTGAGGTCCGTTGGATTTGTTTTTACAAATATCTTTCAAGTGAAGTTGATAGAACAGATATTTAAACAAATCCACAATGCTTAAAAGTACAAAATATTTTTTTTGTAAATACCTTTTTAAAAACAAGCTTTTAATGTATTAAAAAGTACTAAATAAAACTTACTTGAGATGTGAACGTCCGTCTTAGACTTTAAGATAAGCGTCAAGCTTTTAAGAAAATATTAAAGTTTACGTAAGTTTTATTTAGTTCATTAAAAGCTTGTTTTAAAAAAATACAAAAACAATATTCTGCGTACAATAGCTGTTCGTCACGTAGGTAAGTGAGTATAATAGGTGACCTGCGGTGGTCAGGTAATCATTACACCCTTTCGGCGTAAAAACGGACGATTCGTGTCGAACTAGCGCTGAACTTAGCACAATGCAGATTCGATTAAGGGCGTGTCATAGTCAGTCGCGCCGTGTCGGATCGGTTCGCCTCCGATTTGCTACTGTTTGTTTTTCCCGCTGCTCCTTCCGCTAGGAATTATCAACAGTTTTCTAATTGTGTGAATTTCACGTCTCTGCGAAATTCACACAATTGCAACTTGCGGTTTGTTGCGAAAATCTGTGAATGGGCTCTTTTAAGCAGTCTTTGCTTTTGCGCGGCTGATCATCACTAATTCACTACTTTACTCGGAATTTACCTCAATTCAATATTTTAGTTGCATTGGATTTAGTGTCACTGGCTGTAGCTGCTTTTTTCGCGGGGTTCTTACTGGCACATTGAGTTTCTTGCTTGTAAAGATAGGGGAGAAAGTTGATCCTGTAAAAGGCATAAGTTAATTGCCAGTTAATGTCTGTCATTTTCATTAACCACCCAAGATGTTAGTTCAATATAAACGCCATAACAGCCCTAATGTCTAGTCGTCAACCCTCTATAAAATAAGTCAACAGCATTAAGCCTTTCATTTCGCCTGTACTGATGGCTATAGAAGCCGTGGGGGTCGAAGTGGGTCAGGGATGGGCCCGCCCCCGCTGTCCTCGGTCGTCGCCATTATGACAATATCTATGTTCTCCAGTAATCTGTGGTTCTAACGACTTGAGATAGAACTGTTTGGAAAAAATGATAGTTCAGGCTGGAACAACATAATTTAAATTTCGCACACTATTTCATTTGTTTTCGGACAGTTTTTTGATAAACTAAACTGTGACAAACATGGTGACCTAATCCTAAGTTCGAACAATTATTGTAATTTGTAAAAATACTTATATACTTTAACACCATTCTTTTTTGGTGTTATTTCAGCAGTATCTCAGCTTCTGACAAATGAAGCTAGTAGTAACACCAACGATTTACAATTCTCGTATCATCTTGAAATAGCTTTTTGATGAGAACACCAAATAAATATAACCACAAAGGTGATAAACAATATTGTACCTCGTTAAGAGTGCACCAACGGGTTTTAAATACGATATCGACTGGATGTGGTCGATGTGGTCGGGGATTTACAATCTACGACTTGGTAATACCGATGATTGGGACACAATTCATTTATATCACAAATAGGTACTTATCATTAATTTAGATAGTGCCTATCTAGTGAATTCCATAGCAGTGCTAATATAATCATAAGTAATATAATTTGTTATATGTATTATTTAATTATTTTAGTGGTCATGTGTGTACTAATAAGGCATACTCGTTATGAATGTGATAAGCAAATTAAATGTTGACTTTATCTTTTCCTTAACGTCTTAGCAGTCGAAAAAATAAGCTAAACAAAATATATCAACACGAAGACCCTTTTACCAGTAGTAAACTTGACCAATCGACCTACGATGATAAAAGTCACTGTAGCAAAAAGTACTCAAGATATAGGTACCTATACTACATGAGCATAGAGCTGTTATCACCTTCGCCACATTCACCACGTAGGAAAAAAGTTTTATGATTCCAAATTTGTATGTTGAAGAGGATGCTGTTGTCAACATGAACAACAGTAGTTAGAATGAACCTATGTAGATTAGCCTTGTATAAGGCGGAAATAAAAACAGACAGATTTACCAGAGACCTAGTTTGTACCATAGTATGGATAAGATTAAGAAACATCAGTCAATAACACGAGATTCCTAGGAACGGAGACTATGAAGCTAGCACACTAACAAACATGGCGGTCGCGGGGGCGATGAACTAATTCAATAATCTCGAGCCAGCAGATAAACGTCTATGTAAATCCGAAGCGCACGCGCAGCCAAATGTGTATGTTGTGTGTACAGACAGGAAAACAAGGCGAAAATATGTCGTGTCTTAAGTACCTATTAATTGAGCCAAAGTAGAGCCTACAACTGAAGACTGTTTCTTGACATAGAACTTGGAGAATCTTGACGTAGTTTACGTTAAGATTTTCATTAAGGACAGGATATCATCATCATCATCATCGTAGCAGAAAGATGTCTCCTGTGGGACATAGTGTCTCTTGTAAGCATAGCCACAACGGCAGGGCAGGGCATAGCATTGCCATCAATAATCGAATCCTAATTTAATTATGATTGAAAAAATACGGAGTAGTTCTACGCCTAAATAAAGTGTACAGTCAGATTCCAAAAGCGAACCATCCTTTCCCATTTTCAACTTCGTATTTTGTGCAAGTCCTACCATCGTGCCAGAATTGACATCTTTTCGTTCGGGTCATACTTCTGTTGCTGTCTGTCTTTCGAGGTGTAAGCAAATAATGTGCTATGTAAATACGTGATTATTTACTTTTAGCGTCCGAAGATGGAACACGTTTGAATGTAAACTATTCGCTATGACGTCACGCGTCGCCTGCGCATTATCGAATGCTATCGATTAATGATAGGAAAGCTTTCCACACTGTTATCAGATGGGTGTGGAATGTGTCGATTAAAACAATTCATTTATTTATTGCAATCAGAACTTATTTGAACAAATATGTAGGAGACATCATTGTTGCTAGAATTACGAACTGTTTGGATACATGCATGCCCATTACCACTTTCTATTATAGTGTTTAGTACTTGGTCAACCGAACTCTACTCGGCTGAAAAAAGACAAACATATCGGCCAGGTACCAACGTTGTATCACATTCCTGAGGGTGCGAAAATAGAGAAAACAAATTTTACCAGATATGAGAACTAGCTAGATCGAATTTTCACCCCCGTAAACCCCTACATTCCAACTTTCATCGAAATCGTTAGAGCCGTTTTCGAGAACTTGATTATTGCTCGTTTAATTATAGGATTATATTATTTCCCGTTGCCCGTACGGGTATTATACTCGTATATAAAATTATCTAAGTACATTTTTGTCAGTGTTGTTTTCATCTAACTTAAATGTTTAGTTTCTAGCTCATGAGGTTTTGACTTAGAATATGGGTGTCGAATCTTTCTCCGAAACAAAAACACCAACAACATTTTGGACATTACGTGACCAAAAATGAAAACTGCGTGATAGTGCAGTTTTGACTAATCGACAATAAAATTAAATAATGTTATGCCTATGTTTTCCGTGTCATCGTTTATTTTTATATTTTGCTTTATCATGAAGGAACGGTAAGCCTGTTGTTGAATGATTTAAAAACTGCAAACGGCAGAAATTACAATGTCATACAAAAATATTAGATGCGCAATGAAAAATTAGAAGCTTGTGTGATATAGCCAAACAGTTCCCTACACTATTTGAGTAACATTACAATGTAATTAATGAATGTTTTCTCTTTTGAACATATATATATATATATATATACATTTTTTAAGGCTGGGATATTATCATATAACTTCTCCCGCTCTGGGCGGAGCGGGAGGGTGTGTCAGACTTTTACTGACTAAAACCCACCCGTGTTCCTTCCGTTGCCTGTGTCGGGCCGCGATATCCCTTTCGGACAGACTCGCAACCCTGGCAGGTAAGTAATGTATTGACGTGCAATAGATTTGTCTTTCATTGATAAGTTTATTCCCACTGAATAAACTAAGACAAGTAGTGTGAACACTAGATCAGGGCTTGTAGTAAATGTTGTCTACAGCTGTGAATTCTCATTGCTATCTATAAATTAACAGTTAGTGAGTTGCAGTCAATTAAATAGTGTTGTCTACAGTTGATATTTCTCACTGCTGTGTATAAATTAAGTCACTTAAGTGTTGACAGTAAAGCAGTCAATAGTGCTGTCTACAGTTTGATAACGCCGCGCCGCTTGCTAATTGATGCTATGTTCCGCTACAGCTGAGTACCGTGCAAGTCACGAGCGGATAGCTAAGCTTTTATTTTGTCTTTTTCAAATACTTGTTGTACTGCTGTTGGTGTTTTGCTGGGGACAGGCATCGAGTCGGCAAAACCATGGGTCATGAAGTGTTCACGAGACGAAGTCAATCAGAAAAATGTGAGTATTTTGGGAGATGAGAACCCCGCTGTCCGCTCATGACTCGTCCACGATCAGTCAATCAGCATCACCTTTAGAGAATGTTGCGTACGATTCCCTGCCCGTAGCGCACGCGCATCGTGCGTATACCTGTATGTATGTATGTGTATGTGTGCGTATGATCTGTATCGCGTTACGGTATAACGCGCCGTAGACGGAGTATGTGGGAATTGGGTGTGTAAACAGTATGTCGGAGTACACGTTATATTTAGATGTATAACATAATGATGAAGAAACCACCGGATAATACCTGCCTATATGAGAACATATACGAGCTGTCAAATGCTCGAATATCAGATCTAGCAATATATCATAACAGTGTTCTCCAGTCTGCGGATATTGCATCGCGATCTCTTCGTGCATTTTAAAAGGTCTAGAATAAAATAGCGAAAGTACCTACCTATTTACACAGGGTGGCAGGGACATCGATGCGAAAACTGATACCATGGATTCAAGTACATGATTCTGAACCCCGCAGCGGTGAAAGTTTACGTCGGTTATTAAAAAACAATCAGCTGTTTCTTTTTTTTTTTGTATAGAAAAGTGCAATACTTACGCGGTCAAAATGATGGAATAGCTGATATTTTTTTTAATAACCGGCGAAAATTTTCAACGAATTGGGGTTCAGAATCATGTACTGAATCCATAGTATCAGTTTTTACGTCGATGTCCCTGCCACACTGTATATATTTGCCTCGTAGAGTAGGTAAGTACTCTTCGAATATAGATAGGGCTCTCTAAGTAGGTACAGTTGTGAAGAGGCACATATTATTTTATGTTATCCAATCCAATACATATTCGATATCGTCATTACTAAGGACAGTTTAGCGTATGACGTGAGCTGATATAACAAAAACAACAAATTACAACCCCAATGGACAAAAACAAATGTTCGGTAAATCAATGAGCACATAACACTAATGTAACATACATCGGTGTGCTATCATTGTGTTCGATATTATTTGTTTTGTCCTGAGTCACCGAGTGCCGTCACCGCTGTGCAAGGTGCTCGCTATCGGCTGTAGTGATAAGTGATAACGTATCGGTGTGATCGCGCCAACTGGACGACTAATTAATTCTTAATATCGTCATAGCGCGAATATTTTTTGAAATGACATCAGTTTTGGTGGGTAGCTGGCACGGATATTTTGCAGGTGCAAAAGAAAATACCAAGCCTACAAGAGGAAAATCTATTTTTTTTTTCCCTTGAATTTGTGGTAAATTCAAAAAACCCGACTGTAATACCAAAATTCTATGGATGTTTGCCTAATGCTTGTTTTTCTCTTTACATTTTGTGTTTTTGCAGTCGAGTTTTTGTATTTTTTAATAATTTGCTTTATTTCATAACTTTTAGTTTTATTATTATATTATTCGATGTGTAACTGAATTAATGCAAATTATGAAAGTAGTTTTTTCAGAATTGTTTACTGGATCGATTTCCGTAATTTTTAACATAGGTAATTTTTTATCCCAAAAATAATTAAAACTACGTTAATAACAAACCAATATGGACGAAGAACCTTCTACGCTAGACCCTAAAGACGTGTGCGACGGTGAGCGTGCGTACATTTGTAATGCGACTACAATTTTCTTCCTCAATCAGTATAACTAATGTAATAAACAAACAATGATTTATACATAATGGTAAAAATTCAGTGTCTGTACTATGATTGTATTATAATATTCTAATAGAGGTGTTTGGTGGTGTGCGTTTAACCCCGGGACATGTTGTATTATAATGTGTATATATTTAGAATTGACCCATTACCAGCTTTTATTTGATACCAATATTGTTGAAACTTTTTTTTTTTACACCTCCCTTCTTTTTGTATTTGCAGATGCAATATTTTTATGACGAATCTTACAACACATACGTTAAAAACTCAACTCAACTCATATGTTAAAATCCATCACGCCGTTGAGACTACAGAGCATGCCAAAGACATACCTACGAGCTACGTATACATTCATACATACTCTCGAAAAACATTACTCTCCTTCTGCGGCACTCGGGTAAAAACCAAGTCCCTTTGCCAAACTTAGTGTTTATGATAATTATATAAGTTATGGATCCATCTATGAGAGGAGATCTGGGAAATTTGCTTATCATTCATCATATAGTGACGACTACATATGTATTGTTATATATAAGAGTAGTTCACCAAGTCAGGCTTGATTTAAGTAGGTGGCACGTCAATCACTCGATGTTTCAGACAAACTGTACTTTACATAGGAAAAGGAAGTGTTGTAGTTATTGTAAAAACAAAGACTTGCATAAATATTTCGCAAACAGTTAATTACACAGCAGCAAATAATATTCATTCTACAAACGTTTCTAAAAACAGTTTCCACAATACATTCTCACTGAAATTTTAATTATTTTAAAGTGCTATTGTTTCATGTTCAATTTTAAGTTGTAGGTATAATTATTATTTTTTATTATGAAATCTTTGAACGGAAGCGCCTGACACACTGACCTTCAAGGTAAATACGTATACTTAGGTATCGTAAAGTGTTAAATTATGTGACACCTAGCACGATATACCTACACATTATAATAAGTTATGACACGTATAAATTAATTTTATATTACGGAAATAATAACCACTCACATCGTCTGATACAAATTTCTGATCCTACCTTACCTAATGCTTTTGCTTGAGCACAAGAACACAGTTGGACACGAGACATATCCAGTCGCTGCCAAAGTGGTAGTCTTTTACGTCAGCTGACAGCAACATGATAAAATGAGGATGTCTGTGAAAAAGAGATGTCGTATTGTAAAGGCAAGTAGATACCTAAGTGGTTGTTAGAGTTCCATATAGCCTTTTCAGCCTTTGATGGATGTATTACGAGACGACCAAAATGACGATACGATTTTTCTAAAAAGAACATTCTCAGCTCACCAAATCGTAACAAGAAAGAGGAATAAGACTGACACCCGTTACTTTAGTCTCCTAAATGAACTTGTACATTTACGGCTACACATCAAGCTATACATTTCCAGTTTATGCTGATCTTGCATTGTATATGATTTCCGTACAATGCGAGGTCAGCTTATACTGGAAATGGATAGCTTGACGTGTAGCCGTGTGTTCATAAGTTGTAACTGAGACAGCTGACACTAAATACAGACATTTTAACTGTTCCCACTTGACATTGATACTACACGTGGCCACGTGCTCGTGTGTGTGTGTGTGTCACCCTGTCGTCCACACCACCACGCACTATCGACTATTGATCAGCTGATTACAAATATATCCACCGATACATACACACGTACCTATAGTTGTATCGTGTGTAGGTATGCATGTTATCAGCAGCGAGGATAAGGTACCAGTTTGATTGCGATGTATGAAAACATACAAATCTTACTGAGTCCAAGGCAAATATTTAAACTTTGCTTTATGTTATCCTATATGTTTTATAGGCTGGCATTATATTATGTATTGTTTTCCGAGGCATTGAAGTCGTTTGCGACGACTTGATATTAATTGAATACGGTTTATGCATTATTTTGTTTCTTACGAAAAATATTCTTCCACATCTACCTCTCTGTGTTGCTGGATATGCAATAAACACTTTCATCTATGTCAAGAGCCAGCCTTTCCTAGTCAAGCTTTGGCGACAACACTTGTCGTCATACATTTGACTGCATGAGGACCTTGTAACTTACAAGGTCCTCATGCAGTCAAATGTATGGCTTACTACTTGATCTTACAATTTGTGAGATGGGTGGTCTTGAAGCATACAGCAAATATGGACGATAGCCTAATCTACTTCTAGTCTGCGTAAGTATTATGACAATGACATTAACAATGTTAAGTATCTGATATGGCCAATCAATACTTGTTACAAGTGTACCTAGGTACGTTCTTGTTACTATCGAACTCTGAAACCTTCACGACAAAACGTACCACAAATAGTTACCTGCATAAAGTGCCTTCATATTTGATTTCATCATGATTCATGTTATGAGGCAAAGGACGCTTATTGCATCAGAAACCCTCTGAATCAAAAACAACTTTATAGAATTAAATTTATACTTCTTTACCGATACGATCATCAAAGTACAAAAAACGGCACTATACATCCACTGCGACAGGACTGACGGACACACTGAAGTGGTTCCAATGGTTCCTTATTACCAATTTTTCTACGGAGCTCGGTGTTTTCTCCCTGAAAATCACTGTCTAGACGTAGTAAATCTTCTGAAGAGTAAAAGCGTTACATTAACATACAATACAAAAACAACCAACAAATATAAGAATCCAAGCAAGCAAGCACCATTTATTTATCAAATGCAAAATTACCGGACGAAACCTCAATTCAACTTAAACGAGAACTGTTTTATCAATGTAGATTTTAATGCTTCTCTTTTACGTAGGTGTTATCTAACTATATCTTCACGCTATGTATATGTAGATACATAACACATAGTGCTTGACCAATGACGCAGATTACATGATTTCACTTCGAGAGGTCATGGACCATGCGTCATTGAGAGGAAAATCTTACTGACGGAAACTTTTTATAAGTGTTATTTATTTGCTTTTATTTACCTACATATTTTTTTGCCATTATTTTCCTTGAATATTCTTAGGAACTTAGGATTTACTTGAAAACACAGTCCTGTCGTTACCTTCTGACCGATTATTGGGAAGTTCTTTTGTGGTTCTTCAGTCCACATAAGATGCGTCCTATCCCTCGGCATCTTTTTGTAACACCCGTTAGGAAAGAGCAAAAATACTTTTTCAGGAAGTTTATTTCTGTAGGGAAGGTGAGCTATTCTTTACCAGTAACAGTACCATTCTAATCTAGAGTCCGTAATCAGCAAAACAATAATGTATTACTTATCATGCTGATGTTATGAGTTGTTTTCTATTTTTACAGACTGGTAGGTGATCGAACCATTACTCATCAGGTATAGGTAATCTGGATGACTCGATCATGCGTGTTGTGTAAATTATTCACTGATTTTATTAAAAGGTATAATCTAGACAGTGTCCTGCATTGATACCTGTGTACATCCGCATCAAATTATATCGTGAAGGCAATCGTTCCGTTCATAATACGAATAAAAGACTTCAACGCCGAAGTCTAATACTCGCTCTAATGTCACCAGATAGGCACAGCCACACTTCACCTGCTAAGAGCGTTATATAATATCAGTCATTTTATTTTGACTTACCTATCCCAATTTCGATCCAACAGCAGCAACAGCAGGTAGTTTCTTGTTTTCCTGTTACCTGTATAAAATACGAGTACATGAGCGATACTATGCCTTCACTGGGATCGGGACACAATATTAACATGGTGTGACGTGTCATGCACCAGAAGGCGAATGCCTCCGGAAACATTCCTTACCAACCATCAGCCTTCTTTTATATGTATCTGAAACAAGCATTCTAAACCAAAACAATACCACAACATCAAACAGTCTGTCTCCCCTGAATTCCTGGGTGGAGGCTGGTTTGCGCAGGTGTGCGCGGTTCAGGCCAAAGGCGGTTGGACATTCCTGCGCTCGCTTTCGAAAGCGGCGCGTTCGATACGACCCGTGATATCACTTCATTATGTGCTAATCTTAATGTAAGCGGCTACTGGTCCTACCCGGGACTAGTTTCTAGCTAACTTGTCACGAACCGAGCCAAGGGTTGATTAGTTATAGGTAACTTATCTATGATTTACGTGCGTAAAGCTTCAGAACTAACTGATGGCCCAACTGTGTGACGTAGATAGGATGTAACCGGCATGTCATTGCATTGCACCTGGCGTTCAGCAAAAAAGTTGAAAGAACTTTGTAATTTCATCGAAGCCCATTTGGCACTTGGCAGACGGCACCCTTCACTGCAGAGCTAGTTCGCTTAGAAGCAGAAATATTTGGTAACAATCACGAACTCTTTAGCAAGTTTATATTTTATTTATTCAATACTTCAAGCACCCAACTGTACAGAGGCGAACTGAATGCCATTGGCATTTTCTACTAGTCAACCTCCCGAAGGTTGACTAATGCAGAGATAAACAGTGGTAGGTGCAATTTCAAAATAGAGGATCAAACTGCTGATTCATCCTAGTCTTAAGAAAGTTTAGCCACGAATATATAGCGTAGTTGAGACACCAGGCACTAGGATGTCTGCAGGCACTAGAGTATTAATAATTGATAAGCGTTGTTCGCGAGGGCGAGTTGTAACATTCCGTCGAGAGTGAAGCGGTCCCGATGCGAGCTGCGACCACTTTCCTTACACGGTGATCTGCCAGCTAGATGACGCGGCTAATGTACTGACTGCACTCTACGATTTATTGTTCTATTTGCGTGTAGTAAATAAAAGCTGTATACAAGAGACTATAAAAGAGAACCTGTCGCTATAGAAATCGTCAAGTCGCTTCTCGACTGACAAATATCAACTAAGTATCAGCATACTTACTGGATCAACTGAATGATAAAATAAAAGTCAATTGGTCATGTCATATCTCAAAGTTCATTGTATATGTGTATATGGTGGCACATCAATACAACTGGACCCACCTGTTCACATATAGCTTAATGGATATGGACCTCGCTAAGTAAGTATACCGGAACAGCATCTAAGCGCCATGCATGCGGCATGACAGTACATTACAACTGTTTACATTATGTTCATTCATCTTATTCAAGATACGCTCGTTTACATACACTATGTACACATCACAACATTGATAACAGCCAAATATACAAGTAAATTTGCATTTAGAGATATATCTGCCTATATTTATACATCTTCCTTGACTTGTAAATGTTAAGAATGGATTTCAAACTGTATCTTATTCTGTCGACTAATAACCCCACCGCGGTTCTTCTTCCATTAATGACATGATAGGTCTTGATGATAACGTCATCTATAGCCCAGAAAGGTGTCTACCCTCTTCAAGCTCTGGGTCTACGGCCTCGGTCCGCTATCATCATAACTGCAAGTTCATTGATAGTCGAACCTGTGATAGACAGCTTGCTGGCTTAATTCCGATGAAATCTGGCGATTTTTAGGGCCTGTTATCAAAGATAATGTTTCGCTTATACATAGTCATTACACACTCATTGTGATTCCACCACATTCTCTATAAAAATCTGTAATATGCAAACAGGCAAGTTAGTGAACATAAACAAGACGTATCTGCCACCCTCAGTGCCATTATTGCGTCACGTAAGGAGACTACTCTGTACGAATATGGACCCAACTCCTAAACTGGTTTGTGAAACTGATACCAGCTCGTAAAGTTTTACGATTATGTCCAGTATTGTCCTGTCTAGTATATCGACCTCAAAAGGAATCTGAATTTGCAGGATTAAAAATAATGGGTATTCAAAAATGAACCCAAAGGTGTTTTCTTCTACCACCATGTAATTCCCTAATAAGTGATTAATCTTTCAATACTTTAGTCTATTAAAATGTTGCCATTACAAAAGTACTGAATATATTCAGCCAAACTCAGCTTAAATTTACGACTCATAGATATGCCAATATGACGATGTGCCAATAATTTACCCAACTTAACGTTACTCCACCAGTTCGCCACTGTTAAGTTAACCCAGAACACGTGTCATGTCATCAGCATGTGCTCGATGTGTATCAGGAACTATTTCGCAACACGTGTCCATATCACGTCTGAAGCAACTCGAGGTAGGCTAAGTAATTCACACGGTCATACACCTCGGTATGTGCAATCCGACATACAAATATACTATGCAATAAATCGTAAATTGGACAGTTGAGCCGGTCCAAAAGGCATAAGTATAGGGTACTTCCTATTTTCCCAAATCGAAGCAGCATCTCATAAGCATCCACGTTCTTAATCCGGTACATATAGGTATGACAATTTAAAACTACTATCATTTAGATTATTCAATAGAAAATAGAATTCAAAATTCATAAGTCATTTATTCAAACTACGCTGAGAATCAGCACTTTTCGAATGTCAAATTACATAAGACAGTCCCCCAAAAACGCCCGCCCTTCACCACTTCCTAGTGCTTAGCTGGGAAGAAGAAGTGGCGCAAAAAACTCCCCAGCAGCGACAGACAGCTGTGCGCTGTCTGTTAAGTTAGAAAAAACTTGATTCTATATAATAGTATGCTAAATAATTTACATTACTCAACACAAAACATTAATCAAATTATTTGCTTTAATGTTAGCAAGCACACGGCATTATACCAACAAAAACAAAACCGAAAACGAAAAAAGCGAAAATGTATCTAATTATAATAACTCAGACCGTAGGTATCATAATATCACCCAAGGCCTTAATTTACCTTTACGCCATTAAATGTCATTGTATTGCTAAATTTATCATTGTCACTGGTTTCGTAACAGAAGGTCCTATTACCATAATATGCTATTACCATTCTACGGGAGGAACGTAGACGTACTGGAGCGTGGGCCATAATAACCGAACGGTATTCGTTACTTATACTAGTAGTATTGGAATTGTATTGCTCTCTTGCGTTTTGGACGCAGGTGGTGTCAATTCATTACCCAAATATCCTTTCTTTGGTATTGTTCGTCGAGTTTAGCTCCTTAAGTTCTGAGTTGAGCTCCACGATTACTGACAAATACTTGCACTGACTGGACAGGTCCACTCAAATCTGTGTGGTTCTTTCCTCAAAAGACCATTTCAGACACTAATCTACATGGTCCCTATGGCTTGACCAAGATTATGTCTGGACTTTAAAAGAGACTGCGACCCCTGAGTTTGTTTCAGCCTTTCTTCACAGAGTAGTCAGATAGTAAACACCGACCTCATCTAGCTTATTTTTAATATCTTTTTGACGTGTAAAAGTGATTCCGATATCCTATTTATAGAATAAACAATTTAATTTCATTTCAATAACAGATAATTTAAGATATTATATTATTATATATTAATACGTTTCATTTTTTTGAAAAAAAAATTGCATGACTGGAACTTGGTACCTACCAATTGCCTACCGACCACTAGGTATTTACAATAGGAAAGACAGAAAAAAAAAACGTGATGGCATAGTAAATCATGCCCTTGTCACCATTTTTTTAAGGCCGGCGCCCAAAAAAATGGTGGCATGATTTATCATGTAGGAATTTAGGGCACTACAGAAAGATTATTTAAAACAAGCTTCAGAGTATATTTCCCAGCACCCGTTCAAGATATTTAAAGAAACAATATGATTTGCCCCAGTTAGCTGAGTGCCGACCTCCGGCCTCTGACACAATTGTGTAGAAAGTACTAAACAGCTTAATGACGCCCATCATTGTATTCGATTCGCAACATCAAGTGCACTCTGCACCTCCAGGGCTGACAAATAAACAGTTTTCTTCCTGAGTTGATCAGTGGCGGCGCTAGACCAAAACCAAACGTGGACGTCGGCGACATTAGCTTTGCGAGGCCTCTTCCATTTTCCAGATCCAGACGAAAGAAAAACGTTAAATTGAATGAGCTGAATTATACACAAATGTATGATTATAACCTATAATATTAAATGAACAATATTTGTAATCACGTTCTCGAAAACGGCTCTAATGATTTCGATGAAAGTTGCAATATATGGGTTTACGGGGGCGAAAAATGTATCTATCTATCTAGCTAGGTCTCATAATTGGGAAAATTCGTTTTCTCTATTTTCACCCGAGCAGAGCTCGGTCGACCAGGTACAGAGTTTTATTGCTAATCAAATGATAACAAAAATTACATAAACAAACACAAATTAAAAAAATAGATGAACTTTTCGGCCTTTATTTTCACTGAATTTTTTCAAGATTTTATCATAGCTAATAGGTACCAGCCGCTATTTCTAATGCAGAAAAGTTTGACAAACAGTATGCATGAGCGAGCGGAGCGAGCTCGATTTTAGCACGCCGCCACGGATGGTTAAAATTAGGTTGTATTTTAACCTTTCTTACAGAAATATAGGAGATATTCTGTTAAGTTATACAGAAATTTTTGAGAATTAGGGGAATGTCGGACGCAAGAGCAAGCGTAGCGAACTCGAAAATTTTAGCACCCCGCCTCGGAAAGGTTTTCTTTTGACCATATCTACATACAGAAATAGGAGATACTTTGTCGTTGTTGACTTATGCAGGAAGGTATTTTAGGAATTTTAGCACCCAGTCTCAGATAGGTAAAATGTATTTTGAACATTTATACAGAAATAGGAGTTATTTTTCTGCAAGCAGGAAGAGCAAGTTTGATAATTTTAGCATGCTACATTTATATTTTGCATACGTAGCCGCCTCCAACTACAAACTGCCTCTTTTTGCTACTGAACATATTATATACAAATTTTGGCCTTGTTTGGGATTTGAATAAAAACTACTTCTCGAGATTTTGGGGCGCCCCAAGACCAGAGGCCGGGGAGTAAATAAATACGAATAACTAAACTTTTACTAAATTTTAAAACTTTTTTGCGGGGCTTCCACAGGCGCGAGATCTTCAGCGACCGCCGACGCCTAACGCCGCCACTGCAGTTGATAAATAATTAAAGAAAAGTTAGCTAGAACAATTTCCATAGCTAAACGCCATAAAAGTTTAAGGAGAACTTAGCGCTGAAAAGTCAATTATCCAACGATTACCCATGATGATTCTTTGACGTTTCATTAGGACTTTTCCACCTCAACGAACAACGAAAGAACAACCGCAGGATTTATTGTGCGTGAAAGTAAAAGAGTCAGCTTGCCCACATTCGATTGTTTAAGCAGCTTAAAGTGGGGTGGCCTTGTATTCAAAATTATAATATCCGGAACATTCACTTTCCGGTCGAGTGATAGCCCTAACTGCATTCGACATTGCAGGGCCGCCGCCGCGCCGATGGGCCGATACGTCATAATTGCCCATTGTCTATGTTGGGCAAGGCTTCCTTCCTTATCCTGGCTGTACGCGTTATTGCCCTGTAGCCCGTCTGTACGACATTGTGCCAGATATTGATGGCGTGATAACCCTAATAGTACGTACGTAGTCCGTAGTGTCCGCTTTGAACGGTCAGGGTTACACGATTGACTCCCACTAGGAGGCTCGCTTCAGATAATAGTTGGCATGGCGTGGTATCCCATACTTTAATGTTTAGCTGAAATTGTATGGTGTGTTATATTTCATTGGTTCGTAACATTTTGACAGACACTAAATGCAGCCACTTTCAGTACACTCCCATCGCCTTTTCTGTTATTAACAGTGCCGGGAGCCCTCTCAGAGGGATCATTTTGAAAGTAGGTTTTTCTTAGCGAATACAACATTATAAACTGTGAAAATAAAATCTGTTGTAATATACAACAGATTTTATTTTCACAATTTTATTTTTCTTTTCATTTTTTGGATTATAAGCGTTGTTTTTTAAATCCAAGCATTTTTATTTTTATTATTTTTTTTATGTCTGGGAAATTACTGGCAGTGCTAGGGTTGGAAAACCATTTTCACGGCTACAAACACAATTTTACTTCGTTTTATAGTGTTTTATAACATGGTTTCAAAACTAATGCCGTTGACCGTCCCTGATGGTTAACTTTAGCGCAAACGTAATGCCGGTGACCCTCCCGGGGGTTCACTTCCAATATGTATGGCGGCATGGCATATGAGCTCTATCAAAAGTGGTTGGAGTCGAAAGTGTTAATAATATTATAGATGAGTGAGGTTCCTTACTATCTTTTCTAATCTTGATATATTTCCAGGGTTAATTTATTTGTTTCCAAAACAATAACAATCAGAGGTCATTGTATAGCTAAGTAACGACAATGTAATACGTGATATCCTGCCTGCTGCCTGCAGTACAAATCAACAATGTTTGCACTCTTCCGCACTCCTTAGGTAGTACACAGTACGGCGCATTCTTACGATATGTATGGTCACTGGTCACAAGCTAACACGCGCGACTGTGACAACCTTCAATCAACATACAACACAAATATGGCAACACATTGAGATAGGTATTCTGAACAGTTAAATAAAGTCAGCGAAATATACTGTAAAGTTTAAAATTACCTCAAGGAGGTAATGATAGGGTATTTATAACCGATACTCGGAACATAAATCAGTTGACTATAATTTTCGAATCAATATGGAAACACAAGCGAACAGTTTGTCAACCACCGTTCTAGTTTACACGTCCATTCATAAAATATGTACAGACTAGTGACAGTCTTCTGTCTACACGGAATGAATATACTTAGCAACAGTAGGTCCACTTCATACAATGTGCAATGAACTGCACACAAACTAAAAAAACTGTCTTCCCAAAATAAAAACTTTCCACAACTGCACCAGATTTAATCTTTTCAGAATTAAACTACCCTCTCTATTCAATTGAGAGAAAAGCGACGTTTCCCTACAGCTTCAATCTCTTCTACACGGATGCCACCAAGAAAATGATGAACATGCCATGCTTACCTATAGCTGTTTCACCGTTGCATGAGTTCTGATCATGATGAGTTCCAAGTGTTGACATCCAACCCCATTTTTGCTAGAGCCTATTTGTTTTCAGCAGATACTGAACCGGACTAAGCGTCTATTCCTTCATGCAGCATTAATAGAACTAGGTAATGTACTTCTGAACCTTCTCTTTGATCGTCATCTCGGCGTCGTATCTAGGCCACTGCAAGGACGTTGTGTCATCGAACGTGAGAATTTGACTTACTTTTACATTACGGTAAACTTTTTTCGTCTCCTTCCTTTTTAATATGAGGAAAAGAGATAAGACATTTTTGGCAGGTTTTAAGATTTGAGAGAAAACTTTTTGTGAGCAAATAAAGCAGCGGATGTAGTCGTGGGCGATAAGTTAGCATCCTGTAGATAATAGTAATGATTTACAGTCACAGTTATTGTAATGGCACGACTTTTTGCACCTTAGCAAATATGGAGACAATGATTTCTTAGGACACTTATTTCAAGGTCAGTATTTAGTATTAGTCAGACACTTTTAATTAATACCTGTTCACTTACTGTTTTTGTAATTTTTGCTACACCACTAGGTAATGAAATGTGTTACAAGATTCAAACAGGGGCTTGATATTAAACATTACAATTTATAACTTTGTTGTGAAGGGTAGGAATAACAAATAAACCGGCCTAGTGCGTGTCGGACCACGCACAATGAAGGGTTCCGTAGTTGGAATGAATTTATCCCAAAAACAAACTTAACATTCTATTTGAAAAACATGTTCTCCCATACATTCCAACTGACAATGTAAGTTTGTACGCACAACATAGAGAGATTTGCCATGTTATTTTAAGACCATATATCTATTTTTCCATCACTAACTAAAGGATGGACGAAATCTACGGAAACTCCCGCAGAGGCGCAGACTAGGTATATATTCTGCTCATGTGTCACTGTGGTCTGTCAGACTGTGAGTGTCGTCATTAACCATGCTCGGCATACGCATCGTGGGGATTACATCAGGCGCCATGACACCATCACACCATGCATCATTTGCATCTGCTTGCTTCACTCAGTTCACATGGTTATTTATAGACTAGCTCTAAGGTGACCCGAGGGCTAGTGGTTGCATGCTTGGCTGTGTATCTTAGGATCTAAACTATAGCCAACAAATTTAGTTATTCTGAAATCAGCTCATCGTCTCTTACAAACCCTTTGCGCAGGGATCTTGTGCCTTTTTCTGTTTCGGCATATTCTCGGTTAACTAAGACAGGCATAGACAATTGGAAGTCTTAGGAACAAGAGCGAAACTCGAATACCCATTGATCATCCATTGAAGCAGAAGACCATGTGAAGAGAATTTAAGTTGATAAATAATTATATCTTATTGTGTGTAAAACTACAATCGTTAGTTGAATTTGTTTTTTTTCTGTAATTTATGATGGCGTTACGTGTTCTGTGATGTGATGATGCAGCGCTGAACGAAAAACAAATCAAAATATAAAACGTTGCACTGGCGTTGTAATTTGGGACATACTCGTAGCGTAACAGACCAAGTTCAAAAACACAGTAAATTACATTTCTTACGTGTGCTGTGGTTCAGGGGGTATGAGGTAATTAAGTAGTTTTTCTCTTTGGAAAAAACTCTCCTCCTTTCACGAAGAGTGAGGAAAGGGGGTTCCTGTGTGTCAATTCAACCATACTGTGATTGCCAATGGATCTACCAGGCGTGGTGTTTCCAATATTATTATTCTCGACCATGAAATTGGCAGTGGTCGCTTACAGGTTGACATGTTACTTATGATAGAATTCCGATTATCCGCGGAATAAATCAATATTGTGTGATGTATTTATGAATTAAGCCATACCGCACAACACTGTGCATACGAGCCGACTGCGGAACTCCTCAAAACGAACCACTGCGGTAATTAAGTGCGTTGAGTGAGACTTTCTTTTTGCATTCTGTCGCGCCTGCGGCTAATCTCTCCGTTAATTTAATTTAGAGATTTAAATTAGTCTTAAACGTTTAAAAAGTGAATCATGGTAACTTTTTAAATGCATCTTCTTTTCCTTTTGGTCAATTTTACGGGTCGGCTTTTCCACAAATTAGGTAAAAAACGGGAATTTTATATTTGGAAAGAGAGAAGATTCATCTGTTTCCACTGTATTCGGCGGAGTTGAGTGACTGAACAAGGTTCAGGAGACGATGATTGAGTTTATTTCGTCTTTCATATCATTTTTGATTTTCAATACATCTAACCTATCAGAATTCCAGAAATGCCTTCCTCCTTATACATAACAAATAAGCTTGATTACCCTTCAACCCTTATAAGCGCACAGCACAATCCAATCAACACAAGTTCATATCTCATCAGTAGGCGGCGCACGCGCTTGCAAATCAATGCGTTAGTATGCGCGCGCGCATCTTTCTGTACAATGTTGACGCTAAGTTGCAGGACCACAGAGAATTACTAATTGAATGAAATGGAATTGTAATAGGGTCGACCGATATGAAAGAGACAGGGAACAATCAATGAGATGTGATTTTAAACAAGAATTGTTCGGTTGTTGTGTGCTTGTTTTCCCAGAACACAATTTTCTTTCGCATCTTTCAGCTATTCTTGCAATACCTAATATTTTAAGTAGGTACATAACAGTCTCGTGAAAATAAAAGTGGCAACTAGCTACAGTTCGGCGGGAAACTTCAACACACACTCCTAGATAATATCGGACAATAAAATTCCCCGTTAGGTACTTACCTCTTCTTAAAAATCATAAAAAAGAAGTTGAGCAGAGAAAGCAGAGAAATGTCAGTAATTATTGTAATTAAGATAACAGATCGATTTTTAACGAGAATGATTCCAATAGTACCATAACTATAAAACTATAATAACTGGCACTATCTTCAGTACCATCGCGTCCCACACTGTAATTGTTCGTCGGATACAAATCGCTATAACATCTAGTTTGGTGTCTGTCGCAGCAGTACCGTTGTAAAAATAATTGTTGCTTTCCAATTAAGGATGCCATCCATCATTAACATACAACCGGACGAAGCCATCCAATCAAAAACCAACTTTACTTTAATTTAAATAGAGTTGGTTTTCAGTCTGGATGCTACAGTCAGGTCCGATTAATCGCATGATCAGCCAGTCAAAGAAGGTAATTGAAAAGAGCGGGTGCCGCGTGTAATTGCCGGCGATAACGCGTGATGCTACATTGCCGGCCAGGAAAACTGTGTTTTGTGGTTCACTTTGTTTTGTCGCTTGGTCTACCTGTTGGTGGTAGTGGAATCCGATTTTACCACTTGTGTAGTATGTAGTACCTACTTACTTACCCACCTGGAGACTCGTGCAGTGGTGGCAGTCCGTGCTTGTCAATCATTGGTACCTATTCCGAAAGTCGTTATACTTTTTGAACAGTACAGAGATGAGCTCATTGACATTCTGGCACATGCAGGTTGAAAACCGAATGCTACGATGTCACTTCCTGAAGATATAAATTTTGAACCATAAGACCAAAAGATACCCAAATATAAAACTGTTACTATAGTGGGAAAACTTTATAGAAATCTCAGATGAATAGGTATAGCGCGTCCTCGGGTGAGAAAGTGTTACCTGCGTTTTATGTCTCCTGAGCAAAATAATTAACCCTGCCCTTTGCTCCTTTATCAGACACCTTTGCCTATAATGTACCATAGTCATAGATTGTCTGTGGTTGTAAATGCACTCTCTATGTCAAAGGCAGGTGAGGCGACCTAGGAGCAAGTGCATACTAGTCAATCTATATATACGTATAGTATTGAACAAAGTCTCAAGATTTTCGTGTGTGACCGCTTAGATCTTCTTAACTACACAATGGATATTGCTGCGATTTTTACCATCATTTAGAGAGATTTTATCAGTAAGGTTTATGTGTACATTAATATTTAACTTAGCTATAGAACAGAAACCTCGGTGTTTTGTTAAGTCTTCGTTGCACCCGTGCGAAACAGGGGCGGCTCGCTAGTCAAGTATAATTTTATAAACGTGAGAATGATCCCACGAAGGCTGTGGCTGGTGTAGAGCAACTCTTTGTCGTTGAGGTGGAGATGATATGAGTTTAGTAAAAGTTTTTAAATTATGTCAATCGACTTTCCGTGTTGTTTGGATTTTGTTTATGGAAAAACTTGCTGGGTACAGTCGGGTTTAAGTATCTACCAGTACCTACCTATCTCTCGAGATACTCAGATACTTTTTAAGAGGACGTTGGGGAATTAAAGAATTAGCAGATTATAGGTTTAGAAAATAAAAGGCTTCGATCAAAAGAGGCTCGTTGAAATTGTTGTTAATGATTAATTTGAGACTGCAATTTGACGAAATGTGATACAAATATGTAAGAAACCTCGAAATCATCCATAAATATGTTTAATAATAATATGCCAACGTAGAGTGTGAACAGACAGACGAATTGTTTCGTAATCTATCTGTATCATATTTCACTCACACAAATCAAACCTGTCATAAACTAGGTCTCGATTGGTGAGGTGACACAGCGAGCGGAGCGGTAGCGATATCGATTTGTTTTTTTTTAAATCATGTACAACATGATTTTGAAGAAGAGTATGGTCCCACTAGACCGTGGGATATATCGTATTTATGTGTCTTCAACAGGTTGATGAAGTTAAACGACTGTTGTTGATGCATCGAAGCCTATAAAATTTTACATGTATTTAACAGGTAACTTATTTTAAGTTATTTGTAGGTACTAATCACTGCAGCAATACAAGTAAGTAGATAGACATGGATTCTGACAGCTGCCGGTCTATTCCGTAATTATCTTACCGTGAAAACATAGGTGAAGTGAGCTGTCTTTCCACCCGATGCTAGGGATTGACACTATTGACAGCTGACCTCCCTAAGTTTTCACGGTGAGATTTTTTACAGATTAGACCCTGACGCCTCTTCCCCTCTTCTTCTTTGTCAGAGGGGTCAGGTAATTAAGAGTACTGCCCGTACTAATCAAGCTTTCAGAAATTATGAAAGACATAATTAAGTAAACCTAAGCTTAGTATTAAAAACGTGCAAAACTACGTGCGCTAGATCATCGCTATCAGTAGAACCTCGCCCTACCACATCGTTAGGTGAAAGCGCGAAATAAAATATCATCAATTAAATGTCAATAAAGTCGATGACGTGTGTGTAAACTACAACGTCGGGCAAAGGCAATAATTCATAAAGCCAGCGAGTAGCCTTTTTATTTGATTTGTGACTTTTACTCGATTATTTTACTTTCAATTGAAACTATTTTTTTTAACTCTTTTGTTGCGCTTATTGGCTTTCAAGATATTTCAAGCAACATTTTAACTACATATTTACAACGCCTGTGGTTAAATATAAAGGTCATCTAACCACATTTTGGTCGCTCAAAAAGCCATGTCATCTAGATAATCATCGCGTGTAATGTGTAATCACGACCGCTTCAACATCCATTTAAATAACAAACGCAGCCAAAGGTTTCAAACGCGCTACCGAATGTCAAAAAAGGTCTGCCCTATTGAATATGACAGCGTATTGAATATGACATAAAATATGGCGCCGTCTAGTGTTGTGACGAACTGACTGCAATGAGCGAAGAGGTGGGATACTGGCTAGTGACAGTCACTGTGAGTCGCATTGATGTTGTAGCGGTTGTCTTCTGATAGGATGACAGAGATGTCAGAGGAGCAAAGAATATAGTAACTATTAAATTTTAGCTTCCATCACAAAATTATTATTTTTTGTTTCCCTCCGCACGTTTTCTCCACACATTGACATTGGCAGAATTGTCGACATCGGCACCATTGCCATATGGAAAAATAGAATAGAACTATTTATAGGGACAGAGGAGCCGCTGTGGTACCACGTCCACGACGAACTGCTATATTACGGCAGAATCCTGATGATATTGAAGCTGCTGAGTGACTAATACGATGACCACTCCTGTTACTGGCTATCCTGTTAAATATTTAAATTGAACTCATCTAATATCGACTTAGCCGAGTTACCTTACTTAGTTCACTTGACGAAAGCCATTGCTTTGATCTTAACACGATATTGTTAGGTATACTAACTTAAAAGCGAGAAACTATGCTGATCAAAATGCTTATCTACTAATTACTCCATAATTCTTGTAGCTTTAATTTGTGGCGAGTAAGTGAGCAACGCTAAGGGGCTTACCAAGTTATTATGAGTACATAACCTTTAGTTCAGTCGAGCAAAGCCAATTAGTTCTGGACATCCAGGCGACCGGCGGGCGCGGCGGCGACCGGCGACCGGCGACTGTTCTCTTCCTCACCTAGTTATAACGAAAGTCACTGTGTCTTGGCAACGTGTACAGGGTGGATATTTGGGACTAGGCGTAAGGCAGGTTCATTAACGGTTTATTGTTTGTAACTTTTCTAGTATTATAACCTCTTATGGTCTTGGAGAGTTTTTAATCCTTATTCGCATCGATTGGCATCATAAAAATAAAACGTAAAACTTGACAGTTTTCTAGCTGACTGTATTATATACTCAGAAAGTTAAGGACAGAAGTCTTCTAAGCTAAGATCGTTTTACTGTAACTACAACGGTTTTAACTTTTAAGGTAGGTACTTACTGCCCCGTTTCAAAATCCACCCTGAAGTCATAGGTGCTGAAAGCTTTGTACATTTAGTCTTCATTATGAGTTTGAGACTGACATGAGGAGATATTTAATAATTATGCACCATTATAATCACTGAAGTAAAATTAGTCACATAGAGTTTTCCTTCAGAAGATAACATAATATTATATTAATGCGGGTTAACGGGAACGTCCTCTGTTGGATAACATACTGTATATTTACATTAGCAGACGTGTGTGCAGTTTTCTACCGACTGTACTTTGACTGACGAATTGAATAAAACTGACGAATCGACGAAAACTGGCAAACAGTGGAAACTGTCGAGTTAACGAAACTGTCTAATCGATAAAACTGACGAATCAGTGAAACTGACGAATCAACGAAACTGGCGAATTAAATAAACTGACGACTGAGGGAAACTGACCAGTGATACGCGGACTCATAATTACCTAATAAAAGAATGGGATATAATCATAATATCGTGTACCTGCGATAAATTAATAATAGATTAGACAAACATTATCACTCATATGATAATGCGTCGCCGTCGATTCCTGAAATATTTTTTTTTCTTGTGATTTTATTTTAGAAGAGACGACACGCGTGACAGTCTCGTGGCACTAACGTATGACACAGGTAACACTCGTGACACTCTCGTCAGATCTTCGTGACACTCGCGAAAGTTTTGTCTGACACTCGTGATATTCTGGTTTGACACCCTGTGACAACAAACTGTAACTTGATCGGTGTTCTTACGTTATGGTTCATTACCAGTGCATCTTACAGGAACTTAACACTTGTTACCCTTGACTTTTCAACGACTTGTGTGGTCTTCTGACAGCTGTCTTCTCAAGAGAAGTCCTTGATGGGTTTCTTTAATAGCTTAAGAAATAGTGAAGTAACTAAACCCAATAGCACTACACAGCTGGTACCCGACTGACAGCCAAAATTCGGGCACAAGTAATAGATACCAAACCTCGTGCTGCTGCCAAAAAATTCCCCCTTATTTAATTGTCATCCATTACGTGTTTACGGTCATTAGTAGTTACCTCTCTCAAGAATCAACATTTAGTCACGAAAACAACAAGCCAACAGGTTAACCCCCATTGCAACAGTCTACGTCAGTTTTCGGAGTAATCCGACCGCTGCAGCGGTTTCGTCGTCACATTACAGGAACTAAACTTTTTTCTTTTAACTTTCAATAGCAGCCTGTACCATATTACGTGTGTTATGTACTATTAGTAGGTATATAAGTAATGCCAGTGAACGTAGCCACCGGCCGTGACGGACATGATGCTAAATAGGATTTGTAGTACTTAACTGTTTAGTTTAGTGTTGTTGTAATTATGTTAGAAGTTAAGGAAGAGCACGAGTGATGATGAAGGTTAATTATTGTGTTTTTAAAGTTGTTCTTTTCCTTGTAAGTGATTGTTTCAAGCCAAGAAGTTCGTCTGTTGAGTGTTGCACGATGTCTGCGGTAGGTGCGGATGATATTATTATTGCAGCTTTAACTTTAACTCTTGTATTCTCTTAAAGGTTGGATTGTACATACTAATCCAGCTTATGCTATAATGGATCCAGTATGCTGTGGGCCTGTGGCAGTGTAACTGTACTACCTACAACTACAATTTTTAGTAATAGCTGTAGTTTTTTTTAACGTTTTTTATATAAGTATTCCAAATAAAAAATCTACATTTAGAGTCCAAGTGTTCTACACGTAATGTTCTGGACATTAGCACTCCAGTTCTAAAGAGTAAGACGTGACCACACAAAGGTCATCTGCCCTAGAACGGCACAGTTGCCAGACGAAATTGAACCCTGTTTCTATAAGCATAAGCAGTTGTGCAAGCGTGACGAACCAAGGTGAGCGACTCATGCCTCCGAACTTGACATTCTGTCGACTATACACAACAGAGATAGCTATCTAGATTTTATTACGAGTACTTGTATTTCAACCTAAGCTTAAGGGATATGTGAATATCTTAAACAGATCTCAATAACGCCACGCGACTCTAGTAGAACAAATTCTATGAAAATTGTATGGAAATCGTCGCGCCTGTCGGCAAGAGCCTTAATTCTAGATCTTAACAAGGAACAGAATATGACTTTAGACTTGTTGAAAGTCTATGTAATGCAGCTGAAATGGCGTTTAATGATGGAAAGAAAGATAAATTGGGAGGCAGAGTTTAGTACAAGCTTTAATTCAGTGTTGCTGATATCCAAAGGCAAAAGGATGTATGCTATCCATATTGAAACCAAAGCAACGTTAAGTCAATCACTTTCTTTTCCGAAGGCAACAGCAAAACCGTAAATAGCCCGGAAATAATCATTTTAAAATAAGTATTCAATACGGTACTAAAAGTTTTGTTTATTTATATTGTGAAAATATACAGCATACCATAACGGCATGAATGTAAATACGATAGTAATCAGATGACACTAATGATCGATAAAAATGCCGTTTCTTATAGAAGCAGTTATATTTTATTGAGAGCAAAACACGCTGTCCTTATTTTTTGTGCCGACTCAAAATAAGCGTAGCACTGATTTTGAATGAGCGAATAATGTATGAGTTGACTAGAAATATTTGGAAATTCTGAATAACTTAACGGTAGTGTTCGAATATCGGAAGTCATTATAAACGTGTCCAAATAGACATACAAACCAAGAGATTCGGTATGTAACCTAGTCATTCTGTCTAATGATTTGTCTATACAGAAAAGTATATCAGAAAATTGTGACTATGAATGACACATTACAATAATGATTAATTTTGGATGAGGGAATACTTGTATGACTTTTATTTAAAAGTAACGGTAATAAAAGTGTGTCGTAGGTACCAATCTTCAGAAGTCATCAAAATTACCAAAATTGTAGTCATTCTGATATTATTTGAGTGGGTAAATAAAATAAGAATACCTGCAGAAATATACTGAAAGAAATGCTGTAAACATTTAGGAAAATCTTTCCGATTTCTATGTGATAATAATTCTTATCAGATATATTTTAATCTTGTTATTCTAAATTCATATTTCGGGAGCATGTGAAATGACACAGGTAACCGGTTACCAAACAGATAGATAACAAAAAGTAAACACAACGACACACGGTACACAGGTTTTATCCTAAACAAACTATTACACGCAGATTATAACAGTTGGAAGGTAGAACGTAAACATTGGTTTCATCAGAAGGGTTACAGGTCGAAATGGAAGTAGAGCACTTTTAGAAGTTATTTAGCAAGATATTGATGCCTTTATAGCAGAACAAGTATAAACAAGGAAAGATTTAAAAAAAAAAAAACAGAATCTGAAGATAAACAATAAGACTGAATGCACTGCACTTGCAAACATAAATGAAGCCATTTTCATTAACGAGTCACTAATAACTAAGAGTAACCACTCAATTATCGCCTCTTCTAACACGCTACACGGTCTATAATACCGCGATTACCACGACTTCTAACATCTTCTGGCGTGACTTAAAAACTGTGTCAACGATTGTTCCCAAGCAAAACTTACGAGTATATATCAAAGATAAAGACCGTATTATATCCGTCCTCATTAATAGCCATTATTTCTATAATTCTATCTGAAGCTATTGTCCATTATAATTGAATTTTGAATTATGGAAGTGATAAACATGAATTGGAAACAATAGATTATGAAGCGGGTCCATTGAATTCGTTGATGTCAGCAATGACAGCTATTGTGGATGATAATCACGATCAGTGAGGTAATTTGATTGTTGTTTTGGCACGATGTTTACTACTGAACTGAATGAAGTTTGTCACTGCAGTTACAGAATTTTGTGTCCCATTGTTATGCGGGTATGCCTAGTATCTAAAACAACAAATGAAGATGATTTGGCAACAATTGCATCCTCGAAACACTTTTGGCTTTGGTCCCATTATTGAACCCTGAGGCAGGCCTGTTGGGTCAATAAAGAGAGTCGAATCGACTCATATAATGTTTATTTTAGAGTGTAATTCCTGGAGCGTTTAAATGTTTTCAGCTAAGTTCTTTATTATAAAACTAGCTTCCGCCCGCGACTCTGTCCGCGTGGAAGCCAGCTATACCATAAAATAATCCTATGGCACTCGGCAATAGTATAAGTTTATATCAGTAAAATATTTTTTGTAATCGAATGAGTAGTTTCGGAGATTACCTCCTACACCAACTTACAAACTTTTCTCTTTATAATATTATATAGATCACACTAACCAGAAAACTTGTTTTCATAAAACATAGAACTTGAAGGTGCTGATAAGTTTATTAAGTGGTTTGTGTGGAAATGTTAGTTTAGATACTTTAATACAAGCATAATATAAATGAAAGTCAAGAAATTTTTCAACGTTTTCTTGAACTTTAACCTTTCCTAAAGTCGCAGCGTTATTCGAAAGGCGAAAATATAGAAAAGTATGATGGGACTATATAGCAGGAATACGCAATGCGACACCCGACACCGGCCTTCTGCGAGGGAAGCCTCCCCGACCTGTAGTGACCGAAATAAAACATATCGTCGTCTTTTTACAATATTTATTGCGAAAATTCTTAAACAAACATAAATTAACATCTGATATCTAATATGGACAGTATAGGTACCTCTTGTAAAGTTTACGAGTGTCATACAACGTACAAATAGCTTCAGTTTTAATATATTATATTTTAAGGCAATTTCATATCACAATTTGTTAAGATTATGCTGAAAAACTATACTTTTGTATAAATAGGAATTTGTTTTATCAAGGCCTCTTTTAACAATAAATATTTATTTACCATGTGGCACTGATCATAAATAGAAACAAACTTAAAATTAATACTTATAAAATATTGCAACAATTAACACTATCAATCTCAGTAATTATTATTTTGATCTATGCACTATACCATTAAATTAAAATTGACTAATTTATTATTATGCTAAAGGAAAATGTTTCGTTTAAGTACTAATAAATAAATTTATACATTTAGTACTAGTGACGTGGTGTTGCTAGTGCTAACAGTATTACTAAAATTGTCATATGTTTGACATTTAAAAGGCAACACTTAACGAAGATTTTAGTAAGGGTTTTTGTTTTTAAATATCAAAAGTCGTAATACATCATATTTATTTAGAGGTAGTAGTTTTATTTATTTGAAAATCAAAAGGTTGCCTCTTCAATGCTATATTAAGCATAATTAATAAAACATTATAAAGTAGATAAATGGGTAATTTACTCCAATTAGCATTACTAATATCTTCGTTAGTTTTACTTAGAACAGCTCTGTCACAGAAATTTATAGAAAATGCACATTTCTTGCTAATTTTAGTTATTGTGCAAAATTTTAGTGTAAAAGGTAAGGCACAGACTATTTGACACTTCTAACAATGAACGTTACTTCACTAATACACCTCACTTGTGTAAGTACGTAGTATTCAGACAAGTACAAGTACATACAGATACGTAACTACACTGACTGGGGCTCACTAATATAAGACATTTTGTCATTTCGTAAAAGGCTTAATTCGTATCATAAATTCGAAAAAAATAAGGCGCTCTGCATATTGTCGATTATTTCTACTAAGTTTCATTTAGGCAGCAAATAGTAAAGTTAAATGCAACCGTAAAACATTAATTCATCCAAGTTGCTTCTATTAGTTTTGGCCTAGTTTTCTGAACAACACAATCGAGTATGTGGAAGGCCTAATGTAAGTTTCTTTAAATCAGTGTAAATGTTAATTACAATAAATACAAAACACGAAGTCCAGCTTCGACTAGCTCATATCTACCGGCGCTCGAGTCGAACCACCGCGCACTGGCTTCAGACGCCACAGACGCCTCAGTGGCCACACATCTCAACGTTATGAGAAAGAATGCTATAATGTTTTGAACGATGAATAAATCATGTAACCGCGCGGCATAGTGGATGCAATAAACGAAAGTACAACAGATAAGAGTTAATCGTATTGTTTCTCGCGAGAAATTAATAACTTTAGCTAAAGCGAAAGCATTAAATTCTAAGTAAAAATACTCTCTGCATTAGTTACCTACTTGAACGTTTTGAAGGTGTTATGAAAACTTTGCATATTATACGCCACTACTTAAGTGCTTACAAACTAAACCGGAAACACGCTCTAATGGCTGATAAATCTACGCGAGTGCGATATCTCGACAATACTGGGAGCCGATTTCAAGGCGTTATTAGCTTGTTTCTTACACTTGATAAATTTTCTCACAATCACAAAGAGCGTGCCAGTGCACCGTCGCCCGCATGGCATACAGGCCCATACAAGAGAGGCACTGCACGGGAAAGCGGCGCCACACCGAAAAAAACTATTACGTTTTTCAGCTAACCAGATTGACGTGAAACAATAGGAAGAAACCATTTTACTCACACTTGGGAGACGAGTTCGCATCGTGTGTCGGCCGCTTTCCAAGTGCGCGAGCGCGCGAGATAATTGCTGTTACGGATAACCATCATTTGCATTGTTCGCAATCTGGAGAAAATTAATTGCTTCACAATCGATTGGTAGACGAAAGAAATCGATCAGCAAAATAAAACTCCAAACGCGCACTGGAGGAATTTACCATTAATCGTAGCTGTAATAAACCGAGGCGATTTTTGATTGGATGCTAAACTTCACTCACACCTGTTCGTACTATCGTCTGCGCACGAATCAAAGCCACCCGAACGTTGCCACTTTCGCCCTTGCATACAATTTTCACTATCCGGCAGCTGCTTCCAAACGCGACGGTGTTTAGCTGGCGTCACGCGCCCGTTATATCAACATATTTGAACCAGTTAGCCTTTCCGAACATTTGTTACGATTCTAAGCGGCGCCGGCCTCTTGTTTCTGCTGTATGAGGGACTCCCACTTAGCTATGAGCCGCGTGGAGCTAGGCGCAAGGAACTCTTCTCCTGGGGCAAGCGTGCACAATTCCGCTAGCGACTTAGCCGGCTTTAGACTACCAATGGAGTCGTGTCCCGAACTATTCCGTGGCGAGGGCGACCGCAGTTCCTCGTTCAGAGCTTCGTACAGCTCTCCTATCGACTTGGTCGGTTTCAGCTTGCCTGGCATGGGGATCTCCTCGTCTTCGGACTCGGAGGTGGTCTCGTTGTCACTCAACTCCAAGTCGTAAGGCTTTTGTTTCTTCCTCATCTTTTTGAGCTCGTGCTCTCTATCCTTCATTTCCTGTAATTCTTTCTGTATCTTCTCCTCGACAGGTACATAACCCTTTCTGACGGGTTTACCTTCTGGTGTGCGGCTGATGACGGGAGGGGAGACCACGGCGGGCGCAACCACTGGTGACGTAGGAAACACGAGAGGTGGCGCATGCGGCATTAAGGGGGTGGTGGGAGGCATGGGGCCTCCTGGAGAGGCAGGCATCTTGCCTTTGTTGGCGATAAATCGCTGCATGATTCCTTTTGTTCCCGTCTGGGGTGTAAACCGTCTCGTGTATCCATTTGTGTTGAGGAGTGCGGGTGCAACGGGGGGCGATGGCGGCGCAATGGGGCCGAGCAGGTGTGAGGTGGACACGGCTCTGTTGAGGGTCTTCTGCGGCTTAAGTTCCGCGTCGCCATTCATGTGGCCATTGTGATGGTTCATGTCGATGGTAGACTCAGACATCAGTCTGTTGATTCGGAAGTGTCCCTCTTTAAATTCTCTTTCTCTTTCCGTAACTTCGATTATCTCTCGCTGGATCCTAGAGAGGGGATCCTCTTTCAGCAATGACTGTAACAGAAATAAAACATTTTGTTTATTTCATCCTCTTTAGCAATAATTTCTACATCGCTGAAAATCTCTAATTCTGAAATAATCATAACAAATAATCATCAATGTAAATCGAATACCTACATAATGAGAAGGGAGGCCACTCACAATTTATTTTCTACAAATTAATGACCCACACAACATTCAACTCGTTGAGGAATCAAACGTTTGTTCAAGCCCTTACTGTTTACGTGTTCCAATGTTACTATTAATAGAGACAGCACCTAAGCTATAAACATAGCGGTCACTATCATTATTACGCCACTTTAATAGTCGGTAGGCTAGGTACAGGTTTTTCTGCATCATACTTGGTAAGTTGATGTGTGTCTCGGTCGAGTTCGATCACTTGCGCACACGTCGCGCGACCTTACAGATATGAACGATCGATAGCGTTCCAGCCATGAGCCCATATCGATAGATTATGTAAGTAAATAAATATTGGAAGGACGCTATGAGACTGAATGATTTGATAGATTAACGGTTCTAATGTTTTCTCATCAACAATAACGTGTCAATTGATGTGATTGGAAGATTCAATCTTCTAGTCAAATCTGCTATCTAATTGCATAACACTTTTTCCTTATATGATTATGAAAACGTTTGCATTTCATAATCAATATTTTAGTTCACTAGTTAGCCACATTTTATATTTACATACAGTAATATTGCCAAATTAATCAAAACAGGTAAATATTTGACAGCTATTTGCGACTTGGCCAACTGTTAGGATATACGCTTATAGACTAATCTGTTTCATTTGACAGTTCAACAAGATTCATTGCGTTATTGACGTTGCTGAGCAGATTTTTTTTTCGAACTTGTGAACCTATGGATTAGCAATGTCTTTCAAAATGATTCAGATTGTGATTGATCGTGTATTACGCAATTAGGGGGCTGGACCTTAATTTCGCTCGCAAACTCACCGTATTCAATAGCTTGCCACGTTCTGCCTTCCCAAATCCCAATTCTTATTAGCTCAACAGATACTGTCAAAACTTTGGTCACTTTGTATTTGTTACGACCTGTAACCCGAGGTAGGTAAGAGAATCAAAGTGGTATATCCACTTCCAGGCAGATTAATCCACGGATTCACGAACACTATTAAATGTACAAACTATTAGATTAAAGTATCTACTGATAAGTACTGGCCGACAACAACACGGAAAAATGTTTCAACAGCGCGGAAGACTAACATTCAACCTCCTTGAATTAATAGAACAGACTGGCCGCTAATCGCTTAAAAGAAAAATCGAGAAAAGATAAAACGCTTCCATAGTTCTGCTATCTCATTAATTTAATCGACTGATTGCATTCATAGATAGATTAATTTTCCGAAAAATAAGTTTTTATCAGATATAGAGATATTGAAGGCCTGTCTGTTATACTTTTATCAACTTATGTACGCGGCTTTTAAAATGCTATCCGGGTAGATGTTTATCTACATTTAGGAAACTAATTTCCTATAGTATAGGAAGATAGCGGCGCGGCGGCGGCGTCCTGTATCTATGTAATTTTTTTTAATTATCTATCTTTAGATCAGTACGTATTTGGTCTAATAGGTATATGTAGGTAGGTACAACGTTGTATATCATCAACACTCAACAGTTATTTAGCATCCAGAATTAACTCTCTGAGAGTCTGAAGATTAGTAATCACTTATCTATCACCAAAAACTCCTGTTACCGAGAACTATACTAGCCTTTACTAGCCTTTTTGTCGAAAAATCATTACTGAACCACTATCAAATTATGAATCTAACTTAACCTACCTACTAGAAGCTGCTATTAAGTATCTACTGCAGACAGGACAAACGTAGGTAGGTAGGTACAGGTTGTATCTTAGTTATCCAGACTTCGTTCCAAAAAAAATACACAAAGTTCAGGGCGAGACATTATGTTGGAAGCGCTATGGGGTACATGTAGTAATTTATTACATTATGTTGGAAGCGCTATGGGGTACATGTAGTAATTTATTACATTATGTTGGAAGCGCTATGGGGTACATGTAGTAATTTATTACATTATGTTGGAAGCGCTATGGGGTACATGTAGTAATTTATTACATTATGTTGGAAGCGCTATGGGGTACATGTAGTAATTTATTACATTATGTTGGAAGCGCTATGGGGTACATGTAGTAATTTCACTGTGAGGGCATTGAGCTACGAAAATGCTGACCGCTTTGTACGAACTACACAATAACTCTTCACCAGAAATGTGTTGGACATGTAACTTCAGCGATAGGTGATAAACTTTAACCTCAGCTTAATATAATAAAGCTTGAACTCTCTCTGCTCACTGAAAGGTGAACACTTGCAACTCATTCCGACACACGAGGCTAATTTAGTTATTTCCTTTATTTTTACCTGCGCACTCAGAGAGGCTTTCTAAGTAGACGGGTTGCTCTCAAAACACCATCATAATATAAAGATAAAGCAAAATGAGCAACGAGAACAAGTTGTGAAATAACTGGCCAGTGCTTTGTATATTAATCTGTATAAAAAGCGTAGAATTGTACAAGAGCCGCCGTAGTGAGTAGGTATTATAGTACGCGTGGGATTTGAGTATTATTAACTTTTTTTTTTTTTTTTGACCTCCTTAAAGATGTTAATACAACTAAGAGTACATTTAAATAATATGTCGTCTGGGATCCGGCTGAATAACGAGCTAATCGTATTAAGAACTTTCTTTGATGATCTCCTTATGTTGGGCAAATAAATTAAGTTCCGCATCAACTGTTTTGTGTAGCGTCAGCAGATACGTGCTAGGTACGTATTTCATCATTATATGTAGGATTTTATTACTGGAAAAGAGGTCACTCTGTTGCAGCCGCGTGTGCAATATGCTCGGTGACCTACGCATTGCCATATTCAGTTTCACTGGCCGGTCCACTTCGCCTCGCTGGCGACCATACCTACTAGTTTAGGGGACCGGTGACCGGACCAAGAGTTATCTGCTAAGGAGGTAATATTTGCCTTCTTCACGCAGGGACAAAGTGTTATATCTCTTCCAAGTAATCGGTAATCGTGACTTCATATAAGTAGATAGGTATTATTAAGAACTGATAGATTAAAACAATACAATCGACGGCTACACGTAGGTAACTATAGCCTGTTAATTCCTAGAGATAAGACAATGGCCACTCTTTTGTTATTGCACGTTCGATGCCAATAAATATAAAAAATGGAACAATATCAATGATAATGTATCTGAGGCGCGTTATCAGATGTATAACAGTACACCGAATACTTTTACCGATGCGATGTGGCGGTTCGGCGACATGTCTCGGAGCTTTCTACCGGGCTTCGATCTCGACACACATACCCGAACACACCATCATTGTCGAGAGTATGAAAGCGTTAATTAATCTGGCGGGAGTCGCGAGCACCGACCCGCAACACCGCGCGGCACAACAGTACCTCATGCCGACGACCTACGAACCTACGATTACGATCTCACAGGACTAGCCTCTCCGCCACCATCTAAACTAGAGCACGCTCGCATTCCACACGGACAATACAAAACTACTCACTTCACCCATAGTGAAACACGAAGGTATCCGACAATCCGCACAGGTATGGTAAGTCAGGCACTCACGAACTGTAACACGGTTTAAACCATCACGGCACCGACACCTGCCACGATAGTACTGTAGTCGCGGGGCGGTACGTGCAGCACGTCGGACGGTCGCGGGCTAACGTCCTCTACGCGAGTCTACGGCGACTCGCGAAGCCTCCGCGTATCACTCACCTGGCCGCCTAATTGGCGCGAAAGCGGGACAGCACAACAACGTCATACGATGAAAAGAGAAGAGAATAACAACTCACAACACCTGATGCTGCTTTACCGACGGTGGTGACTGTTTCACCTGAGAAAAGTGAGGGCGCGCATTTGAAACTTGACCGCGGATTTCCGCACCATTGGCTGCGAGGGTCTGCGTCTGCGCTCGCTCCCCTACTGTCGGACAGGAAGAGGACATTAATTAAGGAACCTGTTGATAATTCCTGTAACGGAACGCTTATTAAAATATATATTTAAGCATGAGAACTGCCAGTTGAATTAACTAAGCCTGTCTGTATCTACTTTGGACCGGATTCATAACAGAGTTTGAAATAATATTTAGAATTTGCAACATAAACTTTAAATATATTTTTAAACCAAATATCAAACTGTATTTCAAGCTGTGTTTTTGGATAAATTATGAGATTTTATTATTATTATTTCGTTTATTATATTAAAAGGGTTACCAAAACGTAGCCAGGATACGGACGCTAGGAAATCTACACCAGGCTCATGAAGAGCCCGATAGAAGCGCCCGTGAAACCCCTTGCTTTGTCATACCTCTTCGGGTCATCTGTAGTACCACAGACTTGTGCCAGTTCTCTTTAGCCATGGAGAGCGTGGTAAACCCCTTGTCCACTGCCACCACATCACGGTGCATATCCACTTCGGCTTTAAAAAATATTCTCTGAGATTGCACACGTCGCGGTTGTGGAGGGTCTTCGCATTTAAAAAGCTTCGACCCCCGCACTTCCGTGGGATGTACAATCTCATCACCGATGATCGTGGGTGATGCATCTGGATTGCGGTCAGCAGTGTACGGACCCTGCTGGGCGTCAAGTTCGGTTATTTAGGTATTATTATAATAAAACTTATTCGATGAAGCATCTTCATAATTTCACTGCCACTGAAGTCAGCATTGTTCAACAATTGGAACAACACTAAGGTCATTTTCATGTTTTTACTTCTATCCATCTTGGAGGACAGTAAGTAACGTAACAGCTAAGGCTGTAGGCGGGATTCCATCTGAATTGCAACCACTCAGAGTAACGAAGTCTCAACATCTAAAGAATAATATGAGAAAATATGCATACCTACGAGTATGTATGAAAAATTCCGAAGTGCTAGTTATAGAAATAAAGTGCAGAATGATTTTGCAGAACTTATTTAATGGATTCCAGTGTATATTGCATGACATCTAAGATTTATAATAAATTGCCGTGTGGTATTACAGACATTGACAACTTGCACATATTTCAGCGGAAGCTAAAGGAATCCTTATGGTCAATCATATTGATCAGTTATTCAATAACAGAAATGACATGTGTAGCTTACAATTATTATGTATCTAGGACTTTTAGATATTTATTCACTTTTTCTATGACATTTATTTAATTAATGACTACTCTAGATACTTCATGTCATTGAAAAATAAAATGGTTAAAATGATTTTCCAAATTATTTTTTTATTTTTTTATTTTTTTATTTTACGGAAAGCTTACAGACTAATAACACAATTAAAATCATTCATAGGTAGGAAAATTTGCTAATTACAAGCTTCCACATGTATACATCTAGTAACAAATACTTTACGTTGACTAAATGTTCGTTAACAGCGAATTGCAAACCAAGAAAAATAAATAAAATAATTTTAGCTTGTTAATAAAAACGTAGGTAGATGAAAACATAAAAAAGAAAAAGTTCGTCAAGTCGTGTAAGATCAAAACAGTTAAGTCATATATTAGCGACTACATAACATCACATCAGACATTCTGTAATATTTATTGTCATTCAGCATGGTATTTTGATAGTAAATTGTAATTTATGTGTAAAATTTGGCATGCCCAAGTGACGGCAGAGCATGGAGAATATTATCAGAACATGTATAACTTCTACCCCGACCCATGTTGGCAAAAAATAAATGATTTGATTTGAATAACGTTACAACATAACATCACGCCTGTATTCCCCGAATGGTTTGCAGAGGTGTACCGAGATACTTACAGTATACCTACCCACATTACGCCAGTTATTTTTAAGTCCCATGTAACAGAGGGCTAACCTATTGCCATCAACCGAGTACCTACAAATCCAGACTCTGGATTGCTCCCGAGAAAGTCCAGATGAGGAAAAATCCAACAATACTGCACGACCCGGGAGTCGAACCACCACCTCATGCTAAATAGCGCTTGCGACCACTTGAACAGCGACTGCCGCCTACTAAACGGTTATTAAAGTATACGGGTACAACTTCGGCGCGAGGCAAATCATCCTTCAACCAGCCTTCCTGTAATGAGTTGGGATAGGTTAAGTTAAAAAAAAAAAAATACGTTGTGACGGTAAATTTTATTGGACTCATCAATAAAATAACCTCGTAATTTTATAGAAAGTAATGTTTATTTCTCTTAAAAAACAACAACTAGCACAAACCCTAGCTTTGTTATATAGTTACAATGGTATTTCAAGGTATACAAGGAACCATGGCTGTAGTCAGAAGGGAAGACTAGGTACCCGATTAGTCCCGGTTTGGTGGGTTGTACAAGATGTTATGTGATGAAAGATTAAATATAGGTCAAAAGTTTAAAATTTATGACATTAAATAAATAAAAAATATCGGTCAAATTACCTTCTCAGTTGATATGCGCATTGGTTTTATTAGATTTCTTGTTCAATGTTCGCTTTCAAGACTTGCAAGGTTTGGGGTATATGTTGGTAAACGCGAGATTTCAAAAAGGCTCAAAGGAAAAAATCTGGCGCCATCAGAACTGGCGACCTGGCCAGCCAGTTCAAATCGCCAAAACGAGAGATTATACGGTCCCGAAATTGGTGTTTCAAAATCTCCGTCATCGCCTGAGCTGTGTGTATGGCTCCATTGCATTTACATTGTCAACTAATTCTCTATCTGTCTACAACATAAAATCACAATGACGTTGATACCAATTGCAAAAATTATGGCATATTATCCACATTATGACATTACCTTTGCCCTACCTTCTAGTTATATTTCGTTGGTGAAACTGTCGCACATTCGAAAAATAGCCGGGAAAGCTGTGGAAGACACCCTGTTGTAGTTACAAAACACGTCTAGTTTCTGTTGCCGAGCACATATCGCGCAGGTAGGCCGCCCCTAATATCTGAAATCTGCCCGCCCTAGTCGGCCTTAAGTCGAATCCGCCACTGACCATGTTTCTAGGACAGTGTTCGGATAGTTAATTGACTCAGGCGTGACTTTGCAGAAATCCATTATAAAATACAATAGACGACGTATCGAGCGACAAAGCGTCGCAGCGGCGTATATAGCGTCGAGAGCAGTGTATTTTGTTTTTTTTAAACGTTGCCCCACTCTAAGAATTTCTTCCTGTATCGAGGGTGCGTTTACAAACATAGAAACTCACATACACTAACACCCAGACCCGTAACACAATTACTTGCAGATCATACAAATATTTGTTCCGTGCGGGGATCGAATCCGCGACACGTTGCGCAGCAGTCAATCGCTCAGCCACTGCGCCAACCGTGTCGTTAAAATTAATAATTAATTAATTAAGAGTGAATTCTGCTCTCGACGCGTGACGTGTCAACACGTCGGGTCCGGGTTCGCAACAAGTCAATCGTCAATCCTGAGGATGCCTCGTTGAGAGGTGAAACACGTGTCGATTTCTTACAGGGTTCTTTTTGACTCTATATGAACAGTTAAGCGGATTAGGTTACTAAATATACGTCGTCTATTGTATTTGATAGTGTTCGGGGTAACTAATGCCACAGTATAATAAACTAACAGTATTATATCTCGGTAGTGACCTTGAAATCATAACCTACGGCCGCTCTGTAGATAAAACTTCCGCGTCCGTGCGTAACTGCACTCGATAGTGTTGTTTGTTTGTTGTGTTTCGGCCGTTTTCCATGAAGATATAATACTGTTTATCACAGGATAAGCCCTTGATCATAATAACGCCTTGATCATAGTATTAGCACAGGCTAATAAGTACTATGATCAAGACCGTAAGTAGGTACTAGCCAGCAACAAAAGTAGATGACCAGAAGTAAAAAAAAATATGAGAAAAAGAAATGAGTAGGTATAGTAGTAGTACAGTAGACAGTACACCGGTAACTGCAAATCTATTGGAAACATGTAACCAACTAATTCTTTCCGTCTGTCTGCCTGTCCGTGGCTTAGCTCAGATTCTTTGTACTAGAAAGGTGTAATTTGGCATGGGTATACACCAAAAGATCGCTGAATACCCTGCGCATCCAGTATAACATCTTCAGGATGATGTCCGGGCTGCCACGCTTCTGCAGTACATCGGGCATGGTCGCGCGGTTTCGCAATACTGGCTTTCATGTAATTTTTTTTTTTTTTAGACGTTGCCGCACACTAAGAATTTCTTCTTGTATCATGGGTGCGTTTACAAACATAGAAACTCACATACACTTATACCCAGACCCGCAACAACTACTTGCAGATCATACAACTATTAGTTCCGTGCGGGGATCGAACCCGCGACACGTTGCGCAGCAGTCGATCGCTCAGCCACTGCGCCAACCGTGTCGTCAAATCATCGCAAGAGGACGGTATGCCTGATGTGCAAAATGCGTGGCAGCCGCAATTAAATCTTTAAGACAGTTGCTGATTGGTCTCATACCCACTTTGGAGGTCCCTTGTAATGTCAGTGACTCTGACTTTTATTATTATTATTTTTTTCAATTATTTTTGTCAATATTATTTTAATTTATTTTTTATTACTTATATTTCAAATTTTAATTAATTTCGAATTTTATGTTAAGTACCTTAATTTCATAAATTGATCTCCTCATTACTAAAATAGTTTTAAAGTGCTAGCTAAGCTTTTCGTTACAGTATAGTGTCCTCCCCTCCCCCCGCCAGGTAAGGTGGGGATGTATTTTTTTCTCGTTTATCCCACGGTGCGGGGTATCGTTGAAAAGGTCGTTTAAAAATATTGTGAGTGTGTGAAAACCTGTTTTGGATTCAGGGATCAGTTTACGAAATATTAAGCTTTAAACTGCTAATTTTTATTAGAGTCAAGTGTCCCTCCTGGCAGTTGGTTACCTAGTTTGGATAATAGTGAAAATATTCACGGCAGTAGTATTTATAACGAAATTAAAAGGAAAGCTATCACAGCTAAGTAGGCTCTACAAGTTAACGAGTAATAATCGACCAACTTAATTTTACAGTTGCATAAACATGTTCTCCCATACATTCCGTATGAGAAAACATGATTTTCAACTAAATGTTATGTTTGTTCTTGGGATAAATTCATCCCAACTACGGTACCCTTCATTGTGCGTAATCCGACAAGGACTTGGCCGGTTTTTCATATTTTGCTTTGAGGATTCTTCCCATTGCAGCATTAGGTCACCCAGAAATATCTCATGGACACTATGGTAAACTAGTTTCGCGTATGAAAAGCCGATAGTAGCCGACTACTAAAGATGTTTAAATCTGGTTTAGGGAATCAATCTTTGAATTGACAATTAGGTACCCTCGAATTGTCAGGGCTCAGTTATTTTCCATGACAAACTGGTTCGTCCAAACGTGCTTAAGGTAGTTGGACGAACCACTTGACATAGAGCTAGGACGAACTAGTTCTAAAAATCGTAGTCCGTTTAAAAAATATTTACACAGCAGTGGGAAAATAATTTAAAATATTCAGTCAATGGGAACTTTTTACCTGAACAAATGACCATCAGCCCATATATGTATGTAGTACTTTACAAATGTCACCAAAGAAGTCGTGTTTTATCACCAGTCCAAAAATATTGGTTCTTAAATGTTAACTTATTTACCTACTGAGGTATGTATATGTACTTTATGATACAGAGTTTAATTGGGTACAGACAGTTAACTGTACATCCATCGTAACAATTAGACTATTTAGCGCCTTGAGGTCGAAGCAATAAGAGGGGTTTTCGGGTAGTTCAAGTCTTACCACTGACATGCAGTTGACTGTACTATGACCTAGTCTGTTCATTTTATGATGATTGATTGGACACGTACTTACAAAAACAATATTTTTTTGGTAGGTACATGACTTATGAGTTTTAAAAGAATATTATCGAATACTTTCGATTTTTGTTATGCCACTTAGCTTTATATGTATAGTTAGCACTAAATATGTATTTAGCAATAGACCATATTTTAGAACCAAACTTTGTACCTACTTACATAATTTAAATTGATTTAAAATATGATAATTTGAGTAGAGATTAGTATTGAAATATATCATGTTAGTTTCAAAGCTAAACATAGTTATAATACAAGCTATATAAACTGTGTGCTGACACCAATTAGAATTCTCTTTCTTTTTATTAAGTTTAATTAGCACTTATTTCATGGCTTCTGTAGATATGATGAAACAATATTTTTAAGTGAACATAATATAATACAATCAAATCCCTCTCAATCAGTAAATGTTTGTCTTAACTATAACTAACATTTTTATCTAGATCATCCCAACATGATAACCATGATGTCATGATACCATACCCACATGAGTACATACTCAAAACTGAACAATTTACCACTTTTAGTAAGTATTATTAAAAAAACAGTAATTCCCAATGATACATTTTAAAATGGATTCATGGTTTACTCATTCCCAATTTGAAGGGAACAGTTCAATTAATAGGAGATCCTGATATCAGCGGTCTCAATATTCGAGGTTCAATGGTAGTAGCAGTTTCCATATGACTGACTCTAAGATGTCGGGACAGATCACTCGTCCTGAAGAACCCTCTGGAGCAGTGGTGGCAAATGTACGGCGTGTGGTTAGTGTGCTGCTTCAGAAGGTGGAACTCCAGCATCATAGCAGTTGGGAATGTCTTCATACATTCTCCTATAGAACACTTGTACTTGGAAGCATTATCATGTTTGAATCCAACATGGTTGGACAAACTCCTTTTGCTTGCAAATGTCTGATCACAAAGCTTACATGCAAATGGTTTCTCTCCAGTATGTTTACGCATGTGTGCCTCTAAATCTGAGAATGTCTTTAAACACACACTGCATTGACCAGACCTCTCTGAATGTATCCTTTTTATATGAACTTGTAGGTTGCCCTTAAAAGAGAATGCCAGTCCACAGAAACTACAAATTATGTGCTTTTCATTAGAGTGTATCCGAATGTGAGCCTTGAGAGCATTTCTAGTTTTAACAGATTTATTGCACAGGTGACAAGTGAAGTTCTTTTCATCAGAGTGCACGGCCTGGTGTCTCTTCATGTGGCTCTTGTCTATGAACTTCTTGAAACACACTGAACAAGTGTATGGTTTTTCGCCAGTATGCATGCGTTTGTGACGTATCATTGAAGCAATTTGCCGGAATGCTTTACCGCAAAAAGAGCAAGAATATGGCCTTTCATCAGTATGAACTCTAATGTGTGTTATAATGTCACTCTTTGAGTAAAAGCTGCTGCCACAGGTTTCACAAATGAATTTCCTTTCTCTCTGCGTATGGTGCGTCTTGATGTGTCTCTGAAGTGTCCCTTTTAGGTTGAACCGTGCCTCACAAGAGTCACACGCAAATGGTTTCTCTCCGGTGTGAGTCCTCATGTGACCCTCAAGGGCAGACCGACACGAGGCCATTTGCCCACATACCTTGCACCTCACTGGTCCTATTTTAGGCCTTAATTTTCGCCCATCGATTTGTAGTTGTGTGTATTTGCCAGACCTTCTATACTTTCTTTTTTTTACTTTCTTCACATTGTAATTATCACTACCGTGTGTGGAGTCATCTAATAAGAAATTATCGAAATGATCTTGGTCATCATTGCCGCTTTCCTCCTTGATATTTTCTAACTTTATTTGGGGTTCAGTTTTGGGCACTAACTCATCATAAAGGTTAACAATGTTAGCACAGCGCAGGGCCTTGTCGGATGCCTCACATTTGTTCACGAACTCGTACGATGCGGACAGTTCCGCAGCACAATTGTTGCATATATTGTCAGGAAGCCCGTCTCCCTCGACCACCACCACATTGACGCAGCGCATCACCTTGGTGCTAAATTGAATTTCTTCCTCTCTATCAAATATGGACATTGTAGCTGTTTTCATGAGGCAAATACGGCATACTTTTGACTCCATTATTAGTTTTCCGGTACCACAGTTATAGATAAGTTTACAGTGTATTATTAACGCCAAGCAAGGAGATTATTAAAAAGAAAGAAACTAAACTTTTATAGCTCGATTTTTATAACTGTGCTCTTGGAAGTTGGAGTGGAGCCACAGAGTACTTTGTAAAAATATCAATGTCGTAGGTTGTTATTATTGAATTCACCCACCTCGGCGTCCCGACGCCTCTTCTCTTAATACCTTAATACGTTCTACACAACTCGTGTCGTCTCCACATTTCGTCATATTATTCGCTATGTTGTTATTGTTATTAAATTCACTTTGATGTTGTAATAAGTGCATTGATAGTACACTGACACTGTAATATTTTGACGTTGACACTTGACAGTCGCACATCGCACAGATATAGAAATCGGGTTTACTTTACTGTGGCTGTGCGTTTGCACCATAGACATAAATTGATGAAAACATGTTGAAATCTCGAGCCGCATTTACTCATTAGCGCGAGTGACCAGGCGAGCGACGAGTCGCGAAATCACGAATATGTAAACAGTGGTTCGTCATTCGCCTCGTGTTTCGCCTCGCCGCTCGTAACGCTCGCGTCGGGAGCGATCTTTTGGACACGAGACAAAAGGAAACGAGTGGCGAGACGAAATAGTGTTTACTACATTCGCTCTCTAGTCCATTTCGTAGCAAACGGCTTATCAAGCAACATCAAAATGGACTGGACAACGATGTTTTTAGAGCTTTACCAAAGTCAGCCATTAGTCATTAGAAATCCAAAGCATGCTTATCATAAAAATAAGCAGAAAGTATACAATGCTTGGACTAGTTTATCTGAAGTAATGGGAATACCAGTGAATGACATAAAATCCCTATTACATTTCGACTGATTTCGACAGTGATTTTTGCGATTAAATGGGCAACTTTCGCGTTCTTATTCTGAGAAACTGAAAAACTTCGACTATGACTTATTGAGTGGTGGAGAATAGTTATTAGTACGGTTTATAGCGGCCTCGCTTTTCGCAATTTTTTCATATCTAAGTATTCTTCTTCTTTTCGTGTGGTTAATGACTAACCTGGTGTCAGAGTTTTAAAGCCGCCCATGGACCTCTGAGTTGGCTTCACATGCCGTCGAGAAATATCTCTCAGGCATGCCGGTTTCCTCACGATGTTTTCCTTCACCGTTTTTGAAGCAAGTGATAATAACAATAATAATTATCTACATAAGTATTTAAATAAAGCCAATGCCAGTTTTTCATAAAATTCGCGACGGCACTTTTTCGAGCTCGTGTGTTGAACTACTGTGCATAGCAAATGAAAAGAAAAATGTATAATAAAATGTTCTTAAAAAGTGGTTCATGGCGGCCTCAGAATTTAAAAATATTTTAACAAAAATCCCATTCAAAATCATAAAAAACACTCAGAATTAACTGTAAATTTCTGATTACTACATTAATATTTTTACGTACTTATTAATTTATACCAGATTAAAAGTTGGTTCTTATGAAATTAGGATTGCATACAAAAAAAAATACCTTAATTATTTAATTAACAAAAAAAAACTGCCATGCATCGGTTGCTCGAACTGTCAAAATGCAATTTTGTGATATTTAAACTGAAGTAAAATTCTTTATTCTAAAAAACGGAAGAAACATTCTTTATGGGCTTTTCGTAAACATCGACGCAAGAAGCTGGCACCAATAAAATCTGGTGCAGAAGAGGACCACCATCGTCTGCGGCGACGTTTTCTTTTCATTATTTTTTGTAGCAGCTCTAAATTATTATATTGAATATGCAAATGCAATGCAAAATCCGATAGAATGACGTCGTCCATTTCGTAAAGCTGAAGTAGAAATGAATACCTAGACGCGAATGTGTAAACGGTCACTCGTGTAGCCTAAGGCCTCATTTACGACCTTGCTGCGGTGAGCGGCGGCGAGCGGTAAGAACAAAAGTATGAAAATGTTTGAAGCACGCCACGAGTCGCCGCTCATAGCGAAAACGCGCGCGGCGCGCGGTTTTGTCGGAGCGAATCGCTGCAGCGGCGCGCGGTGCGGGCAGCTGCGAGATCAAAAGTTCAAGCGAATGAGTGCGACGCCACGAAACAGAGCGGCGGCCGGCGCGGATAGCGATGTAGGTGTGATGGACTCGGCGGCGAACTTATAAACAAAAAATTTTAGACGATTTTGTGGTGGTAATGGATACCAAGGCGTGCTGCAGAATATAATCAAATGTTTCCACACTCATTCTTGTGTACTCATAAAACTTATCCGGATATTTTCTGTAAGGTCACGAAATTCGCCATTTAAATATCGATGTTTATTCAGTTCGTGCACTCCTCTCATATTAAGAATATTCTGTTTTAAAAATATACTGTTTTCTAAACACAAAAGGGATAATTTTGATAACGCCATAATTTTGAACACGTTCTGACTACCTAAATAGATCCACCTCGGCCGCTGCCGCTAGAGCCGCTACTGAGGGTGAGGGTACGTGGCGTGTAAAACGCACCGCTTGCCGCCGCCGCCCCGCCTGCCGAGCCGCTCGCCGCTAAGACCGAAGTCGTGAATGGGCCGCAAAGCCACACACGAATATCTCGTTGAACAATTCGTCGAATGGCGAGGCGAATCACGAGCACGCATGTGTACATACATGCGGTACAACAAAATGGACTGGACCAACAATAAAGTTATGAGGTTTTTGGAGCTTTACCAAAGTCAGCCATTTTCTTTTAATAATTTTTTGTAGCGCCTCTTGATAATTATATTGACTTTGCAAATGCCGCTAGAATGACGGGGTCCATTTCGTGAAACTGAAGGACCTAGAAGTTTCGTTCATCGACTAGTCAATGTAGTTGAGTTCGTCGACTAGTTTACACGTCAACTTGGATAAACTTTGCGACGCAGTCAACGGCGACGACGGCAGCGAAGTAGGCGGTAGTCTAGTCTCCCGCGTGCTGTAGGTACCTTTTAATTTGAACATCCCTTCATAGTTTTCCAGGCTTAGGATCGGCTGAATACTGAATCACACACTGAACATAAAAAAAAACAAAGATCAAAACAAGATGAACAACTATCAAACAGAAACAAGTGAAAACCGGTCGATCTCGCATCGTTCGACCAGTCCATCGCCTTACTCTTTCGCACACGCGAAACCACCATAACGCCATCCTTTTATTCACTTAACAATAATTTCATTCGACCCGTACAAAAATCCATTCCCTCATACTAGATTTAGAGTTCAAAGTTTTCTTGATTATTTTATATCATATTATGAATTTGTTGTGCTACGTTCTCGCTTTGGTCGCGTTGCGAGTTTCAGTTTAGGCGTCTACGGATTCGACTAGTCCATCGATTTTATCGGTGAACCGTGCGTCGTCGATTCGTTCTCAGCACGTCGACGGTCGAATTAATCAGTTCGTTGATTCAACGCCCATCACTAAGAATACATAGACGCGAAGGGTGAATGGTCACTCGTGATAACGTGTAGCAGCCACACGAATATCTCGCCGAACAATTCCTCGAATGGCGAGGCGAATCACGAGCACCCATGTGTGTAAATGCGGTACCTACCTACCTAGTCCCTGTCAAACATTTTATGGAACATTGACAGAAAATAGAGATTTCAGCATGTTTTCTTGTGAATATTTCGCCAGAGCAAATGCACAGGTATATTCTATGAAGTCAAATATTTCGCTGTTTTGATTTAATTTGGCGATATTACTGTATGGAAATAAGAAATTTATGGCTAACTAGTGAACTAAAATATTGAGTTCACTAGTTAGCCATAAATTGTGTTGAGTTTCAGATGTAAAAAAAGTATTTGGAAACTGCAATGCCTTTTTTTATCAAAGATTTCAATCGTAGATTCGCCCTGCCACGTTTTATGATGATCGCGTTTCTGTTTCGCTTTGACACCTCTCACACTAGCTAGGTACACATAAAAATAATACTTATAACACAACAACAACCCTAAAACGCTACAATTCGAAGTAAATATATTTACAAAGTTATTATTAGGTACCTACTACACATCAGACTAGATCTTGATATCATTTACATTGCCTTTAATTTTTTTTATAGAATTTGGATTAGTTTATGAGATAAATTATTATGAGGGAATGGAAGTTAGTAGGAAGAGGGATTTTAATTTTGGAAAGCTTGGTGGTACAAATCAAAGTATTGGGAATTCAAAAGACTTGGTAGTTGGTAGTACCATCATCAAGACCGCTTTAGCGCAAGGAACTGTCACGAACACGGATCTTGATAAAGGAATAATCGACTGCAGCAGTGACCAAGGCCTCAGTCTACATAGACACGTACCAATAATTCTTTTGGACAGTTTGGGACATTTAAAAAACCACATTTATTCAACCCGACATCCTGTAGGTTTCCGCTGGATGTCGGGTTGAATACTAGCGTAGTACGCCACCTTAAATTTCGAACTTACCTGCCACACTGCTGACCACGAGTCGTAGTTAGTGCTTGTGTTTGGTGTCAGTTCGTAGTTGTAACTTTGAACCATGTAGTGCTTCATCTAACCCGGTGCGCACTCGTTCCCACCTTTACCAGAGTGACTGGGTTGTTCGAGCAAGTGTACCTATAGTAAATTTAGTATGCCGAAAATGATTTTACTATGAATTTTAGATTTAAAAGTTGATTTTGACCTAAAGCTTGAATGCTCCTGCGAAAATCTGAAAAAATACGGAATATTTATTATATGAGTTAAAACGAAATTCATGGCTTAGATACCGATACATTCCCCTGTAAATATTGAAGCCTCTGGTGGGCATTGGTATAAAAGGGCAATTTTGGAGTTTTGAAAATTATACGTTGAAACACCTGTAGGGGAACCGGTTGTACGCACGGCTACACATCAAGCTATACATTTCCAGTATAAGCTGACCTCACATTTGTACGGAAATCCTATACAATGCGAGATCAGCATAAACTGGAAATGTATAGCTTGATGTGTAGCCGTGTGTACATAGGACAGTATTGTACCTAGGTCAATCGTAATTTATCGAAAACTCCTGCGCTTAATAGCAATGTCTATTGCAGTCGAAGCATCCTTTTTTGACAACTCTAATGTGAAGTTAGTTGTGATTCGCGGGCTCCGCATCAGTGCAGATAAAAAAGGTCATATATTATGTCTTGCTCAAAAACTACGTTTTTCGAACTTTACTTTAATGCCTATTTGTTTAGTGGTTATGTGGTGTGGTGCATGGTGTCTTACATTTATTAAAAAACTTTTTAAACTCTAATCTCAGTTTATGTAGGTATATATATACCTACAGTTAGTAGATTTTATAGTACTGTATAGATGTTATAGGTGTTTGAAGCTAAGTTACTGTCTTTATGAAGCTCGGCTTTTTTTTTTTTTATGATTGTTGTTGTACCTTGGCCCCCTAACTAACTATGTACCTTGAAAACTGGCCTTGGTACATCTTGATCCGATGTATCTATGATGTGCTACATATTGGAAAAAGATACCTACAAGATTTTTCATCATTTTAAATGGATATTAAAGGTTGTTATTAAGAAATTATAAAGACAATCGTATTCATTGTTTTATAAGTGTTGATATGATCAGTCGTATAACGGCGTTATTAGTAACAAGGTCCCTTTTTTTTTTTTTTTTTGTGGTTAAGTTGGGAAATTATCATATAATAACTTCTTCCGCTCTGAACGGAGCGGGAGGGTGTGTCAGAGTAAGTACCTACAATTTAAAAAGTAAACTCACTACATTATAGCAACTGCAAGTATATCTTCATTTTATTCTAGTAGGTCCAATGTACCTACAGCTGGTGCGGTTCAAGGTCAGGTTATCAGGACGGTTGTATCTTGAAGAGTTTTCCCTTTTTTTTAATGGCTTTTGTTCTCGGCTTTGAAGAAAACCCACAAATTTTATTAATTTCATAAATAGTTGAATAACTGATTTTTCCATAAGCATATTTGACGAGTCTTATTCTTACCATTTATTGAAAAGAGAAAATGTTAAAAACTGGCCTAGGTACAACAGGTTCCCCTACTGGATATAGCATTCAGAATATTTTCTGGAGTATCAGGACTCGTTGCACCTTCCCTAGGGTAAACGCAACCGTGAAGGTTGGGAAGGAGAGAATGAATGGATGAGCCTGCTTATCATAGCTAGGTGAAAGTGGGGCGTAGGATTATGGTTTAAGGAAGATCGCTTTTCGGTAAGATTTTGGATTTTGGGGAAGTGGACTAGGAGAATGGGCTGGATACTGATTTAGTCATTTGAAATACTCTCGACACTTCAGCATAATGATCTCATATGATCTTGAAACTGAAGGAAAGACCTGACTTGCCTCCACATATATGAAACCGACTTCGCTGCCCTAAGAGCTTTTATGCCCTTCTGTCGGCCAAACTCCGGAAAAGTTTTATCGTTACCATAACGATTACCACAGCAGGAATTGTTATAATAGGCACAATCAAAAGGGCCATTATTTTTTTCGAACCAAAGCAACAGTATTGACGTTTGTTTGTTTTATTGGTTTGACAGATTGTTTTAGTTCGAGAATATTTTTTCTGTGGCTTGAGCCATTGAGAAAGAAAAAAATAAGGAGACGTCGCATTATTCAGATCTTCATGTTCTTTTGTATACATTTGCATAAACAAATATGAGTGAAATATCGTTTTGTGTCATTCTTTCTAATAAAAATAATCGTATTTGATAAAAAGAGATAACAGTATTTGTTGTTGCTTAATATGGCAACATTTTGTCGTGACGGAGTCAATGTCAATTTGACACTATAATCTTGTAATCCGTTTTTCTTGTTTACTAATTTTTGGTATATTTCCTCTTCATCTTGATGCCTGTGTATCTAAATAAGCTTTCCTGACTAGAATAATGAATAAAAAACTGTGCAGATTGTGTTGTCATAATGAAGCTTCCTCCTACATTTTTATTAATAAAGGAAATAACGAAATTACGCTAAGTGCAAAAATAATGTATTGTTGTTCAAATGTAAATATTAATGACGGGGATGGACTTCCATCGCTTATATGTGTTAGCTGCGAAAAAGAGCTCGCAACCTGCTACCGATTTGTACTAAAATGCGAAGCTTCTGATAAAAAATTAAGATCTCAAGGTGTTGACGTAATTTCCCAAGTTATCGCAGATTTCGACGACTGCTCGCCGAAAATTGAAGTAAAACTAGAATTGGACTGTAACAGCGACGATGATCACCTTTATGAACATTTACAAAACGATGATATTACTCTTGAACAAATAAAGCAAAATAAATTAGAAATAAAATTGGAAAGTGTAGAATCTAAGATAAACCCTAAACGTAAACCATACAAACAAAGATCTAATAAATACAAACGTCTGGAGCCATGTACTTGCTCAGTTTGTGGGCGAACTTGCGCTAACCCATCAGCCTTTAAGACACACATGAGATCCCATACTAATGAGAAACCATACCCCTGTCCTTCATGTGACAAGAAATACAAAGACGGCGGTACTCTCAAACGACACATGGACAGAAACCACCAACAGAAGCGCCAGCGTAACTTCATTTGTGAAAACTGTGGCAAAGGCTTCTACTCTAAGAATGATGTGAAGGTTCATATGCGTACACACACTGGGGAAACTCCGTATAGTTGCTCCATATGTACCCTCAGATTCACTCAGATCAGTGCCTTACAAAGACATAAAAAACGACACACTGGTGAGAAGGATCACTTGTGCACAGCTTGTCCAAAGAGGTTTTGTACTAAGGAAGAACTAAAAAGTCACCTCTTGGTACACAGTAATGAGAAAAACTACTCTTGTCCTCTCTGTAATGTATTATTTAAGTACCAAAATAATTTGCGGAAACATGTGAGACTGCATTCGGAACCCAATAGCTTTGTGTGCAACCACTGTGGCCGTACATTCAATGTTAAGGGGAACCTGAAGATTCACATTGACAAGCAACATTCTGAGAAATCTGGCCACTGCAATGTTTGTTCAAAAAATGTTGCGAACATCGAGGTACACATGTGGAGACATACAGGACAAAGACCATTGAAATGTGAGGTCTGTACAAGCAGCTTCTATGAACTGAAAGCTTTAGCTCGTCACATGAACTTTAGACATAAGAAAACTGATAGATTTAAGTGTACAGTTGAAGGGTGTTTGATGACATTCCCATCCAGACCAATGCTCGACTTCCATACTGCTAAGCTGCACAGTACCCACATCCCGTTTCCATGTGACAGGTGCACAAGAGCATTTTATAGGAAGAATGATCTTGCCAGACATAAAATTGGCACACATAAAGAGAGACTTATTTAATTATTAAAAGCTATTATTCAAGTGATTTTCATAGTGTTATGCTGGTAACCATTTTTGTAGCAAGACCAAAAATACTTTTTTACTTGTCATTTGTTGTCTAGTCTAAATAAAAATGTTTAATAAATAATTTGTGTAAGTTCCTTTTTAATGTCATGTCTAGATTGATCCTGTTAAATAATAATAAATAAATTACGATTTGTGTGAGGTGTCTGCATGTTGAATCTTCAGGGAGATATAAAACAAAACACCACATAATGTTATACAATATTTATTTTAGTGCTGATGAATATCATGATCCATGATCCAAAAACAAACCGTATCACAGTCCGCTACAGATTAGTAACTAAAGCTCTTGAACACAGATGTGAACGAAAATATTAACAGAATAAGAATTGAGGTATGTGGGGTAAAGAATAAATATACTCCATTAACTTCTGTACAATTGGCTAAATATAAATATCTGTAGACAGCTTGTAAGCCCCAAACGAAACAAGTCACTAACTCATAAACAAATACATTTCCTCTCATAATAATATTCAAAATCATTTGCTATAATATTATATTATAATCTGTCATCAACACATGTTTTGTACAAAACAATAACCCTTATAAATACAATGCGAACTAGTTCATTATTTACATGAATTCTATAAGTTTATAATATAGACAAAATATTGCGTAAATAAAAAAAAATATAAATTGCACACATTACAATCAGATTTTTGATCCAGTCAAAACATTAATTGCTGAATATAAATATTCATTAGACTAAATAATAAAGATTAAAATAAAAAATAATAATAGTTTGCGAACTTTATAAATTATGCAAACATCAGTCAACAACGTTAATAACTAATTCACGTTAACAATATAGGTAATTATAATAATCGTTATGTGTCGCGGCTGATCAGTCGCATAAACAGTCACTATTAACAATAACCTGGTCAGTACACAGACAACATTTATATATTCACAGTACGCGGAAGCGGCTGGCGCCATCGAGGAACGCGGTGAGCGTTCCTGTTCATCGCTGTAGCTACACATGAGTAGGAACTGAAGGCTCGCTTCAACTAGTTAGTTTATCTAATGCATTGCTTGTACTGCTCTTACCTCATGTGCTTCTGCGACTCGTCCGGCCGGTCGCGAGATGCCAGCCAAGTCCCCGTACGATACGTACATCATAAATTACGTTTACGTGACAACGTACACTATCTACGGCGTCCGTCCCACGGTCACGTGGTCGCGCCCTGCCTACCTACACTATACAGCTAACTACAAATAAAACCTCGCAAAAATTAGCACCAGAGAAATTTAGGATACGATTAGTTGTATACGATCGAGTCGATGTCACCGATTACACTAGTATTATCTTTAGAGAATACTTACGGTAAGTATTCAGGGAGTGAAACTATAGTGACCGAATGCGGGTGATTGTTATAAAAAGCTATAATCCCTGCCTACCTAGTAATAGTTTGTATACGTTAACGGTAGGGCGTCGTCCGGTCGCGAGACTCGAGTCGACGCCGAGAACCGGAATTTCTCTAGCTACTTGCGTCACTAAGGGCCCCGCGAGCCCGGCCCCACACAACTGAGGACTTCATAAGGAATCGTGCGTAAGTAAACTTACGTATTCGTAAAACAAACATATGCGTCGTCGTCTCACAGCGGAGCTCGCGCGTCGTCCGTGAAGCGCACCGTACGCACCGCCGGGGGCCCGTCCGAGTGGCGGCGCGGGCCCGGGGGCCCGGGCCGCGCCTCCGGGGGCCCGTCCGAACGGCGGCGCGGGGGCACAGGGGGCCGGCGGCGGGGCCCCCCGGCGCTGAGTCAGTCGATGGCCTGCTCCGTCATCTGCAGGCACAGCGCGTCCAAGCTGGAGTAGTCGAGGTGCGCGGGCGCCGGCACGCGCGGCGCGGCGGGCGGGTAGGAGTGCGACTTGCCGCGCGGCGGGGGCGCGCCCCACGTGCGCGCGCGCAGCGGCCGCGCGGGCGCGCTGTGCGGGCCCACGCGCCATCTGACGTGTGCGGGGCATTACATTAGATACACGTGACAAGGAAAATTCTCTATACAAATTTAAATTAAATTAGCTAGCGTAACTCCGCAGACGTGATGGGTATCGCTATCTAAAAATGATATTATAACAAAAAAAAAATGATTTCCACAACTGTTCTGACGTCTGTCGCAAATTTAATTTGATCCTGTATAAATAGTAGATTGTCATGATGGTTGAGAGACCAAACTTTTATTTCAGGACTTACCTTTGAACGAAATATTCCCATTTTGAATTTAGAAGCTCAGTCTGCACATATATGGTTCTAGCAATCAGACAGACATACCTGGGCTTAGGACACCTCCTGTTGAGCGGCATGTCCGACACGTGGTGGAAGAACTGCCTGGGCGGCAGGCGGTGGCGCAGTCCCTTCAGAGCCTCTTGCAGCTCAGGACGGGTGAATGCCTCGTGGTGTAACGCCTAAAATAAAACAATTTTGTACCCAATTACTTTATTTTGATGTGTTCATTAGTTTAAAAAAATAACGTTTTCAGTTGGGTAACAATTTGACATTGCCAGCGCCTGTATGTCAGTAGCTGCTTGTTACGTCACACTCACGTGCACCAGAAAAGGTATGCGCTTCGGTAACCTTCGTGTTTCCGATTTTTATTAGCACGAACTTCGCTCCACAGAGTATCCCCTCTCAGAGGCAATGCTTATAATAAGTTTTGTACTGCCGCGCTTTGTAGTAGTGCACCGTGCACCTATCATTCCGTTTGTATGAAGTTTTCTCTCTGTCTGGCTACCTACTCCGGTCTCAGTGTGTCATTCAAAAGTTTAGATTTTTTTATTGGATTTGCATAGAGTTGTTAATCTATAATTTTGTAAACATGGTAATACAAAATAGGCAAGTACTTCCATGGTTGTAACAGCTTATATTAGATCTCATCATCGCACGTTCGTACTTCCAAAGATAGACGATGATTCCCGAAGTGCATACTTTTCTTTAAGGATAGTTGTAATGTTGTGTGTTACCTTCTCAACGAGCCAGCAGTGTAGCGACATGGGGTCGACGGGCAGCTCGTGCTCGCCGTCCTCGGTCAGCAGCTGTGACGTCACGCGCACGGCCGGCGGGCACGATGCGTTGTTCAGACACTTTGATGCTGCAACAAATACATAGTGAAGGAATGCATAATTTAAAATATATACTGTATACGTCATAACATTGTCCGGGGGTGGTGCAGTTAGCCGCAGTAGTAATACTTGAACTGCATTGCATGCGTACTCCACAGGCAAATCAACAGAATCTGCGCTGCACAGCGTGGTTTCTAAAATTGAATGCGAAGTGGACCACAAATGCTCAGCACTGGCCACCTTCATGGACATCGAGGGCGCCTTTCACAAAACCATGTTCAACAGTATAAACATGACCCTCGAAAGGCACAAAAAGAAACTGAGAGCTGTACAAGTCACAGTAAATGAAACTACGAGAGCCATCATCGTTGCAAGGGCTGCCCGCAAGGGGGCATCCTCTCACCGCTTCTATGGAACCTGGTGGTAGACAGCCTCATCAAAACACTCAACGACAAAGGTAACTTCATCGTAGGCTACGCCGATAACATAACCATAATAATAAACGGTAGCCACGAAAGCACTATGCAACCGCATGCGTCAAGCCCTGAAAATAGTAGAGGAATGGTGGAACGAGCACCAACTCTCAGTGAACCCTACAACCCTGCGCCTTTAGGCTCCATTTATCAGGAACCCTAAGCAAATACTCCAGAGTTAAGCATAAACGCATAAAGGAAGATACGATCAAACGACGGCCAATGATGCCTCACCCTGCGACAAAGCCCCGAATATAAACCAAAGACACACAGCACAACATAATAATTACAGAAGACCAGTGTGACGACTCAAGCCCGAAAGAGATGACAGTATATTTCGATTGTTCGAAGGCCGACTCCAGTACCGGGGTCGGAGTATTCTCACACGACCTCAACATAAATATATCCAGCCCGCTGGGAATGTTCTACACTGTCTATCAGGCAGAGTAGGCGTCATACAAGCAGTCAACGCCATAGAAGCCAGGAGAGTTACGGACACCCACATACGTATACTCTCCGACAATGCCTCAGTTCTCCAATCCTTAGTGAAAAATATAGTAAGTCGAAGCTAACACTAGAATGTCACAATACACTAGAACGAGTAACGATATGTAGCCGCAACACAGTGACACTGCAATGGATAAAAGGACACAGCGGATCGCTAGGTAACGACGCAGCTGACGAACTTGCTAGAAGAGCATCCAGTACGTCAGTCTGCGGACCCGAGCCTATCGTACCCATCCCCTTCAACCAACTACGCAGGTGGCTACAGGAGTTTAACCCACACACAAGCAGAGAACTGGTGAACCTCGGCACCGGGCTGCAGGCAGTCCAGGGAGGCTATGCCATCCTGCGTAAACGGCTGACCAGGCGCTTATTACGCCTGGACAGGAACGGCCTGCGCCTGGTGACGGGGACCATCACGGGACTAAACAAAAACTTCCACAAAATAGGCATAACGAACAGTCCTCTGTGCAGGGCGTGCATGGAGGCTGAGGAAAACGTTGCGCAAGTGCTCTTAGAATGCACAGGCGTCACCCACATTAGAAAAGAAACCCTCGGGTCACCCAGGTATGTCACAGATGTTCTGAACAGACCAGGAGATTTAATTAACTTGAGGGAGGTGGGCTGGTTGGAATAACCACCGACGGCCGCCATGGCCCACGCACAAACGTCCACTTAAATACTTAGTGCGGAAACCAAACCCCATAACATAGAATACTTGAACTTCGAAAACCCCCTTAATGCTTTGAAATAACCATTATAAAGGGTAATAATCTGTTAAGTACCATTAATTGACTGCAACAGTTTTAGTAAAACTTCTTTTAAATATGGGACAAGATCTTCTTTACGTTCACCACCGTCGACCACCAAACTGTAATTAAGATCTCCTTAGGCCTACTCCCACCACAAATCACTAAATACTTTTAGTGCTAAACGAATTAATATCGTTCTGATTGTATCAATCGTTTAAAGACGACAGAAAGGGTGACGTTTAATATGTTTAGAGTTAAACGCATTTAATGATTTTTTGTGCAAACGGGCCTTTGAGGTAGTCAGAATAGTATACTCTTTATTATGTACACCATACGAATTGTAGATGTAAATGTATGGCATAGGGTGACACACTGGCCGGTCTTATCGCTAAAAGCGATCTTTTAAAGACCTTTGTATGGATTAAAGGGAAGCTCGACCGACAGTCCGCTTACCCAAATGCAGCGCCCTCACGATAGCGGCCGGCAGGTCGGACGCGGGCGGCATGGGACTGAGCAGCACGGCGCGCAGGCGCTCCAGCGCGCGGCCGGCGCCGGCGCCGCCCGCGCGCAGCTCGGCCGCCGCGCCCTCCAGCACGGCGCCGCGCTCCGACAGCTTCTTGATGGACAGCAGCAGCTTGTGCCGCGCGCCCTTCGTCACACCTGCCGAGAAACCTCCTGCGTCAACAACACGCCGACAAACTCGAACATAATAATTTTGTTTTTTACAAGTATAATAACTAAAATAATAACCTAGCCCAGGAAAATAATATATTTTCTGTGAAAAAAATAAAATTTAAGAACTTTCACCGGGATTATCTTTATTTAAGAATTCGAAATGCTGTGTGAAAGGCCCATTGCGTTGCATTTGTTAACATGTGTAAAAAAATACTAAGTAGCTGTGAAAAGTCACGAAAATCTGTTTATATATATAATATATATAATCTCGTAAAGAAATTAATTTAACGTTTTTACTAATAATAATTGTTTATTATAAACTGCAGTGATATCCATAATATAAATACTAGGAACAAACACAAATTTGATTTAGGTACCTACAACAAAGCTTAACACATAATATGTGTTAAACATAAATAATAATAAATTTCCAAGCCATGTTCAAGAAGTAAGCCTTAGTAAAACTCCCTAATATTATAAAGAAAAAAAAAAACCGGCCTAGTGCGTGTCGGACCACGCACAATGAAGGGTTCCGTAGTTGGGATGAATTTATCCCAAGAACAAACTTAACATTGTAGTTGAAAAACATGTTCTCCCATACGGAATGTATCGGAGATCTGTTTTTCAAACCGCAAATTTAAGTTGGTTGATTATTACTCCTTAACCTGTACAGCCTACTTAGCTCTGATAGTTTTCCTTTTCATTTCGTTATATACGGGGTGTCAGGGACATCGACGCGAAGCCGGTTACCATGGATTCAGTACATGATTCTGAGCCCCCCTGCGTTTTTTACTTATACCAATTTTATTTTCACGCAAATAATCATGCATATAAAAAAAAGTAGGACTGTTTTGCATTAGAACAAATATGGTTAGAAAAACAGCATTTAGCCACACTAGACATTAATTTGCCTTCTCTGAAATATAGTTTCACCTAATTAAGTTAACAAAAAAGTCAATAACAACTATACTTATATAAATAATAATCGAGTATTATTTATTTATGTGTAATCGTTGTGTTGATTCACACAGTTTCAGTAGCAGGCAACTAATGTGGTGTATAGTGAGAACTACATTAATAAAGTGGGCTGTTTCCTCGGCTACTGTTCACAGTAACAGTGAGTCACTATGCAGACATTACAATGAGATATCATTTGTAACATAGAAGGTTAATGGCAAACATTTAGATGTTCAACGTATTTCACGTTTATAAGTCATCAATCACTCATCATTCTGTAGAAGTTTTATGAGGAAAATGGTGATTAAGGTTCATGTATGAATCGAGTAGCAAAGTTCGAAACATTTCATGTAAATTGTGCATGGAATATGACTAAGGCGAGCGTCAAGTTAAAAATGTATAAAACAACAATGTCACCCGCCGACTGACTGCTGACTGTAAGCGAGGCTTACGTTTGGTGTGATGTGAACGTAGCCTAACCTAACGACCATAGCACGTAAACACCTAAAGAATAATAGAATTTCCAAAAAGAAGAATTCATGCAACTTACCTAATTTCTCCAAATACTTTTCATCCATGGTCATCATCTGTTCGTAGCTCATGTTGGTAAACAGCCACACATACTTGTGCAGGCGCAGACTCTTCAGCCACTGCGCCACGTTGGACATGCCCGGGTGCTCTCCGAAGTTGTGCGACCTCAGGTCGTCCAGCCGCGTCTCACTGCCCGTCGTCCCGTACATTATACTAATAGGCCTTATCTGACTCAGACTATGCTCACTTGACAGTGAAAAACTCCTAGGTTTCTGTACAAAAGGTTCATCACTCAAATTTTCAGCCGATGAAGACATGTGCATGAAATTACTAGAAGGGGGCGTCAAGCTATTCGATCTCTGTGACTTAGGCTGCGCTATCGTCGCGTCAAAATTCAACTTCTCTCCTTCTATACTTATATCTACGTCTCGGCCATTTTTCGAGAATGATTCTTGTAGTAAGTCGGTACTGTAGTGTTCGACAGAGTCTAGGATGCCTCGGAACTCGACGTTCTTGCCGATGGTCCGTCTGAATGTGTTGTTTGTGCTCCAAATATTTGTGTCCGGCATTAGGCAGGGGTCTATTCTTGGTTGCCATACGCTTTCTGTTCTGTTGCCGGAAATGTGGTTCTCTAGGTACCTTAACCATTGTTTTAATATACTGAAATAAAGCATGATAAAAGTGGTGAAATTATAAGAAGGTATTGCTTTAAAAAAACTTGAGGGTATGTTGAACTTAGCAGTGAACTCCCACAATTTCACAATCTACCTTCAATAAAGTGACACACCCTTTGATAAGGGCAGTGTTGTGGTGGCCCAGTGGTTAAGGCCTCGCCTCTCATGCACGAGGTTGTGGGTTCAAATCTGGGCAAGAACCAATGTGACTTTTTCAATTCATATGTATTACTTACTTTCGAGTTTATATTGGTTATCAGTTTATCACTGACATTGGTGAAGGAAAATATCGTGAGGAAACATGGACTTATAATTGAATAGAAGTCTGAAATCACCAATCCGCCTTGAGAAAGCCGGGTGATCAATGCTCATGCCTTCTTTGTATGATAAGAGGCCTATGCCCTGCAGTGGGTCTATGGGCTGGTATTACTTACCCTTGATCATTATGCGTGAGCGCGGGATGCACGAGCAGGTAAGACAGCAGTTGTCGGCACAGCTCGGGCACGACGGACGAGCGGCGCGGCGCGTCCACGCAGCGCTGCACCAGCGCCGGCGCCGCCGCTACGTACACGTCCTTGCAGCGCTCGTTGTCCATGCGCAGGAGTGGCAGCAGGCCTAGCAGGCGATGGAGACGCTCACAACCTGGACATCAATATTAAAATCTTTACTTGGTTCAGAAAACAGTACAATATAAAAAAAAAACTAGTGATACATCATTACACAGAAGCTTTAGATGCTATATTTTTACAAATTCCTTGGGCCCTACGCTATGTTTCATATGGGGTCCAGTCTCTTTCCAAGTAAGGCAAACATGTTCATATTAAAGTGATATGTCAATGTTCTTACTGCTGTTGGTTTTGGTTGCAAGAATGTGGTGCAGGCTGTTCTGGGCTCAATATTAGTAGGTAGGAAGGCATTACATAAAAAAAACAAGCAAATATAAAGTTTTTCATTAGCTTAGTTTATAGTTAAAAAATTCTCTTAGTGCCCAATATAAAATAAGGTCAGTCAGGTATGAGAATACATAGATACGAGAAATATGAGTTAACGGTAAACAGGAAAAGACACAAATGTTCAAATATTACTCTTCTTCATAATTATGCAATTATGCACCTCATAAAATATTCTTATTATTATTCCTCAAAAATGCTGTTTATTACAAGTTGGTGTAATTGGTTTGAAATTAATGACTGCCTACCAACCTATATTCCAAAATAAACTTATTCATGAAGCAGTTGTAATAATTACTTACTAAACATGACCATTCATAAAACATTAGGTATATACTGTACATATATATATATAAATAATATAGGTACTTATACATAAATTATAGTAAATATGTATGTAGTTTATAACCTATTAATGTACTGTTGTACCTATTTTAGTTGCATTATGATATATAAAATTAAAAGACTCAAACAGAGCACCTGCCATCTAATCTCTTCACAACCCTTGGTTGACTGGGTGAGAATGCCTAAGGCATTAAGTCCGTCTTTGTACCTTTTTGAGTGCGAAAAGTTTAAATAAAAATAAAACATGAATGAATCTAATTGGCCTTCATAAAGGTGCCTTGATTATTTTATTCATGGAAGGTGTAAAGCCAAACTACATTTTAGAAATGAGTCAATGCCATACTTATGATTTAGAATAAATTGTGAGAAAGGACACTGAACTATAATAGGTTAATAAGAAGTATTTATATTCATTCGTTTGAATAAATTTATACATAATAGTTTAAAAGATGCAAAACTGTGTAATGCCAATAATGTATTTGAAGCAGAGAATGTTAGGTCACAAAATCATGTTCAACTTGATCCTGGTATTCACACATTACTGCTACTGCCAGTGAATGCTGTGAATGAGTAGCAGACTACTATGACTGTTTATGATGGCTCGCACTGCCAACCTCATAGTTAGTTTGTTAGGAGGCAACCATGGTGCAGAAATATATTTTTTTGGCCAGTTGTCAGCATTATTTTATAAAAGTTTGTGAAACATAAAAGCCTTTTATAAGGTCATACACAGTGATTATAATTGCAATGATCTGGCTACTTGTGAATATGCTAGCTACAAGTTACCTACATGATTCATTATTCTAGAATGTTTTTAAAAGAGTTCTACTAATTTTATTATGTAGTGTAATGTTGATTGGAAAGTCCTTCCCAGTTTATACTAGAAAAGTCCTTCCAATCAATGTTGTATTATAACTTAGTACGGTTTCTGTGAACCTACTGATAAAAAGTTTTCTAGGGTAGTTTGTCAAATATCACAAAATTACACCAATATTGGCTACACTTGTTTGCAAAGCAAGCCTTCTGATCAAGCTATACAATTAGGATCCTGTCATGAACAGTTCTGTACTCACATTCTCCGGTTAAGGAAAACAAGATCGAAAACATGGACTGAGTGTACAAGTGGTGGTACGTACCGTCGTCATCGTCGTCGTCGCGCACGAGCAGCAGGCTGGCCAGCTGGAGCTCGTCGTTGGCGTCGCGCTCTAGCCGCTCGTCCTCGACGTGGCTGCGCAGCGCCGCCTCCACGGCCCGCTGCACCAGCTTCAGGCCCGGCCACGGCACCCGCCGCGCCAGCGTGCACGCCAGCACCGTCTGCTCGCACGCGCCCCATTGCTCGAACACCCCGGCTACACCTCCGAGCTGCTCGTTAAACGTGCCGTTCATCGTGAAAACAGCATAGCAAACCCAAAATATCAGATTTGTTTGTGTTCTACACGTCAGTAGTATGTGACAGCTGATCGTTGGGACACTTTTTGACCCCCTTGGAGACAAGCGGCACACGAGGCGATGATGGTGTTGAAAGGGCCGCGATTATGCCGCGTAATGGGAACGTTAATTTATTAATAAAATTACAGGTACATTGAAAAACATCAAAATTGTTTCGACGGTCAATCAGATTATCAAAATCCAAAATGGCCGACCACAGATAACAAAATGTTTGCACTTTTTTTTAATGACAACTGATCGAAGTGCAATTTCGAGAATAAAATTAAAATAAAGAAACAAATTGCTTTTAAAAAAAAATACCTAAACTTAATTGTCTTAAAATACTCGTAACGTTCGAACCAAAAGTATTAAGCATAGTTTTTAAAATCCGCTCTTTTTTAGTACTACTACATGCCGCTAGATGTCAGAAGTTACCCCACTGAGAATGAAAGGTTAGTACTGCTACTTGATACTAGATGTCAGAAGTAACCCTATAAAGATATGAACGTTTTTATTAACTTTTGATTGTATCAAGAAACTACCCACACTACATAATAAATTAACCTAAGCTAGGTTGGTACTACCGATGTGTTTTCCAAGCAAGTAATTACACTACGTGATCTTACAGTTTATATTCAAGATATTGGAGAAATATGAATGTTTGTTTTGCTATCATAGATATCATAAAAGAGCAACTGAATCACTTCACCTGAAATTCATGGACACCATCGCTCGGGATACCTAAACAAAAAGTAGGTAAGAAACTTACTTACTACTACTACTACTTCTACTTCTTACTACTTTGTATTTTAAATAAGTTTATTATTAATAAATAATAATAATAAAAGTTTATTCATGTAAAAAGGTAAAATACTAAATACAAATTTACTTAAATCTACGAAAAATTCTATTAAGTTATGTGCCTGAACTAGGTAATCCTGTATTTCAGGCGAGGCAAGGTATAATATTTCTAAATAATCACATTAATTATACAAATCTAGTCATCAAATTGGTATGTAAAAAGGTGTAAATAGTACAATAAATCCTACTTGCTAAAATCTTATTACCTAACCTAAACCTAACCTTATTTAGCTAAACTTAATTAATACAAATACAATTTTCATTTAAGTACAACTAATAATTTCTCTGTATCTTCGTATGACATACTTTGAAGAGCTTCCTTGAGAGTTCTTTTGCAATTATTATAATTAAGAGAATACATTTTGGCTCTCGCATTTAGTCTGTTATAAAGTAATGGTCCTAGGAAGACAAAAAATTTGGCTGCGAAAGCATGTTTTGTACTTTTTGTAGGGCAAACTATGTCTTTCCGTCTCTTTTTAGTAAATTCAGTGCTATATGGGAGGGCTGCGTGTTGTTTTAATACGATGCTCATTATGAATAACTGTCGAGCTGTTAGTACTTCACAGGATTTATAGAGTAGGTTAGTGGGAAAAAGGAAAGGGCGGCACGTAGAAACCTTGAGAATCGCTCTTTGAGCTCTCTCGATAGGTAGTAGCAAACTTTTACCTGCTCCACCCCAAGAGGTAATGCAGTAAGTCAAAATTGACTGGCAGAGAGCAAAGTAAACTCGCCTAATTAATTTTGGGTCTGCAATATAACGTAGTTTTTTGAAGATAAATATTAGTTTACGCATTCTATTATTTAAAGCTTCTATGTGTGGTTTAAAAGATAAGGTTTCATCTATTATAATTCCCAGATATTTTATTTCATGCGTTATATTAATATTAGGACACGTAAGCAGGCAATCTGTAGGGACCATACAACAGTGAGCATACATCGTTGAGGGCAAAACCGATGTTTGCTTGCGCATTGAAAACTTAATATAATTTGTCTTAGCCGTATTTAGTGTTAGTGAGTTATGTTGAAGCCACTTATTTACAATATTAAAACCGTGTTGCGCAAACCTGTAGACTTCATGTTCCGATTCAGCAGAAAAAAGGAGGGCAGTGTCGTCAGCGTAAGATATTATAGTGCCATGCTCTAGGTTTAGATTACAAAGGTCATTTATGTATATCAAAAACAGAGTAGGCCCTAAAATACTTCCTTGGGGCACACCGAAGGACGTGTTTTTTTCGTCTGCGCTAAGAACATTGCCAATCTTAACACACTGAGATCGGTCTTCTAGGTAACTTTTGAGAAGTTTCAGTTGAATTCCTCTTATGCCCACTGTCTCAAGCTTGCGCAACAGAATAGGAATGGAGACTGTGTCAAAAGCCTTGGCGAGGTCCAGAAAAACACCTACTGTGTGGTTACCCTTGTCAAGTTCTTGGGCTAGATAGTCAGTCAGATGATGTACGGCATCGGCAGTTGAAACTTTAGGTCTAAATCCATATTGACGCCCCGACAAAATTGATTTATCTTCCAGATATTTAAACAATCTATTATTTATGATTTTTTCCAAAATTTTTGACATAGATGGCAGCAAAGAAATTGGTCTATAATTTGTTACTTGCTGTTTACTGCCTGTTTTGTATACAGGGACAATAACTGCTTTTTTGAGGCACTCGGGAAAAAGACCCGAAGACAGGCACATTCGGAAAATATAAGTCAGTGGCGGTACCAAAATATTCTTGAATTGCTTGATGATTTTATTTGATATATTATCCCAACCAACTGCACAGTCGTCTTTCAAATTCATGATTATTCTTTCTACTTCAGTTTCGTCAGTATCTAGCAGGGCGAAGGATGTTAAGGTGGGGTTACATGCAAAAGGCGGGCTTGTTTTATAGTGTGATTGAACCATATTTCTTTCTGCCAGATTCTTTCCGACGTTAACGAAGAAATTATTTACTAAGTTAGCAGATGTCAGCGGTGTCGAGTGCGCTTTTAATAAACCTGAAGATGACTCATTTTGTTTCGAGGTATAAGTTACATTTTTAATATATTTCCAGATCTGTTTACTATTTGTTCCAGCCTTTTTCAGTGCAGTTTTATCGTAGTTGCTTTTAACCTTTTTGAGGAGATCATTACAGAAATTACGATACCTTTTGTACGATAGTTGCAGTATTGCATTATCTGGATGAGATTTGGCCTTCATGTGCAGTTTATCTCTATGTTTCATACAACGAATAAGACCTGTCGTGATCCAGGGTTTTATATTACAATTTTTACGGCTCAGTCTTAATATGTCTGTATTTTTCTGAATTGCATGTCGTATATTTTCTATTACATACAACATACAAAACTGCGGATCAGCAGAATTGTAGACTGGATCAAAGTTGATGACGCGTAAATCTTCTTCAAGTTTATTTATGTTTAATTTAGAAATTGTGCGAGTGTTTTGTTTCGGTAATTTACAGTTTATGATTAATAGGGCAGCATTGTGATCGGTTATTGTTGAGTTAACAACAAGTGCAAGTGAAGGGAAATTCGATTTAAGCATAATATGGTCCAAGCAAGAGCCACTTTGATGTGTAGGAAAATTGTGTGCGGGGAGCAATCCATGAAAGGCGCATAGGTTGAGGTAGTCCTGAGCAGATGCATCAGCACTTCCTGGAAGAATATTAATATTAATATCACCAATTAAAATCGTGTTTTTGAAGGATGACAGGTTTTGCAAGGTGTCATTAAGAGAGTTAGTAAAATTGCTGATATTTTTAAAGGAGGGAGGCCGATATATTGCTAATATTGCAAATTCAGATCCAATTTTAACTAACACATTGTTACAGTCGACCATATTAGGTTCCTCAATGGATACATTGAGGTAATTTCTGACATAAACTATCACCCCATCATTTTGATTGTAATTTATGCTACTTTTGTACATATTATATCCCGTGATTAGTGGTATGTTATATTGCTTGGCAAGCCAACATTCGGTCAAAACAATTATGTCACAATTCATGTTTATCCGTTGTTGAAAAGTGCAAAAACTATCAAAATTCTTAAATATGCTACGAATATTTTGTGTTAGTATGGTTAACGGAGTTTTATAGCCGGAAAGATATTGTTTGCAGTGTTCCGCTTCACAAACTTTAGACTCGGATACAGAGAAAATATCTAAGTAATTAATTAGCGTGTTAATCATATTAAATAAAATAATAGAAATAAGTAAAAGGTCTAAAAATTACTTGTAAACGGCGCTCTTAGGCGCCTACATAATCAATAGAATTAATATATCTTTTCTCAGCCATTATTTTCGCCGGGCAGTCAGTAGCGCCTGTTATGTGTTTGTCTGGCTTTTTGAAATACGTGCAAGTAGCGCATTTTGGTTCAATTGCTTTCTTGGGGCAATCTTTGATCGAGTGACCCTGATCACCACAGTGGCCGCAGGTGTAAGATGTCTGTCGACATGACTTGGCAGCATGTCCATACTGCTGACACTTATAGCAGCGTGTGACTAAAGTGAAGTCTCTGACAGGGCACGATGACCAATTCACAAATACACGTTCTTGTGACATCAGGGCTTTTCGAATGAGCGGAGATACTTCTACGATATAATTGCAGGTCTCGGCGTCCTTCTTACCTGACTTATGGCTTAGCTTTATAGAGGTCAAAAATGACTCAAGACTGCAGTCCTGTAGTTTTTCGGCTAAGTTTTGATGGTATATACATGCGAAGACTTCATTTTCTGTCATGGATGTCGGCACTCCTATGATGACTACTCTGGGCTTTCTTTTATGAGGCTCGTCGACGGTTAGACCCGACCTTGTGAGCTGCACCGACTGTCTCAGCTTTTCAATGTCTTCCTTCGTCTCGGTACTGATAATCACTCCACCGTTTCTAGTCTTGCGCAGGCCCCTCACATGAAGTTGCATTTTTTCTGGGCAAATAATTTTTTGGACCAGAGATTTTGTCTCATCACTGGTCTTCAATTTGTCGTTCGGATAGATAGCCACTGAACTTAAGTTAATTGGCTGAATGTAGTTGTTGGCACCTTTCTTTACCATATCAGAAAAGGAAGGTCCTAGGGCAGGTTTCAACGAATCTCCGATTCTCGACTTAAGCTCCTGTAACTGCTGCGAAAGGTCAAGTTGGTTCTCTAGATTTATAATGGCATGGTGGAATTGGACGGCTTTTGCTTTGATGGACTGGTACTGGACGGCCATTTGCGATGTCCCATGGCCAACCTTCCGGCATAGGGCATTGATGCGCAATTTCTGGTCCGAGTTCAGCTTGCCTTCTGCTGCAATAGCGCACACCTCCTTCAGGCTCTGTTCAATATTAGTCATCCAGTTTTGGACTTCTGCCGTCGGTATAGCATCGAGGTCGTTGTTCCTTTGACTCGGGGCTTGAGAGGGAGCAGCGGGTACGGCTGTTGGCACGGGTGTAGCTGGCGGGGAGCGGGCACACCTACTTCTTGGGCTGAAGGGACTCTCGTCCATTGTGAAACGTGTTATTTACTTGCTAATCATGAATCATCATAAAACAAACACACAATTTTCACAAACTTAATTTCCGACACAGTTTGCGTAATTACCGACTATTGCACTAAAAACTAGGTCACGACTTCGCAAGTGATTATTTGTTTATTTTAATTAATTGTTCGACACGTCTGTTCACCACAATCGATCTAAATCTAAATTCTAAATCTAAATATTGAATACGAAAGAGTTATTTTTTTGAGTGACAGTTGGATAATTTTGCATCATGGATAAAAAAAAAATCCTAACCCAGGGGACAGAGTGCTGGTGGTCTTTGTGATTGTACAACTGAAGACTGTCGCCTAATCTTTTGAACAAGTGGACCGCCTACACTGACACCAATTCAGCAGATATTGAACCTTATTAGTATTTGAATAAGGTATGAAAATCATTGGTATTATTGTAGTGTGTGTTCGTTCAGATTCAGATTTATTTATTTGCCATCAATGTAGGTACAAGTTTAAGATGATACAATAGCTGAAGGTTACCGCTACATTCTACCTTACGGCATGCAAATTCATAGAAACTAATAGATTACATACAATATTATTATAAATTAACAACTAACATGTCATTCTAATTAACACTAACAAACATAAAAAAGGAAATAATAATAAAATAATAATAATCATCAAATAGTCAGTTGCACATAAATAAATCTTGTCAATAAAATGAATTTCATTACTTGGAATTATAATTAAGTGAAATATTATTTTACAAACATAATGTCATTTACAAATTTTATTGTCAAATTTCTTTATCATTTAAAAAGTCATTGATACAATAATAACATTTATCCAATAATAATGCAGTGAGCTTAGATTTAAATGATCGAATAGGGTGATCTTTGAAACTGTGCGGAATTTTATTGTATATGATAGGTCCCATCGACATAATATTTTTCCTTAGTAGTGCTGTTCTGTAATTGCCTGTATGTAATAGGTTTTTATATTGTAGTCTCCTTGGACCTGACCGCATTCTAATATCGGCTAGTGATGGAAATAAATCTAAATTAGTTTTAACAAAAATTGCGACCTCTAAAATGTACAGTGATGGGAAGGTCAGTACTTTCAGCGACTTAAACACAGGTACACAGCTGTCTGTAGTTTTCAGATTTAACATAGATCTTATGCAACGTTTTTGGGCTTTTTTCGTTTGTCACTAATATGTCTATTGAGCTATTAGACAATAGTAGACGCAATACTTTAGAAAATTTTCTACTCCAGTGCCTGCGTAAAGTCCGTATGGAAGCTAAAAAGTTTAATACTTTAAATCTTTATGAATAGCATAACACATGATAAGCCTTTATAAATATCCATACATATTACAATAGGTAGGTATTAGGTAGGTACCTAGGTACCTTCACAAAAAGCTTGTCACATATTCGTCAGCGCCTAAAGTGAAAGAATAAAAGAGATTTCGTATCTTCAGTATTTTCGATCAATTTGGGAATTCCTAGATTTCTACGAAGTCATCAGTCATGGCACTCTTAACGGAAAGAAGTCAAGACCCCATGTTTGGCACAGACACGCTTATTATTTAATAATTAGTGCAAGTCAACATTCTCGGAACTAACCCTGCAAACGCAACATGCAAATTGTATAATCTGCATTGTCCACATTTGCAAAGGACCAACCCTTTTATGCTACGCGGAAGACAATGCGACGTTTTGCAAGTTTGCAAAATAGAACTTTCTCTGGGACAATAAAACCGTTATTTACGCTGTATTAAAGGCGACAGGGAGTGTTGCCTGGCGGAGTAATCTGTGTAGGTAGCTGGTCCTCTGATATAGGCTGTTATTTTTTCTGGAATCTTATAAATAAAAAAAGATTGCTAACCATGTGTAGGCCTAGCGGCTAGCCCCATAGGTAGGCTAAGGTAGGTATCTACTACTTATTAACAATCTATCAAATACTTACCTACTTATTTAGTAGGTACCTACCTAAGTACCTACTTGTGCTTTGCGGTAAGTACTTACTTAAAAGTAAGTAGTACCTACTTTCACAATCCTTGACAATATTGAGTTCCGTTTAACTTTAATTTAATTTAGCTTTCACAATCATTTTATTCAATTTCCACTATGTGAAACAGTCGCGTGCGCAAAGATAACACGAATCCTTTCAACGAACAAACATTCTCAGCTTGTTCAACCCGTCATTGCCGCGGCGGCCGCCATCAGCCGCGATGGTAGTCATGGCCGCCACGCGCCCAATGTTATTACAGCCAGATTCACGTGAGAAATGTGTGGGAATAATAATGTGATAGAGTAAATGAACTCGAAGTATAGTTTTGCGACTTTTGCGATTAGGTAAATTATTTGTATTTGTTGTGAGAAACTGCAGATCATGTTTACGGTTCTAAAAAACTTTAAAGGACAAGCGATGTTTCACTTTGCTCAATGTTATTCATGCGAGATCTAATGAAGACAAGTATTACTTCCCCCAACATTTGACAGTAATTTCTCCACATTATCCAGAAACCATATTATATAATAACTTCAAAGAAATAATCGCTTGTCCAGCGCACGCTTTCAAACGAATCATCAGTGCGTTATTAATGTCGCAACTGTCGCGGTTCGGACATGAGCGTCGAGTTTTTGTCGCACAATCGTATTGTGTGGCTCAATACTACTTCCGATATTGTACTATAGAGTACTAGCTTCTGCCCGCAGCTTCGCCCGCGTGGATGTCGGGAATGATCCCACGGGAACGTACTACCGCGATAAAAGTATCCTATGTCCTAACCCTACTATGTTATAGCGTAGAAAGGTAACAGATAGACAGACAGATAATAAATGGAAACAATCTTCTGTTTTTAAATTAAAAGGGCTTAAAAATAATAATAATTCATTTTAATATTATCACCTTTAATTTGAAATACCATAGCGCCGCCATTGACTACATAGGTAATACCTACTTAAAACCTACATATTAGTTAAATTATTTTATAACTTTATTTTAAATTGTAATAACTTATAAGCGGGTGGACCGATTTAATTAAATAAATACTAAAATAAATATAAGCTCAAGATACGGACTCTGATTTTATTCGCAACCCCTTAGAAATCAATTTGCCTAGCCTTTTCCTAACTATGTTGGGTTCGGCTTCCAGTCTAACCGGATGCAGCTGAATATCAGTATTATTATACATGTAGCGACTGCCTATCAGACCTCCACAACCCAGTTACTGGGTAGCACGATACCCCTAGGTAAGACTGGTTGCAAGAGTTTTGGGCTTCTGACTACCATAAACAACTGCCTAAGATATACGAATGTCAGCCGGGACCAACGGCTTAATCTGCTTTCCGAGGACGGAGGAGACTCGGTATGTAAAGACCAACCTATCCACGGACTGACAGCAGCAAGTATAGCTTTACTTGATCGATCGACCCATGCGGCTGTTATTATTTAGCCATGAGCCCCTCTCTTTTCCAATCCCTTATGTCTTAAAAAGAGGTACCTACAAAAAAAGTTCAATTATTACTGAATTTTAAAATCAGCCCCTCTTTTATACCTTTGGGGGGTTGATTTTTCATTTTAAATCCATTCAGTGGTGTAGACGTGAAAAGGTAACGGACAGACAGAGTTACTTTCAAAATCATATTAATAAAGTATGGACTAAGTAGTATGGATAGTCATTTCCAGGGGTCTTAATTTGAGCCCAAGGAAAATGTATCATAACAGCTAGTTTACAGAAGCAAAAAACAAACTTTTACCTGGTTTAATAGATTTGAGAACAAATTATTTTATTGCCAAGTAAGCTGGGTGTAAAGTGCAGCTTTCTTGTCTTATATTAAAACAATCCACAAACTAAAGACCTGCGGAGTACGGTATCCAGGTCATAAACATTGGTGCTTATATTATTGCTATTGTTTTTACAACTAAAACTTAGTAGTATTTAATCCGGTAAATAAAGTTAAGTTAGTTAAAGGTCACACCGCCATAATCTTAAAATTGTCTACTAGAAAATAGTGAATTGAGGATTACAAAATCATTGAACATTGACGGAATCAGAGTGAAATCGACACAAATGTTAAAATCCTAAGTGGAACTGCACCCAAATCTGCTGAAGGTTTGAATTTATCAGGATTCAGTAAAAAAAACTCGAATAGACAACCATTGTTGAAGAAAAAAAGTTGGGACATATTACTTTATAAGTACGTTATATACCTAGGTACTGTGCATTTTTATTAAACTTTGATTTCTACTTCAACTGAAAATAATGCGGTTTACTTTTATTTTATTGTTTTACTTCAGTAGGTAGGTAGGTAATTATTCTAATATTTTGGGGAAGACCAAGAAAGCACTTCCAATAATAATAATAACTCCGTTAACTAACTTGCACGCGGAAGGGTTCTGCAATTGACAACCAAGTGACGATCTAATCCTTTTTGTAACCCAAGTTTATAGAAAAATAATCCTTATTTCTATTCACACAAAGTTCATAATAAACAGTTGGTAAATGAAAGCCAATGCAGCTGAGTCCAAAAGTATTTGTTTCGTAATACAATCTTTTCATAGAGATGACGCAGGGAACAGCCCTTATGTAATGGTCAACGCTTAAAGAAGGGACTAAAATATGTCTAAACGGTAAACCATTTTAGCATAGGCCTACAAGGAACTTGTTACTTAATTTTGTTGTTGTACGAGTATGTCATCCCGCATGCGGGTTAAACCACAGAACAGATAAATTATCTGTTCTGTGGGTTAAACAACCGTTATCCTTTAAGATTTGACAATGTTACGAATTAGCTAGAAATTGGCAATGTTACGGATTATAACACCCTCTACGTAGTACCGACACGGATAAAACGGAATTCACAGCATCCGTAGGTAAAATAACGCATAAGATCTTAATTGACAGCGCGATGTGGACGTGTTACCGAATAATTTCTCTACTGTTAAATTATCTGCAGGCACCTAAATTACAAACTGAAGATTTACCTAGGTAATACATACAATATCTATATTGCTTTTTTCTGATGTAAAATTAAGTCTTATGAGCGTTTATTCTGAAGGTGGGCAACGTCGCAAATTGATGTCACTGTTTTGATTAATTTAGCAATATCTAATAAAAAAGTATATAATAAAAAATGTGGCTAACTAGCGAACTAGAATATTGATTATGAAATGCAATAATTAATATCGTAACACCGAATGTTTAGTTTTAGATGTAAAAAAGCTATTTGGAGACTTTCCAAATGCGTTTTTTACACCTAAAATGGGTACAACATCAAATTCAATGTTATAATTGCAATTCATTTGACGACACGGTTGGCGCAGTGGCTGAGCGATCGACTGCTGCGCAACGTGTCGCGGGTTCGTTCCCCGCACGGAACAAATATTTGTATGATCTGCAAGTAGTTGTTTCGGGTCTGGGTGTTAGTGTATGTGAGTTTCTATGTGTGTAAACGCACCCACGATACAAGAAGAAATTCTTAGTGTGGGGCAACGATTTTTTAAAAAAGAAAAGAGAAAGAAGAAGAATTCATTATTAATATTCTAGTTCTCTAGTCACATTTCTTGTTTCTATTCAGTAATATTGCTATAAGAATCAAAACAGGTAAATATTTGACAGTTATTTGCGACTTTGCTAACTTTTAGGATAAACCCTCTTAAGTAGGTAAACATTCTAATTAATTAATTATTTATTATCTACCTATCTATATCGACTCTAAAGTAATAGATATCTAACTGAAAAACAAAATCATTAGCGGTGTGTTTATGAATGATGAATTAGTCACATAACAATATGATCCACCTAATTGCTATCAATATTCAACTCGAATTTCACTTTAACGTTATGTTCATTTGCTCCATTCAAAAAACCCGATAGAAACCCATAAATCATCCAACACTCGAGGTCCGTTAGGGTGGCTACCTGCATTCAACCCTTCCTCCGGGGGTGGTCACTTAGGCTCCGCCTCTTTTAAACGACAGTCGCCCGCCAAAATAGACGGACATTCGTGATTTGCACGTCAAGTAGACAAGTTATCAACATGGCCCTGTGGACTCCTTACGCGCAGGAAGCTGCCTTGGACTTGAGTACCCACGCGGTGAAGGCAGAGAGAGCGTCTCCTCTCCCCACGTCTGGTGCTCCTCAATCTCCACCTCTGTCGGGACTGTATCCCTCGTATTCGGAATCCCAGTACTACGTCACGTATCCGTACCAGCAAGCTTCGTATGCAGTGCCATCGGCGATGTCTCCCGAATCAATCGGGAGCTGGTCGCACAGCAAACCGAACGCGCCCTCACCACCGGAATCACCAGAGTTCTACGACTCAGAATCCCTCAGTGAGGACGTGGAATACCAGGCGTTTGAACGAGATGCCCTGCGAGCTATGGCGGAGAAGAACGGAGGAACATTACTGGGCAACAACCCGAGAATGCGGAGGGCGGTGCAGACGAGCCAGACCGCTGACGACTCGTATAGGAAACAACGAGAGCGGAACAACTACGCAGCCAAGCAGAGCAGAGACAGGAGGAAGCTGAGAGAGGTACGACTGGCATTCCAAGTGACTTATTTGAAGAAGAAGATGGCGGATTTAAGATCAAGATTAACAGCCGGGGTCTGTGGACGCTGTCGACAGATTTGCGAGTGCTGATAAACAAATTGTTCAGTGATCGGACTTTAAAGTGTAAAACCAAAACTAAAATTAGCAATGGTCTTGAATGTAATAGTTGTAAATATTTAAAAAGTGTATCTAGCTTAAACTAGCAATGGTCTTGTATGTAGGTAATAGTTGTAAATATATTAAATATCGGAAGTACCTAGATTAGTCTGTCGGATAAGTTATTTAAATTAAATGGAATAAAAAGTGTCGGTAGACCAAATTGAATTTAATAGAAACTAAATGGATTGTATTTATTTTTGTGCTATTGTGTGAACGACATATTGTACAAATTAATTAAGTGTATAAATAAAATTTATAGACGAAAACGAATTTCTTACTTTCATTTACTTACATTACTTTACTTTGTTCAACAGAATTTATGTAAGTCTTGTACCAACAAAATATCTACAATAAGTAACCAGTTTCTGATAAGTTACCAAACGCTGCAACAGTAGCAACTAGGTTATCTGATTATGCAGGGGAGAATTCTTATTTAATTAAATACCTACTATGGAATCTAGCATTCTTATTTTGTATTTCATTTCTATTGGTTTTTACCTACTATATGTATATACCTACCTACTAACGAAACTTTTTATTTACCTTTGAGTTTCTATATTCTCTATTTCTGACTAAAAATACTAAAAAGGAGCCACTACCAATGTTTTCTAGACACTGAAAGTAATTTTATTGCTAAGTTGCTAGAATAATTATAATCCGCAATAAAATTATTTAGCTAGAGGATTAAGAAGTACCGGTGGCGTTTATTCTTGCCGCACGTTATTGCAAATGTTTTGAAGTTCGTTAAAAGAGTGGCAATAATATGGCCATTTATGAGCGGCCGCCGTCGTCTATCGGATTATCACGGCAGTCATAGGGTTAGAGATTAATTTTATAGCCTTTACCTGTTATTTGAATATTTTTCTGTAGGACCAAAATCTCCGCACATTGTTACTGACAACTTACAAATACTTACCTACTTAAGTATTTTTTAAATGCTTTCTGGTTCAGATACCTACCTAGGTAGAGTACTAGGTATCTGCAAATATTTATAAGAGGATACTGCAAGTACATATATCTACCTAAGGCAAAACATAACAATCTATCTACTGATTTTTGTACCTACCTATATTAATTGCAAATAAATATATCTAAGTATTCTATTCTAGTTACATAAATACATAATACATGACTAATAATAATTTAAAACAGCCAATGGCTTATTAGACCAAGATCCTCGACCAACACCTGAGGAGGCTTTCGTCGGGCAGTTGGATCAAGATTGATTTGATTCAGGAAGCGGTACTTTTGGACACGGCTCGCATTGTCAGGAGGTTCCCCTCTCTGGAGCCCTGACCGCCGGTAGCTTGGACCCTGTTCCTCTCTGGAGCCCTGACCGCCGGTAGCTTGGACCCTGTTCCCAATACCGCTGGGTTACTATATTAATGTATTCGTGGTTTAAAAAAAATTAAAAATATAATGTACCTACCTACTTATTTAAAAATGTAATTTATAAGTATTTAAAGAAATAAAGAAATCTTTTTTAAAGAAAATAATTTGTGAAAATCGAATATAGCCTTTCCCGATAGCAAATCGGCTCGAATGCTCAATATAAAAATTATTTTAATAATGAAATGCAAGGTGCAATATAATGCAATAGGTACAAAATATATCTATATATCCCTGCTTGCTCATTGGTTGGTCAAAGACGAGCACCAGCCCTAAAAAAGATACACACGGCGCGTGCGCATGCCACTAGCGTATTAAAAGAGTATAAATAATTTAAAAGAGGCCTGTTTTATCATAATAAGATATTATGTTAAAACAGGCCTTTTTTAAATTATTTAAATGGTAAGTAGTTAGAATCTGATAGAAAATAAAATCGTACATTTCCGTTTAAGTAGTGTTAATTACCTCGGTTAAAGCCACACTTCCGGACATTATTAAAACAGTATCAACTATCAACCCAGCTCATGCTGACAGATCGGCATGTGTTTAAACCCCGTATTTGAACAGGAAAGTTCTACGAAACCCCATCACATATCATATAAATAGTAATCATAATATCTGCCATTTCGTTGAGAAAACATTCGGCACGAGGACAGAAATGTGGTGATGAAATGAAGAGATGTGTCACGCGGCTCTGGGAAAGGATTGTTTTTTTTTGTTCTTCTAACTAAACAGACAGCTGTGCTGCTGGCTGGGGAGTTTGTTGCGCCACTTCTTCTTCCCAGCTAAAGCACTAGGAAGTGGTGAAGGGTGGGCGTTTTGGGGGACTGTCTTATGTACTTTTGACGTTCGAAAAGTGCTGATTTTCAGCCTAGTTGGAATAAATGACTTTTGAATTTTGTGACTACAGATTTTGTTAGGTAAATAAACTTTCACCTTAAACTTTTTTGTTATACCTAGTGAGTGATTCCTTGTGCCACTAAACACAACTCTATTGGCCGTGCCGCTAAGACCGTAGAACACTAATCAGTATGAGTACCTGCCTACTTTAAAAAGTCCAGGTTCTGTTACAAGTCATAATCTATGCCTCAAACTAGTGAACAGACCAGCCAGGTAAGATTGTGGTTTCACTGTTATTTATAAGTAATTTTATCTACTGCTCTTTTAGCAACCGAAAGATTCAAACAACCAATCGATTAATGCTCACGTAGCGAGCAATATATTGCGCCCAAACGCAAGGGTTTATGTATTGCGCTGGTTAGGGGAGCTACCCCAGCCCTTCAGACCCTCACTCAATTAGTATTGCACCCTCTGTGCGACGTGACCAGGGGTCTAATCAGCCATCGAAAAATGTTCCGAAAACCGAAGCAGTTTTTGGATTTTACACTCATGGTAATTAAAGTCTTTCATCAAAGCATTCCCCCTTTAGAACTTAAAAAAATAACACATTAAAGCTTTAGATAGATAGGTATTTTGGATTTTAAATTAAATGTTAGGTATAAGCAATAAGTACCTAAGTAGATAAGGTAAGAAATGTATACAAAGACAGCAGGTTTAACGCAGAGGTATTGGTATTTTAATTAAATAATAAGTACCTACTTGCACAGCCTGATGGAATAATCTGGCAATCTCCAGAAAACTAAGGTAACACGGTAGACTGATTCCATTTTTTGTCGCTAGATGCGCCATCCGTATTTTTGTCTGTAGCGTATTTATATTGTATTATCTATGGTCTGTAGTCTGACTTTCTGCCCCTGACTGTCTGTATTCTGGCCTGTAAATCAATCGAATTTAAAGAACATAGTAAATACTTACCCACAACAAAAAAAAAAAAACAGTTTTTGACCTACTCGAGCATTGGTTGCACAAGTTCCATTCATTGAATTTGTACCACCTCTCGCTTCTCCAAAACTTAGAGGTGGTGCGTTGCACAATGCGCACAGATTGTAAGGCCTGTGATTGGTCGAATTCTGTAAAGCTTATTGTGTACCTATGCTGTAGGTACCTATCTAATATGATACGGATGTTTTTTGCACCTTGGGCTTTAAAATAAGCTATTTAATCTACTTACTTAACGTGTTACGTTCCTTAAACCTATTTTTATGTTAATGATGCGCACACTGCACACAATTTGTACTGAGTGCAACTGTAGCGTAGAGCAGTCACCCTGATGCCACAAAAAAAAACAAAAGCCAACAGATTAGCAACAAAACTTCCAGCTAATCAGTCTGCTGTACCCGAACCACACCCAGATACTGTTAAAATCCTCGCTGCAAGACATTTTCAATCAGATAATAATAGTGATAATTCCACCATTCATGTCTGTCCCGTTTTATTTCGCTAGCTACGCAGAATGTCATTGTTTTAGTTCTTGCGTTAATCCTTTATGAATGCTCCACGATGCAGTTTGCATGTTGTACAGTTTCAATAAAACTTTGTTTTATGATCGTAAGCGCCTTTAGAAGGGCGCTTTTTTTTAGCGCCCTGTAGATTTCGCTTTCGGTTGTTTTTGATTTAGGATAATGTAAATTCTACCTATTTACTGGAATAAATGAAGTAGGTACTAGTAATAGTAACATTATTGGAAGTCCTTGCTTGTAATTAAGTATCTACTTAACTACCTTCCTCTTCCTACTATAAGACAAGATCAAATAAATATATTTTCTTTCTAGATAGGGTTTTTAGAACTTTACACGCTGCAATAAACATGCAAGCACTACCTTTGTGCTCTTTTATCTTTATGTATTTTTCTCTTTTCAGTGTTTTGAGAGTAGGTAGGTAGGTACATAAATCCTAAATAATATTATAAATGCGAAAGTGAGTTTGTTTGTTTGTTACGCTTTCACGCTAAAACGGCTGAACGGATTTGGATGAAATTTGGCACATAGGTAGACCATGACCTGGAGAAGCACATAGAATATCTTTTATCCCGATATTTCCACGGGATCAAGACTCATGCGGGGGAAACCGCGGGGCACAGCTAGTAAATAATAAATAAAAATAATAACTCGTAAAACTACATACATACCTACCTACCAACCTACTTATTGCATTTTATAAGTTATAGCTTCCGACTTTGTACATAGGTACCGTACCAAACCCTTATCCTCGAACTGTGCTACCGCTAGGTACCTACATCACACCTTGTAGATCCCGGTTAGCTCCATAAAAGGCGTGAGCGACCCACACGTGGCAATAAAAATAACATTCATTGTCGAATAAATCAATATCTCTGTGCATCTGTGACCTTACCAATATCCCAACTACCGTACTACAAAAATAAACCTTATCTCTTTTAGATAAGCTTTATTTTACGGTATTACTAGTTAATGGGTTAATATTGGAGTTTACTGAGATGTCAACGTGCTGTCAATACTTGCGACACCCCTCATCGAAGGGGTGCAGCTTATGTAATATTTGGGATAGGGGCGATAAAAATTACTGTTATTGTTCTATGTAATGATAGAATAGAATTTTTCGTTTTGCAATGTACCTTGTGAATGAGAGGGCTCATCAAAAATGCCCGAATCTAGCCAAGGGTATCAAGTCAAGGTCATGGTACATGTTCATCAGCTAGGTACCTAATTTGTGGTACTTACCTTCCTATGCTACTTTTCAAACTACAAGACCTAAATGTCACTCCTAAATAACAGTTTGAACTTTGAAACAATAAAATTGCAAAGCTATCTCTTTAATAGCTCGAAATAAAAACAGAGCTAGCAATTTATTATGTAGCTTTTCAGTTTGACAAACATTCCTGCATGCATTTCAAAAGCAGTTTTGCTCTTGCCATTGATATTGTTACTAATTCCTATTACAGCACAGGAAATACACATATGATTACGCCGCAACTGCACCAATTCCCGCTATACGATGACACTGGTCGATCGATCAAGATGTCCAACAGTGGTCGTCGTGAGAAGGCAACCCATTCACTGGACGCGCCATGCAGTAGGTACCATTGTGTGAGAGATTGATGAAGTTATAGTTCCGGGCACAGCTTGATGGAACTGTTGATTGAGCGTTTTAATTTTATTTTTATAGCCCACTTTGTGCTGGAAATGATCTCAATAATCGTTGCCTATGTTGTTTATGCGGTATACACATTTCAGGGGCTCGAAAAACCATAAAGGTTGAATAAAAAAAAAATATAAACTAGAACATTGTTTCTGTATCTACTATAACAGTCTCTATCTTCTTAGTATACCTTTAATATACCGCAGCGTTCACCAAATGACATTAAATAATTTATAATTATATATCATTATAAAAAATATGGATTTCTGTGAGAATGACTAGTCAAGTAGTTCCCAAATGCTTACCAAAAATACATATAACCGGAGACCATCAGATTTTCAATTAGCCACCGACAGACTGTCTGATCTATTATATCAATAACAATATTCATACAAATAATTTCCGTAACATCTCAGTTGTCCACTCACGCGCATGTCCACGACACAGCGCGCATTAGAGTCGGCCATGCGACAATAACGTCGCAACTGTCGTCTGGCAGGCGCATTGTGCATGTAACTCTTTACTGCGATTATGATGTCACGGTGGTCCGGTGAATAGGGATATGTTACTAAGATTATTCAATGGATTTTTTTCCACGGATATGAAGATTTTAAATTGTTTGGAAATATAAGTGAAGCTAACTGTCCAGTTAGCTTTGTTCGTTCTTAAACATACGCATTGAAATTAGTCTCGATATGAAGAAGACAAGATAAACAATTGGTATTATTTTTAGATAGGTTATTACAACAATTCAATTTTATAAGCATTTGGGCGATTGGGGCGATGTTAAAAAAAATGTCGCCTCATGTTTGGTCCTTTTACCCTCATTCTCTACAGTTATCAGTTACTTATTTTGATAAAAAAAATATGCAACTGTTGGTAGCATAAACTGGGAGACTTATAATTTTCTAGTAAAATTCCTAATACTGATAATATAATCCACAAACGAAATGCGTTTAATACACCGAAGCCTAAAAATATTGAACACAGCATTAATATCTTATGCGGGCCCTAATTGTAAACGTAATCCCTACCCTACTAATCTTCTAAATAACTAAAACAAAACAGAACGGAATTAATTTGCCGCCTTCATGAGCGGTTACAATAAAACATTACTATTTACACTTGAGCAAATTTTAATCGACTATTTCTAATTTCGAAAAAGATCCGTTCGTAAAAGTTTTTAAGTCGTCATAAAAATGGCTACCTTTTTTAGATTACAGTGTAAAATAATGCACCCGTATTGTAAACGGGTGTATAAGGTCGAGACAATGGTTGTACGGCGCCCGGCAGGTAGGCTGTGGTCGGCGCGTGCCTTTGTGATAGTTGTTAGGTAATGTTGTGACTTTACCTAAACGTTTTGTTGGTATTGCATGTTATTGTTTATGTTGTTTCAGAAATAGGTAGGAACCTACTTTTCTTTATGTAGGTAAGTATGTGTGGGAAGTCTGTTGTTGCATAATTTTATGTCTTAATTTTAAAGCGAAGCGCAAAAATTCTTTCAGAAATATATATACAATATATTTTTGAAAGAATTTTTGCGCTTCGCTTAAAAACGACGAATAATAAAAGTCATTCGTAGTATACAGCTAATTTTAGATCAAGGCTGTACAAAATGCTAACTGTTTTGAACCTAAAATATTTATGTTTTATAAACAACCAAAGATAAGTTAAAGGACCAGAATCTAGATCCTAGTTTTTTTTAAAATTTAGTTCAACATGACCTGATATTTTTTTATTAATTTAAGCTCTTCATGCATCACTCACTTAATTACTTATTTGCTTAGTAAATAGCAACATAAAAACATTATTAGGAAGACATCTACAAAGCTCATTATAAAATTGTTGACATCAAAAGTTGTTTACGGCGTCAGTTGTAAGGCTATTAACGGATTAAAACAGATAATGATTGCTAACTTAGTCATTTGCGCAGATAACTAAACATGAGGTGGAAAACAAAGTGATTAGCTAATTAATATAAGCCAAATATTTTGTACATCATTTAGAGATCTGTTTACTTACTATTGCAAAATAACTGTAACTTGTTCTTGTTTAGTGTCTAAGCAGTTTAATATTGATTTGAAAATACATTAGACCTTCAGAGGTTTTATTTTATTTTATAATTCGTAAATTATCGATTTTCTTAATTTATTCAACCTTCATTTTACTTGAACAGAAACCAATGTCTTTTTTCTAGAGTAGTAGATATTTTGTTTAGCAGTAGTTGGTAACCGAATAAACCTATCTCCTTCCCAGCACAGAACAATAACACACGCAATAAACATTTTGAATAACAGTAGGCATATACCTACACAATACATTGCAACACAAACTTATTTGCACACAACTAGTCACCCCATTGTTTTCTCCCCACAGTTCCGTTAGGGAAGACCGCGGTGATCCCACCCCTACCACCGAGCCCCGCCCCTTTGCATAAAAGAGCGTCCTTACCACCCCTTCGGATCATTCACCGCTCGCACCCCAAACGACGCACACGCAAATATGGCTCTGTGGACCCCGTACGCTGACGACGCCGCCTTGGACTTATCGAAGACTGCAGCCGTCCAAGAAACACAGTTTCCGTATTCAAGAGAGTTTTACGCACCGCAGTTGACAGTGCCACCGGATTTCCTACCTTACAACGGGTATTACGCGCCTGTTGGGCAAATTTCTCCTGGCGGCAGTTCTTCGGGATATGATTCAGTGTCATTCAGCCCGATGACGGCGCGTCACGTGGCGTTATCACCGCCTGCGTCACCGACAGAAGCTCCAGCGAAGAGGCCTTATCATATGATCGACGCAGACTCGCTATCCGATGACCCGGACTTTCAAGAGTTTGAAAGGAACGCGTTAAGAGTGATGGCGGAGAAAAATGGCGGCACGTTGCTAGGCAACAACCCACGCATGCGCCGCACAGTCCGATCCACCAACTCCGACGCAGCTGATGACACGTACCGCCGTCAGAGGGAGAGGAACAACTACGCAGCCAAGCAGAGCAGAGATAGAAGGAAGCTGAGGGAGATTCACTTAGCTCTCAAAGTGAGTTACTTGAGGAAAGAAGTTGCTGCGCTAAAAGCAGCCTTAAGTACGAGAGTTTGTGGTCGCTGTCAGCAATCGTGCCTATGCTGACGTCAAAATATTTTTTGTTAGAATGAGTTTGTAAATTATGTTCCTATTAAAAGACTGTGCAATGTAAATAGTTTTAAGTTAGTTTAAGTAGATGTTTGTAAAACTTGTCTACCTTTGTAGTTCTATTGTGCAATTATTTAAATTAATTTATAGATACGTACCAATTGTGTATGTAAGCTTGTAACGATTGTAATTTATGAATAACTTAATGTAAATAGTTTCAGACTACTCTAATTTAATAACACGAATTAAAATGAATTCTAGAACTTAAACATTTTTTTTACTTTTTTAACCCTATAAACACCGACCTTCTGGAAAACAACTAACTAAATACAATAAGCTCTAAACACGAAAAGTTGTGTATTTTGCAAGTTGCAGATCACTCTTCTTTTTATAACTCCTGTATTTTTTCAATGAGTTTCAAATTATTTAAGAGTCAATGACTAGGTACTAACTTAGCAATAAAATTTTCATCTAAACTAATATTATAAAGAGGTAAAATTTTTTGTTTATTAGTTTGTTATGTTTGTAAAAGATAATCTCTGGAAGCACTGATCCGATTATACAAATATTCTTTCATTGCTAAGCAGCTACGCTACTGCCGGGTGCCATAGGATAATGTTCTATATTTCACTCGGACGAAGTCGCGGGCCGATGCTTACATAAATCATCAAGTTATGTGATGTGCATCTTTCAATAGGCGTGGCTTGCGCAGGCGCACCTTCCGGCGAGCGAATGTTATCCAATAGAATCAAAGTATTCGCGAATAGAACTGTATCCCTGCATGTTATTTTTAGTTTTACGAGTATCATTCCCGTTATATTTTGAACTACTAATGAGTTAGGGATTGCCCTAAGCGGCTTGAATCGACCGGTTAGTTACCAGAGAGCTTAATTTTTAATCCCTACTGATGATAATTATGAAAGTTAAACTTTTAATAAAATATTTGAAGGAAATTACTTTAGTAATAAAACCGCGATATATTCTTAGGCTATCACTATATTGAACTAAGGGCACTACAACTACGGGTTACACTTTCTGCTTGATCACTTGCGGCAGGTCGTACTTGCCGCGGACGCACTTTAACTTCACTCCGGGACAGTCCTTCAACCTGGAATGTGATGATGCGGATATTAGGACATTTACTGCTAAGTAACTAACATTGTGAACTTAGGTGGTCAATAATCAATAAATACTCGTATATTGAGTATTGACCACATTTTTATACTGTGATGATTGTATATTTTTGGTTTTTGGTCAGTTCTCAATTCATTGAATCTCGTCTAGTACCTAATATTGAAAATTAGACCTTACTGTGTATTTATATAAAATGCACCATTACGATGTTACATAATTATTACTCGTGTTACAATGAATAATCTTGTTTCTAGGATTATAAATAGAAGGCAACATTCAATAGAAAATGGCTCAGGATTCCAAATTACAGCAACTCGTTTTAGAGGTGATCCTTCGACTGCGTGCACCGCTATTGATTTTATCATCTAAAAGTTTTGATGTGTTCAAAAGCGAAATACCTACGATTAATAATGATGGTTGACAGAATGAACGCTTGAGAGAACAGGCAGGCGCACCCAGCCACTTTGCTGACTGGCTCATACTTTTACCACGAAATCAGCATGGGCTATTCTCTTGAGAGAAGAACTGCCAGTCTATGCTGTAAACATCTAACCGTGAAAACTAAAGTGAAGTGAGCTGTCAATCCCTAGCACCAGGATATAATGACGGCTCATTCCACCTGAGATTTCACGACGAGATTTTATACAGAATAGCACTAATGTATTATTATAGATATGGATGCTCCCTCACCTGCCGACCCTGACGAGCACAATGTTGTGCTCCTGCAGGTTGTGCCCGATGCCTGGCACGTACGCCACCATCTCCTTGCCGTTGGACAGGCGCACTAACACGCACTTTCGGTTCGCAGAGTTGGGCTTCTTTGGTTTCTTTATTACTGTCTTTAATACTACGCCCTGAAAATACATAATGGTAGATGTATATATGAGGTATTTATTTGAACGCATTATAATCACGAACACAAACCCATCAAGTGTGAGTTGAATTCGTATGAGCGAATGAAAATTAGTTTTTTAAAATACCTTAGCAAAAGGATTTCCACTGAGTGGATTCCTAGACTTCCGTGTCTTGATGTGTGGTCCTGTCCTGTGCATTTGGCTAAGCGATGCCATCGCCCTGGCTAGCAGACCCATCGGCTGGACAACTGCTGGCGCGGTGACTGCCACAGCCGGGAGTGCTGGAACTTATTGAAGACGAATATCAGTTTATGATTAAGGCTTAATATTGCAAGTAAATAATTCAGGGCTTGTTAAAGAAATTGATTTTGAACGAGAAAGTTTTTTTTTTTAAAAGAACTGAGTAATTAAATAGTATATCGTTTCATGCTACGTATAATATATAATAATATACATGTTTTCGTTTTCTTCTTTTATGTTAACATTTTACTTTACACCGCCTTAGATAGGTATAGTCGTGGACGATTTGGGTAATAGAACGGAAAAAATAGAAAGAAGCTTTTGAGATGTGTTGTTGGCGAAGAATGCTCCGCATACCATGGACCGCCAAGAGAACGAACAAATCTATTCTCGAACAACTACGCATAAGAGACTAGACTATCCACGTTCTGTTACTAAAGGATTCTCGGTTACTTTGGTTACATTGCCCGTCGGGAACCGGATAGTCCTTGAAAAGCTGGTGGTGATGGGCAAGGTAGATGGGAAAAGACCTCGGCCGGTCACTTAACCGCTGGTCAGACCAAGTAACCGCTCACTGGACTCTCTGTTACGACCGCTCTGAGAGAAGCGGAGCGCCGAACGATGTGGAAGAACATCATACTTAAAGCCACGAAGGTCTTTCAGGGACACGACCTTCAGTAATGAAGTACGCAACGAAGAAGCGAAGATTGGTATATTTAAATCAGTTATGTTGTGCACGTAGATCTTAAATAAAATAAAACGAGACTTTTAGGATACCATGCATGAGCTTGCTGAAATCTGCATTGAGTAATAATTTCATAGATTATGGAAACCCATGCTGGTAAATGGTAATCCCGAACCTACCCAGTACTTTCTATAGACATGTGCCTTTTCCAAAAATAATCTCATGCACAACAGTGCAGTATTGTCAAAATTATCGAAACCATCTTTGCATACCGTTAAGAACTAACAAAATGCCCAAATTTCACAATAAAAAGCAGGTGCTAAGGAGACATTGTCATATGGGATTAACCTTTCAATGAAGATTTGGTCCAAAACTCAAAAACACGCGCTCCACAACTCTATAAGTAGGATATTGAGTCTTACGTAGTTGGAATAAGTGATATAGATAACGCAACAGATGGTGGTGCATACTGAAGGACCAAAAAGGGCTAAAATAAAACAGTTATTTGGTATTGACGGAGGTTTCGAGGCGTTCCCGTAATACATTGTATCAATTGTGGGTATTGTGGAGGCTCGCGATTCGATTCGCATAAGCCTGCGATTTGCGTGGTGGTTTGATTGACATGTCAATGTAGCTGGCCAGTTTGTACGTCTTTGTACAGGAAGAGTTTGTGCGAAATGTGGGAAACTTGTGTGGATACATGTGGAATGAACGGTAAAAGGAATTTAATAATAAACTTTTGGTACAATGTTTAGAATATCTTGAGAGTATATAGTTCCAAACACGATAGAAAAACACGACACGATAGGATGATTTTAAATGTGACCGATACTGTTATTACAGACAACATTTTCTGGAGTCTCTACCAGTTAGTCATTGTGCATTAAATCAGCCAAACGACGTGCCCTTTAGGGCAAAGACCCGTGAAAAGAATAACATGAACAGTTTTCAATAGCAAAATAGTCCAAGCCTAGTGAAAATGTCAGCTCAATATATTTAAATGGTACAATTTATTTAAATGCTTAGAAAAATGGACAAACGGATGGATAGGAATGTTTAATGGAACATTTTTAGTTTATTTAACAGCTAAGAAAGGCCACTGTGAACCAAATCCTTTTGCTCCTTTTATATGCACAAAGGCGAAATGAGAAATTTTAATGAGAAATTTTAATTTAACCCACAAACAGGAGTAACAGAATCACATACATTCTTCGACCACATTTCTGAATTAATTGTGTTCTTTCTGGGAAGAAGGAGCAGAAATTGGTAGTATTTGTGCACAGCTTAGAATAACAAACGCAACAGCAAGTGACTCCCTGAAGACTGGTCACGTTTCGGTCAGTACTGCATGTTATTGTTTGGGATAATCGACAGATCCCGTGGGACGATGACGAGCATTGACAACCTTGCATCTGCTAATGCAAGCAAATATTACGACGCAAGGTATAGCAGGAAGCGGTGTGTGTGCGTGTAGACTTTGCTAGAGCCTAGGGAATTTCGACATTTATGATTTCACGGATTACTAGCATAGCTTGCAAAACAAATGAACGATTAAATTTAAACAATACTTTTGCTCGTATAAATGTGAACAAGCCGATAAGGTTAATGGTAATGCAAGAAATATGGCCAAATGAAGCTAAAAGCTGAAACACAAAGCTTAGTTTTGTAACTGATAAACTTCATTATGAGAATAAATATATTGAATGTTAATAATGTACGCAATCAGCCACGCATCTATCACAAGCATCGCATCACTTGGACCACAGTCCGTGGTCCACACGACAGTACCTGCTCTTTTTGCGGATTATAATCCGCTAATAGTGGGCATTGTCCACAGATGACGGACACACGAACTTAAAACGATTCCTTTCTGACAGCATGACTCTTGTTACAAACGCAGAGGCCGAGAAAAAACCGGGGACAGCAAATACAATGGGCAAGAGTTACCAACCAGCTTTGTCGTTCTGGGAAACGCTGTAAATCATATTTGTGTAAGAATAACATTAATAACTGGTGGTGATGATAACAATCAGCGAAATGTGCAAGATTCTGGACCGGGAGAAAGACATTCTTTGATTGTAAATGGCATTGATGTGCGTCTAAGATTCCAAAAGATGCAAAAAATGACATCTTGTTTCAGGGAAGGAGGACCAAACCTTGAAGGATTCCCCAGGGACTAAGAACTTGCAAGATTTTGAAAATCAACATTATTTTATTACATAACAGAAAATATAAAAAAATACAAGTTATAATGGTATCTCATTAACGTTGGCAATGATGTAGAGGTTTCCACGGCATATATGACTTGTTTTTAAATTATTTAACTAGTTATTTCGACTCATCAAAAACCATTTTCATCTTCATGTTCAAGAACAGCGTCAAATGAGACGTAAAAATTACACAAATCTGACAAAGTTTGGATTAGACCAAAATATTGAACAGTCTCAAACTAATCTCAAATTTTAAAGATTTAGAAAATCTAACACAAAACTGATAAATGATAATACATCCAGAGCCGAGATCCATTGTGGCCGTCTCAATCCCAAGCCTTTCGCAATTGTCATTCATCCACTCGACAAAGAAAGCTCAGTTGTAACAAATAACAGGAATTTATCATTCGTTAATCCCTCGCGACTGTTACGCAGTGTCTGTTTGCCTCTCATACAAAACTCATATTTTTCCCAGAAGGATGTTATGATTTGCTTCAGTTCCCTCGTATTTGTTCAAAATATTGAATTTAGGAAGAAATTGTAAAAGGCTAGGCTATTTCTGAAGGGAATGTTTAGATTTATTTAGGTAGCTCGCCACTGCACTGAAGTAACTTAAAATGATTTTTGAATACTTAATCTGCCTGTACAGTCACGAGCACCAATATGTATCCACTTAGCAAAGTTCAAAAGCGATTTTCTCATGGAATAACGACTGCAACTTTGAGATATGACCTATTTCATATTAGTGTGGGTTCCAAAATACTATGTTCGTAATAACATAAAATTACAATCACCACAGTAGGAGAAAATCACTTTTTAAAGTTGCTAAGTGTATACATATTGGTGCTCGTGACTGTACGCTACTTTGAAGCGATTCATGAAAGGATTTCAAAAACGGTACCATCTAAATAAAACTTGATCAAAAGAGATGAAAAATAGGTGTAGCATCCGAAAACATCGCAGATAAAGCTGTCTCACAATTATTACACATTGTTGATAGCCACTTCCGTAGATGTAAATAAAAAGTAATGTTTGCTGGAGCGGTCTTGAGTGAGGCGATCGAGGGTAAGGCATTGATTCCCGGACGCTGTCTATGAGAAACTCTCCCACGGGGAGGTCCCACGTTACACCTTCATGGACCAATGTAGTTTTGTCATTAGACAGTTGTGTCAAAGGATTACAAACTGATGTACAGTTAGAAATATGTATTGTGGAGAGAATATTTTATCTTCAATATTATAAATTAAAGTCGCTTTTCGTATTTGTCTGTATGTCCGCGTTGTTCTTCTAAATCACGCAACTGATTTTGATGAGGCTTTCACGACCGTTTCGAGAATTTATTCCGGAAGGGTTATGTGTATAATACGTTAGTAATAGGGGTTTAAATATGAAATTGCCGTTTTAACGAACTGGCCACTTTGAACTTAAATTAAACCTGCATGGTGGGAGATTATAAGTGAAACTTTTTCTCAAGATAACTATAACATTCTAAATTTGAAAAATGTACAACATTCGACTACTTGTCTTTCGATTGTTTATTCATTCAGCTTCTAAAGTAAAGACGGATAAATAAAAAAATAGAGTAATTTTTTAATACGAGTTCCGACGTGGAACTATCGCTGCAGAAACAGATCGCAATAGGTGTCAATGTTTTGTTTGGAGAGGATACAGCTAATGAATGCACCGCGCGTTTTTGGTTTAATCGCTTTCGTAGTCGAAACTTCGACTTGAAGAATGAACCCCGAGGAAGACCAGCCACTTAGGTAAAAAAGCCGATCCGTATGAAACTACCAAGGAATTAGCGGCATTGTTTGATGCCAGCATACCCACAATATTGACCCATTTGCATCAAATGGGTAAGATAAAAATGCTTGAAAAATGGGTGCTCCATGATTTGACTGATCTGCAGAGAAAAGTGCGCGTCGAAGCTTGCCTTACCTTGTTGAACCGGTACAGAAATAAAGGGATTTTGGGGGAACTGTGACGTGTGATGAAAAGATGGATTTTTAACGATAATCGCAAGCGAACAACGCTTTTGCTGACTCTTGGTCAAACGCCGCAACAATGCTCTTCCCAGGATGCAATACAAAATGCCTTTACACAGTTGGTTGAGTTCAGGTCCCCAAAATTCTACCGCAATGGTATAGATGACCTTCCCTTGAGATGGCAGAAATGTATCTATAGACAATGAGGATAAATACTTTGATTAAATAAATATATTTAACATTATAAAAATAAAAAAAATAAAAAACTTTACAAAACGACAACTTCATACCCCTTCTATTAAAGTTACGTAAAACTAAGACATCTCGATGTTTTGTCAAGTCGTTAAAACCGTGCCAAGCAGGAGCGGGTCGCTAGTTCAATCATATTTTTAACGCTCTGGGTAATTTAGATGGGAATCTTCGGTATTCGGTACTTATTCCAAGATGAAGAATACCTTAGAGGTCCTAGATCTATTTTTTCGCAAGCCTGTGAGATTTAGCCTTTCGCATCGAAACAGCGGAAGCCAATAATCAAGATTATACTTCTAGCTCCCATAGTCCTTTCAAAAGATACATTGCAGTCAAATTATTCAACCTAAGGGATTTATTAGCAAGCTATTCAGCAACAATTTATCATTGTGACTTCATTTCCCAATCGTTACTTGTAAATCCAACAAATTGCGGCTACAAGGACCATTTAGCGGAGCTGTCGTATCTTTATCCAAATCGATTCTTCAGACGCTGTCAATTCAAGAATCCATACAATTTCAGTCAAATTCGATTTGAAAGCGATAAAGGCAGATTGTTGAGTAAATAGAAACATCAAGTCACGCGAGTTCGGGACAATGGCCGCAAGTGTGAATGGGGGTGGCCGAATGGTCGAGATTACGGGAACGGGGAACCATACGCAGTTGCGGTCAGTGCGGATCTGCTGACTCACCGCAACCCTTCGCACTTTTGATACGTGTGGTTGGCAGAAAAGTAAATAATATGGAACATAGATTTTAAATGTGAGTATAATCTGATTTTTCAGAGATAAGTAGACATACTTATGTCTGAAAAATTTAGCTTCTTGAAAAAGTAGTAGCAGGCTTTTAGAAAGAGAGGTCTAGTAGCGAATACATTAAAATTTAGACCCGTTTACAGAGAAAAATGTTTAGAGAGAACGAAATTAACTATGCTATAGGTACCTACTTATTGAGGTGGTGGGCAAATGTAAATGAAAATATTGATTTCCCTTGTCATAGCAATAATTGAAAAGATCGAGAAATCGTGTTTATTCGGAAAATACATGCGGTATTTTGTGTTTTGTTACAGAGAAGAGTATGCAAATTGAAATATAACACCACCCCAAGATCACAACACCCAACAGTGTTGCGTTTCGACCGCCGCCAACAATTTGAGCACGTAATCACTAACTCAAACACTCAAAAACAAAAGTACAGTTATCCTTCCTCAAAATATGTAACACAATATCTTTTTTTGTGGAACGTACCGATCCCCGGAGACTTAATCCGTGTCCACGCGGAAGGGGTCCAAATAACAGGCGCGCGACAAACCCTTGCAAATATTATTGTACGACTACACATCAAACAAATATAGAGCTTAGGTAGCCAGTTATTAGGTCCGATTTTGTGCGATGGCAGTCGCAGCTGCAGTGAGATGCAGATGTCGATAGTCCGCTATATTTGACAGTTATGTGCAATTTCCTATATACTTGTTTGTGATGCTATCGAACGGGTTCTGATTTTACGGGGAATGTGTCGCTATAATCGGCGCACCAATTTTTTTTGGGTGTCATTTGATTTGCGTGAGTGCCGACTGTCGCTTGCATGTTCCATATTTGGAATGCTTGTGCCTACTTGCTATATAAAACAATAGGTCTGTGATAGATTTGAAATGGAGATCCAAGCACCAGAAGCAAAGTAGAGGTTGGTTTGTGTAGAGAAATGCAATAAACACCATCATCATTTTCAATAAGTCTTGATTGTTTCCAGTTTAGCAAGACAATTTCAATAGTGTTATTAAACTGGTGTTGGTGAGCAAAAGGAACAGGTATCCCACGTTGTTAAGGGCTGACTGCTAAACAGGGCCTGCATCACCTTCTGGCAGTGCAGGAAAATGATAGGTAAGAAGTGGGGCCTATCTCCCAAAATCATACTGTGGCTATACACAGCAGTGATCCGCCCCATGATCACTTACGGGGCCGTGGTCTGGTGGCCCCGAACTCAGCTGGTTACAGCTTCTAACAAATTACAACGCATGCAAAGACTAGCCTGCGTGGCGACCACGGGCTGCATGAGGACTACTCCGACTGCAGCAATCGAAGCCATGCTGGGACTGCCCCCGCTCCACCTGTTTATACAGCAGGAAGCGACAATGGCAGCGGTACGTCTTAATGCAATTAATCTCTGGGGTAAGAGAGACACACAACACACCACGCTGCTTGAGGGACTCAATAATGAGTTCCCTATTACGAAAGCCATCAATGATCGGGTACCCAAACAATTTATCTTTGATAAAAAATACAGAATCCAACTTCACGAGGATCGCCGATGCGAGGGTTTGGGCCCCGCAGAACTTCGAATCTTCACTGATGGATCCAAAACAGGTAGTGGCACAGGTGCTGGAATCTTCTCTGAGGACTTCAACATACATATAGCCACACCATTGGGAGTCCACAATACAGTATTCCAGGCCGAATGCATGGGTATATCCCTTGCCGCTTTAGCCATCATGGCCAGGGAAGTTAAGGACCACTCGATACGCATACTTTCAGACAGCATGGCTGTTCTGCAAGCGCTAAACAGCCACACTGTTGACTCTGGGCTGATATACGAGTGCCACCAGCGCCTTAACCTGGTGGGTAGCCTCAACAATATTACCATTCAGTGGATCAAAGGACACAGTGGTTCGCGGGGCAACGACGCTGCCGACGAACTTGCCAGAAGGGGATCGAGCATGCCACCAGTGGGGCCTGAACCCATTGCGCCACTCCCCTTCGGTTACCTACGCACTCTGGTAAGGAAACGAACCAGGGACCAACATCACAAACTATGGTCGGACCATGGTGAGTGTAGGCAGGCCAAGGAGGCACTCCCTACAATTGATGGCCGCCTCACGAAACAGGTTCTTCGACTAACGAAACAACAGCTGCGTACGGTTACGGCAGCTGTAACTGGCCATGGGTCATTTAATAAACACCTCTTTGTCATAGGAGTCACAGACAGTCCGCTGTGCAGAGCCTGCATGGAGGACGACGAGACAGCAGCTCATGTGCTGTTATACTGCCCGGTGGTCGCCACATACAGGGCAAAGTACTTCGGTAACCCAGGTACCCTACGTGAGATTGTCAGTGACACCAAGGCGTTGCTGGCCTTCTTTGTGGAGCTGGGGTGGATCGAATAACAAAATTTTCCCACCCGTACGCAAAATACGCGCTAAGACGTGGAGTTGCGGATACCAGCCCGTATTACCTATTACCTATAAGGGCTGACTGTTAAATTGGGGCTTATGCTAATGTAATGAAGGATAGGTTAATTATTAAATTATTTTCATTCTCTTTACTATGGCCTACCATGATATTTTAATTCTACCATGATAGGTAGAATTAAAATCAAAATAGAATGCAATAAACTAAAAGCCCTAATATTGCATACACGGAGGCCAGTTATGAAAACTTAGATGTTGGCATCTTCCCATACCAATTAGTTTTATAATTTACCTAAGAGATGAACTTATGGGCAGTTATGAAACACAAATGTGAGTTAGACCTATCAAGGATAGTATAAATGAGATGCCTTGTTGTTTCTGGGTAAACAACATTTTTATTTCTCAATACTGAACGTCTTACAATAGGGACGATACCTGGGTAAAAAAAATTAAAGTCTAATTAGTCCGTCAGACAGATAATAAAAAAATATTAGACACATATTTTTTGCTTCAATCAAAAATTACTTAGATAAAACGCATTTTAAGTTGGGGAGTGGGGGTCGCTATGTCAAAAGTAAGTATAAAATCTACATACTCGTGATGTCATGGCACATTTTAACTCAATGTATCGCTGTAATCTTTACATTACATAAAATAAGAAAAAATACATGACCAATATTTTTTAATAATCTCCACAACAGACTAAAATAAAAATATTGTCATCATCCCTATTTTGTAATTGATATCTGCAAAAGGAATTTATAAAGATTGTACATTAAATAAATGTGGAAGCCTTATTTTGTATTTTTTTTTTATTAATAATAACATAAGTTTACAGGGCAGTGTCTGTTGTTTGTGTCTTTTACTTATTGACTTTAATTTTAACTTTACTGTTTTGACTGATTGTGGAAAAATTTGCTTGCCTGGTCAATGTCCAGGTATAGTAATTGCATACAACAATTTATTAAGTAAAATTTCTTATAAGATTTGAAAGTATTCTTATATATATATATTTTTAAACATAACCAAAAATATGTCAGTAACTGGGTTTACTGACATATTTTTGGCCATAGGGATAAATTGTACTTTAGGTTATATGTTTAGTAAGGACAGTAATATGACTTACCTGGGATTTGTTTACATTGTGCCTTGATACCAATTGAAAGCAGCGATAAACCTCTGCGCAAGAAATTCATCTAAAAACAAACAAATATGTTGTAGAGTGCATTTGAATTTTATACACTGATGTGGTTAGGTTGTATATTTTACCTTTTTATAAATAATACAGTCTGCGTATAACAATTAATTTTATTTCGCCAACAAAATAAAAATAAAAGAATGGTTTTCAATTCATAACCTCTCTATTTTCATTTTGACAAGACTAATGACTTAAACAATCAAAATAACAGTGTTGCTTGCTATTAAAATTATAAATGCTTTCATAAAAATGGGTAATGTTTTTTTTATGTTACACTCATAGTCATAACAGCTCTAAAAAGCAAGTCAACATTTTTTACTAATGACTATATTATCGATTTTGTAAGGTAAGAATAGGTAGATTATACTCATCTATAGTGTGGCGGACTGTGGAAAAACGGCCTTGTTGCGCCATCTTGCGGGGAGTAGACGCATTATAGCGGTTACTCAGAACATTGTACTTCTCTTATATGCTCATAGATGGCAGAAAACAAGAACAAGTAACAAAACAAAGAATAATATTTTAGTGATGGGTTGAAATTTATTTCACTTTCGGTTTAACCGAACTTCGGTGGTTTGAATCGATCTTGGCACCACTGTACTAGAAGCTTAAATTTTTTTTTGCGCCGGTGCAGCCCATAAACGCTGACGTGACGATTTGGACTCGTTCCTGACCGATTGGCCGGAGAAAGCATAACAAGGAAGACTGGAAAAGTATGGGGGAGACCTTTGCCCAGCAGTGGGACAACAAAGGTTAGATTAAAAAAAAATTGATGTCTTCACGAATAACGCTTTTACAAAATGTCACAGCCAGCCTCAGCTATCAAACGCGTGGTTTTCGAGAAGAAATTAACTTAATAAAATAACAGACTTCAAAAAAAAAAACACTACTTAGTGAAAAATAACTTTAATTTCTAAAAGTCGGTGTCTTTGGTTTTGAATCCCGCATTTATTTTCGTTTCTGACTACATCGATTACTATCTGAAGAAAATAGGCATGAAGGAGATGACTGCGACCTGCGCCAGTTTCCACGGTTTCCGCGTTCCCTACTGCGTTCAAGTAATCGTCCTCCTCAGCGGTTCCTTCTCAGTAGTTAACCCGTTCATAAGAGTCGCTATGTCCGACGTTGACGATGACGCTACTGAAGATATGGTGGCTACCTCTCCACTGATGTCGGTGATGTGGAACCCTTGAAATACCCGCCGATTGAGAAGGCAATAAATTCAGAGAAGGAATCTCTAGCAATAAATAATACTTGGCAAGTAATCAATAAAGCGGAAGCAGAATAAATTCTTCTCTATTATAATTATGGGTTCTTAAAAGGTTACGGAGTATATAAAGCTAGGTTGGTAGTAAGGGGATTTGAACAAAAATGGGGGGTAGATTATGATGAAATACACAGTCCTGTAATAAGTCAGTCAACTCTTAGAACTATTATGGCTTTATCTGTGTATAATAATTTTGAAATGATGATTTTTGATGTTAAAGCTGCCTTATTGTACGGTGAATTAAATGATGAAGTATAGATGAAAATGTCTGAAGGTTAGGAAAACAAAAATGATAAAATATGTAAGCTTAATAAAGCATTGTATGGTTTGAAACAGGCACCTATTACTTGGAATAAAATATTTACTGAAACTTTGTTAAAACCATTTATTTACCACCGCCATTTTTTTAATCCATGGCAGTTTGAGGCGATGACGAAGTGTGTCGCAAAGTGTATTATCTATGGTGTAGCATGTGTCAAGAAATTGACAAGATGGACGTTGGAAAACTTTAATTAAAAGTCAGCCAAAGTCAGCCTATTTTATACGACAGGCGCGGCGTCTTATTGGTTAGTAAAATTTCATAAAAAAAGCCAAAATATGAGAAATTATTGCAATAGTAATGAATGAATCAAGTGAGTACCTAAATACATACCTTCCTTTTCCAAACCCTCGGTGGTTTATCGGTATTAAGAATCTGAATCTGTTAGCAACAAGCTATGCTAAAGTTTGAAAACAATGAATTAACCTCTACCTACTGATAATTTGACCTATACTTACATAAGATCAATGTATAAGAAGTGATATTTGATCATTTTCAATAATTGGGACCTTCAGCTGGTTGGATTCGTGTACGTCTCGTACCGCGGACAAACGGTTTCGATTGATTTAAATCATAGATGACGGTTTCCTAGCGGGTAGTAGGGGCTACAACTAGCGGAAGACTGGCGTAGAGGCTGGTAGGCGTGAGCGTTTGAATACATTTTAAATACATAAGTTACCTGTCCGCGGCTTAGCTCAGAGATGTGCGCTATAATTTGACATGGGTATACATATTCACGCCGACGGCGACGGTAGTAAGTAGTAAAATAAAATCATGTTTTTTTTTAATATGTCCCCTACACGTTTTTAGATGAAGTGCTACGTAGAAAATGGAATGGCCTAAAAGATCGTTACAAAAATTATCAAAGTCAAGCTGAAGAATTATCAGGTGGAGGGTCCACAAACTACTCCAAATATAACAAACGATGCAGGGCCGAAAATTTAGAGTTTTTAGAAAGTTGTGGTTACAAGTGCAGTAAGTCGCCGAGAATAAGTTCAACGTCACTCCATGATTGTTCGTTAGACTCCGAGTTGCTGCCATCGATCAAGCTCGGATCCAATACGAGTATTCCTACAACACCGTCACTAAAAACAGAAATAGTTTATCTGGAATCATTGGAAACATTACGAATTCACTCTGTACTAGAAACTATGCCTCTTCCACAAACATCAACGGTGGTGCAGTCAGCCCAACTATCGGAACCTTCATTCAAGCGGAGATCATCTCCAACAAAGAGAAGTTACTGCAACTCAGCTGACGATGGCGACAGGATACATTTGAAGCGCGCCAAACGCGGGGAACCAGCCGAAGCTATCGATCTCCTTTTTATGAGTTATGCTGAAACATTCAAGAGTTTTTCTGCAAAAACACAAGTATTACTTAAAGTTGAATTAGCTCAATTATTTGCTGATGCAGAACTGGACGAGATGAAGGAACCTTCGGTGGTGTTTTCCTCAGCAAGCATAGCGGATGAACATGATTATGCACTTGGTATAGATCTAGAGACAACGAAGCACTCGCCAGATAGTGACTTATCCAGTACTGACTGAAAACATATCGACTGCTGATGCTACGTTGATTGATCTGGTTCAATTGGTTCACAAGAGATTGTGAATGTGTTTATGTAAGACATGTTCCTAGTGGTGATTTATATAACATTATAATATATTCATGAAAAACATTCGGTTTATTATTTTTGGCTTCTACAAAATGATAGAGTAATACATACTACCTACTAATTTCATAGTCTACAAGTCTTTGTATAGCTCTTCCTTAGTATGTACCGTAATATCGTGTATGGGACAAAGAGTTGTTGAATACAAAATGATAGAATAAAACACTTACGATATAAAAAAGGATTACCAATAAAAGTGTCATGTTGTTTTAAAGCACTTTTTATTAGAAGATCGCGCCGTGACAGGCAAATGAATAAAACAATAGGCAGGCACTGCTCCGAAGCTTTTATTTCTCATACATTTAGGATTAAATTAAAAACTTCTGTCGTAATCCAGCCAAGTTTTATTGGGCCGCTTCGCGATTATTTGACTTTTAACATTTATATTGGATTTTTAACATAATCCTGCAAAAAAGTGAGACTTAAGTGATTCCTACTTGATACCTATATAAAATGTTGGAAAGGTTTTATTTCTTCGGTGACCTTTTGATAATATTCTCCTCAGATGAAATGTGCTGAGTTGCTGACGTTTACTGAACGTAAATGCTTTAACGACTGCTATTGTGCAAGGTTTTTGTCGGCCATGTAATGTGCTGGTGCTGGGTGACAGGCGAGATTCTTTTGAATGAGTCCAATAACGTCTGCGAATTAATAGACAGCTTCATGATAAAGAAGAATAATGTAGTGTCAACCGTTTTCAAAAGGACATTAACTTGTACAGATAGATCCTTCTAATGTTTTACCTTAAAGGTATAGTTTGATCGATTGTGGTGAACAGACGTGTCGAACAATTAATTAAAATAAACAAATAATCACTTGCGAAGTCGTGACCTAGTTTTTAGTGCAATAGTCGGAAATTACGCAAACTGTGTCGGAAATAAGTTTGTGAAAATTGTGTGTTTGTTTGATGATGATTCATGATTAGCAAGTAAATAACCCGTTTCACAATGGACGAGAGTCCCTTCAGCCCAAGAAGTAGGTGTACCCGCTCCCCGCCAGCTACACCCGTGCCAACAGCCGTACCCGCTGCTCCCTCTCAAGCCGAGTCAAAGGAACAAAGACCTCGATGCTATACCGACGGCAGAGGTCCAAAACTGGATGACTAATATTGAACAGAGTCTGAAGGAGGTGTGCGCTATTGCAGCAGAAGGCAAGCTGAACTCGGACCAGAAATTGCGCATCAATGCCCTATGCCGGAAGGTTGGCCATGGGACATCGCAAATGGCCGTCCAGTACCAGTCCATCAAAGCAAAAGCCGTCCAATTCCACCATGCCATTATAAATCTAGAGGACCAACTTGACTTTTCGCAGCAGCTACAGGAGCTTAAGTCGAGAATCGGAGATTCGTTGAAACCTGCCCTAGGACCTTCCTTTTCTGATATGGTAAAGAAAGGTGCCAACAACTACATCCAGCTAATTAACTTAAGTTCAGTGGCTATCTATCCGAACGACAAATTGAAGACTAGTGATGAGACAAAATGTCTGGTCCAAAAAATTATTTGCCCAGAAAAAATGCAACTTCACGTGAGGGGCCTGCGCAAGACTAGAAACGGTGGAGTGATTATCAGTACCGAGACGAAGGAAGACATTGAAAAGCTGAGACAATCGGTCCAACTCATAAGATCGGGTCTAACCGTCGACGAGTCTCATAAAAGAAAGCCCAGAGTAGTCATCATAGCAGTGCCGACATCCATGACAGAAAATGAAGTCTTCGCATGTATATACCATCAAAACTTAGCCGAAAAACTACAGGACTGCAGTCTTGAGTCATTTTTGACCTCTATAAAGCTAAGCCACAAGTCAGGTAAGAAGGACGTCGAGACCTGCAATTATATCGTAGAAGTATCTCCGGTCATTCGAAAAGCCCTGATGTCACAAGAACGTGTATTTGTGAATTGGTCATCGTGCCCTGTCAGAGACTTCACTTTAGTCACACGCTGCTATAAGTGTCAGCAGTATGGACATGCTGCCAAGTCATGTCGACAGACATCTTACACCTGCGGCCACTGTGGTGATCAGGGTCACTCGATCAAAGATTGCCCCAACAAAGCAAATGAACCAAAATGCGCTACTTGCACGTATTACAAAAAGCCAGACAAACACATAACAGGCGCTACTGACTGCCCGGCGAAAATAATGGCTGAGAAAAGATACATTAATTCTATTGATTATGTAGGCGCCTAAGAGTGCCGTTTACAAGTTATTTTTAGATCTTTTACTTATTTTTCCATTTCTCTTCTTTTATTTAATATGATTAACACGCTAATTAATGACTTAGATATTTTCTCTGTATCCGAGTCTAAAGTTTGTAAAGCGGAACACTGCAAACAATATCTTTCCGGCTATAAAACTCCGTTAACCATACTAACACAAAATATTCGTAGCATATTTAAGAATTTTGATAGATTTTGCACTTTTCAACAACGGATAAACATGAATTGTGACCTAATTGTTTTGACCGAATGTTGGCTTGCCAAGCAATATACGAGTAACATACCACTAATCACGGGATATAATATGTACAAAAGTAGCACAAATTACAATCAAAATGATGGGGTGATAGTTTATGTCAGAAATCACCTCAATGTCTCCGTTGAGGAACCTAATATGGTCGACTGTAACAATGTGTTAGTTAAAATTAGATCTGAATTTGCGATAGTAGCAATATATCGGCCCCCCTCCTTTAAAAATATCAGCAATTTTACTAACTCTCTTAATGACTTAATTAATGCAAAACCTGTCATCCTTCAAAAACACGATTTTAATTGGTGATATTAATATTAATATTCTTCCAGGAAGTGCTGATGCATCTGCTCAGGACTACCTCAACCTATGCGTCTTTCATGGATTGCTCTCCGCACACAATTTTCCTACACATCAAAGTGGCTCTTGCTTGGACCATATTATGCTTAAATCGAATTTCCCTTCACTTGCACTTGTTGTCAACTCAACAATAACCGATCACAATGCTGCCCTATTAATCATAAACTGTAAACTACCGAAACAAAACACTCGCACAATTTCTAAATTAAACATAAATAAACTTGAAGAAGATTTACGCGTCATCAACTTTGATCCAGTCTACAATTCTGCTGATCCGCAGTTTTGTATGTTGTATGTAATAGAAAATATACGACATGCAATTCAGAAAAATACAGACATATTAAGACTGAGCCGTAAAAATTGTAATATAAAACCCTGGATCACGACAGGTCTTATTCGTTGTATGAAACATAAAGATAAACTGCACATGAAGGCCAAATCTCATCCAGATGATGCAATACTGCAACTATCGTACAAAAGGTATCGTAATTTCTGTAATGATCTCCTCAAAAAGGTTAAAAGCAACTACGATAAAACTGCACTGGAAAAGGCTGGAACAAATAGTAAACAGATCTGGAAATATATTAAAAATGTAACTTATACCTCGAAACAAAATGAGTCATCTTCAGGTTTATTAAAAGCGCACTCGACACCGCTGACATCTGCTAACTTAGCAAATAATTTCTTCGTTAACGTCGGAAAGAATCTGGCAGAAAGAAATATGGTTCAATCGCACTATAAAACAAGCCCACCTTTTGCATGTAACCCCACCTTAACATTCTTCGCCCTGCTAGATACTGACGAAACTGAGGTAGAAAGAATAATTATGACTTTGAAAGACGACTGTGCAGTTGGTTGGGATAATATATCAAATAAAATCATCAAGCAATTCAAGAATATTTTGGTACCGCCACTGACTTATATTTTCCGAATGTGCCTATTTTCGGGTCTTTTTCCCGAGTGCCTCAAAAAGTAATTATTGTCCCTGTACACAAAACAGGCAGTAAACAGCAAGTAACAAATTATAGACCAATTTCTTTGCTGCCATCTATGTCAAAAATTTTGGAAAAAATCGTAAATAATAGATTGTTTAAATATCTGGAAGATAGATCAATTTTGTCGGGGCGTCAATATGGATTTAGACCTAAAGTTTCAACTGCCGATGCCGTACATCATCTGACTGAGTATCTAGCCCAAGAACTTGATAAGGGTGTTTATCTGGACCTCGCCAAGGCTTTTGACACAGTCTCCATTCCTATTCTGTTGCGCAAGCTTGAGACAGTGGGCATCAGAGGGATTCAACTGAAACTTCTCAAAAGTTACCTAGAAGACCGAACCCAGTGCGTTAAGATTGGCAATGTTCTTAGCGCAGACGAAAAAAACACGTTCTTCGGTGTGCCCCAAGGAAGTATTTTAGGGCCAACTCTGTTTTTGATATACATAAATGACCTTTGTAATCTAAACCTAGAGCATGGCACTATAATATCTTACGCTGACGACACTGCCCTCCTTTTTTCTGCTGAATCGGAACATGAAGTCTACAGGTTTGCGCAACACGGTGTTAATATTGTAAATAAGTGGCTTCAACATAACTCACTAACACTAAATACGGCTAAGACAAATTATATTAAGTTTTCAATGCGCAAGCAAACATCGGTTTTGCTCTCAACGATGTATGCTCACTGTTGTATGGTCCCTACAGATTGCCTGCTTACGTGTCCTAATATTAATATAACGCATGAAATAAAATATTTGGGAGTTATAATAGATGAAACCCTATCTTTTAAACCACACATATAAGCTTTAAATAATAGAATGCGTAAACTAATATTTATCTTCAAAAAACTACGTTATATTGCAGACCCAAAATTAATTTGGCGAGTTTACTTTGCTCTCTGCCAGTCAATTTTGACTTACTGCATTACCTCTTGGGGGGAGCAGGTAAAAGTTTGCTGCTATCGAGAGAGCAAAGTAAAGCTCAAAGAGCGATTCTCAAGGTTTCTACGTGCCGCCCTTTCCTTTTTCCCACTAACCTACTGTATAAATCCTGTGAAGTACTAACAGCTCGACAGTTATTCATAATGAGCATCGTATTAAAACAACACGCAGCCCTCCCATATAGCACTGAATTTCCTAAAAAGAGACGGAAAGACATAGTTTGCCCTACAAAAAGTACAAAACATGCTTTCGCAGCCAAATTTTTTGTCTTCCTAGGACCATTACTTTATAACAGACTAAATGCGAGAGCCAAAATGTATTCTCTTAATTATAATAATTGCAAAAGAACTGTCAAGGAAGCTTTTCAAAGTATGTCATACGAAGATACAGAGAAATTATTAGTTGTACTTAAATAAAAATTGTATTTGTATTAATTAAGTTTAGCTAAATAAGGTTAGGTTTAGGTTAGGTAATAAGATTTTAGCAAGTAGGAGCTCGTGGCTAAGTAACAACAGCCGCACTGGTCGATCCATCAGGTTAAGCTACGCTTGCCGGGGTTGGTCAGTGGATGGGTGACCATCTTTACATACCGAGAATCCTCCGTGCCTCGGAAAGCACGTTAAGCCGTTGGTCCCGGCTGTCATTCGTGGATCTTTGACAGTCGCTACGAGTCGTCAGAAGCCCGAAAGTCTGACACCAGTGTTACCATGGGGTATCGTATATTACCCAGTTACTGGGTTGTGGAGGTCAGATAGGCAGTCGCTCCATGTAAAATACTGGTATTCAGCTGCATCCGGTTAGACTGGAAGCCGACCCCAACATAGTTGGGAAAAGGCTAGGCAGATTGAATGTGATTATTTAGAAATATTATACCTTGCCTCGCCTGAAATACAGGATTACCTAGTTCAGGCACATAACTTAATAGAATTTTTCGTAGTTTAAGCAAATTTGTATTTAGTATTTTACCTTTTTACATGAATAAACTTTTTATTATTATTATTTTTACAATAATATAACAGAGATTGAACCTTTTTTTTTGTACTTATTAATTGTTGGTGGAGTCGGTTATGTCGGTCCATAATCGAAATGGATGCCTTCAAGGTAGCTTAGTTGTTATTGTTTCTTGTTATCTATGATTAGTCCCGAAACAACGAAAGAAAAATATAAAAAATCCCATTGTCTCCGTTTTATCATGTCTGGTCCTTTACAATTTCAAATAGCTTCTCGTTGTTTAATTTCAACAATAAATTTCTGTGTGTCGAGGTTCATGACTGCACAGCTTACGAACGCGAACTTGTAAACTCACCGTGGCGGCATGGCACGCCGCAAACTAAACTGCCCATGAACCGCCTATAGACAGGACGGCGCCGCGGCGGCGGCGGCGGCTAGCTGCGAAGCACGCCGCGTCCCGCCATTCAACCGCCGCGGTTGAAATTTTGTGCGGCTAACCGCGTGGTTAGCTACCCCCCGCGGCGCGTATGGCCTTTACAACTATGTTTAGACCTTGTATTGTTGATGATGCTTGTGGTTGTGATATTTATGCATGTGACAGGATAGCAGTTTTCTGTAGAGTTTGATAGGTGGAAGGAGACAAGTCTATCATTTTTAAAGATTGGTGCAGTTGCTTGGGAATGAAACCCGTGGTTGAGAGTACTACTGGGTTCATGTCAACGCTGCCTGATCGCCACATTCGGTTAATTTCTACTTTTAAATCCGTATATTTTGACAGCATTTTCTGCTATTGTGTTTTGTAGGTTGTGTGTGTTTGGTATGTCAATAATTTTCGCGGTTTTATTAAATTTTAACCTAGTAAAGTTACATCTCACCTTGATAATAAGCAACATTAAGGTAATAAGCAACATTACAGGGGCGAGGCCTCGTCAAGGTCGTTTCTCACGGCCAACTCTAGCACCACGCGCGCTCGTTGGTCAAATCTCAAAGCGCGCGCTTCCCCGGCTTCCTGTTATTATCCTGGTAACTATCGCCAAGAAGGCTGATTCAGTATTTGGTGAGAATGGTGATGGTCTGCCCGCATACTGCTGGCCAAGTGAATATGTATCCCCACTCTGGGACGAGTTATCGTTATAAAATTCATAAGAACAATAACTAGGAAGGCTGATTCTAGTACGAAATTATGATATGAGTAGTACCTGTGTGGACAGTATAAACACTGACGATATCCGTTGGCCGGTTCAGGAGCTATAGCCAATTTAACAGGTAATTATAATTAAGTACATTAATGTTAGAATAGAATGTCAATATTTTTTGACCATAAATTCTTTCAAACTATAAAAGCTACATTCATTTAGCCATTTGTATAATTTGTTTTTAAATAATCTTACATAATCTTGTTTCTTAATCTTTTGATTGCAGGAGAGAGGAAAGATGTTTCACATAAAAAATCTGGAGTCACAAGTAATCTGTTCGATTTATGCCCAGAGGCGGCACCCGGTCCGACTCGTCGGAACCCCAACTCCACTCGCGAAACGAACTCTGAATGCAAGAAGCAAATTTTCACTCAAGTGCAAATTGCGTACCTACACGGCATGCATTCGACCAATAATATCCTATGCGTGTGCCGCCTGGGCGCAAGCTAAGTCCCATCACATCCATATAAGGACGCAGGCACTCCAAAACCGTTTCCTTCGAATGGCAACGGGATCCCCTTGGTATGTTAGGAACGAGATCCTCCATTTCGACCTTAAAATCTCCACTATTGCCCAATTTCTTAAAAGCAATTCCAGCGTTTCTTTGATGTAGCCGCCAATTAATACTCTACAGGGGGTGCCCTTAGCGAGCGTTCACCTAGTTTATAAGTTATATTTACGCCCTGGCTGGAGTTTTCAAGTTAGTAGCTTAAGGCAGCCACAAGAAATTCCGGCTAAGCAGCGACGACCACAACTGCGAGATGCCCTATATAAAAATAAAAAATACTATCGCTGGGCAGTGAAGCGGCATTAGCGCGCCTGTTTCCAGCGATACTGCGCACAGGGGCCTTTCCCGCCTCGTGGAAGGAGGGGCGCGTCATAATGCTGCCCAAGGCGGGGAAAACTATCCTGAAGCCAGAGAGCTATCGGCCGATTACACTGTTGCGGACAGTCTCCAAGGTGTTCGAAGCACTTCTGCTGCGACACCTCCAACCGCACATTGAGCCATGACCGCGAGCTGTTCTGGTTCCGGGCGGAACATAGCACGACGCTTTAGCAATCTAGGGTACTGCACCACCTCGCAGCTGCACGTAACAAGTAGGAATACTCGGTAGCAGTATTCCATGACATGTCGGAAAGATGAAGCTAGTTGCCCATTCCAAAGCGTAGAAAGTACCAATGGAGAAGAACGTCAAAGAAACTTCGGACACACTTCTAGATCAAAATATTGGTTATATCATTCATGTTTATTTATTTAATTAATTATGACAAATCTTAAGTATAATATACAATCTAACACTTAAATCACTTAATTGTATATATTATGTACAAGTAAGTAAAGTAAAATATAAAAAAATCATTCATGTTGAAACTATACATTATGTGAGAACGATGCAGGACGTTAAAAGAGTCCGTAATAAAATAGTAATAATTGATTGATTATAACTACCTTGATTGAGAAAGCGGTACTTCTGGACACGGCTCGCATTGTCAGGAGGTCCCTCTCAGGAGCCCTGACCGCCGGTTGCTTGGACCCTGTTCCTGATACCGGTGGGCTACTATTTTTATATTTTTAAATGTTCAATTTTTTTATATTCTAATATTTAAAAATGTAATTTATAAGTGTTTTAAACGAAATAAAAGAAATAGTAATAAATTAAATAAATCTGTGGCAGATAAGAGATGACCAGCCCCTGCTGACGGCGCCCGTGCACGAACCTGACGTATGGATTAGCATCATTCAGCTAAACCATTTTGAAGGGAGCTAAATGATCCAACACACACGCCACCATCAGCGAGACATCTGAGCATGACATACTCACAGCCGCCGACATTCAAGTCAATAAAAGACGTATTACCCGGTAAATGGTAGCTCTTTAGTACATAGTACTCACCCATTAGCGCATACAGCATACGGCCGCCAGGGTACTGGGTACGTCTTTTATTGATTTTAATGTGTCAAATCAATTAAAGACGTACCCAGTACGGAACTGGTAAATGGACAGAAATGGTAGCTTTAGCGTACTCACACATGTGCTATGCAATTATACAACACTAAGAGATTGAATTTATACAATGCAAAGATAGTTTTTTAAATCTTCAGCAGCTCCAACAGTATTTTCAAATGCTAATCAATTAGTTTATGCGCCCTTGTGGAGCAGGACCAGCGTTGAGCCAAGCATTTTCATCAGCCCCCAACTTAAAATATGCTTGGCTGCATAGTGTGCGTTTTATACAAGATTTAAATTTCGTTTCATTCAGTTGAAGTATGTGGGATTGTGGGGAGGTATTTTATTGTAACATTTTAATCAGTATTCAGTTTTAAAAATGAGTCTACTTTAGCCTGAAACATTATGCACCAGCGGGTCAACAACGTCAACTAAATCATTCGTATTGGTCTAACATCCAACCTAGAGACGATCATGTTTAATGGATGAAAGCATTTTATATCAAATTTAGTATGTTAAAATGTTAAAATATATATCGCTAGTGGGTTGGCTAAAAAATTCCTGGCCAGACAACGATAAGTAAAAAAAAAAAAAAGTATATTATGCAATTAGTGAATAAAGGACGGATTTAAAGCGAGGGCCATAGATGAATCACGAGCAAGTGAAGCATTCCAACGACTGAATCTAAAGTCTGAAGTCTAACTTCATGATGATTGAATCACGAGTGTAGCGAGTGATTCAAGTGTTGGAATCCTGAGCGACGCGAGTGATTTATGGCCCTCGATATAAATCCGTTTTATTCAAGAGTTGCATACTATACTTTATACCATGACTACGAGAAAAAGAAAGATTTAAGCGAGAATAGACATTTAATGGAGAGAAAAGGAAGGCCAAATTAATTAAAATGCCCATTAAAATTAGAACAATTACTAAAATTAAGAGTAATTTTCTTAATAATATTATTAGGATGGTCAAATTGTGAAGCGATATTCATGTCCTGTGTATCGAATATTTTTTCACAAGGAGGTTGTATAGCATTGAGATGGAGGTTCAATATATTGGTGTTCTAAATTCAAACACCAAAATAGTGATTAAAAGACCTTTTTATTCACTGTTTTCAGTGAATAAAATAAGCTTTTTAGAGGGGGAATGGTATAAATACTTTTTTTCAGACTCCGGGCTGGTACACCTCTGCCTAATCCTTCGGGGAATACAGGACTGATGTTGTATATGCTAAGTGACTTAAAAAAAAATTGAACTCTTTGGTTTAACGATTAATTAATTTTAATAGGTAACAAATGTTTCTCTTGAAAAGCACTATCCATTCACTAAGCATATCACTTATGGCTATTGGGCATCAAGAACATTCCTAAACTAAGGTGCCCAAGTAGTCTCCTAATTAGGTCATTAACTTTTGCCAATTGTTAGTCAATTCGGAGACTAACAATTGGCAAAAGTCGAGTTAGTAGCAAAGGTTCTCCTGGAAAAGCTCTTTCCATTGGTGTATCTTGCAATGTTAAAAAAAAAAAAAAATTGAATTTTTATTGATCACAGTCTGCCAGATTTTTTGCCAACCCAGTCGCGATATAATATGTTCTAACAAACTTTGATTTAAAATACTTTTCATGCAATAAACGTGAGGGTCGTTCCTAGGTCGGATCCTCTACTAGGTATATGAAAAGATTTACCATAAAACAAATGTTTTTATTACTTCGCATTAGGTGCAAAAAGAAGAGTACCTATTATTCTCCTCGGGGAAAAAGGTATCTTCATCTTAAGCGAGCTTGAATCCCTCGCTGCACTCAGGATTCTAGTCTTAACTCCCTCGCTTCGCCCAGGAGTCATAGCTCATAGCTCGCTCACTATGCTCGGGAGCCCTAGAATCCTTCGTTGCGTTAAAAATAGAGTTGATTCAAAATAGCGCCGGCGACATTAAAAGCTTTGTCCCCATAATTGAATAATCTACTATATTAAACAATCCCCTTCGAGTCGAGTCGCGCCTGTGGATGACATATATGGCTCTGATGGCTCTTTTCTGCAGAATAAAAATAGCTGGTTACACGTATAATCTAACTCATAACTGACGGTCATTCGAAAATGAACCTTTCATGTAGGAAATGTTCGACGCCTTCGTTCATGTTATTGTATTTGGGATGGCCGTTCATAATGACCTGGATCTGGCAAATGTAGGGTTGCCGAAGATGGCACCAGTAGTCCCGGAGCCCAGGATTCACAGCGTCCATGCCAGCGCAGTGGGGTTCCTGCGGGTCATCGCTGTTGGAGAAAAGGTTATTATCGTTATGTGCTTTCAAGGAGTAAGGGGAAGATCAAAGAACCGAGAGATGGATTGTGTGGGAGACGATATCGCTAGAAAAATAACTTCAAGAAAGAAAGAGAAAGAAGATAATAAACTCGAGTAGAACAAGAAACAAAACACAATAGATTTAAATATAATCACGAGCTCAAAACAGAAATAGTCGGCAGCTGCTGGCACGTCATGACTGTGACAAGAAGGGTTCTACTCAGCATGATGCTGTGCTCTGGGGACCCACAGTACAGTGCTGATTTTCAGTGGTCCCCCGCTGAGTTATTATCTTGCGCCGACAACAAATAAATAAGGATAAAAGCAGGAGGATGATGGTGCTGATGATAAAGGGGGTGTTTAAAAAGGCTACATGGAAAGGGTAGCTACCTGTATCCAACATGATTGCTGGCCCACTTGCTGAAACCTGTTTCATTGATGTCCTCACCTGAAAATTAAAGAGCATAATTACCTATTGAGATCACGAGTTCTGCTACGAAACAGCGAAGGTGTTATCTGTTTTGAAGAGTATGAGTAAGTATCAATCAAAACACATGGTGATCTTAGTTAGTATTCCCTGAAGGTTTCGGCAGTGGTGTATACCTACTGACTACGCTCACATTTTGACAGTTATATTCAAGTCTCTTAGTAGGAGGCAGGCCTATTGCCGTTAGCCAGGCCTAAATCTAGACTCTGGGCTGCTACTGAAACATTGTTGATGGAAATCCTGAACAATGATCAACCTACCGTCTATTCTGTAAAAATCTCACATTGATAAAAAAGGGTAATATTTGTTTTTTTTTAATCCGAAGTGTGCTGCCATAGGCTAGGGATGGATACTATTGACAGCTCACTTAGAGCTCACTTCACCTAAGTTTTCATGGTGGGATTTTGTCAGAATAGACCGGCTGGTCCCCATGCTCAGCAGTCGTGCATGCGACAGAATAGACCAGCTGGTCCCCATGCTCAGCAGTCGTGCATGCGACAGAATAGACCAGCTGGTCCCCATGCTCAGCAGTCGTGCATGCGACAGAATAGACCGGCTGGTCCCCATGCTCAGCAGTCGTGCATGCGACAGAATAGACCAGCTGGTCCCCATGCTCAGCAGTCGTGCATGCGACAGAATAGACCAGCTGGTCCCCATGCTCAGCAGTCGTGCATGCGACAGAATAGGCCGGCTGGTCCCCATGCTCAGCAGTCGTGCATGCGACAGAATAGACCAGCTGGTCCCCATGCTCAGCAGTCGTGCATGCGACAGAATAGACCGGCTGGTCCCCATGCTCAGCAGTCGTGCATGTGATCACAGACCAACGAGGCAGTCAACAGAACCGTTGCCACTTTACCGTCGATGTTCCTCCACACAGTGTACTCGTCCAGGTTGTTGATACCGAGCCAGACCAGCAGCTTGTACCGGGTGCCCGTTATCTGCGGGTAGTACATGCCCCGGATCAGCTTTTGTAGGAACTGGAACTCGTTCTAAAACAGACAACGATTTCTGAGAATAATATTAATATACGAGTATAACTAAATCAGTGTTGTAATATATATTTATAATAAAAAAGGTTTGGTATGCTTTCAAAATGATACAGATTATTATATTCTTATTAGTTTTTTTTCAATAAACATACTCGTATTTAGCAGGATTCTAATTTTGATGGTGCATTTTTTGTGGTTTTGGTGGTATTGTACCAATCGTAATATAAAAACGAAAAAATAACCGTTATATTAGATTAAAAAGTGTGAGTAAAAATTAAATCCATGTTATTTAGGTAGTCGATCGTTAAAAAAAAAGTATTAATTGTATGATTTGTATTCCAGCATGACACAGAAAAATTCAAAGTTTATACACGCACAGTGCTTCGAGAGGAAAAGGATGGCTCAAAGAAGGAGAAAAAAAAATGGAATGATCTCGTCAAAATAGAGCAATATTGCGAAGAAAAGAAACAAAGATATCATACAAATAAAAGCTGAAGGGAAAATCGTAATAATTTTTAATTGATCTCATTATGTTTTTTTATCGTATTAATAAAATTTATTCACTATAAAAAAGGTTTTTATTGTTCTCGTATTTATAATTTAGTGTAGTATAATAATTTTGGTGTCGGCTATCTTATTTGATGTGTTACCAATTCTGGTGTCGACAAAATATATTAAAAACAAATTTATTCTTATAGATTAAATAAATTTCTCTTACATTTTATGTAGGTAACTGAATACATATTTCTTGTTTATCAACATCTTCTATAATTGAAAAACCTAGAAACAATTTTTTCCACCAAAATTAGGTAATAAATGATAGTTGTTGAAATTCACCCATCTACTTAAATTAGTTTAGTCGGTGAACAACCGAATCAGCACCTAGTGCTGTCTATGTCCCTTTCTCAATGATAAACTATGATTTGAGTTTAGTCGTTTGGCAACAAAACTGCGCTAAACAGTAGTAACCAGTACCTTAAACGAAAGTAAAGATCGTATCGGCAGTCAAGTTGCGAGAGTCAACTGTCCCGTTTAATGTTGGCGTAGCCGCCATTGTACAACTTATTTCTAGAAACTCTCGCAGCCGGCAAACTTCGATTGCCTCTCGTTCTGCTTGTCACTTACTTTTCTACTAACCTTTTCTTGCTAACAGTCAAGTTACGCTGTTTAGTTAGAAATGTTTCCAGATTGGTTGATAGGCTGAGAAGTTTATAGGCTGAGAAGTTTATAGGCTGAGAAGCCGTTCACTTACTTTGAATAATCAATTTCATCTTAGTTTAATAAAAACTTATTCATAAATTAGTTACAAGTTTCTGCGACATTGCTCTGAATGTTTGGTCAATATATGGGGCGCTCTAAAGGGAGAATAGCAAACGGAGAATAGAGATTGCTCGACTCCAGTGATATTTTAGCTTTGTCGTGTGCTCTCAGAGAGTCAAGGAGATTTTACAATAGGTATTGTTGCAGAGTCACATAGGATCTTAAGCTTTAATTTTACCAGGATATCGTAGACCTACCTGTGATTTAGGCACAGCCAGGGTACCGCCGATCTGTTCACATTCATGACTGGCACGATCCCACATTTGTGCTTGGTACATTACTTTGTATGCCTTGCTGGCATAGCTGTTCACTAAGAACCCTGAAATTATTAGAAAATTGCTTAGAACTACTGAGCGTCTTTATTTAAAAAAATATTGGGCAGATATTAAAAAAAAATAGCTGGTAGTCAAAACAAATCGTCCCCTTAGTATCACAAAAACATATCTCGATTTTGATAAATTTTGAGTTAAGTATACCATCTATCCTCAGAGTATAATCAGTTATTACTCTGAGCATCTATCTCAAAATAACAGGTTATATTAGGTAACTGACAAAGACACGTATCTCAATGACACTTAATTTCTAAAATGGTGGTTGACGTATCTATAATATTATGCGTAAAACAGAAACAAACACAGAAACTTATCTGAAAATATATGTGTATTACTAACAATATTTATGCGGAAACAAACTTATCTAAAGATACGTCCGTGTTAATATTAAAGGATGACTGCACACATAAACAAAGAGTATGCGTGTGCGTACGTGTTTGTTGCTCGGCGCTTCAGTAACACGCTGCCATTTTTATAAAAATATGTTTTATCCGTATTTTCAAACTGCACAAAATTGAGATACGTTTTTGTTTTAGTGAGGGGGCGAATTGTAATTAATAAATGATGAAAGCTATATTCATAAGCTTATAATTAATTTGTTCAAAAGTATCGAAAGCGTTTTCTTGGTAGTAATTAGTAGCTTTAGTGTAGTACCGTCTGGGATTTCAGTAAACACTTCGCATTGAACGACGGCCACCGCTGTCAAAACCGTGAACACGAGTATTCTGCGAAATAATAAAATCAGAATCAATCTGCGTAGCCTTTTAACAACTATGTTGCGGTCAGCTTCCAATCTAACCGGATGCAGCTCAATACCAGTATTCTACATGGAGTAGTCGCTCCATGTAAAATACTGAATAGGTAGTCGACTATTAGACCTCCACAAACCAGTTACTGGATAACATGATAACCCTTGGTAAGACTGGTAGTCAGACTTTTGGTCTTCTGACTAACCGTTACGACTGACAAATATCAACTAATGACAGCTGGGACCAACGGCTTAACGTGCTTTCCGAGGCACGGAGGGGTCTCGGTATGTAATGGATGGTCACCCATTCTCGAACCGACCGCGGCAAGCGCAGCTTAACCGTCGATCGACCCGAGTGGCTGTTATAATTTAGCCACGAGCCCCTCTGCCCTCTGGGTAATAGTGTTAGGTACTGTAAATACCGATGGGATCACTTTGGCAGCTACCTTTAATTAAATATGAAAGGTTAAAGGCATCTTTTATGACTTTATGAGTTTGAAAAGGGCAAATATTTGCTATGGGAAAAGCACCAATATTAAGGTACTTAAACTCACCTCATGTTGCATATATAAATTCCTTGTTCTTATTTGTGATAATTTATTTAATGCCACTTTCTTCTAACTAAACACTTTCTTTATTTTACACTTTTATTATATTTTAATATTCAATCGATTATTCATTCACTTGTTGACTCTTCTGGAATAATACTGATACGATATGAATTGAAACCAATGTTTATATAAAGATAATTTGTGTGAAAAAGCACGGATGAGGGCCGAGTTCACGACGGTCTAGCGTGATTGATTTTTAGAGAAATCTACTCTAGACTATTCTACTGATAATAATTTATGACACTTTCGTTTTATCTTCGGTAGACATCTTGGATAAGCGTTAGCCGGTTTGAGAGAAAAGCTTAGATAAATGAGGATCCGAAAATAATGTTTAAACTCATAAATGTTTGGCTTGCCCACGATTGAGTGATGATTTATGGTCATAATAAATTGATGGAGTTCCTACCTTAAATTGTTAATTATGTAGAACAAACAATATCGGATTCAGGTCGTCAACTGTCTCGAAATGGAGGTAAGTATGTTCTGTTCCAAAATTATCTGATGAAAATGTAAACAAATGAATCAGAAAACGTACCTAAAGAGCCAATTTGTAGTGCCACTTACAAATTGAGTGCTTTGATTTGATTATTTGAATAGTAAAGCCCAAAATTACAATTTGACGATAGAGATTTTTTTATTACCTTCAGATGAATGTGTTACGTAATACCCTTTAGTGAGTGAATCGCATTAGAATTTAACCTAAACAGGGTTTGTTTACACTTTCATCAGATACTTTCGGAACAGACATTATCTACGATATTTCTTCGACTGAACCTCCTAACCCTTCTGGCTTAGAAAAACTACGTCAACAATGATTCCACTAAGTAATTGCAAAACAAGTTAGACTGCTGGCACAGTGACCCATTTGTTCACCCTTTCGGCTTTCAGTTGAGAGCAATCGTACTCAATCGAGTCTTAAGTCGCGCGGAAAAACTGGCGCGTTTTAAACGAATTGCTGGAGATAAGTAGCTGATACCAGCTGTTTTTATTTTGGAGGTCGGGACGAAAAGCAAGGGGGATTATTAGCAACGTTTGGGTTTGAATAGGTGAATCCTGTAATTCAAATTCACTTGTCATGTTGTCACTCTATGTACACTATTAAATGCACATGATTAAATGGAATAAAAGGGGTCTATTTAAAGAATCTCAACGAGTAAAGATTCTTGAGAACCTTTGGAAAACCCTCGACAGTCAGCTCTGGTTGCAACCTACATTGGTACGGCTGGCTATCCTTTTCAATGCTACATTGATTTGATTACTGACTGAGTAGTCTACTGACGAAAAAGCGACTATTTTTTAGGACATGAAAAATTTCATGACTTAGGAACCCAGTCTCTGATCATCGGCATCACATGCGATTGAAGCGTGTCTGTCTCAATTCATATCATCACATCTTCCGCCGAGTCCAGAGTTCCAGACGTAGATATTATATGTCTACAGATAAGATTATACAAAGTAGGTATTGTTTATATATCTATTTACATGACAAAGACATTGACCTCACTATCACACTCACATGAGCCGCTTGACTGCAATGGTTCATAACATTTTTATGTCCTATTTCACACATTTCTTTATAATCTTTATAGTCCGTAATCTAATATAAATCTATAATAGGCTGGTAATAATCAATTACCAGCCTATTATAGATTCTCGGGCAGAAAATGTTTGGCCATTTCAGACTTATATTAAGGGGTCGCCTCTCATAGGGCACAAAACAATCACAAAATCAAATCATCTACTAACAAATCCAAAGCCACATGGGCAATTATAAATAGGTCTAAACTGAATTTACCAAAGGGTAGTATCACTTCCATAGAAACAAACCATAAAACTATAACCAGGCCGCGAGAGATTGCGAATGCTTTTAACAATTTCTTTATAGAAAAGATAGAACCAATACCAGACGCTGGTAAGGACGTAACTGTAAATATTTCTAAATCAAGTCAATCTATGTTTATGGCACCAACTACTCCTTATGAAGTACTTCAAATTATAAGATCACTTAAAAATACTACAAGTGTTGGATACGATGGGATCTCTACTAGAATCCTAAAGTATATCGCTTATCATATCTGTGACCACCTAAGCTATATCATTAATATGTGTATAACCACTGGATCATACCCGGATAGTCTAAAAACTAGTATCGTTAAACCCATCTTCAAAAAAGATAACAAGCAGAGTATGAACTGTTACAGACCTATTGCACTTATTCCTATAATTTCGAAAGTCTTTGAAAAATATATATATATTCAAATTTATAAATATTTAGAAAAATTCAACATTCTTACAGAAGACCAGAAAGGTTTTCGCAAGAATAAAACAATAAACATGGCTATTTTTGATTTTATAAATAACGTCATGGGTAATGTGGATAAAAGGACGCCGGTATGTTCCATTTACTGCGATATGACCCAGGCTTTCGATTATGTTAATCATGACATTCTCCTCCGTAAACTAGAAGCTTATGGCATTAGAGGCAATATATTAAATCTCATAGAATCTTATTTGAAAAATCGGAAACAATATACAGAAATTTCTAAAATAAACATTAATACCAAAAAAGAAGAAACACATGCATCGAGAAAACGTATAGTTAAATATGGAGTCCCGCAAGGGAGCGTATTGGGTCCTTTATTATTCATTATTTATATAAATGACTTGCCATTAGTAACTAATTATCCTGTATCACTTTTTGCCGATGATAGTACAGTCACTATTAATTGTATAAATAAAGATAGGTATGAACATGAAATTAATAATACAATCAAATCAATAATTAACTGGTTAAATAACAATAATCTAAAAATCAATCTTGAAAAAACAAAGATTATGTTCTTCAGTCAACGTTTAGAAGCACCAATTATTAATGTTAAACACAAATTGACTGATATAGAAAGGGTAGATACAGCTAAATTTCTAGGCGTAACTATTGACAAACGTCTGAACTGGAAGGCACACACAGAAGAATTAAATAAAAAAGTATGTTCTTCTGCCTATGCCCTCTATAAACTAAAACCTATTATAAGCACCAATGCGCTTATGACTGCCTACCATGGTATTGTCGGCTCTATATTGAGGTTTGGAGTTATATTTTGGGGAAACTCTACTAATAAAGAAATGATTTTTAAGTCACAAAAAAGGTGTATTAGGGCTATGTTTGGATTGAAAACAACCGATAGTTGCAAACAGTATTTTATTAATTATAACATTTTAAGTCTGCCTTCCTTATTTATTTATGAAATGGCAAATTTTATACAAACCAATCCTAACCTATTTAAGAAACTATCAGACGTTTCTATTCGTAATCGACGGGATAATAATAAATTACGCGTACCAAGATCAACCACGGCATTGATGCGTAAAAGTATTTTTTGTTTAGCACCAATCATTTATAATAAAATCCCAAAACCTTTAAGACAAATGCCTACTGCTCTGTTTAAAATACACTTTAAAAAATATCTCATAGCCAAATGCTATTATACCGTATCGGAATTTTTAAATGACCGCAATTAATTAAATAGATTCTTGTAATTACGATTTTTTCACAATTTGACCCTAAAAACCATTTAATAATTTTTTCCCTCCCCTCTTTTAAATTAGCATTAGGATTAAGTTATTAATATCAGTTTGTTGTGTACTCAATTTTATTATTATTTTTTATTTTTTATTTTATGGTTTATCCTAAACCTAAAATATGTTGTTTTGTACGCCATTTATGGCAAAACATGCAGATCTACCTGTTATTTTAAGACCTCGCACATATTTTATTTTTGTGTATACTCATGTTTTACAATAAATATATTCTATTCTATTCTATTCTATTCTATTCTCATGCACGACGTTCTGGGTTCAAATCCAGGCAAGTCCAAGTACCAATGTGATTTTTTCTATTCATATGTACTTTCTGAGTTTATCTTGGATATTACTGACATCGGTAAAGGAAAATACCGTGAGGAAACCTGGACTTATAGTTAATATAAGTCTGAAATCACCAACCCGTCTCGAGCAAGTGTGGTGATCAATGCTCGTGCCTTATTTGTATGAGAAGAGGCCTTTGCCCTGCAGTGGGACAGTAATAGTTTTTTTTGCGTACTTACATAAATAGTTCAAATGTTTTAATGGTAATTACCATTTTTTACTAAGTTTAAATTTTTACTACGTGTCTAGCTAATATAAAATTATTCTGAATTCGCTTTTAATGTAAACTTAACAAACCCACTTATTCAACCGAGGCAATGTAACAACGTCCTAAATTATAACAGTATTAAGTACTTTGGCAAAACATTAACTAAACAAATTACATTTAAACCATGCGGTGAATTTTATTATTTTCTGAGTATCGATAAGAGATGCCATGCATAGTAAAGCCAAATATGCGTAATATAGCCAATCATAGCCATTAGGACGTGGCCACATGCAGGGCCAAGTCCTCGCCATGATAACCAAATTCTTAGCATTTTTATTCACTTTGCATTGACACTGTTAGTAGGAAGGAAAATAAATATGAACTCAATGCAGTTAGGTTTTGATCCTTTGGATTTATTGAAGAAAATATATGCAGGCTCAAATAAAATTAGCTAGCGAAACTCCGCAGACTTGATGGGTATCGGTATCTAAACGCTACATACACAAAAAAATAAAGATTTGAAGATTTTTTTTCAGGTCAATGACCGCTGATAGTGTTATTACTAGAAAATAAGACTAAGAAAATCTGTTTTATCATGTCTACCCATCACTTCTGCTGAGTTTCGCTAGATAATTTAATTTGAGCCTGTATATTTATAGAGGAAACCTGTGAACATGTATAAGTATTGTTTACTTGAGGGAAATGACTCTATCAAGGGACAAAGTGGCAGTAGGTACCATAGCGGACACTGCGCTTGACCACTTTTCTACCTTATTGCCTAAGCAATAAGGTCGAAAAGTGGTCAGGCGCAGTGTCCGCGAAAAATAGAGTTGTAGGTTTTTTATTTATTACACGTTTATGGTCTGTTCTAGAATGCTAGTAAACAAACTTCATTGGTACTCAATTCATTACCTTATCGAGGTGTTTTGTGTGATTGCTTAGGCAATAAGGTAGAAAAGTGGTCAAGCGCAGTGTCCGCTATGGTACGTCGTTCTACACCTCGATAAGGTAATGAATTGAGTACCAATGAAGTTTGTTTACTAGCATTCTAGAACAGACCATAAACGTGTAATAAATAAAAAACCTAAAAAAATCTCTATTTAATGAATGATTATTATGACTACCTACTAGGTATTTGGCAGAAAATGCAAAAAATCCTATGAATATATTTCACCGAATAATTTTAGCATGGAAGCATACCTATCGCAAATATTGCTCACTGTTCGCCTGATGCATACCAGTTTAAAAAATACCAATTAAAATAATATATTTTGACACTATCTAAAAATTCACTCAAAAATGTATCACAGGTCAGCAAATGAATTAGCTAACGGTACAGACTCGCGAACTTGGCCCACCCACAATTATTTAACAAAATATAAATTATTCATTCGCACACCTTATCTCGACACCTCGTTTAATTTGAACACACATTTCTTATACACACAAAAAACACCAAAAATATAAATTACAATTTTTCGGCTTAGATTTCAACGATGAATTGTAAATTAATCACTTCGGACGTCAGCAATTGATTATTTTATTTATTACTGATTTTAATTTAGCCTTTGACTTTAAAACTATTATTTTATGATTAAAACTTCACGGTCGTATATGTGGACGCTTCTAAACGATGTCGGTGACTGACCGTTGTCACACGGTGAAAGTTATGCAGAACTAACTGGCGATAGCCGATATGTCTACTTTTAATACCGTTATACAATAAGGCATGCATTGTGACGACGTTTTTGTTTTTACATCCGTGGAATAATGAGTTGTTTGTCTAGAACCAAAAGAAAATTAATGTTTACTTTTCAGGGGAACACACTGCTATTATTATGCTTATGAAATAAAGTTTTTATAATATTTGAAGTGCTTTAAAATCATAATATCAAACATGATTAGCTCATCATCATTATCACTTGCTTCAAAAACGGTAAGGAAAACATCGTGATGAAACCGGCTTGCCTGAGAGATATTTCTCGACGGCATGTGAAGCCAAGTCAGAGGCCCATGGGTGGTGTTAAAACTCTGTGACTTCGGTCGCAAAGTCCTAATGATGCCCACGGTCAACATTGCTTGACACGCATGAAAAAATCAGGAGCTTATCAAGCACGCCGCACGCGTCTAAGGACGCCATTAGTACTTTGCGACCGAATTCAGTCGTACAACGACCGCTATATAAGTCGAGACTGCCGCCCCTGGTTCGTCACTAACCACACGAAAAGAAAAAGAAGCTCATCCTCAGTCTGCCAAAAGTATCTATTGTTTTTGGTAAATATTGCTATTGTGTCATGAAATCTAATTGATGCATGATTTATAGATTTTGATGTTGAGAAATAAATCTTTTTGGTGAAACTAACGCATATCAAATGATACTGTAGTAATTAATAGCTACAGAACAAATTTAATATGTAATTAATTATTAATGCGTAATATATCAGGATTTCTGTTATAAACTTATCCCAACACCAATACTTCTGCTACCTCATTTTCAGTCAAATGACGGACATAGGCTTCTCACAAATCGAGTCACACACAGCATCATCGTTTGGAAACCCTCGAATTATATTTTTTGCACGACCTGGAAATTAAACAGGACAACGGAAGCGGAAACCACAGCTCACAACGATACTGCAATACGCAAATGTATCTTTAATTCGAACCAAATGATGTGGCTTTAGTGTAATCACAGCCATTTATGGTCCAACTGTGGGCCTTTCATATAGAGACGGAATGAGCGTTGATATAAGACTATGGTTGACAGTTGTGTGCATGTGTTGTGTTGACGATAGTCCAGGTTTTTTTGCGATGTTCTCTCTTTGTTCCCTTATATGTAATCAGTGTTATGTAGCGAGTCTGGCATAAGCTAGAAAAATTACATTTTGGTCAGCATGCCAACAAGTTTTTGTCGTTTTACCTGGTACTTCAGAAGAGATAACTGTGTCGAGTTACCTCGACATTAGGTCGGTGTTTGGTCATCGTTTTGTGTCGTTTCGTCATTATTTATGTATGGCTCATCCATCCCTGCTTTTCAAGGGAGCCCTATGTTTTCTCGCCATTTATTCTAATGGTCCTGTCAATCCATAATTTCGTTTCATTATTTGGTATGCAAAGTACATCATTCTTTTGACATGTAAATGGTGTACGTGCCCTTTAATTTCAGAGCTCAATGGGACAATACAGAATTAATGAATTGATAAGGTACGACATGTTTTCGTAATAAGTTCATTTGTTATATAATTGCAAGCAACTCAGAATATTTGAGTATCGCGCACGTCTCATGTTAATGATAGATTTAAAAAATTAACGTATGATGTCATTATGGTGTCACCCGTCTCGCTCGGTTCCTGTGGGTCGTAGCGTGATTTTAAATAGCCAGGATACTATCTGAAGAATTTGGCAATCAAAAAATTTTTTTTTTTTCGACTGGTAGTTCCAGAGATCAATCGAGCAAACAAACTCTTCAGCTTTATTATTATCTAGTAATAGATATAGGTATGGATTACCTACGTCTGGCTATTTACAGCCTTGGCGAAAGAGTTTTTGGTCAGGTCGAATGGGGTCACTGCTGGTCAGTGCTGCTCTTTCAGCTTCTTCCTGTAGGGATTACACTTCCAAAAAATCATCTTCTTACATTTTTATCCAGTTATGCATATGCTAATTATCCAGCTACATAAATTCGGGAATGACCAAATCAACCAAAGATGTCCGCCTATCAGTGGTCCAGCGTGAACTCCCATCGTCATTGCAGGCTGTTAGAAGCAATCGATCTCTCCAAAAAGAAGTATATATATTTCAGATGTTCGTTTAACTTGTTACTTGCCCTTAAATTCACAGATCGTGAAAAATAATCATCCCGCAGTCAATACAAACATGAGCGCTGGGGGCCTAAAACGGCCACTATAGCAATTCTGCTAAAAGCGATTCATTTCCTCCAATAATAAAATAAAATAAAAATAAAATAATAAAGCCTTTTATTCCATGCAACACATCTTATAGTAAATTATCACTTTGACATAATAAAACAATTATTCAATTTAATAAAAAAAAAAAAAAAATTAGTTTTGTTTTGAATTATGTTTACTAGTTAGGTAATAAACCATATTCTTTGACCATAGTTGATTTACATGCATTTTTAATAATTTTTAATAATACATAGTTTGACCAAGTAATTTATTACATAAAAATAAAACATTTATTTCCATAATATACTTTTCAAAACTCTAGTGTAAATTCCTACTCTTTACATTAAAGTCAGAAATAGATAATAATTTATAAAATTCTCAATTACTGGATAAGTATAATATTTTTTGCATGGACCCCTCTCAGGTAAAGGCCTCCTCCAAGGACTTCCATTGATCTCTATTTCTAGCTATTTGTAGCCAGCTTGTTCCTGCAGTCTTCTTTATATCATCCTCCCATCAAACGCCGAGCAGGGAGACCCCTCCCTGCTCGGCGTTTTCCTGTCGGGCCCTTCCATGTGGTGACATTTATGGTCCACCTGTTATCCATGCATCGGGCTACATGTCCGGCCCATCTGAATTTTAGCGTTTGGGCATAAGTCAGCGCGTCTATTGCTTTTGTATAATTTATTATTTTTGTATGTCGTATTTTGTGTATTTTCTTTAAATTCAACATACTACGTTCCATTCCTTTCTGGCACGAACTAATTTTGTTTTTAATTTTCTTCGTAATTTTCCACGTTTGGCAACCGTAGGTTAGAGAGGGCAGAATGCATGAGTCCAAAGTTTTCTTTTTAAGTTTTATTGGCATGTTACTTTTAAATACTTCTTTTAGACTCCAATATTTGTTCCACGCGATATTAAGTCTACGCTCTATTTCTATTTCATTACTGTTGTTTTTGAAACTTATTTGTTTATCCAGATAGATATACTGGTCCACGTACTCTAGCGGCTCATTCTCTAACCTAATACATTTTTTGATGCTGTTTGTCATGGATTTCGTCTTTGACAGATTCATCTCTAGTCCCACTCGTCTGCTGCTTACGTGAAGTGTATCCAACATATATTGCAGACCACAACTATTTTCTGATAATAATACTATATCATCTGCGAATCTTAGATGGCTTAAGTATTTGCCATTAATGTCCAAACCGCATTTTTGCCAGTCCAGCTTTCTTATGATGGTTTCCAGTACAACTATAAAAAGTTTTGGCGATAATGGATCGCCCTGCCTCACTCCTCTCTTTATAGGAAAGCTTTGGCCAATTGTTTCCAATTTTACTTTGCTAGTGCTGTTACTATATATGTTTCTTATCACTTCTATGTATTTGGTCTCTATTTTTTGGGCTTTTAGAGCTTCTCAGATATTCGTGTGAGATATTGTATCAAATACTTTTTGATAGTCTACAAAGGCAATGTAGAGCGGTCTCTGTCTTTCCTGGTACTTTTCAATAACTAGTTCTAAAGAGTGTATGTGATCTATTGTAGAGAAACCTTTGTGAAAGCCTGCTTGTTCTACAGGTTGCCATGTTTCTAGCGTCTCGCTTATTCTCTTATTAATGATCGAAAAAAATAGTTTGTATAGAGTCGGTAAAAGGCTAATAGGTCTGTAGTTGCCAATGTCATGGGAGTCTCCTTTTTTATAGAGTAAGAGTATGTTTGATTCGGACCATTGCGTAGGTATAATCGCCGTTTCTAAGGTGAGATTAAATAGGTGCGTCAGTGGCGTGGCCAGTAGTGTTCCACCGTACCTTATAGCCTCGTTGATGATTTTATCTGGGCCTGGGCTTTTGTCCGATTTTAATCTTCTCATTGCTTGAAGAATTTCTATTTCATCAATCGGTTGGGTTTTATCTTCAATAGTCGTCTGCAATGTCTCTACAATATGTGACTGATTTAGCGCTGTACAAGTCTCGGTAGAAGTTAGTTGCAATATTGATAATATCTTTGCGTTTGTACGATCTTCTCCCCGGCTGTTTCAAACCCTCTATCCAGGCTCTATTTGTTCGAAGTTCCTTAATGGCTTTTTTCAGACTCCCTTCTTTCTCAAGGTGCTTTTCTATGGTTTTAGCCCTGTGGTTTTTGTAATCACGCTTGATATATTTGCTCGTTAACTTATATAGAGCGCTAAGCTCGTTTTTCTGGGTACGGGATTTATTTTTGGATTTTTGGAGTACTTGCCTTCTCAATATAAGCGATAGTGTTTTTTCTGATAAAACTTTATGTTTCGTAATGTATTGGCTGGTTGGTTTTGTGGTTTCCAGGCTATCTATTATAGCATTTATCAGTGAATCATAACAACTTTGAACGGTGTCTATTTAGGTCCAATGTAACAGATGGTTTTTTAGATTATTTTTGTGTTCGTTTATATCTTCATCATTTTTTAGAGTACTTTTTTGTTTGTTTGTGTATGTCACTCTACTCTTATGTGGTTTTGATAGAGTAATTGTGCTTCTGACTAATCTATGGTCTGATGAATAATTTAAATTTAATGTTTCTATATTTTGAAATATTTTTGGCTGGTTAGTTGTTATGTAGTCTATTTCATTTTTATACTGTCCGTTTGGAGATCGCCACGTCCATCTACGACTCGGTTTTTTCTTGAAGTATGTGTTGATAATCGATAGTTTCTTTTCAAAAGTAAAGTTTATCAGTCTCCGTCCTCTTTCGTTTCTTTGTCCATATCTTTTTGTTATTAAATATTCGTCTTTTAGGGGTTGACCAATCTTTGCATTGAAATCTCCCATTATAATTAAGTTTTTATGGGAGAATTCTATGGCTTTATCTATTGATTTGTAGAATTCATTCATTTCCTCCTCATCCGCTAACTCTGTAGGCGCGTATACTTGTATCATGCTTATGCTGTATCCTTGTATATTAAGATTCAATAATGCAATTCTTTCTGTAACTGCAGTAAAGCTTTCTATGTATTGTTTTAGGGATATATTTATCAGAAAGCCGACGCCGTGTTTTCCTGGAATCTCTCCCATATAACATAGTCCTCATATTCTTCAATTTGACTACCAAGGCGTCTGACCTCTGACATGCCAATAATATCGTATTTCACTCCTATTAAGGCTTCCTGCAGTTCAATCAGGCACTCGTATGAGGATAAGGACCTGACCTGGTATATTCCTTGGAGGGTAGTGGTCATACTCTTCCACGGTGACCAACCGGGTTGGAAGATGTTTTGTGTTGTCTCTTTCTTTACTTGCTTTTTCTGTTTTTTTGAGAGGGGGTTCTGATTGCTACTTGGTTTCATTTTTGTTATGATGTATTTGGTTTGTTGTAGGCGATTTATTTACTAAATAATTTAGAATGCCCGGCTTCACTATTCCAATATGGCAATATTGTACACCAAATATGATTCAGATATGAATTGAATTGAGATATTATTCAGCTAATAATGTGTCACCAATCAATCTGCCTAGCCTTTTCCCAACTATGTTGGGGTCGGCTTCCAGTCTAACCGGATGCAGCTGAATACCAGTATTTTACATGGAGCGACTGCCTATCTGACCTCCACAACCCAGTAACTGGGTAATACGATATCCCTTGGTAAGACTGGTGTCAGACTTTCGGGCTTCTGACGACTCGTAACGACTGTCAAAGATCCATGAATGACAGCCGGGACCAACAGCTTCACGTGCTTTCCGAGGCACGGAGGATTCTCGGTATGTAAAGATGGTCACCCATCCACTGACCAACCCCGGCAAGCGTAGCTTAACCTGATGGATCGACCAGTGCGGCTGTTGTTACTTAGCCACGAGCTCCTCAATAATGTCTAACCATTTCACGAAAATTAGAGGAATTGCTAATGAATTGCTGGGAAATCAGGAAATGAATCGCTTTTATTCGAATTGCTAAAGTGGCCGTTTTAGGCCCTCTGTAGTTGAACGTCATCAATAAAATTCAAGGAATATCTGTCGGCTACACATCTGGCGCAACAAACAGCCGCTCCAGATAAAAGGAACAAATAAAACATTGCTACAATTTGTTACAATTACTTGACATGGCACACGAGAGGCAGAATGTCCAAAATAGAGTTGCTGTAGAAGAAAACAAAAGTTGCGGTTTACTGGCGAAGGGGTCTATGTGGAATCAGAGGTTTAACTTTCTTTCATAGCTTGTAATAAATTGGTTAACATGCTGCATAATTATGTACTTAGCTTTAAACTGTATCTGATGAGCGAGGCTCTGACGAATGATAATGATGGATAGCTCAAAACATTGATGGGTGTCATCTATGCTAGCGGGCTGACAGGACTTTTTCAGAATCCGGAAAATACTAGAGTTGATTTTAACTGTGGAAGGGGTTGCTGTTCCAGTTCCAGCAGTTGAAGCCGAAAGCCTAGGAATATCGTGGCGAATATTATGTGTGTGTCTTTTTTTTAACAAAACCTTACTTTGTACTGTAGTTCTCCTTTGGGTGCGTTTAAAGCCACGTAAGTAGGTATGTCCAGTAAAAGTTCCGCCATCTTGTAAAAACTGGGAATTTTGTACCTGTTTACATTGTGGCGTTGTTGATACAAGTACACTGCGGGCCATTGCGGTGCACACGAGCCAAATATTTGGGAACGTCATAATTGTATTATTACACATCTGTGCAGGTGAAATCAGGTAAAATTTTAAAAATATGACGTTCATTTTAATGTTACTCTTTAATTTTTTAGTTTATTAATTTAATTCTTTGTTCCCACAGGAATGTTTAATGTGACTGTTCGCTGCTCAGTGGCGCAAGAGTGGTTAATTATTCGTTTTCCGATTAAAAGTTTTAATTAAAGTTAATATTACATTTTCTAACTACATAACAGTGAGCTGGGAACAGAAATCAGGTACCTACTGATAGATTCTAAACCAGCTTTTATTCTTCTTAGCATTTATTTGCTAAGGGTGTTTTGCTAAAATAAATTGTTCAGGCGTACGAGGTATAATACTGTACGTAGAGTATCAAGAATTTCTTCACGATCTAGGATAAAGTTTCAGGTTTTATTTTCACTACGATGACACGATGAACAATTTATTTGTTTTAGGAGCATGAGCAGAGAATATGACCATGAAGGTTAACGTTTTCTACCAGACTGACGAATGCCACTTTCATCCTCTTTTGTTGTTTGTATATTTGACAATCATAAAATTATAAATGCAACGATAATATAATAGTGCTTCAATATCAAAATACTTCAGTCGCCTCTTACAACACGCATGGAGGGCCGTACTCATGGACTTTACAAGCTGATAAACTATAGCTTATTAGAATAAGTTACGAGGATGAAATAACAACACGATTTCGATAAATAAGTAATTTATTAAGCAATAAATATAACTACTACTGACATATTTGCTACCCAAATATATGGAACCCGTGTCCCGCGCCCTGGCCGCCGAAAAATAGACCTGAACCATAACCTCCGTAGAAGGTCCTGAATCGATTCACTTCTTCATTGTCGTTGTTATCCTTTTTCTCCATTACCGTGTAATGTTCCAGCTTCTTGTGAACAGATTTCTGTAGCGGTATCACCGACAAATCTTGTACCGGTACCAGGTTGTGATGTATCGGGAATAGAATCGGTATTACCGACGCCGATGTAGGGTGAGTGATGTTAGATGTACTATGAGACACAGTTTGAGAGATTATCGGGATTTTTACATTGTCATGTGTTATTATATGTTTGACGTCTGTATGTATGGCACTGTGGTGTATGTTCGATTGGGGTGGGCCGTGGTGGAGTTGTATTATATGGAACTTCGGTAAAAGGATCTGTTGTATCGGTATCGAGATGATGTTGGGACTCTTCTTCTCTCTGGTCGGCGTGTGGATGACGACATGTGGTATCGGTAGCGGTGAGTGGTGCTGGGGCAGTAGCATCGGTATCTCCTGGCCAGGTTTTAGTTCTCGGAACTGTCGCAGCGGTGTGTTGAGCGCTCGGTGTAGCTGAGCGAGTATTAGCAGCAGAGTTAGTTTTGTCACCATCTGAAACAGAGGAAAATAGATTATAGCAATATTTTTGGTAGTCTAAATAACAATAATGGTTTGCTAAAAATTGAAAATTCCTAAAAGTCCTAAATGACAAAAGTATTATTTTGTGTATTTTGGAATTAGAAAATGAGTCAATGGAAGAAAGTTAAATGTTTTTGATTGTTAATTACTCCAGAAGCAAACTTTTAAGAGCTGTGTATTGTATATTAATTAAGTATTGTATTTTAAATATCTAGATTTTTGTTTACCTACGAGGCCCCTGACTATTATAAGAGCACGGACATTTTATGTTTTAAAAAGTAGGCTCTATTTGTGTGCACATAGTCGCTGGCCCTCCATGGAGTCCCATTTATAGAAAGTCCCCACTCTAATTATATCTGGATTTTGCATCAGCCGCTTAATGGTATTAAGACCACCCACCTATCTGATTACTTACATAATTTTTTCCTTATCAGGTGTAGCTGTTAATAACCGCTGTCAGTTACCGGTAATGACGCGACCGCTCGTCAGGCAATAGCGATACTTGTACCTACCGCTAATATTAATTTGGTGTATATTGGGTGTAGCAGAGGGACTGCGGGACACACTGGCATTTAGGCATAGATGTATTATTTAAAACTAGCGTTTAGGGGATTATGAAGGGATTGTATGTTATATGGTTAGGGGTGAGTGAATGGACGAAACTGATCGGTTATTATTTTACAATTTGTGGTTTGAAAATGATTGGTGTACAACGCTACAAGTTTATTTTTGCGCGTGGCCAGTATCGAGACTTACGCCGCCATCTTTTTTAATCAATAGAATTTTTGTGACAATTTTAGAAATGTTTACCACCGATGTTTACCAATAACAACAACGCCCCTTCTGTCAATGTCATTCAGGCGCCAAAAGATCCTTATAGCACTCTACCTGTTGTTTATTTGATTGATCCCATTCCATCCAGTAGGCATAGTGTTCTAGAGGGTTAAACTATCTTGTTATTATAACAGTCGTAGAACTTAAATTATCGGACGATGGAACTAAGCTGGGTTCACTCTTTCTAAAACCTATAAGTACCTTATTTATATACACTTAAATGTCTTCGTGGCATGTACGTGAAGAAAGTGGCTCATACGTCACTTGTGAAAACCAGTAATTATGGCTTATTGGGAAAAGCGTTTTAAAAAGTTAAACGAACTATATTCAAAGTTACTTATTATTTCTTTGTAATTTGTAAACAAACTCACCACTGACGAGACACACCCAACCATTCAGAAAAGGTCAGACCAAAAGCATAATCATCTATGGATTCTAGAGAAGTAGCGATCACTAGTGTATATGAGGGTTAAATCTCAACTTTTTCCAATATAGAGTTGTGAACTAATTAGTGAGTACTAGCAGGGTTGTCGATCGGCGCACAAAGGGTAGATAATCTTGTTCATTGGGATATCAGGGGTGCTACTATTTGTTTCAGAGGGTATTTAAAATAATGATTTTGGTGTCGTAGAGAGTTCAATTAAATTGTCGATTGTGACCGTAAAACCAGAGGGCCTAGACTGACATGGGCCTGGATTGACATCATTAAGATACCGAAGAGCTTATGTCAATACTGTTGAAGGTTGTAGATATTTATACGAAAAGCTTTGAAAGCTATTCCCACTTGGTCCTCAGGTATTTTACTTGAGTAGAAATCTGATGTAACAGGTTAACCTATTGATGTTAAATGGTAAGCTCTTCATTTCCACCACCTATATACGTACATACCTACCATGACTGATGACAGTCGCGATGATTATGATAATTTTTCTAGGTCAAAAGCAGCGCCCAGTTTAGCTGTGAAGGATTCAAGTTGTTGATTCTAAAGTCCAGCTAGATGTTCCAGAATTCTCACAACTTATTCTCCTTCGTATTGGACCCATCGTAGGTCCTAATAGTGCCGGTATTCCCAAAGCATACGTCAGAGGCAAAAGAGTTGGGCTTAATTAAGAACATGCTGGCCCCTATGGAGCCCAAGCGTGGACTGTAGGCGGATTCATACTAAAATGACTATCGACGAGTGACTACATGACTGGGCAGGTACATAATGCGACTTGTTTTACTAAAGGAGGTATAATTAGAATGTTGATTATTGATTAAGTACTCGTAATTAACAATCTCTCTCAATGTCTTCAAAAATATCATAACATACTCGTAGATTACCATAGACGAAATGTTGAGGATGAAATTTTAGAAAAGTTAGTTATTTAGTAAAGGTTATGCAGTCCTCTGGACTAGTTACATTTTCCGAATCCCAAAATGCGGCTGCTAAGCAAATCATTCCGCAAATCCGAATAACTCTATGAAAATGACAAATAACTATTGGTCAATGAAATCAATGTTTTAAACTTTTAGAACCTCGCTGTTAGCTATTTATACCTACATATTTAGTAGGTGTTTTAATCCGGAACATAACATCATTTTCGCATTCCAACAGGTCCTGATGACGGAACTGTACCCAAATTAATAACATTAATCTTTTGATCGGTAGGTAATAAATGTCCAGATTGTCCACACACAAAGAATTACCCGTGACCTTGTCAGTGGTAACGGAAACCATTCATCAAGTAGAAACTGACAAATTACCTGTGTGTCTAGGAATTAAGGAAATTCATTCATTTGTATTGATGTAGAAAATTAGATTTATTAGTTTAATGTGTGTCAGGAGTTAAATGATTGAGCAGGTTTAGATTTAAATGCTTAAAAAATATCTCGTGTTGAAAAGCATATATTAGAATGACTTGTTGTTTGTAATTGATTATTTATTGTTAAAACGTTTATCTTTAGAACAATTTGGGTAATAAAGGTGCGCAAGTTGGTGAGGTAGCAAATTAATGAATTTTAAACTTTGAACTAAAAGTTAACGATTTTTCCTTTTTTTATTATTTTCTTAAGAATACCCAGTTTTTGTGGCGGCATAATAAACACTGCAGGTACTTATATCATAAATTAAAAAATAAACCCGCTGACATTACCTACTAATTGATATGAATATTGAAAAGTTGTGCGGCCTCTGACTTTGAGCACAAAATTGATCGCGATTGACCTCTGGCTAAATAGCGCTTTATTGCACGTTATGGCGCTAAACATAACAGTGTTAGCAGGTAATATGGTAAGCAGGTGTGACCTAATTACTTTGAGGCTAAAGCGTTAAGCTGCTGGATGGTGGCTATCAACGCGACGCATGAGCTAAGTTTAACTTATGAACTTGATGTGGGTTTTATGTTCACAGATTATGATGCATTTTATAACACGGTTTTGGCAGTGGCTTAGTGATTGGCACAGCGTTACGTGTAGCGGGTTCGATTCCCGCAGGAAACTTATACCTACCTGTATGGCCTAGTCATAGATAGGTCGTTGCTCTGGATCTTATACATATACGTACTTTCCTCATACTCAGCTTTTTTCTTAAATCGTAAGTCTACGGTAATGTAAAAATCAGAATAAGAGTAAATCATTTAAAGACTGCAGAGTATAAAAGTGAATTTTTTAGCTATAATTCATTAGACATAAAAATGTTTTATATTAGTATACTATTTACACATATTTTACATTAAACTTACGTTTGGGTGGTACAAATCGTTATTTTGAGTCTTTGATTTTTTTTCGTGAAATTATCAATAACTTTCCGTCATCTGTGTCGCTCTACTTTTACTATGAAGATTAATAGCTATATAATTTTAATTCAAACACATTAACATTATTTGCTGACTAACGAATAAATTTCTATCTTAAATAAAAACAAAAATAACATGAACTCATTGCTTCACATGCAATTAAATGATCGACTAATCATTTGTAATATTAACAAAATTAATAGATGATAATTTGAACGGGATATTAGATAGCTAATTTCCTATCAAAATATTTGTAATGCAAATGAAAATTTTGATGAGAGCTAGCCCAGCTGACACCAATATTTCAACAACAATACCAGAACCATAAAGTAGGTTGTAAAGCCGGGAAATAAATAAATGGTTGTTAAAATATTGGTTTTACCTGCTAAGTAAAAAAAAAGCCTGTGCGCATGATCGCACTTTATCGCCTTTTATGGAGTTAAAACCTAATTATTTAAATTAAGCCCATAGTCCACGCATATCGTACGCTAACTAGGCGTCCATATAATATTTGCATAATATCAATAATGGTCAAACAACAGGTTTCGGCGCGAGCGGTCTATTCTGATCCAATTGGGTGACACTGACGCGAGGACGAGCCCTAGAGTAGGTGGGTGGAGAGCGGACTAATCGGTTTGATGAGAAGACGTAAGTAGGCAATCTCATAGCTCCTATACTCTAAGCCGGCGGCATGGCCGCCGGCACTGCCACCAGCCCTGCCGCCTGGCAAGCCGCGGCGCGCCCGGCCTTGCCGCACAAAGCCGCACAAAGGATCGCAAAAGAAAATGAACGCGCAAAAGCCGGGGGTACGTGCCGCGCGGCAAAAACCGGCGGAGATGCCTCTGGCATAGTGTGTAGGAGGTGTTACGCACTGCTATTGTCACTATCATTAATCATCTGGACATTCTTGAAAAATATACATATTTCGCTAAAACTGGTACTTAGCTGACTTAAAAAAAAACTTTAATAATGTGTAAGTGATTGAAAAGTGACTGTCATTAGAAGGCACACCATCATTCATAAATTACCTACCATTAATCAATTTAGCTTTTCCATGAATAGCTCAGAGTTTTCATTTTGGGTTAAATGCTAGAAGCTCTTGTCTCGTCTATCCTAAGCATCTTTAATTCAAACCTTTAATTTTTATGAAAAGGGACACGATATAATTTTGTCGGGGTAGAACCATTTAAGAACATATTCGTACTTAAATACGTCTTAATTTTTCTCTTTTTATCCCACTGTTGTCGGCCCAGGTCCTGATGTTTTACAAAACACGTGTTAGTACTAGAGTGGACATAATCCACTCTTCACCGCGACATAGGTACCAGACTCGTCACGTTTTCCCCCGTCATTCCATGTGTCGTATCTGCGCTACGCCTGCGCTATCGGTCGCGCTCGATATCCCGCACGTGGCGTTTAATTACTGCTTGTTATGCGCCGATCATTTACTGCTGTTTTACGTAAGGTATGCAGGACCTTCGAGATTTACTGGCTAATTGGTTTGGTCTGTATTTTTTGTAAGGATGATGAGTCCTGAGATGGTTGTCAGCTTCGCTCGAAAATTTTCGAAAAAATCTTGAGATTTTTTTATATTTAGCTTGTGTTGTCCAACTAGGCGTCAAGTTCGACCCGCGATCTTCTCCTGGGTCGGCTTCCATGTCACCGTACCTTTTCCGGGACCCTCATGGTGGTAGATTTGGCCCATGACTCATTCGACATGCGGCAAACGTGTCTGGCCCAGTCCAAGTTATAATATATATAGTGATTTGTGTTTTGGAGCGCAGCACTGTGTTCCTAACTCGGTCCGTTAATCTGACTCCAAGAATGTTGCGCTCCATTACTCGCTGGCAAATCTCAAGCTTGAACCTCTGCTGAACTGTCAAAGACCAGGTTTGAGCGCCCTATGTGAGGACAGGGAGTATGCACATGCGTTTATAGCAAATTGGTAGGTCTTTCATGAGGATTTTTATCGATCAATAGTTCTTTCAGGCGTATTCGGTGCGTATAGCAACTTCATTTTCTTGTCACGCCTGGATGAGACTATTTGGCCGAGGTAGATGTATTCTGGAACATATGCAACCTCCACACCCTCTACATACAGCTTACGTTGGACGCTGTTGGTCATGAGTTTGGTCTTTGACATGTTCATACGAAGTCCAATCTCGAGGCTCGCCTTATTTACTTTAATTAGCAGTTCGCCGAAATCTGCTGCCGAAGATGAAAATAGCACGATATCGTCGGTGAAACGCAGGTTGGTCAACCTTTTTTCGTCGATGGCTACGCCATTATCTGCTCAGGTATCAGATAGGCTTTTAAAAACTTCTGTCGAGGGTGGCAGTGGACACCTCTTTCAAAAGGGAAGGATGGTCCTGTGGTGTTAATTTTTAAAGCTGCTGTACAATTGCGGTATATCGTTTTCAAAAGATTTACGTAGGTGGTCTCTATATTTTGATTCCGGAGTGCCTTAAATAATGAATCATGGTGAATGCTATCAAATGAGCTCGAGGAGCTCGTGGCTAAGTAACAACAGCCGCACTGGTCGATCCATCAGGTTAAGCTACGCTTGCCGGGGTTGGTCAGTGGATGGGTGACCATCTTTACATACCGAGAATCCTCCGTGCCTCGGAAAGCATGTCAAGCCGTTGGTCCCGGCTGTCATTCGTGGATCTTTGACAGTCCTTACGAGTCGTCAGAAGCCCGAAAGTCTGACACCAGTCGTATCTCGTCGTATAGTCGTATAGTCGTCCAGGGGTATCGTATTACCTAGTTACTGGGTTGTGGAGGTCAGATAGGCAGTCGCTCCATGTAAAATACTGGTATTCAGCTGCATCCGGTTAGACTGGAAGCCGACCCCAACATAGTTGGGAAAAGGCTAGGCAGATTGATTGGTGAATGCTATCAAATGCTTTGGCGTAGTTATTGTGCTAGATACAGAGGGATTTAAAATTCTGTACATTTATCTATTATTAAGTTGAGGGATTGTAGGTGGTCAGTAGTGGAGAGACCTCGTAGTCAGCCTGTTTGTTCAGGTGGCTGGTGGGAGTCAAGTTGCCTTGAAATACGGTTCACAATTACTTTTATAAGTTTTATATTAATGGAACACTGAACTGATGTGGCGATAGTTACCAATTTCAGATTTAGCACCTTTTTTGTGTAGCAGTATTATTGTGGAATGGCAGAATTGAGAACGAAATGAACAAATTTGTAGTATTGAGTTGAATAGATTTGTGACGTGCGGAAGTAATAAAGGCTCTCTTATTTTAAGAGCATCCCTGAAAATACTATCTTCTGCAAGGCTTCTATCATATTTTAGGTTGCGCAAAGTGCAATGCACTTGAAAACCTAAAATCTTTCAGAGAAAGTCCACGGTCTTGAGCTCTCTAAAAAAATATGAATTATTAAATGGATATCCCGCCATTTGTCGGTCCTCAGAGCTTCGTTAGTAAGCAGCAGGTTGTACCGCGTGCAGATGAGGTTGACGCTTGGGGACTCTGGTTGTTGTGCACTACCCACTACACGTTTGGGGACTCTGGTTGTTGTGCGCTACCCACTACACGTTTGGGGACTCTGGTTGTTGTGCGCTACCCACTACACGTTTGGGGACTCTGGTTGTTGTGCGCTACCCACTACACGTTTGGGGACTCTGGTTGTTGTGCGCTACCCACTACACGTTTGGGGACTCTGGTTGTTGTGCGCTACCCACTACACGTTTGGGGACTCTGGTTGTTGTGCGCTACCCACTACACGTTTGGGGACTCTGGTTGTTGTGCGCTACCCACTACACGTTTGGGGACTCTGGTTGTTGTGCGCTACCCACTACACCCCATAACTACTCGTATCTATGAATTCTATTTTCTTATAATTTTTGACGTTCAAAAGTGCCTTTTATGTGCCTAATTGAAACAAATCATTTAAGTTTATCTTTACTTGCTGTATTGCCCAAACTCGGAATCAAATACAAACATAGCAATAACTACTAGTCTATACATACTCGTATTTCATAAGTATAACTTTCCCTTGATTAAGTTTGTCTAATTCCGAGCCCGGAATTAAGTTAAATATACATTACATTCAATCAACGAGTTTGATCGAAACCAAGTTAAGATTAATTTCTGCGCGGAGTTTAACTTAGGGTTTTTAATTATGGTTTGACGTTTACATTTGTATCAGGCAATCAAAACAAACAATTTATTTCAATTAGGCACATAAAAGGCACTTATGAACGTCAATAATCTTAATGAACGGCAGAGAATCGCTTGAACATAATAATATTATATTTACTGGCTTTGGTATAAGTGGTTTTTTTAGAGCCCTCCATTTTCAGGCCAAATGCTTAAAATGTTACTGTCTCTGATGGTTTGCGATTATATTTGCAATTTATTTTTCCTTTGTTTCGAATTTTGTAAACTTTAAATGATTATTGATTATCTCCCTCTTGATACCCCCTAACAGCGACCTTCAGAACATTCAATGGTGGTCCGTATACACCATAATGTTCGTTACTTTGCCAGGTAGGTGTCACAGGGTAACATCTATAAACATTCAGGTCAATGTAGTTCAAAGACTGAAACACAACGTAACGTTATGATACCACCATTTTCCTTCTGTTATAAGGAAGAGATTTTCTACTGCTTATGGTCATAATAGTATCATGATAAGTTTGGAGGTCTTCATAATATTTAAATGTTTTCCTTGACTCCTTTGTGTATAATAAATAATTTTTGTTAGTAAGGTGACAGATAGAATACTAATCAGCTGTATTTTGTTTTGTCTGTAGACCGAAAACCGGAAGTGTATATTCAAATTATTCAGTTCATTAAACTCTGGACGTGTGGCAAATGACAATTGGACCAGGAAAAAGTAATAAAGCTCCTTAAAGTAAGAAAAGTGTAAGAGCTCTTCGGGGGAAATTCTGCCAACATAGGTACTATAGGATACTTTATCTAATATATTCAATATTATTATTGCCGTGATTCTACTGTCAAGCAACATTCAGCTTTCGAAGCATAGTTTCGAAGGCATGGGTGACATGGGTGTTTTTATACACTTTGACTTTATTGGTATTCATTTGTTATTTCCATATTTCCCTTGTGAGCCATTGCGATCGGCCCGTTTATCAAACTACCACTTATAAACAGCACACTGCATATTTCTATGCAGTAACACCTTCCTAGTTAAATCTAAACCTTATTATCTTTCATAATAACTGGCTTATCGGTAACCTTTACCTTTGCCGAAGTAATTAGACCAAAGCCAGCTCTACTATGCACATTATTATCATAAAATATCTCTAAGGTCACTATCAGGAAATTTTTATAAAGTGTTTAACTCACTTCCGCGTTTGTTGGTTAGTAGAAGTTTATTAATACATAGAATGCAAACTAATAATAATTATGATTACTTTCATGTGGTTGGCAAGATCAAAATGCAAGTTAAAGGATTGGTATATGTAAATATTTAGATATCTATTGGAGCTGCGAATATTTGCAGTCTGTAGGTCAAGACTGCCGAAACGATTGATCCTTGTGTGGAAGGCTAGATGTGGACGTTTGGTATGTTGGTTATTTGCATAGTCATAAGGGCAATAAATGGACAATGAACATATACGGCGGTTATGGTCGACAATTAATTTATAAAGAATACGCATGTGACTAAAAGAGTGTTGAATATAATTGTGCATGGATGGAGAGGGAGATGAAGGCCAAAGAAAAGATGGATGGACTAACAGATGATAAGAAAGAAAAGAGAGTGAACGATAGCGTGACGGTTGACAGGGGAGAATGGAAGAAGAACACGTATTGTCCCCACGCAACATGGGTCAGGGGCAGGAAGATGTTTCACTAATTGAAACATTTAGAACAAACACAACAATTGCAGACCGTTGACGTGGTTTGACGGCTGCCTTGCTTCAGTGAAGCTAGATTGGAAGAAGACCCCAAAAACGTAAATTGTTTCACTTATATCTTGTTTTATCTCTTGCAAACGATTGACATTCTCATCATGATAACATTATGAAGCTTGTTCATATAATTTGGCATTACGCCCGGCGTGGCGTCCAAATGTGTTTCAAGCATTGTCTGTGCGTCAAACAAGTTGTTGGTACATTGACAAATAAGCGAGTATAGTGTCAAGAGAATGTACAACGTAATGTCAATAGAATAACACAATCGTAACTATGATACTCAGGTACGATTGACAGAGGTTAAGGAGATTGATAATGGGCAAGTCATAAAAATAATGTGACTTCGTTCTTATTATTTATGGACTATACCGGCCCGCCGTTTTAAGGGCAGTTAGTAAACATGACATGACACCTACCAACCTATCTCCTGAGAGCGGAAAGTGAAAATAAGAGCGCCTTGTCATGTGCCTTGGTCAAAAGATGCAGCCAATAAGGTTGGTAGCTTAGCATCGTATAAAGCATCGTAGAGCTTCAACAAGAGGACTCTTGTTACCCGACTGCAGCAAAGCCAAAAGGCTGGCTACGTCATTAACACTTTTGATCTTACATGGTGGTCTTGTCATATCCTTGGAAACTAGCGTTGATAAACTACCCAGTTACTTTTATGCAATTGTAATAGTGATTGTCGACTTCAACTAGTTATTGCTTAACTATATAGGTAACTTAAAGAGCACAGTTAAGTGAAGCAACTTAGAGCTTTGCTTAGGTAATGATGGTTACAACCAATAAAGGCTGGTTCAGACTGATGATGTTATGTCATTGTTAATGATTGTGATGTAACGAAAGATGCGTTGATTTGTGCTGATATTGAATAAGAAATAATTAGGAGATTGTGTTTGGTGGTGGATTGAATTCAGTGTTGGATTGCGATCTATCAACTCAGTTGGTTGATAGGTTAGATCAATTTGAATCGAGAGGACGTCTGACGTGAGGTGAGGACGTATTGATCGACGATGAAAGTTTTTGATTAATTTTTTTGCTGTTTTTTAAAACTTTTGTCTATATTACAGCTTCACCGATGAACATTGATGTGCGATATACATAGTTTACAGGAGGAGGTATAAACATTGCACTTGCCAGATGATTACTGATCATAGTGTTTTTATTAGCAGACAGAAGGGAGAGCTCCGTAGTCGCGTTTTACGACACCCAAGTTAAAGGGGCTGGCTGAAAAGTAACTAGATTTTTTCAGGAATTACAAAATAATTATTTTGTTTTGCCAAAGTTAACAGCTGCACAACAGACTCCCCTTTAAAAACAATAAAACACAAAACCTACCTTTCAAAAACACTTCCAAAATTCACTATAGTAAAACTTTATCTATATCAAAATATACTCAAAATACTATAAACTTTAATAGTGCTTGAGGCTAGTGGCATGGTCAACTCCAATCGTAACACTGCAGAGTTGAGTCCAAGTGAGGGACGGAGCGAGCGGGGCGGCCATTAAACGAGCGATAAAATGAGAGTAAAAGTTAGTTGATGATTAAAAGTGGTTTACTTTTGAAAAACAGTTTTATGGTTGGTGACGTAGTAGGTGCAAAAAAGTGCAGAAATAAACGTGAAGTACCTACGATATCCACAACTCCACAAGCATGTTTATTTACGCTAGCGAGCAATCTACTTGCTCTGTCGAAACTTTTGTAACATGTTGTTTTTGCTTGACAGTGTACACAGCATGCCAATTTGTGTTGAATCTTTGGCTTGCTGGCGCAGTTTAATGAGCATTATGTCACAGGATTGTTATCAGTATTAATTAATAATTTGCAAAACTCAAGACTCTCATACAATAGTTAGTGTTACTCCAAGGTTATCTACATTAATCACTTCCAGAAGCAACCGACTCCCAAAAAAAAACACTACAAACTAAAAAAGTAGTCTTTGGTTTTGAATTTTCGTTTTTTGCCACCAATTTCCGAAATTAAAGTTATTTTTCACTTTGTAGTGTTTTTTTTGGAAGTCGGTTGTTTTTTTTTAACTTTTTAGTTGTGGTACCTACCCCACACAAATTCGAATACCTGCCATTTTAATATTTTACCTGCTATTTAAATAACAGTGACTGGAAGATATCATCATATTATCCACAAACTAAGTGGGAAAAATAAGTATTATTGAAACTTGCTCAAAAACTATCCAAGCAAAGTTAATAAAATGTATATCGAACCAACTTGCATGGGGGCATACACTTTCATACAAAAAAAATATTTTCAAAATCGGTTCACAATTGACGGAAAAATCGGTGGAAAAAAAAACACATACGCGACGAACATATAACCTCCTCGTTTTTGGAAGTCGGTTAAAAATATGTAAACAATACACGAGATCAAACAAGAAGGCTAATTATGTGCGGTTGATAATGTTTTCATGCTTATTTGAAAAAAAATCCTATTTTCTAATACTATCTAGATTTTGAACGCAGAAGCAAGGATTGTTGACTAATTGCATTGCATCAAAATACGAGTATATGCATTTTTCGTTACTTGATTCAGTCCTTGTCCGTCTCATCTCGCCGGTCTTATGGCCTAATGCTCAGTTGCATGCTTAAAGCGTAACGCGTAAAGGACACCATATAACTCCTTGACGCCTTTGAATATGTGCCATCGCGCATGTATGAATATTTTATGACAAATTCAACAATATCCTTATGTGGGTAAATCGGGGAAAGGAAAAATGCTTTGGAAGTCAAGAGTGGTCATTGTAACTCGTAAAAGTCGATTGAAAAGAAAAGTGGCTATAACTCTTTGGGGTGTACGCATAGAAATATCTTATATCTATGGGTGGCCAGTAAAATAGTTGCTATATCGATTTACAAGATTTATGTAAAGAGTGGCTTAAGATGACCTTTGTAATAAATTGTGAATACGAATCCGATCCGTTTTGAGAATACATTTATTTTATTTTTATACTTTTCTAATGCAGAGAAAGTCACAACGAGAAAATAGGGCAAAGGTGGTAATTTGAGATACCAGTTTTGTGAATCATCAAAATAATGCTAATTGGACATACCTATAGTTTACTTCCCCCTTTAATACACAACAAAAAACGCGAAGTTGTCTTCTACATTTAAAACTGCCCAATACATGTTCACTATCACCCGCTGGCCCACCAATCAGAGCGATGCCGTTATTTCTCCATAACAATAAAACCTGCCTGTTTGCCCAGGTAGGCACACGCCATACCCGGGCATACCCGGTTATTTAGTATTCAGCCGGGCATCCATGATTGATGCCGAGCCGTGCCAAGCCGTGCCGTACCGTACCGCGTACGCTGTACTCGGGAAATGCATTAGGTTTTACGTGTTTTTGCCCCAATTGAGACTGCTTTTTTGGCAATTTGACGGTTTATTTCTTATTCTGCGGGTGCGCTTTTTCGGGAAGGTAATTTTGTACGTGAGGTGTTGTGAGAGGAAAGTATTTTTATTATGTTTACTGCAGTGAATCTACTTATAAATACTTAATGATTTGTGTATTTTTTCATTGCAGAGGAAGAACTAAGGCGCCGTCCTATTGTCATCGCTCGCGCGATGACGCGATGCGATTTCATCGTGCGCTGAAATTAAGAATAAATCGTAGGATTGTGCGACCGTCTATTAGGACATTCAGTAGATATCAATATGTTTGAACGCATCGGACGCACGCATTATCGCGCGAGCGATGACAATAGGACGGCGCGTAACACTTGTACGTAGGTAATTACCTCGAGATTTTTTTTGAGCTTGGTTTTTGGCATGTATTTCCTTTTGTATTAACGGAGTCATGGCCATTTGTCCTATGAACCCTTGTCCCAGATCTTGGCAGATCCGATAAACTTGGTTTCACCTTACAACATGCAAAGGATCCTTTGAAGAAATGTCTTTCACAATGTTCTCGTGGACATGTCTTGTGATGTCTTCCAATAGGATTGCCATCAGTTTATCCATGCCGCTGGGGAGTTTGTTGCGCCACTTCTTCTTCCCAGCTAACGCACTAGGAAGTGGTGAAAGGTGGGAGTTTTGGGGGACTGTCTTATGTAATTTTGACGTTCGAAAATTGCTGATTCTCAGCCTAGTTTGGATAAATGACTTTTGAATTTTGAATTTCATGACCGATGGCAAAAGTTATAAGATTCAAGCCGTTGCACTTCACCTTGAGCCCATCTGCCCTTAACGGTCTGCGAAATATTATGTAAAATATGTATGAATGCATTGAAATATAAATTGGTATCATTTAACGTCCTACATACATACTCGTATCGATAAATATTATTGTGATTGTAGTCGACCTTAATCTATGCAGCCACTGAGAGAGAATTGGGTGAGGTTTCGACAGTGATGAGTACCCAGTACCCACATATATATTTTATGTAATACTGAATTCAAACGTATTTAAAATAAAACACCCAAATGATGACTTTACTTGTACCTACATACGCGGTGCTGAACCTTGGCCCTGATGTTTCGGCGTGTTACCGTGAAGCTCTGGCAGGTAGAAATAAGAGGTTCTAAAGATTTATTCAAAAAATTCTACTCATCTTTTAGGAAAAAAATCACAAAGTAAACCAATGTCACACGTCGGTACCAGCTACATACTCAAAAGTCATTTATTCAGTATGTAAAATAGAATCACAGTCCAATCATCGTGGAATTGAAAATATACGTCCGCGAAAAATTTAAGCAGATTACAGCTGTGTCCGATTTTTACATAATCATGTCGAGGCGGACGAAAAATGGGATGAGCCCGCATTTTATTAGAGAATCGCCGAGTGGTATTATGTAGCGTGTGTGAGTGACGATCAAATGTATGGAGATGCGTAATGAATCTACAGTTTGTATGTAATTGCATAGAGCCACTTTACAACTCCTCGATTAATGTTACGTTTTCTTACATTGTATTCTGATTTTCTTAACCTGATAGAGATAGCAGAAGTTCTACGTCTATCCCTTTATAATTTTGGCGCCAGTTTTAAGAGACGAGATTTATGGTTAAAATTGTGCTCCGTTGCTTGTGCACATTGCAGCTAGATCACAGTGTGTGTGCAAAAACAATGCGCCAAGAAATTGATTGATGATACTAGATTTTTAACCGACTTCCAAAAAGGAGGAGGTTATTATGTTCGTTGCGAATGTTTTTTTTTGTTTGTCCGCCGATTTCTCCGTCAACTTTGCTTGGATTCTTTTTGAGTAAGCTTCAATAATACGTATTTTTCCCACTTAGTATTTGTGGATGATATGATGATAACTTCCTGTCATCCTGTGACTGTTATTTACATAGCAGGTAGTGGTATCCGAATTTGTGTGGGGTAGGTACCACAACTAAAAAGTGAAAAATAAAAACTTTTTACAAAAAAAGAAAGCTTCCGGAAAAAAACACTACAAAGTGAAATGTAACTTTAATTTCGGAAGTTGGTGTCTTTGGTTTAGAATTTTCGGTTTTTGCCACCGACTTCTGAAATTCAAGTTTTTTTTTTTTTAAGTTACATTATTATATTGGAATCAATCTAACGTATTCAAGATTCACTGCAGATAGCGACTTTAGAATGCAAGCCGGATATTTCTCAGCTCGAGATTTTTTTCCATATCACACTTTTGGTTGAATAAAGAATCAAACGCCGGACCTCAACCACGTCATTGCAACCAGAGCAAATGGTTCGTATGTAAATTATTCAGCATATGTAAATGTTCGGCCTCCCACAGGCCCCCAGGCCTCCAAGCGACCTTATTCTTTTGTCTCTGCTCTGAGGCCGCACTATTTGACTTTCTTTGCCTCCAATTTTGATAAGGTCGGCAAGGATAGACTTTGGCGCTTTAAGTCTGAGATTAGTTTAGACTTTAGGTATCCTTTGAAGACGGTTGGTATTTAGATTTACGTATAATATGCAAGGTTTTATGTCTGCCCCTGTTACCTTTTTGACCGTTGTTAGTTGAGACCTGAGAAAATAAGGAAAGTTTTTAGGGTGCGGTAGTAAAGAAGGAACCCTTATAGTTTCGCCATCTGTCTGTCTGCCCGCGGCTTAGCTCAGAGACTCTTTGTACTAGAAAGGTGTAATTTGGCATGGGTATACGTACCTCCCCTACACGTAAAGAGGGTTTTTTTTTTTTTCTCGTTTACCCCATGTTGTGGGGTATCGCTAGAAAGGTCGTTCAAAAATATTGTGAGATTGTGAAAACTATTTTTGGATTCAGGTATCCGAAATTTTTTGTTAGATTCAAGTGTCCCCCCCCTGCCAGCTAAATAGTTGTACTTGGATTTGTGAAAAAATTTACAGCAGTAGTATATATAACGAAATTAAAAGAAAAACTATCAGTGCTATACAGGCTGTACAGGTTAACGAGTAATAATCAACCAACTTAAATTGTCGGTTTGAAAAACATGATCTCCCATACATTACTTAAGGGAGAACATGTTTTTCAACTACGAGTACAATGTTAAGTTTGTTCCTGGAATAAATTCATCCCATCTACGGAACCCTTCACTGTGCGTGGTCCGACACGCACTTGGCCGGTTTTTGTTTCTTTATTTTCGGCCAGTCTATCCATCGTAAAAAGTAGGTTGGAGTCTCATTTCCTACGAAATGTATGGCAAAAGTTTTTTGCTATTTCTGACTTTTCTAGTACTCAAACCTCAGTTGTCAGAATGAGCATGAGGATTCGTTTTTGTTTATAGTAACCGAGCATTAGTCACTCAGATAGTAGTTTTTCATGAATCTTTATGTATTTTACGCCTTTACACCGATACTTCAATGCCACCATCAAGAATGCAATGCTTTAATTTAGTCCCCCCCACATGGCCTATGCACGGGTAATTATCTAACAATTTCACCTTCTTTCAGCTTCAACGACCTGGTAGGGGTTTTTGCAGCTTTAGCTTAGGAGTTTAGTTATTGAGGTTCTTTTGGTAAATAGGGTGTCAAGCGCAAAAATATAACTGATAAAAGTGAAGTGAAGATAACTTTTTATCACTCATGTTTGGAATCCAGATTAAACTTTCACTATTTGCAGTTAGAGTAATGAAAACGATGATTTATTACTTAAATTTTGTAGTGTCACAAACCATGTTATTCTTACTTTTAGACGCACGTAAACAATGTTATCGACTTTAAATAGGGTGTCAAGTGCAAACACTATATTTAACATAATTTATGAGAGTATATAAAAAAATTGCTAAATAAATTAAATAACTAATTATTAATAAATAATAAAATTAATTATTATAATTAATTATTGCTAAATTGCGTTTATAAAAGAGGATTAGTGAGCACAAATAAAAGTTTTGATCTATTTTATTCGTTTATTTTTTATGAGTCAGCAAGTAGTTTTAAACTGTAGGTCATAGGCATTGTAGGTCACGTATGTATAAAATTATATTTTTTATATTTGTTAACAGCATTAACAATATAGAGTGTACCATTAAGAGACCTTTACTTTGAAAAACTCTAAATGTTTATTTCTTTAAGTGTCCCATACATCAATGCCGTTTAATTACATCTAAAATTTTGTAAACGTATATCACTCGTATTCATTATTATTTAACGTAAGGGACACTTTGAAACTTTAGGCTTTATAAATTTTTTACTATTTTAGCTGCAAAGAATGAAGAAATCTAAGAAACTTTGTCTTAGACACTTTTTACATACTCGTAAAACATATAGTTAAAAAATTATAACCAGTTTTGTAAGAAAAATATCTTATTTTTGCTCTCCTGAAATCCTTAGTTTTGTCCCTTACGTTATTTCATATTTCCAGTATCGATTTGTGTGAGTGTAAAGAGTGTGTGTGAGTGTTAGTTAGTTATGTTTGCTCTTGCGATAAAATTATCCCAACTACGGAACCCTTCATTGTGCGTGGTCCGACACGACCTTGGCACCACGGTTTTCATTTTTATCTTCTTTGACAGTAAATCATAATTTGCACTGGTTAAAGGACCTGTGGGTGCTGCTGTGGGTGCTGCAAGACAGTCTGCTAAACTTTCCATGAAAGCCGATCATGTAGATAAAGCTCAATTTTAACCAGGCTAATTCTGATTTTATGGTTTTCAGCAGTTAGTACTAGTACCACTAAAACTATTTCTATTGCATTCCCCACGTAAACCAAAACACCGTAACCAAAACCACGCAAACCTACGCAAGTAGGTTTGCGCGCAAAATTAGTACTCACTGATGCAGTCAGCAGATTAATTTGAGTAGAAAGGGGAATTGTGGAACGAGGGTTTTATAAAAATAAAATATTTTCTGTTTCACCGCCAACGTTTGTCACGCTCACACGCACACATTTACAATCAAACTACATCTTACTAATTGCAGACATGTTTACGAAATTGGCATCACGTCACTGTTGACAGCGCTGTCTTGGTTTTTTATTTGGTCTGAAGGTTAGGTTAGAACTGTGAGTACAGTGACCAACCGCGAGCGGGCCGGCGAGTGCTACTTCCAAGTTGCTCGCAGCTTGGCAGGCTATTTGGTATTAGCGCAAGGTGCGTTACGTCGCAAACCAGTTTGATACCAGTTCACAATTTTTCGACAGTTTATAAACTAACGGAAATAATTCTGATAAAAAAAATTATATTCTGATAAAGAAGTTCATAATTATATGGTGACATACATATTCGTAGAAATAGAAGAAACTCTATAAAATAAACGGTATATTATCATTAATTATTTAATATTAAATAGATATTAATGAATTGGAAGGGATATCTACTTCTTTTTCTTGCCCAAAGAAATAAATAAATCAAGTCTTTTTCTATTTATATTATCCTGTTTCCAGTGGTTTCAAGTTTCGATCTTCAAATATTCATAACAATTCGTGTAAAATTTTGTTAAACACGGTACCTACTTAGCTGCTTGTAAAGTCAAACGTTTCAAAGTAGTTTCAAAGTAGAATTCAAGAGTAATTCCAGAAATGTTAACATGAAATGGTCTAGACAAGCAAACTCGGTTTGTGTCGTCTTGTCATTTTATTGTGTGGGTGAAAAGTTTCCTCAAATTGCAAGGTAAAATGTACCGCATTGAGAAGTTTTTCAGACATGTTATCCTGAATTTTTCATTATTGGCAGATAACACTTTCCAAGATAAACACTTTATTTAACAACTGTCAAACTTTATTGTAGGCTGCCCTTCGTCTCATCTGGAAGTCTGGAATAGGTTATCAGATAAGTGTAAATACTCGTAAATGTCGGTTAGACAGGCTGGTATTTAAATAGAATGTCCAAATCAATGTTTGCTAGTGATGTCATTAGTGCCAAAATTCTGGCTTTCCTGGTTAAAATATGATGCCGACCAAAAACTCTCTTATGCCTTTTTCTGACTTATCTGTAATCCTGTCAGAATTTGTTTAAATTAAACATTATGAAATACTGAAAGTTCACATTTATTTGTAGCTTTTATGGATCGACAGTAACATCTTAACCATGTGTCAAGTATTTCGGGCTCATCAAACACTCCAACAATAACGTGAGGGCCAAAAGGCACACATCCCTCCAGTCCTCAAGCTACTGAGTACACAGGCCCTTTGTCAGGAAACCCATATCCCGGCAAGCCCAGGCCATAATAAAGCGATCTTTTGTCTGACGTCATAATGGACTTGATTCCCGATAACCAATAGGGATTTGTATCTTAATGTCTCTTCGATGACGTTGTTCCGTGGTACTTGTAATAATGAAGGAGATTGTGACGTCAACTAAAGGGATTTACTTTGTCTTGTGGTGAAAATTTCATTTAGATTTTCCAAAAATTCTTGGAAAATGTGAATGTTTTTTTAAAATTGTTGTTGTTTTGCAGAAAACATTGCAATTTTTTTGCGACTTTGTAAAAGGTAGATTTCGCTTTTATTGACACAAAGTGTGTGTGTGCTTCAACTAAAATTGTTTCGATATATAAATATCTCCAACCATAGCTCAAATTATCACAATTCCATCCAAAAAATTCTCACCCCTCAAAGAAATAATAGGAAATATAAAATAATGAGTAACAATTTGGGCGTCGCTCCCCGAATTACACACAATACGCCTCGGTTGGCTCATTACCAACCTGTTACCAACATTTTCAGGTATTTTCAGGTACTTTTAGGGTATTTTCAGCATCGTTACCGTCTACACCGTAATTATTATACTCAGTATCAGACGATTACATCAAAATGACATGAAAATTTTGTAAAATGTTGTGGATATGGTGTATTAAAGTAATGTTTAGTAGTAGTTAAGTGGTGGTGCCTATGTAGGTGTGCGGTGTACGAGGGCCTTAATGTGTTTGCTCGTTTTGTGGGATTTATGAAGTTAACATTTTCCTTGGTCGTAATTTAAATATAGTCCCTACCCGTTCGCTGTCTTGATAATAAGTATTACGAGGTAAATGTCTCACCTTTTCATATTATTGCGATAAAAAGAAACTCACTTGTCATGCAGAGTATAAAGTTGCTATTAAATTAATGTCAGGCGCGCGAGCTTGATATATTTTATGTAGGCAGACGAGTGTGTCTAAAGATCAGTTTACATTGATAGAGTGAGAAGTCTAGTGTGTTTGGCTGAGCACTGACTGACTACTGGAGGACTTACTGGAGGGATGCTGGAGTCTGACTTCGGACTCCACCATGGGCGTACCCAGGGGGGCAGGGGAGGGCAGCTGCCCCCCCTGGATTTTGTATGCCTAAGTACTGTTGTCGATAAAAGTTAGGTTACAGTCACGTTAAGACTTCCTTTACAATAATTATATTATGCATTAATTTTAGAAAAATCCGCGCTGCTCTGCCTTTCACATTGTACCTATCATGCATAACCGTCTTTAAAAAAGGAGGAGGTTCTATGTTCGTCTGTTTTTTTTTGTTTACTATGTTCATCGATGTTTTCGTCAATTGTGGGCCAATTTTGAAAATACTTTTGTACGGAAATATCGATAAACACACATATTTAAAAAAAAAATTGCTAGATGAATATAGAATCTCCTTCTTTTTTTTAATCGGTAAAATATACGCGAACGCAGCAGCAATATCAAACTATCTATAACATGTGTGGGGGGAAATTTCTGATTTCCTTAATCTAAAATAGATATTTATTTCAGATTAATTATAATTACCTGCGCACGCTTTGGTGGAGCGATGATCTTCGCAGGAAGGATCACTGGTAGCAGCTGGATGACAAAATCCAAAGATCAAGTTGAATGGCGTGTGATTGGAGACGTCTTTATCTAGCAGTGAACTTCAATAGGGAGTCGATAATGAATACGAGTACCTACCTACGAGTTATTTTGATAAATAACTTATAAAATACCTTGTGCAACAAATGATCTTTGTTTTGATAGAGCATTAAAGCCTCCAAATTACCACGATATTTTTATCCTCTCTGATCTTCCAACAAAGAATAAACGTCATGTGTAAATTACTGTTGTTACCCATAAGGGAACATAATAAGGAAAAAAATTGGGAACATTAAAAGCTGTTTCCTTTACGAAATGAATATTTTCTGATCAACCGTAACGATAATATCTATGGCTTTAGACCAAAGAGTATGGTGTCTTCATTTCTTCTTTATAGTCTATGGTCTTTTGTTTTTCGGTACCGATATCGTTGTGCAGTATCGTTATTTTTTATTCTTCGTTATCGTTTTGTTTTACCGTTTATGAGGCAGTCGTTGTGAGGAACTACAGTGTTTTTTTTTCAGATCTTTTCAAATAATCGTTTTAGATTGTTTACAGAAAGGGTGTCTATAGGCAATAGAAAGATGATGACTTTGATAAAAATATTCAATTGAATTAAAATATTGAAAGGCATACCTTTTTTTTTCTCCAAACCGTAAGTACTATACATCTTTATTCCACACATTCACCAATGTAGGTGCTTAGTATGAAATTCGTCGACTGGGATTTGATGTACTCAGACTCAGATGAAAAACTATTGTTACATAACTGACATGACTATGTTTACATAGCTATGTGTGCGATCGATTTGTGAGATGGTCACATCAGTGTTATCACATTTCAGTTGGAAACTGCAATAATGTCCTCGAAGTCTACGTCAACAAAATGTTTAGTTTACAAAATACCTGACATGAGTAAAATTATGGGCTTACCAGTTTTCAACCTATCCAACTTTTGGCACCCGGCCATTAGATATCAGAACGTTCTGATTTACTGCTGCTCTGGCTACTCTCTCAACAAAGGTATATAAATTATACAGCGTATAATAAAATAATAAGTATTCTAGATATCTATACTATTTAAGGGATGACAAAAAGTATATACCAGAAAATACTTAAAACTAAAGACCGGAGCTTGCAACTTTTCAATCATTAATTTATCGATAAACCAAAGTACCTACTGAGTTTTTTTTTGTTGTTTGGTTATGCCACCCATCGGCCTCTAACTTGGCTTCACATGCCGCCGAGAATGCAATGAAAAGAATGCAAAGAAGCATGAAGGTTTCTTCACGATGTTTTCCTTCACCGTTTTTGAAGCAAGTGATAATTTAAGATACGCGAATGAATCGGAAAAGTCAGAGGCTGTTGCATTGCTGTTGTCCAAGTCCATCAGTACCAAGTTATAAAATAAATGTGTGAGTATAAATTCCGTAAATGTGAGGGTAGTTGTTTGTGCGTATCCATGTCGAGTTGTTTGCTGTCAGAAACAAATGAAGACTGACATCAGATAAAGTGGCTTCACTCGAGGTGCGAACGTAACAGTATGCCTTTGGGTTCTAAACGATTTCGGGTGTTTATAATTTTGTTAGAATTCTACGAACTTTTAAAATTGTTGCGAGATTTTTGGTTGACAACTTTTTCTAACATATTAACCTTAATTTTCAACGATTAAAAGCTTTACTTTCATAGGCCTTTCCCTATAGGAAAATTTTCACACATGGTAAAATGACTAAAAATATCCAACACTAACGACTTACAATACGTGTGGAGTCCGCCACACTTACTAGCTAAGCTTCTCATCTGTTTTGTGGCCGCCATTTTTTTTTTTTTTTTTTTCTAAAATACAAAGTTTTTGTTGTAAGTAGTCTCTATACTTTTTACGATTTATTATCCGTGGAACAATGTTTCAGGTATATTTTAATACAAATAAATCACGAGATAACCTGAGAAAGGGTTAGTAAAGTCTGCAAGTTAGCTGATAACATAACTCAGTAAGATGAGGTGAGGATGGAGGCTGTATTATCTCATATTTATGTGTTAACTTCGTTATAAGTGTTTCGGGATAACCTGAGGATCGTAAAGTAGGCCGTGTTTAAAATACTTCTTTGTTATTGTGAAAAGGGTGCGCGAAAAAGGTACCTACTCAAAGGAAACTTATATTTCGTCGTTCATCCTTCAGATGTCCTATGTTAAATTTCTCCAATTTCATTTTTTTATATTAATTGACCGAGCGAGCGAAGCGTCACTGGAAAAATTTGCTGTCGTGTGTCAGTTTGTTGGTACTCCTCTACAGGTCGTGTTTCAGGTTTTTTTGTGGTCGGGGAATTTTGATTGGAGGAGAAATTCTTCCAAATAGGGGCAAAAAAGGGGCTATTTGAAAGGTTTTTACTTTAAAGTTGGTCTCTTAAAAATTTGGTGAAGATCTGATGAGAATCTTCGGCGTGATGAGCAGAATACCTCCTCAAAAAGCAGTGCTCACTTTTAGATTCTATCAGTGGAATCGGCCCTTTAACTACTAGGTAGGGGTTGATGGAACACCTGGGACCACCTTCTCATCACAAAACTAGAGAATTCTGAAAACAGTTTTCAGAACTCTCTAAATAGATTTCAGAATTCTCTAAAAGGTTTTACAATAAGGTCATTAGATGGCGCTACAGTGCACCACTAAATAAAATAAAGTTTCTTCAAAAGTAAAGTCTCGTGTTTAACAGACATGTAGTTAGTTAGTTGTGGGTTAGTTTATTTCTGATTAATTATCGTCTTGACTCCATATGCTTTTTAGTAACCTACAGCCGCAGTCGGGTTTTTTTGAAATTGGATAGGTATAAAATATTAATTATAGGATTTTAAACTAATATGTTTGTTTATGGTTATTTTCACTACCAAAAGTTATTTAAAACGTGATATTTACCATGTTTAAAAAAACTAAAAACATGGTAAATATCCCGTTTTAAATAACTTTTGTGGTATATTCATTGTTAGTGAAGGGGACGCTTTGGGGGACTGACTTAAGTAATTTTGACGTTAGAAAAGTGCTGATTCTCAGCCTAGTTTGAATAAATTACTTATTTTTTTGTATAAAAGTTTGTGGTCGCGAGGTTTACTGTTCGCAGCACTACTAGTTATTATAGGTTCCATGAAGGTATAGTATTATTATACCGAAGGAACGCTTGTTCGGCCGATCTTTTATAAAATAGGTAATTATTTAAATCTTCATCATCATCATTTCAGCCGAAAAACCTCCACTGCTGGACATATGCCTAAATGGGGGGGGGGGGGGGGGGTTACCATAATCGTCACGCTTGGCAGGCGGGTTGGCGATCGCAGTATGGTGTTAAAATGCGGAGAGAACGCTGCTGACCTACATTTAAATCTTAAGTACTTATACTTAATTTAAAAAACACAACTTACATGATCAAATTCAGTTTGGACGAAGTAAGCTTGGTCTTCCAATTTATAATTAATCTAGCTTATGTAATTACAAACAAACGAGCAAGATTCCACACGACTTTATTAAAAGAAGCGATACAAGTCTCAGCATATGGCATCACAGTCGAGCACACACCATCAGTCTCACGACACATCCTATCACCCACAGCTAATATAACAATATTCATAACAATAATACTAACATTTTATGTACATAGCCTACACTTATCATATTATTTACAGGGGAAAGGTACGTATCTCCAAGACTTTTTTAAAACAAAATAATAACAGGAGCGAAGTGTTAATTTTTGGTATTTTCTGCAATATAATATAATACAAGCCTCTTTTATGTTAATTCTAAATCTAATACAAAAATATTTTTCAATATTCATTTAGATATCAATAAGAGAGAATTTTAATGATGGTGATTACCAAATAAGGTCTCAGCGAACTTTCCAAAATACTGAACATCTGAGTAAGACGGTACACCCAAGAGTGGGCTATATTCAGGATGGGCAACCAACTGTTGTTGGTGAGCATATATTTGAGGGAGATCCGGCGAAGTCAGAAGAGGAGCCAAGTCCGGTTGCTCCACATTAGAAGTAGGCTCTGATAAATGTTCTGGTTGCTCATTAGGTTTTTCTGTTGTTAGCTGAAGAGCCGACTGCTGCTGCAGTTGGGGCTGAGATTCTGATTGCTGTTGAATTTCTACCGTTTCAGTCTGCTTCTCAGTATCTTGAGTAGGCTTAAGAGTGGATATCTGGATTTGATTGTTAGAATCCAAATGGTGTTCTTGGTATTGCTGTTGTTCAAGTCCTTGTTGTTGTTGTTGTTGTGCTTGTTCTGATTCTTGTTGCTGTTGTTGTGCTTGTTCTGATGCCTGTTGTTGTTGCTGTGCTTTTTCAGATTCATGGTGTTGTTGTTGTGTCTGGTATACCTGTTGTTGTTCTTGAGACTGTTTTAGTTCGGATTGCTGACTCAGCTGTTTTGGATGGGAATGGTGAATTTGAAGTGGATAGGAATGCTGTTGAATCAGATATTGTTGAGGCCCTCCTTGTTGAGATGAATCCGGGTTTTGTTGAGATTTCGATTGTCGTGCTTCAAGTCGATATTGTTGGGAATACATATCTTGTATTTCGCGTTGGAATTGCAGAGGCTGTAACTGTTCAAATAATTGATGATGAGGCTGAGTCCGTAACTGATGTAATTCCCGTTCTTGTTGAGGAACGACTTGCGCCAGCTGATTTGGGTAATGAGGTGTGCTGGAAGGTTGAGGAGATGGTTCAAAAAATAATTCTTGAATCTCCTGTCGCTGAATCACAACATCATGTCGTAGTGGCGGAGGGCGTATCGTAGACTGATAAACAGGCTGAGGAGTAGAATATTGAAAATATATTGATTTAGGTTCATGCGTAACAAACGGCAGGTATGTTGTTGATTGTATGGATGGACTTTGAACTGTTGGCTGTGACTGGTGACTTATTTCAGGTTTCAGTGGTTGAGATGCTTGAGACTGCGGTTGGGTTTCTTTTTGTATTGATTGTTTCTTAGGGTCATCTTGAGCTTTTACATTAGGTTGTATAGTTGTTGATGATATAAGTTGATCGAAAACTGGCTGTTGTTTTGGGATGGACATGGGATGCGGTTGCAATGGTGTTGGTAAAAAACCTGGTGTAGTGTAAGACTCTGGTTCCAAAGGTTTGACAAATTTGCTGTAATTATGCTTTAATGGAGGCAAAGGGGATACTTGTGTCGATGGTAATGGTAGATCAAAGTTTTCTTGATTTTGCATAGACTGATCTTCATAACTAAATGGTCTTGGTGATCGACTTGTTTGTTGTAAAAAAGATTCAGGTGAAAGTTGTGAAGTAGGTAATGGCTTGAACGCAGGTAGACGCTGCAATTGAATTACATGAGGATTAGATAACTGTCGAGGATCTTGGAAAAGTAAATGTTGTTGAAGTGCATTTAACATTCTGGGTTGATTTTGAATTTGTTGGTTAAAAGGAATGAATTGAGGTTGTTGCTGATAGAGTGGTTGATATTTTTCTAGGTCTTGAATGAGTCTATGGAACATAGCTGGAATCTGAAATTGTTGTTTCACTGGGGCTAATTTTTGTTCTTGGGATTGCAGCATGACTTCAGGCTGAATTCGTGATGTTTGCTGTGCTGGGATCGGTTGTGATTGTAACTGTGTTGGTTGCGATTGATGAAAAGTTTCAGATTGTGGTTGCGGCGCTGTTTCGTAATGCGTATTGACAGGTAAGTTATGAGAGAAACTTGCAAAACTAATAGCGCCGTTTGGATGTGCATGGTACCCCTGAAAAATTAATAAGTTATTAGTCGAGTTTGGGTAAGGTAGTTTTTCAGTTCAAATAAATTCAATAATTGTTACTATTTTCATAAGACTATGAGAATATTTTAAATGCATCATGCTAACCTGCTTAGGCGCTGGTATGTCAATCGGAATATTATTTGGTGCGGCTTTTAATTCTTCGTGATTTTCTTGTCTAGGATAATTCTTATCACGGTTCCCTTCCTGGTTACCGTAGCCTAAGTCGCGTGTAGCAGGAACAATCTGGTATAGGCCATTCTGGTGTAAAAATTGGGTTTGCCCAATCTGTCCTGGGAATCTAAACGGTCCAAGCTGATCGTATATCGGGAACAATGAAGCCATGATCTTCCTAGGCACTTGCTGTGGCCGAAAGGACTCTTGAGAAAGGTTTTCATGTTGACGAAAGAGCCCAGAGTCCAAAGGTTGAGGGTACGCTTCAAAACGAAGTCTTGGTTGGTTCACCGTATAGAGCGGTTCTGGGGTAGGTAGCTCCACCCCTTTTGGTAGAAGTTCTTGCAGCTTCTGTTCATTTTCTGCGTGTGCCTGAAGTTTATATGTCTTTGGGTTTGTGTAGGCTGACTGTGATGCTGCTGGTGTGGGTACTTCAAATGACGTTGGTGATGAGAGCTGGAGAAAAAATGTAAGTGTCACTTGTTTTTGAAGTAATTGAACTCTTTATAATCGACTATTAGGTAAAATATCCCATGGTTCTCGTAAATAAATGTATCAGAGATGGGGTGTTAATGGGGTGAATAAGTATATTGTAATTAATAAACAAGCTCATGAATTTATTTGCCAAACATTGATGATATTTATCATTAAAGAGACCACTTAAAAAAAAAAAAAAATGTTTTGGAGGCTCTTAAGTATTCAAAATAAGTAGCAAAAATCTTAATAGCCATTAACCCAATAACATTACTGTACACAAACCTGCCTGATGAGGATATGATTTCATTGCATAATGTAGTTTTGGCACGAGCAGTATTTGAATCAGTATCGGTTTGGCACAGTCGCGGTATTTAGTGTTTATGAGCTTAGTTTAACTCGCCTATTGACTACTGATGCCAAATCTGATGTATGATTATATTCTATAGAATATATTACTGGCGTTTGTGAAATATTATTATGAAATTCACCATATCTGTGCCTACTATCCTACTATAATGTTATAAATGTGAAAGTTTATATGTTTGGATGTTTAACATCATGCTCCCCAGTAACCCCATCACCCGTTTTTCCATTCATAAGTTTATAATACTTTTGTACCCAACATGTACTCAATTTGTACATACTTATCATATCTTCTTCCCAGCTAACGCACTAGGAAGTGGTGAAGGGTGGGCGTTTTGGGGGACTGTCTTATGTAATTTTGACGTTCGAAAAGTGCTGATTCTCAGCCTAGTTTGAATAAATGACTTTTGATTTTGATTTATCAAAAAAGTATGATTTTTTTTGAGATTTTTTTTGATGAACATTTTAAACTTCACATTAATGACTATTCGTCCGTCAATTTAGTTCATATTCCTCTGGTTATTTTAATAATCAAGAGAAATAGGTTGTTTCTAATGTGCATACGATTATTGCAACTTATAACTTACCCTGGCATGGTACACGGATGTAGGAGAGTAGAGGTGTTTGGCGACCGCCGCCTCAAAGGAGGGACCATGCCCACTCAGCACGTCGGATATCTTGGTGATTTGCGGCAGCCGCTCGCCAAAGATTTGCTGTAGAAGAAAACACTTTATCATCAATATCAGAAGGTTTGAATTCAGTTAGTAGGGTAAGGTTATTTTTGGATGTTCACTGATCAATAATGAGTATGTGCGCAGATTTAATGGGCTGATGACTAAGATGTTATTCTAGTAGTTTGGTTCAGAAATTGTTTTTATAGAACAAGCAGACATTTTCAATAATTTGCAATTAATTAAATATTTTCGAACATGCATCTGACAGGAAGTCAAAGAAACTTCAAGAAATTTTAATTACATATTAATTAAACTTATTTACTTATTAATCATGTCTGTATACTCGGGTGAGGCAGAGGTATACCCATAGTACACCCACATTTCGCCAGTTATGTTTTAAGTCCCATGTAATAGGGGGCGAGCCTATTGCCATCAACCGGGCACAAATTCAGACTCCGGGCTGCTACTGAGAAATTCCAGAAGGGAAAATCCAATAACACTTTGCCCGACCCGGGAACCGAACCCAGGACCTCATGTACAGCAGTAGCGCTTGCGACCGCTTGACCAACGAGGCAGACAGTTTAAGTATGTATTATTGTAATTTGCAAAAACAGGGTGTGAGTCTGCACTCCTTTTTCTTAGTGTAACACAATAATAATCAGCAGCCCCTAGACACCTATAGTCCCCGTCACGAGAAAATATAAATTTTGTAAAGAAAGAACTTCTACTAAGTTACGTCGTGAAACAAATAATCCCAAATTCAATCAATTCAAAGTAACACGTGTAATACGAAACTAACGAGTACTGGAACTCAAACGCGTTCAGTACCACAAAACATTAGACGACAGCGCTTTGTATAGCTAAAATATAACCTGACCAAGTGAAATTACTCGCTAGTTACGTATTACACGTATGTTACTTTGAGTTGATTGAATTGTCGCTACGTAACTTAGTAGAAGTTCTTTATTTACAAAAATTATAGCTTCTCGTGACAGGGACTTTAGCTGGAGTGACAGACACTAACCAGCTGAAATGCTGATTGTGGCTCGTCAAGCTCTATTAATGACCGGTGTCGCTCGGCAAAATTTTGGATGGCGTAGCTTTTGGGGCCTTAATATTATTGAATTTTAAAGTCAGTGTTTAAATGGAGATTGTGGTAATTGTTGAATTAATTTTAGACTGAATTTCATTGAATCAGCTGTTGTCTAATTGCTATGGTGCTAGGATGGTGGGGAGGGGACGGTACCCTTTTAGCAGTGGATAGAAAAGGTTTCAAATGATAATGGTGTTCGTTAACGTGGGACAATATAGCAGAATGAAATTATCATTGTTGTTTGATGAATTTTTGATTTGACGTTTCTTTTGCAAACAGTAGAGAGAATAGAATAACATCGTGTTGAGAAAAATCTTCCAATCAAATTGATAAACATGGTGAACATGTGTAACGTACGTTCAAGATCATACGACAGCAAAAATAACTTTTACTAACAGCAATGAAAAAATGTCTCTCCAATTTGCCCTTACATTGATCCTCGTAAAAGGTTCAAAATAAATACAATAACGAACGTGTAATATCTTCCAGCAGTGTATCATGGCTGACTTTTTAATATATATATTTTCGTGTTGCCTGTCCTCGCCTGTCCCCTCCTGTCTCTGCGACTAAGTAGAGAGTCACTTTTACGCAATTGGCACACAAATCACGAAGCAACAAAGTGGAGGGCCACATGTGTAGTCCGTCTTGGTTGCGGATAATTGTTTTTATAGGTATTTAATTCTTGAGTTCCCTATTATAAATTCATAAGGATAAATAAGGCGATACCTAGGTACAAACAAATTGAGTCTTCGATTGTTTAGAGTTTTAGGGAGGGTTGAATGCGTTAATTACATAACTTGTTTACTGTTAATTTTTGCATAAAGTACAATCACTTCACAAATTAAAACATGAACAGATTTTTTTTAAACATGAAGCTAATAATAGAAAAATACATCCACAAGAGTAGATAATTGAATTCGAATTTCTTTGACAAACCAACAGACACAGACACACAAATCGTATACCACATCCACTTACCACACAATTCTTTAGCCAGACTACAAATATGTCCCCAAACGAGTGAGGACCGCGTCGACAGAAAGATTTCCCGGCGGGAAATAAAAAGGAGGCCGCACTTATACAACGATGTAGAGCCTCCGTCCATTACACTCCGCTTGATAAGAACCGTCAATTTTATTCATTAAACCTTACTTACGAAGGTATTGCTTGTGACTTGTGACCATCTAGAGATAGACTTAGAAAGCTTTGATTTAGATGGCAACCAATAGAATTTCAAGGAAGGGTTCTTATTTGGGATTTAGAAAATCAAATCAAATCATTTATTTTATGCCAACATGGGTAGGGGTATAGATGTTAAACATGTTTTGAGAATGTTCTCCAAGCTCTGCCGTCACTTAGGTATGCAAAATTTTACACATAAATTACAATCTACTATCAAAATACCATGTTAAATAACAATAAATATTACAAAATTTAACTATTAAATTTTTCCATGTCAAGAAGTAGGTATCCAGTAGTCAATAATTGAATAAATGTCATAGTAAATAAATAAATAAAAGTCTTAGATAAATAATAGAGCTTACTGAACATGCGTGCCTTTTCCGGAGAATGGTGCATACAATACCTAAATGTTCAAATGGATTGGCCAGATGACTCGGGTAAATAGGCCTCCGGTTACTGAGTAATAACTATCTGCAGAAATGACAATGTGTCATTTAGGTACGAGTTTAGTAAATAATTTCCTTTGTGTAACAATTTTATCTTTACCCACGTCGTAAGACATTATTTAGTACTTGTCGTCAAATAAATACGTAACTGTTTATAGTTAAACCACTTCACCCAGCAAATCTAATCTCTTAAGCTGCTTTGATACAAAACACAAGCTTAATTTGAACTTCACACACCCATAAACAGTCACAAACAAGGTTAATATTAAAAGCATTACTTAAGTTTTTATCGCGAGCAGGTTGTGACGTTTCTGGTATTAATTCGCGCCAGTAAATTTCTCTTCACTGGGCGACACATTCTCTCACTCTGCTACAATGTCACAAAATGATGACCTACAGAAGGTTAAGCTTCATGTAACTAGGCGAGTTTCAAGATGTATAGGAATCAGAGCAAACTAGCCATAATGTGAAACCAGTGTTACGCTGAAGTGTGTACAAAGGCAATGGTTTAGATTTCCAATCAACCATATTCTTCATCGTGTATCTGGAGCCACGCAGGCCAGTTTTTTATCACTCCTGTTCTAAATGAGTGATTGAGAAAATTTCTAACACATGTGACATTCAAGAAGCCTCACTAAGCCCTCGTGGTAGAATATGATCCTCTCCCTCTTACAGAGCTGCCTGTGTCTCAGCTGTTTGAACATTTCCCTAATTATCTATGTGCAAACTAAACCTTCTGACCCACCTACCCCGAGGCATTATTATGACACTAATCGCCTTATCTCGCCGGCTCCCACAGGCCGCTGGCTCAGACACTTGCCGTTAATAACATTACTCACATAACCTTCACGAGGTTCTGACTAAACAATTTCCTGTCGCCTATCTTGTTTGAGACGGAATCACTTTTTCTAGGGTTCTTTTAGAACAAGTTTAGGGTTTAGGTAAACGTTAAACAGTAATTAGCCTTTGCATAAGGGATTTTTGGATCGTGAGTATAAGAATAAATAAAAAACGTGATGAATTCGTAAACGTGTCCTCTTTTCAGCTGTGTAATGGCAGAAACTGAATTAATCTTCTTTCAGTTCTGAGACTTGGTAAATTGTGCTTACGTTTTAATAAAAAATTCAATGGCACTTAAAATAAATCTTGAGTAGCATTTTTGGATGGTTCAGGGTATTTTCCACTTTCCGTTTGTGTTATGTCATGTAATTTATTTTCTTCAAACCTTTTTACTCCAAAGGTTGTCGTCCAAGATCATAGATTCTAAGAGTAATCTCAGTCTGAAACATCCCGGCCGCAATCCGAGTTACCGTTAAACAACGCAAAGGACCGGTATATAATATACGGTGACGTTTATTATGATAACTTGCAATATGTCTTGGACTCCCTCCAACTGTTCTGCCCGAAAACCGTCCACAATTTATAGCCGTTTAAAAGTTTCCGACAGTTTTACGACGTCACTCTCAATTTGGATGCATTATTGAAATTCTAGGCAGATGTATGGAACTGGCTGTATCCTTACTGGCAGGAAACCACAACCACAGAGATCACTAGTGATTCTCTTATCAGTATAATTGACTACACATACTATATGAACAGAAATAGCTTGGCTTGCTATGGTAAAAATATTATCTCGTCAGCACGGATGCGCCGGGCGTATGTGTATTTGCCACTCGCAGAGGCACTTTCAATGCACCTGTATTTTTTTATTTGTTGGGAAAGCACTTTTATAGCTACGATACTGTTTTTCAGTGTGTGTGTGTACACATCTCATGATAATTATCGTAGATCACAGATTGACAAGTTTTACAAACCACACACAACACACTCTGTGAAATAAAGTTGTTTAAACTGTGCAGGAGTTGGAATTGAAGTCAAACATGGTTTTCGATTCAATGTATTTTCAAATTGGCGTACCACTCGCAAAGTTTTTCGTAACAGCGTGCGTCGCAACAACTTCATTCAAATCTTTATGTCACTCCCGTTCGTGACAGCTCGACAGGTAATTATGACGCCACATCAGCTTCAGTCACAATTTCAACGAAGACACCATAAGCACTGATGGGCTACATATCGTGTTTAAACGTCATAATAAGTCGGTAGTACAGTCACCGGTGGCCGGTAATAGGCCGTCCCCATGCATAATAAGCTCTTGTCGACAATCCCACTATGTTTGAATAGTTTGAATTCATTTGGTTGTACTCGCCATTGTCTTGAGTGGCATTGAATTAGACAGTATGTAGGTAGGAACAAAGCATTATGATTTTATAAAAGAAGAATGAGCCCAAAAGAGATGTCGAGACTACTTAGGATGGTCCAGATTTGCATGCAACAGACTGAAAAAAACTGGAAAGACGGAATGGACGCCTTTGCTTTGCAGTGGGGCACAACAGGTTCATAATAATAATAATAATAAAAGATCGAATTCACAAGTGTTGGAAAAACGTTACTACGAGTGTCTTTCAGGTGATACGGCAACAACAGGAAGTTACGTCACACGAACTCTTTTCTATCTGAGAAACCGTGGTAAAACTGATCATATCCGCTTTTCTAACAACTAATGTAAGGCAAACCATGTTCGAGATCAATCGTTCTATAAAAACAAAATTTTTGAAGACATAATAATATCTAATATTAGTTCAAAGGTGTAGCGCATTGAGAAACTTAAGATAAGTAAAAGGAAACTTAAGTGTCTTTCAAGTTGTTTTGATAGCTCGTGTGAGTTATAAAAGTAAGTTGTAAGCAACAGGTCGCTAAGCTGCGAGCAGATTATGATGGTGAGATTACATATATACTAGCTTTATTTATTCAATGTGACACGTTTATATTATTCTTTCCATATTATTGAGGATTTGGCAATATTAAAGAGAGTCTTATCAAAAAGGCTGGGATGGAAGACATGGTACAGAAATTATTGAACTTTCGCCTCCCAAACAACTAAAATTTTAACTTCAACAGGGCTTTTTTAACTTTTTCTAATAAAAACGAAAATAGTAACACTAAAATAGGTATAAAACTTGAATATAGCTACAAAGATACAAGTCTAAAAAGATATAACTCGACAGATATTACTTTTTTCTCATAACGAAGAGCCACGGACCCATGATTTGTCGCCGGCCAGTTCGCAAACTTTCACAATAATTTTGACTTGTTGCTTGTAAATTGTGCATAGTAACTGAAAGATACAGAAGACCCACTTCATAAAAAAATTGGTCACGTCACATAAAGAAACAGGAGAGGAATTAGTGCGTGTGATCGTAAAAAAAATATTAACATAAACCAAAGCCCACACAACTAACACACAACTTGCAGAAAAATATGCTGCCATTGCGTCAAAAGAACTTTTGATTGGTGAATATCACAATGGTACAAATGCGTTCTTTTGTGCAAGTTACAGGCATATGTATTACGTACTTTATAAATATAAATACACAATCCTATAACAAAGTTATTTGCGAGGCTTGGTGGTAATGGCGATAATAGTGAGAGAGTGCGATTCATCACGGGATTATGTAGAGCTTGTGATTTATTAATTGTAGGGTACCTTAGGCCCGAAGGGGTTCAGCTAAAATTGCGAAATTTCGTACAAACCATTGCCTATTATATAAAGGGATGAATTTTCAAAAATCCTTCCTTAGTGCTGACTTTTGTTAAATGAATAACTCTTGAGCAAAATTTTGTCCTTCTAGACCCAACGATGTAGGCTGTGTGTTGTGTCAGTAAAAGTAACTTAGCTTCTGTTTATTTGTATGAAATGATCAGCATAGGAAGGGTGCGGGCTAAAGTTACGACGTCAACGTTTTTAGCCCGAGCTTGTTTATTAATGAGAAAGCTATGCTCTACCCGCGTAATAACGATTTTTCTGATCATTTACTTTATAGTGTCCAATTTTTCCATAACTTCTGTGACAAAATAACTTGGTACTTTTTTGTTTTTTATTAATATAAGACGCGAATGAATGTTTTTAAGGATAGAAAGGAGAAAATTGAGATTTCCTTAATGAATATTTTATTGATCCGCTTTTCTGAGAAATCCATGAATATAGTATGAGCAATGAAATTTTGTTATAAGTTTTCCATAATTCCTTAACGTTTTTTTGTTAACACGACTACGAATTAAGTTAGGAGTTTTCAAAACATTAAATTATTTTATTTCACATTACCTAATCGGTAAAATTATGAAACGTCAGAGCTAGGTGCACGGTTCCAATTGGTCGTTTCCTATGGAGTAGAGCCAGCAAGAATCTCCACGGTTAATCTTTAAAAAATAATTGGCTTTTACAATATTTTCAAATAACAGTGATAATAGGTATGGGAGGACAGTGTGTAGGCTTACTTAACAAAATATAAATTGGTCAACAAATCTATCTCGCTCTTTGGGTTAAAACACAATCTCTGGGCATGGGAAAAGTCGTTAATGCAACCTGACTTTTATCTACTTACTGTATATTTTGTTCTAACCAGCTAGTTTTCGTCATAAAACAATGGACGATCACCTTCCATTCGATTTGGACTGAACATCTTAAAACAAAAGCGCATCATTTCAAAAAAGTTCCATTCACGTCACCACAGATCATTAATCTAACAAATTTGTCAGTTTGGAGGCCCATAATAAAGCTCAAAGGAATTACGCATAGGCATACCCTCATTTCCACTTCCCTTTCAAGTCGCACCGTGAGGATAATACAAGTAAATTGTATCGCTACGAGCTCCTTCCGCCATTCGTGTCGTGTTACACAGCTATTACTCAATACTTCCCTTTATTTATTGCACAGCGAAACATGAATGACTCGTCTACGTAGCATGTGTAGATATAAGGGTGGTCTTTTCCTGTTTGATTGTTGGGAAGTTAGAAAATATTGTATTTAGATTATTGGGAAAATGAATGGCTCTTAGGTTATCGAATCGGAGGGGCTCGTGGCTAAATGATAATAGCCACACGGGTCGATCAAAGTATAAGCTACGCTTGCTGCGGTCGGTTCGTGGATGGGTGACTTACATAGCGAGACCCCTACGTGTCTCGGAAAGCACGTTAAGCCGTTAGTTCCGGCTGCCATTCGTAGATCTTTGATAGTCGTTAAGGGCAGTCAGATGCCCAAAAAAGGCTGCAAGAAAGGCTTACCAAGGGGTTTCGTGTTACGCAGTATCTGGGTTGTGCAGGTCAGATAGGTAGTCGCTCCATATCCAATACAGGTATTCAGCTGCATCCGGTTAGACTGGAAGCTTATCCCAACATAGTTGTGAAAAGACTAGGCAGATTGATTGATTGATGTGTTAAGCTATCTTTCCGTGGTTAGAACTTGGATGGGTGATCATTCCGTCGATATTGACCCCTTTTTTCTCCTAATAGTATTCAGGCTATCACTTTCACCTGTCATACGAAAATGACAGTCGACAAACAAAAGTCAGAACTGTGGCAAGTCACTAAGGGCAACCGCAGATTTACTATTATACGTTGACTGACTAAATGGCAGGGTATACCAATAGGTACGGTGACATAATTATGCTAGCACATGTTGTCCAACTAAGTCTGTATCTTAGTTACTATAGTTGGCCAACTTACAATTGTATGTCTGCGAGAGCTTTTAATTGTTTCCGATATTGGAATCCAATTGAAAAACCTTCTGAGTAAGGAAACATAATATCACGATTATATTTGTTGTAGGGAAAGACAGGGTGTATATCACACCAACTTGTCGCCAGCTATGTCATAACTCCCATGTAACACAAAAAGAAAGGTCCCATGTAACACAAACCTAACTACGGTGACACCACCTTCACTTATGTCTCTACCCGTCACATAACGTAAATCGAGCGTGAAGTGTCACCTAGCTGTCGATAATTACGGGAAACGACTGTCTGTGGCAACCGCGTCAATGGACTAACAATCTTTAATTACTGTCTGTCGCAATACGACACTTATACGACCCTTGTGTGACGTTTGTATGGCTGTGTGAACTTTGAGTAACGGGTTCCTTAGTCTTGGTAACAGTTATGTTAATAATATGATGGTCTATCGAGGGTAATTGGTTGAAAGTAATTTCGTATCTTAGGTAATTTCTAGATTTTATTGCTTAGTATTAAAATCCTTTCATCATTTGGAACCGTTGCAGGCAAATTAATACACGACATTTGACTTTTCAAATGACCTCTAAGGTAAAGCTAAATATCAAATAAATTGGTTTTGTAAAATCTCTTTTTATTAAAAATCTAATTTTGACAGACGTCGACAACTACGAATTTAATATATTAAGAAATAGAGATGCAAATCTTATGTCTTACGACCTATATTTCGTGTTTCATCAGAATTAACACAGCAATTTCATCTAAGCTCACAGACACATAACTCTTTACAAATAAAACTTAATAAAGCGTCTGATTTCTTAACACAGTGTTTGTTTTGTCCAAGTTTGGGGACACAACTTTGTCGGCGTCTACGTAATATCGCTATATTTACTGTGGGGAGTTGTTCTTTTCTTTTATTAATGTTGGTCTTCACACAGTCGGTATAAATTGGACTCTAGAGACTGTTAAGGATTTAATTGAAGGTTATTTGGGAATATTATTGGCTTTATTAGTGGCTAGTTCTTGTTTCTGAGATTAAATTAAATCTTGACCTGAAAGCAGTCTATTACAAAATATATACGTACGTCCTTATACTATACCCTTAGCCTATGCCTTTGGGGAATACCAGCGTTACCCATCTCAACGTCTGGTCAATTAGATTGGATCTAAATTCAGGCTGAAAATTCATTTTCCATTTTAAGGTATGTACCCTGTGGGTACTGTTCCACAACACTACCCGAAGTAACACGACAGTCGTTGAAATAATACGAACTCATCTACCGACATTACCACCGTTTAGCGGACTGGGCAAAAAATGCGTGAACAACCGTCACGCGTTAATATGCAAAGCGCGCTCTACTGCGGACCGCGCCGAGTTGTCACGATTCCGCCCGAATTGCAAGCTCGTAAGTCGACAAACGGAGCGGTAAATCGCCATCTCCTAAGCCAAAAAGGATCAGAAGGTCCACTGCTCAAGCTATTGACCGTGTATACCTAATCAAGTAACGGAAAACTGAAACTTTTTGCTCTTAGCACAGGCTAAACTGGCTACTTTAGCCACAGCTGCTAGAAAAGCTGTTCATTCGTCATAGGCCTAAATCACTGCAGTTGCTGTTCGTGAACTCTTCACCAGCATGAAATACGTATTTAGGTATGTAGATGCTGGTAAGTTAGACCTGCTGAATAAAGCCTCGTGCAAACTGGCGCGACGCGACTCTATCAAAACCATTTCTAAAAAATCTTCACGGTATAACAATTACCGGTGTCGTGTAGTGCTGTCGCGGGCCAGACTGCACGAAGCTTAATTCGTTAGTTGACGGTAAACTGATTGAAGGTCAGAAACATGTCTTGCTAACGCAAAAAGATGCGTTGCATCTCATCGTTAGCTTTCAGTTATGTATTGTATGGAGTAGGCTTTCTATGTTATCCCCCGAATCCCTAACGATTGTAAAGCTTCCTACAATTCACTGATGCACACCAAACCTAGTAGACAAAGTTTTTGTAATTTATTAAATTCACTGCACCGACCGCTGCACAGCGCGGCGCGGCGCGGCGGCGCGCGGCGTGGAGTTCCCGCGATAAACACAGCGATTTTACACTATTTAAAACTGAAAGTAGATAAATTATTGTTTTAGTTTCAGTCTAGTTATTGGTTTTGTGTGCAAGTATTGCGTATGAGTACCTATTAAGGAATATATAGGTAAATTGGATAGAGAATGGATATTTAGCCAAATAGCATCAGCGGCAAAAGTTTGAAGGACTTTTGATTATATAGTCGCTTCATTAATCGTGCAGAATGTGTGGCCCTGATAGAGGCTAAATCAACCCTTGGTATGAATGTGTATAATGAGTCGTGGACTGTCCACGATAGTACTATTGATCTTAACATCATTGATGTATAAACACTGTATTTACACAAATGCGGTAAATATGGGCTTGTTCTGACTGACAGTAAGTCGGGTAGTACGTTTTAGATTTGTCTGACTAGACTTCACAAAAGCCGACCCTCATCTAGCAATTGTTAAGCTTTTTGAAAATAAACAAAAAAATGCAGAAAAATAAACCGAAATTAAATCATGTATCTACACACGCCGCACTACCCTTACTTACGTCACACCAAAATGGCGTGGCGAGTAGATTGCCGGACGTTGGGCAATAAAGTCGCGGGGCTATCGTGGCCGTCATAGCCGATAATGCGGCGGATTACCGGGGCTATGGGCAGCGGGGCTATTTTCCCTCCGGATTCCAAGGGTTTAGTAAGGTTTAAGTAAGTGGAGGTGTAAGAGTTTAAGTCACGTACTTACTTTGCGTGAGGTAGGGAGGTTTTTGTTTTATGTTTAGGGGTAAAGAGAAGAGTGTCAAATAAGGTGTAGATAGTTGGGCTAATAAAGGCTTTCAAAAGTCTGCATCTGGCTATTTACTTGTAAGGGAAAGGATAAGGAAAAAAGGGACAATCTGATGGTCATAGACACAATATAGGACAAAGTCTTCATGCAGCATACGACTATAGAACGAGACAATAAATGTGTGTACCTCAGAGAAGTAAATCGATTAGTGAGCGAACAGTATACTGCCAATAATAACAATTTATTATCAATGGAGATTTTAATAACGTAGGCCATAGGTACATTCAATTTCAAAAAGCATTCACGTAATTGTATGGTGCAATGTACAAGTATCTCCAAAATGAGCAAATTTTATCACCACTATTTAACAAAATAATCGACCGCACATAAAGCTCACTCAAAGCGAAATTAAAAATATAAATCATGTACATTGCGTACTTTGCACCCGTGAACTTATTATCTGCCGGTACAATACATCATTGTTACCGCGGTAACTGTCTTAATTCCGAGATTAAAATTAATGTTGCGCGGAAACTTAGGAACTTCGGTAGTAAAAACATGGTCTCTCAACAACTCATCTCTGTCTGTTGTAAACTTCTACTGGATAATCTCTTGTAATTGAAGGAGTTATGCTCTCTTCATTCCAGAAAATTGTATAAGAAGTAAAACCATAACGCTAAATTTATCCGGAAGAAGTCCTTTACCCTCTGCGCGCCTCTAGACGGGGGGATAAATGAGACTTCGGCATGTTCGTATTTTAGGAAACCACTAGCTACATGTCACCTAATTGTAGATATAGTTTTCCATTTTTTATCTAATTTCTTATTTCATTAATATTATGCAGCATTTTACATGAAGCTAGCACAAAATCTGTAGCTATGTTAAATTACATATTTATAATTTTTAATGGTAACAAGATAAGGTGTTTATTTCAGGTTGGCCGTAGTTTGGGTATCAAATTTTCACAAACGAGAGTAAAACAGTAAACATTAATAAGGAAACCATAATCTGTTTGAAAGTGAATTCCTGACGAATGCCCTTGCCCTCTTAAAAGCTCTGACCTTACAAAGTACTGTTTAAATGTTGAAGTAAGATAATATCTTGCAGATACAGATGTTTATAATTTTGAGCACAATTCAATGCTGATTTATTTAGCAGATGGCGGGATTATAATATCGTTAGAGATGTTGCTGCGCAGAGATAGGCGCAAACCTTTTATATGATTGCGTTGGTAATGTTGGGCAGAAGGAAGCGGAATAAACAGACTAGTTAACAGCTTCAACATGGTTCGACCATAAACACATTGAACGAGCGTATCCGTAAAGCCTATTACCGAATTTAGTTTGATTGAAAGAAAACATTTTACTGTCTTATTTTCTTAAATGGTTTCTTGTCAAAGTCAAATACACGGTGTGAGGGAGAAATCGACGCACAAACTGTTTGATATTATTCTAGACACAACAACGTTGAAATTTTTCGTCGATAAAAATAAAATGCTGTTGCATACATTTTGACCGTGTAAGTATTGCGCTTTCATATGAAATAGCAGTTTTTTTAAATAACTGACTGAAAAATTTCTCCCCTGAGTAGAATCACGTGCTGAATTCATGGTAACAGTTTGCACGTCGATGTCTTTTACAACCTGTATACGAGTACTATACTGAGGAGCTCGTGGCTAAGTAACAACAGCCGCACTGGTCGATCCATCAGGTTAAGCTACGCTTGCCGGGGTTGGTCAGTGGATGGGTGACCATCTTTACATACCGAGAATCCTCCATGCCTCGGAAAGCACGTTAAGCCGTTGGTCCCGGCTGTCATTCATGGATCTTTGACAGTCGTTACGACTCGTCAGAAGCCCGAAAGTCTGACACCAGTCTTACCAAGGGGTATCGTATTACCCAGTTACTGGGTTGTGGAGGTCAGATAGGCAGTCGCTCCATGTAAAATACTGGTATTCAGCTGCATCCGATTAGACTGGAAGCCGACCCCAACATAGTTGGGAAAAGGCTAGGCAGATTGATTGATACGAGTACTATACTAGAATTAAATTCATCTCAATGCAAAAATAATTCACCACCTCTCTATTCCCCTTTTTACTTGAAGTAACACTCCTGTTACCGAGTCGCACAGACGGGTCCACTCCGACGGGAGTCTCACTACTTACTTCACTAGATGGACGCGCGGACAGGCGCACAGATAACCTCACCTACATAAAAAAGGGTCCGCTATGTTTTACTGCTTTGAAAGCATACGAGAATGAGGGAGAGACGGTGCGTTTACAATAATTAAAAGTTCTATGTTGATCAACGTTCGGCTTTATCCAGCATTACTTGCTCATACATCAGGTTCATCAGGATTCATCAGGTTTTGAAACCAGTGTGTTGGAAATGGTTTATAAACTCATAACATTACGCCTGTATTCCTCAAAGGGTTAGGCAGAGGTACACCTATAGTACACCCACATTTCGCCAGTAATGTTGGTTATCATTTATAAACGAAATATTTAATCTGGTAAGCGATGATCTGGTGAACGACGAACGGATTTTGCGTCAGGCCAACTTAAGTTGCATGATTGGGAACTAACTATTACCAAAGTTTGATGTAATTTTGAACAGTTTGTTAAACCAAGGATGAAAGAACCTTCAACTCGCTTGCTCACAGCACAATTTTCGTAAAAGTTCAGTGTGCCCGTACCAATGAAAATGTTCCGTATGTTTCCATTGATTTAAGTAGCAGAGTGGGCGGTCCATTTGCACTGATAACTTCTCTCCGATACCGTTTTTAGAATAATCTAAGTTTAAGTATTTCTTCAAGAGCAAATAAAACTGGATGTGTTCAAATTTATAAGTATTTATTAATGGATTTGGGGTATGTTTTAAAACAAAATTAGTAGGAAGTTAGATGATTGCATTGCATGAGGTCCTGGGTGGTGTAGTAACGAATTGTATTGAACCTTGTTGCTAGTTATAGAATTCTTCAGAAAGCCCCTACCCTTCTGTAGAAGAAGGATATTGGTAATAATTTCTGTCATCTTTCACGAAGGGTGAGCAAGAGACTGACTCTTGCTCCGCCTGCATTAAATAAACAAGTAGATAGGTACTTTATTTTAGTTATTATGTTTCAGATTTGATTCCATTTGCGTCAAAGTGTGTATCTATCTAAATATAGGTGCAGACCAAAATGTTTCGTTGCTCATTTTCAGTTGCAAAGAGCGGTATAACGTAACAAAAATTCCATTGCATACGAGTATTTATATAAATAAATAATTGCCTCTTCATCGAACATTCAGAAGTGATTACAGAGAACAGAGCCGGCGATGTAACGTGAACTTCATTACGTATAGTTGGTGTGGACATCGCAGTCACACGATATGAAGACGTTTCGCCCGTTTGGATCCGACAGTTGACCTTTAGGGGAGGTTGCCAGTTTCCCTTAGATTTATCCCCAAAAGTTTTGTATCTTTTATTGGAGTTTAGAATATATTGCTTTTGTACTTTTTGGGCTCTCTGAGTTATATCGGGGGTTGCAAAGGATCGAACTATTTGGTCTGACTCAAGTGGTATGGCAGTCAGACTAAACTGTTTTAAATAACTGTCACATCTGTATACTTTGTCGCATTTTCCAATGAAAATGAAAAATTTCTTGAAGCTAAAACATAGATAAGATTTTCGGGGAGTATTGTAAGCTCTGACAACACTGCTCCCAGAACCTGCTCGTTTGCTCTGAAGCGGTATGCATGCAACACATTCCTTGCAAGCTAACTCTACGACCAGGGAGTGACGACTATACTAGTACTACACCGTTTCATGTTTGTAGTAAATATTTAATCTTTGTACCTTATATTACACAAGTTTAATTGAATCATAACTACGAAAGATATTGACTGAAGTGTTTACGCAGCTGCTAACAATTTCCTAACGAAGTAATATCCGATAAATGTCAGTGATGTTTTCACTGACATTTATCTAACATAATTTATTTACTTTTGTTATTGATATTATTTGCAAATCTAGGAATTGATCAAACTTACTATGAAATTCAGGTTTGTAACCAAGCTTGAGAACGAGAATGAATCAAACAGACTATCACAAATACAATGACATTGTGTATTAATGCCATAACTTATAATAAAGATGATTTATTTAGTTATAGTTCATTAAAACGGAACAACACTAATTACATTAATTAACATAGAAACATAAAAAAGGTACCTTCATAATGTTGACATGTTGTATATATGTAATTTATTTAATAACTAATTTGGGACAGCGGACTCCCTTGTATACTATCTCTCACAGAACTCCAGACATACATGTGAACGTATAACATTTTAAAATATAAAATTACTCGAAAATTGTTGACATTTGCATAGGGGTCATAAGGGGTCATTTGGTTGCAAATGACCTCATCCTGACCTCTCCTACATCCTTTCAATGGATTACCGACTTATTACAAATAACCCTGTATACACATAATTTTGTATCTAATGATGAACAAATATATCACCTTCGCAAGAGTATGTGGAAATGATCCAGCCGTAATTGCAGTTTGTAATACATGTTTGAGTTGTAGGCTGTTGGATGTGGGGCTGAGGGCGATGCAACTTAGTTTCAAACGCTGTTGACACGCTCTAACTACGCGTGAGAAGGGTTACAGATATATTTTTTTGGCGCTAACTGTAGATATAGGTGATGGTCACATGGCACAAACGAGCAACCAAATAGTAGAACATATTGACAGATGTCGTCAAACTATGTAGTGTATAATACTTACGTAGTTTATGTATTTACTTAAACTTAAAATGAAGTCCTCTGATTTGATTTCCTGTAGGTTAGACCCAAGTGTGAGTCTGCTAGCTAATTTTTCTCCACAAACCCAAAAATGGACACAAGCGATAGTTTACGACCTATAAAGACCTATTCTGAGTTTCTAGTTCTTTTTCACAGTACCTTCTAAAGAAACTGAAATAGGTACTAGGCCAAAAGGTAATTAAGTTACGAAATCGACTACGAAAGTTAAAATTACTTGCAAATAGTTTTAATCTTTTAAGTCTCGAAACAAAGCATAGACTTCTGCAAACAATAGATAAGACTTGCGACATCGACAAACAATTTGAGATAGATTTTGAAATGTAAAATGGCGTCAGACGTTACGTTTGTCAATTAATTGTTAAGGTATTATAAACTAATGACTCAAGCCTCGACCCAGCATAAATACTTGAAGGGATGGGACAATGCTGCGGGAAACTATGACCACATTCTGACTACAAGATAAAGATAATTTTGAGAAGCTTTTTTTGCAAATGTAGCATATTAGCTGAAAATTGTATTAACAAAAATATAAAATTTCATATTTTATTGACTTTTAGCCTAAATAAGAATGTGAATGTAAGGTTTTACGCACAGGCATACCAAAGCGGTAAGTTTTTATGTGCAAACAAAAGTAATTAGTTTCATCTCTGCCGAATACTTCCAAATTAAAGTTACGTACTTGCTCAGTGAGTTACCCAGAACCTTGAAAATTGGGGCGATCTTAAAGTATGGCTAGACGCCGTAAAACAAGCTGGGTTTAACCGTACTAAGTAATTCACTACATCCTCAAGTAATCCCAATAATTGATCAAGACGATATAATTCGGAGTTCTAAGTTATAACACGTAATACATATATTTGGAAAAATATATCGCTGGGCTCTCACAAGTTTGGCGTTTTTATGACCCGCACTTCCAACCGGTCGAGTATTGAATTATTAATTCTTATGTAACTCATGTTTTTGTGGTCCATCAATCTACTACCATTATTTTATTACAGTTAGATAACAGTACAGTTTTAGAAAATTATATTTACGTTTTTTATCTTTATGCGGTAATTGTGGTCATTATCGATATCTTAGGCTATCTAGGTTAGTAGGTTAAGATTATGGCTATGGTTGAAATCAAAGCACACTTGATTTCTTTTTATGGAAAACTAATGATGATACAGAAAATGATTGTTCATCAAAAAGGTGAAACTTTGCGATCATTACAAAAAGTTATGCGCAGATTGTTAAAAAAGGTATTGTAATAGGTATCTAGTGACGACATAATTTGTCTTGTTTTTTATTTTTAGTCAGATTTGACCATTGTATGTTAAGTATTGAAAAAATAAACATCTTTATTAGAGAACATTAGGCAAAAAAGTAATTCATCCAAAATAATATTATGAAAGTCACTTTTATTAACTACTTACTAATTATTTTGTGTCATAAAAATAAACTTTTTCTCGTGGCTCTATTTTATTTCGTGGTTGCAAAATAATTTTGTGGTCGTGAAACGATAAGTCCTTGTGAGTCTCAGCCCAAGTATTTACGTGAATTTGTCATGGCGCGGGCTGCCGCCTTCGCCCTAAGCTTCTCAAATTAACGCTTCGACCCTTTCCCGGCCGCCCGGAATTCGGACACGCTCTTCATAATTATTTTTATATTCCTTTTGGCTAACAAAATGTTTTGTTTAATTATTTAATATTTTAATTTTCGTGGTTTTACGACTATCAAAGGGGAAGGTTGAGTAGGTAAACGGTACCTTTTTGCATGAGAAGTTATCTTGTAGAGGGGAAAACCATAATAGGTGTTTCATCTTTTCCTGAGTTGGTAGGTATAACTTAGCTAAAATATCAAGACCCTTCCGAAAAGTTGGCTGGCCTGTCAGAAGGCAGTAAGATTATACAGGATGGTTTTTTTTTTTAATTGAAAGGTTTTCCGACGGTTCATGCAAGACCATTTTAGTTTGAATCCAATTTGTTACCCAATTCACGTGAACCCAATATTCCCTTTCCTATATTTTAAGATCATAATTATAATTATGTTAACTACACCTGAAAGTGAATTTTGAGAGTGGCTCCACTGACAGAAAAGTTGACAGGAAATCGTTTGGTTTGGTATGGGCATGTGATGTGGAGGGAGGAAACTCATGTGACTAAAAGAATGATGAATGTTAATGTTGATGGATGGAGTGGGAGAGGAAGGCAAAATAAAAGATGGATGGATTGTGTGTGGAATGATATGAAAGAGAAGGAAGTGAATGACAGCGTGACTGTTGACAGGGGAGAGTGAGTAAGAGAAAACGTGTTGCGCCGACTCCACGTAACATGAGGCAAGGCCAGGAAGATGATAATATTTATGTTAACTCCACCTTTTAGTTTATCCGTCGGAATAGAGATCACACTAAGTACCTACTACTCCTTAATAACAATGCTAAAGTTACTTACAATTGAAAGCTTTGGTGAGTACATAATATTAGTTAGTTTTAACTTAACCATGGTAGTTTTGGATCACATTAGCTAAACGCGTTTAAGACCGGTAGTCACTATTACGTTTGATTAGATCATGTGTGTGTTAGATAACTAGTGGATCAACTCTCTCTGCGGGCGCGGGCGCAGGTGGACTCATTTCTTGTAGGGCCAGCTGTGCCGGTGACTTAGATATTGTTTAAGTAGTAGTGAAATGTTACAAGTGTAAAATGTAAACGCGGAAGGTAGAATTATTAGCACGTTCGGTTCTTTTAACCAGAGGCACAGACTACTCGTAAGTAGTACTACTACAGGGTAGGAACTGCCCATGTCGTTTAAGTATTCAGTTACAGTTACATATCAGGGTATGACAGTTCACCATAGTAAGTAGTATTCAAGACAAGTCAAAAATTGTCTTTTGACAATACAGGGAAATTTCTATCTTAATTAATTAATTAAGATAGAAATTTCTCTTAATTTTTATCTTTTGAAATAATGAAATGCCGGCAACTTTTATTTTATTACAATAATTGCATTTTTTTTTTTTTTTTTTAATCATTTTTTATCACTACACTTTATTTAACTAAATAATTAATCGACATTGTTCAGTGTGATTGAAAATTGTTAATGCAATAGATGATAAAATTGATTTACTTGTTTTTTTGTGGTTCATGTCTCTATATTAATTTCTTGTTTTAATTGTATTGCACGTTTGTACGCCCTAGAGGCAAAACATAGCGCCCTCAATGTATTACCAAATAAGAACTTATAATGTACCTATGTTTTACAATAAATAAATCAATATGAATAGGGTCAAATGAAATTTGCTAGTGTTTTGTTACTTGAACTTTGAGTTAAGAAAACCTGTTTTCTTTTATTTTACGAGTATCGTATTGAGATATAGAAACATAACACGTCTGAGAAGTTTACACTAAATAAGTCTGATTTATTTTATTAAAATAATTTTATTTGTATTGATAATTATGTGTTGACGGTTTTAGACATAACATAGACAATATATAATAGATAAGATATTCATTATGATTTTATGACATTTTATGGAGTACAAATTTTAATTTATGACATTTTATATGGTATTAATTGGAATTAATGACATTGTATAAGATATTAATTGGAATTAATGACATTGTATAAGATATTAATTGGAATTTATGAAATTGTGTAAGGTATATTTATGCACACATGGTCTAATTTTAATTATAATTTTGCATGCCTGAAATGAAATGAAATGAAATTGTTTATTCTGTAAATAGGATATTGGAATCACTTTTACACGTAATATAAAAAAAATAAAAAAAAGCTAGATGAGTTCGGCGTTTCCTATCTGACTACTCTGAGAAGAAAGGCCGAAACAAACTCAGAGGTCACAGTCTCTTTTAAAGTCCAGATATAATCTTGGTCAGGCCATATGAGGACCATGTAGATTAGTGTCTGAAATGGTCTTTTGAGAAAAGAACCACACAGATTTGAGTGGACCTGTCCAGTCAGTGCAAGCATTTGTCAGTAATCGTGGAGCTCAACTCAGAACATAAGGTGCTCAACTCGACGAACGATACCAAATAATCAACACAGTTGAATTGATGCAACACAGTGGACTGCGCATTCACTTGATATCTAGAAATGTATGATTATGTACTGTGTTGAGCAATAAACATTTAAATTTGAAGTTTATAAAACCGGAATATTTAGATATTTTAAATGACTACACAAACTGCGGTCATTTATTTTTTTATGTATCTTGTTTAGATTCCGATACCCATCACGACTGCGGAGATTTACTAGCTAATTTAATTTGACCCTATATAATATGAACATTTTCTTTGTGAGTACAACAGCGGTCATAAGTTTATAATGTTAAAACATCCGCTTCCTGGCTCTCCAAAGCTTCGCGAAACTTTGTTAACTTACAAAACAAAGTAAACAGTCTTCGGAACAACATGCGCATATTATCTATGTGTTATTATTGTCACGGCAAGGCAGATAATCTTCTCATACAAAGAAGAAACGAGTAATAAACACTGCAGCTTGAACGAACTCAATATTTGCAAGTCCATATCTCAACCACAAAATTAAACAAACATTGAAAAATGACGACACAGCTCACTTGACAAATACCGACCGTTTTCTTTTCCTTTTAAATTAACATAGAAGTAACAGACACAGTTAATCTTCCAGTACACAGAAGCAAGTCAGTTAAGGTTCTTCTATAAGCAATAACCTTGAGCATTCGTTACCTCTTTGCCGCACCACACCACGAGCATGAGTTACGAGTACAGTAGTGAACATGCACAGATTTTAGAATAATTTCTTAATAAAATAAAATTTTGGTCTTTTGAAAAAATTCTATCGAGCAGAATGTTTAATATTAAATTGTCTTTCTATTAGTGTCAGTCCCAAAATTAAAATAGTGCTTACTTCACCAGGAGATGCATTCTATCGATCATTATTTCTCATTTCTGTGGTTTTGTCTTAAGGAGATTCATAAATACATTTACACGTTAAAAAAAAACTTGAATCAACCATTATGGAAACAAGCATATGTAAAAATTTTATGTATTTTTTATTAGTTGATATTTCTTTTAAATAACTGCACAAAAAACGGCTAGCGCGTCGTTTTGCAAGGGAACGCCCCTTAAGCAATTTCCAAACACATTCTTTTCCAATATAACGGACTTAATATCACCTTTTTGGATAAAATCGCGTTCGTAAAAAAAATAAGTCCTCTGTACGCACAAAATTTTTACTCTTACGTAAATATCATAATATACTCGTATCATTCCTCGACTGTACATTGTACGTACAAGCGAACTTCTTAATTAATTTGTTGTATTAGGCTCAAAGCTCGTCCTAACATGTAAAGTCTCAATTTAAGACTTAATGGTTTGTTTATGAGATCGTCTCAGTGAATGGGCATTGTTAACTTTAATCATAGGAATAAGGGACGGTATTTTCAATGCTCATCATGTATTTAAAGACGGATTAAAGTACCTACTACTCGTATTTGTAGATGTAGAATGAGGAAGTGAGTAATAAAACTTGGGTTCAATTCCCCGCTTTGACAAAGTGTTTTTTTGCTTTTCTCATTTTCTGTTTTTGGAAGTGACAGATGTTTACCTATTTATAATAGGTATATGGAATTAATTATGCATATTCAAAGTCAAGTAGGACCTTATTTTATTACCTATTGCCGTCGTCTAAAAACGTGCATTAGGTATTCGAGAGTTTAATAATAATATAGATCTTATTATACTACATTACGTACTACATACAGTTTCAGCGTTATTTGAAATAAATTGAAACGAAATTTGTTTGCAAGAATTGTAGTACATCACAGATGATCTAGTTTATTACAGGTTCCAATATTGTTGGGGTTTGATTGATTGAAGCTCATAAAATTGGTAGGTAGGACTTAATTTCTCGTCTCCGTACGATGAGATTCCATGCTCTGAGACAATATTCGTATCGACCAGGACTCGCATCTTCATCAATCATGGCGCCCTTGACCACAATACCTACCTAAGTAAAAAGCTATCCGCTTCTAATTAATCATGATTGAACTACAATTCGTTGAAACGAATATTTTTTACGAATTGTTAATCGAATAGGTAAATAATTCATTATGGAAATCTTTTGGAAAATGATGTGTTCTTTTAGGAATAAAAAAAAAACATATGATAGTGCTCCTCAAACAAATTATACCTAACTGTTCAATGAATGAATGAATTCGAATACCTACTGAAAATTTATTAAATCTTATTCCATCCATAACTCATTATATTGAATGAAAATTATTATTTGACAGCTAGGCAGCAGGCAACCGAACAATGCCGAAAATCCGAATAATTCAATTAATATTTTTAAGACAAAAGCCCATCACTAAATCCGAGTGGAAATAAGACGTCTTCCGAAACTTCTCGAAACTCGTATTATTGAAATTAATAAAAGTTGTTCTTTTAATTAATTTCTTTGGCTCGTTCTTTTTGGCCAAGTTTGGAGGAAATCGGGCTCAGTTCAGAATTAGCCAAACGGAAAGCAATAAGGATTTATGAAAGTTTTTTCGAACTGTTCATGAAGACATTATGAGTGGCTGTGAAATGAAACGTGGGCGTTATGTGATTATAGCTTGATCTTATTTTTATTTTTAATGAATTTTTGTAATCTTTTTCTAGGTCTGGCTTATTTCTTCCTATCCATGGTTTAAAAGAAATTACAACTAGCTTCATATTTCTGACTGACCGATTCCTTGACAATTCAAAAGTGCCTGTAAATAGGTAGTTCAATTGAAATAAATGCTTTGAGTTTGAGTTTGATTAATTAAGTCAATGTCTGCAGAACATTTGGCCCTACATGAATAAAAAATCTGAACAACATACAACCCAATAACATCACGCCTGTTTCCTCGAAGAGTTAGTCAGAAGTGTACCTATAGTAAACTCACATTTCATCAGTTATGTTTAGGTTCAATGTAATAGGGGTGAGCCTATTGCCATTAACCGGGCAAAAATCCAGACTCCGGGCTGCTACTGAACAATATCTTACTAATATTCAAATCCAATTAAATCTAATCTAATTTAACTTAAGATTTATTTTTTTACTTTTATCTAAACTATGTATTACTGTTATACTGTATTATAATAATTATGACAAATCTTTAAAATAATGTACAATCTTAAATATAATATACATCTAACAAATATATAGATTATGTACAACTATATAGAGGAAAAAAAAAATAAAAAAAATGAAGGAAGAGCTCGTTGGGCATCAAAAAATTCGTCCGCATCGCTGTCAGCGGGAAAAGTGCCGAAAGGCTGGCAGCATTGCCACGTTGGATGGCTGTATTACTTATTTTTAATGATTTAATTGTGTTATTGTCTGTGCATAATGTAGCGCTTGCTGTACTTTTATTTAAGTGATGAGGCGGTTTGCAACGTACAAATTTTAATGTAATAGTGTACTCATTGTTGAAGAGCCTGATAATAAATAAATAAATACGAGTATGTCTTTCAATTAATCAGTAGGTAGTTATATATATACCTAACTTGCTGGGTCAGTAGGTGAGCAGTTGATAAAAAGGTTACACATGTTAAAATGAAGATAGTTATAATCTCATTATAGTAACAAATTGTTGGCTCATCGTCAACTTTGTAAGCCGATATTAAAACCTGTTACGTCACACAAACGGTCTAATAACGTAACTCATTAGCAATAACAATTTTATAATCTAATAACAAAAAGGTCGCACAAATCCAATCACTATTATATTCATTACATGACTGACCGATATTTCGCAAAAGGATGTAAGTTATAAATCAAAATAAAAGATTTCGATAAATTGAAAGCAGTAATGGAGTTGTTTCTCGAAGATGAAGATAATCTAGATTGTGTTGTAATGTAATTTGGGCTATTTATGTTGAAAGGATTCGATTTCGATTGTAAAAGTAATAGAAAGGCGATCGCTGCAAGTGCCTTGGAATCTCACCTGCCATCTTGAAGGTGCGTTTAGATTGGTAGATTTGAAAGTCTAGTAGGGCTATACCCAAGGGTTACAGTAGTGTTAGCAGTAGTTTCCACATCGATTGAGACTAGCCAGTTAATATAGTATTTTAAAAGGAAATTGTGGTATTTAAAGTATATACAGCAAGTGGTCACTCACTTGCTGTATATACCTACTTTAAATACCACAATTTCCTTTTATTGGTTGCTAAGTCAAATTGATAAGTAAATGATTCAAAATCAAAGGTCATTTATTCGAACTAGGCTGAGTATCAGCACATTTTGATAGTCAAAATTACATGAGACAGTCTGCCAACACGCCCGAACTTCACCACTTCCTTGGGCTTTAGTTGGGAAGAAGAAATGGCACAACAAACTCCCCAGAAGATAAAGATCCTAAGTAGAGATGGTATGCAAAGAAAACAGTCCCTACGTCGACCCCGAATAGGTACGCAAAAACGTAGGCAAATAGGTTGAATTGTGTTATGGGCAAAAATATGGATTTTTCGATATAACTAACTAAAGCATGCTATATGTAGGTACCTATTACTTACGCAAATTTAAAGCTTTTATTGTAGCAAGGTCGTAGAACTTTCTCCTGTACTAAACTATCACTTTACCGCGTGTCAACGCACCCCAAGCTACAGCGAGTCGACCCTGACCTAGTCGTATTACGTAACACTTGCTATCGCTATTGAACCTATTAAGTATTTGAAGTTGAAAGCATTTATCGCTGCGAGTGATCGTGATTGGATTAACAGTCTGTCAGAGCTATGATACTGATATCTGACCTGTAATATTTTATCTGTTAGTTAATTTGTTAACTGTGTAGAGCTTTTAAACTAACTAGACATTGATAAATGAGCATTTAATTACAACAGCTATTATACTAGTTGGTTGGGTTTACATTATCTTTGATTGAATCGATAAACAGGTTACTAAATGGTTGCTAATTGCGTGATTTACTGTTAAGAAGAGCTTTTGTCCTGCAATGCTTAGTGCCTAGTTGTCTTCATATAGAAGTCACCTGCTACACAAAAGCCTCTTCAGATGCATGCCACCACGCATGAAACAGCTATCAATGCTTCCATACTAATAAATTAGAAATGCGAGAGTAATTCTGTCTGTAACGTTTTTTCGCCTTAACGACTGAACGGATTTCGATAAAAAATTGCACACAGGTACTTAGACTATAACAGGGTAGGTACACGGTACTCCTTTCCCGGTATTCTGTTCCCGTGGAATAATTTCCAAACTCTACACGGGCGAAGCCACGAGCAAAAGCTACTCAGAATTTAGCAAAAGCATAGTAAAGAAATACTAATACCTACAGTTTCACAAATACGGAATATTATTATTTTTCTTTGGCAATAGTTAGGTAACAACATTTAATTTTTTTTTAAGTTTTTAGTAAATATTTTTACTGATTATGGTTGTACGTACTACAATCGTGGGAGACCGATACTGGCAACATTGGCCCGGTTCTCAGGCATTGCAACATTATGTGGGTAATAACCCAGCACGGCTACATTACTCGTACAAGATTATGATTTCAGCTAATCTTGCTAATGTCTTATTGAAAAAATGTGCAGTGTTTGTTCATAGTATTCCGTACTACCTATGCGCTTAAGATGTGTTTCTTTTTGCGTAGGTTTATAAAAATAAACCATATTTTTAAACACAATAATAAAGATTCTGTTGAACTACGCTGTTAGCATAGATCTTAAAATATTGTTTTTTTTCCCTACTGTAACTAATTAGAAAATATAATGGTCACGCACATATTATTATAATATTACAAAGTTAAATACTTTGAACACTTCAAATATTCAATCTAGAGTTTGTCAAAGTCACGATCAATCTCAACTGAAATTGTATAGGACGGCTCAATCTTACAGTTCCCAAAGAGGCGCTAATTTTCTAATTTAGGGCCTATCAACATCGGCTACGCCTAGCCTTGAGAGTGGGTACTAGCTTAAGGGCAAGCCGCCTAACATTGTACTTCGCACCATTTCCATACATAAATTAGGAATATAATTAATTCGTTAGTTAGCTTACAAATTAATTCTATCCCCTGGACAGACTACTGTGCCTACCGTCTATGTACCTACCTACCTAATATAATTATGTATTATTAGTATCGGCAGCCTTAAAAAGTAAAACATCGACAAGCATTATTTTATTTAATAATTAATTTAATACTTTAAGCACACAAATGTACAGAGGCGGACTTAATTGTCAACAATATTTGTCCCTTAATAATTATTTATCGATTGATTGATTGATTGATTTATTTATTTATTACAGCATGGAAGACTTACAGCTATAAAAATCAACAAAAAAAGCAAATAATAGCCGACTGAAAGCCAATTACTACAAGTCTTCGCGTTTAGAGTTATCGTTATTGTATCAATGCTGGCCACAAAACATAATATGTACATAATTGTAGGTACCTATAAATTTCTACAGCATTCATAGTGCCATCCATGAAGATGCACCCCACTGTTCTTCTTAAACGTGATTATTGTACTGTAAACGATCTGGGAAGAACAGTGGCCAGTAGAACAATGTTCGTGGATGGCACTATCTATACCTATTATGGAACACAATTTGTAGACGATCAGATTATTTCAGAAGGCTGACTGTACATGAAGGCTGTTCGGCCTGAATTCCTCCTACGCTGATGCCGTTGACGTTAGCGTCGCAGTGTGGTGCATAGAACACGTATATTCGTACGTGCGACCGAGCGTACGCGACCGACGTTAGCGTAGGAGGAATTCACGCCTTACAGAAGCAATAGGCACCTCAAGGAACAGTAGAATTTAAGAGGTGATAGCCCAAAGCAAAGGTATAGTGTGGACTGGCCATTTTTATCGAGAAGTCGTGTTCATTATACTGGTGATGTCTACCTAACTACACCTACAAAAAGAGACAATTTTGTTTATTTGGAAGACGTCGATATTAGATTTATCGAACAATAAAGCTTTTCGTATTAGTCTTTTCGCCAAAATAATGCAGTAAAGATGAGGCTATTTACTGCATTATTTTTATGAATGACTAATACTGTTAATATTGCTTTGAATGTAAAATATAACATGACCCAATATTTTCGAACAATATAATAAACGTACAAAATGGAGATTGCTTGTTTTATATCGGGATGCTGCCCATGTTAAAATTTTAACACAAAACTAGTTATCACCCACAAACTACACTTGGCCAATGAGATGGCTCAACGCTAATTACGGAGCTATGTCATAATTATGTTAATGTCTGTCCGTCCGTCAGTCAGTATGTTAATCTTATATGTAATGTTGACGCAAATGCCAGATGATCGTCTTCCATGCAATATGCTTTTGCAAAACAATTACAGTTAAAGCAGTTAAATAACAATGCAAGAATAACATCTCAAGTCCACTTGAAATGTTATTCTTGCATTGTTATTTAGTAAACATTTCTTCATGTCTCCTTTCAGTAATGTTTTCAGTCAATATTTAGAAAATGCTATTGTTGATGAATGTCATTAGTGATCGGGAGAATGGAATTTCGCACAATGGCCTAAGACTCGCCATATTTTTCATGACATCGGACTGAACAGTGTCATCGCACGAAAGGCAAGAATATTTGATAAAGATTAAAAACTTCAAAATAAAATGTGGTGTGATTTTGATTAAATTTAATACGATAATGTGGTCACACAGACTAGATATAGTACATTTGCCAGAAGGAAAGTCATAATTTCTATCGCTACGTTATCAAACGGGCCAATTTTTGCAAAAAACAAATCCAAATTCCTGTTATACATTTTTCAAACGACCGTATCTTCCCAACATCACACACACACACATCCTTCCATAACCTCAAAGGCGGGGTGACAACCTCAACATCCCGGGCCAAGTTCAAAGAAATTTAATATAAAACTTGCCGGTACTTGGATGGGCGTAAAAAAGCGGCGCCTCTGCCATTTTGTTGAAAACACATTTTTTAAAGTTTCCTTATGAATAGTTCGCGTGATGTTACGCTTTTTAAGAACTTTTATTGCTTTAGTAGATATCAAAATGTCCAGGATAAGTTTTTAATAAATCTGGTCATCGATTTTCATTCTTAACTATTTGTTTTTATTAGCTTTCGGTTTTCATAAGCTAATTTGGCAAATCTGATGTAAAAGCTCTTTTGATTTCTTGTCAGAAACCACAATAACTATGAAATCACTAGATAAGATTGTATGTCTAATTAAGGTAAAAAAAAATGGAATTGAAAAGATCGATTGGCGTGCAAATGAATTTTCCCAACAACGTGAACGTTACTTAACTAATGCCTTCGGTGTGGAAATAAGTACCTACGATGAAAGTCTCAACCGCAACAAGTAGTATTTCAAATAAACAATCATCATAATAATAATTATTATTGTAATGGAAACATGTATTGTTAAGAAGACAACTAGGAAGTACGTTGACAAAGCAGGTAGTAAATAGTTAGAACCTGAAAACAGTAAATTGATGAGTACATGTTACGCACTCACAATCGAACTAAAGCTTTAGTAGTTAACCTAAATAATCAATATGGATAAATTATTGACAAGACTATCCTAGCTAATATGTATATTTTAATAAATGCGAAAGAGAGTTTGTTTGTTACGCCTTCATGATAAAACGGCTGAACAGATTTGGATGAAATTTTGCAAATGAGTAGACCATGATCTGGATTAGGACATAAGATACTTTTTATCTCGGTATTCCCAAGGGATCGAGACTTATGTGGGTGAAACCGCGGGTCGCAGCTAGTTACAAATAAGTAGGTAGTGTTCTCTGTGTTAACGATAATTAGTAACTCTGCAGTTTATCTAAACTGGTGGCGACCTATTTCATATGAGGCAAAATATACTTAACTGATTTCTTATTTTTACCTGTGTTGAAAACTGTTTGAAAACAGCGCTACCGTTTTAATGTTATTATGAGTAACCATGTGCTGTGACTTTTCGATAATGCTGGTTCATAAAAATATATAGAAATGTGTTATTTCTGGCAGTGTACAACAGTGTAACATCTAATGCCCCAATAAAATAAAATGTCCACGTTTGTAACAATAACAACAGTTCTCAGTCAATTAATTCCAAAATCAGAGCTCCGTAATGCAATAGTTTTCAGTAACCACAAATTACAGTTCAAATTACTATTTGAATACAAATTAATTATGTATCCTAATTAAAATAAAGTTTTTATCAATTTGTGATTATTTCAGAGCTCGTGGCTAAGTAATAATAGACGCACGGGTCGATCCATCAGGTTATGCTTGCCATGGTTTGTTTTTGGATGGGTAACCATCTTTACATACCGAGACCCCTCCGTGCCTCGGAAAGTACGTTAAGCCGTTGGTCCCGGCTGTCATTCTTGGATCTTTGACAGTCGTTACGGGTCCGCAGAAGCCCGAATGTCTGACAACCAGTCTTACCAAGGAGTATCGTATTACCCAGTTACTGGGTTGTGGAGGTCAGATAGGCATTCGCTCCATGTAAAATACTGGTATTCAGCTGCATCCGGTTAGACTGGAAGCCGACCCCAACATACTTAGTTGGGAAAAGGCTAGGCAGATTGATTGATTGTTTAAGAAATAATATATTAGGTACATTTGGATAAATAACCACATAAATCTGCGCATTTGTGTCTTAAAAAGACACAAATGCGCACATATTTTTTATGTTTTCTGGTTACAAAATAAGTTGATCATTATTTGTACCTATTGCATTAGGTATCAATTTAATAAATATGTGTACTTACATGGGTTGGTGACTGCTCTGAAATCATGTCTTGCAATTCTTCGGCATATACGATCTTCGGAGGCGGTCCTGTAACTTCTGAAATATAAAGCGTACAAAGTTCAATATTAATTATATTAAGCACCTAATTACCTATTAAAACTTGGCGGTTTAAGTCAGGATTTGGTTAGAACTATGAAAATACTTTTCATGTTTCTCTTGGGTGTCGTTAAAAACGACTGAAGAAGTTATTACTAGGACTAAGTAGATGTATGAAACTGAAACGGAACTGAAACACCACGATTGACAGACGAATTTGTTACAGTTTGGATTAGGAAATAGTTCCCAAAGACACTCATTAATACACCAGGTGGGGTACTTCAATCCTCTTCATAGCCACTGCTATTAATTACCACTCTTTTCAGAATTCGACGAATTTTTGGTTCATATCCCTAAATCATTGGTAGAGGGACAAAGTGTTAAGTCAATAATTAGAGCGTCCAAAACAACATCAATATTAAATCATCGGTGAAGCAAATTCAATTAATCATGTTGGGAAACACGGAAGTCCACTCTTGTATGTAAATTGAATAGCATTAAATAGTAAGTAGAACTGCATAATATTTCAATGAAATCGGTTGGTTTTGATAATGGTTTGATTGCATTTCACGCCCGTCGCGGTGTTTGCGTGTCCTATGTAATTGTATGTTGATATTTTGTTTTGACAGTGCTGACAGTTATTAGTAGCTATTGTTAATTGTTTAGTGCTTAAATTGGTTTATTGTTTAGCGGTTCAGAATAAAATGAGCCTGTTTTTAGCGAATGGTAAAACAAACAATCGGCTAATATAACAAGACAGATCAATCGTTTAAGAATTGAGAAACTAATAGAACTTTATTTGTTACTATAGAGGTTACAGAGAATTGGGTTTACCCACAGAATTATGTATATTTCTACACTGTTTCTGTAAAAATAACGCATCATTTGTTTCTTGACTTTTTTGAGCCTTCAGACAAAACTCAAACTTAAGTGAAGCTATTAAATTAAATTAATAAAACTGAATACATACAGCACGCTATAATTAGTTTGCTTATCACTTACCATATTTCAGCCCAATAACAAGATCCTTATTACGTTCCCCAAAGTTTCCTTCATACAGCTCTCTCTTGCTTGTCTGGTTTTCGTCCTTCTGCTTAGCCACTGAGCTCTTGGCCAGTGGGGTTTTGGCCGGTGAACTCTTGGCCACTGGGATCTTGGCCGGTGAGCTCTTGGCCACTGGGATCTTGGCCGGTGAGCTCTTGACAACTGAAGTCTTGGCTTCTGCTCTCTTGGTAACAGGCTGCTCAGACAGCGCCTGGCTAAGTGCCGCTAACACGAGGAGCGAGATCTGAGGAAGTGTAATGAAAAGCTTTTAAGTTGAAGTCAAGTTGAGTGTAGTCATTTACGAGTATATTTACTTCGGCTAGGTTTAAAAGTCCAGAATGTACGAAAAAATTATGATTTTTCTTGTGTCAAACTGAGCCATGATAGCTTTTATAAAGACTACTCCTATGAAAGCTATCATGGCTCAGTTTAAAAATGGGCCGTCTCATCTACATGAGAAGACCCATTTTCAGCAGTGGAAGTTTAGAATAAAAAAACAAACTTTCAGTTTTACATAAATTCGACAGTTTTAAATAATAGGGACACAACATGACAATATTACGGGGGTGATGAGAATGTGTAGGTACATGCCAATGAAGCATGAAACTCCCATGCTTATTTCCACTCAACTAGCCTGAGTGTGACATAATATTTAATTTTAATAGTGTTTTATTAAAATAATTTCAGTGTAATGTTTTAAAGCTCGTAATTTGGTTACAGGGCGGGCGGGCGTAACTGAAACATCTTTCATCTACGCAACTGAAGAAAATATGTGAAATTTCCATAACGAAACTGGTTTTCCCTTATGAACACCGATAATAAAATAAACCAATCGCACTAATAGTGGCACTGAATTCCACGTGAAACTAACCGGCAGCTTCATTTTCTCGCGTTTTTTCCGGCACGTCCGACCCGTGTGTGCTGCGCGAAACGACTCAAGAGTACTCGCGACCACCACCGTACTGCGCATGCGTGCCCCCACGGGAGGGGCTTATATGCTCTCGCGCCTAAACGAGGGATAGTGATCAAGTGAATCATGAACATTACTAGGCAATATGGAGGTCACTACATCTTTTTTCAGTTTGAAATCGATTTGAGAAAAAGTTCAGTATGTAGAACGGCTTAACGCAATTTACGGGCATTAATATTTTTTTTTTAATCATTGGCAATTTTATGACTGTCAACGTTATGTCATAGTTTATGTGGCACGTTTTTTAGAATTAACTGAACTAGGTTAAACAACGTGTAACGGAAAGGGTATATCTATAAAAAAGAGGTGAAGATTACATCAGGTATAGAATCTCTAGGCAAAGTTTCATTCAGCTCAAAATAAATTACTCAAAGAATTCACACAATTGGTTTCGTTAGTTTATTGATAATTACTTTCAGTTTGTTTTCCTGATTTCTGTTTTGAGGTAGAATCATTAATACATCTCTCTACGTTAGATTTGTTCCACAAGAACTAAAAGTTGATATGGAACAAATCTAACTTAGAGAGATGTATTAATGATTCTAATGATTATAATTCTGACCTGCAAATTGCAAAAAACGTAAGAAAATTTGAATTTCGCGGGGTACCACTGCGGATTCACCATATAAGTATAAACATTCAAAAGATCGCAATAAACTCAAAAAGTGTTTTCATTTTCTAGCATTAAAAGCTCCTGAATAAGTCTATTAACTCTGTATCACCTGTGCTTTTATTTCTTTTGCTAATGTTTTCTTAAATTGTTATTGCTGGAAAATATAGTAGACTAGTAAAAGTTTATTCAGCGAAATTATTGACGGTTAAAATGTAAGTGTAATGAACACTATGGCACATAAGTTTAAGTGAATTTGAATTACTTTATTTAGTGATGGGTATCAATATTGTAGGATGATTTGATAATTCGAATTTTCGCGAAAACCGTAGGGATATTGCGAAAACACGGATAATTAAAAAACATTTTTGTGAGCAACTTGGTTTCAACCATGGTCTTGGTTTCAATCAATAGGTTAGGTTGGGTTAGAACTGTGACCAACCGCGCGCTAGCCGAGCGAGCGAAGTGAGCGGTGCCGTGGTAGCGGCCGGTGAGCGCTACTTCCAAGTTGCTCGCAGAAATGTTTTCACCATTTTAAAATTCTCCGTGTTTTCACAATATCCCTTGGGTTTTCGCGAAAATTCGAATGATCGAATCGTCCTACGACATCAATACTTTAACAATGTGTTTCTAAAGTGTCTGTGGTTTTAAAAACTGAAAGACAGGGGATGAACATACTCACTTCCTAAGAATATTTAATTTACTTTATATTCGATGCTAAGACAAAAATTATCGAGAAAATGCACAAGATGATGGAATGCTTTTGTGTCTTCGTAATAATGTGTATATCATCCAACGATTTATTACAATAGCGAACAAGAAAGTGATAATTTACGACTAGACAATCTTGAAGGTTGGTGTCTGCTGGAATTTTTCGGAAAAGTTACAACCACACCTAACCATTATTCAATAAGGAAAAAGAGGTAAGAATTTTCTAACAGCTGTTTTATTATTATTTTCTTTGAAAAGTATTGGTACAGTCCAAATAAATAAAATACCTAGTATGCTTTGAATAGTGATGCTTGAAATTGCATCAACAGCCAGAGATAGTACATTGTACATGTTGTATTGTTCGCTTGTTCCTGCAGTCTTCCTTAAAATGTCGTTTTTGTCAAATTCACAGCCAACAGTGTTGTCTGAACACCCACTGTGGCAACAGCCAGCTTAAAAACTTAGATGAAGTAAGCTGTCAATCCCTAGCGTCAAGGTGGGATGACAGTTCACTTCAAGCTCACCTTACCTAAGTTTACTTGGTAAGATTCTTACAGAATAACTCGGTAGGACTGGCTCTAAGTGAACATTGTAATCAAATAAGTGCAATTCTGAATTCCAATTGTTACACACCCACTCATTTTAATAGCTTGCAGCCCGGAATCCACCAAAGCGGAGACGAGACGAGAGGAGACGAGATGTCTTTTAAACACTCTGCTAGGAGGAGGAGCTCACAAATATATTGGCAATATGCATACCATATACTTCGTTGTTTATTAAAAAAAGAAATGACAATCTCCCGAGATGAAACACGCTTCTTTGCATTGTTTCAGACCATTAACTTCTTCTTCAAGGCTGACATGTCTTCAACGATGGTCTACTTAGATAAGTTATGCAAAGTGCAGTCATATCCAAATAATTATGATGCATTACTCTTAACTGGATCACTGTTAGGTAACAGTTGCTTGAACTCTGTTTGCGAGCGACATTTAATTAGGTAAGTATGCAAATAAAACTTGCATGTGTAATTTTCATGATTGCATTCTACATTTTATATTGTTGGTTTTTGGTCGAATATGATGATAGGCTTCAGAATTTTTAGGTAAAACCGATTGTACTATTTCTCTAAGATCACATTACGATGCTTTTTTTGTCAATTCAAAAGAATTGTCAAAAAAAAAAAAAAAAAATTAAAATTGTCTTGTTAAAAAAAAAGTTGATGCCAAAAGGCATCAACTTTTTTTTTAACAAGTTCCAGGAAAGAAAGCTTAAAGAAGGAAAATAGACAAAGTTACCTGGAGCCTATATTGACATATTGATAAAGTACCCTGGATCCTTTATTGGAAAATTTATCTGAATCCTATATTGATATATTGACAATGTGACATGGATCCTATATTGACATATTGACAATGTGACCTGGATCCTATATTGACATATTGACAATGTGACCTAGATCCTATATTGACAAAATTACCTGGATCCTTTATTGGAAAAGCTACCTGGATCCTATATTGACATATTGACAATGTGACATAGATCCTATATTGACATATTGACAATGTGACATAGATCCTATATTGACATATTGACAAAGCTACCTGGATTCTATATTGACATATTGACAATGTGACATGGATCCTATATTGACATATTGACAATGTGACATGGATCCTATATTGACAAAATTACCTGGATCCTTTATTGGAAAAGCTACCTGGATCCTATATTGACATATTGAAAATGTGACATGGATCCTATATTGACATATTGACAAAGCTACCCGAATCCTATATTGACAATGTGACATGGATCCTATATTGACATATTGACAATGTGACATGGATCCTATATTGACAAAATTACCTGGATCCTTTATTGGAAAAGCTACCTGGATCTTATATTGACATATTGACAATGTGACCTGGATCCTATATTGACAAAATTACCTGGATCTTTTATTGGAAAAGCTACCTGGATCCTATATTGACATATTGACAATGTGCCATGGATCCTATATTGACATATTGACAAAGCTACCTGGATCCTATATTGACATATTGACAAAGCTACCTGGATCCTATATTGACATATTGACAATGTGACATGGATCCTATATTGACATATTGACAAAGTTACCTGGATCCTATATTGAGATATTGAAATCTACTCCACTGTGTTTCTTCATCTCAAAATGATATCCTTAAAGATCTTTACACGCTCTACATACGACATAATCTCAGAGTCGTATACCAGGTATCTCTAAAATTTGTTTGTACTCTGTAGTATTTATTTTTTCGCCGTAATAAAAGTTGCTTCTATTTCTTATTGAATCCCACATAAGTAACTACTTAAGCAGTTGCTCTTAGTTAGTTGGACCAAATCATTGGAGTACAGGTGTTGCATCAGATAGTATCCGGCGAGTTGACCTGCTGACTGCTATGTCCTGTTTCCTGACTTACCTTGTAATTACTGTGCACTTACATAAAGTGGAGCATTATAAGGTGCAGTATTTTTAAGGAGTGCCGGGCAGCAGTGGGCCTGGTATACCTGGGGTGGAAGTATAAGCAGGAATACTATTAAATAGATTCTGTCGTAGACGAGTTGCGACACCAAAATGTACGTACAGTGCACCCTGGGCTACCAGTTTGATTTTACTATTCTGATATACCCTAGTGCTGATATGAGAGAAAATACATGTTCTGCCTTCAGTATTTCATTCCTCTCTCTCCGCCTTTCTGAAAGCATCAACAACTTCCATCGTTTTGGTGTTGAGGTGCAATAATTGCAAAACAAGAAAGAATAGAGCAAAACAATTATATATATATATAAATAATAAAAAATATGGGCAAGGTTAAATCACATAAAGCCACTGAATTGTCAATGTGCTTGCGCAACGCAATTGTTCTACGGTAAGCTCTTGGCGACAACAGTGAAATGTCATAGCTATGTACGAGTAGTTACGTTGTGTATGTTCGTGTGCGGTTACTAGCACCTATTACACATAAGCTCATTCTCTTAACTTATTAAATTCATCAATCTCACTCACCCTACAAGGCAATATGACTCCTAACGCAATTATAATTAACGTCTTAAAGAATAATTATTATATTAAATTCTTAACTTAATAATAAGGGAGCAATTTACACGAAATAAGATACTTGACCTCATAGTTTTATGTAAACAAATACTTTTAATTAACATTGTGTGGTAGTGTCTACATAACATGAGATTCTTTTTTCTCGACAACGGCGAAGTCAAAAGGAAGGATTATGTTTTTAACAGTCTGTGTATGTATGTATAATTTGTATTTACGAGTACGTATGTTCCACCGTAGCGCTTAAACTACTCATCCGATTTTGATGAATGAGGTGTTGACACCTCATTCATCAAAATCGGATGAGTATTTTAGTTAGTCTGATGACTCCGGCTATAAGAAAACCTAATCTACGTATATATATATATTCCTAATCTATTATATGATTATAATATCTAATCGATATAGCTAGGTGTTTTGTTTATAACATAAATTTTATAAATTTTTACTAAAAAATTTTAGTTAATCCGATAAAATAACTCATAAGCTTTTAAAAATAATAAACAGAATCCAAATCGAGCCAATAACATAGGAGATATGGCAAACACTACTAAAATAAAAAATTGTACACAACAACAACAACTACATACAACAACAACAACAAAAACAAACAAACAACAACATTGAATAACATGAAAAATATTAAAGATAGAATTTTAATGTTAATTTTCAATAATTTTTCATGAATATTCAGAAAAATACGGGCGAGCACATGCCCATGGGTGACATTGTATATGTATGTATAAAAAAAAAAAATGCGAAATCTATTTTGATTCTACATACATTAAATACCGAGGCTCAAAAAATATCAGTGATGTAGAATATAAATTGTTAACAGGACAGACAATTGTATTTAATCGCTGGAACGTTATGAAGTGCCACAGATATTAACACCTCGCAAATAGGTGCAGAAGGTTCTTCACTTCATAAAAAAAAATATGAAAAAATACAACAAGGTATTTACTAAAGTTTAAATGTGCATGTGTGTCTCTAGCTACTAATAGGTGTCATGACTTTTCACCAATAAAGATAATAACTAAGATACCGATACAGATACAGTAACTTAAGCACCTTTAGTAAGTTGCACCTGACTTATCTGCATTCGAGACCTGCTGAAACCTATACAAAAGAAATGTTTGCAACAATAGATGTAACCCAACTCAGATACGACAACAGTAAAAATTGTACTCAACACAAAGCGGTGGGTTATCCTCCAATTCCCCCCTCTGTCACCAACTTTTTGTAATTTATTAAGTGTAGGTAATACATAAGCTATTAACTCCATCGCTTTTCGTAGTCAGTGAACATTCTGCAGCTATTTATTTTCTGTCAGTATGTAACAGTAGGTACTCGTAGCGACATTACAGGAATTAACTCGCGAGTCACAGCTGTGCTCGGCGTGCGTGTTGCACAACTGACGGCCACGCTGTCAGCTGAATGTACCAGCCTTTATGTAGCTACCGAGTGAAGAGATTGAACTTTTATTATTGTGGGTTTAATTGTGTATGTTTCGGGATTACCCATCTAGTGTTAAAAAATTAAAACAGATTTCCATGCTACGATAGAAAAAATGTAGATATTCTTGAAATAACCTCTATTATAGTTTCTAGCTTGTTTGTTCCTCTGTCAATACTGATGAATGTGCGTGTTCTCTCATATCGGCATGAGCTATACCTACTGTGGCATAAACCGATGTGGCCGATATGAGAAGTAAATTAAAAATAAATAAATAAAAAGCTCATGCGTGGTAAAATGTATGAACAGTCAACAATGTGGTAGGTGGTGGTATGTGAGGTGCTGGTAGCTTAGGGTGTTACGGACGTTCATTTAAAAATCACCACTCGTAGTGGCTATTTTAATGCCTCGATACATGTGCAATAAAGTTTACTATAATTTTTCTCCTACATTACTCATAATAATTATGTGGGGCACAGCTGTGCCTAAGTCTAGAGCGTGTGTGTTGCGAAACTCCTACAATATGCACTGGACTGTACGCTAATTGCCTCGGGGCTTTCGATGTGACGAAATCTTTAGCGGACTCATATGAACGTATATTATGGCTATTTGATATACTTCAGAGACTTACTTACTTTAATGCCAGCTCCGTTTAAAACAGGAGGCAGGATAAAAGGAAGAAATCAATCAGATGGTTACATAACTCACTTCCCAAATTGAGGTGACTAATGTAAACCTGGGTAAAACGAGGACCATGGTGAACGCCGCAGGATTTCCGCTGGATGCAGGCAGGGCAGAGCTCAGCAATGAACGTCATACGACTTATATGATACTTACATGAGACCCTATGTCAATATCCTCTGACTAACAACAATCACATTAGACAGGTTCAAAAAAAAAAATCTAATTCAAATGTTTATTGCTCAACACAGTATATAATCATCTCGTTCTCGAATAAGTTCTAAGCTGGTTTAACCAGTAGCTGATAAGGGCCTCAAACCGATCAGAGGCAACTTTAAGATTGAATTCAAACTTCAAATAACGTAGTTTCCTTACATTGTTGTTAATCCAAGTTTTACCAACACCATTTACGTTTATTCTACATTTCTTAAAAAGTATTTTCACTCAACAACTTTAGCAACATGTTCGAGCGTGTACTGTGACGTGGAAGCGACGTCACAGCCGCTGCCTGTATTTACAGGACTAGTTCAAAATTATGGGGCAGAAGTGCCACAGTGGAACAACCTTCATTTATTACAAGCTCTCCGAGATGCAGTATAGTGAAAATATAGCTGAAGCCTGAAGCGTACGTATTAGGTATATGAGGGAAAATATCTCATGCTGTGAAAATATTAGTTCATCAGCAAAGTGGTAGCGGAGCTGACTGCCCGAGGTACCGCCACTCGTTGAGGCTGTATTAATGCAGCGCTCTTCAATCTACAATAATAGTAGTAGTTCTGAAGCAAAGAATCGTAAATATTTACTGCTGAACATGGGCCTTCGAAGATCGTAATAACGAACGTAGTGATCTCCAGGATGATAAATGTTTTATAACCACCAGACTTGGCAGCTGTTTCTTTTCCATAGAAACGATCAATTGAATGGTGCCCATAAATTCTGACTTTTAGTTAATGTGCAAGAATATTTTAGAAATACTTCTGTGATAATACAATTATTATAACAGTACTGTTGCTTAGCCTCGTGGCATTATTTCCTATATTGTCTCATGCGTCGCTTGTAGGACTATAGTGTGTTCACAGTATTACTTTGCATCAGTCTTATAAAGCATGTTGCTAGCATTGAGTCTTCTGTTCCTTTTTATTGGGTTACTACGTGGCACTAAGTATATGTGTAGTACTTGTGTGTACCGAAGATCGGTAATAATTCAATATAGCTAGAATAGCGTAGGAAAGATTTTTGTGGATATTACCAAACTATTTTGACACTATCCAAATTATTATCTCTATACAATTATAAGCCCATTGTGTCTCGCTTGGATCCGTGTTCCGGGATACGAAGGGTTAATAAGAAGGGAAATCCGATTTTCTATAAGCATCCATAATTTCCCTGTTGTCCTGGGTTAGCCCAGGTTTGCACGGGCGATTTTTTTTCATGCACTTGATTTTCAACGCTCTGCTTAGCGCGAGAGTTGAAAATCCAACAGTGTGTTTTTTTAATACGCTGGGACGCCAGTGCGTTAGATTCTCAACGCTCGGCTCAATTCCGAGAGTTGAAAATCTAGTGCGCGATAAAATCCCGACGCGATAATTTTACGTCCGTGCGAACGTGGGCTAAGGCGGAGCTGTACCTACACGCATAATGAATAAAAACAAAATATTACAATAACAATAAACAACTAATGACATTATCCATTCAGCAGTATATTAATAGCACAATGCAGATAGTGGCAATTAGGAAAATGCTCTAAGAAGAATCTTGTCTCTTGCAAAACCGCACGAAAATTTGTAGATATTTTCCTAACAATCTTAAGCGTACAACATAGTCTAGAAATAGTACGCCTTAGTTAAAAGAGCATAACTTTGCAACCTAAGCAGGGTACACAACAGCGGGCTGGTGTTACGAGCGCTCATAATACCTGCTAATCCTTTACCTTGCTACAACATGGAAATGTTGCTAACTTTATTCACTAAGTTATTTTAAATTTTCCTTTTAGCTAACGCTAATCGGGGTTTTTTTTTTTTTAACTCCGATTAGAGGAACTCTTGGCTTAGTAATAACAGCCGCACGGTTCAATCCATCAGGTTAAGCTACGCTTGCCGGGGTTGGTCTGTGGATGGATGGCCATCTTAACATACCGAGACTCCTCCGTGCCTCGAAAAGCACGTTAAGCCGTTGGTCCCGGCTGTCATTCGTGGATCTTTGGCAGTCGTTATGCGTCGTCAGAAGCCCGAAAGTCTGACAACCAATCTTACCAAGGGGTATCGCATTACCCAGTTACTGGGTTGTGAAGGTCAGATAGGCAGTCGCTCCATGTAAAATACGGTATTCAGCTGCATCCGGTTAGACTGCTGTTAGAAGCCGACAGATAGATTTTTTCATCGGAGTTTAAATTTTTTCTGTAAAGTTTTGTTAACATATCTATTCTAATTACAATTTTATAATATAATGGAGGTCCATTTAAGTTTTATAATGGAGGTCCATTTAAGTGAGTGTTGTGAATTTCCAAAAAAGTATACCCAGAATCACTCGAAACCAGATCGGAAGTAAAGTTCAGCAGTTTTAGAATAACATTAATCGTAATGAGAACGACACCGAGACAATTTAAACAGTCTATGAAATTGTACAACTTCAAAGCCTGCACTTGCAAACTGAGTTTCTTTTCAACATTTATAGGCACGCGTAGAAGTGGAATAAATAAGATCTTCTATCAGTCCTATATGTTCTGAATTATCCTATGTATGAGTACAATTCAGGGCCCTAATTGGGTCAACAAAACTGTATACTTCAACGTATCTAGGACTTTAAGCCCAGCTTCGAGTTTCTAATACCACTAACATACTACGCATTTAACATAAACAAAAGAAAACAATGCCGATCTTAGGCCCGTTTACTCACAAATGGATACGCCTAAATCCGGTTATGTGTGTTCAGTAATCCTTTCTCCGGTAGTAAATTCGTAAGCTAGTGGATGCTTACGAATTTCAGAAGGGTTCAAAAGGGCTCGCTGGTTGTAGGGTTCCTTAGAACATTTTACGTTATTTTGGCACTGCCTGTATGTAGGACTTAATAGCCAAACCGACATGCTTCACCATCACCCACCACAAAAAAACGGAAATTACAGGCACACAAAAAACGTTAAAATCACTTTAAAGAAGACTATTTGTGTAAGTCGTTTTTATCCTACAAAATTGCTTCAGTATAGTAATAGTACTGTTATAAGAGCAGGGCCCGCGTGGTCGATTACGGCCCACTGCCTCTCACAGAGAGGAGGCCGCAGTCCCAGCGGTGGGAACGTTATAGGCTGGTTATGCTACTGTTATACTTATATGAGAGTGGTAGGCCCCCAGTTCTCTATACTGTAGATATAACTCAGTTTTATTTGTTGCTTAAAACAAAAGATGTTTTAGTAGTTCACTAAGTACGCTCTACGGAATCTTTAACACATGCACCGCAACGCACTTGACGGGTTTTTAACCGTTTTTGCGTAACAGCGTTAATTTAAATAATATATTAAGCGCATCCATGCTAATCCGACGGTGTCTTTAACGTTTGTAAAGGGCGACATGTTTTATGCGATTCTCGGTAATTTATTATATTTGTTTGCAGTTTCGTTTAAGGGGTTTTCTGCACTGTTTTGTTTAAGATTTCCACCTTCGCCATATCTACGTATTTTTGCGATGGCGACGCATGTATTTTCATTCATAAAAATAATCTTACTTTGGTAAGTGACATTTATTTGTTTAGTAACATACCCAAACACACAGTTTCATGGTAAATTCTTGGTTTACCTTTAAGCTTTTACCATTTGCAAGCAACAATTACTACAAAACATAACTTACGTAGTAACTATTATCTAATCTGTGACTTTACTTACTTACTTACTAATTACGAGGTGATTAAGCCTCTACATTGCTTCTTTAAAATAAGTATTTAAGTATTAAACCCATCAATCTTTCGGCATCCTTTGTGGATATCAGAATTGCATCAAAGTAGTCAACAATCCATCAAAATTGTGTCCTTGTCAATCTACCATAGTCATAGTACACAATCGTTCTATGACCCAAAGACTATGATGACCACAACCGTTTTGTTTAAAGTGGCGCTTTCGTAATGAGCTGCAAAAATGTCCCTAATGATGACTTTTTTTTTAAATTTGAGACAGCAAAGAGACTTTGTGATGAGAAGCCTGATCTCGCAGTCATAATTAGCAATTGTTTCGACTTTATTATTTAACTTAAATTTTCCTGACGTCTGGCTTTGTGTGGTCTTGACTTGCAGAGCTGGTAACGAAATATTGAATACCTAAAATAGTGAAAATTCTTACTGTAAGTACTATTTTAACTATTTTATTATTTGCTATTCGAAATTAGATTTTCGAGAGTTGGGAGCATAACGAATGATGACGTTGTATTGGTTATTTTTGTTGTCATAATTATATTTTTTTCCGAGCGATAAGCTTAGCTGAGTTATCTTTCTAAAAACCTTTTTATTACGTATTCCACTGAGTTACTTTCTGTCCTGCTTTATTTTACCTGATGATTTTGAATGATTATTCATGACAGTTCTAGTTGTTACTCTCTGAAAAACCTAATCTGAGGAACTGTTCAGTTGACTGGATACCTAGTGATCTCAGCGAAATTCCTAAAAAAATAATTCGAATAAGCACACTGTTGACATAATTTTCTCTTTAGAAATACCAACATCATTTCCTATGCCTATTATTATTGACTTTTGAAACCTGAGATAAACTGGAAATACAATTTTGCCTCCAGGAAAACGACTCACAATGCGGCAGTATTTGTTACCCACTGTATAGGACTCGAAATGTATTTGTCGTAAGCAGCGCGTAATGTGTATAGTAAATATTTGACGTAAATCGGCAATTCTACCCTCGGGAACGGAAGGGGAGACGGCAGGAACGCGGGGAAAAGGGGGTGAAGACAATGTAACCTAAATGTTTTCTGTCCTCCGGGACTCAGGAATTTTGGGTATCGAAAATATTAGTTCTGTAGTAGATAATATGAAGTGTGGCTGAGAGCGTACTTACCTGACATTCATTTTAGTGAGGGATGTTGTTCTTTTTGTAGGTACCTACCTATTGACGCGGATATTGTTGGAAAATATTATTTTAATGTACCCACCGAACTGTCAAAATTATTTATGACAGTCCCCCAAAAAGCCTGCCCTTCGCCGCTTCCTAGTGCTTTAGCCGGGAAGAAGAACTGGCGCAACAAACTCCCCAGCAGCACAGCTGTCTGTTCAGTTAGAATAACTTGATTCTATACAATAGTATGCAAAGTTACGAAAAATAACGAAAAACAAAACATTAAATAGAATTATTTGCCATGTGCTAGCACACGTCAATATAAGTTAAGTTTGAACCCGCAAAAGTCGACTTAGATCCAGTTTCCTGGGTGTAAAATATCAGACTGTAAACCAAAATATGGTTTAACCTCATTGCCAATGGTATACTTGACAAATTCTTTAATTCAAAGACCTGGCTAGATACTTACTTTGTTTTGATTAACCGGTTGATATAAAAGGCTGATTTTCAACCTATAATTTCAACCACAGTTAAATATATTTGCCTACCTTCCTACATAGATATTAACATAGCATTTATTGTAGGGTAGTCAGAGCTTGGCAGAGCTGTTCAATAAACATGACCCAGGTCTTAGCCCCTGTACCTGAGCCCGGCTTAGTGCTGTTACAATTATATTAGTATGCAAACAACGCCGGGTTGCTGCAACGTGCTATGTGGGGACGTTGCGAGTTATTTCTCTTTTCTCTCATACATTTTTTCTTTCTCAGTTAGTTTTAATAATGGTCTGGCAGTTTGAGTAGTTTATGCGGCCTACCCAAATGTCTTTTCTTTGGTATTCTTCGTCGAGTTGAGCTTCATAAGTTCTGAGTTGAGCTTCACGATTACTGACAAATGCTTTCACTGACTGGACAGGTCCACTTAAAACTGTGTGGTTCTTTTCTCAACAGACCGTAAAGTCTGGACTTTAAAATAGACTGCGATCTCTGAGTTTGTTTCGGCCTTTCTTCTTTGAGTAGTCAGATAGGAAACGCCGAAATCATCTAGCAATTTTTTTATATTTTTTAATATGACGTGTAAAAGTCATTCCATATCCTACATATTTACATAATAAACAATTTAATTTCACTGTAGAGGCATATACGACTTATAGAGGCGTCAAGAAGTGAGACTAACCAGATCAGGATGAAGGTATTTTTGATAAGCACATTGAGAAGTTTTTATTTATTTTGCACTAGGTATTCGTTTTTCAATTGAATAACTTAGATACTTAAACCTACGTGGTATTTTAATATTTAAATGCGAAAATTGCGTACGTTTTTATTGAAGCTTACTGAAGCGATTTTCATAAACTTGTCGGTATTAGCCGCTTTGTTTTATTTTATATCTGCACTACGCAGGTTTCAGCCGTTTTTCATAAAAATCGGTTTATATTATAATTTAAAACAAAATGCCGGTTAAAACCATGCTTTATTGCAGCGATAGTAAATAATAAATAAATAAAAATCTTTATTGCTGACCACATGATAATTATCAATTATCACAGACATGATGATTCCAAAAAAAACACAATTTAAAACAATAAAGTGCACAATAAACATACGCACAAACTTAAAAAACAGGCCCGTTTGGAAATTAATTCAGACTTCTAATTCTAAAAGTTATTTTTTTTCAGGGCATGCAATGTGGGTATAAAATATACAACTCTGGGAAAACCAAAAGATGGACGATCCACCATACCTATAGTTATCAAATCATGTTGTTTGATAGGAATGACGTTCAAATGCCATCTAACGTATGTAATTGACGAGTTTCATCACTATATCGTGAGTCCCCAATAACCCACTTTTACCGAGGCCTTCTTCAATTACAAGTATTTCTTTACTACACTACAAACACAAACAAAGTTCAATGACAATCTTAAATCTTAGTGAGTTTCTCAAATAAAGTAATTAACTGACAGAATATTGTTCTCACGGTACAGTTACTGTTACTAGTATGTGTGAAGTATGGCGAAACATAATGAACTTATTATAGTAACTTAGTAACATACATGACATCACGACTGAATGCCAAAAGAGGTAGGCAGAGGTATAGAGGGTGTAAAAAGACCCATCACAGCCGTTATCTACATCAAACTAAACCGAGACTAGAGACTATATCAAGAGCAAACATTATTGCGGGGAAACGACTTTTTTTTAATGGTTTCGTACCTCTAAAGGAAAAAATGGAACCTTTATATCCTATAAGCAATAATGCCTAGCAATAATGTTTGCTCGATGTTACTTAATTTGGTGTAGATAACGGCTGTGATGGATGATGATTATGTGAGGATGCCTCGTCGAGAGGTGAAGCACGTGTCGATTTCTTACAGGGTTCTTTATGACTCTTTAAGAACAGTTAAGCGGATTAGGTTACTAAATATACGTCGTTATTATATTTTATAATGAATTTCCGCATGGTCGGGCCTGGGTCAATTAATTAGTTGGAGAACTGACCGTGGCGTACCTATATCGATGTATTGAAAAACATGTTTTTCAACTACAATGTTAAGTTTGTTTTTCGGATGAATTCATCGCAACTACGGAACCCTTCGTGGTCTGACACGCACTTGGGCGGTTTTTTAAGACCCTGTTTACTGCACCTCGCTATGTAACGCGTGCAAATCATTGTACTTATGGGTGCATGAAACGGTACAGGAGTTGTGGGGTAGTTAATTTAAAGCTTGTTTATGTGATAAATGAAAAAAAAGTTGGTACTTTGGCCTTCAATATCTCCGAAACCAGATTCTTCCCCTTTATGGTCCGATACAAATAAAATAATCATAGAGGAGCTCGTGGCTAAGTAACAACAGCCGCACTGGTCGATCCATCAGGTTAAGCTACGCTTGCCGGGGTTGGTCAGTGGATGGGTGACCATCTTTACATACCGAGAATCCTCCGTGCCTCGGAAAGCACGTTAAGCCGTTGGTCCCGGCTGTCATTCGTAGATCTTTGACAGTCGTTACGAGTCGTCAGAAGCCCGAAAGTCTGACACCAGTCTTACCAAGGGGTATCGTATTACCCAATTACTGGATTGTGGAGGTCAGATAGGCAGTCGCTCCATGTAAAATACTGGTATTCAGCTGCATCTGGTTAGACTGGAAGCCGACCCCAACATAGTTGGGAAAAGGCTAGGCAGATTGATTGACAAATAAAATAATCAGAATGAATGACGGGGAGTACAAGTGACTCTCGGCTTTGTTAAGCGTCTTTCTACACCCTAAAAATCTATGGCTTGTAAATCGTGAGCAGAACATCGGCACTTTATTCGGATACAACAGCACCCTTGCGTAACACTTTCAATCACAATCCGAGGGTATTGAAGGATCTCCTCTTTTTTTCGTGTGGTTAGTGACTAACCTGGTGTCAGAGTTTTAAAGCCACCCTTGGGCCTCTGACTTAGCTTCACATGCCATCGAGAAATATCTCTCAGGCAAGCCGGTTTCCTCACGATGTTTCCCTTCAGCGTTTTTGAAGCAAGTGATAATTATACAATACGCACATAAACCCGATTTTCAACAAAAAAAACCATCGCAATCAATTGTCATTTAAAGTGTTTCACACAATTACCCCACAGTTGCATACCTTAATAAAATTATTATGCTATTGGGTAAATTGAAAAGTGAAAAATGTTAAACAATGGAAGAATAACATATTTACAATAAACAGTTCAAATAGTTTTCTACAAGTGTTTACAGTTTATATTAGCATCACTGCTGCTCTGTTCATACTATTGTTTGCTAAGAATATCGGAATGCTAGACAACGTTAATAGTAGTAGTAGTAGTACTCGTATTACTTGTTTAGAAATTTTGTAGTCATGAGAATTGTAAATAAACAGGGAAACAAAACTTATTATTTCAAAATATACAGAGAATCAGCATGTCTTGAGTTCAGGTAAAAAATTACAACAATTCTCCCATAACGATCTCTCTTCAGAATACTGTGGAACACTACAAAGTGAAAAATAACTTTAATTTCGGAACTCGGTGTCTTTGGATCTGTATTTTAGTTATTTGCCACGGACTTCAGAAATTATTAAAGTTACGAGTATTTTCAATTTGTAGTGTTTTTTTTGGAAGTCGGGTGTATTTTTTATTTATTGTATATTTGTATTGTATATTTATTTCATTGAAATTAATTTTTATTTACCAGAATATATGAATTTACATAATAACATGGTAAAATAATTTTAGTCTCACTATATTCGACTTATCAGTCGTGCAAATATTTCTAGTACATGCATAATAATATCAAGAAATTATATCTATGTCATTTTAGTCATACACATCATAATAATATTTATAATAAAATGTACAGTGCTGCTCCGTTAATAATAATTAGGCACAATAACATTGTAAAATATATTAAATTAGTTTATTAGATTATATCTCACAGTCAAGACAGTTCACCAATTAATTGATTAGATTTATAAATAATGTCAATAATAATACCTAATTTAACTACGTGTTTGTAAATTTATATTGTAGTTATACATTTATTTTTCACTTTTTAGTTATGGTACCAACCCCATACATATTCTTATACCACTACTTGCTATGTAAACATTATATGCAAGTAGTATTACCTATAACATCATCAAGATACAGGAAGTGGATTAAATACGTATTATTGAAGCTAACTCAAAAACTACTCGTATTTATGGAACCATCGCGCAAGCTTCCTCTGCCAAATGAAAATAATTTTCAAATTCGGTCCACAATTGCCGAAATATCGATGAATATACATAAAAAAAGAACACATACAGACAACCACATATAATACCTAAACTCCTCCTTTTTTTAAGTCGGTTAATAACTTTAATCCTGTCCTAACTTTTGAAGACCATCATTGACATACAAATTGTGTATATATGATGTTTTCTGGATGACGAACAGTTGACATCAGAGTTAATATAAAGCGAATGTAGTACCTAATTAACTCCTCCATACGTACGTACCTATTCCTTAGAGGCGTGATGAAAAGTAACGTTATGTTTTTCTCAAACGAACATTTACATCAATCAACTTCAAGGCATCATATCAATTTACATAAGTACGTAAAAAAGTCTCTCCTTTGCTCGAGCAAAATTATATTAGGTTCTTGAAAATGTATCACTTTTTATGTTACTTCACAAGTTGTGGCAAGTCGACGTTGATAGGTCTGCTATGCCCGGTAAATATGGAAAATAGAACATTATTCTCTTCAGGAGCTTCATTTCTTTCCCACACTTAAGAAATATTAAAATAATACTGCTTTAGAGGTGGTGGTGTGCCCCCCGCTAGAGTTTTGAAGATACAAGAGCAGGTAGGTACTCTGAAACGCCCGTAAATATTGATTTAATTGTAACAGATTTTTGCTATTAAAATAGTTTTCAGTGATAACTATGTTACTAAAATCTAGCTGAACCCGCGACACTATATGCGTGTTTTTGGAATAGCACAGTCCATAGCAAAAGATAGGTATAAAATGATTATACTATTTTCAGTTATTTTATCTCACATGTGCCTTAAGTTGATAACCTGTCCGTGTACTAAATTATCTCATAGACTTTAATGACCGTGGCAAAACGAAACTTAACTTAGCCAATCCCCCCCGCGCTGTTTTATCTTAGCCACGAGCCCCTCTTCCCTATACCCACGTCCTTTCTTTCCTTTAATTAAGGGCAGGTAAATACCCTATTACGCCGGTCTCAATTACCTTTATAGTGACCTGCCTACTTTGCCAGAAACGTGTCGGTTACGTTTTAGCCGTCTTTTATTAATTAGCCACAAGAAGGCCGAGAAAGTGGTGTAGTCGATCAACCTTAATTGTTTGCATTAGGAAAACGTCTTTTTATAGAGACTAATTTAATCTGTGGCGTTTAGAAACTATTTAAGCGATTTTATGGAGTGGATAAATGAACAAACTTTCTATCATCATTATTCTACTTTAATGCCTTTAGGTATAACACTGAATAGGTATTCAGTGTTATAAAGGCATTAAGTAGAATAATTGGTTAAATCGTTGGTCTAGTCGCAAACGTAACTGCTGCACATGAGGGTACGATTCCTGGCTCGGGCAAAGTGTTATTGGATTTTTCCATCAGAAATTTCTCAGTGGCAGGCCGCTATATGGGACTTAAACATAACTGGCGAAATGTGGGTTTACAATAGGGTATTCCTCTGCCTAACCCCTCTTGGATTACATATACAGTCGTGATGTTATGTGTCCTTTATAACATACTCGTAAACCACAAAGAACAGTAGATGAATTTGCAATACATAATAAAGTAAATATTTATCTAAGTATACAGGGTGGCAGGGACATCAACGCGAAAACTGAAACCATGAATTCAGTACATGATTGTGAACCCCCTGAGTTGAAATATTTCGTCGGTTTAAAAAAAAAAGTCTGTGTTTCATAGAAAAGTGCAATACCTACGCGGTCAAAATAATTGGAATACTTAACAGATTTAAAAAAAAATAACCGAAGAAAATTTTCAACGCAGGGATGTTCAGAATCATGTACTGTATCCAGGTATCAGTTTTCGCATCGATGTCCCTGCTATCCTGTATAGTTATTCGGCTATTTCATAGACGTACCACAATTGTGCATTCTTCATCTCTGTTTAAATCTCCTCTCACGAAAATACACCATGACGGTAAAGAAAGATAAATAATAAAAATCTGGCAAATCCAAATGTAGCGTCACAATACAACGCGTCGTAACACCCCCTGGGGCCTGACACCCCCTTATACCACCTGACACCCCACACTTCCTGTTTATTCGCGAGTGCGAATGGCAAGTATAAAATACTGGTCCAAAATATAATAAATAATAGCGTTTTTCTTTGAAAATGTATGGAAAAAGTAAGAAAATGTAAAAAAAGATTTGGGCTCGTCCGGGATTTGAACCCGGGACCTCTCGCACCCTAAGCGAAAATCATACCCCTAGACCAACGAGCCAACTGTCAATATTGCCGAAATAGTCAATCACATACATTGTCACGATTAACGTTAAGATCCGTGTCACCTTTCACTGCTAACAATCTGGGTCACACCTCACACACATATCAAGTTTTATTACCATGTTGATACAGAACAAGAACTGTGATTACAACGATATTGAATTAGTGTTAATTCACACCATGATTGAGAACATTGCAAAATATTCAATAGGTAGGTCCAATCTCCAATCATTACGTAGTAAGAATTATTATTCTAAGTACCTTATTTTAGTGTTACTGCTTTTAAAACATCTACCTAAAGTCTCCGTCACGAGAAGCTATAAATTTTGTAAATAAAGAACTTCTACTAAGTTACGTAGCAACAATTCAATCTACAACAAATGATCCCAAATTCAATCCACTGGAACTCAGATGCGTTCAGTACCACAAAACATTAGACGACAGCGCTTTATATCGCTAAAATATAACCCGACCAAGTGAAATTGCTCGTTAGTTTCGTATTACACGTATGTTTCTTTGAGTTGAATTAATTTATTTCGCTACGTAGCTTAGTAGAAATTCTTTGTTTACAAAATTTATAGCTTCTCGTGACAGGGACTTTACTTAGCTGCATTGCCCTTACTATGTGTTTGACAACAGTAACTTATGGTCTAGGTGGTCTCTGTAACAAAATGGCACTTAATAAGTAGGTATGAGAACAGTCCGATAATTTCACTGCATTTCAGTATATAATCTTTCTCAGCTAATTTCCGTGAGGTATCTTCCATCTTTCTTGCGATTTATTCGGCATAATTAAGAAGGTTACCTATACTTTCGTTAAAGACGGCAACACCTCTGACGGCTAGTCTTGGTCTACCAACAAACAAACCACCAACCAACCAACCAACTGCTCTTTTAACCATCTCGGTACCTACCGATCCACTTCACATTAAGAAAAGGAACGTCACTGATCCCAGCAGCGAGCCCTAATCCCAGCAATCCTTTTAATCGCCGATAATCTCGGAAGCAATAACTTGTGTAGGTAATCGTTATCGTTGTTATTGAGCAACAGATAAGATGATACGTAATTCGGGCGCACCCTATTACCGGCAGGCCCATTTCCTCTAAGACCCAATCCACATTACCGTGCGACAATAGGTTTGATAGAGAGATGCGCCGAGATTAGGCGCAGCTATGTATAATATGTGTCAAGGACAGCGGTATCCAGTGAAGGTGATAATAATTACCTGATTTAATTCAACTGTATTAGGTTATCCTGCTGAGTTGATATTTGAAAATGCTGCGTTCAGCACCTATCCTTATCCCGACAATTAGCCAAGAAATAGTAGACACATTTAGTGCCTGAAACTTTTGCGGCCTAGATTAAATATGTTACTATGTAACTCGACCACATAAATATTACATTATTATATCCCTGCATAACTAATTTATGACAAGTAGAACGAATATTAGTCAAAATATTACTTTAAAAAAAAATTGTATTATTTATTCATTAGTTAATTAGCGGATAAGGGCACACAAAAGACACAGCTACTTATCACAATTTAAATTGATACCACTTTGTAAAACATTACAGAAATGGCGACGAATGTTCTGAGAGCAAAACGGAGCTTTCCAGGGTGCTTTGAAGCAGAGTCGGCTCAGTAATTATGTGATGGATATTATCATAATGTGATTACGACGCCATTGGAGCGGAATGACGTGGAAATGGTGTTGATGGGAGCAAGTCCTCGTCAAGGCAATGTATCAGGTCTTCAACCTCCTTAACTCCACAAAACCGCTGGTTAATTGCGTAACACACAATGGCAATGCCTTTCATATTGAAAATTCAACAACATTCATTGAGTCATTTACGTTGTTCCTTCAAATCCTTCGGATTGCGATTGAAAGTGTGTTACGCCATTGTGGTGCTGGTTCAGTACTTTTGAAACAACGTCTCGATATTATTTTACTTTCTGCTTTTCACGTGGAACGCGACCGTGGCCAGAAGTGTGACCTAAGTGAAAGTGCTAAAGGTAGTGTCAATCTAAAGTTTTAATGGTGGTATAGCCAACGCTACTGAGCAAAAAATACAATTTCCTCGATCATTATATTTTAAACCGACGTCTACTGTTTGAGATGAGTTTTCCAATAAAATCTGCAATAACAAGTGTCGTAAATACTAATTAATTCATTATTGCAGTAACCGGACGGATTCGTATAGGTTTGTTGTTACTAGCAGCATATCGTATCGTATAGTATTTATACGTAATTGAAGAAAACACTATTTTCTTGTTAATACTTTGATCTGCAAAACTGTGCTATTTCACGATCAAAAGATGACTGACTCTGCAATACATAATATCATAACCGATATTTCTAAGTGTTGCCAAAGTTTAATAAATAAAATAATTCATTCAGTTGCCATAATGAATATCTATACTAATATTATAAAGAGGTAAAATTTGTTTGTTTGTAAGTTTGTATGTAATCTCACGAACTACCAGTCGGATTTGAAAAAATCTTTTTGCATTGGATAGCCCGCGGACGAATTTGCTGGTAGAAGCTAGTGCATTAATAATTTGTACTTTGACAGTCTTGCCACAGGGGATATTATATTTCGTTTTTTTTTTTTTTTTTTTGCAATTAATTCAAAGACATTGACATCACGACACCTACTAGGTATTTCTAAGCTATTTCTGAATATTTTAGATTTTCTTGGAACATACAATTTCAAATATGTAGTGCAATATGCTGCTAAAAGTATCGCAGCTCCCACCTGTGTACCTTCTGTTAAAATCATACTACGACTGTAAGCTGTGATCGTATTATTAAACCCCCAAGATTAAGACAAAAACATGTAGAAATCTCAAATACTATTGGAACTTTCATCAGTTTTAAAAATAAAGTACCTCAAGTGTCCAGTATCAAACATAATGTAGTTAATGCATTTCATTGATAGACATTTTTTGAAATTTCATGTCACTCCACTGTTGTTTTCAAAACGAACTCTAAAAACAGTCGTTTATCATTTGCTTTTTCGCCAATCATGCATTTATTATTAGGTATAATTGACACTTAACACTAGTAACAATACAGCTGAATAGCCTCTCGATCAAATGTATCATTGTAGCCAATCGCCTCACAGACAAAGGACAGTTTCTCACAGTTTGACCCACTAACTGCGCCCTGATTGTAAGGCGTTTAATGAACAATGTTCATTGATCAATGAATAGTGTACACTGTTACCTATTAACTGCTCATTTGTTTCCACGTGCACGTATAATTAAACATGTTTATGATGATTAATTAAATTAATCTGCAGAAGATTAATTTACAACCAAGTCACAAATTATAAATGAAAAAATTCTGAAGAATGGAATTAAAAAAAAAAAATAACCACAAACATAGAAGACGTTACTGCTCCTCATTGAAGCAATTCCTGTCACGTCTTACAAAACCTTCGCAAAGGATGATTAACTGGACGTGGTGAAAATAGCGAAGCATTCAACTAAATCTACTAAAGTGCACACAAGTTAATGAGACCTAATTATCCGCTCAACTTAAACTGAATTCTTGGCTGAACTTTGGAAGTTTCGCAACGCTAACCACGATATGACTCAGCTTGGTCAGTGAACTGTGGGATACCTATACGAGATAGTTTTACTAAATGCTGTGGCATGTGACGGACATTAGATAACTACTTAGTGGTTGGGAAATAAACTTAGGTAATAAATAGTGTGTGTCTTATTATCTTGATGTCTACCTGTCACGCGTGATGTGTTAAGCATAGGCCTGCCATTGACGGTGAAAATATGCGGCAATAGTAATTGTCATATACTCATATTTACAATGCTTAGCAAATTAAATGGTATATTATTGTAGAATGCAAACACTTAGGTATTGATAAAGAAGTTTGCAGAGTTATCACATTGAAGTGGCTTTGTGCTGGCTATGTCTTCTATAGGACTGGCTGTCAATGAAGCAGATAAATTCTTGTGTGCAGACTCTGAATCTTCAATGTTGAAAGTGTCGATCCACTGCTAGATCAACCAAAGATTTAAATAAAGTGTCTACAGCCGTCTTGCAGTACCTATTTAGGCTGAGACCTAGTCAGTTAGTTTCTGGCCTAGACCTTGGAGTTATGGCGCTATTCAGATGATACTTAGGTTGATGAAATAATAATGCTCGCTTCACGGAAGTGCAAGACGGTGGCCTATTCTGGCTATAGTTTGCAAGTCTCACTGCGGTAACTATATATACAATTATCTTGCGACTAAATTAAACCGCTAGAATGGGTAGCCAGACTGCAGTCTAATCTGCTAGGCGACCGCAGTCCTTATTGTGCCTCTGGGAGAACTCACTGCAGAGGTTCACGTTAAAGTCAAGTGCTCACTATTAGGCGTAAATTTACGGCCTACGAAATGAAACGCGAAGGTATGATGCATGTGTGCAGCTCGTGTAATAAAGCTTAGATGCATTTTGGAAGCACACACTAAAGTTTGCTGCAGTTTAGCACGAAATTCCCCAAAAATTCAAAGCTGTCAAAGAATAAAAGTTAGCAATTTATTTTCACTAAATACTTTTACACGCTTGACAAACATGTTCATTCCCGGCCATCATTGTGCTCGTCAAGGGCCGGTTTTTTGCCGAGAACATTGTGTTTGCAACTCTATAATTTTACCTACAATCTCAATCGATGATGAGACTTGTGTGGAACTGTAGATAAGTAGGTAAATAATCTCATTGGAATGATCAGTCGTGGTTCCATGTAGTTTGACGTATTATATTGGATCTTTAACTATTATGCTCTTTGACTTCTGTTGTATAGTCAGCATAAAAAGTGATGCAGTAATTATTACAATAATTTGTATTATAACTTTTCACACTAATAGAACCTAAAAAAACTATCGCTTTTGCCAAAAACCACTGAATAATCTGGCAAATCTTTTCTAAATTGCCCTGTAGGTACTGTTCTTTTGTAGTTTATGCCAAAGATATTGCATTTGTGGCTATGTTACTTTAATGTTAATTTAAGAAAGGCATACAAGCAGAACGGTGGAGGTTTGCCCGGCTTGAGCGGGGACCGCCGTGTCCTTCTGGAGGGGATCGGCGGCAGTGATCTCTCGCGTCCGGCTCTGGTCCAGGCCATGGTACGGAGCGAGAGGGCGTGGGAAGCCGTCACCTCCTTCTGCGAAGCAGTAATGCTCGCGAAGGAGGTGGCTGAACGCGTCAGGTAGAGGCAAATTTCGCGCCCTCACGCCCCTAGCCGCCGCAAGAGACGCCCTGGGCGACGGGAATCGCAGGCCGATTCCCGGCCACCATAGGCGCGGGCTTGCGGACGGTGAGCAATGGGTAGCTCGCCGTCCGATAAGGACGCACGCCCGGGTCGACGGCGCGTTGTGATCCACGCGCGCCTCACAGAGATGTCAGCACAACTGAAGGGACAACTGAGGTCTGCTAGGACCAATGCCTGCCGGGGTTGCGGGAAAGTCCGAAAGGGATACCGTGGCCCCTGGCAACGTACAGGTAACTGAAGGAACACGGGTGGGTTTTAGTCAGTAAGAGTCTGACACGCCGAAGTTATTTGATAATTTCCCACCCTAAAAAAATAAATAAACAGGCATACAAGCAGAACAAGTAGTTCCAATGATAATCACGAAAGACTAATAAGAAAACTTGGACTAATTGCAGGCCCCTGCTTAGAATGCTATAGTTTTGTTTCATTAGTAGGTGGAAAAGCTTCGTATTTCCTGAGCACTTTCTATTTGTCTCACGATTCCAATTCTGCATGGCAATGTAAGTATCCAAAGTTGTTGAAGTATGTTAATTAGTATCGGGCTTTTTCATTAACTCGGGCTGATTCCAAAGCCGGTCCGCAATTTTAAAAAGAAAATAATAAATCACCTGGTTGGATTTTCCTTATCGCTTTCCTTAGGTGCCTACCTACTTTTTTAAAGAGAGTATTTTTTAAACTACCTTATTTAGGTAATTATTTTATTAACTGGCTGTTAGTGCGTGAACCTTTTTGCATTTTTCAGGATTCATTTTCCCTTTAAAGATTCTGCCACTATTATTTTCACACTCTGACAAGTGGTCCTGAGATGATGCCTTGTGACAGATGGGCAGATGTATTAAAACGTTCGTCTTAAGCTTCTTATGCTACTATACATTATGCACAGCACGGTGCGGCATTTCCCGTAGGCACACTCTCACAGACTCTATGTCATACAGGGTCATGACGTAACAGATGATAAATGGCGGCCATGATTGATGTCCAAGTACGTATCACTGATAATGTCGTGATATCGGATTAAAATGTTGTGAGTGAATTAATGGAACCGTGCTTGCCGTGCTGCCAGGGCTACGTGGGCTAATAGTTTTAGGAAATAAATAGACTGATTTATTGAAGGGTAATTAATAAATTCTTCTATTTGTGCAGGATTAAAAAAAAAAACCTTTCTTTCTTCTTGTTTTCAGTTTTATCTTTACCATATGAAACAATTACCTTATCATATCACACGATATTGAACGATACCACCAACTTACGAGTAGGTGACTACTTACAAAACCACCAAAACCTAGATCAACCAACCTTTACCTACTAATTTAATTCTACCTTCAAAAAAAAACCTAAACGCAATAAAATTACCTTTCGGCAAACAAAATAAACAAATGAAACCCTTCTTCAAATATCCAGTCCGTTCCTTATAACCTTAGTTCAAAAAGAAAGAAAAAATAAACAAGAGAGCATCGCTGGCTACAATTAATTCGGTCCCAAAGCAATTAAAGCTAAGCTAAATTGCCATATTTTTTAACTCACACATTTTTTGCGTCGACACTGAAATTTTCTCTCGCTTAATTTATGCTAATGTACAGGCAAGAGGGTTGTGACGGTCCGGAGGGGCCGGGTTCCCGATAGACGCTAAAAATAGGAAGGTTCAAATATTAAAATATTTTGTTTTAAGTGTGATAGCCACATGCTTTTAGGAGAGGTATAAATTAGGGTGAACTGTGTGGACCCTAGAAAATTGACCACCTGCTCTTTACTAAAGGTTTTCATAAAAACCAGAAGAGTCTAATACGAGGTTGAATAATTTATTTGTATGTATCCAAGCTTTCTAATTATAACAACAAATTGCGATCGGTCTTAAAAGTGTGGTGATTATGGCAGAACCGAACCGGTAATATTGTGGCAGTCATCGGATGACGGCCTTTGATAACAACAAACTATGATCACTCACCATTCATAAGTCAAAATACTAGTTTACCATCATCATCATCATTTCAGCCGAAAGACATCCAGTGCTGCACATCGGTCACCCCCAGGACCGCCACTTTGACCGGTTCTGTGCTTCTCGCATCCAGCAGATTCCTGCGACCTTCACCATGCCATGGGTCCACATTGTGGAGGCCTTGCAACGCTACGTTTTCCAGTATGTGGTCGCCACTCCAGAGTACTAGTTAGTTCTAGGGATGTTCTCAAACATTTTACTTTCTTTTTGCTCTACGGAACCCAAGCCAATGTTGTATTAAACTCGAGTCGACGTCGAAAAACGTGAACTAAGTTTAACTCGGTTTAACTACATTTAAAACTGTCTTTCCGACGAAACATCGTTGAGGATGTCGCTTCTTTGGAATATATTTCACGTTGTAATCGTTTTTCGAAGATATTGGGTTATTGTAGACGAAAGTTTATATTGCTTCGTTGAACTGGTAAAGCTATCGAGATCAAGGTTCTCTTAAAATGCTCATACAATCGAAGGGAAAACTGAAATATCGTATTATTTTAGTTAAGTTTAGTATGGGGTTTGAATAGTGCCTGTTTTGGGATATTATCTTTAACTATTACCCCACCAAACGGATGTGTGATGAACGGATGTGTGAAAAGCGCCTGCTGTATAAATTGCCACAACGAGCGTTACCATAGAATATTGATATAATAATTAAGCTAGGTTGTAATAGAAACGTATACGTGTAGTTTGAAGATTAAGAAATTCTTTAAAATAATTATCTAAATAAGATAAAATAAACTTTAAAACATTGTAAAAACCTAAATTAAACTTTAAGTAAGTAAGTAAAACTGTGTTATTATAGCTTAATCGATATTTTTGTATTTATCTGCGGAGGCTTGTCAATCAGGCAATCAAGTTGTGTATTATTATTACCATATTTCAAATTCAAATTATTAGCCTGAAACCCTTATTAAAAATAAAATAAAATATTTTGCGTGAAGTCGACGCGATATGAAAACTACATCACTACGAGTACATCGTCGTGAAACCTGTTACCATGGATTCGGAATACTCCGACGTAAGAATTTGTCTTCGGTTATTTTTTTTTTGTCAGCTGTTCCATACATTTTGACCGCGTAGGTATTGCACTTTTCTATGAAACAGTAGATGTTTTTTTTAACGGACGAAAATTTTTTACCCTGGCTGGTTCAGAATCATGTACTGAATACCATGGATTCACTACATGATTCTGAACCCTCCAACAGTTTTCGCGTCGATGTCCATGCCACCCTGTATACATTTTATGTTGGCCATACAAACCCTGGTCCATGTTAGCCCTGATCTGAACCGGCACCCCAACTGCGTAACCGGTAGCACAGTTTATATCACAATCTGAAGGATTTTGAAAGAAATTCTTAATCTATTGCTTCTTATTATGTTTGAACAAATCTTCTGCTCGACAACGTAAATAACTCAATGAATTTTGTTGAATTGTCAAGATGAAAGGCATTGCAATTGTTAGTGCGTTACGCAGTTACATGTAAATAATTATATTCTAATGTTTTCACTTTTCTTTTCTCACGTTTTATAGTTTTCAGTACTAACAATGAAATCCGACGAAGTAAAAGTTCTAACAGCCGAAATACAAACATATTATTTTACGACTACATTGTGTTTTTTCACAAAACCTTTGTCCAAAATTCTTTTAAAAAAAAACGATGTATCTCGCGGAAATTAAATCATGTTACAATATCACCCAGGGCAAAGGGGACAACTCTTGAGGTATTAATAAAATATTGTCAATTATCTGAATTGGACCATTTCGCGTTATGATAAGGTGCATATTGCAATATTTATGGAACCACGGTGCTTATGTTGGAAGTTATGGATGGGTCATGTGGTGAAAGGGTAGCGATTTTGTGTACACAGGGCAAGACGACACTTTTTGCAATAAAAACGGCCCTTCTGAAATACAGACCAGACGGCCTATTCTGTCAAACCTAAGAACGTTTATCCTAAAAGTTGGCAATGTCGCTAATAGCTGTCAAAAATGTACCTGTTTTGATTAATTCAGCAATATTACTGTATGAAAATAAGAAATGTTTCAGATTAGCGAACTAGAATATTACCTAATAATTAATTGCAATTATAACACTGAATTTGATGTTGTAACCGTTTTAGATGTAAAAAAGGAATTTGGAACATTTCCAAATACTTTTTTTACATCTAAAACGAAATATTCGGTATTACGATATTAATTATTGCATTTCATAACCAATATTCTAGTTCGCTAGTTAGCCACATGTCTTATTTCCATACAGTAGTATTGCCAAATTAATCAAAACAGCAAAATATTTGACATCTATTTGCGACGTTGCTTTCAGACGTAAAGTGAGGTTGAAGTGAGCTGTTATTCCACTCAATGCTAGGCATATTGTGGCATAATGACACTATTGACAATTTATATCAAGCTCACTCCCAAGACACGCACCTCGGACTTTTCGGATTCATGTGCGTATTGTATAATTATCACTTGTTTCAAAAACGGTGAAGGAAAACATCGTGAGGAAACCGACATGCCTGAGAGACATTTCTCGACGGCATTTGAAGCCAAGTCAGAGGCCCATGAGCTGCTTTAAAACTCTGACACCAGGTTAGACACTAACCACACGAAAAGAAGAAGCTCACTTGACCTAAGTTTTCACAGTCAGATTTTGACAGAATAGGCATTGAGAATAGATTGACAGTGCATCTTATTTTCTCGGGATAGGCAAAATTCTTTCATTTCAGCATTTTTATGACATTTGTTTACCTCAGAACAAACTAGACAAGTAAAGTAGTTCGGTAAATCAATTTTGGCTGAATATGGTATTTACTATTTAATTGACTACTGAAACGGACTCATTCTGTATGTTATATTTTGCTGCAGCTGTAAGACTATCTAGCAAAACCGAAAAGAGTCGTAAAATTCTTCAACTTTTTACCCGACAGACAAAGAAACTAGCAGTTTTCTTCCTGTTGCACCACCATTTTTCTTCCCATATCGCTCCATTTTATCATTCACGCCACACTGGTAGCCCGCAATGGTGGACGTAATAAATAACGAGAGATGCAGTGGCCTCTAAATTAGCTTTGTGCGAGATCTTGTCAGCACTGGTTTGTTTTAAGGCTAGAATGGAATGACGCTGGGCTGTGTAGGAGCACTCTGGGAACCAGAAGACCGTCATAGTTTTGCAGCTGAAGATCGTCGTAACGTGGCTAATAATTGGATTCTTTGTTGCTCCCTTGTGATGGTGCAGCGTTGTTTCATTTGAGATGGAATGCAATTTTCTTGAAGATTTCTTGTATTCTTTCATTTGATCTGAGACGAGATTTATACTTTGTTTGATGTGCATTTCAGGAATTATGAAAGTTGAACCATTGAGCAATATTCAGTGGTTTGGTGTTTAGCCGTGTACAGTTGAAGAAGACAATTAAAAACAATAAAAGAAATAAAATAATATTATGTACGAGTAAATTGAAAAATTGTGTGATGTTAGCATCGGTTTTTCTATTGATAAGTATAAATTGATAGAAACAGTATCAGATTCATACAGTGGACGTGTGCAAAATTCAAGTCTGATCAATTTAAGTCTGGACGTGTGGTGCTTGTTATTTTCCAGACGAACTTTTCAAGTGGCTTCCAATTGCTTTTACGTGTTCACCGAGCAATTTATAAAAGCCAGAATTACGCTTTCAGCCTTACCTGAATAGCCCCAAGAAGTGGTCCAAACGGCGGGCTAGCTTTAGACGGGAGCTCAAAGGTCTTGGGCAATACTTGGCAATGGAGCCAAGAGCAATTTCTAGTCGATTGAACGTTCCCATGAGAATCCGAGCTACGATCGGGATCACTTTAATTCTTCGCTGAACGTCGTCGCGTCGTTAGGAGCTGATCTTTATAGCCAATTGTGGGACCGTCGCGACGTTATTGTCGCAAGGTTTCTCCTATGCAGTTGTGGATTGATTATTGTTTGTGTGATTCTAAAACTGAAAGGCTTCTAGTAGTCTGTGCTTTTTCCGCGGACACGGAATTGCAATGGCTTTGATTTGTACATTATGACGTACATCTTATCCGTATGTCGGTTTTGTTGTTTTTTTAAACCCGGGTTTTCACAACTTTTGGCTGTCTACCGTCCCGTTCCCTTTCTCATCTCAATTATTTATTTATTGAATACTTTAAGCACAGAAATGTACAGAGGAGGACTTAATGCCTTAAGCTCATAACCCGCACGTTGCTTCAGAAACCCTCTACACTATCACTTGCCATCTTACAGTAGCAATTAATAAAGGTGTACCTAACCTTCAGTTCAGTTAACCCTGCCTTGTGGGTAACCTATCACCTATAAACTATGGGCCGGCTACCTGTCACGAAACGAGGATGGAGGGGTGACTCGTACAATATTCACGGGGACTGTATGATTTAGTGGCGTGTCTTGGCTGAGGCCTGTGTGAAAATAGTGGTGTTAAATTGTTAGGGAAAACTAAGGGTCGTCCTTAGTCATTTTAAAGTAGCTCCAGGCAGTAGTTGTTGGCATGTAATTTTACACTAGCCTTAATTCTAAAACACGAAGCTAAATTAATTCTACTCAAATATTATGGATTTTTTTTTCTTCGTTTATATTGCCTACTCAGGTGGAGATTCACAAACAATGGTACACACAATATCGTGCCCAACGTGTCCTCTGCACTTTACAGGAACCGATGGACGCTAATATTGAAGGTGTCAAAGTCGTAGCCAAGTTATGGGCCCACGACCGATCTGTTGAGATTGCGACTCGCTAGGAAGAAGAAGTGCATCATAGACAGACTGAAAATAATAAATAATTGAGATTTTAGTACCTTCGATTATTCGAGTCTTACGACTAAATATAAACATCCCTTGTCCTTGGCCTTGTCCTTGATCTCAAATAAAACCAAGGAATACGTGTTTAAATACAGAACATAATCCACCCACAAATAGACATAAGACCCACAAACACAGTAACTCAATCTAAAACCGCTCAATCGCCGCGATCCGTTCCAAATGTGTACAAATACAAACAGTTGGGAACAAATTCTTGGTGACAATCTGTTTGTAGACAGGCGTAGGTACCAGGAGGTAGCTGTAGGTAGCTGGTGGCTGCTGCCACGTTCGGCTACTTTAACACTCCGCGTTAGTGGGGCTGGAGAAGTAGCGATTATGAACAGGAGTTATGTGTATACCGATCATTACGTCTGCTTCATCCGACCGGGCCGATTCATCATATTAGAAGCGGCAATAGTCCAACAGGTCTGAGAGAAGTCATAAGTGAGAACAACATTGCAGTTCTTGTCCCTATTGTGGACTTAGTTATCTTTTATTTTGGTATAAAATCTTCAATATAATTTTTTTTTTGTTTCGAAATAATTAGTCACAAATTTACGACTACCCTGACGTTTTTTTTGCAGATATACTGTTGCAAGGATCGCGCAAATTTATGCTTTTACGCGTTGCTAAGTAACTGGAACTAAACCTACATATTTTTAGACAAATAAATGAAAGTAAACCACTCCTCTCATCATCTCGCTATTTTCAAAGCCACTAACACTATCACAGTATATTGCAGCACACCACGTATTAACATCTGTGAACTGTTCGCCGCTCTAACGTTTTACATTCAAAATGTAACGTAGCACAGAACATAACAGTAAGTTTCGGAGCCTCGTCGAATATTGCAGCATTTTACTTCGTGTCAATAAAATCTGCACCAATTGTGTTTGAAACTAGACTTGCAACGGTATTGGGTTTAAAGTGCATAGCGTTAGCGACGTATTTTTGTGTTGTTGTTAACAAGTTATACGGTATTCCTGTGTACCATTTTGCTGGTGCTGTGAATATATTAGACGACAGAAATCGGACGGATATAAACTAATCCCAGTAATCACCAATCTATATTATATATATTTAACTAATCTCTTGGGAGATGACGGGTGACTGTAATAAAGGGTCACTTTAAAATGCAAATAGATATGTTGATCTACTCAAGAGATGTCTCAAGAGGATGTTAATAAAATCATAGTACCTAAATACAATTTACATAATTAAAAGATTTTAAACTATAAAACCTTATTTATTCTGAAACTAATGCACGTCTACACGTACATAAAAACCCGAGCAAAACCATCATACATTCCCACTGAATTTCAGCAAATAAAATAATCACATTTCATAACAGACATTCCGTCCTAATTGAAACTTCCTCTAGGACCCTATTACACGACACCCATTAGCCCGACATACTTCACATAACGTTCATTATATAACATATAACGTCCACACATCTTACATGCGCTTTCTGCCAGATATTTTTTAATTAAAATTTCATATTCTGTCATGCGGGGACTAAAAGGGTTGGGTCGGTTGGTTAGGGATACGGAGTGGTTAATAAATGAAGTGCTCATTTATCACGGCTCATGATATGCTATGAAAATAGGTACTGCAACAGTTACCACGCTTAGCTTACATTGATAACATCATATTGTTACAAGTGAAAAAAGTCGGTGACTAAAAATCAAATAGAAACAAACAATGTGAAAACAATTTTAGTTTGGAAGTCACCGGTGACTTCCAAACTAAAATTACCTATCACACTGTAGTCGCTACTTATAATATAAACTTTTTATTATCCATCATCACCAACACCGCGACAACAAATATCGAAAACTATTTCAGCGAGCAGGTTATCACTTCATTTTCTCACACCTCCATGGTCAGCAAGTAGGTCCCCCTTGATGAATTGCTTCGGTCACTTTATTTAGTGGAATATAGGGCGGGTGAGCCCCTGTCTTACCTGGCTTACGTTACGTTATAACGTACCTACGGTATTGAGGGTGAAATGTATGGAAATGGAGGTTTGCAGGATATGGGAATTTAGGAATATAGTTTAGTAATTTTGTAGCAGGTAATAGGTTGTGATACTATTAATAAGTTTTTAGGGTACCGTACCTCAAAAGGAAAAAACGTAACCCTTATAGGATCACTCGTGTGTCTGTCTGTCTGTCTGTTCATCTGTCATAACTAATAACTAATTTGCTTCGAATCTAATGAACCGATTAAGTTGAAATTTGGTACACATACGTATTTCTGTGACCCAAACACGGATGTTAAAAAAAATTGCAAACTGTACCCTGTTACATCAAATGTAAGGGCTTGTTGCGAAGTATTCAAGTATTTTTTTTAAATATGTTTTTAAAGATATTTAAGAAAATTTATGAAAGCTGACCACTTATCTCCGAAACTACTAGCCGAAAATTTTGAACAAAATACAGTTAATGGCTTACTCATAGATTACAGGAAAACTTGTAAGAAGTTTATGGTCTTAAAGTAACATGGTAAATCTCTCAATATTGTACGTACAAACTTACATTTGCAGTTGGAATGTATGGGAGAACATGTTTTTCGACTACAATGTTAAGTTTATTCTTGGGATAAATTCATTCCAACTACGGAACCCTTCATTGTGCGTAGTCCGACACGCAGTAGGCCGGTTTTTTTTATGGATGGGATCCATAATGTGACGCCATGGGTGAGATCATTAAATAGATCAAACGGAGGTGGGAGTTGGGGGTGACAGACTTCCAGACAAACTTGTTTACATAACAAAGTCACACGTACTGTATTACACACATTGGGTACTAGGAATCAGCATGTCTTTACGTTTTTTGTGTCATTATATAATATCGACAATCAACATGTTATGAAGATGAAGCTAACTAAAAGTTAAAATACATAATCAGTAGAAAAACTACTATCTATGTAAATACACTGACGAGTAATATAAAAAGCCACTAAGGCATGAAATATTTCCGAAACCACGCAAGATACGAGTAGCTTCTTGAAGTAAAAAGCAACAAGAGTGTGTTTAATAGTGCATAAAAAACACCTATAAAACGATTTTCAAGATATTTTTACTTCATGTAGCTAACTTGTGTGGTTTAGGAGTTATCTAGATTTTTGTGGGACTTTGCGAGTGGCTTTTTTATATTGCTCGTCAATGTAGACCTGCTAGGTTCTATGAGGGTTTATCCTAAAAGTTGGCAACGTCGCAAATAACTGTCAAATATTTACCTGTTTTGATTCTTAAAGCAATATTACTGAATAGATTCACAAAAACACTGTGCTTATTTAAATTTAGACTTAAGTCATTACTTTTAGGAAAAGGTTATTATAGTATTAACGAGTTTATGGAAGATAAAAAGCTAGAATAAAGCACAAACGTTATTTATCTATGTATAGAATGATTTTATTAATGTTACTATATATTTCAAATGTATAAATTAATATAAATTAAATTAAATATGTTTACAAAGAGATTATACATTAGTAGTAATAATAATGAATGTTATGATATTGATATTTAGTAGATATGCAATATAATGTTAACTTCCAAATATGTATCTAACCTAGATGTAAGTTAAATGTAGTAATACTTGCTGCGCCCTAACAGGGTCATGTACTCATAAGTTTTTAGCCTAGCCTGTAACTGAGTGTACATTATGCAATAATAATAAATAAATAAATAGAAATAAGAAACGTGGCTAACTAGCGAACTAAAATATTAATAATGAATTGTAATTATAACATTGAATTTGATGTTGTACCCATTTCAAACGCTCTTAAATAGTTTGTAATCCAACACCACGCTCTACTGCATTTGAACGATTTCGACGATTAGAAAACTGAAATTACATTCGTGAAATCTACGATCAAAAGACTGAGAAATATCACCGCGCTACGTGTTCTGCGGGATAAGCAGATGTAATCGAGTGTGCCGTCGTGAACGCAAACGTATTATTCATCGTAACTTCTTCGTACGATCTTATCTATTTTTAATGTTGCCATCTAGCCTACTTAGTGATTGTGAATTTATTCATTTGAAAAAAATAAATAAAAAAAATGGACGAAGGTGCTGCGTTATATAATATACATATTAACGAATAACATTGAAAGTTTAAAATGTATGTCAACATTAAAAAAAAACATCTTTTTAATAACGCAAGCGGTCCTCCAGTATAAGCTGACCTCGCATTGTACGGCAATCCTATACAATGCGAGATCAGCATAAATTGGAAATGTATAGCTTGATTGTAGCCGTGTGTACATGCCACTTCGACACCCGCTTCTGCGCGTGCTCCTTGTAATTTTAAGTTTTGGCTGAGTTCAATTAGAAAACAATCTAAATAAAATAACAGTGTATTCTGTTATAATAAGTGACCATGTCCCAAACAACTAATAATTAATTTTTTTTTAAAAACACTTGACTTACGGCCTCAATAGACAAGTCATTTAATTCCCAAAAAAAAATGCTGTGTATAGAGTGCCGTAGCGGATCTCTATACAATCGGCTTCAACCATTTTTCAGATTATCTAAAGTACATACATCTTATAAGGGGTACTGTGTTAAATGTGACAACAAAATACCTTGTCATATTTTAAAATTAAATGAAATAAAATTTAAAACTCATATTAAAAGTACACTTTGTAAACAAGCATATTACAAATTAGAGGATTATATCCAAGACAAGAATGCTTGGAAACAAGACGACGAAGAATGCAAGACAAGAATGCTTGGAAACATGCTGGTCCTGCTCCATACAATAATATAGAATCTAGACAAAATCAAACTGGTTGCTAATTTAAGTTGTATAAATTATATATTTTATTATAGGACATTGATTTTACATACTGTGATTACTTCCTCACACACCGACTTATTAATTGTAATTTTTTTGGAAAATCGTCTACTTTTACAATGTTTGTAAATATGTGAGAATCATGTATCTATCACATAAGTAATTAATTTATCTGTTGTTGCTTTCTTTTTAAAATTAGTTTTACCTATTGTGTTAAAGTAATATTTTATTTTATTTTTAGATGCATCGTCTTCACATACTCGTATAATTATTTAGATAATGTATCTACATATACAAAAGATTGTAAAACATTTATCCGCTCTCGTACTGTTAACGTACCCGTGCCGACCGAAACCTTAAAAGAGTAACGGTGGAGTTTCTTGCCCATTCTTCTCAATACGAAAACTACCTTTTGGAAGGGGCGACCAGAATCAATTATTTTTTTTTTGTAATTCTTGACGTTCAAAAGTGCCATGCAAGGGCCTATTTAAAATAAATAATTTGACTTTGACTTTGAATGCAATGCTTACGGCATTTTAGCCGGGCCGAGGCAGCGCCACTAAAGTGCTGCAAGTAGCGGCACTTTATCCGACAGGGATAAAGTGCCGCAACAGCGGATGTTTAGGTTTATTACCAGTGAATATTCGAGGAAATTGTGATAAAAACATACGAGTATATATGTAGAGTTAAAATATATCAGGGTAAAGGTGAAACTGATCTCGAGTATTTGATAGTAAATCTCCTGTCAAGTCTCTGATTGGTCTCAACAAATACTACGAGTACTTGTGAATGCACGTAACATTGCAAGCCACGACTTCCAAGTGTCTTTTGAATAATAAACACATAATTATGGTAAATTAATAAAATATTGATATTGTAACCAAAATGTCGCGCAAAACATTTATTGACAAAGATGACTTCACAAAAACATGAGTAATGTTGATATTCGTATGTGTAGTGAGGAATAAATATTGGTCACAATCGCAAAATATAATATATTTATTTATCATAAGCACACCAACAGCACAGACACTTACAATTCACATTAAATAACATCTAAAATTAGTATTTCAGTAACCATGCCAATGACAGGTATGCATGACGTTCACATATTTTTTTATTTTTTTATTTATTTTATTAACTTAATAAAACATCCTAAAGCTAGGTTACATTGCCCCACAAAACTGCTTACGCAGTTTAACTGTGAGATCATTGAGTCTCTCGTACAGTAAACATATATTTATCAGGTACATCTAATAATATTCTCAATCTATATAATATTCAATACCTACACTCACATAGAAAATTAGATATGAAAATTAGAGACAAAAGAGAACAATATAAAGTGTGATTAGTAGACATAACAATACTACTAAACAAACCGTTTTGGGCTAGATAGACGGGCACTCATCACACTATTTAAATAGGGAGTGTCTATATGAAGTGAAAGTTATGTGGTCGCAATCACAATGTTAGAGGATCTTTGCCTGCATCAAGATACAGACTCACTGTTTAGTTCGGGGCTCACTGGCAAATAGTACCTTGTAACGTAGCTATGGTAATATTATAAGCTACTCATGTTGTCTCATTTTGCGTTTAACCTATATTCCTGCTTACCTGGAAAAAGCTATTTAAAAAAAAAATACCGTCGGAACATAATGTTCCCAACATCGGTGACTTGCGAATATTTGTGATTCACTGATTTAAATCAGTTTGAAAAAATACAAAAACACTATTATAAAGGAGAATTATATGTGGATATATGTGGATATATGGGTTGTGGGTTCAAATCCGGGCAAGTACCAATGTGATTTTTTCAATTCATATGTACTTTCTGATTTTATCTTGGACATTATTGACATCGGTGAAGGAAAAACATCGTGAGGAAACCTGGACTTATAGTTAATATAAGTCTGAAATCACCAACCCGTCTTGAGCAAGCGTGGTGATCAATGCTCGTGCCTTCTCTGTATGAGAAGAGGCCTTTGCCCTGCAGTGGGACAGTAACAGGCTGATATTATTATATGGGATAGACCTCCTAATTCTCCTTTATAATAGTGTTTTTGTATTTTTTCAAACTGATTTAAATCAGTGAATCACAAATATTCACAAGTCACCGACGTTGAGAACATTATGTTGAAAACTAGCAACTGGAATTATGCTGAACTAAATCAAATAGTTTCATTTTAGGTATTGAATTTTGAAGCTAACAAAAAATGTTCCTCTTTTTTGCTTTTTATTTATGTAGATTAGGTTTCAACGACGCACATTACCAACTTTCCATAAGATTACGACCAATTACTATGCATCCAATTAAAAACAGTTGTTTTAACATCGTTATCAACATGTTCTATATACTACGAACAATAAAGTAATTGTAGCAACAAGTGCATGCAATAGTCGGTAGTATTAGTATAGTAAACAGATGAGCCTGACGCCTTACTCCTGCCAGGGAACATCGGGTACAAGCAGAGACATTAATGAAAATACTACAAGTTCTTCTGACTTATAATAATAACCTGGGATGGGAATTCAAATTCAAAAGTCATTTATTCAAATTAGGCTGAAAATCAGGACTTTTTGAAAGTCCAAATCACATAAGACCGTCCCACGAAACGCCCGCCCTTCACCGCTTCCCATTGCTTTAGCTGGGAAGAAGATGTGGTGCAACAAACTCCCCACTCACCAAGCAGCACATTTAGTTAGGGTAGTAATCTCCGCCACCAGCCTTTTTGACATGCTAATAATTTGACCATGGCATGAGGTTCTCCCATTCTTCCAACATTTTGGAAATTAAATTAGCGCAGCCGTGAGGCACAGAATACTGTTATTATAACTGTTCTTTTATTGCGTGTCTAAATATTGATCAAATTAAATTTCTTTATTCCTTTCTCATTAGCTCAGTGTTCAAATTATCACCATGGTATTTCATGCTACGGTTTTTCTTACCAGAAGCCGAGAAGTTTAATGTCGTTTGAGAATAATTGATGATATTGTTAAATCTTGATGGGAAAACTTTTCAATGGGCTCACACGGTAGCTGTAACTTTGAACCCCTGCGGTCTTTTACTGAAACATTTTGTTTTTGTGATTTTAAAGAAAATTACATACCTACCTACTTACCTGCAAAGGTGAAGGTAAACATCGTGAGGAAACCGGCATATCCTAAAACCAAAAATTCGAAGACATGTGACATCTGTCAACCCGCACTGGGCCCGCGTGGTGGATTGCGGCCCACTCCCTCTCACAGAGAGGAGGCCGGTGTCGCAGTAGTGGGAACAGCTATAAAGGCTGATTATGCTTATGCTACTTATAATAACAAGCTGTTTCATAGACAAATCAACTAAAAGCCAATCATATTTTCTTTGGATCGAACGTATTTTTAAACAAAGCATAATTATTCAAGTTATTCATCTTAACATTGTTATTTTAATAATAATGAATGACATCACTAAATAAATCATATTTCAGTTTATTTACTGATATTAATTTGTCTGTCGCTGTATGGCATACGTGTGTTATTACTTCTGCAGGAGTCCGTGAAGTAAGTGGACACTCAGTCATGGGACAGTTAAAGTTTAAAGTCAATGGCGTGGAATACTCCGGTAAATAATAATATTTTCTCATAATTATAACCATCAATAAAATAGATTTCTTATTGTGTAAAACCGTGACTCTTGATATTGCAAAACTGGTGTACTGTAGCATCGATATGATTGCTTTTGGGTTTATGGTTTTTCAGCTGACGCGTCGCTGATCTTGAGGGTGCAATAACGTTGTAATACCTACGCACAGTACGTACGTAGGTATTATAATGCTATGTTTTGTCACAGACGAATAAGATGTGGGTAGATAAACTGTGTGTGTGTTATCGAAATTAAATCACCAATGAATAATTAATGCCACCGAACACGCAGTGTAGCTACTTGAGAACTGTCTCCTTATCATGTTGCCGCTCATAAATAACTAAGTCTAATTATTTGAAGAGCAACTATAATGTTTATTTGTTCTTTTACATCATCTAAATCTATGTTCCCCAGTGGGATGCGATGTGAGCTCTGACGTGACTGCTCGATTATCTACGAGATCGCATAGGGCTCCGAGGCAGCAAGTATCGCATAAGGCTGTGGTGGGTGCGTCGTCAGCGCCTTCTGCCGCGCGGTATGCTATCAACTCGGTAATGATCATTATCATTAGCATATAATCATCCTGAGTCTTTTCCCAATAATGAAGTTGAAGACGAAAGTCCTTTTGCAATTTAATGTCAACCCGAAGAATCCTGACTGTATTTCTCCCAGAGTGTACCAAAAATATAGTATTTATAGGCTCTCATTCTCCGCCGGTACTTAACACAGAAGATCTTCAACACAAACGAAATTGACAGCAAATAAAACTTAAAGTCTTCCTTCCAATTTAAGAAAAAGTTTACAATTTGTACTGGGTTAGTAGATTGACGATTTTAGTGTACAGTACAACAATTTTCTTAATGTTCCTCGGCAAACTTCGTGTTTCGTCCGTCGTCGGATTGCTGAGGGATATTATGAAAATAGTTCTAGTATACAATAGAGCATATTCTATCTATTTATTTGTAGTCAATCCTACTGCATAAAGAGCGGTGGTGAGTTCTAGGTTCGAACCCTGACAAGCGCTTTACTTTGTGTTTATTATTTCATCACCACTGCTCTCAAAACGGTGAAGGAAAACATCATGAGGAAACCAGCATGTTCTATAATCGAAAATTCGATGAAATATGATATACATCAACCTCCATTGAGCCCGCGTGGTGGATTACGGCCCACTCCCTTTTACGTATAGGCTGATTATACAAAATAGCATTACCAAAAAACACACATACTATACTTTAATTCCTGTCACAGTGCATGAGACCAGTAACATCCTGCCACGGTTGGGAGATCACGACCATGGAAGGGTTGGGCAACAGGCAGAAAGGCTACCATCCAATGCAGATTATACTAGCTGAGAAAAATGGCTCCCAGTGTGGATACTGTTCACCTTCCTGGGTTATGGCGATGTACAGGTAAGAAAACACACTCTAAAAGTGCAAAGGCAGAGGCCTTTGCACTTACACTTTGCAGAGGCAAAGTGTACAAAAGAAATAATAAGAATTTAATTTTAAGTTTCAGACTGTCCTGTATATGCATCATTATTTTATTTTGGAGAGCAGACATTTTTTTTGTTCTGATCTTTGTGATTTGACGTTCAAAAAGTGCTGATTCTAATTAAATTAAATAAATAACTTTTGATTATTTAATGAGTATGTTTAATTTAAAAAACTCTCTCACAGCAGTCTCCTTGATTAAATATTTAACAAATCTCTAAAATATAGGCGCCATGTCCAAAAGTACCAGTGAAGTTTCATTCCTGTTATTTTTGCAGTCTCCTTCAAGCTAATTCAAACATCACAATGCTTGAAGTAGAAAAGTCACTAGGCAGTCAGACCTGCCGCTGTACCGGCTACAGATCCATCCTTGAAGCCTTCAAATGTTTTGCCAAAGACGCTCCAAGACAGATCAAACTCCAAGATATTGAAGATCTTCAAATCTGTAAGAAGAATGGCGGGGTTTGTGATAAAAGTAATTGTGAAGATAGTGAGTGGTGCATTGTAGATGAAGACGATGTTATAGAAGATATAATTGAGATTAAATTAAAAGATGACAAACTTTGGATTCGAGCAGTCAAAGATATATTTACGATTTTGGGAAGGGAAGGAGATGATTTGTGTATGCTTGTTTGTGGGAATACTGCAAAAGGTAAATATACATTGCTTATAAATTATTTTCATACTTTACTTTTTTGAGTTCAAAATATATTTCTTTGACATTCAAGTGGCTTTGCACGAAAACTGTAACTAATCAAAATTTTAAACATTTGGCACAAGACAACTTAAGATTTCGATTGTGAAACTGGCAAGTATCCGATCTCTGGGTTTTGTTGTTGTAGTGTAAACATATTTTATATTTGACTAGATGTTTGTGCCCGGCGTCGCCCGGGTGAATTTCCGACTTTTCCGGTGGATTTTCCATTTTTTTTTCCATTATAACCTTGTCTAGACAATTACGAATACAACAAAACAATCTGCCAAATCGCTCGAGCCATTATCTAGTCGCCATGATCATGATTTCAAACATACGGCAATAGATTTTTATTTATAATTTAAGTATATTGCATTTTTTATGAACTCATAATAAACTAAACATGAATTCAAGCAAGCCTAGTATCATTCAAATCCTATTAGTGGGATAATACTAATGATTGTGATACTATCTTGAATTCATGAAAG